>OW026362.1:68044917-70544917 GCA_932273835.1 Sarcophaga variegata
CACCAATTACAATTCCCTGCACAGCAACTGGTATACTGGTTGGTTTTTCCACAACGGTCCACACGTTCCAAGAATGTGTTCAAAAGATTCATTTTCATCGTTACAGAATCCACATGTTTGGCTCGTGTCAAATCCTATTCTAATTACGATTAGTCTGAGTCTACGGTGCCCTGTTAAAAGTCCGGATAATCTGATGCATGATTCAAATCTCCTCTCATTCTAATTTACCACAAAAAGTTTTGATTGTCTTAAACTTACTTGGTTTGAGAAGAGACTTTGCTTCTGTCTATATTCCCTTTCGTAGAGCATAGCTTTCTAAAAATCGGCCTACATTTTGACAAGCTCGTCTGCTTCAGCATTGCCGAGAATTCTTATATGACTTGGGACCCATCAGTCTGATTTATGGCTCTTGCGCATCCATTCTACAGAAGGATTCTATTCCCTCTACGGCGTAAAAGCCTCCTCTTCTCGTAAGCTCATCTTCTTGCTCATTGCAGACTGCATCCATATTTTCTCATACCCTTCTATTCCAATTCAACTTCCTGTTCTATACTATCTTCGATTTAACTTCCTAAGAGCTGAGTGCTGGAATGAAGGTCTGACTGTCAGATGATATCTGACAATCCATAGCTCATACATACATAATTGGTCATTACAACCCATCAGTCAGGATTACGACCTAGTTTCTAACACCACTTATGTTGTGTGTGTTAATTTTATACATTAGTGGCGGGACCCATAGTTTAAAGTCGACTCCGAACGACAGATTTTTGAGAAACTTTTCATGGAAATTTTATTTACTTCTAGAGTTTTTGCCAGAAATCTGCTGAGAGGAAGTCGCCGAAGAAATATTTTTTCATATTTCGTTTTGATGTCTGACCTGGGGTTTGTGATGCATAACTCAAATTTCCTCCTATTCTAATTTACCAACAAACGTTTGGATTGCCTGAAACTCACTTGGTTTGGTCTTTGCCTCTCTTTATACCCCTTTCGTTGAGCATACCTTTTCAAATTTCTGCCTCCACTCCGCGGAAGGGTCCCATCGTGACAAGCTCTTCTGCTCATTCATTGCCGAATATTCCACCTCAATTCCAAGGAAGGCTTCTACACCTTTATGACGTAAAATGGATGGAGAATTTATTTTCTGATATCCTTCAATTCCACTTCAACTTCCTGTCCCATACTATCTTCGATTTAACTTCTTAAGAGCTGAGTGTTCGAATATCGGCTTGACTGTCAGATAATATCTGACAATCCATAGTTACCCGAATCTAATTTCAGTGAGTATGGCATATGAAACTGTCATTCATAGTCTAATTCATGGATTTTTGCTATTTTCACATCACTAGCAGCCGTGCTAATTAAAAGGCTGTCAAACGTAAATTAAATGACACAATTGTTTCAAATTTCCCCAGGAGTTCGGTTAGGTTCGGTTTGAGGACGTGCACTTGTCATTGAGACAATCACAATACCCAGAGGTCGAAATGATCCATTGTAAATACGTTCTACAAGAGAGAGAGAGAGAAAGAAAGGATAGATAGAGATAGATAGAGAAATTGTAAAAGGAGAAGAGATAGAAAAGGTAGAATAAAGAGACGGATGTAAAACAGATGGACCACAAACACACAAGGGAGCGCGGCTACAACTACGAAGCCCTGGCACTTTTCAATCAGCTCAACCTATTTAGCCTTAATGTCGGCTTTCGACAAATAGTACAAACCTTAGCAGAAGTCCCTACCCAGGGTCCTCAACCTCAATCTATTAAGGACTGAAAAGTTGCAGAGGAGTTGTTCGATAGTTTCCAACTCCTTCTCGTCGCAACATACCCTGTAATAGTGCGGCTGGGATCTGTTCCAGATCCTTGTCAGCGATCTAATCGCGTAGTGCCGCCCTATAATGAAACCAATAACTAACCTCAGACGGACTAAGCTCTATCACTGTCTATTGGAGGCCATAGACGCCATTAGCAATTTTGGCATTATGGCGCTATAGCCTTGCATTCTTACTTGTTTAATTGGTCATTACAATTTTTTAGTCTGGACAACAACCTAGCTTCTCGCAACACTCGTGTTGTGTGTGTTAATAGTATACATTAGGATGTACATGAAAGATATGAGGATCTACAGTTTAATGTCGATTTCGAACGAAAATTAAGAAAATTTTCATGGTAATTTTATTTTACTCCCAGAGTGTTTGCCGGAAGACTGCTGAGAGGAAGTTTTATATTTCGTTTCTTTTCAGATGTCTAAAATGGGGTTTGAACCATGGATTCAATTCTATTAGATTACAGCGACTTCATTCCAATTATTTAAATTAATTAAAAAATTTCAAAATCCTTAAATTTTTAAATACATTTGAAGGCATTTTACTTTCATTTTAAACTTTTTTGTTGTTGTTGTAGTAAATTAAATTTTCTTTATGTTCTACCACAAAAAGCCTTGCCATACTAATTAAATTGAATTTTTAATTTTGCATTCTCTGTAGTGTTTCTCATTCATAAACCATCATAAATGTCTACATATTGGTTAACCAAATAATTTACATGTTTAACTATAGTTATGTATGCTTCATACCTAACATACATACACATTGATATGTACAATACACATATATTTGCTTCTTCATTTGCACATATTTTCATAGAATTTTTTTTCTTCTGTTCTCTTATAGTTTCTTTGAACATTTATAGTCATCGTCGTCGTGCTATATGGTACGGGCACAGGTATTTAGTTGTCAGGCATCACGAGCAATTGTTAAAATTCTCACGTAGTACGTATAAAAAGCATTTCTATGAAATGAATATCAAAAAAAAAAGAAAAGAAATCCCACATATAATGAACATTTTCTATTGTTGTTACTGTTGCTGTTAGTGTTCCTTTTTTCTTGTTCTTTTTTTTTTTTGTGTGTGATTGCATTACCCATAGAAAGGAGGAAAACTAACAGTATTAAAAAATATCAGAGAGCAGGAATCATACATACATACATATGTGCCACCATTATGTTACCACTACACGTACACGGCCTGAGTGTAGGCAACATTAAATTTAAGTTTTTCATATTCAAACGAATCGTAGGTTTTTTTTATTTTTTTTGTTTCATTTTCAAACATTATTTTTCAAAATATTTTTAATTTAACGAAACATGCAAAAAATTAAACAAAACGAAAGAAAATTTAATAAATTAAAAACTATTAAACGGGTTTTCTTTATTTTGTTTTGTTTACGAATTGCTGCTTATCTGTTTAGAGACAAATTTTTTCGATCACATTTTCAACTGACTTCCTATTACCGGTAATGGTTCAAGTTATTGATAAGTCTCTATGTGTGGGGTATCAATTTGTATTTTGTAATGAAATGTAAACATCTAATAAATGTTTAAATTGCATGTATTCGTGTTGACAAGAATCAGGAAAAAAAGAAAATAAAAAAGAAAAAACGATAAAGGAAACGTACAAGTAACGTTTGGCAAATGTTATAAAATTTTCTTGCATTCTATTAGAAATTTTTATTTAAACAATTTTCCTTAACATGCAAGAAAAATTTCCCTCCCCTCCTAGCATACCATATATAATAAAATTTGTTTATGTGTGCGGGGGGTTTTCGTGTGTAGGTTTTGTGCTTTTAAAACAAATGACATGTCAAGCTTATTCTTTGTGTTGGTTTAAAACTTTTGTTTTTGTTTTTGTTTTTGTTTCTGTTTCTGTTCCTTTTTTGCTGTCAACCAATATAAATACCAGAGTTATACACACCAATTCTATGCGAACAGCAGCAACAACAACAATAGCAACAACTTTTTCCTTTCGAATGAAAAATGGTTTTAAAGAAAGTCAGCGACATTTATAGTTACAGTGCTGGTTGTTAAATCAAAGGCAATGGAATAAGATTTCTTTTAAAATAAAAAATAATTTTTTTTATTAAATTGTCGTGACCATACGATCTCTGGTATCCCCCTCCAAATTGATATAGTATCCCTATAATGTCTTCTCCAAGGCTATTGTCCTGATAAATATGTACCCTTCAGGGAGGCATTAATGCCTTACGTGCTCCAAGAATATGTTCTAATGTTTCATGCTCATCATCACAGAACTCACATGGTAGGTTTGAAATAAACTCTATTTTGAGCAAGCAAGCTTTTAGTCTACAATGCCCTGTCATATGACCGGGATATTAACCTCAAATTATTGCTGGATAGTCTGTTGCATGCCTCTTATTGTCATGTCCAAAAAAAGTTTTAATTCCTTCTAGTCCGCTTGGTTTTAGAAGCGCTTTTGTCTCTCTTCATCATTCCTTTCGTGAAGTATACCTTTTTAACTCAAGAGAAGGGTTCTAACCCCATCAACGGATTAGAAGCTTCCGCAAAATCGTCTGCTTGCTAATTAACGAGAATTCCCACATAAACTGGAACCCAGCTGGATGGTAACTTATTCGAAAATAAACGAATTTCTCGATAACAAAGGAATAAAGGCACAAAAACACTGCAAGGCAGAAGAGTTTGCAATAGTCTAGGCAGACGAGGTGTTTTGGCTTATGGGACGTAAGGCCACGGTTCAAAACCCAGGTCAGATATCATAATGAAAATATGAAGAAATATTTCTTCGGCGAACTCCTCTCAGCAGATTTCTGGCAAAAACTCTGGGAGTAAAATAAAATTGCCATGAAAAGTTTCTCAAAAATGTGTTGTTCAGGGTAGACTTTAAACTGTAGGCTCGCCTAGCCACTGAGAAGCTGGGTTGTAATCCTGGCTGAAGGATTGTATGTATGTATGTGTGATTATAATGAGAAATTAATTTCGATAGCGGATGTTCTCTTTCTTCTTCTTCTCTAAATTACACGACTTGGGAGCCATATTTTTGCCTGCTCTTGAAATATCATGATTCTTTAGATTCTGCTTGTCAGATACTGGGCTTTTTTTGTGCCTTGAAGATATCTCCGTAAAGTCATGCTTGTGATACAACTGAGCTTCATTCTGACCAACCTCTTTCTGTTTTTGATTCAGTATGTTTCTCTCACTTACTCTATTTCAATTCCTATTGTAATCACTAAACTGTACAGATTACCTAGTTTTACTGGCATGCTAGACATCTTTTACTATCATCAGCAAATATCATACGCATAATCCAAATCCTACAGATAGCGTGGGAAACTTTATGGCCTTATTTGGACAGGCTGGGTTTATATCATTCAGCACGTTGGTGAACAATTGAGATGTAGAAAATCATTCCTATTTTATGCTTTTGTAGGTACGAAATGGTTCCGTCCTCCTTCTCATAATTGGACATTACAACCCTTCAGCCAGGATTATGGACCTATTTTCTCACACCACTTAAGTTGTGTGTGTTAATTTTATACATCAGTGGCAGGTACTACAGTTTAAAGTCGACTCCGAATGACAGATTTTTTGAGAAACTTTTTATGGCAATTTTATTTCCTTTAAGAGTTTTTGCCAAAAATCTGCTGAGAGGAAGCCGCCGAAGAAATATTTTCCCATATTTTTTATTTCTTATGAAAGTCATATTATTCTCCATGTTTCTCATATCAATATGACTTTCTAAATATTATTGAAAAGATATCATAGAGATACCATTGAGATTGATTGATCTTTCATGGTGCTTAGAGTATTGGAACTTTATATTGCCAACGAAGAAGGACACCAACAATAGCTTTCTACCAATCGACTAAGCCTTTGATTCGGGTTGTTTACTTCACTTTTTTTATTCTCTTGTTCTCTTCCTTGTTTTCAAACAAATCCTTCTTCAAGTGAAAATTTGGATTTAGTTACTTACGCTAACTGGTTTCTTATTCCGCCCTTTTTAGGGTCACTGAAGAAAACCTTTTTAAAACTGTGAATTGGATTTCTGATGTATTTTAAAGATTAAAAAAATTACTTCGGAAGAATATCCCTTTATTTTGAATAACTTTCCATAATTACTGGCCATAATTTCCACCCTACAAGTTGTGCTTTAAATAAATATGTTGTGGTGTTGAACAGTTTTCTTTCTGTTGCCTCTGTCTGTGTAAGTAATATGAAAACTTGCATATCATATTTCATAATGTTGAGATAAATTATGAAAACTAAAAAATGTGAATAAACTTTAAAAATTGTCACCTTCCTGCTGTGTGTTGATACCAACATTCACATACACACGCACACTCTAGCATAACTACGTATTTGTTAGAAAAAGTAGTAAAAGTTCCCCTAAAACAGGACATCAGCAGCATGCAGGCAGGCAGGATTGCAAAAACATTGAGGCAAGCAAGCAGTCAGTGAGGCAGACAGTGAGGCAGGCAGGCAGTGAGGTAGTCAGGCAGTTATTTGCCAGTTGTTTGTCTTCAGTTATAATAAAACAGACTTCTGATTTCCGCTGTTCCTTAACAACAAGTACAACTACAACAATAATAACAATAATGACATGAAAGTAAAAATAACAACAGCAATAGCAAACAAATAATAAAACGACTTATAAAACTCAAATACCTTGAGGCAAATTTTTCTCATTTTCTTCTATGTTGTTAGTTCTCTAACAAATCCTTTTGCAGTGTTGTCTTCTCATTCTCCCCTTTAACTTGTCTTTGTTTTCTATGCATTTGCATTTGGCTGTAGACAAATAAATCCCAACTAAAGTTGGTAACACAGGCAAAAAAAAGAAAGAATACGAGTGAAAAAAGGGGCAAAAGAACTGTAAACAAATACGCTTAAAACGCTTGATAAAGTATTTGTTTTCAAGGCATAAACCAAACCAGCCATAAAGAACACAAAACAACAAAAAAAACCCCACTGAATTCCAATTTCTAACCATGTAATCAACGGCTATAGCAGAAGAGAGGGCTCATATGGAGTTGATGGATGGTTGGATGGATGGAGTTAAGAAAGAGCTTTGTGTCGAATTGAATAAATCTCTTCACTGGTCTTACAGCAACGATCATATGACAAGTTTTTAATGAGATTTACTTCTGTTCTGTACTAACACATGCATTTTAAAGTCTTTTAAGATAGGCTTCTTGCAGGCTTATCAGTGTTTGGCATTTGGATTATTTCAAATATTTAAGCCATTACATACGATACTAAAATATACCATTTAATGAAATTAATCTGCTAATACAGGGTAGATTCAGTCGTTACTTTAAATAGCTTTCACATCTAAATGTGAATGAAATGTCACTGAACGATATTTGGAAAGACCAAGTGAGTCTAAAATGTTTGAAAATCAGCGACAAAAAGTGTATTTATTTGCTCAAGTATTTATTTGTTAGAGAATATACTTTGCGCAATAAGTACTTACAGGATCAGAAGAAGGGTTGTAGATGAGATACTAAGAATTTTATTCATGCCAAACGCAGAAGAGAAATTTATTTCTTCGGCGACTTCCTTTCAGCAGATTAGTGGCAAAAACCCTGAGAGTAAATAAAATTGCCATGAAAAGTTTCTCAAAAATCTGTCATTCGGAGTCGACTTTAAACTGAAGATCTTACCAGTCATGGATACAATGAACACACTAACATGTGTGGCAAGGTCATAACACTGACTAAGGGCTGTAATGATCAATTAATTAAGTTGAGTAAGATTTTTTTGCGGTAGTCCTGCTGAGCACAGAGCCTATCAGCCCCAAACTAAATGGTGCGCGATTTTCAAATTTAGACGGCAACAGCGTTGACTTCCAGAAAATAAACCACAATATTTATTTATATTGTATGTAGCCTCTTGAGTTCTTTGAACTAAACTAACTAAAAGCCCAGTTGAGTGCTTTCCCTATTCCCCAGCATTCGTATGAATCTTGAATTCCTGTTGGATACAGGGCTATCCTGAACCGTATCCCCATCCTCTTATTTTCTCTTTTGCAGTTTCTTTAATAAACTTTTCCAGCTAAACAGATGATAAGTCTTACGATGATAGCAGGCTCTGCGGGATAATTTTCAATGGTTTTTTTGTTGATGACTTGTATTTTCTATAGGAAATTTGTCGATGACATCAATTTTTTATAGAAAATTTATCGATGACTAGAATTTCTGTAAAAAATTTGTCGACGACTTCCATTTTTTATAGAAATTTATCGATGTCTTGCATTTCCTATAGAAAATTTATCGATTACTTGCATTTTCTATAGACAATTTTTCGATTACTTGCATTTTCTGTAGTAAATTTCTCGAAGGCTTGCATTTTCTATGAAAAATTTGTAGAAAATATGTCGATTACTTGCATTTTCTGTAAAAAATAAGTCGATGACTTCAATTTTCTATAGAAAACTGTGTCGATGACTTCAATTTTCTATAGAAAACTGTGTCGATGACTTCAATTTTCTATAGAAAACTGTGTCGATGACTTCAATTTTCTATAGAAAACTGTGTCGATGACTTCAATTTTCTATAGAAAACTGTGTCGATGACTTCAATTTTCTATAGAAAACTGTGTCGATGACTTCAATTTTCTATAGAAAACTGTGTCGATGACTTCAATTTTCTATAGAAAACTGTGTCGATGACTTCAATTTTCTATAGAAGACTGTGTCGATGACTTCAATTTTCTATAGAAAACTGTGTCGATGACTTCAATTTTCTATAGAAAACTGTGTCGATGACTTCAATTTTCTATAGAAAACTGTGTCGATGACTTCAATTTTCTATAGAAAACTGTGTCGATGACTTCAATTTTCTATAGAAAACTGTGTCGATGACTTCAATTTTCTATAGAAAACTGTGTCGATGACTTCCATTTTCTATAGAAAACTGTGTCGATGACTTCAATTTTCTATAGAAAACTGTGTCGATGACTTCAATTTTCTATAGAAAACTCTGTCGATGACTCCAATTTTCTATAGAAAACTCTGTCGATGACTTCAATTCTCTATAGAAAACTGTGTCGATGACTTCAATTCTCTATAGAAAACTGTGTCGATGACTTCAATTCTCTAAAGGATACTGTGTCGGTGACTTAAATTTTCTATAGGAAACTGTGTCGGTGACTTCAATTTTTTATAGAAAACTCTGTCGATGACTTCAATTTTCTATAGAAAAATTTTTCGATGACTTCAATTTGCTATAGAAAAATTTGTCGATGACTTCAATTTTCTATAGAAAAATTTGACGATGACTTCAGTTTTCTATAGAAAATTTGACGATGACTTCAGCTTTCTATAGAAAATTTGACGATGACTTCAGTTTTCTATAGAAAATTTGACGATGACTTTAATTTTCTATAGAAAATTTTGTCGATGACTTTAATTTTCTATAGAAAATTTTGTCGATGACTTTAATTTTCTATAGAAAATTTTGTCGATGACTTTAATTTTCTATAGAAAATTTTGTCGATGACTTTAATTTTCTATAGAAAATTTTGTCGATGACTTTAATTTTCTATAGAAAATTTTGTCGATGACTTTAATTTTCTATAGAAAATTTTGTCGATGACTTTAATTTTCTATAGAAAATTTTGTCGATGACTTTAATTTTCTATAGAAAATTTTGTCGATGACTTTAATTTTCTATAGAAAATTTTGTCGATGACTTTAATTTTCTATAGAAAATTTTGTCGATGACTTTAATTTTCTATCGATTTTCTATAGAAAAATTTGTCGATGACTAGAATTTTCTATCGATTTTCTATAGAAAATTTATCGATTACTTGCATTTTCTATCGATTTTCTATAGAAAATTTATCGATTACTTGCATTTTCTATCGATTTTCTATAGAAAATTTATCGATTATTTGCATTTTCTCTAGAAAATTTATCGATTACCTGCATTTTCTATGTCGATGATAAACATTTTCGAAGGTGCGAGAATTGTTTTAATTTACACAAAAACTTTTAGCTTTACATTTAGAATTTTATTCAGTTTCCAATCAAAAATAAACACAAAATTTTAATTACAATTTGATTCCATTTTAATTAAACGTTTCATCCCATTTGAAATTGAATTGTAAAATTTAAATTCAAAACCATTTTGTTTACACTCCAAGAGTCATTAGCATATGATGAAAGTAACACCTGCGTAATTGCAAACAAATCTCATGATTTGCGTTGATCCAAAAAACGGTTGGAAAATGTGAAACGATAATGCCAAGCAAAGTTAAGTGGAAACTTACGAAAGTCATGAAACATAAATACTTGTGCCTGCAAAATACAATTAAATTTTTTTGTATTCTTGTTGTTGTTGGTGTTGTATCTACTTATTTCTTTAAGTATTTTGTTGTGTTTATTTGCCGTGTATTTCATCATCGTTGTTATTCAAAAGCGAAATCTCAAGTAAATAATACAGAAACAAAAAGAGAAAAAAATAAGACTTTTAATCGAAAAACTTTTGCATTACGAACAAACAAACAAAACAAATGAAAATGAAAAAAGAAAAAATGCTGGGAAAAAAGTTTTACATTAAAGGTTTACAACTAAAATAAAAGGTAAAGAAACAAATAAAATACGAAATAAAATAAATAAAAATTCTGAAAAAAGAAAAGAAGATGATAACAACGTATGAATAGTAAAGCCAGATGATACCTGATCGAATTAAAAAATCGAGACTTGGAATTAAAATTTTCTTATTCTTTGTACGTATGAGAAGCATTTAAATACGAAAGAAAACTTTTTCAAATACAAAGAAATTGAAAGGATTTTCTATCATAAGGTTTATGGTTCTTATTGATTTAATACCACAAAAACCAAATATATTTCATCTGTAGAAACCAAACGACTAACAAACGGCTCGACAACTGACCAATTACATGTGATACAGTGGAAAAAATCCGTGCTACAATTTCCAAGGCATCATTTTATTTTCCAAATAGTCCTTAATGCCGCCCATAGTTTCCAACTACAGTGATTTGCACCTCTGCATGCAGTGTTTATTTACTTCGTATCTTTTTTTTTTTTTTTGTACCTCTTCTCCCACAATAAAGCTGTGTTTTGGTAACAAATGATGCCACTGACAGTTTTGCAAAGAATGCCGGATTAAATAGCAACAGAAAAAAGTGTGGCAAGTAATGCACAAAAAAGATGTGAATAAAACTAAACATAAACGTCAACACCAAGAGGTGCTTACTGTCACGAAAAAATTTCCAAAAAAAAGTTTCAGTTTTTTCTTGCTGTGTTAAGTGTTGATGTTGGTGTTGACAGCAACAAACGACACGACAAGACAAATATCTTTATAAGACAAAAGGGAAGATTTGCAAGAAAAAATTGTCTTTATTGCATCCATTATTACGTAATTTTATTCAAATATAGTTACATAAATAGCATTTTCGTTACATAGGGAATTTGTTTACGTACATCAAGTAAAAGTTTAGAAAGTTAAAGTCTTTTACAAAATTATCCGCTTCTGCTGAAATGAAATAGAAGATTTGCTTAACGAAGTCACGACATGTATAGCTTCGACCTATAGAAACCAAGAATATGTCCACTTTAGTTTGAAATTCAATTGTTCCAATCGGCCACAATAAATTAATTTTGAGTGGCTGAAAGCAATGGCAATGTCTTACCTTACCTAATACGTTCTAACCTTGTAAATACGTTTAAAATATGAGCTCGTAGATTGCAAATAAAATAAAAATTAATTTGTGTTTAGTTTGAATTAAAATTCTTTATTATTCACACAATTCTGTGTGCCACTGTTCACAGTAAAGCAACAATTGCTTTACTTCGTTATTCCTCTGTTTATACCCTCTGCATCTTTGTAATGGAGATCTTCAAACCATGAATACTCTCTTCAAACGCTCGTCGTCTTCACACAACACTGACTGAACTTCACCAACTGAGTCGCCTGCTTTGCCTGGCCGAGTAAACAGTCTGATGATTGTTCTTGAAGGCGAATGTTCATGACTTTACTTACTTACTTAATTGGCCATAACAAACCGTTTAGCGGATTTCGACCTGCCGCAACAAATCCTTCCAGGCGCCTCTGCTTCGTGCGCGCCTACACTAGTTGGTAACACCAATCGATGACAGGGCTTCCTCCATTTGGTCCTTCCAAAACGGATGCAAGGTAATCCTCTTCGCCGACTTCCGCAGATTCCCGCATCAAATACCCGTCTCGCCGGAGCATCCGCCTCAATTCGAACGACATGGCCGAGCCAGCGCAGCTGCTGGATATTAATACGCTGTATAACGTCTATGTCGTTGAGCAGCTCATACAGATCACTACTGGATCGGATACGGAATTCATCGACAACTCGCACTGGACTGAAGATCTTGCGTAGTACTTTTCTCTCAAACACTCTCAAGGTCGCTGCATCTGTACTTAAAAGGGTCCATGCTTTTGTGCCATAAGGAAGCACGGGTAGGATGAGTGTCTTGTGTTAGTTTTGTTGCACGAGAGATCTCTGCTACTCAATTGCGTATTGGGACCATAGTAGCATCTGTTGTCAAGCGTGATCCTGCGCTTGATCTCCAGACTGACATCATTTTTGGTGGTAACGGCGGAGCCAAGATAAATAAATTCCTTGACTGTTTCGAAAGTATAGTTATCGGCCATAATCTGAGAATCAATACGCCGCGCGTCTCTACTTGTCGATAACATATACTTTGTTTTGCCCTCATTTACTGCCAGACCAATATTACTAGACTCCCGTTCAATAGCACTAAAGACAGCAGTAACATCTCGCTTGGTACGCCCAATGACGTCAATGTCGTCAGCGTACGCAAGCAACTGCCTTGTCGCCTTGTCTGAAACCTCGCATGATATCAAAAGGTTCGGAGAGTTCCCTTCCTACCTTGACGGAGCTGCAGGAATTGCTCAACATTATTCTGCATAGCCTTATCAGCTTCGCAGGTATACCGAGCTCAGTCATTGGCGGCAAAAACACGATCCCTTAAGGGGCTATCGAAGGCTGCCTTATAGTCGACAAAAAGATGGTGTGTGTCGACTTGTTTTTCTTGGGTATTTTCCAGGATTTGGCGTAGTTTGAAGTGGATGAAGTCGATGGTGGACTTGCCAGGTCTGAAGCCGTACTGATAATGTCCTATCAGTGTTTTGACGAATGGCTTCAGTCGTTCACACAATATGCCTGTAAGAACCTTATATGCGGTAGGGAGAAGACTTATACCCCTTTAGTTGGCTTATATCGTAGGGTCTCCCTTTTTCAGGATAGGACAGAGGACACTGAGGATCCAATCGTTGGGTATATTTTCCTCTAGCCATATTTTGTAGATACTCATTACATCCGGTCTTAAACAATTCAGCGGGGTGGCCGTCAGGACCCGCCGCTTTATTGGTTTTAAGACGCATAATCACGACTTTGAACTCTTCATGGCTAGGCGGCAGAATCTCCACGCCGTCATCTTCGATCGGGTTCGGAACATCATCTGTAAAGACGGTATTGTTGTCGTCATCACCTTGTAGCAGAGTAGAGAAGTGTTTCCTCCACAACCTCAGCATCCCTTGCGAATCTGTTATCAGGTTTCCGTTCTCATCTTTGAAGGAGGACGCTCCGGGCTTAAAACCTTCGGTTAGACGCTTAACCTTTGATAAAATTTTCGAGCATCATTCCTGCCTCTATACATCTCGACTTCCTCGCGCTCACGACTTTCCTGCTCCATTTTCATGACTTTGTCTTCTCGAAATCTCTTGTAGTGTTGTTTATGTATTTTTGTTTACTTGTTCAAAAAAATTTTTTAATCGTTAGAATTTTTTGTATATAAATTTAAATTCTTTTTATTCCCAAAAGCCAATTAAAGCCAAAAAAGAAAATGAATAATTAAAGCAGTTTGACACAATTTAAATTGCCGCAAATATTTCGCGCCAAATAGTGAAAATATGGGTCAAAGAAAAGTAACAAAACCAACCAAAAAAAAAAGAAATAAAAATAAAGAAAAACAACCACATTCTTGTAATACTTTCTCTCAATACAATACAATAACCAGCATTTGAAAAGCAGCCAAATGAAAAGCAAAAACAAAAAAAAAAAATAAAAAAAAACTTCTAAAGGAGAAAACAAACAAAAAATATGCTGCAGAAATGAAACTTTTTTTATTTTAAAGAAAAAAGGAAACAATACCAACTCAAAATACAAGATGTGTGTTATATTTTTACATTTTCCCCTCCTATTTTTCTTTTAATAAAACGAAAAAGAAAAACAGACAGATTTTACAATTGCAACAGAAAGTTGCTGCTTAGTAAGGCTTGGTAACTGAAATAGTCGCAAAGGCAGGGTGGCCTATGAGTTTCTATTTCAGCAAATCGCAATGCAAACAAATTTTTAAGTCTTAGCACCCTGTATGTGTATATAACCATCATTAACTATAGGCTTAGACACATTGTTTTTCCTGCTAACAGTACTCTCTGGCTGTTGGTAGAATTGTTGTGTTGAAGTTACAACAAAATAATGTTGAAACAAAGTTTTTTAAAAGGGACGCCAAAGGAAAAAATTGGGAAGAATTTTTTATTTAGACGGGCTCTCTCTCTCTCATATACGGCTAGTAAAAAAGAAAAACAAAATTTTTTTACGCTCTAACATCGCCAAAATAAAAAGGAGAAGAGAAAAACCAGAGAAAATGAAAAACAAAACACTTTAGTTGTGTGTGTGCTATTTTCTCACGTCACTTTTTTTGTGTGTTTGCTATTTGATCACATCACTTTTTTTGTTTGTGTGCTATTTTCTCACACCATTTTTTTTGAGTGTGTGCTATTATCTCACACCACTTTTTTGTGTGTGTGCTATTATCTCACACCACTTTTAATGTGCATGTGCTATTTTCTCACACCACCTTTTTTGTGTGTGTGCTATTATCGCACACCACTATTTTGTGTGTGTGCTATTTTCTCACACCACTTTTTTGTGTGTGTGCTATTATCTCACACCACTTTTTCTTAGTGTGTGTTATTTTCTCACACCACTTTTTTGTGTGTGTGCTATTATCTCACACCACTTTTTCTTAGTGTGTGTTATTTTCTCACACCACTTTTTTGTGTGTGCTATTTTCTCACACTTCTTCTTCGTTTTTACAATGTTTTGTTAAAATCTAGAACATGTAAACAGAAGTTTTCGATTATAAAGGGTGGTCGACTTTATGGTTACAAAAGTAAAGTTAAAGCGCATATAAAGCAAAGATTTCTATAAGACTTTAAGATTTTGGGACTTTATAATTTTATTAGAAATACAATGTTGAAGTCTCCTCCCATTTTTTTTTGCACGTTTCGAGCGATATATGGGCGATAACTTAATGAATATTGGCTTTCTTATGCTTAGGGTTCCTTAGAAAAATAGCTAAAGATATATACGCGCATGACCTTGGTGGCCAATTGACATCATTCAACGCTGACTTACTTTTTCTGAAAACTTCTCGTGCAGTAAATTGAAAATCAAATAAGTTATGTGACTCATGTCGAGGTAGCCGTAGTGTAGTACATCTTAGTTATGTATCTCGAATAAAACGTAAAAAATATTTCTTCGGCAACTTTTTCTCAGCAGTTTTCTCGTTAAAATTCTGAGAGTAAAATAAAATTGCCATGAAGAGTTTGTCAAAAATCTATCGTTCGGAGTTGACTTTAAAATGTAGGTTCCGCCACTCATGTATAAAAATTGTTCCGTTTTTACCTTTCTCCACTGTTCACAACTTGATGTTAACAACAACAATTGCTTTTCTTTGTTATTCCTCTGTTTATATCCTATACATAAACAAGAACAATTACTAGACAATTATTCGATCAATCTTTGTAAAATCGAACAATCTTTCTTCAAACCACGATTACTCTCTTCAAACACACCGTGTCTTCACACAAGACTGACTGAAATTAACTAACATGGTTGGTGTGAGAAACTAGGTCGTAATCCTGGCTGAAGAGTTGTAATGACGAATTAAGTAAGGGAGTAAGTAAGTATGCGGCTCATGGCACTGTCTTATTGACGTCAGTCCATCCAGTTTATGAATTTCAAATACAGGCTAAAGATTCATATGGCAGTTGTTGTTGCAAAAAAAAATATGGTCCTAATGATACATCCAGAACATTATGCGCGGTCAATGAGTCAATTTTTTAGGTCACTACTGTGTTCTTCAAACCTCAAAACTTTAGTTTATCGCTGAAGAAAACATTGTCCGAAACATTAGTACTGAATTTCTGTTGCTCTAGTGTCCAATTGGCAGGTTTACGATTTTGGGAATGCTAAGCCGAATTTAAATGTTGAGTGAATTGAACTTTATATAGCAGCAGGTGCAAATTGAAATGCCACAATGACTCAAAAGATTAATCGAATTGCTGAAAAGGCCGTTAATAAACAAATTTGGATTATCTGCCACATTCTACTCTCTAATAGAAGCGATATTTTCGGGAGTGCATACACTGCAATGATACACCGATCTGATCAGATCTGTAACGTCTCCAGATTCTTAAATTTTTTTTTTATAATTTTGCAAACTCCTTGCATTATAGTTCGATTATGACGATCATAATCTCTGCGAAAGTCTCGAAAGTCTTTTAACATAACATAATAGGTCATTACAACCCTTCAGTCAGGTTTACAACCTAGTTTCTCACACCACTTATGTTGTGTGTGTTAGGTTTATACATGAGTGGCCGGTGCTAAAGTTTAAAGTCGACTCCGAATCACAGATTTTTTGAGATTTTTGCCAATTTTTTATTAACTCTCAGATTTTTTGTCAGAAATCTGCTGAGAGGAAGTCGCCGAAGAAATCTTTTTTCATATTTCGTTTTGATATCTGGTCTGGGGAAAGGCTTTTAGTCACCTCTTTTATCTCAAGTTTTAACTACTTTTCGTTGTTCTTTGGTTGCTAAACGTGTCATGTTCTTTAATTTAATTTAACGTTACGTAAACTACATGACACTTTAGATGGAAAATATTTAACAAATAACAGTGTTGCCATATCGACGGTTTTAAAACCATTAATGAAGGACCCATTAATACAAACAGTTGTAGTTAAGGCATCCAAAAGACTTTATATTGTAGAACACTAACACCAACACATTGCAAATAAAATTTAGAAACTTTCCAAAAAGGACACCAAAAAGAAAAACGAAAAAAAAAACAAATGCAACAGCAACTGAAAAAAAATTTTTTTTGGTCAACCATAAGGATTCATAATAAAATTTCGTGTTCGCTGGCTTAGTTGCCTGGCTTTTTTGTTTTCGTTATGGACAGGCTGTCTCGCTTAGCAGCTATGACTTGTATTTTGTTTTTGACCGTTTAATGAAAAAAAAGAAAAATTCTATTTGCTTGGCCCTTAGGGAATTTTATTGAAATTTTTTTTTTGTTCGGCTTTACCTTTGTCAATGGCACAAACGAAACAAAAGAAAAAAAAGGTAGAAAGAAAAATCAAAATAATGTCACCAGAAATGTAAAAATATTTGCTCACGAAGGGAATTTTCTTTTATTTCTGTTGACTTTTCAGGGGTTTTAGTTAAATATGGCTTAAATGTTTTTAAATGTGGTTTCAAATAAAGTTGAGTTTTTTTTCTTTTAAACTGCCAATAAAACTTTTTTATAAGGCATTTTGTTGTTGACTTTAGTAAATATGCGGCAAACAGAAAAAGGAAAGATAGGAAGAAAAACAAGTGAATTGTAATAAAAAAAATTATTATTAGAACGTAGCGCATAAATTTTAAAACCATTTCATGCTCTGAATAAGTCCAAGATATTTATGAGAATTGTACAAATAACGACTACTTTGGGACAACCTATCATTTTATCAATTTACGACAGTCACCTGCTTATTTTATTCATTTATTTGTAACTGATTTTCTATTTTCGGCAAACGGTCACGTAGATCGAAAGGAATAGGTGCTAGTGACGGTTTTGTTGAATTCAAGGCTTAATTTGAGCACACATAGTAGCCCATTGCGATACCTTATGAAACGATGGCTCACAGCTTACTGGCAAGTCCTGTCTAATCGAAGTTGGCTTTGAATTAATGCATGCCTCCCTTAGAATCAAACTGAAAGGCTGCCTGAAATTTTAAAAAATCCTGTAATCGATGTGATCACTATGGCAAATGATGGAGTGATTTATGAGAATAGATACACTGATATGCAGTGGACTGCAAAAGTCTTAGTACGGCAATATATTTTAGCAATGTAATGAATTTTAGCCAAAAGTTTTTATAATAATTTATAGTTTTTATATTTATTTTATTAATTTATTTCTGTTTTATTATAAAAACAAATAATTTTTTAGGGTTTTTCATAATACAAGAGCAAAACAAGAAAAAGTTTCAGTTTCCATAGTTACCCCCAAGGAGAACCCTGAGTAAATTTAAAATTCAAAGGCCAAACATATGAAAACGTTATCCCTTGTATTTAATAGAATATCCCTTAAGGTCAAGCACTCCATTTAAACCATTTGGAATTGAATATCCAAGTTTTGTTTACTGCTTTCTGGTGACACCATGAGCAAGTTTTTCGGTTACATTTTGTTTGAGTTTTAGCGATTACGTAACCGTTCTTTCATATGATCTCCTAAATACTCCCTTGAAGTCATATCGGAACTTTGTGCAAGAGTACTAAGCCTGTGGGGATTTTTTTTTGTCAAAATATATTGCCGTACTAAGGCTTTTGCTGTCCACTGTAAACGCTTTTGCTTTCTAGTTGAAATAGTTGATGAGTATGCTTTGTAGCAAATGTAGGCCTGGCAATATTGGAAAGGCAATGGGTTAGTCGCCGTAGTGTAGTACGTAATGTGTTGGGTTATTAGACATGAGGCCACGGTCCAAACCCCAGGTCAAACATCTACAACAAAACGAAATATGAGAAAATATTTTATTGGCTACTTCCCTTCATCAGATTTCTGGGTAAAACTCTGAGAGAAAATAAAAGCTATATGAAAAGTTTCACCAAAATCTTTCGTTCAAACTCTACTTCAAACTGTAGGTCCTGCCACTCACGTATAAAATTAACACACAACATAAGCTAGGTTGTAAACCTGACTGATTGGTTGTAATGACCAATTATGTATGTTTCTAGATACTTACCAGGTATCAGCAATAAGTATTCAAAAGAATGAATAGATTCAAATCATACTTATAATTTCTGATACTTATACGCATTCATACTTATTTTAATGTCATACTCATACTACTCATATTCAAAGTTTGAAATACTCATGGTACTCATACTTAACAATACGTATGATGTTGTTGATTTCGACTCTCCATAATCATTTATAAGTATTATAAAGTATTTTTCTTAAGTTATGAATCTAAATGAGTAACCTTATGAATCAAACATAGTTCGAATGGTATGAGTGTGATGTCAAAGTCGTACTTATACTTATTGTACTCATACTTATAAATCAACGTTGTAGTGAATACGAATGAATCGGATCAGTTAAATTTCAATACTGTTGACTTACTCATACTCAAACTTTCATGAATGCTTATGAGTTGCAAAAAAACGATTAATTGCTGATCTCTGATACCGACCTGACCAATTGTGTTTCGATTTTGAAGGAGAATTGAAGTTCCTTAATTATTTTGAAATTTAAATTTAAAATCATACGTGCTTACTTCATTGGTCATTACAACTACTTAGCCAGGATTACAACCTAGCTTCTCACGTCACCCATGTTGTGTGTTAACTTTATCAATAAATGGCGGGATCTACAGCTTAATGACGATTCCGAGCGGCAGATTTCTGAGATATTTTTCATGGCAATTTTATTTATTTGATTTTTGTTGGGAGCACATCAAATTTGAAAACAATGAGACGAAAATGTTCGTCTTCTTTAACATTACAAGTTCCAATATTGCTTAGATTTTATTACTGCTCAAAGTCAGTTCTAAAAGACAGGGTATTACTTGGATTTCATGAGTTTTAGTACAGCTTCTGTACGCCTGAATACATGTTTGGAATTCCTTTAA
Source organism: Sarcophaga variegata (assembly GCA_932273835.1). NCBI lineage: Eukaryota > Metazoa > Arthropoda > Insecta > Diptera > Sarcophagidae > Sarcophaga > Sarcophaga variegata. The sequence continues at coordinate 68,064,707 of OW026362.1, forward strand.
GCTCTCTAGCTGGTAGCCTATAATAACACATAAATCAGGCATATTTTATTTTTGCTTTAAGAGACTTTACAAGTTGCATGTCTAAAACAACGACGTGCTCAATTGTAGTTAAACAAGCCATCAATTTGAGGGTAACCAAATATTGAAAGGCTTAAACGAAATGCTCTACAAATTAAACCACAGCAGGCATGCCTGATTTCAACTACAACACATATCGTGCATACATATTTAAAAACAGAGAAACATTAAGTTTTTATAACTTCCTTCGATATTAAAAATTCCCAATTTTCTGTTTTTTCTTTTTTTTTCGCTTTTTTTCTTCTGTTTTTGGCCCATCATTTTTGGCATATTTAAACGTTTTATTTTATTTTTCCTGCAGGTGAATATTTTGGTGGTTACGTTTTGCTTTTTTCTCTTTTTTAAGGAAAGTTTAATGGTCTATTTATACATTGAGTTTCTTTCCTTTGTGCTTTTGGTATTTCTGTAGCAGTTTTTGCTGCTTATATACCCCATTTTTTTTTTTTGAAAGAGGATTTCATGTTCATTCCGCATTTACGAATTGCATGAAGATTGAAAATAAAGAAAAAAAATTAAGTGTGACATCAAAAAAAAAAATAGTACTAGGGCTGGGTACTATGCTCAAATCTAATGCAGCTTTATTACTTGCTCCAATAGTCACATTAAGCTAAAGCAGGAGAAATGAAGAAACAAAACAAAATAAAATACAATAAAATAAATCGTATAAAATAATAGATTTACCCTTAAAAATAAAATTAAAAAAAGAAAGAAAGAAAATCATGTTAAAATAATACCGAATCTTAACTCCCATTTTCTAGAAGGGAAACAAAACACTTGGTCTTACCATCCCAAAGCCCTTTGCGAAAAAACAAAATCCCCTACAACAGTTTTATGTTTACAGTAAAAGAGAGAACTGCAGCAACCGTATGGGTTACACTGAAGCCGCTTTACAAGTGTTTTTTTTTTTGTACAAATTCGTTTATAAAATTTCGTAACAAAATGAACTCTAATGAAAGATTTCAGCGTGTGACACTATTTCACTTAATGCACACATTACTACTGACTGGTCGGTCCTACAATTTCAATAAAACCAAAAAACTTGGGAAAATCAAACCCAGAATGGGGGTAATAATGTGCAGAATAAAATCACAAAATACATGCCACCTTACAGCGTATGCTGTAGTAAAGGGCCCAGCTACTAGATATAGTAAGTAGGGAGTAGGGGTTATGAAGAATACCGCAGCTTTATTTTTAGTGAGAAGAAAAAAAAAAACAAAAAAAGAAAAATGGAAATGAAATGGCATTAGGAAATGTGTTGGGTTTTTATGGTTTTAAGTGTCCAAGTGTGTTTAAGTATTAAGAACAACAGATGAAGTGTAAAGCCACAAATCATGGTTGCAGCAGATCTGCCAACCATCCCGGCAGCCAGCCAACCATTAAATGTAAATGTACCACCACCACCACCACCACTAAAGCAAATGCAGCAAAAATTGTTGAAAAATGTTGTACGAAACATATAAAAATAAAAAGCATTGAGCTTATGTGCTGCACAGGAAATTGTTTGGTATTTGGGTTGAATTGTTCTTTTTTTACATATTTTGTAGCACAGAGAGAGAGGAAGAATGTTAATTGAAGATTTTAATGGGAAATTTAGAATTTTGAATTACATGCAGAATAATGCCTTACACTCAAAATGTTCATTTGAAACTCAACCACATATCTGCTGAGGTATATAGGATGTATTAGAAAGAAAATCCATAATTTTCTTAGTGAGCATCTTAGGTTCTATACGTGTGAGTAGACTTCAAGCTAGCCTCGCCTGTGTGCTCATTAAAAACGACATTTGCCCGAAATTAGTTAAACGTCAAGAAAGGTTTCAATAGAGAATTTCAACAGTAAACGAAATTTTGCTATCCGAGACATAAAGGGCTCGCTTTTTTTTTTGAAAATGCTTTAAAAAACTACTGAATATTTTCTCAAATTTCTTTTTTATTTGAAAGTACAATCCTTCCGGTTAATAATGGAAAACAATTTCATTCAAATGGCTGTCTAGGCTATTTGGCGGACCCTTTACATACTGCTAATTACAACCCTTCAGTCAGGATTACGACCTAGCTCTCATACCACCCGGTAGGACCTACAGTTTAAAGTTGATTTTTGAGAAAATTTTCATGAACATTTTATTTATTCTCAGAGTTTTTGCCAGAATCTGCTAAGAAATCTTTCTTGTCGCCGAAGAAATTTTTTTTCATATTTCGTTTTGCAGATTATCTGACCCGGAGATAGTACAGTGGCCTCACGTCTAATAAGCCAACATACAACCTACTGGACTACGGCAACTTCAATTCAATTTTCTATTAAAATAGTGAAAAAAGCTGGAACTGTGGCTTAGAAAAGAACCTACTCTTTACTGATTTTAAGCAAGTTTTTGACAGCGTTGTCGTTGTTGTATGGAGATACTAAAATACTTCGATTAGATTATCCATTTCCCATTATGCCACCCCTAATCCTCACATATTTTGGCGCATTTTTCGATAAGTGTACACATGAACAAACAGAAAAAAATGTGAGCAATAATCCACACAGGATCCAAGAGTACAATACATCCCGAAAAAGTCACTGGTTACTGTAGATTTTGTGATGGCGGCATCATTGGTCCATTTTTCTTTGAGAACGACATTGGTCAGGCCATCACTATTAACGGCGCGCACTACAGGCCGATGATTTCCAACTTTTTTGACCCCAATTAGATGATCTGGAGATCTACTACATGTGAGCTTAACAAGACGTCACTAAGTACCACACAGCTCATGCCACGAGCAATTTGAGGGCATGGTCATCTCATGTAGAGGTGATGGGAAATGGTAATCGAGATCATACGATTTGAGCCCTATAGGGCTTTTCTTCTGGGATTTTCTTAAGCCGTAGGTGTATGCGAATCACAGGGGTTTTCAAAGCCATGGCTTCGGTCTAAATTCAGCCTGATTTATGGACAAGGTTATGGAAAATGAGGCACTTGGGGTGCGCTCCACCTAAAGAAGCCGTAGCGGAGAATTGTACGATGTTATTTGTACGATATTCATATATTTTTGAGTTTAGATTGTTTCAAACCCGTTTAGTTTTTAGAAAGATCTTTGCCGAATGTACTTTTCGAATCTATTTTATAAACTCTACAGAAAGATTCTGGTATCATTAGGATTTATGTAGTTAGCTTCTTCCATCGTAAAGTTATGGGCCTGCTTATTGCTCTAAATTTCGTCATGAACTGCGTGACCTCATTTCCCTTGATTTAGAAAAATCAGCTTTCCTAGACAGCCTTAAATTGATTTCGAGTCATCTCCATAGTGCTCAGATATCGGCCTAACAGTTCGAAAGTATTATTATGTTCCGTTCTCTGTGCTCGCTGACAAAAATTGAAGTGGGCTCATCTTCCACTTGGTAAATAGTTGCGAATTACCTTATGATCACTGACATGAGAATAATCTCGCAGGCATTATCCTGAAAGCTATGAAAACTTAACTTGAAAGCTCTGCCAACTTCAAGTATGCGAACTCTTTCCATTTAAATAGTGGAGTAAAACAAGGAGCTTTACTTCCAACGACTACATTCAATTTGGTGTTATGCTACGCATAAGAATGTCAAATTAACTAAAAGATCCCGTCTGACATGTTCTCAAGCAGAGGCCGAAAATTGTTTCAGAGCCAGGTTAAGCCAGATGACTGCCAATGAAGCATTAAAAATATGAAATTCGTCGTAGTCTAGTAGGTAGTGTGTTGGCTTATTAAACGTGAGGCTACGGTCCAACAAAACGAAAGATGAAAAATATTTCTACGGCGCCTGTCTCTCAGCAGATTTCTGGCAAAAACTCTGAGAGTAAATAAAAATTGCCATGAAAAGTTTCTCAAAAGAAAGTGTTCTTCGGAGTCGACTTTAAACTGTAGGATCCGCCAGTCATGTATAAAATTAACACACACAACTGTAAGTGGGGTGAGAAGCGAGGTCGTAATCCTGACTGAAGTGTTGTAATGACCAATTATGTATTTATGTATGACCATAGTATTTCTAGTTTTTTTCTGCCTGTACCAACATTTTTTCGTTCATACATTGGCATGCGTTTGGAATCGAATTTAAGCAAAAAGTATTCAGAATATGATGGCAACATCAGCTAATAAGTATTTGTTTTGTATAGAGATTACATAGTTTAGCATTCCATGATACTTAGCTGTAAATAACAACAGATTTTAACTCTATAAGTGTGTAGAACTTAATTATAAAACAAAATAAATATTATGCTTAAAAGCCATGTATCAACGTTCCTTTAAAGCATGCAACCTTAAGATCTACAACGACACCGAAGTACACTTGATTACTCTTTTTAAAAATATCCACTCAGACGTATGATTAATATTGTAAAGAAAGCAACGCGTACAGTAAACGCCACAGTGTGTATGACGAATATCTACATAACATGTTGCCTACTTTTAAGGTGACAAATCAAATCAATATCATGAATGCCAAGCAAAAACAAAGAAAAAAAATGGACGCTTGAATATTTTTAAATTCTGTTGCAATAAATAATTGCAAGAAATTTTAATTTCAACATTTTTTTCGAAATATTTAAACAGTTTAATATGGCTAGAGAGTCAACTCAACTCAATTTTAAAAAAGAGAATATTATTTCCAAAATGCCTAGCCCCAGTATGTATATATGTACGTGAGGCCACGATGCACACCTCCGATCAGATCTCCATCAAAAGGAACATCCCCGCTATAGATTTTCTGGCAAACACTCTCAAGGAAAATAAAAAAATTGCAAAGAAAAGTTTCTCAAAAGAATCTGTCCTTCGGAGTCGACTTTAAACTGTAGGTTCCGCCAGTTATGTATAAAATTAGCCCACACAACATAAGTGGTGTGAGAAGTTAGGTCGTAATCCTGACTTAGGGGTTGTAATGCCCATTATTTATGTATGTATGTATGAGTACTACGAAATATCTAAATTGATACTTATAACCTTCAAGATGTAGTGAGTATGCAATATATATACGATATGTATGTGATATATGCTGTAAATGGAGTACAAGAATAGTTTCAAAAGTCAGGTCAAAAATAGTTTCAAGAACGTGTGTTTGGTTATCATGATACATGGCTAATTAGAGCAACTGATGGGAAAAGTGGTGATAACATTTAAAAATCTAAAGCACTTACGAACATTTAAAAGAGTAATTGCAAGCAAAATAGTTGTCCTAATGCGCTGATAACAAATTATTACGAACTCTTTTCATATTTTAAACCTTTTTTATATTTTCTTTGTATGCAGAACATACAGGAAAATTATGGAGAAATTTAATGATAAACTTTTCAAAGTTAAATAATGAAAGAATAAAAAAAAATTAGGAAAACATAAATAAATTTTGTAAGTAAAAGTTTTTACTTACTTTCACTGAATATTACAATATTTCGTCATACATATGTACATACAGTAAAGTTTAAGAGTTTGGATATGCTGGTGAAATAATTATATTTTTTTGCTTAAACTAAACAGCAGCAGCAGCAGTTTATTTTATTTGAATTCCAAAGAAACAAAAAGTCTAACATTTAAATTGCCTCAATGAAATGTAAATATTATACAGTGTTGTGTGTAAAAAAGTTAATAGCATAACATAAGCATCTTATGATGTGTTTGCGAATTACAGAAATAGAATAAAAATAAAGGATCTAAAAACAACACACACAACACAGACTAAAATTAAATGTGACAATTTTCTGTCATCTTCCTAGCATGCCATGAAAATGATTACAATACAACTGACATTGTTTTGACGGCATAGGATATAAAATGATTTAAATTAATATTTTCTCCCTAAAAAAAAGGGCGAGAAAAAAATAGGAAATATATTTTCCCTTTAGAAAATTGGAAAGATATTTCCTGTGTAAACATAGTCATCGATGTATTTTCTTTACATTATTATTTATATTATTCATACGCAAAAACTCATCATTATCTTCATATCATAATAAATGAAATGAAATCTGCTCAGCTCTAGTCTCTTTCTCTCTCTTTCTCTTTCTCTCTTACTTTTATTTTCAAACTCATTTCATTTTTATTTTTGCTTTTTATGTGTGTGTGTGTTGTTTATGTATGAGCATTATACGTGAGTGTGAATTAGTAAAACTTGTGAGTTTTTAAGACTATGACTTAATGAAACGATGATTGTAACAAATACTTAAATATAGTGCAGGAAGATATTAAAGAGACACCCACACACAAAAATGTCAACAATTTCTTTAAGTTTTATTTGCAATCACATAAATAAAATAAATTTTTTCGCTTTTATTAAGGCATTGCCTGCGAATTGTCTGCGTAGGAAATTATAACAAAATAAAAATACAGAAGCTATCACGATTTCTTGGAGGAAGTAAATAAAGTCATTGAAAATAATACCTGGTGGCATTTCATTATTTCAATGCTTGGGCAAAGCTGTCTTTATATAAACTCTTGGTATAATTTCGCCGTTGTCTAGTAAGAACTGTGTTGGCTTATTAGAAGTGAGTACGCGGTTCAAACCTCAGTTCACACATTTCCAACAAAACGAAATATGAAAGAATATTTCTTCGGCGACTTCCTCGCGGCAGATTTCTATCAAAAACTCCGAGAGTTAATAAATTTCCCATGAAGAGTTTCTACCAATCGGAGTCGACTTTAAACTGTAGCACCCTCCATTCATGTATAAAATAACCACATACAGCATGAGCGGTCTGAGAAGCTATGTCGTAATTCTGAGTTAAGAGTTGTAATGATCAATTATGTATGTATGTATGGCGTAAAAATTTTGGGAAATTAGTAGACCCAGTTGCCTAAAATTTATTACACTTCTCTTGTATAACAGGACCTAGGCTTTCCTGGGGGACGCCCGATATATCCACTGAAAATGCCAATCCCTTCGGCTAATTAGATTTCTAGAACCAACAATTTTAAAGTCGACACTGTAATGATATTTTATTATCGGCATAGGTGGCCATATTATTCCCAAGAATATCCGGTTAAGCAGCCTCTACAATATTTCTCAGAATCTAAACAATACCACTAGATATGCAGATGCTTCTCAAAATCATAAACAATTTCTTTCATGCTAATTGCCTTCCTTGTGTATTTCAGGTCATATGCTTTTTCACGGTGCCAGTGTACTTATGTTTCTACATCTGACGCAAGCAAATTAATTTTTGAACCCTTGAAAGGTAGCACACTGCCTACATTTATTGCGACGCAAGTTTTTCCATTTTTCGTCCAAGAAATTCGACCAAGGCGTGCTTTTTATTGACTCCAATCAATTAGTCCAGTTCCTCAAGCCTGATTTTAATTGTGCGATTTAAAACAGAAGCATACAGTTAATGTTTCACTTTCATTTCATTACAGCGCTTAAAGCATTAATCTGTTGATATCGATAACTACTGTTTTGACAGCTGAGGATGCCAAACTGCATTGACAATCCTGTGTAGATTGCTTTGTTAAAGCATCATGTATCCTTTAATACTAGAACAATGTCTCAAAAATTGTTAAAATTTACTTTATTCACTAGCCTCCTTGTCCATGCGACTTAAAGCCTCTAAAATACTTGTTGTGTTAAGTCTTCAAACCATTACTGACAGAATTATTGGACAATTGGACTGATCGAATGGACCGTATGTCAGAAAACATGTTCAAAAATAAGTATCATGGGATTAACTAGCATATTATAATAAATATAGCTGCAGTAGTCTAGTAGTAGTTGGCTTAATAAACGAGATGTCTGTCTTGTATTTCTTTCTATTGAATGTCTCCTGGCAAAAAAAAAAATATCAGAGAGAAAAAGAATTTACCATGGAAAGCATTTTAAACAATCGTTCAGAGTTAACATTTAAGGTCCTCTCACATACATAACATAATTGTTCATTACAATTTTTCAGTTAGGATTACGACCTAGCTTCTCTCACCACTTATGTTGTGTGTGTTAAGTTTATACATGAGTGGTGGGACCTACAGTTTAAAGTCGACTCCGAATGACAGATTTTTGAGAAACTTTTCATGGCAATTTTATTTACTCTCAGAGTAAAGAAATAATTTCTGTATTTTATATTGATGTCTGGCCTGGGGCTCGAACCCTGGCTTTTCGTCTAATAAGCCAACACACTACCTACTAGACCACGGCGACTTATTGAATATCTTCTGGCAAAAAAAAAAATTATTTACCATGAAAAGAATCCCAATAAATCGTTTAGTGTCGACGCTAAATGATCTCCCATTCATGGGTAAAGTTAACATACACAACATGGGTGGTGTGAGCAGTAAACCTGACCAAAGACTTGTTATCATCAATTAAGTACGGCGGTAGAAAATTTAATTTCTTTTCAGCAGTATTTCATGCGCCATAATTTTACCTTCTCACGCTCTAAAAAACTTCCGAAACTTTTAGGAAATTTACAGTGCAAAGTGTTCCTATTAATCTTTCCCACAGTGTGTAATCAAATACATTTCCAAACACAACTAATGTGGAAAAATGAAAGTGATATCACCCTCACACATATGCATACACAAACAACACTGCATGTCTCCTTTATATTTAGTTGAGTAAGAGTCATTGTTGTTATACGACTGTAACTCACTCTTTTTCGTTTGTTTATACGAAGTGTTTATTATCATTTGCAGTTTCCTTAAAGACTGTCTCCCTCTCTCTCTGTCTCTCTCTCTCGTTATAATGTTTGAATGTAACGTACGCCCATTTACATGTACTCTTAAAGACATATGTACGTTGAAAACAATTAGAGTTTCAGGCTGTTATATCCGGAGTGTTATTTTCTTCTGTTTTTAATACATATTTTTGTTGGGGTTTTTTTTCTTCTTTCTGTTTCTCTCATTCACTTCCTTTACTTGAGCTTCTCAAACGCATGTTGTTATTAAATATTTACACTCAATTAAAAGATAATTTGTAAATAGCTTTAAAACATTTAAATGTTGTTTTTGATGTTGTAATTTGGTTTTGTAAATATCTCAGAAGATGAAGCAGACTTATGCAGAGAGAGAGAGAGTATAATGCAGAGGTATGTGTATCTCTCTTTGAATTGCTAGTATCTGTGTATGAGAGATGTAACTTGTTTGTATTGCTTTGTAATTTCTGTTTGTTTTTATATTCATTGTGGATCATTAGCAGGCAATAAAGGCAAGTTTTATAGTAATTTTGTGTAGGAAAGTTTATGTTTGTATTAAAAAGATAATTAAAATTTTTGTATTTGTATTCCCAGAAAAAGTCTTAAAATAACTTTAGGGAATTTAATTCAATTTATTAATCACTAACATGTGTCCATGAATTTTCGTTTTTTCTATCGTTTTTCCAAAGGAATTAATTATTGAAACATTTAAAATAATGATTTAAAGCCTAAGCTACTTTGCCAAAAATCTTATTAATTATAATTTCGAAAAATTATTGATAAACACATCAAATAAATGAATTGAATAAAAAAAAGAAGTAAGGCTTACTTAATTACAATATCTTGCTGGGTAAACATTATTTTTAAATTGTTAATGATCTTTGGATTGGGAAATCCTTTAACAAATTGCACGGTAGCTCAAAATTGATTTATTTTTAACATTTTATTTATTAATTGGCCATAACAACCTGATTAACGGATTTCGGCCTGCCGCAACACATTCTTCCAGGCGGCTCTGCTTCTTGCGCGCCTACGCCAGTTGGTCACACCAATCGATGGCAGGGCTTCCTCGATTTGGTCCTTCCAAAAGATACAAGGTTGTCCTCTTCGCCAACTTCCGCAGATCTCCGCATCAAATACCCGCCTCGCCGGAGCATCCTCCTCCATTCGAACGACATGGCCGAGCCAGCGCAGCCGCTGGATGTTATTACGCTGCACAACATCTATGTCGTTGAGGAGCTCATACAGCTCACTGTTCGATTGGATGAGGAAATCATTGACAACTCGTACTGGACTGAAGATCTTACGCAAATACTCTCAAGGCTGTTGCATCGGTGCTTAATTGGGTTTGGCAGTAAATGAGGGCAAAACAAAGTATATGTTATCGACAAGTAGAGACGTGCGCCGTATTGACTCTCAGATTGCGGCCGATAACTATAATTTTGATACAGTCAAGGGATTTATTTATCTTGGCTCTGCCGTTACCACCAAAAATGATGTCAGTCTGGAGATCAAGCGCAGGATCACGCTTGACAACAGATGCTACTATGGTCCCAATAGGCAATTGAGTAGCAGAGTCCTCTCTCGTACGACAAAGCTAATACTCTACAAGACGCTCATCCTACCCGTGCTTCTTTATGGCGCAGAGGCATGGATCCTATTAAGCAAAATGGAATTATTTTCTTTAATTAAAATTGTTTTAAAACAAAAACGTGGCATAATATGCCCCAGTGTCAAATATAATAGACCCAGGTCAGACATCTCCTACAAAACGAAAAAAAAAAACCATTTCTTTGACGATTTCCTCTCAACAGATTTCTGGCGAAGACTCTGAGGGTTAAATTGCCATGAAAAGTTTCCTCGAAAATCTGTCATTCGTAGTCCGTGACTCGTCTATAAAATTAACACTTACAACATAAAAGGTGTGAGAAGATGGTTGATAATATTGATTTAAGGTAGTTATGTTATGAAGGGTACGTCATGTACATATGTATGTATTCTCTTAAATAGCATAGTCATCTAATAAGGCATCTCTCCAATTTTTCATTCGGGTTTAGTTTTACTTACATAGTTTTGTTTTAGTTGGATTTCCATGGAAGAAGCTGTTTGGTGTATTGCAACAAGTTTTAGAATGTTAGGGTTGCCATCTACTCTTGTATCCCCACCTTCAATTTCTTACCCAAATAATATACACCATAATGCAAAAATTTAATAGGTTCCACATTTTCATGTTGTTTGTCGGCAACTACAGATGGTAACTCTATTATTCTAGAACTTGCCATAGTGAGAAAATCATTCGCTTCGACTGAAAAAAGAAAGAAAAAATATAGTGAAGATGGTTTATGGCAATAAAATGTATAAAAAAATTTAATGCAAATTCAAGTAATAAAAAAATTGCGAAGTGGAGCTTTCTCCACTGAATGGTACGCTAAATTATCCGAATATAATTTTTTTTGAATATTTCTAAAGAAGTGGTTTCAAAAGAGTTTTATGGCTTCTTATATGCGCAAATGTTTAACCCCAGGTCAGACATTAAAACGAAAACTGGAGAAAATATTTCTTCGGCAACTCGATCTTAGCAGATTTCTGACAAAAGCTCTGAGAGCAAATAAAATTGCCATGAAAAGTTTCTCAAAAAATCTGTCGTTCGGAGTCGACTTTAAACTGTAGGTCCCACCACTCATGTTTAAAATTAACACACACAACATAAGTGGTGTTAGAAACTATGTCCATAATCCAGACTGAAGAGTTGTAATGATCAATTATGTACGTATGTATGTTTAAGATTTCTGCCCAGTGCTCGCTGTTAAAAATACAGATACAATGTTTAAATTCTAATAACTGGGAATAGACGCAAAACATCATAGTCCAGTAGAGTTTCTCAAAAGTTTCTCAGGAATCAAAAACAAAATCTGTTGAACGGAATCGACTTAAAACTGTATGCCCCATCACGCATGGATAAAATTAACAACCATAACATGGATGGCTGAAGTGGCCGTAGTCTAGTAGGTAGTGTGTTGACTTAGTAGATGTAAGGCCAAATTTCAAACCCCAGGTCAGACATCAAAACGAAATATGGAAAAAATATTTCTTCGGCGACTTTCTCTCAGCAGATTTCGGGTAAAAACTCTGTGAGTAAAATAAAATTGCTATGAAAAGTTTCTCAAAAAACACACACAACATAAGTGGCGTGAGAAACTATGTCCATAATCCTGACTGAAGGGTTGTAATGACCAATTATGTATGTATGTATGTATGTATGTATGTATGTATGTATGCTTAAGATTTCTGCCAAGTGCTCGCTCCTAAAAATACAGTTACAATGTTCAAATTCTAGTAACTGGGAATAGACGCAAAACACCATGGTGCAGTAGGCAGTGTATTGGCTTATTAGACGCTAGTTTCTCAAAAGTTTCTTAGGAATGGAAAATTTCCCAAAATCTACTGAACGGAATCGACTTTATACTGTAGGCCCTACCACACACACATAACATGGATGGTGTGGGAAGCTAGAACGTAATACTGGCATGGTTGTGATGAAAACTCTGAATACCTCTCAGTTTCAAGTCGTGCCGGCCATTGTAGGTAGGTAGAGATTGCTGACCATCCAAGAAAAATTCTTGGATGGACTAACTTAGGCCGCATTGGGCCCATTGTGCTACCACAGTTATCCGCAATCCACTAGTCTCAAAACCACTCGGATCTTCTGATGAAGAGATGCAGGCCATAATCTCTCTTATTCTTGGATGACATAATGTTTACAATTAATTGTCTTTAAACCTTTATACTTAACATGGCTAGTGTTTATCCTTTGAGTTAATATTCCTACTTCGTATCCGCATTAGAATGAAATATATCTGCTGTACGTGTGCTTCTAGTTAATGTTTCATGCATAATGCCTCAAGGGATTATGTGTAGCCAGTTTTATTCCATTTTTACTAGCTTCCAGTACAGATTGTAAACAGAGTTTAAAACTTAAATAATCAACAATAAAAAGAGTAACTAAAATCAAATCGAAGTGTTTTATTTATGAAAAGTTTAACTGTTAGCCTTTGCTATACAACTTGACTTATTTCGTTTTGCTATGCTTGTCCCTTTCGGACTTATTGCTGTCCAAAATAAAATAAAATGTTAAAATGATAAAATCTTTGTTATTAAATATTTACAAAAAAAAAAAAGTTTTTGGGTGAAATTATTTAATTTTTATTAAACTTTTACCAATCGAATCTCTGGCTGAGATAACAACAAACAAACCCACACATACACATCATATCAACATTGTCTAATAAAATTTATTTACTATACGTGTGTTTATTCATGTGTACGTTAGACATGTGTTAGTGTATGATAGATAAAGATATAGAGAGAGAGAGCAAGAGAGTTTTAATTAAAATAAACATGTCTTCATCTCAGATTTTTCATTATCCGGCATTTGATGTTAAAGTTTTCATACAATACATGATGCATGTCCAAATAACTCATTACATTTCAAATTTCTCTCTATCTCTCGTTCTCTCTTTCATATAGAATAAATAGCAAACCATATACGGGTATAAAGAGTATTTACTTGCATGTATTGTATAAAAGAGAGGCAAAGAGAGAGAGAGAGAATATTTCAGTGTGTCCTTTAACAAGAAACATGATTTGTATTCATGTATCCAACTACTGGAACTATTATTTGTCCAACAGTGAGAAAGAGAAAGGTACAGAGAGAGAGAAAAAATTTTAATTTTTATTCATACAATGAAATTTGAAGGATTTTTGTTAAAAACAATACAACAGCAACAAAAGATACAGAAAAAAAACAGAAAAATTAGTAAAACTTTTCCATTTCGTTCATTTATAAGCATATAATCATGCATGCATGTGTGCATGTGTGTGTGTATACGTAATACTCTAAACATGCATTAGTATGAGGGAGGTTGTGTTGTAAGTAAACATTCACATGCTGATTAGATAAACCATACAAATAGAAAACTTAGATTTTTGTTCCATCTTTTTTTGATTTTTTTTTTGTATATTCATGTGGTATTCTGCTTAAAAATTATTTTATTTTTGTGTCTCTTTCCCTCATACACACACATATTTGGTTATGTTGGTGTATATAAGTTTATGGATTTATTAAGGATGAGTGTTGTTTTTAATTTAAAAGAATTTCTTAAAAAAAGAAAAAAAATAAGATAAAATGGAAAATATTTTAATATTTTTGTAGCATTTCTATTTATTTTTTTAAACTATAATTAAGTTGTTAAGGAATAAAATATTAGAAATAAAATAATAATAAATATGAAAGGAGATATTCGATGTAAATACAGTTGATATAGAAATTGAAATTGATTCAGAATGGATTCAGGCAGGGAATATGATTTAAAATAATTAAATTCTTCTGTGTTGTAACATTTAATGTAAATACGTATCAGAGATCAGCAATGAGTATTCAAAAAGATAAGTAGAAGCAAATCATACTCATAATTTCCAACAATTATATGCATTCATACATATTTTAATATCATGGAACCTCTACTCATATTCAAAGTTGGAAGTAAATCCAAAATCCATTACACTTTTCATATGTACCCTGGGTAAAGAATTCTTTTTCAATATTTTTCTAAACGTTAGCACGAAATTAATGCCACATTAAAGGAGGAATATTTCACTAGAATTTGATATCACATTAGGAAAATATCCCCCACTTATCAAAAATATTCTACAAGGGTTTTCGACTACACTTTATGTCTACGTTGCAAATACCGAGGATGGGGACCAGAGATCAGCAATGAGTATTCAAAAAGATGAGTAGAATCGAATCGTACTCATAATTTCTGATATTTATACGCATTCATACTTATTTTATTATCATACTCATACTACTCATATTCAAAGTCTGAAGTACTCATCATATTCATACTGAACAACACGTATGATATTGCTGATTTCAACTCTCCAACATTTACAAGAATCACAAAACAGGTATGATTCGCGTACGAACACTAAAATACTCACTAAAAGATCGTGAGTCGTGATTCGAGTGGCTGGAATAATTTATAAGTATTATAACTGTTTTTATAAAGTTATGAATCTAAATGAGTAGGTTTTAAGAATCAAACATATTTCGAATGGCATGAGTTTGATGTCAAAATTGTACTCATTGCAACCTGTTCTTATGAATCAACTTTGCAGTGAGTATGAATGAGTCAAAGTAGTTAAATTTCAATATTATTCGCTTACTTACACACAGCCATAAAAGTAAAATAAAAATTTCAGAAATTTTTTAACCAATCCATTTTCGTTGAAAATCTTTGTAATTGTCTGACCATTATCCTCGATTTTAAAATGGTCTTGGTTAAAAAATTTCTGTAATTTGTTAACCGTATGTATACTTTAGTAACTGTATGTATATTCAAAATTTCATGAATGCTTGTGAGTAGCGATAAAACGATTCAAAGCTGATCTCTGGTTTAAACCCTCTTCTACTTACTAAATTAATTCGCCATAACAAGCCGTTTAACGGATTTAGGCCTGCCGCAACACATCCTTCCAGGCGCCTCTGCTTCGTGCTCGCCTACGCCAGTTGGTCACAACAATCGACGACAGGGTTTCCTCGATTTGGTCCTTCCAACTGATACAAAGTCGTCCTATTCGCCGACTTCCGCAGATTCCCGCATCAAATACCCGTCTCGCCGGCGCCTCCTCCTCCATTCGAACGCCATGGCCGAGCTAGCGCAGCCGCTGGATATTAATACGCTGTACAGCGTCTATGTCGTTGAGGAGCTCATACAGCTCACTGTTCGATCGGATGCGGAAATCATCGCCAACTCGTACTGGACCGAATGTCTTACGCTGTACTTTTCTCTCGAATACTCTCAAGGCCGCTGCATCTGTACTTAATAGGGTCCATGCCTCTGCGCCATATAGAAGCACGGATGGGTATCTGCTACTCAATTGCCTATTGAGACCATGGTAGCACCTGTTGGCAAGAGTGATCCTGCGCTTGATATCCAGACTGACATCATTTCTGGTGGTAATGGCGGAGCCATGATATATGAATTCCTTGACTGTATCAAAAGTATAGTTATCGGCCGTGAAGTTTTAAAGTTTTAACCTTCAACAAAACGAAAATATGAAAAAATATTTCTTTGGCAGATTTCTGGCAAAAACTCTGAGAGTAAATAAGTCGTCGGAGTCGCCTTTAAACCGTATGTTTCGCCATTCATGTTCATAATCCTGACTGAAGGATTGTAATTATGAAATATGTTTACTTATGCGAGCTGTCTATAAAGGTATAAGGGTAAAAAAAAGTTGTGTTAATAGTCAATTCATAGCATAAGTATTGGTATCGTTATGCCATAGCAGTTGCTCTTATTGCTTTTTCACTACAAATTGCTTGGGTGTCATACATCCAACTATGGTATCCTGAAAATTTCCTATCTGGAACCAGTATGTTTCTACAAACACGACAGTGACTCATTCCTAAAGCCACCCCATTTCTGAAAACCTCCTTCATTTAGTAGTCCTGGTTTTGTTTCCCATTGCGCAGTGCTTTTCCAAACAAACAGTTCGTAAAGTATTCGAGTAATGAAAAGCAATTCTCTGTTTTCATCAAATGTTGGCGTTTTATTTTGACAAATCTCAACTTTTTTTTCATCTCAATTGGCTTTCGAAGAAAAAAAAAAACTTTTTTTTTACATCTTCTTCTGTTAAATATTCCCTGAAACATTACTTAATTTGTATCCTTTGCTTCGCTTTGCTATTGTTTCATTTCGTTTTTCGAACATCTTTGACTTCATCGTGGAAATCATGCAAATTGTGAAACCATAAAAAATGTATATGAATTCTTAAACAAACACGGAAATTGACATCGTTTAAAGTGTTCCACTTAAGACAACTTTTTGCGATTTTTTCTTAACTTCTCCATTTTATTTCAGTTCTACTGGCATTACACCATATTCCACCTCGTTCTCTTCGTCGTTTATTGCCAGCGTTATTGCTGGAATAAAACGAAACAAAATAAAGTTTTTTTAGTTTTTCCAGCAACTTCACATGGAAAATGGAATCGCAAGCAGACGTTAAAGTTGAGAAGACGAAACTCAATAAAATGTTTTCGTTTACTTTTGTTATTCATTGTTGCATGTTGCAGATGTTGAAAGTTTTATTTTCTATTTTACTTTCTGCTGTTTTGTTTGCAACGTTGACATTTCTTTAAGCCTAAAATAAATGAAAATTAAAATAAAAAAACATACAAAATTGAAACCAATCTTAGGCTTCAAAAGAAGCTTTAAAATTTGTTACGTTTAAAATATAAGCTCGTAGATTACAAATAAAATAAAAATTTATAATGTGTTTAGTTTTAATTAAAATTCTTTCTTATTCGCACAATTTGAGTGCCACTGTTTACAACTTGATGTAAACAACAACAATTGTTTTTCTTTGTTATTTCTCTGTTTATATCCTTTGCATAAACAATAACAACTGTTAGACAATTATTCGACAGATCTTTGTAACGGAGATCTTCAAACCACGATTACTCTTTTCAAACGTACCGCGTCTTCGCACAAGACTGACCAAACTTTACTAACTCAGTCGCCTGCTTTGACTTGGGTTTTATATGGGAAAGTAAGCAGTCTTATGGGAAGTTGCCGTAATCAAGTAGGTATTGTGTTTGCTTTTTAGACGTAAAGTCAGGGTTCGAGCCCCAGGCCAGACACCAAAACAAAATACAAAAAGTATTTCTTCGGCGACATCTTCTCAGCAGATTTCTGGCAAAAACTCTGAGATTAAATAAAATTGCCATGAAAAGTTTCTCAAAAAACTGTCGTTCGGAGTCGATTTTAAACTGTAAGTCCCACCACTCATGTATAAAATTAACACACACAACATAAGTGGTGTGAGAAACTAGGTCGTAATCCTGACTGAAGGGTTGTAATGACCAATTATGTTATGTATGTAAACAGTCTGATGAATGTTCTTGTAGGCCAACGTTCATGTCTTCGCCTTCTCAAAGTCTCTGTAAATGCAAAAGTCGTTGTTTACATTTATTATTGTAGTGTTGTTGGTATATTTTTGTTTACTTGTTTACAATTCTTTTATGCTGGTGTTTGTTGTTATACTAAGCAGTACGATAATTTGTAAAAAGGTGTGTTTCTACATTGTTTTGTTTTTGTAGCTTTTGTTCATAATTTTAATGTTAAGCGATGTAAAAGCTAAACACCAGCACCTAGATATTTCATTTTCGTAACAATATTTAGAGGAACATTTTGAAAAAATAAGAAATTAAATTTTATTGCTTTACTAAATTAATGTCGTTTAAAATCTTTAAATTGTTTGCTTAAACTTCCCAACGTTTTTTCTTGTTTTTGTTCTCGTTGCCTGCTTAAATAACATCTGATACAAAGTGGAAAAAATATAGCAAGAATTTATATTTTTATAAGAGCAGAATAAGAATATCCATTTATTTGATTTTATTTAAGTCAAGGTCTTTTGCATACATTTTTCCTCTTGTTTTCGTTTTTCCATTTTCTGTTCTTTTCCTTAATGTTAACAAGAAAATATTTAAAGTAAAAGAAATTATCGTAGAAATATTCCTACAAATATTTGTTTAACAATTTTCTTTTCAGAGATTTTTTCTTCTCTTTCCTCTTTCTCTCATGTTTCACTATATATTTCATGCCACAAGTTTTCTTTTTTTTCTGCTGCTGTGGCATAAAATATTTCTACTGCTTTCGGTTTTTATTTTATTTGTGTTTCACATATTTTTTAATGTTTTAACTTGAGTTTGTAACCTTGACTGAAGATATACTCTGGCGGTATTTTACGTTGTGCTTGGTTGGTAACAATTTTTATATTTTTTTCGTTCCATTTTTACTACACTTTTTGAAATCCACCTCAAATATTTTCTTTTTCCTATTTTTCTTGCTCTTGCATATTGAGGTCTATATAAGTGCATACACATATATATACGGATACATACTTCGCCTTACTTTGCCTATGTATATGTTAGAATTTCTTTAAGGGCAGCAGCAAATGCATTAAGCATGTGTATAGTTAAGGTGCAGTAAATATAGTAGATTCAAGGGAATTCCGAAGATATTTCCATTAGAAGATAAAAATCGGATTTGTTTTTGGTTAACAAAAAATCATTTTGAAATTTATAGTTTATAGGGGCATCATTTATGCAAGATTTTGAAAGGGAATCCAGAATTTTATGTGCATGAGGAAAATATTTAAGCCCTTCGTTATTCGAAAGAAAGTGGACATTTATCACAGTAAATCGTAATTGTATCATGTAAAGCTAGATTACATGGGCTTACTTGCAAATAGGCTAGGTGATCTTATGGCACTATGAAATTTCCACCTTCCTGATCCAGTTACGCTTATAGCCCATTTGGTCACCTCTCAATAGTCATAATGTGAATAGAACACATACGACCAAACAATTCAGGATCTTCGTGGATATACTGAAAATTGCGGCATCAAACTATCTGCGTATTCTCTTGCGAAGAACCCATAAACTGTAAATTAAAATCCAGGCAGTCCTCATGCGAACTATGGAGTCTGATTGAATTCCTGTTCCTTCGCCTGACAGACATTTCAGGATCATCGTGGATATACTGCAAGTTGCGGCATCAGGCCATCTGCGTATTCTCTTACGAAGAACCCATAAACTGTAAAGTAAAATCAAGGCAGTCCTCATGCGAACTTACGGGTGCTGTTAATAAGTTGGAGCAGATCATCCCGAGATTATTCAGATCATACAATAAATATACGCCAAAGTATATAAGGCAAAACTATAGTAGGATCGAGCAGGACCTGTGAAAATGTTGTGCCGACTCCTCCTGTCCCTTATTTTGACAACTCCTCACATAACATGAGTAACCAACACAAGTTCGACAGCAAAACCGGAGGAG
Source organism: Sarcophaga variegata (assembly GCA_932273835.1). Classification (NCBI taxonomy): domain Eukaryota; kingdom Metazoa; phylum Arthropoda; class Insecta; order Diptera; family Sarcophagidae; genus Sarcophaga; species Sarcophaga variegata. The sequence goes on from OW026362.1 coordinate 68,084,312, forward strand.
AATGTGTATAGTCTGCGCTCAAGTAATGTTGATGGGGCTTTACGCAGGCCTCGTCAGCATCAAATTATATGTCTACCAAGCTGGGACAGTGCATGACAGCTGCTAAGAAACCATCTCTTAATTCTCCAACAAACATTGTAACTTCCGACTGGAAAGCAACGCCATCTCTGCAGTCAAAGAGCCAGTTTCAGAATAAATCAACAAGCCTGCATTTGTATACCCCTTCGAGGTTTTACTAGAGCCGAATCTTCTTTGGAACATATTTCAGCCTCTTAAGTGTAAGTACATATGTACGTACATAATTGCTCATTACAACCCTTCAATCAGAATTACGACTTAGTTTTTCACACCACTTATGTTGCGTGTGTTAATTTTATACATGAGTGGTGGGATCTCCAGTTTCAAGTCGACTCCGAATGAGAAGTTTTTGGGAAACTGTTTTCGTTACAATTTTTATTTACTCGAGAGTTTATGCCAGAAGATTGTGAAGAGGAAATATTTTTTCATATTTCGTTTTGTTCGAGAGGTCTGAGCAGGGGTCTAAACCGTGGCTTCACATCTAACAAGCCAACACACTAACTAGTAGACTACGGCGGCTTTGACCTTCCTCATTTAATTACAATTATATTCCGTATGATCGCTTTACGTACTAATCTGTATACCTGACAAATCCTATCAGAGGCAAAAATGACGCATTTCTAATTAGTCTGCTCTTGATTACAATAGGCACCACGGTGCCTTAATCTGGTTTTCCATGAATCGGAAAATTCTCACAGAAAGTGCTGTACAATTTCTTCAATAGTCGTAATATGAATAGCAAATGCGCTCAAACACACCTTAAACCATAAATACATTCTTATGGAGTCTAATTGTCGTACCGACAAGTCTGGTTCCCTCTCCCATACTGAAAACCCAGGAACATCTTGGATACACTGCAATTTGCCGCATCAGTTTTAGTATTCTCTTGCGTTAAACCATAAACTGCAAAGTATAAACCACGCAGTCTTCATGTAAACCTACCGGTACTGTTAATAAGTTTGTCCAGATTTGCCTCTTACGCTCTAGTAGAACATGCTAGGCACAATGAGGGTGTTGCATCGATTCCGCCTTTTTCTTAACTTTACAACTCGTCCCTAACATGGGTAAGCCATACTAGTTCGACATCAAAACCAGAGGATGGTGTATATCCCCTGCACTCAAGTTATGTTAATGGCCCTCCATTAACGCCTTGTCCGCATTATTTTTCCCTTATATACATATATAATTGGTCTTTCCAATCTCACAGTGGTTGTGTGTGTTAATTTTATTCATTAGCGGTGGAACATAAAGTTGACTCCGAACAACAGATTTATTGTGAAACTTTTTCGTGGCAATTTTATTTGGTCTCAGAGTTTTTGCCAGAAATCTAGCAACATTTTTCCCATAGATAGCTAAGTAACTTGAAATCTAAATCAGTGTCACAAGATGTCAATCAAGCTGCAGGTAATAAAACACTTCTAAGTACCTTGGAGTTGAGAGCCAGATCGATGGAAGTAGAGACCGAGATATAACCCTCGAACTCATCTTGTGACTTAAATCTCCGCCTTGAAAACGGTGTACTCTCCTTGTAGTCAGAGTATCAGTATCAGTCTCAAAATAAATACCCAAGTATTTACTTGCATACAGCTTCGAGGCTTTACTGAAGCCTTATGCTGGAGCCAAACTTCGTGGGCAGGTTATACAGAGAAAATGGAGTAACTTCTTAAAGAATTTCAAGTTAATTTCCAGAAATTTCAAGTCATATGGAAAATTAATATGAAACATTTTGTGAAACGGGAAAAAAAGATAGGAACGATGTATTTGGTGAAGGGGAACTCCTATTTCCTCCATCGGACTATCCAGGAATAACCGCAAAATGGTAACCAGCATTTAGGCTTTGATTCAAAGTATTTGTAAATATACCAGTAAAGCTTTGGGATTTAAAATATTTTAAGATTACTTTTTCACTGCATAACTCTTCTTCTATTTTAATTTATCAATCATTGTTATTTTCTTAGTGTCTAGACAACAGTTGGATTTTTGAATAATTTTTCTCTCGTTTTTTGCTCTTCGAAACATAGTTGGCGTATGATTAGTATGGAATTAATTAAGCAAATTCACTATGCGCCACAGTAACTAAAGAGAGAGAATTTAAATGAATTTTTCTAAGAAGAATTCTCAATCAATGTTTCTGGGCTTAAGGTCTTAAAAGTTGAATTTAAAATCTTAAACTCTTCTATAACATGTGGATTGTGTCAGTCATTGCTTTGAAACTTAACAAGAATTTTTAAATCATGTTCTAAAGAAATCAAAGCTAAACAGTATTCTTGGTAAGAAATGCTGCGGCCTTGTTAAAATACAATTCCTAAGCATTTTTTCAATGGAAATCTAAAAGAAAAGAGAAAAAAATTCCTACATAAGTTGCAAGTTGAACTGGTAAGCCAAAGTACTTAAAATAAACTACAAAAGAGTTTATGGCACTGCCACTACAAACATTTTCTGTATTTCAGCATAAAAGAAATTCTTAAGTTTGAAAGCATTTTTACATTTTACAATTCGGTTACTATGGCAAATATATACGACAAAAAGAGAGAGGGAGGGAAAGAAAATAAAGGAAAATAAAATTTTAAAGCCTTTAAAGTAATGATGGCCCAAAACCATGCATGTTTTCATTAAAAATTCACGTGAAATAAGACCTGGCAATACCTGGCGTAAAAAGAACAACAAAAACTGTCTTTAAGCCATAACAGTATGGATATAAAAATATAACAACAAATTAAACATTTTATAGGCCGCATAATGAAGTTGTTTATTGTAATGAGAAAAACGATTCATTTTTTATTGTAAAAAATAATAAAAAAATTATATTTTCCACCTGGCCTATGAAATTTTTTATTTCATTTTTTTATATTTTAATGAGTTTGTTTCAGGGTATATATATGTACGTATATATGTATATATGTATATATGTATCTGTGTTTCTTTAATTAGTCTAGACGACTTTTTGCTCCATTTCCTTTTTCCTTTTGCAATGGGCCTGAATGATTCTATTATTGCCTTACTTTCTCTATGATTTATTTTTATTTTATTCAACACAAAATGAAAGAATATAAAGAAATGAAAAGAAAAAATAATAGAAAATGAAAGAAAATTTGCCTCCTCTTTGCATTTTAAAGAGCAGGCTAACAAGCTGCAAAAGGTACAAAATTTTTCTTTAAAAACCGTATGAAGTGGAAATAATTTTTGGTGTGGGTTTAAGAAATTTAAAACAAAAAACGAACAAAAAAGAAAAGAAAACCCAGCAATTATTCTAAATTCAAAATAAAAATGGAAATCTTGTAAAATACAAAGTGAAAAATGAAATTTAATTGACGCATTTTCATAAAAAGCGAAATTTATTTCGAGTCAAGCAAAAAACATTTGTATGTCATATCATCGTGAGTTCAGCACACGTTCAATTCGTTTAATCGAACAGTTTAGTTGGCCTCTTGTAAAACTACAAGGACCTTCATATGGTTTTGTATCCTCCAAATGAAATTCATTCAATTTTGGTATTTTTTTTTTAGTATAATTATGTATTTGAATAGTCAAGATTCAATAAAAGCTCCGGTTTCATATTCCTTCCAGCTCGTCGTTGAGTGATTTGATGAAGAACCTGGTGTGCTGTATCCAGATTTTTGAATTAGCAGGGCAGAAGTCACGTTAACAGTAGAACGCTGAGAAAACTCTTTCAGGATCTCACATATGTCCGACGTTTGTGTGGGACAAAATGATTAGAAGGACCTTTATTAAAGGATATTTATTTAACATACATACATACATAATTGGTCATTACAACATTTCAGTCAGGATTACGACATAGTTTCTCACACCACTTATGTTGTGTGTTTTAATTTTATACATGAGTGGCGGGACCTACAGTTTAAAGTCGATTCCGAACGACAGGTTTTTGAGAAACTTTTCATGGCAATTTTTGTTTACTCTCAGAGTTTTTGCCAGAAATTTTGTTTTGATGTCTGGCCTGGGGCTCGAACACTGGCTTTACGTCTAATAAGCCAACACTTACTAGACTACGGCGACTTCGACAATACAATAACAAATTTTATTTAATTACATACGAGCTTAGTAGATTCAACCAGAGTCCAGAGTCTATGTTGGGAAACATACGCATTACGCTCTCGCTAATAGTTTAGCACTCTACACACTAGACTACTAGGGCACCCAAATTAGTATTTAATTAACAAAAATTTAATCTTCAACTTGGATTAACGTGTAGTCTAGTATATATTGTGTTGGCTTATTAGATGATCTTTCTTCTGGTAAAATATCTGGAAGTAAATAAAATCGTCATGCAAAAATTTCTCAAATTTGTCTTTCGAAATCGACGATAAATTGCAAGTCCTGCCATTCGTATATAAAACTAACGCACACAACATGGGTGGTGGGAAAAGCTAGGTTGTAATCCTTGCTAAACGGTTGGAATGACCAATTATTTATTATTTATCCTTTTCCTTCGAACTATACCAGCAGGACGTATATAGCGTGTGATTGTGATATATAATAACACAGTGTAGGGAGAGTATTCATTGATTTAAATACAAAGTATCAATAAAGTATCCTAACAAACAAATTCAGGCAATTTCAGTATCTGCCACGACTTTTCTAGATGGAGCATATCCGAAATGTAAAATTTTTCATAACTCTGGCACGTAAACCAGGCTGAATTAGACCAACGGCATAGGATATATTGACTTTGAGAACTGCTGTGGTTTATGGACAACTGTGACTTAAAAAAATCCCACAAGAAAAAGTCTAACGAATTCGAATACAAAAATTTCGCTGGGCAGTTCACGTTTCCTAACAGTGGGATGACCATACCCTCCTAGTATGCAATGTTGAATGAACTGTGTGGCGCTTAACGCCGTTCTCTTGAAACTACATGTTGTTGGCATTCACATCATCCAATTGAAACCAAAAGAAATTGGTATTCATTGACCTGTAGTGATCCCCATTGACAGTGATGGTCTGGTGAACCTCGTCCTGAAGGAAATATTGGCTTATAAGGTCATCAGCGTAAAATCCATACTCAACAGCGACTTTTTAGGATCTATTGGGCGCTGTTCCATTTTATAGCGATTGTTATCGTCCCAAATTCGCCAATTTTGTTTGTTCACTGAGTTTAATCGCTGAAGCTGATTATTTGGCGAAAATTATGCAAAAAAAGAAAATAAAAACACACGTCATTGTCCATGGTTGTTCACTTTTAAGACGCAAAATTCATCAACTTCTTGTCCGAAAAAGTACGAGTTTTTGTGGGAGACTCGAAATTGAAAGCCTTGGTTTTTACTGCATACTCTCATGCACAACAGCAATATTTTCGCCATACTGGTGTTGATTGTTCGATTGGAAAAGTTCCAAATATTTAAATCGTTAAAAAGAGTCAGTATACTGTAGTAAAAGGACAGAAACCCAGTCAGCATGCTATTAAAGCATTAAGGAACGTCTTTGGAGACCAGTTAGCTTTCATTTGTGCTGGGTTCTTGAGAACTTTAAATCGCTTTGGATACGAGTGAGTTATATCGCTCATGAGTCTACCCGTCTATTTAAAATTTATTCCGGCGTGTTTAAATTGAAGTTAAGTATTAAGGCACCCGTGCATTATTTTTCATATTTTTTAACAGGAGTAAAATCCATACTCAATATGAAACCTATCTTTCTCTGGATAAAATATACATGAATTAAGGAACTCTTTTTTTATTCACTGAATGGTACATGGGAATACTTGTGACCGTTTGACTGATCATTATCATTTCTGATTAAATGTGAAGCGAAACTGAACCAGAAATTCAATTCATGAACGTCATCAGAAGAGTTGCATGATATTTTCTTTGAAATTTATGTTCACTTTTCATTGTTTGAAATTCATGTGATACAAAAAGCTTTAGAGATTTACTAAAAGGTCCGCCAAATAACTTTTTTTTTTTGAAAATGCTTTAAAGAAAAAACTACTGAATATTTTCTCAAATTTCTTTTTTTATTTGAAAGTACAATCCTTCCAGTTAATAATGAAAAATAATTTCAAATGGCTGCCTCGGCTGGCCATGCATTAGCCTACACGATCGGTCCAATTTTTAAGCACATTATCGATTGTTTGCAGCTGTATTTCATCAATCGCTTCACGAATATTGTCCTTTAAACAATCAATTGTCTCTGGCTTGTCGGCGTAACACTTATCTTTGACGGCACCCCACAAATAATAGTCCAAAGGTGTCAAATCGCAGCTCCGAGGTGGCCAAACGACATCAGCTCTGCGGCTGATAATGCGATCTTCAAAAACAGGGCGCAAAACTTCGAGTGTAGCTTCGGCTGTGTGGCACGTAGCGCGGTCCTGTTCAAACCAAATGTTGCCAATATCCTCCTCTTCAATTTTTGTGAAAAAAATTCGTTCAACATGGCCCGATAACGATCGTCATTGACTGTAACGGCCGCTCCTTGCTCATTTTCGAAGAAAAATTGCCCAATTATGCCTCTGGACCAAAATCCGCACCAAACAGTGACTCGTTTCGGGTGCGTCGGCTTTTCAATGTATGCGTGTGGGTTTTCTGTGCCCCAAATGCGACAATTTTGCTTGTTTACATACGCACCAAGATCAAAATAAGCTTCATCTGAAAAGCTGATTTTTTTTTGCCAAAATCGGCATCTTCTGTAAGTCGATTGCAGGCCCACTTAGCGAAGCGAAAACGCATTGGATGGTCAATTGGCTTCAACTCCTGAACCAATTGGACTTTGTATGGCGTCATACCAAGGTCTTCATGCAAAATTCGTCTCAATGATGTCTCCGAAATGTTCAATTGTTGAGAACGACGGTGAATTGATGTTGATGGCGCTTCACGCACATTTTCTGCCACAGCAGCAATATTCTCGGGTGTACGCACTGTTTTTGGCTTTTCACGCTTTGGTTTATCGATGAGGATGCCAGTTTATTTCACTTTTTAACAGGATACATACGGAGCTGACGGTGCTTCTCTTCTTCCAAAATCCGTACGCAATTTTCGCACACATTCTGCAACATTACCATGATTTTCAAAGTAATGTCGCAATATATCCCAGCATTGTTCAAGCGTATACACAACCATAATCGTTCAGCGGAAGGATAAAACCAATTATCTGTTAAATCAGACATGAGCTAAGTGTTACCATTCACGAATTAAGCACTAGTTGGAAAAAAACGTTAGATGGCGGACCCGATATGTTTTATAGGTTTCCCAAAACAAATATTTTTCTTTCTTTCTTTCGTTCAAAAATGAAATATTTTTAGATTGTTTTCATATGCCCTCATTAAAAAAATTCTATCAGATTCTTGCAACAACTTAATTTATCTATACGAGCATCATTTATATTCTTTTTAAATATTTTTTGGCTACGTTTATGAGCTTATTTGATCAAGTCCAAATGATACAAGTTTATTAAACATTTATGGCCATTGTCTGTTACGAAATGAGAATATTTTTTTAAACTTTTGCTATGTATTGAAGCTGAGTATTGTTACCAGAAACTAACTCATCGTTAAGCAAAACATGTACGAGTTTTTGGTTTTTGTTGTCTATTTTTAAAACTTAATTTTCATTGTACGTTCTGTTCAACAACTTCCTTATTTTCTATGAAATTTTCTACGAATTTTTTTTTATTATTTGCCAACTGTAAACACAACGCAATTATCAACTTAATTTTTAGTGAATGTTTTTCCTTTTTTTCTTATATTTCTGTTGTTTTATTCTTTTTGCTTACGAAAAGAGATAAAAAATAACATCGAAAGAGCTGCACGGGAATACAAAAAATAGAAATAAAGCAGAAACAAGCCAGCAAATAACAAAGAAAAGTTAGTTTTCTAAACTTGTAATTAAGAATACTAATTAGCAGGGCAACAACAACAAATAAAAGCAAATGGCAATACAAATATAAACTTGGCCATAAAACGGTTAGATGGTATGGCTGAGTTTTGGGCGAAGAAACACAAAAACCCCTTGAGAATTTCCAATATGGGAGAGACGGCAATCGTTAAAGCTGATTTAACTTTGTTCCTTTAAAATATAAACATACTTTACAAAGAGTTTTAATTTAAAATTGTTTGAATTTTCAACCACACTAACCATAAATGTCTTAAGAAGCTTAATAAAATAAACATTTACGACTTGGTATACAACATTTCGGTATTTCTTTCTCATTTTTTTTTCTAAATATGTTATCTTCCCGGGCTCTCCTAACACCACACTGTTACTGCAATATTTAATAATTAGAAATATTTCTCGGTAAATTCTATCTCTCTCTCCCACACACGCACACTCACACAATATAATATAATGTTATTTGAAAATATATTTCTCAAGAATGTTGTTCTTTATTATTCCATTAAATTCTTATGAAAAATGAGAAAATTCCCATGCAGCTGTTTTAGAATCCAGCAACTGTAATGCTATGTTGCAGTATGAGTTGCATGTAATTCAGCAACAGTTATTGCCGGAAGTGGTAGATGGTTTTATATTCGCAATAACCTTTCCTATACTTTATGGAAAAGCATTTCAAAGATAAAAAATTAAATTTTCAAAGAACTATTTCAGGAGATGATATAAATTGAAGCTCACGCTGATTGGTTTTGCTGCGGAATTGTTAATAATTGCTTTGATTAGAAACGAAGCTAAAATAGAATTTAAAGAAGTAAAAATAAAATTAAAATATAAAAAATAAAATTTTTAAATTGAAAAACAAACAAGTATTGGATGAAACCTTATTATAAATATAATATGCCATACATGACGTATGATTGTTATTACATCAGTACTCATGTAAATCATACGCTCTAGGTAACTGAGGTATAAATAGAACAAGAGTTTAAAAAAAAGTTTTACAAAAAGGTTGTATAAGGCTGCCACATTAGAAAAAAGACAATTAATAAGTCAGGATATTATATCCATCACAGGTGGATATACCATTTAGCAACAACATAAGTAGTAGTAAAAAAAGTTGGTGAAAGTAGATTTGGAATTGGAAGACCCTGGACACATAGTGATGTCAATTTGGCGGGCCTAGGTTGAGGGGAAAGTGTTTTTTCCCCTTGGAGTGTCGGCGAGTCAATATCGGACCGGAAGTTGTTCCGTGAGTTGTAGGTGTTGTGGAGACCTATCGAACACCGTCTACCCGAAGTCGATCCGTTACGGCGTTACGGAGTTATGGCAGTTTAAGTGTGGTGGTGTAAAACGGTTTTTTCCCGCTTCCGCCTTTTCATCCACACACACTGACACAAGTCGCATATGCCTCTTTCTTTGCCCAAGCTGCGCCTCCCGCCTTCTTTTCCTTTCCATGCGCCCCTTGCCACCCCCTTGTCACCTTCCAGCATCCACCACTGTGCATTGCTTTGTAGTGAAATTAAAAATTGTTTTCAGGTGGTAAAAATGAACATTTTGCAATTAAATTTATACTAATAACTCGGTAAATTATTAGTTAACAAAGTTTTACAAAGTTTTGTATACAAAATATGGCTAGATGAAAGTATGCCCAACGATCGGAACCTCAGTGTCCTCTGTACTGTCCTGTCCTGAAAAAGGGAGACCCTACGATATGCGCCAACTACAGGGGTATAAGCCTTCTCCCTATCGCATATAAGGTTCTTACAGGCATATTGTGTGAACGACTGAAACTACTCGTCAAAATACTGATTGGACCTTATCAGTTCGGCTTCAGACCGGCAAGTGCACCATCGACCTGATCTTCACACTGCGCCAAATTGTGGAAAAAACCCACGAAAAACAAGTCGACACACACCATCTTTTTGTCGACTATAGGGCAGCCTTCGATAGCCCCATAAGGGATCGTGTTTTTGCGGCAATGTCTGAGCTCGGTATACCTGCGAAGCTAATAAGGCTATGCAGAATGACGTTGAACAATTCCTGCAGCTCCGTCAAGGTAGGAATGGACCTCTCCGAACCTTTTGATACCGTGCGAGGTTTCAGACAAGACAAGGCGATCCCTAATCATGCGACCTCTTCGTCATGGAGAGTGTTCTACGAAAGGCAGGAGAGCATCGCAATGGCACTATTTATCAAAGAAGTGTTCAGTTGCTTGCGTACGCTGACGACATTGACATCATAGGGCGTACCAATCGAGATATTACTGCTGCCTTTAGTGCTATTGAATGGAAGTCTACTAAGATGGGTTTGGCAGTAAATGAGGGCAAAACAAAGTAAATGTTATCGACAAGTAGAGATGTGCGGCGTACTGATTCTCAGATTACGGCCGATAACTATACTTTTGAAACAGTCAAGGAATTTATTTTTCTTGGCGCCGGCGTTACTACAAAAAATGATATCAGCCTGGAGATCAAGAGCAGGATCACTCTTGCCAGCAGAAGCTACTATGCTCTCAATAAGGTAATTGCGTAGCAGAGACTTCTCTCGTACGATAAAACTAACACTGTACAAGACACTTATCCTACCCGTGCTTCTTTATGACGCAGAGCCATGGAACCTATTAAACACTGATGCAGCAGCCTTGAGAGTGTTCGACAGAAAAGTCCTACGTAAAATCTTCGGTCCAGTGCGAGTTGGCTTTGATTTCCGCATCCGATCGAACAGTGAGCTGTATGAGCTCCTCAACGACATAGACGTTGTGCAGCGTATTAACATCAAGCGGCTGCGCTGGCTCGGCCATGTCGTTCGAATGGAGGAGGATGCTCGGACGAGACGGGTATTTGATGCGGGAATTTGCGGAAGTCGGCGAAGAGGACGACCTTGTATCCGTTGGAAGGACCAAATCGAGGAAGCCCTCTTTTCGATTGGCGTGACCAAATGGCGTAGGCGCCTGGAAGGATGTGTTGCGGCAGGCCGAAATCTGTTAAACGGGTTGTTATGGCCAATTAAGTAAGTAAGTGATAAGTAAGTGACTGAAGAAACTTTGAAACTTTGTCGCTCGAGCGACACGACTTACTGTTTTAATTCCTTCAAACTGAAGCTATTTGACGATGCATTGGGCTGCTGAAAAAATGTTTTATTTTTTAGTCAATTTCGGGAAATTGTTTCCTTATCATTGTACCTCTGTTTGATTGATTTTTAATACTGAAGTATTCAAATTTAAATTTCCAATCAAACTAATGTCATAAGTTTTCTACTTTTTTTCTCTGTTTCCTTTAACAATAAAATGTAATTGAATTGAATTTAATTTTAAAATAATTATTTCTCTTATTCTCGCTCTTGATGCCCTGTTTTCCTTTCGTAAATAGTTGGAAATAATACGGCAGAATACAAAAAAAAAGTTGAATGAATAGAAGAAGAATAACAATGAATTTCTCCCGGAACAAAGACGATATTATGCTCATTGAAAATTTTCATGTAAAAAATAAAGGAATAAATAAAGTCAACGAAATAAGGGAAGAGTAAGCATAAAAGGAAGCATTATTTAAGAAAATTTCAGATAACAAAGAGCATCATCACCATCTTCTACCTTGAACACGTAAAAGGGATGCATTTACTCTTACATACACAACCCAGGAATGAAAACTTTAGTTTCCTTTAAAAGACATTGACTTCATCATTTAAAGTTTTAAGCAAATAAAACGAAAAGGGCGTAGAGAGAGAGAGAGAGAGAGAGAGAGAGAGAGAAAATAAGGAAGAGAGTAAATGAATGCTAACGTCTTGTGTTAGTAAAGGTGCTGGTACAAATTAATTTTAACCCTTAAAAGACAGTTCAGTCTGCTTATGCTGTCAATTGCACAGGGTTTTTGAGAAACTCTTAAGGTTTAAGTGTATGAGTGTAGGTTGGTAAGATGCTGATGCTGCTGATAAAGCATTAACAACAATATTGTTGAGATTATATTGTAGAAAGTGCTAATGTAAGTTTCGTTCGTTTCTCTCTTTTTTTCTTTTGGCGAATATCTTATTATTTCTCTTCTCTTTCTCTCCCTCCCTCCTCTTCTTTAGACTTCTTTGTATTTATTTTTATGCTGTACTCAATGTGAGTAGTGTGTGTGTGTGTGAGTTATTTTCCATATTCCACTTTTAAGTATTTGTCTTATACGACAAAGCGAGAAAGAAAGAAGAAAAAAAGAAGAAAAAGTTACATGACAACACCTGCTGTTGTAAGTTTTCAACGTAAAATACTTGCAATTGTTAAAACGGAAATTGCAAAAGTAGTTTCTTAATCCCATTCTCAGCTGCAGATTTAACTTGTCGCCATTGTTATGCATGCCGACAGAGTGCTGTTGAGTTGTCGTCATCGTAAGTGCATACAGATGCCAGCATGACTGTTGTTATGACTGTCATGACTGAATGCCTGTCTAGCAGACTCTCTCTCTCAACGGCTTTACTGGCTGATTTCTGGAGAAGAACATGAATTATATTTGCAGTTCGTATTCGTATTAATTTGTTGCAAAATTACATGACAATGAAATCCATGGTGATAAGTAGTACCTATGTACCTACAGCAAATGTTGCTGCAGATGATGACAATTTCAAATGCATGAACATTGTTACCAATATTCTGTCTTTTAGGTTTCCCATTTGCCGTAATTACTTAAGCTGTTATTCGTAACGGCAAGGAAATGCAGTGCATTAAAATATCTTAACGTCCATAATTTTTTTTCCACTAACAACTCAGATTTTTCCAATCTTTTAAGCTTATCTGATAGGCTTAAGTTCTTTCCGTAATACAACCATAATCTCAATAAATTTCTTTTTTAAATTAAATTAAGTGTCTCTTTAATTTCGGGAACCGCGTAATATTGCGAAGAGTAAAATTCAATCAATATGTTAGTTGTGGTATGTTGCTCATGAGGCCATAATTGAAACAGTGCCCAAGTAACCATTTTTGTTTATAACTTTTGCGTTTCATTAACAAAAAGCATTTCTCTCTTGCCCTTCTTCTTTTTTTTTTTTTTTGTTTTGAGTTTCTGTGATCCAACTTATCACGGTATTGAACATTTCAAGCATGTTCTAGAATCATAGGGTTGCCATATGTCATTGTTTACAGATAATACCTTCTGTAAAAATGTTTTGTTTGGAAATTTTTGGTCTTTGCGTTTCAATCCTTCTCAATTAATTGCGCTGCCTGATTTCTTCATGATACTTCTTATTAATAAACGCCTCTCCTAGCTCAGGGAATTCCTGTAAGGATGGGCACTGAATCCTTTTAATTTTTGAATTGAAAACAACCATGAATACAAAGTGTTTGTATTTTCTGTATTCGAATGTGGGATATATAGATTTGTTGTAAATTTGTTACATCGTCGTGAAACGTGAAGATTAGGTTTTTTTAGGTTTTGGTTTCTCCCGAATGACAAACATTTAATGGATATGAAGTTACCACTATAAATAGCTCAAACATTTTGTACAACGTTTGTGTAAATTTCTTGATTCTTTCTTTTTAGTATTCAATATCGAAGTGCATAAGACAGATTCAAACCACAGTTTAGTCATCGTGAACGAAGTATGAAGCAAATGCTTCCTTTGGCAATTTTCTCTCAGCTGTCTTGTAGTGCAAACTCTGAGAGTAAATGACATTGACATGAAAAGTTTCGCAAGTTTATCGTTTGGTATCGATGGTAATCTATAAGTCCCGCCACTCATGAAAAGAATTAACCTACACAGCATGGGTGGTGTGCGAAGCTAGGTTGTAAAACTGACTAAAAGGGTTGGAATGACCAATTACGTACGAGATGGATTTCGTGTCACTTTACACGACATGCTGCCTGCTCCAAGTTAGACATTTCCAACAAAATTAAATATGAAAAATACTTCTTCGGCGACTTTCTCTCAACAGATTTCTGCCAAAAACTCTGAGAGTAAATAAAATTTTTCTTGAAAAAGTTCATCAACAATCTGTAGTTAGGAATCGACTTTGAACTGTACGTCCCGCCCCTCATATATAAAATTGACACACACAACATAAGTGCTGTGATAAACTAGGTCCAGACTAAAGGATTGTAATTACCAATTAAGTTGTTCTAAGTATATATGCGGACAGCAACGCAGGTTCCATAAAGATGTCTCGCTGTTCACGAACGCCTCAAAGACGGGGATGACATGAGTCCTAGTGTTTTTTGATATAACTTGTCAAGATATCAGAGGTATCCTTCAATCGCCAATGATGTGTCGAAAAATTATATGAAAAACGGAAATTGACATTCTGATGCTACGCTTCCCAACTGAGAAAAAGTACATTCAACTTTATTCAGACACCGATCCGCTTAGCTTTGAAAAAAGTGGGGTGAATTAAAAGCCACTTTATGAATATATCGAATATGACAGACTAGAGGATCGACAAGAAGTTTAAACAGAAATATTTGCACTGACAAAGAAGAGGCGTTTTTCATTTAATTGTTGTGAATGTCATGAATGAGAAAATACTTAAGGCACCTGAAGGAGGTGCCCTTTCAGAAAAGAAAATATAATATAAAATACGAGGCTATATGAGTGCTAAAGGCAGAACAAAAAACTGCCAAGATTATGGAGGTATAACGGGAGTAAATACCATTCAAAAAATTTCGAATATGATTGACAAATCCAGTGTGCATGAAAAAAGCGAATGTGACTCTGATATGCAGAAATGGAATCTATACAGTATTTGTAATGTAACTACGGGGTTCTAAAGGAGTATGGATAAACGTAGATGTTTACAAAAAACCCCTACATTTTGAATTTCGAATGTCCTGGTAATGGGGAATTGAAAAGCTTTATCAAATCATTTATTTTGAGGTACCGACATATCTTTTAAGGTCGTGGATTGCGAACATATGTTCGCTAAAACATTCTTAAAAACATTCATATGAGCCTGTTAACTGAGCTGTTATAACTGTAAGAAAAACCCAAACACTGTAATTTAATTTTAAACTCTGATCATACTTGTACATTCGATATGTGTGTGCTAACATATGAAAATCAATTGTAAGTATCTTCCATGTGGAGTGTAAGTTCGAATTATATTTCAAAGTACAATTCAATACCTACTCTTTTATAACAAAATTTTCATAATACATACATATACATATTTTATACATTATATATTACGTACATATAGTATATTTGATTCAAACGTTCAGCTTGATATTACTATCCTCAACACAAAACAATTTTATTTTGAATTCACTCTTACGAGAATGGAATACAATACCTATGAACCAATTTTATTAAATATTATAGAGACAATCAAATTTAGAAACATTTCATGGAAACGATTAAATTAAATTTATTTGTTGTAATTTTTTGTTTTTAATTAGAGCTAAATATATTTGTGTGGTTGTTTTATCTTTTTCGGCTGGAACCAATTTATTTTCAAAGTTCACCGTATTAGCTTATTGGGCGACAGAATATTTTAAATAAATATGTATGGGAGAGGTAAAGTTTCATAATAAAATTATTTATTAATACACTGAGTTCCGGTAAATAAAAATGTTAAGCATATAATAACTTGTATATATTTACATTATTTACGTAGGTTGGCTAATAAGTTTGGAAACCTTTTCTTAGAAAACATAAATTCATGCGAATAAGTGAATGAAAACAAAATATTTTAAAGAAAGTGAGGGATTTTTTCATCGTATGATAGAAAATGAGGATTATATGTTGTGAAGCATTGCGAAATATAACTTAGTTCACCGTTATTGTAACCGTTTGCATATTTTTATTAAAAAAAAATTTCCAAAATGAGCTGCTCGATTTGTAGTCTAATAATGTTTAGCTTTAAGCTAATTTCGGGTATCCTTTTATGATTTCAGTTGCGCATTCGAAGTAAACTATAGTCGGACGGGTTTAAAAGTTAGTTAAGGCTCCAAACTGCTATGTATTAAGTTGTATTGCAACATGTTTTATTACATTTTCTAAATTACCCGATTGCTCAACTAACTACGACCTAGTCTCTGACACCACTTATGTTGTGTGTGCTAATTTGATACATGAGTGGCGGGACCTACACATGAAAGTCAACAGCGTACAACAGATCCAGTCAAATCGTACCATTGAATTTTCGGGGTATATGCGTTCGTATTTACCGCTGGCACGTTATTAAAAAGTTGAATTTGGAGATTGTTAGAAAATTATTCATGGTGTACAGTTTCTTTTTACTCTCACTATATATATATACATAATTGATAATTACAACCCTTCCTTCAGGATTACGATCTAGCTACTCACATCACTTAGGTTAGGTTAGGTTAGAGGACGTGTACTTGTCAATTAAGACAAGTACAGTACCCGGAGGTCGCATTGACCCATTGTAGAACTTCTTAGTTTCTCACACCACTTATGTTGTGTGTGTTAATTTTATACATGAGTGGTGGGACCTACAGTTTAAAGTTGACTCTGAACGACAGATTTTTGAGAAACTTTTCATGGCAATTTTATTTACTCTCCCGGTTTCTTCCAGAAATCTGCTGAGAGGAAGTCGCCGAAAAATACTTTTTGTATTTTGCCTTTGATGTCTGGCCTGGGGATCGAAACCTGGCTTTGCGTCTATTAAGCCAACACACTACCTACTAGAATACGGCGACTTCAAACCACATCACTTATGCTGTGTGTGTCAATTTTATACACGAGTCACGGGGCCAACGGTTTAACGATTGAAATTTTTTAATGGAAATTTTATTTTCTCTTTCTGCCAGACCTGGTGCCCTTTGGTCAAGCCAACGTAGTACTATACCTAATTAAGAAGGTTTGTGTCTCACCAAATATCTCAGGATACTTTCACCATCTGCATTGGTTTTCAACACAGCTAGACCGACATACTCTAAAATGTAGTTTTCTTTTTCGTAAACACTACAAATGTTTACATTAAGCTTTCCCAGTCGTCCTACGTAAGCTTATAGAATTTTTGGTCGATGTACATTATTAAAAAATATTATTTTATATATCATTGGCATTAGTTTTACAATAGAGTACAATATTTAAATATTTATTTATTTATTTATTGATATTATTAATAAGTAATAAAGAAAAATAAAGAATTTCATTTAAAAATATTCATACATATTGTGTAAATATTTATAAATTTAACATAAATAAATAAATATTTAGCATAATTAAAAATTCTTTTGTAGAATATTAAAATATTATTGGCCTATCGGATTAAACAAAAAACCGAAAAGAGAAAAAAGAGAAATTATTAATAAAAGTGTATAAATTTTAATAACGAACTCTCTAAAATATGTATGGTATGAATGTATGTTTGCTATTGGATGATTATAATAATAAAATTATTATTTTATTATTAATTTATGTTAATAATTATAAAAGCATAAATGCAAACATACATATGTACACAGCACACATGCATGCACACATACAAGCTAAGTGAAATAAATTAAATTACAAATCCAAACATATCATAAATATTTAATAATATTTTATGTTTATACAAGTATTTTAATTGTTTTGTGTTTTTCTTCTTCTTCTGCTCATTTTTTTTTTAATAATAATTAAAGCAGTTGAGTACAGTTAGTAGCTAACGAATCCATTAGACAAATAAATTTTCCAATACTTTCCAGCAAATTGTGCTGCTGAGCAATCTATTCTCCAAACTTCCACTAAATATTTAATAATTTATGTATGTATGTATACACGCATGTGTGCTTGTTGGCTAAATGTCGATGGCTAATAAACATTTTAAATTGTCATGGAATAAAAATTATGAAATGAAATAATTCATGTGTTATAAAACAAATCAAATAGAAACATTTTTTCAATTAATTAATGAACTTTAGGTGGGTAAAAGCGAAGTGTACCAGAGGCAATGCTTTGGACTTTTTTCCTAATTTGGAATTTGGTACCTGTAGATACCTTTCCAAGTTTACAGATAAAGGATTTCTAAACCACAAATTGTTCTATCAAATTTTCTCAACATAATGGGACAAAATGCATGCTCTTTTTTAAGATCCTGTATTAATGCCTTGAAGTCGTCTCACTCTAGTATGCGTACATGCTGGCTGTGGTTCAAGCCCCAGGCTAAATATCTCCAACAAAACGAAATAAGAAAAAAATACTTCCTCGGCAACTTCCTCCCAGCAGTCGTGTGGCAAAAATTCTGAGAGTAAACATAACTTCCATAAAAAGTTTCGTAAAAATCTCTCGTTCCCAGTGGACTTCAAACTTTAGGTTCAGATAAAATTATGGATACAATTAACCCACATAACATGGGTGCAAAGAATCTAGGTGGTAATCCTGATTAAAGTATTGTAAAGACTAATTCTGTAAGTAAGTCTGATGCCTCGAAGTATCTCTTGTTCAGTATTTGAGAAATCCCATACGACTTTACTGAAACTCAACTGAAGACGCCGTGGTCTAGTAGGTAGTGTGTTGGCTTATTAGACGAAAAGCCAGGGTTCGAGCCCCAGGCCAGACATCAAAATAAAATACAAAAAGTATTTCTTCGGCGCCTTTCTCTCAGCAGATTTCTGGCGAAAACTCTGAGAGTAAATAAAATTGCCATGAAAAGTTTCTCAAAAATCTGTCGTTCGGAGTCGACTTTAAACTGTAGGTCCCGCCACTCATGTATAAAATTAACACACACATCATAAGTGGTGTGAGAAACTAGATCCTAATCCTGACTGAAGGGTTGTAATGACCAATTATTTATGTATGTATGCATTTAACTCTATACTGTCACTCTATTATGGCTCAGCAATTAATACTTGTCGGCTTTCCGGGCGGACTGGACTGTGACATGTATTGAATATTTATTACACGGAAATTTTGAGAAAATTGCATTCAAGCATTCAAGAGCTTTGAGTAAATGACAACAAAATATGTTTTTGTCAAAGTAGTTCAGAATGCTATCTTGCGAGAATCGGTAGAGACAGCTCTTTCGATAAGGCCACCTGCATATAGCAACATTTTCTTGGTGGAAAGGTTTACCATACACTCCGAAATGATGGTTAAAGAGTACGATATAATTGAAGGAGGCAGTACTAGCGCGTTTTGTGATTATAGGCGACAACCATCACGACACTGGGCGCTCTTACATAATAACTTGTAGAATAACATTTGGCTGCTACGAGTCTCTTTAAGAAAAGATAGAACCTTGAATTCCAGAAAAGGAGGAATTAACATGATGTGTAGTACAATCACAAAAATTTCAAGCAAATTTTCTACGATGGAAGCTCCAGTGGAAATTCCCTGCAAGCTTGAGCGTGACAACATGATTATCCACCCCATTAACACTGTATCGGCAACTTCTCAAAAGCAGTAAATGTGGTGAAGACTATATACAGAATGCATATAAGGACTGCTTAAATTCCAAAGCCCTATGCCCGCTTTTGCTGTTGGAATTCTTTTTGGACATTGTATTTCCGGTAATCGTGCCACATATGTATATTGGTCCAGATCATATGGCCAATAATTTCTGCAGGAGTTGCAAAGCTGGCGAAGTAGAGGAATTATTTAGTTCTTCTTCTACTTTGTACACGCCCAGCGTTATTTCGTGGGAGAAAGACGAAACTAGACTTCTACTATACTTAAGAGTGTATTGGTGCATCTAAAACGGACACAGAAGTTACCGTAGCTTAGTAGGTAGTGTGTTGGCTTATTAAACGTAAGGCCACGGTTCAAACCCCAGGTCAGACATCAAAACGAAAATAAAAACAAAATATTTTTTCGGTGACTTCCTCTCAGCAGTTTTCTGAGAGTAAATAAAAATTTCCATGAAAAGTTTCTCAAAAAACTGTCATTCGGAGTCGACTTTAAACTGTAGGTCCCCGCCACTCATGTATAAAATTAACACACACAACATAAGTGATGTGGGAAACTAGGTCCATAATCCCGACTGAAGGGTTATAATGACCAAATATGTATGTATGTTATAATATTAGGTATTTAGTAAGAGGATTTGACATTTTTGGTTGTGATCTCAAACACTTCAACCTTCACTTACTTCGCTCTCATTATTCTTAAGCAGTTGACGTTGTCCAAACATGATAAATAGGAACAGAATCCAAACTGCTTTTGCGCCTTGTAATAAATCCAAACAGCATTTCTTATTCAGAATAAATCACGTTGTACGTTGTACTGGTTAAGGCTCAGAAGTTTAAACTTGTCATCGTTTTTGGGGAACTATACATTGGCTACACGAGAATCCTGAATAAATTGGTAATTTTCGGGAATGTTGACTACATGACACCACAATAGATAGAAGAATAGCGAAATGGTGTGACACACCTCGTAAATGTTTTTACTGATCTTTACTGATGGCGTAAAACTGAATGAAGTAAAGGCATATTTTCGAAATCGGAAGGAATAGTTCACTCGTTAAGGCCTTTTCCCATTTTTCATGAGAAAAGTTGGCAAAATGGATTGAGGTGATGATTATTTAGTAGGATAATACATTTATAGTCGTCGTGATCTAGTAGGTAGTGTGTTGGCTTATTAAACGTGAGGCCTCGGTTCAAACTCCAACTCACGCATCTCCAACTGAACGAAATATGAAAAAATATTTCTTCCGCGACTTCCTCTCAGCAGATTTCTGGCAGAAACTCTGAGAGTAAATAAAATTGCCATGAAAAGTTTCTCAGAAATCTGTCGTTCGGAGTCGCGCTTTAAACTGTTGGTCCCGCCAATCATGTATAAAATTACCACACACAACAAAAGTGATGTGAGAAACCAGGTCCATAATCCTGACTGAAGGGTTATAATGACGACTTATGTTATGTATGTATGTAATATATTTGAGAGACACGCTAGGCTCGTGTACAATAACCTGTGAAGCGGTATTTTGCCGACATGAGGCTTCCAATATGATAACAGAATGCTTACGTCATATGGATACCGCTACACAGTGTATTCGATACAGTGGTATTCCAAAAAAAAAACCAGACTTTATGAATTGATGAGATGTGTGCTACAACTAACAAATTTCAGAAGAATTTACCACAGAAGGAACCACATCGGGATCTTGAAAACTAGGGTATCACAATGTGGTTTTAAATTTCATTACTGCTGCATGGGTAATTCGGAAGACAAACAAAAAATGCAAACGATTTCCCCAAGTTTATATAGAGAGCTCGAGGAAAGTCTACCCCAATTCCAAAGGAATACTAATGCAATACACATTGCTGTTGAACACATGGTTAATAACTTCTTTAGAAGTATCAAGGATGAAAATGGGAAGAAAACAGTTCTTCAGGTATTTTTTATGGTATTTGTAGGAGAAG
This sequence comes from Sarcophaga variegata, assembly GCA_932273835.1. Lineage (NCBI taxonomy): Eukaryota > Metazoa > Arthropoda > Insecta > Diptera > Sarcophagidae > Sarcophaga > Sarcophaga variegata. Next base: position 68,105,511 of record OW026362.1, read on the forward strand.
GAATCAGCTTGATTGTTACCATGCCGATGATCTCATTGGGCAATCACACACGAGAACAATTATGCTGGCACAAAATGGCAGCTTGTAGACAAGAGAGGTGAGGTAAGTGGTTTTTTGCTGGTATAATTTTTCAACCAGCTTCTATCCCACACAAACCAATACATAAATAACACAAACATTTATAAAACAGCAGGTTCAGAAAATTTTTTTTGTATAGAGCATATTTAGTCTTTCGTTGTGCATTAGAGTACATGTATACAATTTTATGCCAGATGAAATAGTCTCGTGTGTAGTTGAAAGAACAAAAATTGTGCGGCTTAAAAAATAGTCTCGTGTGTGATAGCCCAATGATTTGCATGAAACGGATGTTAGGCAACTGGTTGCCTTTCTTATCAAGCAAAGAATCATTGTCGTAACATAGTGGGATACACTTGGCTTGATTGTGTTTTCTTTTATAGATAGCATTGTGCGGCATACCTACTTGGATTTTATTATAATAAAACCAGGAAATTTTTTGTAAAATTCTTCGTAGTTATGCACCCACTACATATTAACTTTTTTTGTTATTTGGAAACATCTGTAGGAAGATTTATTTTTAAAAATTATGAAATAAATTGCATTGAATATTAATAATTTTTCCTTCTCTTAATATCATAAAGTATTGTTTACGATATTTAAAGCTCATCTACTAACAATTTCTCTTCCTTTTTTTTTAAATTTTATAACAATTGTTAACAAAGTGGATTGGATTGATTATTTGTTTCATTTTTTTGTTTCCTTTTATTTTGCATAAACTGTTATGGTTGTTGTTGTTATCGAATACTGTTTGTTTAAATAAACCAGCAGGATTTTTATATTAACTTTTTAAAAATATTTTTTTTTATTTCTTTGTTTGTATGTGTATAAAACATACATACACGTGCAATATAAACAATAAAATGTCCTGAAGCAATAATAATTAAATAAAAGCAAAAAAAACCTAACGAAACCAATATGGCAGGGTAACAACAGCAAATAGTATTTTGTTAAATATACACTTACATAAGAGAGAGTGTGTGTGTAGGTAGGTAAGAGAAAGAGAGATAGAGAGAGAGGAATAAGTGAAGGTGTGTGTGTGTGTGTATGTGTGTGGTGGTGGTTTATTTAATATTGAATTTCAAACTAACAAAGAGCCACGATATGCAAAATTTTTTAATTCCACCAATAACTGCTTTTGAGTTTTTGCCAAACCACATATACACACATACATACACATTCATAAACATGCACAAATATGGGTGATTTTTTAAGAGCTATAGGAAAATTTTTCAATAAAAAACACATAAAATTATTTGAATCGATAGTACGGTCCATATAATTTAATATTTGAAGATTATTTCATGCAAATGTTGACCGCGACTGCGCCTCAAATGGTCCATCCGCTTAGTCCAATTTTGGTATACTCTTTCCAACATTTCGGCCGGTATCTCACGAATAAATGCTTCAATGTTGTCTTCCAATGCGCCAATTGAAGCGGGCTTGACATGAGCTTTAACATAGACCCACAAAAATAGTCTAAAGGCGTTAAATCGCACGATCTAGGCGGCCAATTGACCGGTCCCGAACGTGAAATAAAATGTTCACCGAACTCGCCTCTCAATAAGTCCATTGTTACGCGTGCTGTGTGACATGTGGCACCGTCTTGTTGAAACCACATGTCATGCAAGTCAAGCTCTTGCATTTTGGGCAAAAAAAAGTTGGATATCATCTCACGTTAGCGCTCACCATTCACAGTTACGTTACGATTTGCAGCATCTTTGAAGAAGTACGGTCCAATGATGTCACCAGCCCATAAACCGCACCAAACTGCGACTTTTTCTGGATGCATTGGTAGCTTTTGCAATGCTTCTGGCTGATCTTCACTTTAAAATCGAAAATTCTGCTTATTTACGTATCCATTGAGCCAAAAATGTGCTTCGTCACTGAACACAATTTTTCGATAAAGAAGTGGATCTTCGGCCAACTTTCCAAGAGCCCATTCACCAAAAATTCTGCATTGCGGTAGGTCGTTCGGCGTCAATTCTTGTACCAGCTGTATTTTGAAAGGCTTCACACCTAAATCCTTCCGCAAAATTTTCCACGTTGTTGAGTAACAGAGGCCCAATTGCTGCGAACGGCGACGAATCGATAATTGATGGTCATCATTAACACTGGCCGATACAGCTGCGATATTTTCTTCAGTTCGCGCTCTACGTAAGCGTGTTGGTGGTTTAATGTCCAACAATGTAAATTAGATGCGAAATTTAGTCACCATAGCCCGAATACCCGCTTCAGTCAGTCGATTAAACTGATCATAAAATGGAAGAAGCGCGGGATAAACTTTCTTAACAGAGCAGGCATTTTGATAATAAAATTCAATGATTTGCCAGCGTTGTTCGTTTGTAAGACCATTCATGGTTAAATTATAGACCAAACTGAAGATGTTTGACAGTGAAACAAAACATGAAACGTGCGTGAGCTGTTTAAACCAGTGTTGCCAAAAAGATAATAGCTAAAAAATCACTCGTTACATTTAAAAGTTTCTCTCAATTTATATTAAAAAAAGAAAATTGGTAGAAAGTATAAAAAAAATATCATATAAATACACTTAATTTGTTACAGCTTAAAACAAAAAAAAAATAAAATAAAACAGGGAGAGAAGAGCGTAAAATGAGAAGCGATAACGTTGGCTAAAAGAAATTGTGGTATTTTGTACTTTTAACGATTGGGAATTAATTAAAAATTCCAACAAAAAGAGCAACAATACATACATAGTGAAACTCAAATAATTATAATTAAAATAAAATAAAATAAACCAACAAAAACAAAATAAAAATAAAGAGAAAAAGTTGTTTTTTTTTTTGTTTTTGAATCCACAGCTATACGTTCCAATCAATTTTAATGAGTTTAAAACCAAGAAAAGCAAATCAAAATAGAAAATGCTTGCTTGCTTTAGATATAAAAGCACAGGGATAACTAGCATTAATCAGCTACTATTGGTTTTAACTTTTTATTGAATTTATTTTTTATTTTTATTTTTTTTTTGTTAGAAAATTGAAAATAAAACACGAACAACCCAATTGAAAAGCAAAATTTATTGAATGTTTAATAAGGGAATAAACGGAAAATAGATCGTGGTCAAAAGGTAATGGTTTAATTGGTTTCAAGGAAATTATTTAATTGGCATTAAATATACGATACAACCAGAGCAGCAGTGTTAGGAAGCAATACTACACCACAAAACTGGGAAATAATTCCAAATATTGTTCTTATGTTAGTTTTAAACAATTATTTAGAAATAATGTTTAAAAAAGGAAAAGTCTGATAATAACAGGGTGTCTTAGCAAGGATGGATATGAATTAATACGGACAACAAATGTTGATTGAAAATTTCCGCTAGAAATTTTAATATTTGAACACATACATACATACTTAATTGGTCATTACAAGCCTTCAGTCAGGATTACGAGTTCGTTTCTCACACCACTTATGTTGTGTGTGTTAATTTTATACATGAGTGGCGGGACCTACAGTTTAAAGTCGACTCCGAACGACTGATTTTTGAATAAACTTTTCATGGAAATTTTACTTTACTCTGAGAGTTTTTGCCAAAAATCTATTGAGAGGCTGTCGCCCATGAAATAGTTTTTGTTCATATTTCGTTTTGTTGAAAATGTATGGACCTAGGACTTGAACCATGGCCTCGCGTCTAATAAGCCAACGGCACTACCCACTTAACTACGGTTAAGTAGCTCACATGTTTTGTACAATGTTTGTGCAAATTCCATATTTCTTTCCTTTTTTTGTTAATGAATTTAGAAGCGAATAATTCAGATTTCTTTGAATTCGCCGTAGTCTAGTAAGTAATAGGGTGGCTTGTTAGCTGAGATGCAGTGGGTCACACAACAGTTCAGTCATCGCAAACGAAATATGAAAAAATATTTCTTTTTGACAAATACTGGTATTAACTCTAAAAGCACTGAGAAAAAGTCGCCGCAGAAATAATTTTTCATATTTAGCTCTGTTTGCGATGTCTGATCTAAGGTTTGGACCGTTGCCTCACGTCTAATAAGCACTAACTATTAGACTGCGACAACTTTGCAATTTTCAAATAGAAAACTTAAAAGTCCTCTGATTTTATAGGAAGGAATTCTTAGAATGGTTAATCAAAAGTCTTCGCTTCACGAAGTACCTGAGTAATACAACAATTACAACAACACAATACGTTTTCACAAGGGGAATGGTCTCCAGAAGATACCTCTATTACACTGGGACATGCTACAGTAGACTAATAAGCTGTTTCACTGAACAAAAATTTTTAATGAAACAAACGAAGAAAAATATACTGAGTGCTTTTCCATGCAAACAAACGTTCGTCTGAACACATAGGTCTTATAGAAACAGGGTATAAATTGTTAGAATGAAGATGATTTGTAGCTCTACTACAAGGAAAGACAAGAAGGACAAAGTGGATTAAAAAAAAACTAAAATCTTTTCAAAATATCAAAAATGATTTAATTTTAGCGGATTTGGCAACCATTTTCTTATCACGAAGTTGTAACTATGGTTGCTGCTGAGGTGCCAATACGGACAATCCTCTACGCAGGACTAGATAGGCAGCCAGATGTTCCCTTTTGGGATGCATTAATTATTCACAAGTTCCAAGTATGTGTTCGGATGAGTCATTCTCCATTATCAAAGAATTTGCATATTGGGTTCGAAACTATTAAGATTCTTAGCCAATGTACTTGGAGTCTACAAGCCCTTCACAGAATCAGTTACTAATCTCAGACTCTTCATGAGTAGGCTGATGCATGATTCATGTATTTTGCTGGCAGAAACGACTAGTTGCCGTAATCTAATAAGTAGTGTGTTGGCGTAATTCCCCTCTTGACTCAGAAATCTGGATCAAGACGAAACAACAACAAATATTTCTTTGGCATCTTCCTGCCATCAGTCTTCTGGCAATAGCTCTGAGAGTAAAGAAATAATTTGCCATGAAAAGTCCCTAAAAAATCTGTTTTTCTGAGTAGACTTTGCACTGTAGGTCCCGCCATTCATCTATAAAATTAATGCACACAATATGGATGACGTGGGAAGTTTGGTTGTAATCCTGACTAAAGGATTGCAATTTCCAATTAATTAAGTAAGTGATAAAAGAGTAGTGAAATGGTTTGCGGACCTGAAGGACTGTAGTTTTGAGATTTATGACGATTTGTAAGTGGGGTTGATTGGTCGAGGGTTTACTTTAAGTAAATTGTTGACATAGCTGCCAGATAAATGAGGCGCCAAATCGTCATATATTTGAGAAAAAACCGTCAAAATCGTCAAAGACTTTTATTAAAATCGTCAAAAAATCGTCAGAAAAAAAAATAAATTAAAATTATTTAAAAACCAAAATTATTTCTATTGTAGTAAAACATATAAAGTTCAAAAATAAAATATTTTACACAGAATTTATTGGAAATTAAAAGCTAGCGTCCCTCATCTTCATTTAAAATTTTTTTCCAAAAAAATGGGGAAATTTTATATCATTTTCAGGAAAAAATTGTTTAAGTTTTAAACAATCTATATATCAATCTCTATCTCTCTATCTATATATCAATCTCTTGTTTATTGACACATAAGCGCAGCAATAATATTACATCATCTACATATAGGTATGGGCGGTGAAGGTATTAGGGAATCAGAAGCTTTTGATGTTCTGAGCATGAAAAATCAGTGTAATGCTGACACATTTTTCAGTTCCTTTTTAAGTTCTTATCATCTGATCTTACTATTTACACCGTTTATAACTGACAGAGAATGTAATACAACTCTCATATCTGGGTTGGTGCCTCGACGTGTATTTTGCGGTTTCTCGACCGTGTACAGGAGAGGCCATATTATCTCGTTAATGACGTTAGTGTATCCAACTCCATTTAATCATTGGAGTATCGTTGCATAAGGTGACTTTTTCCCGGAAATCATGTATTCCTACATAACGCTCGCCTCTTTTGGACAGAACATCCGTATGTGGTCGATTGGCCAGTGGATCGCACACTTCATTACAGTAAAAGTAAAAATTTTTAGTCGGACTATCCGTATGTGGAACTAAATTCCTGCAGAGGTCTATCCTGTTACTTATGGTATAAAAATATACAAGCCTAGTGTCCATAATTTATTATTATTTTATTAGGTTATTCAGGAGTTATGATTTTTTAGCTTTTAAGGGGTTAAAAAGTAATAAAATACCGAAAAATCATCACAGGTATTCGAAAGTAACTTAAAAATACAATACTTTACTCCTTGTTTTTACTAACTAACATAAATTTCCAATAGAAAACAATTGCAAAGTAAATGCAAAGCTTAAAAGTGGCTTTTAATGTATTAAAGTAAAGAATATGATGTAAAATTTTAATTTTTAAAAATCGCCAAAATAAACGCATAAATCTGAGAGCTATGATTGTGCGGCCAACCGCGACAGCCATATAAATGAAATAAAAATCCATTTCCAACCGTAGCAGTTGTAGTTCACAGCAAAACAATAAATATATCAAAATTTCAAACTATTTCTGTTTCATTATATTTTTAAATTTAAACTTTTAGATCGCCAACCGATTATATTTACCCACATTATGCTCATATTTATTATGTATGTAAAATTCATAATGCAGAGAACATATGTGACGTATGAGTCATATTTAATTCCATTAGTTTCATACGTGACAAAATCGAAGTTTTTTTTTATTGCATACTTTTCAGGGTAACTATTCCAGTATATGAAATACGATGCGTATGAATAATATGGTTCAAACACAATTAAAAAGAATGTATACCCCATAAATTTGGAATTAATTTAGAATGATTTTTCTATTCTATGCAATTCTAGGCTATATTCTGGATTCCAGGAATATTACAGGGTGAACAAAGAAGGACTTAAATACCTGCTGGATGTGCTGATGGAAAATTTGATTAGTAACAATTGCAAAGTAAATGCAAAGCTTAAAGTGGCTTTTAATGTACTAAAGTAAAGAATATGATGTAAATTTTTAATTTCCAAAAATCGTCAAAATAAGGGCATAAATCGTAAAATCGTCAATATGATATTGTTGGTGCTCAAAATCGTCAATTTGACGATAAATCGTTAAATCCGGCAGCTATGATTGTTGATTGACGTTGCCGTAGTCTAGTGTAATGGCGGCAGAAACTATTCTAGAGACACTTCGATATGCTTCAGAGATATACTGTTGCTTTTGGCCGCTTTTATATAAGATTCCTTATGTATGAAGTTGCCATTGTCATCTAATAGGTATTGTGTTGAGCGAAGATACAAACCCAAGGTTAGACATCTGCAACGAAATATGAAAAATTGTTTCTTCGGTGTCTGGCTCTCAACAGATTTCTGGCAAAAACTCTGAGAGTAAATAAAAAGTTGCCGTGAAGGTTGGCTTAAAAATCTGTCGTTCGGAGTTAACTTTAAACTGTAGGTGTTGCCACTTATGAATAAAATTAAAATTGTATGTCTGTATGGGTGATGTGAGATGTTAGGTTGTAATCCTGACTACAGAGTTGTAATAGCCAATTAAGCAAGTAATTAATCTATTCATACAAAGAGAATTAAAATATTTTTTCTTTAAATTTTTTTTCTTCTGTTACGAATATGATACCAAGGCTGATATTTAAATTCTTTTTTGATTGTTTTCATTTAAATTTTATGGATTTTAACACTTACTCGTAAATATTTTTCATTCCGGCAACATAATTGTTTTTTTTTGTCTGAAAAATAAAATTAAATCAAATAATAACGTAAATAATATTGTAAATAAGTTGTTAAGTCTTCATTTAAGAAACTGCTTTAAAAACAAAAGATTTCTTGATTTTTAAAGCTTTCATTTACGATTTAAAAATTTCTAAGGATTATCAAACAATACAAATAAAATAAAATAAAAATCAAACATGCAACAAGAAAGGTAAATCTAGCACCTTTGCAAAGGAATACAGTGAAGGGCATAATAAACGAATTAAAAAATAAAATTTTAAGCAGCATCAAAAAACAAAAAAAAAAATGAAAAGGGAAGTGATTTAAATATTTAAGCTATTTTTAGTATTATTGTTGTTATTATTTCTTTAAAGATAAGTTTAAAAGCCAATTTGTTAAATAAATTTCAAAATATTAAATCCCCTTTATTTTTAATCCTTTCTTTTCCCATGGAAATATTTGCAAGGAAAACATTTTTTAAGGCATAAAGATGCAAAATTTTAAATACCATTTAAATATTTGCCTTTAAAAAAGTTGGATTTTATTTGGGTTTTCTCAACTGGTTTTCGGTTCTTTACTGTATCCTAAATAAACAGAATGCTTTCGAATTTAAATACACTCGTTTTCTTTTCTTCTCCTTCAATTTGGTTTCTCTCCTCTTTTTTTGCGTTTACACATGCATACACAATGAAACATTTGTTTATGTACAGTTACTTACAAATATTTAATAGAAAATATAGTTTTTCCTTTTTTGTTTTTATTGTTGTTGCTGCTATTGTTATTGTTTACAGTTTATATTGTTTAAACAGTAACAACAAAAGTAACATATGAAGAAAAGAAAAAAAATGTTACAATTTCATTGTGTGGTATTACGTACGCATACATACATATGAATTCATTTATACATATTTAAACATATACATACATACATATATACATATGTATGTGTATATGTAAGTAAATAATTGTTGTTCTTGTTCTTTTAAGAAATAATACAATTCAACACATATGCAAACTTATATTATATGCTGCAATATGTTGAAAAGTAAGGCAAAAAACTATGTCTGAGACAAAGATGCCTTTATGTCATAACACATAGACCTACATATATATAAATACAGTGAGCGTCAAAAGAAACTGTACACTATGGAATTCTAATTTCACCAAACTTAACGTTTACCATTTAAGGAGAGTGCCAGAAAAAGTTTGACAAAAATTCACTTTTATTAGAATTTACTAATGTCAGCATGAGCAAATTTAGGTTTACAAGGTAGTTCTTCTCCTTTAATGGAACAATTAATTTTTTTTCATGATCATACTTTATTAATTTTAGTAATAATTACTATTTTAGTAGGTTACTTAATAATTATATTATTATTTAACAAATATGTAAATCGATACCTTTTACATGGACAAACTATTGAAATTATCTGAACAATTTTACTAGCAATTATTCTTTTATTTATTGCTTTCCCATCATTACGCCTTTTATATTTATTAGATGAAATTAATGAACCATCAATTACTCTAAAAACTATTGGTCATCACTGATATTGAAGTTATGAATATTCAGATTTCAAGGATATTGAATTTGATTCTTATATAATTCATACTAATGAAATATCTTTAGATAGATTCCGATTATTAGATGTAGACAATCGAGTAGTATTGCCAATAAATTCACAAATTCGAATTTTAGTAACAGCTGCAGATGTTATTCATTCATGAACAATTCCCGCATTAGGAGTAAAGGTTGACGGAACTCCTGGTCGATTAAATCAAACTAATTTCCTAATTAACCGCCCAGGTTTATTTTATGGACAATGTTCAGAAATTTGTGGGACTAATCACAGCTTTATACCAATTGTAATCGAAAGAATCCCTGTAAATTATTTTATCAAATGAATCTCTAATAACATAAACTCTTCATTAGATGATTGAAAGCAAGTACTTGTCTCTTAAACCATTTTATAGTAAATTAGCACTTACTTCTAATGAAAAAATTGGTTAAATAAATAACATTAGTTTGTCAAACTAAAATTATCAATTCATTGATATATTTTAATTCCTCAAATAGCACCAATTGGTTGATTAAGTTTATTTGTTATTTTTTCTATTGCATTCGTAATTTTTAATATAATAAATTATTATTCTTTTATTCTTTCTATACCTAAATCAAGTCTTTCGATTAAAACACAATCTATAAATTCATTAAATTGAAAATGATAACAAATTTATTTTCAGTATTTGACCCTTCTTCAAGTATTTTCAATTTATCATTAAATTGATTAAGAACTTTTTTAGGAATTTTAATAATCCCATCTGCCTATTGACTTATACCTTCACGATACCATATTTTTTGAAATAATATTTTATTAACTCTTCATAAAGAATTCAAAACTCTATTAGGACCTATAGGAGCTAATGGTTCAACCTTTTTATTTGTCTTCAATTTTTAAAACTGAAACAATTTTTAAATAAAAATAACGGTAATTTATTAATATAAATATTTTTTCATGTACAGTTTTAATGTACAGCTTATGACGCTCACTGTACGTCCATATGTACATTTATTCACAGAGTCGTCGAAGAAATAACAGGAACATGGCAAAAGTTCAAGGAATTTCGTTCAATTCTGAAGTCGCAGTAGTCTACTAAGTAGTCTATACTAAGTGTTGGGTTATTAGACATGAGGCCGTAGTTCAACCCCTAGCCCAGTTATCCCGATCATAACGAAATATGGAAACAATATTGCTTTCACCCAAAGTATTAAGAAGCTTGATATTATATTCCTCACAGAAATAAATTACTTACCTATACAAGTGGGCATTACAGCCCCTTAGTTAGGATTACAACCAAGCTATCCACACCACCCATGTTCTGTGTGTTAATTTTATCCGTAAGTAAAGAGATCTACAGTTTAAAGTCCACTCTGAACAATTGTTTTTTAAAGAAACTCTTCATAGCAATTTTTATTTTCGCTCAGTGTTTTTGCCAGAAATCTGCTGAGAAGCGGTAGCCGATGAAATATTCAAATTTCATTTTGTTGCAGATTTCTGAAAATGGGTTTGAATCTTGGCTGAACACACTACCTATTAGACGACGTCGGCGACTTCATATATAAAGAATCTTATATAAAAGTGGCCAAAAACGACAGTATATCACTGAAGCATATTAAAGCGGCTTTAGAATAGTTTCTGGACTCGAGTTTATGATCAAAACTCGACAAATTGGTGACGATCCATTTCATTCATTTCGTGGCCTACGTGATCGCTTTTCCGAGTGGCTAATTTGAATAACAATGCTCCGTTGTCGGTAGTTCTCAGCATCTTATGCTGTGTTCTTCCACTTTTTGGACATGATTAATCGCTTGAACATATAAGGCTTAGACTTACATGGTACATGTACTTACTTACTTACTTAATTGGCCATCAACAAACCGATTAACCAATTTCGGCCTGCCGTAACACATCCTTCCAGACCCCTCTGTTTCTTGAGCGCCTACGCCAGTTGGTCACACCAATCGATGACAGGGCTTCCTCGATTTGGTCCTTCCAACGCAAACAAGGTCATACTCTTTGTGGACTTACGCAGATCCCCGCGTATAATACTAGTCTCGCCTGAGTATCTTCCTCCATTCGAACGACAAGGGCGAGCCAGCGCAGCCGCTGGATGTTAATACGCTGCACAACATCTATGTCGTTGAGGAGTACATACAGCTCACTGTTGGATCGGATGCGGAAATCTTCGCCAACTCGCAATGGACCGCAGTTATAATGTAAGACTTTTCTCTCGAATGCTCTCAAGGCTGCTGCATCAGTGCTTAATAGGGTCCATGCCTCTGCGCCATAAAGAAGCACTGAGAGGATGAGTGTCTTGTAGAGTATTAGTTTTATTGTCTCTGCTACTCAATTGCCTATTGAGACCGTACATAGTACATGTACTGCGACAAACGTGTAGGGTTTCCAAATAAAACAAAAATTAAATGATCAAAGCCCTGCGTTTCTTTATGACAAGAACAGGAAACTGACACATCTTCCTCAGACCCATAGCTTCTGCAGATGTCATTTGCCGGAATGACGAGTCTGTCGGTATGCCTACCAAAAAGGCCGATAAGAATCGCTAATGTGCCAAGCATGCCCATGCGTTTTAAACACAAAAGTGACTTGATTTTTATCTTATCCGCACTTGTCCAGCAATGTTTAGCAATATTGCACGTACCCTCCGACGAGATTGATGTTCCCTATAATAAATACGAATAATATTCATGTTAACTGAAGTAATCGGAATACCTTGGCATGTGGTTTCAACAGGATGAAGGCACATTTTACACAGCGTGCTTTAGAATTGATTTACTCAAAGAAACTTGTGATAATACGGTAATTTAATGCAACAATCCATTTAATTTGCCATCAAGATCATGGGATTTAACCGCATTGGAATATTTTCTACGGGATTTTGTAAAATAAGTTGTGACCAGAGACGATTGAACATCTGGAAATTAATATTCCAAGAGTTATTAGCGAAATACCGCCGCTAATTCTGCTAAAATTATACGAAAATTTTTATTTCTGATTGAGTATTGGATGCGCCAATCGTTGCATATAATTTTCTATCGATTTTATGGTTTTTCAAGCGTAGCAGTTAATTTGTGTACCGAAATACATTCTAAAGGGTGTTTTTTATAGAGGTATAGAACTTTAAGTTGGCATTACTTTTCAAGATGGCGACCGATTTAACATCTGTCAAGTGATTTATTCTCAGTTTGGTTTGGCAATTCATCATGAATAGACTCACGCCTGAACCACGCTTGCAAATAGTGCAATTTTATTTCGAAATTAATGTTTCTGTGCGGAAAACGTATCGCGCACTACGTCCATTTTATCGTCGACAAAATCGTCAATCAGAGCAGTTAATTCGATTAACCATGGAACGTTTTCGCACCACGTTTACTCTTATTGATAACTCGCATCCCCAGAGACGCTGTACGGTGTGTACAGAAGAAGCTATTGCTGCTGTAGAGCGTAGCATTGAGGAAGACCCGAATGAGTCCATCCGCCATCGAGCACAGGAATTGGATCTGTGTTTCATCCACTTTATGGAATATTTTGCGGAAGGATCTTGGTTTGCGTGCTTACAAAATCCAACTCGTGCAAGATTTGAAGCCAAACGATCATCAAGTAAGGCGTAGATTCGTCGAATGGGCCCAAAACAAGATTACCGTTATTCCCGATTTCATAAGCGAATTTTGTTTAGCGGTGAAGCGCACTTCTGGTTGAATGGCTACATCAACAAACAAAACTGCCGCATTTGGAGTGAAGGTAATCCTCAAGTGTATGTGGAAACACCGTTATATCCAGAAAAACTGACTGTTTGGTGCGCTTTATGGGCTGGTGGAATCATTGGTCTGTACTTTTTCAAAAACGATGGTGGCCAGAACGTTACAGTCAATGGTGATCGGTATAGAGCCATGATTACTAACTTTTTCATTTCTGAATTGAATAACCATGATATCCAAGAGATATGGTTTCAACAAGACGGCTCAACATGTCACACAGCTCGTGCCACAATAGATTTATTGAAAGACACGTTTGGTGACCGCATAATTTCACGTTTTGGACCTGTGAATTGTCCTCCAAGATCTTGTGATTTAACACCGCTAGACTACTTTCTGGGGGCTATGTAAAGTCATTGGTCTATACGGTAAAGCCACAAACTCTTGACCATTTGGAAGACAACATTCGCCCTATTATTGCCGATATACGGCCATAAATGTTGGAAAAAGTCATCGAAAATTGGTCGTCCAGATTGGACTACATCCGCGCCATCCGTGGCGGTCATATGCCAGAAATATTTAAAATGTAATGCCACAAGATTATCTTTCGGATAAATAAAATTCATGTCAATCGAATAATCCATCGTTGTTTTATTGCAACTTAAAGTTCTATACCTCTATAAAAAACACCCTTTATAATGTTAGGGTTGCCATGTACTCTTGCCTACAAATAATGCTTTCGCAATAATCTCGCATATTTGATAGTGCGTAGTGTGTAGTGCTCAAAGTGCCTAGAACTTCTTGAATGATTTATTTTTGAACGGATTGAGGTACTTAAGCTTTTAAAATTCAAAAGCCACGTTCAATATTTCTTTTGTCTCTCCTCTTGATTTGGATTTCATTTTTTTTATAAAAGCTGTACGAGTACTTAGAACTGAACACCTTTAGTACTTTGTAATAACTTTACATTTGCATTGCAAATCATTTTAAACGTTTTCTGTTTGTTTGTTGAGGTTGTGAAGTGTCCTTTACCGACATTTAATGAATTCATTACATCATCATATTCTATTTATAATATTTACCAATGTATTTATCATTTAATCAATAAATAATGAACAAAGAAATTGTGTTTTTGTTGTTGTTGTTGTTGTTTATTTTAAAAGAGATCAAACTTCTAACCTTAATGGCCTTTTAAAATCCATTCATCATTTAAAACAAACTATTTCATATGAATTATTGTGCAAGTGTAAATGTTAGTGTGTACGTGTGTATGTGTGTGTGTGTGTGAAATTATCAATAAAATATTAAATATATAAACCTCAACCAATAAATGTTTGTATAAATCATTTTCACTTCTTTACTATACTCACGCATATACATACATTTACACACACATTCAGCACGCAATTAAATATAAGATTGTAAGCATGAGTGTACAACACATGTAAATACCAACTACAAACATAAGGTATTTACTGGTGTATATGTATGTATGCATGTGTAGCATAAATCTTTAATGTTCGTTATTACTTTCTTTCTCTCTCTCACTCTCTCTTTCTCTGACACTCTTTCTGTTTTTGTGTAATTTATTGTTGGTATTTTAATAATAAATTTTCTATAACAGTAAACACATACATATGTATACATACAGGAGGTGATGGTGTTAGTTTGTGTAAGAAAGGTGATTACATTTATTTTATTTTTCCTTTTTTTTTTGTTTGTTTGAGTGAGTGTGTGTGATTTTTCGTATTTACAAATAAAAACATGATTCCATTTATTGGCTTTAGGGAGAGAAACACGTTATAGCACGTTGACCAAATTAGGTTGGACTAATAACTATTAGCAGAGCATTAAAACTATGTATATTTCTGATGAATTTTTAATCAGCTTAACATGGTCTCAAATTTGCTTGTCTGGCAAACCTATCAGCTGTTAAATCTTTAACAGTCAAACAATGTGTATAAATAGTTAAAATTTCCTACGAAAGTGATTCAAACTGATTCATTACGTGCTGAATAATGCAAGAAATTGATATTGTAAAGCAATTTAAGGAGACTGAAAGCGCTAATAATGTAACGCGTAAATGCTTTTGTTGGAAAAAGTGTGGCTAACAATTCGAGTGTAGTCCTCAGCAATTAAGCTTACTGTACGACACATTATTGCATGTTTTGCATTTTAATTTGCATGTCCATTCATATAGAGTCCAATCTATTTACATCAAAGTATGGTGGTTGAATGCCATGGCTTCATTATTTGAATTTTGATTTCTCAAGCAACATTTGCCTACACAATGAAATTCATTTTTCTATCATTGTTTATGTCAGGGGAAGTCGCCGTAGTCTAGTAGGTAGTGTATTGGCTTATTTGACGTAAAGCTACGATTCGAGCCCCAGACCAGACATCAAAACAAAATACATACAAAAAGTATTTCTTCGGTGACTTTCTCTCAGCAGATTTCTGACAAAAACTCTGAGAGTAAATAAAATTGCCATGAAAAGTTCCTCAAAAATCTGTCGACTTTAAACTGTAGATTCCACAACTTATTGATAAAATTAGCGCACAATAACACATGTGGTGTGAGAAGCTTGGCCGTAACTGAAGGGTTGTAATGACCAATTAAGTAAGTAAGTAATATGTGTTCAAACAACATTTCTCAACAAAAATTCCCAGACGATGTCATCCATGTCTCGATTAAGTTGGAAATAAAATCTCTTCAGTACAATTAAATCTTTGATTATCTCTTGCTCTACCCGACTTTTGGTGGCTATCCTCGCATGGTGTTGACAAGTGAGTCAAGTCTGTTGCAAAATCTGGTGTAATGAGGAATACAATTGAATTCATTCGTGAAGTACGCATTTCTCTGCAGAGGGGTGAGTAAATGAGTCTCACATATGGGATTTGAAGGATGAGATATTGAACTAACAAGTAAGTTAGTTAAGAAATCAAACATATCTGGCTTGATAATGATATAAACAGAACAAAATTTGCGCTAAAACTGATTCAATTCTATCCCAGGAATCTCATAACAATTATTTGAGTGCACACTACATCAGCAGTGGCTGGATATGTTTCACTGCAACTTCCAAAGAAAAAGTGACTGTGCGCTATTTTTTGCAAAATGGACCGGGAAGAATCGTTACCATCTAGTTAGTGCGCTATGGGCAGTACTTTCACAAACTTTTTCGAACTGAAATTGAAGATTATGAACTGGAAGATGTTCGGTTTCAACAATACAGTACCACAAGCCTCACAACTCAAACGAGTTTGCCTTTTTCGTCTTCAAACGGTGTAAATTTGATTTAGACGACTTCAATTGGCCACCAAATTTGTGCAATTTATGGAAAGAAGACTTTTCTGCAGGGCAACGTTAAAAATCGCGGAATTATCCAAGCAAGGTAATTCCCTCACTTTAGAGCACTTAGACTGCAGCTAAAGTCAAGTTATTACCAAACGAGTGCCAGAAATGTACGAAAAAAATTATCAAAAACGTTCATCCTTTTGAGGATTTGCGGCATTTGTAATACCATTGTATTTCATACAGAATTCTCATCGAATCCATAGCTTTATGTGTGCTTTATTTTAGTTATCAATGAATGAATGAATGAACACTTTACAACTGTTGTAATTAGATTTTCCTAATGAGTCATAGAAGACCACGTACATAGTAAGGATATAAATTTGCATAGGGGTTTACACATTAACATACATTATAACCTTTCAGTCAGAATTACGACCTAGTTTCTCACACCACTTATGTTGTTTGTGTTAGTTTTATACATGAGTGGCGGGTGCTACAATTTAAAGTCGTCTCCAAACGACAGATTTTTGAGAAACTTTTCATGGCAATTTTATTTACTCTCAGAGTTTTTGCCAGAAATCTGCTGAGAGGAAGTCGCCAAAGAAATATTTTTTCAAATTTGGTTTGGATGTCTGGACTGGGGCACACACATTAACATGTAATTTTCATTTGAAAATCAGCCTCTAGATTACAAAGAAATACGTGGCAAGTGGTATTTTCTCAACTTTTCAGACCATTTAGTGACCTTCCAAACCAATAACAATAACTTCTAATAACCAAACATTATATTGTTATGGAATACCACATATGTTTAGTACATGTATACGCTTGTACTCGTATTTACATAAACGAAATTCCTATTGTAATCGTATATTATTAAAAATATTTCAATATATTCCATTCCTAACATTTTATGATAATTCCCTGTATGTAATCGAATTTAGGGAAGCAATTAGTTGTGGGGTACAAAACTTTTTGAATTATTTATTCCAACAATAACATTATTATTGTTGTTGGTATACAAAAGAAGTTTTCTCTCTGTCTCGCATACGTTATTACATTCGTTGATGTACACGCTTATGTATGTATGTACACATACATATTGTAACAATACAAGGCACAATAAATGTTTATGAAAATATAATTTTATTTGAAAATAAATTTTAGAATTTCCAAGTTTTTGTTACAATTAGGGTAGGCCTTAGGATAATGGGATTTGTTGTTGAGTTGAAACTTCTGAAAAATCTGAGAAAATTTTTGGATTTGATTTAATCAAAAGAAATGCAAAATTTTGTTTCATTATTTTTTAGATTTTTTAAAGTTGATCGATATGTTAGCGAATTCTCCAAGCATTTTCTTCAATTTTTTGTAATTTTTCTATTTTGTTTTGTTTCATTAATCAAGTCTTCTGCAGCAGACCTGAGGGTGATAGTAGGTTCACATACTGTCGTTTAGAAACAACGCTTTCTGTAAAACTGTGTTTGGTGAGGAAGTTTTGCTGATTGAGTTCTACCTCTTTTCCTTACTACGGTGTTTATTGTTGAGTTCTCAAACACTATTATTTTCAAACTATTTATGGAGAACTATTTCTACACTCAATTATATTGTATTTGATGCTCGTCTCGTTAGGTTAAATTAGTAGGCGCTTCGAAGAGTATTTTTTACTGGGGTCCCTTAAGTCCCCGTTTGTAACGTCGATATGACTTATTCCATCAAACAATTATAACTTTTAGCTGGCATTTCTCTTCTCACATTCCGATGGTTTTTTGAATACGTGGATTCTGTTCAAAACATCCTTGTTAGACACGCTCTGTCTGGCTGCTCAAGAATTAGTCGTAAAAGGTTTCCAAGTATTCAATATACACTGAAAAGATTTTCTACGATCTGCTTTTTATTTTTACCATTACAGCAGTCGCTGGGAAGTATTTCTAGCGACTGCTGACGTAGTACGCTCACAGAAGCTACTGTTCCATTATAATTGTTATGAGGTCCCTGAGATAAACTCTGATGAGTTTTAACTGAAAATTACTTTCTGTCTACGTCCTTATAGAGCCATATCTATCTGGTTTCTTGACAAGTAAGTTCAAAATCTTACCTTTCAAATGCAAATCAATGAAGTTTGTGGGAGTTTCATATGTTCATCACTCTGCAGTTTAATCTTAATTTCACTAATGAATTCAAATTCATTTTCATTTTCCATTGCACCAGCCTTTGCGAGTGAATTAGCTTTAATACCCCGTTTCAAGGACATCATATAATGCTAGCAATCAAATAAGGGGCACTGCAAGGCATAATTTAAGATTAAATCGCACTAAAGAGATTCTACTACTGACTTGAGAGGGTAACCTTGGTCAGTCTGTGAGTACATGGACAACGTCATCTGGGTGTTTTTTTGGGTGAGAAATCAAGATCGAATAGATATACATACACACATATATACAGCCCTTGAGGCAGGATTACGACCTAGTTTCTCATGCCACTTAACTTGTGTGTGTTAATTTTATACATAAGCCGACTCCGAACAACAGATTTCTAAGAAACTTTTCTTGGCAATTTTATTTACTTGCAGAGTTTTTGCCTGAAATCTACTGCGAGGAATTCGGTTTGCTCGAGATGTCTAACCTGGGGTTCACGTCTAACACAGTTCTTAGTAGACTACAGCGACTTTTAACAGACCACAGAATCTAACTTTCTTGTGGTGCTTACCCTCAGTGCTTGTATTCCCAGGCGATTGTTTCACCAACATGTCTGATGGTAGCCAATTAAGGACAGTAAATAATGCATCAGATGATGTAGAACACTTATTATCTTGAATGCAATCATTAACATAATGCCCTTAAACTCGTTTGGATGGTTCCTCTTTACCCTAAAGAGGGTTGATAGCCCAGTGTAGGTCTATTCTTCTCTCACAATTATGAATTGCGGTACTTTGTATCTCCTTCTGAGTAAGACTAATTCTTGGTTGGGTTAACTTCTTAGTCCAGCTTTACTATAATCTCAGCCCAGATTTCAGAATTTTCTGAACTAAGAAATCCGTTGTTTTAAGGGCCTTATAATGTTCCAGAAATAGTGAATTTACTTTTCCCCAGGAATATTTATAAAATAATCTTTTCAATTCCAAGATCTGAAACCCTAATTTCGTAATACAAGAATTGTTTAATAAATAATGCCATTATTGTATGTGTACAGATTTACAAGTTTTCAAATGTAATTTCCATTATTATTTAATATTACAATACATACGTAATTATCTACTACATGTGTAGGCATATATGTATGTGTACTTAGGCGTCAAAGTGTGCGTAAATAAGGCTGCAAGTGAAAATGTATATGTTTGAGTATATACATATGTGTGTGTAAGTATATCTATTTGGATTATTAATTGTGAAACAAAATAATTATTTGTGGTTTTACTTTTCTTTCGATACATTTAGTTTCACTACCAGTTACAGCCTTTTCTTTGCTTGTACGTTAGTTCAAAATTTCAAAAATTTAATTGAATAAGACAATAAGAAGACTACTGCCTATAATACTACAGCTTATGTTGTTCATAATCTATGAACATATTTAAACTATTTATGGTAGAAGTTTTAAAATTATTCTACACAGTATAAACCGATTATTATAGTTTTTTATGTTGCATAAGTGAATTTAAGTTTCAGGAATCTGAAAATATTAAGTTTTACTTCATAAGGAAACATGTTGAAGGCTAAATCTGATTTGATTTACTTTGTGGTATTGTTTTTGGCTAAAAATCATTATACAGAAACAAAAGAACATTCAACGCAGTATCATGCCGCATAAGCCACGCATCTTCATTGTAAAATTCTGGATATTTCTTCGTATAACTTCATGCAACCATAAAGCAATTTCATTAGACTATCAATCCATTGTTGTAAAATCATGCTCCTCTAGTTCAGGGAAGTTTAAGAATTCAATTCATTTGAAATTTAGGGCTTCATATTGACGAAAAATTATTTGAATCTTAATAAACTGTCAAGTCACTTACCACCTCTACCGGTATGAGGTGAACGTCAAAATATCAAACTCTTCATAGCCAATGTTTATTTATATTAGTCAAACAAACAAAGTCTGTGACAAGCAACATCATATTTTGTCATCGTGTTAAAGATGACGAGTTTTGTACCAGAAAATGATCGGATCGAATGCTTCTGAGGGAAGCTTTATCAGAAGCAACATGCAGAAGATAGTTTCGACTGTTGATAGATAACGATTTTGATACAGGAAATAAAGAACGTAAAAGTCCAGCAAAATTACGAACAAAGTTGACAGAATATAACAATTTGAGTCAAAAACAATTGACATCCAAATTTCTATGAAATAGGTGTACCATTCATTGGATGACAGACAGTCGGAAAACCGAAAAAGCATTTCAGAAACTTTGTTTCAAAGACATGATAAAAAATTTTTGTTGCAAAGAAACGGAAGAAGTCATGGCTTAATCCGGGACAACCATCAGCATACATACATAATTGGTCATGACAACCCTTCAGTCAGGGTTACGACCTAGCTTCTCACATCATTCATGTTATGTGTACTAATTTTATACATGAATGGCGGTACCTACAATTTAAAGTCGACTGCGAATGACTGATTTTATTCTGAGAAACTTTTCATGGCAATTTTTATTTGCTCTCAGAGTCTGCTGAGAGGAAGTCGAAGAAGAAAAATTTTTTTTTATATTTCGTTTTGTTAGAGATGTCTCATTTGGGGTTTGAACCATGGCCGCACGTTTGAACCAGGACCTCATGTCTAATAAGCCAACATACTACCTACTAGACTGCAGCGACTTCGACCACCAACTTCGGCTGCAAAACAAGATCAATTAGGTAGGAAGATAATGATGTTTGTTTGGTAAGGCCAGTAAGTTGTGTTTTACTTCTATCTCCTAAAACTGATCAAAGCATTAATACAGATCGCTACCGGCAACAACGAACAATTTGAATTATGAACTGATCGAGATACGACCAGAATGAGACACAACAACATGACAAGTTAATTTTGCAATAGTCCTACATACAAAGCAAATCAGATTCAAGATACAAAAAACCATTGAGCTGAGAGCTGTTACCCTACCAGCCGAATTTAACAGACTTGGCTTCTTTCGACCACTACCTCTTTTCTTCGATGGAGCACTCATTGGCTAAGTAGCGTTTTGATTCCTACGACGAAGACGAAAATGCGAGAATTGAGTAACTAATTGATTTGCTGTCAAAGACGAACAGTTTAATTAGCCTGGAATCTATAAACCGCCTGAAAGATGAGAAAAATGTGTAGTCAGCAATGGGCAATACATTGGTGTTTTGTTTAAAGAAAATGGTAATTTCATACCAGGTGTACAGGTGGATGATTTCTGGCAAAAACTGTGAAATAAAATTTCCATGAAAAGGTTCTCAAAAATCTGTCGTTCGGAGTCGACTTTAAACTGTAGGTCCCACCACGCATGTATAAAATTAACACACACAACATAAGTGGTGTGAGAAATTAGGTTGTAATCCTGACCAATTATGTATGTATGTATGTACAGGTAGATCTTAGAATAATTCTTTACACTTTTTTGTTTTTCTTGTGGATTTTCCAAAATCTATTTTTTACTTTTTTTTCTCTTCAAAATTAATGCCAGTCGCAATTTGTTCTCCAGATTTTATTCATCATATTTTTGTTTAAGATTGCAGGTATAAATTTCATTGAAAGCAAAAAAAAAAAAAAACAAAAAAACTTTTTAAAAAATTCTCAAGTACTTTTACTTGCTAACTGTTTACGGTGCTTGAAACTTTTACCGCAAGGTGATGGGAAAAAAATAAATCAAAAAAATAAATTTAAATTCGTATTAATAAACCCGTACAAAAGAATTTAATTTTATGTTAATAACTTGAATACGCTTAAAAACCTATGCCGGAGTAAAGGCAATATAATGTGGAAACAAAAAAAAAAGAAGAATTTTTTCTTTTTTTTCATTTTCTTGATGAAATTCCTAAAGCAATAAAGAAATAAAAAAAATTAAATCGTGCATAATTTTAGGTTATTAACCTTTTTTGAAATATAAACAAAGAAATCTTTCTATAAGACAGTAAGACTTATTTTTCGCGCTTAAAAAAATTCAAATGAGATTATTAAAGGTATTGTAAGGCGATATAAAAAGTTTTTGGGGGGAAATGAAATAAAAAAAAAATATATTGGGTATTGGAGAGACGCTTAAGAGTTTCATTAAAAGGCGGAAAAAAAATTTTTTTTCTTAAAATATTCAAGAAAAATATTTTATTTTCAAGCAAATTTTTTAAAGGAAACACCCATATGCGTAAGTGCGTTATAGCACACCCATATACAGTTATCCTTAAAATAACTGTGGTAGTGTTTGTGAGATTTATTTTTGTTAAACTTATGAAAGTTATTTTCCCCACAATGGCTTGCCACTTTGTCATAAATTTCCTTGTGTATGTTATGTGTGTGTGTGTGTGGAATAATTTGTTTCTCCTCTTGTCTGTCTGTCCGTCTGTAGGAATATGAAAATAATACTTCAAAAATAAAACAAATAAAAATAAAAACCGAATCAATAATTCATTTCGAATTTATTTTTCTTATTTTCCTTTTGTTGTTGTTGCTGTTGTTGTTGTCTTCATTTCATCTTTTCAAATATTTATTCTGAAAACTTCTTTCCTTTTTTTCCGTCTTATAAATATAGTTGTTGTTGTTGTTATCTCTTTCTAAAAGACAAATTTCTTTTGCTTTGTTTGCTAAGCAGATAAGAGAGCAGTTTTATTTTGTTTGTTTTCTATTCCCATTCCTTTCCTCTTTGTTGTTATTGCTTTTATTTTTATATTTTAAAAGAATTTGTATAAATTAATAAATTTAGAATTTATTGGATTCATTGCCATGCCGAAGAGAGAGAGATTCCATAATAATTATTATTTCAATAACTTTGAAATTCAAAATTATTTTGAAAACAAACAAATAAAAAAATCCTTAAAAATTTAATTCTACGTGTGCGTAAAGTGTAAACAGGGAGATTAATGTCTGGATGAAGTCGCATTAAATTGAAAAACTAAATTAAATATTTAAAAGTTTTGGTTTAAATTAAATGAAATCAAAAGAAAAGAAAATAAGGAGCGACATTAAAGCTTGAAATATACGTTCAAAATAAATTGAATTAAGGTAGGACAATATTATCACAGTTCCTTACCCTCTATTTTCAATACAATAACCCAAGGCATTTCTATAAAAGCTATTAGACTACGACTGACTGTAAGCATATTATCTTTGGTCAACTGAAGGTTCAATTGGAAAAACTTGCTTAATTAAACTGAACGAAGACGCCTTCTAGCCATTATTACAACTTGCCTTTAACTAACGGGAGGATTTTAACGAGTAGATAAATTGTTTTTCATTATTATAAGTGGACGTTAAGGTAGAAGTGAGCGTTAAGTTAAAAAGAAGATCATCCTACTGGTAACTTTTAAAGTTAAGTTTATGTTTGAACTTGCCATATTATATATAATTTTCAATATGCCGACTTCAAATATAAACAAAATGAGCAAATACAACAAAAAAAGAAGCCCGTCGTTGCCACTGCTTTAAAAAAAAAACTTTTTTAATTGAGCTGTGTTATCGACATTGCTCCGGCCCTGCCATAATTTTGAAAAAGCTAACATTATTTTATCATTGTAATAACCAAAAGAACTTTAGCTAAAGTTACCTTTAACTAAACCCAACTTTAATGGCAAATTGTAATGGCCCTTAGACTACTAGGTAGTTTGTTGGCTTATTAGACGTCAGGCCACAATTCAAATCGCAGGGCAGACATATCCAAAAAAAAAACGAAATATGAAAAAAAATTTCTTCAACGACTGCCTCTCAACAGATTTCAGGCAAAATATCTGAAAGTACAAAAACTTGCCATGAAATGTTCTGAAAAATCTGTTGTTCGGAGTCGACTTTAAACTGTAGGTCTAGCCACTCATGTATAAAATTAACACACACAACATAAGTGGTGTGAGAAACTAGGTCGTAATCCTGACATGCCGACTTCAAATATAAACAAAATGAGCAAATACAACAAAAAAAGAAGCCCGTCGTTGCCACTGCTTTAAAAAAAAAACTTTTTTAATTGAGCTGTGTTATCGACATTGCTCCGGCCCTGCCATAATTTTGAAAAAGCTAACATTATTTTATCATTGTAATAACCAAAAGAACTTTAGCTAAAGTTACCTTTAACTAAACCCAACTTTAATGGCAAATTGTAATGGCCCTTAGACTACTAGGTAGTTTGTTGGCTTATTAGACGTCAGGCCACAATTCAAATCGCAGGGCAGACATATCCAAAAAAAAACGAAATATGAAAAAAAATTTCTTCAACGACTGCCTCTCAACAGATTTCAGGCAAAATATCTGAAAGTACAAAAACTTGCAATGAAATGTTCTGAAAAATCTGTTGTTCGGAGTCGACTTTAAACTGTAGGTCTAGCCACTCATGTATAAAATTAACACACACAACATAAGTGGTGTGAGAAACTAGGTCGTAATCCTGACTGAAGGGTTGTAATGACCAATTATGTATGTAAACTGTTGGAATGTTTTGATGAAACGATGACATTCAAATCGTCTACGTAGTAGATAACAACGTAGTTTTTTGACCTAGTGCTGGCCCTGCATCTTATAGGTCAATAATAATTTTCTTCTCCTTTTCATCTCTACGCCTTCTGCAGAAGTCTTTGGCCATGTTTCGAAGACCAATGCGTCTTCTATAAGAGCACCATATTGCAGTATCCAGTAAAAATTGAAAGAACCAAACTAAGCGTACTTCTGGGGTTGGAGTTTGAGAAGACTTTTCAGAGGCCTATTCCAGATTTTCCGCTTATTTTGGTCCTTATACCAAGCTCCCCACCCAGCTTTAGCTGATTCTGTAAATGTATGGTACGATATAAACTCGCAAGTAATCAAATGACTTCCCAGTGTAGAGAACTCGACGTAGAGTTAAATGATTGTATCACGCCTGCCAAATTCATTCGCTCTACAGTTAGCTGAAATGTACTTAGATTCCGGACGTATGATTTGAATGACGTATCGTTCCGCTTTCTTATTAAGAGGCTTGATGCAACTACAAACCTCCTTGGAGTTCGTTATGTTAGCATCCAGTACTCTAACATTTATCCGGCCATCAGAAATTATGTTAATATCCACTTCAGAAGTGTTTTTATTCTTACAGCAACATAATATAACTAAAACAAAGGAAGCAAATGACAAGTTTGATGGCATATGGTGAGGTGAACTTTCTTGCTTACGATTTTCCCAATAGTTCTGATATTGTCTTGAAGAAGGTCGCCTCACGAAGACGTATGGAATCTAGACCTTTCATATCTGATAGTATTAACCAATCATTTATCAGCCAAAACTTGCTTAAAATTTATCAATTAAATTCAACATATAGCCCATGTGATCGTACGATGTGATTTCAGCAATAGAGGGAAACTTTTTGGACCAATCCAATGCATTTTCAGTTGTTTATTGAGCTTCACATGATCGTTACTCCAGCAGAGCAGTAAAATGTTCGAACTAGGGAAATTAGATGTAGCAAGGTGTGTTGAAGGATGGAGTATTTATGAATTACATGATTCTCTAGCCGATCGACTACTGATGAATGAGATTGATGGGCACAACGTGTTATTCGTAAGAACACAAGATTTTTCGAAAATTCTTTTTTGACACTTGACCACGTGCCTTTGTGTTATCGATAGCACTGTAAAACACGAATGCGTTACGACGATTTGCTAGTAATTTAGTAGAATTATAGTTAAACACCCTACAAACATTAATCAGTACCTTCTCCTCTACGCCACCATGAAACCTCAACACAGGCTTAAAGAGAACCAAGCGACGACACCATGGAAGAAAACATCTTCCGCCGTCTCCTCCACACCATCGAGAAGAAATAATACAAACTTCAAGACTTCATCGCGACGACTTACACTGCTGAAGACACCATATTCCGCACAGTCTTGATAGAACCTTTAAAACAACAGGGAACTCAGACATATAACTTCGCATCGATGGAGTCAACTTACACATGGAAGCAGTCTCGGCCCAGTATAGAGCCAACTAGTAATCAAATGAAGGCCAGCAATGTAGTATCAAAACATATCATATTTTGATTAGGAATTCATAAAAAAACATTCAAAGCCTAAAAGAATGGATTCATCTGTTCTAATAATTCTTATGTAATTGTTATAGCATTTCACTGCCCTTTTAAATTCCTATTTGTATTACATTTAACGTATAACGTAATGCACGATTTAAGGGCATTAAAATGTAATTCGTTTGCTTAAGCATCTCTCAACCTGTAACCACAATCAAATTCGTTGTATTAACGAAAATTACAACACAGCCATTACAAATTTAATTTGCTGATAATCTCTATACGCTTACGGCTATAATTTCCTTACATACAATGCTTAGATGTCAGTCACTATACTTTTTTTTCGTTTTATTTTTACGTATTTTTTTTCGAAATTCTTGAAAATTAATTTGCCATTCTCCTTGTAAAACCACTCAAGAAGACTAATAACAAATACAGAGAGAGAGAGAGAAAGAAAGAAAAAAAAAAAACGAAACGAAATGAAACGAAAGTAATCAAAAAAATAATTGAAAACCGCGGAAACGGAAACGGATATGAGTAAATTCCGTTATAAATACAATATTCTTTTCTCTCTTCTCTCTATTTCTCTTTCTGTTCTCTTTGCTATACATACACTCAGCGTACATACATATTTCAAAGTATACGTTATATTTCATATGATTTTTATATTTTCATGTTTTTTTTCCACTTTCTCCTGTTCTACGAATTATTCAAAGAAAGACATACAAACAGAAAAACGCACAACAAATTAATAGACGTTGTACTAAATTTTCTACTCTCTGCCCTCCTCGCCCTTGCCCTGTGTTTGATTTCAAAACTGTTTTTCTTTAAAGAAAAAATACTGATACCGAGTGTTTGTTGGCATGGCCTTGCTGTGTAAAATGGCTTGGTTGACAGACAGTGTGACTGGGTGCGTGTTAAATACATTTAAACTGTGTTCTTGTGTTTCCGTTTCCCATTTTGGCTTTTGTTGTTATTAATTTTTTAAAGTAAACATTTATGCGGTGTGCGCCTTTGAGCTGTAAAACATAAAATTTTTTTTAATTATAATCGAAATACTCTTTACACGTGGCAATATTTCAAGCAATTTTTATTTGCATAAGTTTACAACTTAATATGGTGGACTTACTTAACTTAATAGGTCATTATAATCCTTTAGTCGGAATTACAGCCTAGCTTCTTACACCATCTATGGTATGTGGCGCGAGCTCCAGTTTAAAGTCAACACCAAATGGCAGATTTTTGTAAAACTTTTCATAGTTTTTGCAAGACGAGAGCTGCAAGGAATTCAACCAAACAATTTTATCGTTTTAGGTGAGATGTCTGAGCTAGGGTTTGAGTCACGGACTTGTGTCTAATAAGCCAAAAAAGGGCCTACTAGATTACGGCGAGAGTTTAAAATTATCATGAAACGATTCTCAAAAATCTGTAGTTCGTAGCCGACTTTAAACTGTAGGCCCCACCAGTCATGGGTACAATTAACACACACAACATTGGTAGTGTGAGAAACTAGGTTGAAATCCTGACTAAAGGGTTGTAGTGACCAGAGGTCAGCAATGAGTATTCAAAACGATGAGTAGATTCGAATCATACTTATAATTTCTGATAATTATACGCATTCATACTTATTTTAATGTCATACTCATACTACTCATATTCAAAGTTTAAAATACTCATGGTACTCATACTTAACAATACGCATAATGTTATTGATTTTGACTCACCATGACTCATCGTATACACGAATCACAAATTAAGTATGATTCGCTTACGAACACTACATACTAGGGGTGCCAAACGGGATTGATTTTTAAAAATCGCGGGATTCGGGATTTCGAAATCCCGATCCCGAAATCCCGGGATTTTTCGGGACAATTCGGGATCCAAAAATCCCGAAATATCAAGGGATTTCCCGAAATATCCCGGGACCTCGGGATTTTCTCTTAATAAAAAAAGCTCAAAACAATTGTTTTATAAAAAATTTCATTAATTTTTGATCTTTATCACAATATACATGTTATAAAATAAAAAACAGAACAAAAAGTAACACAAATACAAATAATTCATCTGTGTCTCCATACATATGTACATATATGTATAAACACATTAGTGAAGAAACAAATACCTACCCTTTTAAGAACACTATCTATATGCACTATCTATAACACCTCATTATTCAATCAAATCTATTTCTTTAGAAAATTGATTGTCTAAACCATCAGCTGTATTAACAGATTTTATTGGATTTCGAGGGCAACGTTTAACTTTTTAACAATGGAAGTTCGATGTCGAGTGATATAGAATATTCACTTAATTGTTGCATGATACACTTGAAAAACTACATGAGTGTTATTTAATGTAATATTAAATAAAAAAACAATGTAGACTACATTTTTTTTTCTTACTTTATAAAGCGTTTATGTATGAAATTACAATCCCGAAAATTCCCGGGATTAGTTTTAAAAAATCCCGGGATTCGGGATGTGGGAATCCCGAAAATCCCGGGATTTTGTGATTCGGGATTTCCCGATTGGCATCCCTACTACATACTCACAAGAAGGTTGTGTGTTTGTTTTGCTTGCTGTCTTTGTCTTTCTCTTTCTTATTTTTTTTTTTTTTTTTTTGTGAATGCAACAACAACTAAGACTGTAAATTTTAATGAATGATTCGAATCGCTCGAATCATTTATGAGTATTTTTCTAAATTTATGAATCTGAATGAGTAGGCGTATGAATCAAACATAGTTCGAATTTTATGAGTTTGATGTCATCGTTGTACTCATACTCATTGCAGCTTGTACTTATAAATCAATGTTGTACTGAGTACGAATGAATCAGAGTAGTTAGATTTCAATACTGTTGACTCACTCATATTCAAAATTTCATGAGTACTTATCAGTAGCGAAAAAGCGATTCATTGCTGATCTCTGGTAGTGACCAATTAAGAAGTTATACTGTGTTGTGACTATGATTTATGACGGCATCAGAGGTATTATGTTCACCGGCAATATCAAAGTGGTAGCTACCAACGTGCCCAACTACATGGATAAAATTAATACACCCAACATTGGTGGTGTGAGAAACTAGGTTGTAAACCTGACTGATAGCTTGTTATGATTAACTAAGTTCATAAGTAATGTATACTGTTTACTGTATGACTGGCTGATATCCGTAATACTTCCGTAATACTGCGTTAAAACAACTTTAAAGATTTCATGGGATAGGTGCCAAGGACCTCTCCTCCGTACCTTTATGATATTTACAGGCTTCTAATAATACTTTTTGCTTAAAGCAATACTCAATATACAGTTTCAGGTATTTTTATGGATCCAATTACGTCTGAAGGAGGCAGATACCTCAATACGATATTAAAAACATTAAAACATCTCCACTCATTCATTAAAACGGCAAGTAACTTTTCCTATACGAAGTCACCTACATTTTATAAAACAGCAGTTAACCTAAGTTTACTTATTCTGTTGCTCTGTGTTATGAAATGAAAATGTAAAAAAAATTTTTTTGCTAAAAATATACCAGGTGTTCATTCTTCTTTTATTTCTCTATAATTTCAATGTTTTTATTTCACGCAGTTTTCCTATTCAATTATCCCACGCTCCCTTTTAGTAGAAAGCGATTAGGGGGATCTGTTTTTAAATTAACACCGTATCAAATGATTAAACGTGTGTTTATTTCTTAATCGCTGGCAAGACATGCAGGGGCAAAAAAAGGTAGACAACAAATTGCTGGCATTCCTTAAAGCTTGTAATTCAATAATTGAATGGGGGAATAGGAAGAGAAGGAAACAATTTGTTATCGAAATAAGAAACGGTTTCTGTTCATTGAGGTAGAGGGAGAGATATAAAATGATGGGGGATTTTGTTTTTTCTATTTGTTTGGTATCATGGTAACATGCTTTCGAGTGTGATAGAAAATAGTTCTTTAGCAGTAGCTTGATAAGATTTTTAAAGTTCAACATATTTTTTTTTAAATTCAGAACTTTGGAATAATTTATATACTTAAAGTCGCCGTGGTCTAGTAGGTAGTGTGTTGGCTTATTAGACGAAAAGCCAGGGTTCGAGCCCCAGGCCAGACATCAAAACAAAATACAAAAAGTATTTCTTCGGCGACTTCCTCTCAGCAGATTTCTGGCAAAAACTCAGAAAGTAAATAAAATTGCCATGAAAAATTTCTCAAAAATCTGTCGTTCGGAGTCGACTTTAAACTGCAGGTCCCGCCACTCATGTATAAAAATTAACACAATCAACAACATAAGTGGTGTGGGGTGGTGTGGTAAACTAGGTCGTATGTATATGTATGTAAAGCCGTCTACATGCACAGAAGAGAGTTATTAGGCAGTTAGAGTTATTAAAACTTTTCCTTTTCTTTCCTGACATGACTTCTTCACAGTTTCCTGAGGAATACCTACTTCTTTAAATATTTTTATTTTGTTTTTTGTTTAAAATACAACCACAAATTTTATTAAAATTATTACGAGCTAAGTAACGGTGACTTTATGCTCAGTGTTATGTCACAAACCAGAGTTTCTCAGGGGAATTGAGGTAATATTCTAGCACACTACCTACTAGTCTACTAGGACATCGACTATTTCCTTAAACAGCGATTGTCTAAAATGTTGATAATTAGCCTGAATCTGAGTTGAATTGCAAGTTTTTTGCGTCTTCTCTAGTTTCTTACATCAACTTTAAAATTCCACTTAAATTCGACATAGTCTAGTAGGTAGTGTATTGGCTTATTAGACCAGATCCCGTGGTTCAACCTCTGGCTCAGACATTTCGAACATAAAAAAAAGGAAAAAAAAATATTCCCTTCGGTGACTTCCTCTCAGCAGTTTGAAAGTAAATAAAATTGCCATGAAAGTTTCTTCAAAATCTGTCATTAAGAATCGACTTTAAACTGTAGGTTCCGCTATTCATTTATCAAATTAACAAACACAACAAAAGTGGTTTGAGCAATTAGGTTGTAATCCTTATTAGATGGTTTTAATGAATAATTATGTATATATGTATGTGCGTTAAATTGCAAGTTGTACACGCCTGCTTCAGTTTTTCACATCAAGTTTAGAATTCTGAAGTCGCCATAGTCTAGTGGCGACTTATTAGGCTAGAGCCCTGGCTCAGACATTTCGAACATAAAAAATATGAGAAAAATATACTTTTTCCGGCGACTTCCTCTCAGCATCCCGCAAGACCCCTTGTCATGATCCGCTAGTAGTGAGTTTGCACCAGCCCGAGCCCTGAATGAAATCGGCCAGTTCCCTTGATGGCACGTTCATTACCATGTCCATACCTTCAGACGTTTTGTCACTCAGAAATCGGTAACTCCTGTTTAGAAGTGCAGGGCCATGAAAATTTTCATAAAAATCTGTCATTCGAAGCCGACTTTAAACTGTATGTCCCGCCACTTATGGATAGAAATTATGTGAGAATATAAGTTATATTCCTGACTAAAGGGTTGTAATCATCTACAAAGTAAGTTCTATTCCACCTGTGTTTTGACTGGTGCTAAAAACACAATAAACGCAACGCAGCAAACACAGTAATCTCTCAAAAATAGTATACTCGCACATAGGTGTATTGGAAATGAAATTTTAAAAGTAATGCGACAACAGGCAAATTATTGTTGCAAAATTGCTGTGTTTACTGCCTGGCATTTATTGTGTTTATAGCATATGATTTATGACGTCATCATGGGTATTATACATATTCCCCAACGATCTCAAAATTGTAGTTCTTAACGTGCCCTCGATTTCTTGTTCATTGAAAACAATCACATATGCTCGTCTACAACGGCTGCACTGACACTGACATGGGCCCTCGTTAATACAAAAATGTGTCCGTGGACATAGCTCCCGTATTACATAAAATCTCACTCGATGAAGTATCACTTTGTGTGAAATCTCATCTTGTATGGAATGGCAATCATGTCTGGTACCAATCTAAAGGAAAAAAATGACGCGTATCGATTTGTTCGATTTGTTTGTTGAATAAGCGTAGGAGTTCTTTTTTGTATTTCAAAATATCTCGTAAGTGTAGCGTACTCTTACAAATGCTTCTTATTCTGTCAAGTATTATATATACTGTGAGCGTCAAAAGAAACTGTACACTATGGATAAAATTCTAACAATCACCAAAAGCAACTTTTACCGCTTAAGGAGAGTGCCCGCAAAAATTTGACAAAATTTCAAAATTTTTTAAAACTTTTTTGTTCCAATTGGAAATGAAACAATTTTAAAATAATAGTAACGGTAATCTATTAATGTATGTTTTTTTAATTGTACAGTTTATTTTGACACTCACTGTTGTTAACACGTATGGATTTGTTCGATTCGAATAAGAGTTGGAATTCTTTCTTTGTATTACGAAATGTCTCGTAAGTGGAGGAAAGCCTTGCAAATGTATCATCTTGTTCTGTGCTATGATGCTTGGTCCTTATCATATACATACAAATAATTGGAATTACAAAGATAAGAACGTACTCTTTAAGGACAGTAGGGTATTAAATTCCATGCCATTATAGAACATTGTCCCAAGGTCTATCGAGCTTGATTGTTTTAACCGTAGATCAAGCCTTAAAAAACTTCATAATTCTAGCTTATGTATCACTTCTGATACATACTTGTAGTACATGGAATTGTTACGATTATTGATAGATTTTGTTAAAAAATTTTAATATTTTAATTCATTTTAATAAAACTATTTACTATTATTACATTTTATTATCACTTTTATGAAATTTGCGCCAAAATTTTTGACATGATGTACTTTGGCATGGTTTTTTACATAAAAATCAGGCACTTCATGTCAGCTTGGTTTTATTTCTTTCTCAATGGTAATAATTCGATGTCTATCATCCTTGCTTTGTGGCGATTTATAAGTTTCCAATTGCTTAGATAGGACAGCTTATTGTCAAACGCATCAGTAACACTCTCCGTTGAGGGCTGGCTGAAACCTGATGGTACAAACCATCCTTGTGATTCGTTAGAAATATTTGTTGTCAACGTCATGTGAGGTAAAAAAGTTTCCCGTTGCAATAGAACATCGATTATGCTCTCACTTTGATTCCCCTCTGGTTTCAACATAAGCGTCATTATTTAAAATATTTTCTTTAATTTCTTTATCTTTTAGGCGAACAAAAAATTAAATTTTTAAAAATCTTAAAAAAAGGATATATGGGCTGCTCTGAAAGTATGACAGCTAATCCCAAATTATTTATACAGTGTTATTTCTTACATAAAACTACAAGTTGTGTGATAAAAGTTTTATAAAAATGGTTAAACTTTTCTAACAAAAAATTTAAATAAATATATTTTTTTTAGAAAAAAAATTCTGTTCATTCGTATTTAAAAAAAAAAGCTTTAAGCATGATTATTAAAGGCTTGGAGACTTTCAGCTCATTTTTCGAAAAGGCGTAATAGGTGTAAATATATCATTATAAAAGCGAATGTTTCTGTTATCTAATACCTACGTAGTTGACCGAAATATTATCATCTGTAATACAACATGGGACGAAACACATTTTTCATGCCACGTGAGATAAATATGAGAAGAGCAGTAAGAAAGACTCTACAACATTTCAGGAAACAGCTGCTAGCAATCTTCGTGAAAATTGGTAATATTTTTTCATCCCAAACTACTAAAGGCAGTTTTTTCTGTTCCAAGTAGTACCATCTTTGGCGATAAACATCCTGTTGTCATACTTTCTTCAGTTCATAAGACGAGCTTCTATTTTCTTCTTCTTCAAAGTCTTTAGCAGCAGGAATATTACAAATATAATTAATATATTATCGGTCATTACAACCTTTCGTTATAAATTGGAAATGTCTGACCTGAGGTTTGAACCTTGGTCTGACGTCTAATAAGGTAACGCACTACATATTAGACTACGACCACTTCAATCAATATCAAGAACATATCAAGAATAGAAAATTCAACCAACTTAACTTTCAATTCTTTCTCAAAAAGCACAAATATTGTATTATTTACGATAAAACTTCACAAAATTTTTGAAATCTTAAAAAAATTACATACAAGACACCAAAAAATCTCTAGAAAAATTTTATGTATCAAAAATGATACATAAGCCAGAATTATAAAGTTGTTAAATTTGTTATGTCCTGTTTAAAATTTTCTTTTTTTATTTGGTTTAAAATAATGGCGATGACAATACTAACGAATTATAAAAATTTCAGGCTTTTCTGATTTAAAGTTATGTAGTGTAAAAAATTGAAATGTATCATTTTTGATACAAAGCTCGATCTGCGGTTAAATCTGTTGATATCATAGTTTCCTAGGAAAATCTGTGCTGAACCTTAGAGTAGTATTCGTGTTTCATGTAAATATTATTGTGAATACATTATAGTGAAAGTGAAATTGAACATCTTGACAACTACTTGGAATGTAAACAAATCCAGATTGTATAACCACAAACACAAAATGTGCTTTTTCATATTCTGCTGATGTTGGCATAAGGTATCATGTTTGGTGCTCATAGATAAGAGAAATTAATGGGGAACACTTTTCCTGGAAAATTTTTTTGTACTTCCAATTTCCCTTGATTTTAATTAGTTGTTGTACAAAGATTATCTTTTCATTTGTAATTTCTATTAATAACACTACTCTAAAGCAAAAAACAAAGCAAAAGTTCTGTCCAATTTGTGTTTTATGTCCTCAACATGTTACTATGACTTCCTGTATAATAATATCATCCCAGGCTGTCACAATATATCGCCCACTCTATGTATACAACACTGTAATATAATGCCTCTTAATTAACTGAATTCCTGTCTGCAACATGCACATTTATGGGCATTCGTATATACACCTGACAGATGATAGAAATATGCCATCACACCTTTATGATTTTGCTGATGAATGAATTGAAAAGAAACAGAAAACAAAAAAAAAGAGAACCTGGCATGATTTCTAGCATAATCCTCTTCATTTTTAATCAGATTTATAAAAATCTGTCTGTTTCATTTCTCTTTGCCATCAGAGAAGGATATCAGAATGCAGGACTACAACAAAAATGGAAAAAAGAAGGAAAATATTGTGCCTGAAATTACAAACTGCAATATAGTTGTTGTTGGTGGAGGCAGTTGGAACTTATGGTTTTGTTAAGAATATTAAATGTTAAGAAAGGATTTGTAGTTTTAATACGGCAGTATGCGAATATCAAGTAATTGGCAAAGGATTATGGATAGGAGAGGAAAATTCTGTTGAAGGCATTTTGCTTTATAAAATATGTCCACATTTTTACTATGAATTTCGCTGAAAATAATTATTTTTTGATGCTTGCTGCATAAGAGCAGGAAAATAGGAAGAAAATAAATATTATTTCTGACTTTATTGTTTTAATAGTCGTAGTATTATTAAGGCATAAACAAAAAAAGTTTTTATGAATAAAAAAAAATGCTACCGACTAAGGAGAGTGAACTAAAAAATTTGGGGATAGAAAATAAATCCAAATGTAATTGTAAATTTCTTTCGAATTTCAATACATAGTATTCAAAATTATTTATTCTTTAAGACCGTACTGCTCAAAAAAAAAATTGTACCAACCAAGGAGTGCTCACTAAAAATTTTGGAGTTTAAGAAATCCAAATCTTATTGTAAAATTGTAAACTAAGGAGTATACACGAAATAATTTGGGAATTTAAGAAATCCAAATCTGATTTTAAAATTGGAAATTAGTACCACTTAAGGAGTGTTCACGAAAAAATTTGGGAATTTAAAAAAATCCAAATCTAATTGTAAAATTGTAAACTAAGGAGTATTCACGAAATAATTTGGGAATTTAAGAAATCCAAATCTAAATGCAAAATTGCAGATTAGTACCACATAAGGAGTGTTCACTAAAAAATTTTGGGAATTTAAAAAAATCTAAATCTCATTGTAAATTTCTTCCCAATCCTATTTAAATTAAAAACAAAATTGTTTAAATATTTACACTCGAAAAATATGCATCAACTAATCCTTAATTTAATTGAATTTTAAATTCAAAAAGAATAAAAAGTTTTTCTTTAACATGAATTCAAAGCATTTAATACTACTACAATGCCATGTGAGTAACAAAATTTAATTAAATTAATTTGCTTTTACTCTTCCCCCCTACAAATTGTACATAATTAAACTTTTTCCATTTCATTTTACATTATGTAGTAGCTTTTCTTATATAATATTTAGCCGAGAGGGTTTTGAAGAATATGAGAAGAAAAAAACGCTTTTAACTGCGAATATTTGCCACGTCAAGAGGGGGTGCTGATAATGTGTGAATTAATTTGTGAAAATGCATTTCAGAAATTACAGGATTTAAGGAAAAGCTGTAATCGGTTAATTGAAGTTTCAATGAATACATAATAGGAGTAAAGCAAAGAACAAGAAGAACAAAATTTTTTAATTGTAACAACAAATGTTGGTTTTTCACTGTTTTTTTTTTTGTACTGAGGACTGCTGTGTATTTTCTGCTATTTTTCCCCCTTTCTTGGTAAATTTTATTGGATTCAGAGGTTCTTTCTTATGATTGTAGGATTGTTATACAATTATTCCTCAGCAAACACAGCGTCATAAAAATTTCGCTTGAATGCTAGATTGTCTAGTTAGGTTAGGTTAGGTTAGAGGACGTGTACCTGTCAGTCAAGACAAGTACACTACCCGGAGGTCAGATTGACCCATTGTACAACGTACTAAAGGAGGGAAGGATAACATAGGGGATAGGATGAAAGGAGGGTATATAGGAAAGGGGGGAGTGGGAAGCGGAAGAATCACGCAGTCCAGACACAACAAAAGGATGGGAGAGCGCAACTACACCGATGAAGTCCTACCACCTCTCAACCAGCCTAAGTCACTAATGAATCTGTGGAGAGCCTTGATGTCGGCTCTCGACACCGAATTCAAGCTCCCAAAGAAGGCCCTGCCAAGGGTCCTCAATCTCAATCTACCAAGGGCTGGGCAGTTACAGAGGAGGAGATTGTCTAGTCGGTAGTGTCGCACATACGATTTCTTAAACTTGTGTCTCTTCAGTGATATGCGTCAGAGTAATGTTTACTTAGGTAGTTGATCATTACAACCCTTTAGTCAGGACACACAACCTAGCTCCTTAAACCAACCATGTTGTAGGTTATGTACGACTGACTGGACCTACAGCATACAGACGATTCCGGGTCACGATTTCTTAAACATGATCCACTTGAGTGACAGAGTAATGCTTACTTGGTTGCCCATTACAACCCTTTAGTCAGGACCACAACCTAGTTTCTCAAACCACTCATGTTGTGGGTGTTCATTTTATCCATGACTGGTTCGACCTAAAGTATAAAGTCGATTCCGGTTAGTACATACGATTTCTTAAACTTGAGTCACTTAAGTGTTTTAGGTCATAGTAATGCTTACTTACTTATTTGGCTATTACAGCCCTTTAGTCAGTTTCACAACCAAGCTACACACACTCCATCCATGTTAAGTGTAAGTTTTATCCATGAGTGATGGGACCTACAGTTTAAAGTCGACTTCGGGTCTCACACGGGATTACTCTTAAACTTGAGGCACTTAGGTGATTTGCTTCAGAGTTATGTTTACTTACTTAATTGGCTATTTTAACTTTCTGGACAGGATCATAACCTAGCTTCCCAAACCATCAATGTTGTGTGTGTGTTAATTTTATCCATGACTGGCGGAACCTACAGTATAAAGTCTATTCCGGGTCCTAAATACAATTTCCTAAACTTGAGTTACTTGAGGGATTTGCGTCAGAGTAATACTTACTTATTTGGCTGTAACTTCAGTCAGTAATTTTAGTCAGGATCACAACCACTTATGTTGCGTGTGTTCATTTTATCCATCACTGATGGGATTAGCAGTTTAAAGTCGACTTCAATGAGGGAATTTTTGAAAGACTTTTCGTGGCAATTTTTTTTTTCGAGATATTCGAGATGAAGTTTGAATACACGAGCTCTCAACTAGTAAGCCAATACACTACTACACTGACTTTATAAGAATAAGGAACTAATTTTTCATTACCAGTATGTATGCGGTGAAAAATTCACTTACTTTCCTGACGTTCAAATATTATTTCCAACATCTTAATCCTCTTTCCGTGACAATCAAAGGCGCTGCTTGAGTAATACAGCATGGTTTTGCAAGTTCTTCTTAAATTTGACACAATCATCTTGTCCAGTATTTATCTTAGGTGCTGAATTAGCTAATCAAATCTTACTTACCTAAATGTTCATTACAACTCTTAAATCAAGATTACATCCTAGGTTCTCAAATCATGTATGTTGTGTGTTTTAACTTTAACCA
Organism: Sarcophaga variegata; assembly: GCA_932273835.1. NCBI lineage: Eukaryota > Metazoa > Arthropoda > Insecta > Diptera > Sarcophagidae > Sarcophaga > Sarcophaga variegata. Next base: position 68,144,309 of record OW026362.1, read on the forward strand.
TGAGTGGCAAGGCCTACCATTTATTGTCGACTCCGAACGACAGATTTTTTGTGAAAATTTTTGTCAGTTTTTTTTCCAAAAAAAAAAAAGAACAGCTGAGAGAAAGCTGACGAAAGAAATACTTTAAATATATCTGTAGGCCTCTCTCTCGTACATACATAATTGGTCATTACAACCCTTCAGTCAGGGACGTAAGCGGTGGGTTTAAAGTCTACTCTGAACGACAAATTTTTTGAAAAAACTTTTCATAGAACTTTTATTTACTCGCAGAATTTTTGCCATTTTTTATTTTCGTTGTGATGTATGTCCTAGAATTTGAACCGTGGCCTTACATCAAATAAGCCAACACAGTACCTACTACACCACGGCAACTTTAATGCCTCTCTCTCTCTCTCCTATTTTTAATCTTACGCTCAATCAAATTTTCAATTCTATTTTATGCTCTGCTCTTGTCTGCTTCTGTATGCCCAGGAACATTTATAATGTATGCCTGGATAATTGTTAATCCCTTGAGTGTAAGTGTAAAAACAACAAAAAACAATAAAAAACAACAAGAAAAAGAATTCAATTAACTTTTGTTATTGATGCAATAAATAAAAATAAAAATAAAAAAATTTAAAACAAAAAAAAAAATTCATTCGTTGTACACACATTGATTTCATGTTACTTTGTACTGCTGAGTTAAGATTATTTCCTATTTTTTTTTATTTTTTTTTTATTTCATTCATATTCCACAGCACTTTGACAGCAATTTAACTTTGCAAAGTAATTGACAGCACCAACAACAATTTTCTCGAAATCTTTACGGATTTCGTTTTTTCCTGATTTTTCTTTTTTTTTGTGCGAAGATATAAACGAGCTTATCGACTGATAAGAGTAAATGTATTGTGTGTTAAAAAGTAAAACGTTGAAGAAGAGATAAAAAATTCCATCGAAATAAAATGAATGGCACGCCTGCAATATGCTCTACCATATACGGATATTGTAAGTGGCTTGTATTTTTAATTTATATTCGTTTGATTTAAAGTTTGGTCTGCTCTCAAATGGTATTTTTGTATATAAAATGTTCACTTGTTGGAGAAAGGAGTATTGTTTATACCATATTACAATTCGAAATGAAAGTCTTGTAGGGTGTATGGAGTCTACTTGAAATGGCAATGAAATCAAATGAAAGCAAATTTATGGACATAGATGATATTGAATTGACCATTATATGCAATAGAAAAATGGATTTAGGTTTACTTCTAATACTGGTACAGCCTCTAATTTTAGAAAATGGGATTCGAGGTATTATTCTTATGAAGTCGAGATAATCTAGTAGGTAGTGTGTTAGCTTATTAGACTTAAAGCCAGAATTAGAGCCCTAGGCCAAACATCAAAACGAAAATACAAAAAGTATTTCTTCGGCGACTTCCTCTCAGCAGATTTTTGACAAAAACTCTGAGAGCATATAAAATTGGCATGAAAAAAGTTTCTCAAAGATCTGTCGTTCGGAGTCGAATTTATTACTGTATGTCACACCACTCATGTATAAAATTAACACACACAACAAGTGGTGTGGGAAACTAGGACGCTGTACTATTGGTCAATTCGACCTCCGGGTACTGTACTTGTCTGAATTGACCTGTTATTCTGATTGTTAGAATTGGCATCGCTATCACTAGACCAGCTGATGGTCGTTTTGAACGTTTTCTTGAAACCTTCTCTTTAGATATTAGCTCTATAGAATCCTATTGCTTAGAGATAGAAGATTGGAAAATGGAATTGTTGAAGAGAATAACAGAAAACGATTTTTATTGATTTTACCCATTGAGGACTTGAACCAAAGCCACCGGTTACGGTATAGTGTCCTTATAATACGGTGTTCAGATATGCACCTTTATTGCGTAAATCGCAATAAACGCCATTATTGAGCTCAATATTTCATATTATGTTTCAATTGATTATTGCGCAATAAATACGCAAATTGTTATAATATTGAGTAAAACTTAAAATGCAGCACTGTCATAAGTATGTTCAGGGCGCATTATACAATTATCCGAACACAAAAAAAAAACAAAAAGACCAGATGTTTTGTTTTCCACCTGTCAAATGAATATTGAATACGCAGCTGAACTGCGTATATTATTATGTCTGAACACTTAAAATATTGTACTTAATAAACCCAATATTGACTCAATAAAAGTGCATATCTGAACATAGTATAAGCATTTGTCAAATTCCAGTTGGTAAATGGTTATCATATATGGTCGCCGTAGTCTATTAAGTAGTGTGTCGACTTATTAGACCTAAGGTCGGGGTTCAAATCCCATCAGACATCAAAACGAAAATATGAAAAAAATATTTCTTCGGCGACTTCCTTTCAGCAGATTTCTGTCACAACTCTGTGAGTACGAAATGAAATTGCCATGAAAAGTTTTTCAAAAATTTATCGTTCGAAGTCGATTTTAAACTGTAGGTCCCGCCACTCACGTATAAAATTAGCAAACACATCATGGGTGGTGTGAGAAGTTAGGTCGTAATTCTGACTGAAGGGTTTGTAATGATCAATTATGTATGTTATGTTCATATTATTTCGATAGAAGTACATTTATTAAAGACCAACACTTAGCAAAAGGGCTCTACTCACGATAGAAATATATCGGGATAAGCCCCAAAGATTACTTAGTGTTTAAAACAACAAGAAGAACACATACGGAAATGTATTGGTAAATCGAGCACGATTTAATGTATCCTACGTGATAGACAAGCACTGCATAAAAATATTCAAATTTCGAGAACAGATCCCAATATTCTATTAATACACACTCATTTGTGGGTTCTTATAAAACAGTGAAGCAAAGGCCACTTTGCTAAGGCAACTTAATCTATAAACAGACTTAGAATTTACTGGCAGTAATACACACTTTCGAGACTTCAATGTACGGAAGTATATATGTACACTCAGCCACAAAGGATACGGATAACAAATTTCAGAAATTTTTTAACTAATCCGATTTCGTTGAAAATCTTTGTAATTGTCTGACAACTTTCTTCGATTTTAAGACGATCTTTTGCATTGGTTCATAAATTTGTGAAATTTGTAAATCGGATGTATATCTTTGTGGGCCTATGCAGGGCCACAATTTGTTCAATTTCAGAAATTTTATAACCACTGCAAGAGACCGTCTTAACATCAAGGAAACTATAAAGATTTTCAACGAAAAATTTCAGAAATTTTTTAACCATATGTATATTTTAGTAACTGTGTCTATGTGACAGTTGAGTAAAATTTTCCACCAACTTTGGGCAAGGACATCAGAGGGTGTGAAGTTTTCCTAATCAATACAATATTTTCCAAAACTTTGCTCGTAAAAATGACGGAGATTGTGTCCCTTAAAGCGTTGAAATCTTTATTCCTAAGGACAAGAACTGTCCTCGCTGCAAGTTCCACAGGATTTGAAAAGCATAGTTGTGCCCATGCTCTCCTGTAAATTTTTGTTCGATTGAAGAATAAATACTTTGATAGTCTGGAAGTGGACTTACAAGTTCCTTGCGGAAAATGAACATTAACGATGTGACCTTACTTGTGACTGTTCGTAGCTGACATTCTCTCATACAGGAGACTTAACGACTACTACGATAGGATGTATAGAATATAACGACTAATATATGTAGAATATAATGACTACGTAGGATGTAGGGACATCGAAACAAAATACAAAACGTATTTCCTCAGCGACTTCCTCTCAGCAGATTTCTGGCAAAAACTCTAAGAGGAAATAAAAATTGCCATGAAAAAGTTTCTCAAAAATCTGGCTATCGGAGTCGACTTTAAACTGTAGGTCCCACCACTCATGTATAAAAATTAACACACACAATATAAGTGGTGTAAGAAACTAGGTCGTAATCCTGACTGAAGGGTTGTTGACCAATTATGTGTATGTATGTATCTTTAACGTTACTGACCTAGTCTCGCTGCTAGACGTTCGGCGACCAACTTCCTTCTCTTCCCTCATTTTGGTGGAACTTGGTCAGTACAGAGACTGCGTTCACTCGTTGCATCACAACGGGGCGCTATGCGTGTTTAAGTGAGCTCTTTGATATCAGAGCTACCACTTCGACCTAACCTCGACCTAACCTAAGGGCAGTACACTCATACATAATTGATCATTATAACTCTTCAGTCAGGATTACAGTCTAGTTTCTCTGTGTGTTAATTCTTATACATGAGTAGCGAACAAAAGATTTTTTTGAGAAAAACATTTCACGGTAATTTTATTTATTCTCAGAGTTTTTGCCAGAATTCCGCTACTTTCGTTTCGATGTCTGACCTGGGGTTTGAACTGAGGTCTTACGCCTAATAAGCCAACACACTACCTACTAGACTACAGCGACTTCTAAGTGTACTACACCATTTTTGAATTTCAATCCATTGAAAAACCCTTCCTTTCGAAAGTTATTCTCCTGTTCTGCAAGGCAACTAAAGAAAAATATTACGTTTCTTCAATATCCTTCAAACAATGACTTGCCAAAAATCTTTAAGATTTGCCTTTAAATACCACTGTAGGGCAATCGACTTAAAAATTCTTCACAAAACACGTACTTTTCTCTCTGTTTGATAGTTTCAGTTTTTGGAAATAGAAAGTCCTTATGTTTTTTATAGTTTTCTGTATGTATGCCTGAGTGTACGTATATAGTATGTATACATACATATGTATGTATATATGAACGTACGATTGCATTGTGCTGCTTTAATGCAATCATGTAACACGAAGTAAATGCTTTCGTAATATAAAGGATTTTCTTTATTGAACTTCTCTTGCCTTGCCTTGCCTTTCGTGCATAAGAGTGTCTATTTACGAGTATGATGTATCCCTGATGTATTGTTCTTGTGTTTGTGTTTTTATGTTTGTAACTTTCTAAGAATCTTTTACAGATTTTCAACGAAAATATTTTAACGAAATAATAAGAATGTTTCATTTCGTTTCGTTGCTGTTTTGTTGTGTTCTGCTGTGTTGTGTTTTCCCTTTTGTTTTTAGCTACGAACGCAAAACAAAAGTTGAAAATAGAAAATGTTTTGAAAATAATACAAAAAATTGTTGTTGTTGCTTAAAATATTTTTCGTTTTTCGTTTTCGTTTTGTTTTTCTGCAATTTAATCCCTGGGAGATGTTTTCAAATGTACTTTGTATAGAGCTTAAACTATTTATTAAGAACTCAATGAGTTTATGCTTTTTCGAGAGAGAGAGAGAGAGCGTGTAGAGCATTTATAGCAAGCAGAGGAATATTGAAAGTTACAATCTATTTGGATTTGATTTCATTAATTTTACGTTAAAGATTTTTGAGATTTCTTATCACATCATGGAGAGAGTAATTGTTGCCAGTAAAAAAAAATTAAATGTAAGGATAGGATTAATGATATTGTATTACATACATACATACGTACATAATTGGTTATTACAACCTTTCAGTTAGGATTACGAACGAGCTTCTTACACCACTTATGTTGGGTGTGCTAATTTTATACAGGAGTGGCGAGACCTACAGTTGGAAGTTGGCTCCGAACGAAAGCGAAACTTTTTCATGGCAATTTTATTTTACTCTCAGATCTTTTGCCAGAAATCTGCTGAGGGAAAGTCGCCGAAGAAAATTTTTCATGAAATTGTTTAAGCTTTAATTGTAAACTCCATTTTGTATTACAATTATTCGATTTCTACTGCTGATGTCAGAAATTTTGTTGAGAGAAAGACTTCTAGATATCTGGAAGGGCATCGAATCCCCAACCCCGTTTATTACTTATAAAATGTTAAAACAAAAACAAAAATTCATGATAAAGGAACATTTTTACTTAAGCACAAAACTGTTTTATAGTTAGGAACAAAAGTGTTGACTCACTTATGGCGCTCAGTGTACATCTACCGGGAAACCTAATATCAATCTTTATATCTTCGTTTCCATTAATATTATTTATTACTCGTATAGTCGAGAAATGTACATTCAAAAGAAAGGACGATGAAGCGAATCCCATCTAACTATTTGATATCGATAAATAGTTAATAAGCACAAAGACATGTCGCCGTAGTCTAGTATGTAGTGTGGGTCCTTGGGTCAAACCCCAGCTCAGACAACTTGAACCAAACGAAATACGATAAATATTACTTCCTCTAAGCAGTCTTATGGCATAAACTCTGAGAGAAAATAAAAACTCCCTTGAAAATTTTCTAAAAAATCTGTTGCTCAGAGTCGTCTTTAAACTATTGGTTCAGCCACTCATAAATAAAATTGATACACGCTACATTGGTTGTGTGAGAAGCTAGGTGGTATTCCTGACTAAGAGATTGTATTGATCAATTATGTTAAGTAAGTGATGGCTCAATAAGAGCATGGCTTTGCGAATGAAACACAAATTTTGGGGCAAAAATTCATTTTATTTTACAATATGATATGCTTGAAGCTCTAAGGTACTTTGACTAATGTTTCCTCAATATTTTTGAACGCTTCTAAAAAAACAAGTTGTCAAGTTTCTTTCCACCAAGCCATTCTATTCCCGAAGTTTAGAAAAAGAATTGTGCATTAAATCCAGAAAAAGGCGAATTAGGCGAACGATTCGTAGCCGAGTTCATGAATTTTTGCACATTTTTGTAAATAATTCCCCATTTCCTGTTTGCTCCTGAAATCACGCTTTACTCTACCATCGATGGCTTCAATTTCAAGTTAATCATGCAACTTTTCTAAATTTTACGAGCAATCAATTGACAACTTATGCTAGTTGACTGAAACGGCGTTGCTGTAGCAGTGAATATGCAGAAAATGCAAAGTCGCGCAATTATTGATACAACCATTCATTTTTATCTCAGACTACTAAGTGAATTTAGTAACGTATGTGCAGATTTAAGTTCCTCAGCACAATATCCAATACAAAAAATATTCAATGCATGTAGTTTCAAGGCACGGCTAGTTGGTAACCCTATCATTCTAGAATCTGCAATATTTAAACAATCACATGTTTTGCTCTGGAAAAACTTGAAAGTGAAATGAAAAGTAAAGAAATATTTTAAAAAGCTGATGTGAAAGAAGGTTATAATAACTCCATGGTTCCTTAAAGGAGAGAAAAAATGGTATAAAGACATGAATTTCTTTATAATTTGTATAAAAAACTCTTTTTTAGAAACTTTTTTTAGAATTTTATTTAAAGGTGCTTCATTTCCTTTCAGTTTTATTTTTCTTGTTTATTAAAAATAAACAAAAACAAAACAAACAAAACAAACAAAACAAACAAAACAAACAAAACAAACAAAAAACAAACAAAAAATAAAGATTAAAAACAATTTGAAAAATAAATTTGGGAAAAAGAAAATATAAAAAATAAGTGAAAATATTTAAAGATCATGTTCGTAATTGTTTTCACTTTATTTTGCATATCATTCCGGGGAAAAATGATTTATAACTTTACCTTGTTCATGCCATTAAAACTTTCGAGAAAAATGCCACAAAATGCAAAAAAAGAAGAGAAAAAATTCGTATATGAAGTACAAATTGTTAAGGCTCAATAAGTGAAATAATTGAGGAAAAGTTTTTTAAACAAAAAAAAAAATTTTTTTAACTTAACGCAGGTAGTTGTAAAGCTTTATGAATTCTTAAGAAAATAATTTTTCTATTCAATTTTTTTTTTGTTATTCAATAAAATGTGTCGTGCACACACTTTTAAAGCCAATTTTCCTTACTTCAGCACTTGTTGTCATAAATTGTTTCCAAAGGCAGTCATGCAAAACTTCCTTGCTTTCCTTCGCCATAAAACTTAAACCCCAAACAAAATTGTTTATTTCTTCCCTTTTTAATTGATACAAACAAACAATTTCTAAGTTGTTTAAAATTTTTCGAAAACTTATGTTTGGTAAATTGAAAAAATGTGCTGCCTGCCATATGCCACCACATTCATATGCCATCAATGCAATGGTCATTGCCAATCTATGTAAGTTTCAGTTTCGATTTTAAATTCATTTGTCTGCCTAAATAACAGTCATTGATCAGCTCATGTGTTGTTTGTTTTTGTAGATTGTGGCGTTACATTTGAGCGATTAATTTGTGTGGAAATATTTTGTGAATGGAATTGATCCAATTGCTGAAATAATTGTTTTTGCAAAAAAAAAAAAATAAGAAAAATTCAAGATAAACACAAGCAAAACAGCAATTGCAATAGAGAGGGGAATGCATACATTTCAGCAATTTGTTAAAAATTTATGAAAACTGCTTCACTGTAACATACAATAATAACTCGCACAGTAAGTGGTTAAATAAATAAGTACAGACTATTGGTATGGTGTTAAACATCGAACAAAAAAGCATACAAATTCAACAAGTTAAGCGCTCAAATGGTTTCATTTTAATGTAAACTCTGTTACGATATTTTTCTTGAAATTAGTTTGCTTTACCTTCAAACAAGTTTAAAACTAAAATACACTTCAGATTTATTTTACCGAAGCCAAGTGAAGACTATTGTTACGTTTTTACCTTTAAAAACGTTTAAAATATGAGCTCGTAGAGTGCAAATAAAATAAAAATAAATTTGTGTTCAGTTCTAATTAAACTTCTTAATTATTCGCACAATTCTGTGTGCCACTGTTCACAACTTGATGTAATCAACAGTCTGATGAATGTTCTTGAAATCGACTGTTCGTGGCTTCGTCTTCTCGAAATCTCTATAAATGTAAGCATCGTTGTTTCATTATTGTTTTTGTTTTAATTTTGTTTACTTGTTTACCATTTTTATGCTCGTGTTTGTTGTTGTATTTTTGTTTACTTGTTTTGCTAATGTTAAGTGATGTAAAGGCAAAACACCAGTATCTAGATTCTTCATTTTCGTAACAATATTATAATTATTATTAAGATTCTCATGCTAATAGCTTAGCACACCACTTATAAGACTACCAGGGCATCCACCGTCTACAGTAAAAATCCAACTGATTTTCATTATATTCAATGCAGTGGAAAATACTTAACAAAACAAATTTTTTTAAATATTGGATTACTATAGGGTCTGTAATTCTCTCAGCTGTTACATATCTTTCATTTGATGTGTAGTTTATTTAGTTTAAGGTTAGGTTAGGTTTGCAGGCAGCTTGAAGTTCACAGGTAAGTTTACTCGGTGGCAAATATGGTCCATTATATTAGCCATTGTGTGTTTAACAACTAAAGATGTGTCCACTTGCAAGCTTTACACTGTGCTAAAAATTAGCGAAATTATAAATAAACTGAAAAGGGCTGGAAGCGTTACAGATGTATTCATATAAAATTCAAATCATCACCATTTAATGTCGGCTGATCATTTATAATGCCTTAAATCACCAAGATTTCTTTGTCGATTTTTCGAACAGAATGTTCTTCTGCGATGAAGCTAATTTTCCACACGATGATTACGTAAACACCACAGTCTAGTAGATAGTATATTTGCTTATTAGACGTGAGGCCGTGATTCAATCTCAAGCTTAGAGTACTCTAACAAAACGAAGTATGAAAAAAATATTTCTTTGGCGACTTCATCTCAGCGGTCTTCTGGCAAAATTTTGAGAAAAAAAAATTTCCAAAAATCTATCGTTCGGGGTCGACTTTCAATTGTAAGTCCTACCACTCATGTATAAAATTGATACGAACCATGGGTGGTGTGAGAAATTAGAACGTAATTTTGACTTACAATCGAGAATTGTCAATGGGTTGTCTTGGGACGGGTTGTTTTGGGACCATCAATTCAGTGCCTTATATTCGGTTTAATATCCCTTTTTAGGACTGTAGTTGAAGGTTTTGACCTGAACGATATGCGATTTCAGTACGACAATGTCATTAGTCTTCCAACTGGTCACGTTTTTCTGGCTTCATTACATAAGAAGTGTCTAAAAAAGTAAAATCAAGTTTTGACGATTTCAATTGCCCTGTAAGGTGATGCGATTTGAAGCTGTTAGCCTGTTTTTGTGGAGAAGCTTTAAAAACAAAAGCTGCACTGATAATCGTCAATCTTTTCTTCAAGTTATCTTCGAGATACAACTCGAAATGAACAAAAAAGTGAATGAAAACCCTCTCCTAAGTATATATTTTAGCAAAAATGAACTGGGCAACTACTAGTAAATTTTCTAACGATTGATATTAATACGGGTTAGTGTAACGACATAGTGTTTGAATAACTTTTAGATTTGTGCTGAGATATACTGAAAATGAATTTGAAGTTTTTTAGTGCACTTCTGCTACCATTCAAACCATAACCCCGACACATTTACTCGCATATATATAAAAAATATATCGAAATTTTGTGTTTCTATTGATTATTACTGTCAGCAAATAGTGTCCTTTATCATATGATACATGCATACATATGTGCGAGTACATAATTGGTCATTATAACCCTTCAATCAGGATAGATAGAACCCATATGGAAGAGTAATACTGTCTGACCATAAAGCCCTTCAAATAATAATGTTTCTGAATGTTATTTTTAAAATTCAATGGAAAATCTCTTTAAAGGAAGGAATGAAAATTAAAAAAAAATAAAAATCAATGAATATGTACTCGTATCACAGTTGCTTTCAAATTATTTTTTAATTTGTATGGTTTCACATCTATATTCTCCTTTGTTCTTGTATTTTTCAGTAATTCACTACTACCACCTCTGGCTACAGTAAATAATGTGATGACACATGTTCATATGCAAGCAAGTACTCGTGTACTTGTGTGCGTATACGTAATATTTAAAAGAGAGGTTAGAGAACGAAGGACCAAAAAAGAAACGTTTTCTGTTCTCTTCTTTTCATTGTTACTTACAAAAAGCGCATTTGTATGTGTGGCAAGCTTATGAATTGTTTTTGTGTATGGGTGTGTGTGTGTGTGAGTTTGTTGTTCCCACTTTTTCTGTTTGTTGTGCTCTCTCTCTCTCTCTCTCTTTATGTGTGACATATAAAAGCTTAAAGAACAATTAACTTTAAGCAGGAATTATGATGATTAAACATGTCTTTTTGTTGCCTTACTTGTTACTGAGTAAATAATTATGGTGAAAAGGGAATGGGAGAGAGCGTGAGTGTGTGAGAGAGAATGAGTAAAAAACAAAAGCCTGTCTGTTGGGTATGTATATATGCATGGGTGTATATGTGTGCATTAAATGAGTTTGTATGTCAAATAACAATTAAATGTGAAAGACTCATGAATTTCACTTTCTTTTGTTAGTTTGTTTACTCCAGTAACTCTGGAGGTTTGAAATGAAAACATAAGTAAGGGCGGGTGGCAGAGGATAACGAAAATTTATATTTTTTAAGTATAAAAAGGAAATTAATGAGCATAAAAGTATGACAAGAGCATTTTTATTCCTTTTATTGTTTGTAATTCATATTATCATTCTCATTATCATTGTCTTCATATCATTTCTCTTCTTCATTTCTTTTTCTGTGTATGTGTGTATATATGTTCTTATTTAAAATACACATACACATGTGAAATATAGTGTTGACATGATTTATGAATTATTAAGCTTAAATGTGTTTGTTTGTTTGTATTATAATGGCATATGACTCTGCTATAAGTACATGCAGTTATACTTCAGGCGTATACATATATACGTACATACATATATGCAATGACTATGCGGGCATTTGTAGCATGTATATGTATATGGGTAAGCGTTAGTGCATATAACCCAATAAACCTTTTGTCAATTTTACTTTATGAAATAAAAAACAGGGGGGCTACAAAATTATTTTTGAAAACTTTTTGAAAATGGGGATTAGTGTTTCAAAAAAAAAAAAAAAAAATTAAAACATAAATTCTATGTTTCTTTTTTATATCGTATATTTAATCATGTATTGTTTGTTAAATGTTTAGAGTTTTAAATAATATTCTCTTGTAATTAATTAATATTTAATGTGACTATTTTATTTGCAATAAAAGTCTCTAATAAATGTTTATTTATGATAATTAAAATGTTTATACTTTTTAGTTGCAAATATAAATATACATGTGTATGTACACTCAGCCACAAAAGTATACATACGGTTAACAAATTTCAGAAATTTTTTAAGCAATCCGTTTTCGTTGAAAATCTTTTTAATTTTCGATTTTCAGATGGTCTTTTGCATTGGTTCAGAAATTTGTGAAATTTGTTAATCGCATGTAAACTTTTGTGGGCCTGTGCAGGGCCAGAAATTTGAGAAATATTTTAACCAATGCTAAATACCGTTTTAAAATCCAGGAAAGATGTCAGACAATTATAAGGATTTTCAATGAAAACAGATTGGTTAAAAAATTTCTGAAATTTGTTAATCGTATGTATACTTTAGTAACTGTGTGTATGCTGTACATACTGTACAATATTTCATGCTGTTAATTGATCATTTACGATTGCAATGCTCTGGCATTCTTAAATCATTCTAACATATGTTCATACCATGTTTGCATTTAATTAAAAAAAATTAAAATTGTTTCATTTAAAAATTTATAATTTTTATTTTATTTATTTAATCATGTTTAATCATGTCATTAAGTCACATGCAACAAGATTAAAATCTTATAAACAAATAGAAAAAAAATTAATTTTTATTTTCTTTTAATTTAAATTCAGTGATTAACATAAATTACGGCCAATGAGTATGGTTGACTTTATTAATTATACATAATAATAAATTCAGTAATAATGCCTAATGTATTGGGTATTGTTCTAACTTGCTACGACCCCTACTATGTATTCATTTTGTCAGCTTTTTAACACAAAAAAATTTTAATGAAGACTCCCATCGAAGAGTCAAACGATCTGAAGTTTCTCACACGAAATATGATAAATATATCTTTGGCGAATTTTTCTTCGTTAAAACCTTTGAAAGTACATAAAATATCCATGACAAGTTCCTCAAATCCGTCATTCGGAGTCGACATTAAACAGTAGGTCCTGCCACTTATGAAAACAAATTAAAACATACAACATGCGTAATGTGAGAACCTAACAAAATTGTTGCAAGGACCAATTACTTACTTACTTACTTAATTGGCCATAACAACCCGATTAACGGTTTTGGCCTGCCGCAACACATCTTTCCAGGCGTCTCTGCTTGTTGCGCGCCTGCGCCAGTTGGTTACACCAATCGATGACAGGGCTTCCTCGATTTGGTCCTTCCAACGGATACAAGGTCGTCCTCTTCTGCAGATCCCCGCATCAAACACCTGTCTCACCGGAGCATCTTCCTCTATTCGAACGACATGGCCGAGCCAGCGCACCCGCTAGATATTAATACGCTGCACAACGTCTATGTCTTTGAGGAGCTCATACAGCTCACTGTTGGATCGGATGCGGAAATCATCGCCAATTCGTACTGGACCGAAGATCTTACGCAGTACTTTTCTCTCGAATACTCTCAATGCTGCTGCATCAGTATTTAATAGGGTCTATGCCTCTGCGCCATAAAGAAGCACGAAGAGGATAAGCGTCTTGTAGAGCATTTTGCCGCACAAGATAGGTCTTTGCTACTCAATTGCGTTTTGAGGCCATAGTAACACCTGTTGGCAAGAGTGATCGTGCGCTTGATCTCCAGACTGACACCATTTTTGGTGGTAACGGTGGAGCCAAGATAAATAAATTCCTTGACTGTATCAAAAGTATAGTTATCGGCCGTAATCTGAGAATCAATACGCCGCACGTCTCTACTTGTCGATAACATATACTATGTTTTGCCCTCATTCGACAACGATTCTAAAATGATAGTTACCAACGTGCCCTGAATTCCTTGTTCGTTGAAAACAACCACATGGTTAAAGCTTATGTCCAAAGACCACACTTACATGCTATAGTTTTCGAAACTGTATATCAATGGCATACTGACACACTCAACATTAATGGTGCTAGAAGGAGCCAGGTTGTAATCCTGTTTAAAGAGTTGTTAAGACCAATAGAGTGAGTAAGTAGCCTATAACATCTAACGACAAATACATACATACATACATAATTCGTCATTACAACCCTTCAGTCATGATTACGACCTAGTTTCTCACACCACTGATGTTGAGTGTGTTGATTTTATACATGAGTGATGGGACCTACAGTTTATAGTCGACTCCGAACGACAGATGTTTGAGAAACTTTTCATGGCAATTTTTATTTACTCTCAGAGTTTTTGCCAGAAATCTGCAAATATTTTCGTTTTTGATGTCTGGCCTGGGGCTCGAACACTGGCGAACACAAGGCTGACTGAATTCTTACTGACTCACTGCCTGCTTTGTCCAGCCCTTTTATAGTCCGACACAACCAGTCTAACGAACATTCTTGAAGTGGAAGGTTCGTGATCTCGCCTTCTCGAGAGTTCTATTGCTAGTACATTGTTGTTTGTGTACTTTGCTTATGGTCTCTATCCCTTTTTGTCACATACATGTTGTTGTTGGTACAAGGCGCAACCAGATTCGTTGTACATATGTGTGTGTGCAGCTTTAGATAATCAACACGTTCATTACATTCTTAGTGTTTGTGTTCATTTGTATCGTGTGGCTTTCTTTTGTTTATCGTTTTTGTTGTTAAACGATATTAGGTCGTTTCGATTTGCGTAACAGTATTATAAGTATTTTTCTAAATTTATGAATCTGAATGAGTAGGCGTATGGATCAAACATGGTTCGAATGTTATAAGTTTGATGTCAATGTTGTACTCATACTCATTGCAACTTGTACTTATAAATCAATATTGTAGTGAGTACGAATGAATCAGAGTAGTTGGATTTCAATACTGTTGACTCACTCATACTCAAAATTTCATGAGTACTTATGAGTAGTGAAAAAAAATGCATTGCTGATCTCTGGCCTGTATGTACGTATGCATGTATTTTCTTTTTTTAATTGAAAAATTCTATAATAAGGCAACCTGAGGGAAACAAATTGTATAAAACAGCAGACAATAATACAAATGTTGTATGTATTTCCGAGAATATTTACCTTCTAAAGGACTTTTATTTTGTCTTCCAAGGAATTTTTCTTTCTGTTGCTAATTATTACAAGCTGAGTAACTGTTACCTTATGCTCGGTGTAGTTTGACAGACCACAGTCTCTAGTGGGAGTTGTCACACCACACATTAGACTACAAGGGTAGTCTTTCAACCGCAAAGAAAAAAGGTTAATTAGTTAGTAATTAGACTGTCTTATTAGACAGTTTCATACATTATTAGCGAATAAATTAATTTAATTGAACTGCCTTAAATATTATTTGAAAGCCTACCCTACGTTTTTCACCTTTTACTATAACCAAAGCCACAAGACAAACAGCAGCTACCTTTTTGCTTAAATTGCGGTCTATCTAAGCCTGTTAATAAGAGAAAAAGAATTGTTTTTCATTTAAAAACCCCAGCTTATGTCTAGTCAAATTGGTTTTATTGCAGAAACTAAGGTTAATGTGTGTTGATTTAATTAAAAAAGAAAAATAGAAAAAAGGAATAAAAACCGTTGAATGAAATTCTATTAATTTAATCCACCTAAAACGCTACAGTTGCCATAATCACCCATTTTGGTGATTGTTTGAATGGTTTTGTTGATGTGTGAGTTGCAGAACATAATCCAGCGCATAATACCCGGGCAAAATCGTGTTGTTTTATGATTATGTTGTATTTTTTTTTTTTGAAAACTGCAAACGGAAATGAATTCAGTTGTTGCGGAAATAATATTTTCCTGTTATTTTATACATTTTCGTTGCCATTATGGTAGTTGTTGTTTTGTTTCTTGCCATAACCTGACTGCTGATGACTTTTTTGGTCTAAGCATTCTTACTTTAAATTCTCATTATAACCGTTGTTGTTGTTGCTGTTGTTGTTGATCTTGCTTTTTTTTTAAATTATAAATTCAAACAGAAAAATGAGAAAAAAGAAAAAACTAAAAATTTTTTTATACTTTTCTTCCAAGAACTGCAAATAGTTTTGAGCCGAAGCATTCATTTAAAATATTTTATTTTTTGTTTGTTTTTTCTTCTCATTTATTAAGAAAAATTTCTCTTTTTTAGAATTTATTTTGAAAAAGTATGTCATTGGTTAAGCAGAAATATAAATTATTTCGTAATTAAAAGAACAAAAAAAAATTTATGAGGAATTAAAAACATTTAAATTAAATGGAACTTTTTAGAATTAAAAACAATTTATTTGGAAATGGCTTCGGTGTCCTTCACAATAATATTAAATAAAATATTTTTAAAGAGATTTTTATAAGAAAAGTTTCTAAACAACAACCTTAAAAATTAAATCAGAAAAGAGGAAAAAACACAAAAAGTTAAGGAATACTTGTCTTAAAGGTTAAACTAGTAAAGAAGAGATTAGGAATCTATAAAAAAGTAAATGCTCCAATAATGATTATATGCGCCCCTTGGACTACATCATCCTGGGCGTTGTTTAGCATCCATAACTGGAGACACGAGACATATTGTTACGTTTTTACCTTTTAAAAACGTTTAAAAAATGAGCTCGTGAATTGCAAATAAAATAAAAATAAATTTTGTGTTTAATTTTAATTAAAATTCTTTATTGTTCGAACAATTCTGTGTGTGATGTTCACAACTTGATGTAAACAACAACAATTGCTTTTCAACAATTACTAGACAATTATTCAACCGATCTTCGAGCCACGATTACTCTCTTCAAACACACCGTTCTTAAAGGCAAATGTTCATGACTTCGCTTTCTCGAAATCTCGATGACACCAGTATCTAACTTTTTCGTTTCTCTAACAATATTAATGAAACAAGTGGCTGCATATGCAGCAAAGAGACTGAGCTTCATAAGGGCATAGGAGTACGGAAGCTGTGGTCAATGCCAACATCTTGTCTGGGCTGGGGTTTGACCCACGACCGCACGTCTAATAAGCCAACGCACCACCTACTAAGCTATGGCGACTTTAACTGGCTAAAATAATGGCTATAAAAATTGCCACCGTACGAATTCGTTATCAGAGTGTATCATATAGTGATATACGGACATTTACCAACAGATCCCTAGGGATCTAAGATTGTTCAAAAATTCTGGGTATCTCTGAAGGAGATAGCGAGATTTCTGAGGCTAAGCTTTTTTGGCTTCCTGAACACGCAAACATTAAATGTAACGATAAAGCTGATGCGCGTATTAAAGCTAGGACTGCAGAAAATTCAAATAAGAGTTGGAGTTCTTATTATAAAATGGAATAGATAATATTGGTGTTACAACTGAACGTTAAAAGCTGAGTCTTAACCTAAAGCTCTGAATTATACTGATTCCAACACTTGTTAAGTGTCTTGCTCTTGCAGTCTCCAAATGAAGACCTCTAGGCCTTGTATTCTGCATTCCTAGGGATTCCATTCTATCACTGTTTTATCACCCTTAGACTTTCCCAAGGTAGGTCCAAACCATCTGCATTTCATTGCGACGATTTTGGTTTTTATTAGAGTTTAGATACCTAAGTATAATAGGTTCGATCGCGTGTAATTTCTTTAAAATTTTTCGTATGCCCACATACCCTAAAATTTTTTTCATGAATATGTTGAAGCAACAAAATGTTAAAAAAGAAGAAAAGAAACACCCTCAGCAACTACAAAGCGGCAACCAAGTGTGAAATGTTCTTCCATAACTTTCTGAACATTTCCCCAAGTATTGATAAAGCAAATGTTGTTACAATAACAACTACACTAACAAAACGCTTAAAAAAAGAATACAATAAGAAATTGAAGAACAAAAGAAAACAAGAAAAAGGAAAGTGTAAGGAAGTGTACATACATACATATAATATATAAGTATGTGTATATGAGTGCCTGTGTGTGGGTGTCTAGAAGCAACAATAATGTTAAAATATGTTGTTTCTTCTTGTTCATACTCAAAGAAGCAATAACAATGACTGAATCCACACAAACAATAACAGTGTCAGTCATGCAGTGTTAAGCTCACACATAAACTCTCTCACGCACACACACATATAAAGCAGAACAGAAAGTGTATAATTGAGTGTGGGGGGATGTGTTTATTAAATGGCAATTTTTCTGTTGCCTAACAAAAGGAGCAGAAAATATGAAGAGATTGTCAAAGTGTGTTTTTTTAACACTTAAAAAATTTCCCACAATGAAAATTTATTTTCATTAGTAAAGATGAACTATGTGAAGAGGATTTTGTTGTTTTTTATTGAAAAAAAACTTATGGAAATAATTTTGAAAAAAGGTTGCCTTGGTAGTATAGTGGGTAGTGTGCTAGTCTATTAGTGTAGGGGTCGTGGGTTCGATTAACACCAGCGGCAATGGTTTGTTACAGTGTACTGAGCATAAGGTCTAAACAATCAATTTGTAATTGTATTTTAATTAATAAATGACGGAAAAAAAATATCCAAAGAAAAAGCTTCATAAAGTTTATTTCAAAAATCATTCAAAATGTTTGAAGCTGACAAGCTTAGTTAAAGTTCAGTCAGTCTTGTGTGAAGTTGCGGTGGGTTTCAAGAGAGTAATTGTGTTCTGAAGATCTCCGTTACAAAGATCTGTCGAACAATTGTCTAGTAATTGTTATAGTTTATGCACAAGGGTGTGAACAGAGGAATAACAAACAAAGCAATTGTTGCTGTTACATCAAGTTGTAAACAGTGGCACACAGAATTGTGCGAATAATAAAGAATTTTGATTAAAACTAAATACAGATTTATTTTTATTTTATTTGCAATCTGCGAGCTCATATTTTAAATATTTTTAAAAAGTAAAAACCTCACTACTTTTTGAAGCTGAAAAAAAAACCCATATAGCCGGTGATAAAATTGTCTTCGAAGATATTGCCTGGCTGGTTAGACATTTACGTTGAAGACCAGAAGACAAATAGAATTGATGAATTCATAATTACAGGATAGTCAGGTTCTTACTTACTTAATTGCCCATTAACAACCCGATTAACGGATTTCGGCCTGCCACAACACATCCTTCCAGGCGCCTCTGCTACTTGCTAGCCTAAGCCAGTTGGTTATACCAATCGATGACAGGGCTTCCTCGATATGGTCCTTCCAACGAATACAAGGTCGTCCCCTTCGCCGACTTCCGCAGATCAATGCATCAAATACCCGTCTCGCCGGAGTATCTTCCTCCATTCGAACGACATGGATGTTAATATGCTGCACAACGTCTATGTCGTTGAGGAGCTCATACAGCTCACTATTGTATCGGATGCGGTAGTCATCGCCAACTCGCACTGGACCGAAGATCTTACGTAGGACTTATCTCTCGAACACTCTCAAGGCTGCTGCACCAGTGCTTAATCAGGTCAATGATTCTGCGCCATAAAGAAGCACTCTTGTAGAGTGTTAGTTTTATCGTACGAGAGAGGTCTCTGCTACTGAATTGCCTATTGAGACCATATTAGCACCTATTGGCAATAGTGATCCTGCGTTTGATCTCCAGACTGACATCATTTTTGGTGGTAACGGCGGAGCCAAGATAAATAAATAGTTAGGTTCGTGGTGTTGAAATAAGAAGAAAAACTGCAATGGTGCAATGGCTAGGAACTCCAATATCAAACACCAACAAGGCTTAGCAAATCGAGAAGTCAATCTTAATATTCGAGTTATAATTTTGAAATCTGACACGTTTTACGCGAACAAATAAAAAACTTCTGAAAGGAAGCCGGAAGTTTAAAGATGTTCAGTGGTCCAAAGAATTTTTGTCAGACGTTTTAATGTCTAAAATCTAGGTTATCGAGTTGTGTAGTGCTGTTTAAACTGGGCATCATAATCACAAATGTCACCGTCGTCAAGTAGGTAGTGTGTTATCTTATTAGACAAGAGTACGTGGTTAAAGCTCTTTATCAGATCTAATCTTGAATCAAACGAAATATGAAAAAATATATCTTTCAGCAAGTTAATCTCTGTAATTCTTCTGGCAAAAATTTTAAAATAGAATAAAATTGCCATGAAAATATTCTCAAAAGCTGTCATTCGAAGTCGACATTAAATAGGACGTCCCACCACTCATGCATATAGATATTATACTGTAAACTATAGTTAGCTGTGGGTAAAATTAACACATATAACATGGGTACTGTGAACAGCTAGGTTGTAATCCTGACTAAAGGCTTGTAATGACAAGAGAATCATAGAGAATCTCTATAGAACTGTCTGAATGATTCCATTTAAAGTTAAAAAAATCGAATCTTAGCCAGTATGACTTACATTTGCTACGATATGAACAAAATTCGTCTCACTTGAGAGCGGAGCATCTGAAATTGGTTTAAAAATGTTGATTTTTCATTTAGTGTGAAAATCATACGTCCGTTCATACATTATTGGCCACTATAGTCCTGTATTAGGGAATGATTCTACCTTCTAACACAAGCCATGTTGAGTGTGGCTGCCTTCCAAAATGTTACTTGCTTTGTGCTTGAACAAAGTATCGTGTTTCATAATGCCGCTGTACAAAATATATACAATGTTTTCTGTTTCGAAACGTCGTCAATGAATATTTTTAACGCAGTCAAAAAGCAATCAGGCATCGGATTTATAGTTGATGCATTGTTTTGTTACTTTGCATATCTACATAGTTTATATACAGTAGTAGAACTGCATACAAACTTTGTATTGATACATTTTGGAAGGTAGCCTGTGTTACTTTCAGCCATGGATGCCTGGATCTACAAATCAACGTTGACTCCGAACAATGTATCTAAAAGGAAATCCAGCGCAAGCCAGTCTTCTAGATTATAATGTGATCCATTTATTGTAAAAAATAATAATGAGAACAGGTTACAGTTGATGAAGACCAAAACTTTTTCGAAAAATCTTGCCTTTTTAAGTTGTACAGCAAATCGAAACAATCATGGACTTAAAGACACCATAGTGTAATCCCTACTGATCCACCTACTTACTTTTCTTTTTGGTAGTTTTCCTTAAAAAACAGAAACTATTTAATGTTTACTCTACTCTCTGTATTATTATCTTTTAGTAACGCTCTTTTCTGTTTTGTTCAAATCACTCTTTTGTTTCCACAAACACTTAAGCAATCCATTCATAAAGGATAAACGAGAGTTTTTTTTTTTGTTTTTGTCTTCCATTCGAATACTTATTTGTTTACATATCTCCATCTATTTCTTCTTCTTCTTGTTTTATTGTTTTTGTTGGTGTTTTCCTATGTTTCCGTTTTTGTTTTGTATTGAATTTTTCAACACTTGCCAAACACAGTTTGAGTGGTTTTTTTTTGTTGCTTTTCTGGCACAACAACAATAAACAACATGAACAGCAGAGACAGCAGCGGCCGCAAAAGTTGAAATAACAACAATATCACTATTCTGGCGTATGAGTGTGTGTGTGTGTTTCATTATTGTTGTTGAAAACAAAACGACAACAAAACAATAAAAAAAAAAACCTCGAAACAACAACAACAACAAGCAGAACAAACAAATGAAAAAGTGAAAATAAATTGAACGCTGAAAAAGTTTAACTTTTTCCCGTTATAACTTTGTTGTTTTTTCCGGTTTTTTGTTGTTGTTGCTATTGTTATTTTTATGCGAGGCTTTCTTTTCGTTATTGTATGGAAGTATAGTATAGCTGTCGTCGTTTAACAACTCCGTCTGATACGAATATTGTTGTCGTTATAAATGTTTGTGTGTGCATGGGTGTGTGTATGTGTAGTTGAGTGCAGTCGTGCGTTATGATTTTCTCATTTTTTTTCTTTTTTTTTTTTGCAAAAACGTTTAAAATTTCCACACATTTTCATTAAAAAACAACACAAACTTGATTACTTGTGTGTATGTGTGTGTGCAAGAGTGTGTGTTTTCTCTCTTTAGTTGCTGTTAAAATGTTGTTCACATAAAACAAGTATGAGAGCTTTTTAACGGGAGTGTGCAGTTTTTTAAAATAATCACAGCATAGTTGAAGGCAAATATTTACTCCTTTAATGCTATTTTATGTTTAATAATGCCACAAAAAAAAGTCATACTAAAGTATTATTAACAATGAAAGTTTTTTGCTGTTTGAAACAAAATTTTTAGAATTTTTTCTTTATTTTTTCACATATTTTTCACATAATTTTTCATTTTAAGTACATAAACTTTGAAAAAATTCGTAAAGAGGTTATAAATCGGTTTGACTTTATTTATGTTCTTATTTTAAGATCTTTGTATTCATTTATAATTTTGTATCAGGAACAAATGAATCTACATAAACTTTCAAGCAACGGGCCATTCTTCGGTGTTTTTTAACCGGGGGTTTATGCTATCGAAGAATATGGCACTAGTATATGCGACTTGGAATGGCATTGGCTAGGAAAACTCAACCAGCTGGACAGCAAAGCAATGTGAAAAATGGGTACATTCAACACTGCTGATGGGGCCGAATCTTATCTGTGGAATTGGCAGACGTGTTTGAAAAAGAAAGGTAGATAAAGGGGTTCTCAGCTCAACTGTGCTGGTGATGAAATTAAGTCCAGTATTGTATAGTGCTTCTGGGTGTCTCATCACTCCACAGTTGTACTATGCATATTTTACTCCAATCGATTAAATCAGACGCACCGTTTGAACTGCATATGGCCCAACCTACCATTGTTAACTTTTTCTTTTATTTACCTTATTCCTGGGGTCCTTAATTTCCCGGCTTTATTGGTCACAATTGTTCAACGCTATTATATACATACATAAACATCATTACAACCCTTCAGTCAGGATTACGAATTAGCTTCACACACCACTTATGATATGTGTGTTAATTTTATACATGAGTGGTGGGACCTACAGTTTAAAGTCGACTCCGAACGACAGATTTTTGAGAAAGTTTTCATGGCAATTTTATTTTACTCTTACAGTTTTTGCCAGAAATCTGCTGAGAAGAAGTCGCTGAAGAAATATTTTTTCAGGTTTCGTTTTGTTGGAAATGTCTGACGTGGGGTTTCAAATGCGGCCTCATGTCTAATAGGTCAACACTCTACCTACTAGACTACGGCGACTACATCACTGTTATTTCTCCTATTATGGGTTTTTAATATTACGCTCCTCTGAAGTAAAACGTATCCTGATAAGAGTGATACGCATTAATTGAAACAAATAATTTTCGAACGAGGTAAGGTCTCGCTTATGAAACAAATGAGGAAAGTTATCCAAACATTACTTTTAGAATAGTTTTTAATTCGTCTTACAACATGTGAAATTTTACGGAACATTGGCAACTATTTCAATATCCCATGTAGTTTTTAGCAAATGCTTATCTGAAATGATAAGATTAGAGTAAACTTACCACTGCATTACCATACCACTATCGTTATTCAAACAATCAGCATTTCTGATAAGAAAAATCGTTTTTCAAAACCTTTCTACGGCAACTCGTATAACACGTGCTTTCAAGGATTGTTGCTTGAGTAACTTTTGATGCGCATCAACAATTATTCACATATTGAAAAATGCGTCGAGCAACCTTATTTAACTGCAAAGCATGTTGCTTATTATAACTATTTGACTATTGTCTCACTACGCAAACTCACCTGAGTCACATAATGTGACATCGGAACTCGTCATGGAATGTTGCAGAAACTAGTGCTTGCAAGTAGAGTGCTTGTACGTAGAGTGCAGTTGTGCGTGGATTCAGCGAAGTAAACAACGAAAGACATGCTTAAGCGAATGTGTGAATGTTGATGGGTTTAAATGTCTGTGTCAAGCCACCATTAAAGTTTCAGATTTGTTAGCCTTCATGTGTAAAGCTTTGATCTGCTAAAGAATCTACAGACCTGTTGAACACGATACCTCTTTTTGAAGTTACAAACCATTTGTCATCTGGTGTGATTATTTCTATGGTACACCCAAAAATTCCACTCTTCTGACCTCTAGGTTGACAAGAATTTTGGCCTCCAAAATACTTTTAATATGCGACTGTTGTAGTGAATATGGCTATCAAGGATAATAATAAGGCAACTGTGATTCCTCTGTATACTGAGTTAGAACCCCAAAGCAGATAAAGAAAATGACTTAATACGTTTACAGCTCTGCACACTTTTCCACTCTTGGAAAAGTAACTAAAGTAGAAATTATTTTTGTATACTTCGTTATTGTTGTTGCTGTTGTTAGCCGTTGATGTATTTCGTTGTAGTACTTATAATAAAAGGTGCTGTAGATGATGGTTATTCATGTATACTTATTACACTACAACAACACTATACATACCGGCATATGAATGTGTCTATTCAATAGCTGTGTATTCTTTTAAACAACTGCAGACACACACACATACACCACCACCAGCACCACACATGAGCTGTACTACACTTTATTTCTCTTTTAAAAATATATTTTTTTTTGTTTTTTTGCTTGTTCACTTGAATTCATTTTTTTTTTTTTGATTTTTGTATGCAGCCATAATAATAATATGTACATATGTGAGTGTAGTAGTGTTAAGCAATGCCAAGAGCAAACTGTAAAGCGTGTTAGTAAGGGAGAGAACGAGAGAGAGCGTTATAGTATCAGAGTGTTTTAAAGTGTGTATGTTTTTATAACAAAACATACAATCATTCAATGCAACAACAACAATAAAAAAATAAAAAAAATGCAGAAAAGTATTGCTGTTGCATGTCATGTTATCGTAAAGCAATTGCTGTTAATTATAGACGTCAGCTCGTGCATGTGTTTCCAAGTGGCAGTCAAGTATTTGAGCATTTTGTTGAATATTGAGCTGCAACAGCAACAATAGCAATAATATTCATATACATACTCCGTAATACACACACACATGTGCACATACATACATAAAAAAGGAATTGAAAAATAAATTTTATAAACTTCAATCTTTTAAGGCAATTTGTTGTGTGGTTAAAGAGTTTTTCCTAAACAATTTTGTTTTTGTTGTTGTTATTTTCACAAAAGGTATTTTTGTTATTGTTATTGTTGTTATTGCTGCCGCTGTTGTTTATGTTGGTATTATTGCTGCCACCATAGTTGTTTATTTTAAAGCGGATGTAAACATTTTGTTTCTTTGGCCTGCTTAGGAAACTCTCTCTCCCTTACAAAGTTTTAGAAACTGGTTGGTGTAGAAAACAAAAAAAAAACGGAAATATTGGCAACAAATAAAAATAAAAATTTTTAGAATTTCTGAATATTGTCTTGCTTCCCTTGCTCTTTCCCTGCTGCCATAATTAAAAATAAATAATTTCCAATTAGAAATACTGCATAAAGTGTATAGGAGAAGTAATGAACATAGGAGAGTATTTTATTGCTCATCAGTTGGTATTAGAAAGCTCCAGAAAGTTTGAAGGGGTTGCTTGTACTGTTAGGATATTAGGGGCCATAATGTGTAAGATTTTTATTTTTATTGCAGCAGGAATTTTATTGATAGATCTTATGGCTTCATAAGGTTAAAAACATTGAAATCTGCTTGGAGTGTAAATTAATACAAAATAATTAAATAAATAAAAATAATACTCTTTCCAACATTTCGGCCGGTATCTCACGAATAAATGCTTCAATGTTGACTTCCAATGCGTCAATTGAAGCGGGCTTGTCTGTATAGACATGAGCTTTAACATAGCCCTACAAAAAATAGTCTAAAGGCGTTAAATCGCACGATCTAGGCGGCCAATTGACCGGTCCCGAACATGAAATAAAATGTTCACCGAACTCTCCTGTCAATAAGTACATTGTTACGCGTGCTGTGTGGCATGTGGCACCGTCTTGTTGAAACCACATGTCATGCAAGTCAAGCTCTTGCATTTTGGGCAAAAAAAAGTTGGATATCATCTCACGGCAGCGCTCACCATTCACAGTTACGTTACGATTCGCAGCATCTTTGAAGAAGTACGGTCCAATAATGCCACCAGCCCATAAACCGCACCAAACTGTGACTTTTTCTGGATGCATTGGTAGCTTTTGCAATGCTTCTGGCCGATCTTCACTCCAATTTTTGTCACAATAGCCCGAAAAGCCGCTTCAGTGGGTCGACCATAAAATGGAAGAAGCGAGCGATGAACTTTCATAACAGAGCACGCATTTTGATAATAAAATTCAATGATTTGCAAGCGTTGTTCGTTTGTAAGACGATTCACGGTTAAATTATAGACCAAACTGAAGATGTGTAACAGTGAAACAAAACACGAAACGTGCGTGAGCTGTTTAAACCAGTGTTGCCTAAAAGATAATAGCCAAAAAATCACCCGTTACATACATATACGAGAGCGAATTCTTCTCATTGATGTTAACGAATGCATACATAGATACATCAGTCATTTGCTTAGTGGAGAATTCACAGACAACACGACAAGACTAAATGTAAACAAAATACACAAACAGCAATAATGAATCATGTTTACATTTATAGAGTTTTCGAGAAGGCGATATTTGCCCTGCCATATAAAAGGCAAAGCAAAGCAGGCGACTGGTGAGTGAAATTCAGTCAGTCTCTTGTGAAGACGCGGTGTGTTCGAAGAGAGCAATCATGCTTTGAAGATCTGCGTTACAAAGATCTGTCGAACAATTCTCTAGTAATTATTATTATTTATGCAAAGGGCGTAAACAGAGGAATAACAAACAAAGCAATTGTTGTTGTTTACATCAAGTTGTGAACAGTGCCACACAGAATTATGCGAATAATAAAGGATTTTAATTCAAACTAAACACAAATTTATTTTTATTTTATTTGCAATCTACGAGCTCATATTTTAAACGTTGAAGTCGCCGTAGTCTAGTAGGTAGTGTGTTGGCTTATTAGAAGTAAAAGCCAGGGTTAGAGCCCAAGGCCAGACATCAAAACAAAATACAAAAATATTTCTTCGGCGACTTCCTCTCAGCAGATTTCTGGCCAAAAACTCTGAGAGTAAATAAAATTGCCATGAAAAGTTTCTCAAAAATCTGTCGTTCGGTGTCGACTTTAAACTGTAGGTCCCAGTACTCATGTATAAAATTAACACACACAACATAAGTGGTGTGAGAAACTAGCTTGTTATCCCGACTGAAGGGTTGTAATGACCAATTATGTATGTATGTAACAATATCAACTTTCCCTTTTATACATGGTCAACACTCAGTGAACGAACCTATTCTTGAACATCATTGTGTGGGATTTAGTAGCTCCTAAGGAGGGAAGAATAAGTACTAGTTCTTATGGAAATCGAGCTCAGAAAAGACTTATGCAAGAAAAACGTTCCTCATACATATACTGGTGCTAAAGAATAAATTCTCTCTGTAATGTACAGCCAAATCCACTGGTTCTTTGACCACGAATATATGCAGTCTGTCTAGCAGACGAGAACATAACAACCATTCAGGCAGGATTACGATCTACCTTCTCGCACCACTTATGCTGTGTGTGTTAATTTTATACATGAGTGGCGGGACCTACAGTTTAAAGCCGATATCGATTGCTAGATTTTTGAGAAATTTTTTATGGCAATTTTACTCTCTGTGAGTAAGAGTTTTTGCCAGAAACTTGCTAAGAGGAAGTCGCCGCCGAAATTTTAATATTTTGTTTTATTCGAGTTGTCTAAGCTGGGGATGTCTAAGCCGTGGCCTTACGTCCAGTGCATTGATACATTTAACCATCTTAGCGTACCATGTTTCATTTATTTTACTATTTCTGTTTCAGTACGATTATAATCGAACAAGGTGTTCAATTGTGGCATACCTACAATTTTACCTAATCGCTGATAATTTTCTTCTTTAATTTTCTTATTTTATTTTTGACAGATTTATTTCTCAATTGTGCTTCATGCTGCTTCCATAATTAGTTTCCTTATATAGAAATTATTTACGACCAAAAAAGCTTTATGTGCTATGGCACATATGTATCAAAGAAAAACTCAAACCGCAAGAAAACTAAAAAAAGAAGGAAATGAAGAAGAATGTAAGAAAATTTCAAGAGAAATTATAGTTTTTTTCTTTTCTTTTTCTTGCTTATTCCAGAAATTAAGAAGCCACAAATAACTTCACTTTAGTTTCTTAAGCTCTATCGGTTACTTAATTGGTGTCTACTTTAATCCTTTTTCAACTCTTCAGCACACACATACCAACTTACTTACATAAGAACTCAGAACTCTGACACTTTCCTTAAGGATAAGAAAACTAAAGATGTGGTAGTGCATGCAAGTGCAATACAGTTTAAAGCAAAAAAAAACTTGTTTTTTTGTTTTTTCATTTCCTTTTCATCAGAAAAACATTTTTCTTCTATTGGCTTCACTAAACTCTGCTTTAAAACCCCAGTAGACAATGATTGTAACATCAGCAGCGGAGCAGTACAAGTCAGCAGAAGAATGGGTTGAAGGGTTTTGTAGCATTTCTAAGACCAGTAATTATTGTTTTATATTACATTTCTTTTTTTGTTTTTTCTTTGGCTTTCTGATACATATTCTTCTCATTCTTTTCTTTTTTCTCCCATTTTTTTCTGCTTTCATTATGCTCTAAGTCAAACCAATAATGGAGCCAACATCTTGGAAATGAAAGGCAACAACAAAAGAAACTGAGAGAAAAAAAACTTGAAAAATTTAATTTGGAATGTTAAGCTTTACGTATTGCATTTAATTAGTTTTTATTACTGAAATGCTGTAACACAATAAAATACAACCAAAGAATTTCTTTCTTTCCTTTTTTGCTGTCTTCTCTTTCTCTCTCTTAATTTCTGTTCTTTAGGGTTTAATACACTTCAAGAGAATATCTCTTCTACATGAGTATTGGCCCTGTTTTTTTTATTGTGAATTTTTCGAAAGGAGAGCGTTAATTGATGGGCAGTTATTTGGCACAAAAGTTAAGAAATTTGAGAGAAGGAAATGAGAACAAAAAAAACTGCAGATTTTAAATTAACAAAGGAAGTGCATTTCAGTTAGACATTAAAAGGGAAATAATAATAAGCAGTTCAGTGAACTTTTTAAATTCAAAATAATTTTAAAATCAAAGGAAAAGAACGCTAAATCAAGTTGTATTTGAAAAAAAACAAATAGGTTCTCGTTATTTTTCCAAGTAATTGGTTATTACAACCCTTCAGTCAGGATTACGACCTACTTTCTCACACCACTTATGGTAGTCGCGGGACCTACAGTTTAAAGTCGACTCCGAACTACAGATTTTTAGGAAACTCTTCATGACAATTTTATTTCACACTCAGAGTTTTTATCAGAAATCTGCTGAGAGGAAGTCGCCGAAGAAATATTTTTTTTCATGGCTTCGGTTTGATGTTTGACGTGGGGTTTGAACAGTAGCCTTACGTTCAATAAGCCGACACACTATCTCCTAGACTACGACGACTACAAGGAATACAAGGAATATATTCAGCATGACAAAATAAGCTGTGTATTCTACGTTTCAAGGCTTTTCGTGATTGATTTGTAAGAATTGCTTAAGTAATCTGCCAAGGCTTAGTAGAACAGCAGGCAACAATAGTAGCTGGACGTAGCAATACAAAAGGTTTGTTGAGCATCTCAGACAAACTCTAATAAGCTAAGCTAATTCTTCAGGATTACGACCTGTTCGAATGGTCTAATCTGGGCTTTGAGCCCCAGGCAGAATTTTTCATTAAAATATACACACACTTCAGTCAGAATTTCGACCGAGTTTCTCACACCACTTATGTTGTGTGCGTTAATACAGTTTAAACTCGACTCCGAACGACAAATTTTTGAGACACTTTTCATTGCAATTTTATTTCTGGTTATTGCCGGAAATCTGCTGAGAAGAAAGTCGCCGATGAAATATCATATTCCCATGTCTAATAATCCTACACCCTTCCACTAGACTATGGCTTCTACAGGATAACAATCTAGCCTTCTTGCACCAGCCACGATATGTGTGTTATTTTTATGCATGAGTAACGACGTCTACAGTTTAAAGCCGATCTCGAACGACAGATTGAAAAGGCTTTTTATGAGCGATTAGGGTTTTTGATAGAAGAGCATGAGTGGAGTGACTTACAGCTTAAAGCGACTCAGAAGCTTTTCTTGGCAATTTTATTCACTCTAAGAATATTTGACCAAAAGACTGCTGAGAGGAAGTCGTCGAGTAATATTTTTTATACTTATTTAGACTACGGCGACTTCAATCGCACGTGCTAGGATAAATGAGACTGATCTTTCATCCTTTTATATAACAAAGTCGCTTCTTTCAATGCCATTGTTTAACAATTAAAATTTTGTAGAAAGCTTCTCTTACAAGAGAACGTTATTTTTACGTTTTTACCTTTTGAAAAACGTTTAAAATATGAGTTCGTTGATTGCAAACAAAATAAAAAATAAATTTGTGTTAAGTTTTTTCTTCTTTATTGTTTGCACTATTTTATGTGCCACTGTTCACAACTTGATGTTACAACAACAATTTGCTTTGTTCGTTATTCTTCTTTACACTTCTGCTTGCGTAAGCACTAACATCTTTTCGGTAGAACTTTAGAATGGCGATCTTCAAACCACGAGTGTTCTTTTCACATGCAACGCGTCTTCATACAAGACCGACTGAAGTCTTACTCTTCGTTGCCTGCTTTGTTTTGCCTTTTTATATGTCCACGTAATCAGTCTGATGAAGGTTCTTGAAGTTGAACCTTCGGGGTTTCGCCTTCTGGAGAACTTTATCATTCATTCATTTTTGTTTGTGTATTTTGTTCACATTGCTTGTTGTTGCGTTCTTGTTTACTTGTCTATACCCTTTTCTTTCATACTGATGTTGTTGGTTTACTTGAAACAAGTTCGTTGTATTTGTTTGTGTAGCTTTTGTTCATTTTAATGTTAAACGATGTACACCGTTTCCATTTTCGTAACAATATGCTGTAAATTATGTTTATTTTTTCTACTTGAAACTTACTCATCAAGTTGTTTAAATTGTTACCCGATTATCATTTACTTTTACCATGACATTTACTAATCCAACCAGCCCATCTTAAACATAAATCCTCCCCCCTCTCACTACTATTTATCATATTAAAGAAAGAAAACCATAATTTAGCGAATGGTTAAAATGCAAGCAACATTTGAAAATTACCCAGAATTTCCTGTTCCACAAAATGCTTGCCAGCGGTGAAATAATATTTTAAACAAAAAGAGGGTGAGGTTAAATGCTAGATGAACATGCTAACAAAACCAAAAATGCCGTTATAAATAAAATTCAAAAATTTTATTTCCACGCAAAAGCATTTACCGCATGACCATCAAAACCAATGGGCAACCAAGGCAGCAGCAGTAGCAATGGCAGTAGCCAAATACCTTTCTAATGCTTTGCTTTCATGATGAGCAATTGTGTTTGCATGCATGCATGTGTGTGTGGCTAGGGGGTTTTTAAAGCATTTATAAAATTGCATAAATGCTTTAAAAAAATCATTTTAAAGCATATGTTTTTATAGCAAAGTCGGCTACAGAAATATTTCAATTCAATTATATGGTGTATGGAAAAACAAAACAGCCTTACATGCAGCACCCATAATAATAGCATTTGTTTCAAGCATGATGTATTGCACAATGGCTCGATTATGCTCGGGCACATGCAGTAAGAATTTTCCATTTAAAACACACACAATGTCACGAGCACTATACAAGAGAGAATATTTTTGATTTATTCTTTTTTTTTCAAAATTTAATGAGGTTTTCTCGTGTATGTTTTATTATTTGTCACTCTGTTTGCAACATATGCAACAGACACACTCATATTCACATATATGCACACATCTATAATGATATTCGACTATAAATAGTTATGGTTTGCATACATGATTAGAGAAATTGTTATAATAAGTGATGCGTTATTATATTTGATGGCCAAGAGCTGTAATTACAAGTCACCACCTCTAACGGTGGCAAACAATTATTTTGTATACGTAGCTGTGGTACGACTTCACACATACACGCATACAAATGCCAATACTAACGGTACTTAGTTGCATGAACCTGTTATAAAATATATTTCATTAGAAAATTAGGCGTCCATTTAGAAAATTAAGAGGTTTTAAATCGAGATTGCCATCGCCAGTCACCTTTTTGCAATCGAGAGGTGGCCAGTTTATAAAAGCGAAAACACTTAAAGAAAATTAAAGGAAGAAAATTCCAAAACTCAACTACACGTATTCATGTACAAAAAGGGGCGTGTTATTAATTTATACATTGGCGTGTGTATGTGTTCGTGTGAAACTTAGGGTATCCAAACATAGACGGTCTGTTAGTCAATAGAAGAGGGAGACAATTTAAAAAGCGCTTAACCCGGAAGTAAAATTTTGAGGAATTATGAACTTTTCGTTGTTGTCATCGATTCTTTCTATATTTCTGGTAACTATGGATGCGGCTGTAAAAGAATGTCTCATTTTTTTTACAACATGAATGAATTTTGGGTATCTATTCTGAATTAAA
Source organism: Sarcophaga variegata (assembly GCA_932273835.1). Lineage (NCBI taxonomy): Eukaryota > Metazoa > Arthropoda > Insecta > Diptera > Sarcophagidae > Sarcophaga > Sarcophaga variegata. Next base: position 68,176,544 of record OW026362.1, read on the forward strand.
GAAGTTGCTGTAGCCTACTAGGTAGTGTGTTGACTTATTAGACATCAGGCTACGGTTCAAACTCCAAACAAAATATGAAAAAATAATTCTTCGGCAACTTCGTCTCAGCAAATTTCTGGCAAAAGCTATGAAAGTAAATAAAATTGCCATGAAAAAGTTTCTCAAAAATTTGTCGTGTTCGGAATCGACTTTAAACTGTAGGTTACGCCACTCATGTATAAACATGAGCAGATAGGTTGTAATCCTGACTGAAAGGTGGTAATCATCAATTTGTACCGGATCTAAAATAAATCTTACTGTTGCAGCAGTCTTTATATTCGAGAGCTTCTCCAAAGAGAAGCTTCCTACAAAATTGTAATTGTTAAACAATGGCAGGGAAAGAAGCGACTTTGTGAAATCAGAGATTGAAAGACCGGTCTCATTTACCCTAGCACATGCAATTGAAGTCGCCGTAGTCTAGTAGGCGTGTGTAGTATCAGACTTGAGACAGTGTTTTAAATCCCAGCCTAGACATCTTCAACGAAACGAAGTATAAAAAATATTACTTCGACGACTTCCTCTCAGCAGTCTTTTGGTCAAAAATTCTAAGAGTGAATAAAATTGCCAAGAAAAGCTTCTCACCAATCTATTGTTCTGAGTCGACTTAAGCTGTAGGTCTTGCCACTCATGCTTAAAGCAGTCTTCTATGAAAAACCCTGAAAGGAAATAAGATGGCTATAAAAAGACTTTCCAATCTGTCGTTCGAGATCGGCTTTAAACTGTAGATCTTGTCACTCATGCATAAAATTAACACATATAACGTGGCTGGTGTAAGAAGGCTAGATTGTTATCCTGTAGAAGCCATAGTCTAGTGGAAGGGTGTAGGCTTATTAGACATGGGAATATGATATTTAATTGGCGACTTTCTTCTCAGCAGATTTCCGGCAAAAATTTTCTGATGTCAGAAAGAAAAAGGTTAGAAGCCCTTGTCTTTTTATAAGAACAGCAGGGCATCGACAAATTAGGTAAAAGGAAATTACTTCCTCAGGCCCACAGTTCTTGCTGAAAACATTTAACGGAGTCTTTCGGCCTACCTACCGCAGAGATAGTGGCACCTGAGAATCACTAATTTAAGGAAAAAATGCGCAGCATGTTTTAGCAATACGGCACATACCCCCTTGCTAATAACGAGATTGAGCCTCGCTTCAAAGCAATTTTAATGAGGCAAAGTCGCCGTGGTCTAGTAGGTAGTGCGTTGGCTTATTAGACGTAAAGCCAGGTTTCAAACCACAGGCCAGACATAACAACAAAATACAAAAAATATTTCTTCGGCGACTTCCTCTCAGCAGATGTCTGGCAAAAGCTCTGAAAGTAAAATAAAAATTGCCATGAAAAGTTTCTCAAAAAACTTGTTGTTCGGAGTCGACGTTAAACTTTAGGTCCTGCCACTCATGTATAAAATTAACACACACAGCATGAGTGGTGTGAAAAGCGAGGTGGTAATTCTGACTGATGGATTGTAATGACCAATTATGTATGTATGTTATGTATGTATGCCTCTGTCCCGGAATTCGTATAACAGTTATATTTGAAAGTTCCAAAAATTTTCTGAACAGTCCTTGGTATTCATGGATGTTGAAATTATGAATACCAAGGTATGTTGAAAATATGTTCGCAGTCTGGCTATCCGAGTAAACCAAGAGATTTTCGGAAAAAATACAGCCAATATTATATGATCAAGTCTACATGATTGTGTTTGCCGAGACAATTACCACTGAAATGGAATCAACTGTGCTCTACATAGCTCCCTACAGCACTCTGCTGATAAAACCTGTGAGTGTTTTTAATTGTCATGACACACATGTCTAGCCAGTCATTCAGAGTCAATGTTAGGCTGTAGCTGCCGTCACTCATGAATAAAATTAACACACACAAAACGTGAATGCTGTGAGAGGGTAAGCTGATAGCATGAAAGAATTTGGCACTAATTCGGTAGGTTGGTTGCGTTTGTACTCATATTTTTTACGCTTTGTGTTGCTGCAGTAAATTCATTGCAAAATTCAATATAATGTTCAGTTCTGTGTTCAGTTTTTGAAACTGTGCTAGAGTGGTAGTTCTTGAGTGAGCCTACAGCTTTCATTACTGACCTCTCAACCGTGTTGAAAAATCAGGTACTTTGTTCATATGAATACATATACACATTTTTGGTACTCTTTTACAAAATAAATTTCAAATATTTAATGAATTGAATGACTTTCATATACACTTTCGATCGTCTGTTATCTTAACTCACAGAAATTGTGAGTAAATGTTAAATATTTAAAGGTTAGGCATTAGCTATGGCTAGCTATGTAAGACTGTAAACTTCTATAAACTTAAAGTGAATTAAAAATTAAATGTATTCAAAAGCCATGAATATATTAAACTTACGTTTACTTTTTTGAAAGTTTTGAATTCTGAAAAAGAGTTAATGAACATGAACATAAACACCGGATATGCTAACATTTATACGCTACAATCCTATCGTTAAATCATCTAAACTTGAAACCCTATTAATTGAATGGCCGCATTGAGTATGAGTGCGTGATTTGTGGCATTAAGATTTTGCTGATGTTGGCAAAAAAAAAAAAAAATTCCAAAACGTTATTCAGTTATTGTGTGTAAATGAAATTGTAATTTAAATAAGTGATGGATGGATGGATGGACGAATGAATTAATTTCTCCGCCCTTTCATATTTCACTTAAAACATACATATAAGGTGTGTAATTATTATTTAATTAATGTTTAATAGTGAATGCAAAAAAAAGACAACAAAAACAAAGGCAATATTAAATTAAACACAATTTTAAAATTAGTTATCAATCATACGCTCCGTTGCATATTCATTATGTTGCTTAGTAGGAAAGTAGTGAGATGAGCAGAAATTTTTATTGTGTAAAGAGAATATGATTTATGTATGTATGCATGCCACCCTTGATCGCATGAACACCCATGAAGCATGAAATTAAATAAGAAGGAGGGAATTGCATTGCTTAAAATATTGCAAGTAAGGAAGGCTAAAGAGCTCTCTTAAAGTGATTTAAGAAGTCGTCGTAGTTTAGTACGTAGTGAGTTGGCTTATTAGACGTGAGGCCTAGGGTCAAATCCAAGGTCAGACATCCCCAACAAAACGAAATTTGCAAAAATATTGCTTTCGACGTCTTCCTCTCTGCAGATTTCCAGCAAAAGCTCCTGAGAGTAAAATAAAATTCTCATGAAAAGGCTTCTCAGGAATGTGTCGTTCGGAGTCGACTTTAAATTGTAGGCCCCACCACTCATGTATAAAAATTAACACACAGAACATGAGTGGAATGAGAAGCTAGGTTGTAATCCTGACTAAAGGGCTGTAATGTGTTCATACAAGAATTAAAGAATGTGTAGATAAATGAAAGGAAGGACACTTTCAAACCTAAATATTGTTACTAAAATGGAAAAATTTAGACATTAAAATTAACATTAAAATTAAAAACAAAAGCTACAAAAACAAAAAGAAGTAAACAAAAAGATACCAACAAAACACCATCATAAAAAAATGATAGGTTAGGTTAGGTTAGAGGACATGTACTTGTCAATTAAGACAAGTACAGTACCCGGAGATCGAATTGACCCATTGTACAATGTCGAAGTATCTTACACCACTTATGTTGTGTGCGTTAATTTTATACATGAGTGATGGGACATACAGTTTAAAGTTGACTCCGAACGACAGATTTTTTTTGAGAAATTTTTTATGGCAATTTTATTTACTCTCAGAGTTTTTGCCAGACATCTGCTGAGAGGAAGTCGCCGAAGAAATCCTTTTTTTATTTTGTCTTGATATCTGGGCTGGGGCTCGAACCCTGGCCGTCTAATAAGCCAACACACCACCTACTAGACTACGGCGACTTCAAAAAAAAAAAATTAAAAACAAGTAAAAAAAATACAAGAACAAACACTACGAGATTAAACGTAAACAAAATACAAAAACAACAATAATGAATGTAAACAACGATGTTTTCATTTATAAAGATCTCGAGAAGGTTAAGCCACATACATTCATCAGACTGTTTACGTTGCCATAAAAAAGGCAAGGAAAGGCAGGCAACAGAGTTAGTAAAAGTTCAGTCAGTCTTTCGTGAAGACGCTGTGTGTTTGAAGAGAGTAATCGTGATTTGAAGATCTCCGTTACAAAGATCTGTCGAATAATTGTCTAGTAATTGTTAATGTGTATGCAAAAGGTATAAACAAAAGAATAGCAAACAAAGCAATTGTTCTTGTTTACATCAAGTTGTGAACAGTGGCACACAGAATTAAGCGAATAAAAAAGAGTTTTAATTAAAACTAAACACAAATTTATTTGTATTTTATTTGCAATCTACGAACTCATATTTTAAACGTTTTTAAAAAATAAAAACGTAACAATATGTTGTAACACTTTTCAGACTTCGACTATAAAGAGTTATATTACCTTGAAATTGGTACCTTTTTTCATCAATTTGTAACCAAAATAACAATAATAGAAAAAGTATTCTTTATACCATAGAAAATATTTCCACATCATTTACATTTTTCTACAGAGTTTTTTTTTTTGTTAATTTTTTTTTTAATTTTGTTTTCATAAATTCAATATTAAAATGTTTTATAAATAATTTATTTGTCATAATTTATTGATTTGCATATTTAAACTGATGAAAAAAACAGATATTTAGCGAAACACTCAAAAAGCAATCATAAAAAATGAATATTTAAACCAATCATTTAATAATAAAGTTAAATAAACTATTAAAAATATAATTTAAAATTTAAAATCCTATTCTAAATAAAAACCACCATAAAGTGTTTGGCATTTTAAATGAATTAAATATTTTAAATATAAACATAAAAAAACCTCCAAAAAAACAGCATATTTGTTTAGCATAAATCATGCTTCTTTTAATTTTTTTTTTCATTAAATGCCTGTGAATATTATTAAGTGGTGTTTAAATGGCAAAATAACTTTAGAAAGTAATTGAATAGAAACATAAAGAAAAACATAAACGCCGTACTTTAAAGACCTTCACGAACAGTGAAATCAAAAATGTTTGTTGGTATTTTGTTTTAAATGTAAAAATAATATTGGCTTGTATTAAAAGTTTTAGCGTTTCGTTTTCAGGTTTAATATATCACACATAACATGCATACATAAGTGTTCATTACAATCCTACAGTCAGAATTACTTTCTAGCTTCTCACACCACCCATGTTTTGTATGTTAATTTTATACATGAGTGGCGGGACATACAGTTTAAAGTCGATTCCCTACAGCAGATTTTTTTAGAAACTTTTTCATGGCAATTATATTTTACTTTCAGAATTTTCGAGAGAAATCTGCTGAGAGGAAGTCGCCGAGATAATATTTTTTCATATTTCGTTTTGTTCAAGATGTCTAAACTGAGGTTTGAGCCATGGCATCATGTGTAATAAGGCAACACACTACCTGCTAAAATTCTGCGACTTCACATGCTATAAAGTTGATAGCGGATTGATACCAGTAGTCTCGGAGGGGTAGGGTATTGACTTACTATACAACCCCAGCAAAAATATTTCTTTCCATCCTTTCTCACAAACCTTCTGGCAAAGCATTGCTCCGATACTAAAGTTGTTTGATAGCTCAACAGCGCAACAGCTACATTACGTCCTCTGTAACTATGATGATGGAAATATTGGGAAGTCTGATGCTCTCGATATTTTCGACATAAAATTTCAATATTATGCTCGCTTAAACCATCATATCTTTCAATGGTCAAAAGAAGCATTCAATACATTGGTTTCTTAAGACGATACAAGAAATACTTCACTTCATCTGATCCCCCACTACCTATGTTTCTATACCGATCGAGAATGGAATGTAACTCTAACGTATAGACCGTTGCCTTAAAGTCTATTTTAAGTCTTCTTGACCTTATACAGGACAGGACGAAGTTGTTTACTAGTGCAATCGGATATTAACTATATCTTATGTGCCTTGTGTTTTGCCGTTCAGTGGCTACTTAACAGAATGTGCTCGAATATCGCATAATTTTATAGCACAGACGTCTACACATATAGAGAATATAAGTTTATGGGCGATTGGTCAGGATACAATGTTTTACAGACAGAATTCTGTCCTTAGCCGCACAATCTTCCAGCAAAAGTCTGTCTTGTCACGTGTAATCTACATAGATTGAAATACAAGATCCACAAACACTGTTTCCTCTTTCTTCCCTCAACTTATTTTCCTATTTCCAACACAATGCACCGCACTTGAATAGACGCGTACACAGAGTGCTGGTCTTAAAAAAATCTGATTAAAGGAAAAAGAGCGAGAAAGTCAATGCTAAGCCACGATCAATTTGTTGGTCGTGTGGTTTCGATGTATCCGCTGTGAAAACCCGTCTGTATTATTTTATATTACTTTACTGAAAGTCAAAGATTAGTCAAACAAAAGATTGCTTCAAAATCCTTGCTCAAGTTTTTCACTGATAAACTGTTCTACAACAGTGACGGGTTAGGATAACCGTTATAAGTTTTTATTTAACATTTAAATTTACGTTCCTTTGCACCGAATGGGATTATTAATCTCGTATAGCAGATACTAGAATGGCATGGTTGCCATCTGTCGTTGTTTCGAAATAAGAGAAAAAGAAAAGGGTTATTATATTATGAGTAGCGGTGAGAAACTTTGCTCTTCAAGCCCTACTCTTTCTTAAAACTGCTGTACTCTGTGGAAATAGATTATTTAGAGGGTGATTGAAGCCTATTTATATCTAAAATTTTCAAATCAACATTCATTCGAATTCAAACCTGAGTTACTCGTGCCGGCAGTCAAGCATTTTAAACAACTACATCAACCCCATTTTATAATATTGGGTCTTTCAATAAACGTTTCTTTAGCGACCCCATAAGAAAAAGTGTAACGAAGCCAAATCTAACGATTTCGGTGGCCAGTTCATATCACCTACACGTGAGATGATCTTGTCCTCTGATCGCTCAACCGTGGTGTCCAATGTGTCATGAGCTGTGTGGCACTTAGCGAAGTTTTGTTGATACCACATATCATTGGTATTCAAATCAACCCACTGAGACCAAAAGAAATGTGCAAATTTCGAAGCTACTTTCTATAAAACCAAATCTTTCTATAAAATCAATGCCTAAGTTTTCTTTCCCGCAATATTTTTACTTTTTGTAGCCCACTGTTTACAATTTGTGACCGTAAAGTGCGTGTGAACGCATTTTAATTTTCAAAATCTTTTCAATTTGTTAAAATCACACACATATGCGTGAGGATTTTATTACGCAGTACAAAAAATAATTTAATTTTCTTAAAGGTTTTACCGCAGTTTGTTGGTGGATTTATTATGCTCAAGTTAAACAAACAATCATAACAGGGGGCTATTTCTTTAAACTTTTTATAGAAAATATGAAATAAAGTTGCTGGTCTTTAAATTTGAAAATGTTTTATGGATTCATAATATTTTTAAGGTAATAAAATGGAAAATTTTAAAGTTTAAAGGAACTGAATCACAGTCGAGAAAGTGTGAGAAACTAGGTCGTAATCCTGACTGAAGGGTTGTAATGACCAATTATGTATGTATCAGGATTACGACCAAGCTTCTCACACCACTTATGTTTTGTGTATTAATTTTATACATGAGTGGCGGGGCGAATCTCCAGTTTAAAGTCGACTCCGAATGGTAGATTTTTGAGAAACGTTTTCATGGCAATTTTCATTTCCCCTCAGAGTTTTTGTCAGACATCTACTGAGAGGCAGTCTTGGAACAAATATTTTTTAATATTTCGTTTTGTGGGAGATGTTTGAACAGAGACCTCACGTCTAATAAGCCAACATACTACATACTAGACTACGGCGATTTACATGTGGAATATAACATCCTTAAAATCTCCGCCACGGCTTCTTTTGGTAGAGCGTATCCTAAATGTCCAGGTTTCTATGAATCTTCCTCATAAATCAAGCTGAAATTGTGCGATGTAGTGTGATTATGTTGCCTTTGCTATTGTTTGTGTTTTATTGATAAACACCTGCGACTTAAGGAAACGCCCCAAACAAAAGTTTAACGGGGTTAAATAGCTTAATTTCATGGGAAAATTAATACCACCTCTACGTGAAATGACCACGCCTTCAAATCGATCGTGCAAAATATACAATGTTGTATAGGCTGTGTAACATTTAGTGACGTCCTGTTAAGCTCATATGTTGTTGATACCTAGATCATCCAATTTGGCGCAAAAAAAGTTGGAAATTATCAGCCTGCAGTCGTCGCCATTGATAGTAATGGCCTGACCAATGTCGTTCTTAAAGAAAAGTGGACCGATGCTGCCGACAGCTAAAAATCCACCCCAAACAGTGACTTTTTCAACACGTATTGGACGCTCTTAGTTGTCTGCATTTGTCACAAATTCGACAATTCTGTTTGTCCACATTGCCATTCCTTTAGTGCTAATCACTGAAGACGATATTTCAATGACAGTTAAGCTCACTCGCTTACAACTCTAGAATTCAATCTGCGAACACATATCACTGTCAATAACGGTCCATGATGGTTTGGCGAAACAGACTGCATAAACGGCAACTAATTCGGCAGATAAAGCTTCTACAGGATGGTAGTTATTGGCCATCTAAGTGCGAAAGTCCCTGTTGGAGTACCTGATACGTGTCCACGAAATGATATGTCCATGAATGATTTGAACTGCGAAAAAAAAGAAAAATGTTTTCAAGTAAAACGGTTTCACTTTTTGCTACTGCCTATAAAGTTGGTTGATATTGTACTCTGAAACTCATTTTAATGGACCGTTTTCTTCACTAATCTGAGAGATTGTTATTATTTCTTCACTGATTTAATTGAAATAAAGTTAGATAGGCGGGTAGGAAGTTGCCGTAGTCTAGTAGGCAGTATATTGCCTTACTAGACATGAGGCCAAGACCCCATCCCCATGTCAGACACCTCCAAAACAGCAAATCGAAATAAAAAGAAATACTTCTTCAGCGACTTTCTTTTACCAGATTTTTGGCAAAAACTCTAAAAGTAAAATAAAATTACCAAGAAAGTTTCTCAAAAATCAGTAGTTCGGAGTCGACTCTAAATTGTATGTGCCACCACTCATCTATAAAAATAACACACGACATAAGTAGTGGGAGAAGAAGTCGCCGTAGTCTAGTGGGTAGTGTGTTCGTTTATTAGACGTAAAGCCAGGGTTCGAGCCACAAGCCAGACATCAAGACAAAATACAAAAAGTATATTTTGTGCGACTTCCCCTCAGCAGATTTCTGGCAAAAACTCTGAGAGTAAATAAAATTGCCATGAAAAAGTTTCTCGAAACTCTGTCGTTCGGAGTCGACTTTGAAGTGTAGGTCCCACCACTCATGTATAAAATTAACACGCACAACATAAGTGGTGTGAGAAACTAAGACGTTGTACAATGGGTCAATTCGACCTCCGGGTACTGTACTTGTTTTAATTGACAAGTACACGTCCTCTACCTTAACCTAACCTAACCTAAGTGGTGGGAAAAACTTGTCGTAATTCTAACTGAATGGTTGTAAAGATCAATTATGTATGTATGTATGTATGTATCAAGTAACAGTTACATTTTTTGCTATTACGTTTGAAGTTGGTTGATATTGTACTAAAGTCTGAATCTCATTATAATTTAACCTGAAAAAATTTTTATTATTTGTTCACTGATCTCATGGAAATAAAGGTGAAAAAAGCAGAACAAAGGGACCATCGTCATACACATAAGTCCCCAAATAGGGCTCTTGTGTGCTCAGAAGTATCAACAATATTGTCTATAATTTCTGCAAACTTTCATTTTTTTCTTCAAATTCAATCCTTTAAGATGAGTTAGACATAACTAGTTAGAGTGTCTCTTGCAAAATGTTGTGATCCTGAGATTACGAAAAATGGGCAATGATGTTCCACCATTTCAATGTCTTTATCACATGCCTTCCATGCATTGTTAATTACCATGTCCATCTGGTTTGTGTGCTCAGGAGTATCAACAATATTGTCTATAATTTATACAAACTTCCTTATCTTCTTCCAATCCACTCCTCTGAGATAAGTTATGTCTGTTAGAGTATCTCTTGCAAAATATTGTAATCCTAAGCCTACAAAAACAAGGCAGCGATGTTCCACCGTTTCAGTGTCTTCATCACATGTCTTGCATGCATTATTAACGCCTATATGGTTTTTGGAGGAAGATGAAAAATTTTGTTTTTTCAAAAGCCAGACGTCCTAATATTATTGCCTTCTGTACAATATAAAACCAATTAAGAAACTTAAAATGTAGCAAAAAGTAGGTAAGATGGAACACATATCCTATCTCATTCTTACATTAATTTGATGCGCTATGAAATTAATTTCTTTTTATTTCGGGGGTGGTAAAAGTTTTATTTTAAACACAATTTTTTTTTTCAAATGCCTTTTGATATTCGCTGTAAATAAAAAAGAGCCAAGAGAAAGAAAACTTTAACTTCAAATAGTTTTTGGCTTCATTTATTATTCTTTCTCTCTTTTTCCCTTTTTTTTGTTCTTTATTTAAAAAGAAGTTTTTTTTGATTATTTTATTGGCAAAATAGTACCACCTTCCAAAAGGTATATTTAAGTTCGAACAAAAAACCCAAAAAAAAGAAAAAACGAAAGAAAAGACTGAAGTTTTTAACAGTAATATTTTCTTTCATTCCCTTTTTTTCTTTTGTATTCTTTTGTTTTTTTCTGCTTCTTTCGAAGACGATGCCTGGTGAATTGTGTGAAAATCTTGAACTTCTTGTCTAAGTTTATCTAAAAGTTATTATTATACCTGCATTGAACAACGTATTGTATTGCATGCGATAAAAAACACAATGAGCTAGAGAGAGAGAGAGGAAGAACAAGAAATACAAAGTTCTGGAGAAAATTACAAAAAAAAATCCCAAATAAAACTATCACAAGAGAGCTCTGCTATAAAAATGGAAAACATAATAAAAGAAACTGCCAAACCAAAGGGGTATAAATACCATAGAAGAGCTCTAAAACCAATCAAAAGCTCACAGTAACTATCATTTACCCCAAAAAAAAGTACTCACTAAAGTACTATGAATGCAATAAAAAAAAAAATAAAATAAAAACAGGGAACTGAAATAAAAACAAGACCTGCAAAGTCATAAAAAAAATGTTCTGATAAAATGAAGAGCGAAATGAAAAAAGCAAAATAAAATAAAATTTTCCGTGTTTTTTCACGATTCCAACTTTTTAACTTTTCTATTGTTTTGCGAAATGAAAAACAAATAATAGCCACACGACTATCATCTGCTCCCTGTTATACCCAATGTTAAAGGTGGATTCGTTGTGAAAATATTTATTTTAATTCAACTTATTTGCTCAGTGTAGTGGAAACAAAACATCATCTCTAATGGTAAAGAATATTAAAAATAAAAAATTACAAAAAAACCCCAACAAAACAAATCAGCTTAATTAAAACTTAAAATCAGAATAACAATGATTTGTGCTGTAGAGGTAGTTAGATGGTCAGTGAAAAACGACTTGAAACTTATTTACGTTAATTACACTTGCGATAAAAAGGGGTTTCGATTTCTGAATATAGCTGTTGGTGTAAACAAGGGGTTTGGATTTCATACTGAAAGGTACAGAAATTTTCTAGAATTGACTAGTTATGAACGTATGTCGAGGAAATAAAATTAAAAGGTGTTGGAGATTGATTTCTGCAAGCTTAGGCACTAAATATGAAATGAAAATTTAATGTAAAGCCTTCTTTCCATTTTGAAAATAATCTTCCATAATGTATGCTATGATCTACACTACCTGTTTCACATTTGATATCACGAAGGTACACATCCAACATTGGCCGCTACAACTATCCGTAGACTGGATTACGATCTAGCTGCTAACATCACCCATGTAATGCACTTTTGTTTAATGCTGAAATGATGAGACTGATGATTCCGAATGATAGATTACCTCAGACCTATTGCCGGTAACTAATACTAGACGATCCCAAAGAAAATTTTTTTTGTTTGTATCAAAAGTTTCATTCTATTAAACATATTTACTGTAGAAAATCTGTAGTCTGTACTCTTTTACCACCCTCAGTACTTAGTACTGTAGTCTGTATTCTCACTCCACTCGAGTTTTCGAAGCCGGTGCAATGAAATAAAAAATATTCCATCGTGTCCATGATCTGCACTCATTATTATCTGCCATGGCTATGTGTCTCGTAAGTCCGCTGTTTAGTATACCCAAGTCGCATTTAAATAATTTATTACCACAACCCTTTAGTCAGGACTACATCCTTGGTGCTCACATTACCCATGTTGTGTGTGTTAATTTTATACATGAGTGGCGAGCCCTATAAATTGATGTCACCTCCGAACAATAGTTTTTTTAAGAAACTTTTCGTAGCAATTTTATTTACATACAGTCTCTGATTGTACATACGCCTGCTTCGACAGTCGCATTATGATGTCTCAGTCTGACGAATAGCTTCGTTTCTGCTTTCTCCAGCCACCCATTCACCAACAACTTCCCATGGTAACAAATAACCAATTGGACCCTGTTGATATGTTTGATTTCTTGTAGGATAATTCCGCGTTACGTGAGTATTTGTCCCGTGTTCACTTACTTAGTTAATTAGTCATTACAACCCTTTAGTCAGGATTACGACCTAGCTTCTCATACTACTCTGTGTATGTCAATTGCCATGCCATACTGTTGTGACGTGACTTACAGTTGAAGGTCGACTCCGAACGACAAAGGTCTGAGAAACTTTTCATGGCATTTTTATTTACTCTCAGAGATTTTTTGCCAGAAGATATTTGTTTTCATACACATAACATACATAATTGGTTATTACAACCCTTCAGTCAGGATTACGACCTAGTTTCTCACACCACTTATGTTGTGTGTGCTAAATTTTTATACATGAGTGGCGGGACCTACAGTTTAAAATCGACTCCGAACGATAGATTTTTAAGAAACTTTTCATGGCAATTTTATTTACTCTCTGAGTTTTTGCCAAAATTCTGCTGAGAGGAAGTCGCCGATGAAATACTTTTTGTATTTTGTTTTGATGTCTGACCTGGGGTCACAGGCTATAAGTGTCGCTTAATAGCGAACCACACCTCAATCTGTTGGAAAAAGTATCCCTAAACACCCACAACTTTTATTGTTTTTTTCATCTTTCTCTCGACATTTGTTTGAGTATACTAAGCTTTTTTTTTAATTTGAAGCCAGAAAAGATACTTTTATTGCATTTGCTAGGAATCCTTATGTAGTTTTTTTTACTGTTGTCCTCATTCATGGTCAAACTATAATTAAATGTCCTTAGATCTTATTTTTTTTTTGCTAAGTAAACAATAAAAAAGAAATTTTGACAAAAACTTTATCAAAACAAATAATTTTGTTTTTATTTATTTTGAAATTATTTTGCACAAACAAGCTAGCGTTAAAATTTTTTCAAGTTCTTTACACAGCTCTTCATAACAATACTTATTTATTTTTTTTAAATTTATTGTTTATTGTTTCTCTTTAAATTAGAAAAAAATACAAAAAAAACAGAAACGAAATTGTAAAAATTTTATTTTCTCTCCTTATACTAACGAGCGATAATAAAGAGTTTCTATTCTATTCTTTTCTTCGTTTGTTTCTTTATTTCTCGTGCGCTATTGTTTTCAATTCTTATAGTCTTGTTGGCTGGTTGCAGTTCTTAAGAAAAAGTACCAAAAGAACCAGAACCAACGTCCATAATATGAATGAAAATGTTTAAGAATACACGCTGAATAGCATGAAAAATAATAATAAAAATAATTTTATTTCTTCTATTTATTTACGATTTAATTTTAAACAAAAGCATTGTAGTTTATTATGTTGCCAGTGTTTTTCTGTCGCATTTTTCTTCTCTTTTATATTTTTTTTTTGTTTTTGATTAAAAATAAAATGCAATTACGTAAATAATTGCAGTTTTCTGGTGCATTTTTCTTTCTTTCTTTTGCTATGAGTAAAAAGGAAAATAGAAAAAAATTAATTCAACGAAAAAGAAATTTCCTTTGTTTTCTTAAACAAACTTCATGAAAGAAATTCATTCCTGCACATTAATTGTATTGTTTATGCAACATTTACACTTCGAAGAATCTCTTGGAGTTTTGTTTTTAATTATCAACGCAGGCGAACGGCGCAAATTGGTGGAAACTATACATTCCTTTCGGTTTGTCTAATGAAGATGGAAAATATTTCTTAAATTTATGATACACTATCAAACGAAATGAAGTTTTATGGAATGTTGTGGCAATTCAATTTGAAAAGTGTTAAAATTTACAAAATTTCCAAGTTTGGAAATAAATTTATTTATCTATATCGAAAGGAAGGTCAATGAGAGAGCTTCATGTCATAGGAAATATATATTTTTAGCTAGCGTGACGCCTATATTATCTTATGAAGTTCTCTGCGTTCTATTAGGGTACGTATCTCTGTCGTAGAGCTTCGTCCCAGTCTTTTTATTATATCATTGCTTGGCTTCCCTCATATTCTTCAAAAATTTTTTGTAGTTCAGCTGATGATTGATTTACTATATCGGTTCCTAGAATAATAGGGATACCATCTATTATCGCCAAGAAATAATGGCCGCAATGAAAGTGTACTGTGTTGTAGTATATGGTGTGGTAGTTGCTAATTGAATCATACTCTTATTCGCATTGTACCGCATTATCTCAGATCTTTGTTGGTTTTATGTACTGTACGTAATCAAGTGAGAGGGGTATAGTTTATTGAAGCCATTTGTTATGTAAAATCGAAAAACTATTGTGAGCAATGTTTTCAACTTTTCGAGTATCTGAAGCTGTATTACTATACTCTTTAAAACCTAGGGCCATTGTATACTAGATTACTCGGTTTGTTAAAGGAACTTCCATTCAGAGACCATCACCAACTACCTAAACATTTTTATTTATTTTTTAAAATCCGAAAGCCCACGCGAGCAATTTGAGTTAAGCATTTTAATATCCGCCGTAGTCAAGTAGGCAGTATGTTGGCTTATAAGTCGTGAGTCAAACCCCAGGTGTGACATCTTCAACAAAATCTTGAAAAATTATTTCATTGGCGACTGCTTCTCAACAAACTTCTGACACTTTCATTTTTTGTTTTCAGTTCCAATTTCATTTTTATTTAAATTTACAATTTAGATATTAAAATTTTTTGCGAGATTTATCTACAGATATTACAACTAATCATATAATAATTATAAAAATGTAGAGCTCTTTTTAACAAACTTCTGACAAAAAGTCTGAGGGTAAATGAAATTGCCTTGAAAAAGTTTCTCAAAATTCAATCGTTCGGAGTTGACTTTAAACTGTAGGGTTTCGCCACTCATGTATAAAATTAAGACACACAACATAAGTGGTGTATGAAGCCGGGTCGTATTCCTGACGGAAAAAGGGTTGTAATGACCAATTATGTATGCATATATGTATCAGAACATCCAGAAATAACTTGGAATTAGTCTCTTGACAGGACATTGAGCATTCAAACACTTGTTCAGAATAGGTATCGTCTCGAGCCCAACATATTGATTCTGTGATGATGGGAATGAACCATTATAACACATTCTTGAAAATTTTCTCAAAAACATCCACCCCTGTGCATATCTGATGCTCAGTTGGAAATTGTTCTTGTTGACACTGAGCAGCATTCTAAATTTTAATAGAGCAGTAGGATTGAAGAAGTCGCCGTAGTCTAGTAGGTAGTGTGTTGGCTTATTAGAAGTAAGGCCAGAGTTTAATCCACAGGTCCGAAATCAAAACGAAAATATGAAAAAATATTTTTTCGGCGACTTCTTCTCAGTAGATTTCTGGCAAAAACTCTGAGAGAAAATAAAATGACTAAAAAAGTTTCTAAAAAATCTGTCGTTCGGAGTTGAGTTTAAACTGTAGGTCCCGCCACTCATGTCTTTCTGAAGGGTTGTAATGCCGAATTATGTTATGTTACGTTAATAGTCTTGGAGAAAACATTATAAGGATAGCCTATACAGTTTGAGGGGAGTGCAACTGGTTGCAATACTACAATTATAATAATAGCTCTCGTCTAATGAGCCAACACACCACCTTGTTTACGAAATTGTGCAAATTTTTTTTAAAAATTTAAAACTATGTTTAGGTTATCTCACCGTAGTCTGTAGGTAGTGTGTTGGTTTGTTAGACGAGAGTCTATGGTTCAATCCCTGGCTCAGAAATCTCGAATATAACGAAATATAAAAAAACATTTCTTTCTATAAACGCAAATGGAAACACAACAAAAAGATTTAAAGCCATGATTCACATGAGAAGAGAAAAGTGTTTCACTTTATATTTTCCTAACTATGTGGGTACACGTAACTAATTATTGCCTTAATTTGCAGTTCATTTTTAATTTCTTTTTTCATAAGCTGTTGTATGTAAGCATATGCTATTTACTTACGCATAAACCACGAGCATATGAGCGCTAAAACTTAAATGCTAATAGCAGCTAAAAAAGAGATTTTAACTAAAAGAGCTAGTAGCTGTTGAGTACATTTAATCTGTAATTTCGTTTTCATAGTCATCGTTTGTGGTATTTTTAATTGCTGGTTTTGGTTTAAACAAATGAAAGACTCAGACTCTTATTACACAGTTTGTTTCACACTATTGTTAACACTTTTTGTGTTAACAAATTAAGGCGAACGCGGAAAACAAAATCTAAAAACAATTGAAAAATAAAAAAAAAACAAACGAAAGAGAAAAAAATAGCTTCACTCCCTTTAAGGGTCTTAACTAAGAGCCAATTTCATTAACCTTTTGCCAGAAGAATTGCAATGAACAAAGGGAGAGAGAGAGAGAGAGAGAGAAGAGAAGAGAAGAGCGATTGTGGTTGAAAAACATTGAAATGGTAATTTTACATTGAAAACTATTAAAGCCAAAAGTCATTAAAATACTCAACTACTTATAACTGCTACGAGTACTTTTCGTTTCGTTTGCAGGCACCACTACATTTCTCTTCTTAAACGAAAAAAAAATCCACACCAGCCCCTGGGTAAAAAAATCATTTTTCTTTTGGCTGAAAATCATTCGTGCCTGGTGCCAAATACACAAAAAAAAAGAAGGAAAAACGACGGGAAAGAATGGAGAAAATTGTGCCATAAAAAAGCCAATCGAATGTTTTTGTTGTTGGTGTATTTTTAAAAAGCTCGTAAATTTTTATTGTCAAACTATTTTAAAGCAATTAACAGCTATAAGGAGTTGAAAACACTCTAAATTATACAGAAAATGCCAAAAAAAAATGGTGGAGAGGGGTTGCAAAAGCACAAAACGAGTAATAAAAGCATTGGGGATAATTGTGCGTGTCTCAAAAATTAAAATATGTATGTTCACAGCAAAATATATTGCCAGAATAAGCCATTCAAACTCCGAGTCATAAAAAACGAGGGGAAAAGTATTCCGTTTTAATAAATTAATTAAATAATTAAATTCTACAAAAATTAAAAAGGTGTAAAATTAAGAGGTAAAAGTGGTGGTTCAAGTGCTGACTATAAACTTATTAATGTAGGGAGGATGCGCTTTAATTCTCTTTGCGAGAAATGCATCTGAAAGGAACATCTTTGAAGATTAAATTTCGTTATTTTTTGAAAAAGTATAGAACTCAATGAATAAAGTATCTCATTTCTAAGAAATGATAGATGGCAACCCTATCATTCTAGATCAGTCATGTTTGCTTAAAAAACGAAGGCAAATTAAAGAAACAATAAGAAGACGTGGAATTATTTTGTTGGTAACCAATTCAGAAAGAGTTCCTTGATTCTTTTGCCTTTTAATCGTTTCGGCAGATTTTATCATCTGATAATAAACGATAGAAATTATTTATCATTATGCGACAGGGCGACTGGTCAGTGAGCAGAATCGAAGACTGGTCACGTAAGTATCCTAAAGAACTTGAGACACCACGATACGATTTCTCTATGAAGTCTGGAAAAATGGTGAGTCGCTCATCGTAAAAGGCTCACTGCTGATTTAAAGTAAAGTAAATTTTTTTTACTGAATCAATCGGAATAGCTCAGCACATAAGGTTGCCGAACTACTGTAGCACATTTCAGACTCAGGTCGTCTGTGCAGACTGCGGCGAGAATTATTGGGAATCCACAAGAGGGACATTACCATACTTTCTGATAGCCAGGCGGCTCTCAACGTCCTGAGTACCAACGTGACAAACAACAAGACGGGCTATAGCTGACGTAGTTATCTCAATGAAATGGCGATCATATCAATCCATGTCGAATGTTTAATAGGACACAATGATATTGCATATAACAGATGAACAGGCCATTAGTCGCACAACCATTCAATGCTCTAATGAAGTTCACATATCATATGCCTTTTAGAACACAATGAAATTTCATCTGCAGAGCAAATGAACTGGACAGGCGTCTTGTAACCATCGAATTCGCCAATGAATTTTCAATTTTGGGAATTCCTCTGAAGCATATAAATGACAATGCGGTTGTCGATTACGTCAACAATAAATCCGCGGCCTGGGACATGGGTAGAACGGCACAAAAAACCTAGCTAAGACAAATGGATACCCTGGGTAGAACAGCACAGAAAACCAATCTAAGACTGGATGAAGGACGCACTACAAGTATGCTTAAAAATAAACTGTTTTTCATTTCCTGGGCATGTGCCCAGCACAATGCCGTAGTAAAAGGTCTAGTGCAGATCTGGCGGAAATGTAATGAACTGACTTCGGCAGCTTAAATAGCTTCATCAGAAGTTTCGAGTGATTTCGGGACTAGGGGACAAACATATCAGTGATTTTAAAATTTCCAACAGCAAAATTTCGTGGGAAATCTCCTCAGACTGTATAGAATTTGTATAAGATTTTGCATTTCAAGCATTAGAAGTACCATTGTATTGCATAGCATTTCCCCGACTTATGGAATGCCTTCCTTTCATTTAATTTTTCTTTAATTTCTTGTCATTATCCACCCGTTTCCCCTTTCTGTTTTTTGCGTGCACTTAAATACATTCTGTTATTGCACACGAATAGAAACAGGTACAGGTAATTAAGTTTTGCGGTTCAAAGAAAATAAAGGAAAAAAATGTTAAAAAGTGGAGGTTATTAAGCCATTAAGAGAAAGAAAAATTGTTTTTTTTTTGTTTTTCAATTGCTTCTAATCTAAACCCATATAAGAAAGTGCAAGTTTGAAGAATTTGAAAAACTGTATTTAAAGTTTAAAATTTTTAGTGAAAATTAAATGAATTAAGTTTTTGAATTTTTTAAAAATCTATACAACAGTAGTGGAGAAAGGAAATTGGATAGTTGCAGCAAATTATGTCCCTAGTTTAGTATATAACGAGTGTTTTATATTGAGATCGCTTAATCCAATGCTTAATTGTATTACAATGAATTTCCATATCTTTGGTTCGACTTCAGCTAGAAGTTTATCAGTTTTTTTTTGGGTATTTCTTAAAAGTTCTTCGTCCTTAACTGTTCGTAACAAAGGCAAGACTCATGTGTGAAATTGTAAACATAACATAATATAATTGGCCATTACAACGCTTCAGTCAGGATTACGGCCCAGCTTCTAACACCACTCATGTTGTGTTTGTTAATTTTGTACACGAGTCGCGGGACCTACAGTTTAAAGACGACTCCGAACGACAGATTTTAGAGATACTTCTCAGAGTTTTTGCCAGAAATCTGCTGAGAGAAAGTCACCGAAGAAATACTTTTTGTATTTGGTTTTGATGTCTGATCTTTGGGTCGAACCCTGGCTTTACGTCTAATAAGCCAACACACTACCTACTAGACTACGGCGACTTTTTTAGAGGAGTATGTGGGTATAAATTCCTAGTCAGTCTCTGCAAGCAAGCTATGTGCATAGCAAATTATTTGAAAAAATGTTTATCTTTTGCAAATACTGTATCACACTTCCTTTAAGAACATAAACAAGAACAATAAGAACCCGAGTATTAGGCATGGCCTTTAAACATTCACATTAAAAAAAAACATAATAATTGTGAATACATTTTTAAATTTTCATTTTATTCCTGGCATTTCAACACTTATTTGTACGTTTATGGTGTTTCTCATATACTGTTCGAATGAATTTCTTCTTTAGATTTGTATTTTAAAACTCTTCTTTGCCGGTTTTTTCCCATTTTTTTAATAATTTTTTGGCATCCACAATGGCAGCGTACAGCGCGTTTGTGTTTGAAACGAAATAAATTGCATTTCCAAACAGCATATGGTGTTGAAAATAGAATAAAAAAACACAACGAAACTCATATCGAAATCCAGGCAACACAAACAGCAGGCAAAAGAGGTAAATTTAAGCTGTATTTTAGTTTTGAATTAGAGCCAAAAAAAAAACATTCAGAGACGGAGAACGCAAGAGAGAAGAGTATAAAATTAAAATGAATTTCAGAGAAATAAAAGGAAAACCTAGAAATGAAATGAACAGAGAAAATACACGCTGTTGACACAGTGAAATTAAAAACTCAAATAGAAACACGTAAAAAACACGAAGAAAAAAAAACACATGAAAATATGAAAATATCGTATAAAGTTTATGAAAATAGAATCCGTTTACGATTCATACAAATATTTTTAATAGTTTTCCGCTGCTAACAAAACTGACAGGAATTTCTTAATTTTTTTTTTATTAATTCAAGTTTTTTTATTATGCATCCGGAACAGGGTGGTTGAGAACTTTATTGAATATCAAATTTTAATTCTAAGCAAATTGTGAACAAATTTGATAATAAAAAGGAAAAAGTTTTTTTTATGGTACATATGTACCTTAAAGTAAAATAAGCTTTTAAATACGCAAAAATATAAATGCATTATACAGGGCTACCACAGCTCTGGCAAGACAGTCATTTGTTAGATATCTTTCATGCGATGTATCACTTATGTATTTAGGGAAAGTTATACTATCCACGAATATGTAACGCTTAACAGTTGAAGAATGAGTGAAAATAGTAAAATACTAACTGCTAAAGTGGTGCCTTCAACATGTTACAATTTTGAGCATTGCAAGCAGATTATAATCCTCTTAATCAAACAAATTTCCAAACAGTAGGCAAGGTTATAAAGCAAGTTGAAGGAAATAAAAACCTTGCAAATATAGTCAGCCCAAAGCATCATTAAATATATGTACGTACTGCTGACAATATTGTTTCTGTTGGATTAAGTATGGCCGATAAGCCAGGGCATAGCAATACTATCTGACAGTCAGGCTGATATTCTAGCACTCAACTATTATGAGGTTAAATAGCAGTTAGTGCCATGGGATTGTCGCAAGAAGCTGAATCAGCTAGGTAAACAGAATAATACTATGTTCAGATATGCACTTTTATTGAGTACAATATTTTAAGTGTTCAGACATAATAATATACGCAGTTCAGTTGCTTATTCAATACGCATTTGACAGCCGGTAAACAAAACAGCTGGTTGTTTAAACGATATTGTTTTTATTTTGTTTTGTTTTGCTGTTTTTTTTTGTTTGTCGTTGTTGGCATTTGAGTTGTCAAATCTCAACAAAAAGAGTTCGGTTAATTGTAATATGATCACTAAACACACTTATGACAGTGCTGCATTTTAAATATTACTCAATATCATAACAATTGGCGTAATTATTGCGAAATTATTAATTGAAACTTTATAAGAAATATTGAGCACAATAATGGCGTTTACTGTTACTGTCTGCTGGGTCCCAGGCCACGCTTCAAATTACAGGTTAAATATATCCAACAAAATCAAATACGAGAAAATATTTCTTCAGCAGAAACTGTGAGAGTAATTAAGTCGACTTTAAACTGTAGCTCCCGCCACTCATGTATAAAATTAACACACACAACAGAAGTGATGTGAAAAGCTAGGTCGTAATTCTGACTGAAAGGGTTGTATTGATCAATTATATATGTATGTATGTGTATAAGCTTTTGACATTCGTTTTATTAGTTAGTTGGACTTCATGTAAGTTGTTCTCCTTCAATATTTGTTGCAAAAACTACTTTCTTGGAAAACAAATCGTTTGCTTTGAGTGTTGTTACTTGCAAAGTTATTCCCTCCAATAATTTTTAGTTCTTCTGGAGTTTTTCAACAATCTTTATAGAGTACCGCTCCACTACATTATCTGGAAACCTTTTTGGCCTTTTTACAATCCGAGGAATAATATTATGTTTTCTGTACCGCCCAAGCCATCTGTTGGGCATCGTAATCAAGGGGTTTCAGGGTCAAAAATAATTTAGGTCGAGCTAAAAATCTGAACATTTTTATTTAGGGTAATTTGAGTACGCTGAATCCGGGAGAAATAAAATTTTTTGTATTTGGTTGCTCCCAAATGTGTTACATAATATCGAATATATTCGACATAGACCTTCAAAGACACCTATATTGAATAAAACTTGAACGAAAGCTGTCCTGTTGTTTGTGCATACACGTTTGTATAGTGTGCAGTATTTGAAAAGAAATCATCTGTTAAATATTTATTAAAATATGAGAACGGTGTTCCAGCTGCACATACATCATCTGTTTCCAATAAAGGACTTATATTGCTTTTATGGGTATACTTTAATGGAATTTCTGGTTCTGTTTCACTACTTGTCTCAGTATCTTGGTGATCTTTAGAGGTATCCTCGATATATTCAGTGTCATCAATATTATCCTCTGAGACAGCTTGATGTTCGCCTGGCTGAATATCCATTGATCGTAGCTGCGGTACGTCAAATGTTAGCTCATAATCAGCTCCAGTTGGCTCATAAAGATCTGAATCAGCTTCTAACAAGGTCATTATGTCATCAACAGTTAATTTTTCCATTTTATATAAAAACCATTCGAACCCAAGAATTACTTAGTAGTGTAAATGTCGAACATATTCGACATCCGAAAAACGATCGCCAAGAGCACCAGCATTATTTTTTAATACAAATTGCTTACGTTTGTTCACACTTGTATCAATACTTACAATTTATTTCGATATAGTCCGATCGCTTAAAATATATTTTTTATACATAAAACGAGATTATTTTTATGTACGTAGTGATTACTCTTTTAAAACAGGATTTAAAATAACAAAACAGATCAAATACCCTGATAAATACAAGTTTGGATAGAAAGTTTATAGAAATTTTTGCGTATAAAAATCACAAGTTCTTTACCTTTGTCGTTGATAATCAATTTTTAATAAAAGAGAGTAAAAGAAATTTATTTAACCCTAAAACAGGCTTGTCCTTTCTGCATGTACATATCCTTCGATTACTAATTTCATTATACGATTACCAATACCATGTATTAAATAACATCAAGGCTTTTTAATTAATTTATTGTCTGCTATTGTCTGCCTATGTGATGGTAGTGTGGTACTATCGCTAATTATCTCCTTTCGACACAATCGTATTAATCATATTTTTCTTTTTCTTGAGCTATTGTGGTTCATTGTTTAGCACGTCATTAGAGCGCAATATTTTGGGGCTGATTAAATCAATGGTTTATTTACTAAAATACTTAATTAATTTCCAGTTTAATAATGCAAATCATGTAATCATGTTCTATTCACCACAATCATCACCACAACAAAAAAAATCATTCCATTCTATTCAATACGAGTAAATAATTTTGAAGAAAAAAACCACAAAGAAAAAAAAAGAAAAGAAAGGAAATAGCAAGAGGTGTTGGCAGCATAACCAGCTGTTGTAAGGAATAATTCATCATTTATTTTTGGTAATTAAAAGGAGTATATATTGAAGCCATTGTAGAAAGTAGAGTGTTGGCTTATTAGACGACTCAAAATCATGGTTAGACATATCCAACAACAAGAGAAAATGTCTCCTCTTTACGACAATAATAGGAATAAAACACGAATGCTGTATATTCCTTTCATATAGACACCTTAACTTGGAGTAAAGCCCTCTAGGGTCAAACGACCGTACATCAAACTACAACTAAAGGTAGTTAAATGCAAGAAGATCTGGGGTATTGGACCGATAAAGCGAAACTTCTCATTCAATATTTTCTATACAGCTGTTAACCTGCAACATGTGCCGAGCATTTTCACGTTGAAATATGACTTCATAGCATGTGGGTTACATGTGTACTTAGGGTTGGCTAAAGTCGCCATAGTCCAGTAGGTTGCGTGTTGGCTTATTCGACGTGAGGCCACGGTGCAAACCACAGGTCAGACATCTGCAATAAAACGAAATCTAAAAAAATTCATCGCCTACTTGCTCTCAGCAAATTTCTGGCAAAAACTCTGAGAGTAAAACAAAATTGCCATGGGAAAGTTTCTGAAAAAAATCTGTCATTCAGAGTCGTCTGTAAACGGTAAGTCAATGCCACTTATGAATAAAATTAACACACATAAGTGATGTGAGAAGCTAGGTCGTAATTCTGACTGAAGGGTTGTAATGATCAGTTTAGTACCTGCGGATTTGGAACCAATGAGGCCGGTCAATATTTCTTTGAGATCGACGTTGGACAGCAACAGTCATGAATAAGATTAAGATACACAGCATGGGTGGTGTGAGCGGCTATGTTGTAATCATCACTAAAAGGGTTGTAATGATCCATTAAGTACGTGTGGATTTTGTACCAATGACGCCGATCAATATTTCTTTGAGATCGACGTTGGACAGTCTGTGTCATATTTAATATTCTGCGAGGACGTGGAAGTGATGTGAACTGGCTGCCGAAAACGTGCTATTTGATTCCGTTAGTTTATTTGCTGTGGAGTTTCCTCCATCGGAGATATATGAGAATTAGCCACAAACTTCAGCGGTCCTCAAAGCCAACACACGACCTACCAGCGGTCATATACAGCCTAATTTATGCACACTAGAAAACTCTGAGAGTGAAATAAAATTGCTATGAAAAGCTTCTCAAAAATCAGTCGTTCGGAGTCGACTTCAAACTGTAGGTCCTGCCATTCATGTATTAAATATAAACACACAACATAAATGGTGTGAGAAGCTAGGTTGTAAACCTGACTGAAGGGTTGTAAAGACCGATTATGTGTGTACAATGAGCGTCAAAAGAAACTCTACACTATGGATATAATTTTAACAATTATCAAACTCAACTTTTACTTTAAGTTGAGTGCCCGAAAAAATTTAACAATATTAAAATTTTTTTTGTAATTTTTATCAAAATAACGGTAATTTATTAATGTATTGTTACGTTTTTAGCTCTTAAAAAACGTTTAAAATATGAGCTCGTAGATTGCAAATAGAATAAAAATAAATTTGTGTTTAGTTTTATTTAAAATTCTTTATTATTCGCACAATTCTGTATGCCAATGTTCATAACTTGATGTAAACAACAACAATTGGTTTTATATGTTATTCCTCTGTTTATACCCTCTTGCATAAACAATAACAATTGATAAACAATCATTCGACAAATCTTTGTAATGGAGATCTTCAAACCACGATTACTCTCTTCATAGGCACCGCGTCTTCACACAAGACTGACTGAACTTTTACTAACTTAGTTGCCTTCTTTGCCTTGCCTTTTAGATGGCAACGTAAACAGTCCGATAAATGTTCTTGAAGGCGAATGTTCATGACTTCGCCTTCTCGAGATCTCTATAAATGTAAACATCGTTGTTTACATTTATTATTTTTGTGTTGTTTGTGTATTTTGCTTACATTTATTCTTGTAGTGTTGTTTGTGAATTTTTGTTTACTTGTTTACCATTTTTTTATGCTGGTATTTGTTGTTATATTAAGCAGTACGATAATTTGTAAACAGATTTGTTTACTGCATTGTCTTGTTTATGTAGCTTTTGTTTATAATTCTAATGTTAAGCGATGTAAAAGCAAAACACCAGTATCTAGGTTTTTCATTTTCATAACAGTATATTTTTTTTATGTAAAGTTTCTTTTGACGCTCACTGTATGTATGTTATTCACACAACTTTGTAATTTCTTGCCATCAGCCAACAACGCACGAGAAGCAATTTCACGACAAAACTTCGTCATAGGAAAACAAAAAACCCGTATTGAGCACTAATTAATGGTACATGACAAAAATTTTCTAATTAATATCAGCCATTATGAACTTTGAACAACATTAAACAAAAGAAAAGCAAACCAAAAAAACGAAAGCGAGAATGAAAAAATATCAAGAAAAGCCACACGAACAACAACTATTTATTTAATAATATTTATTTAATCTGACAATAAATGGTATATTAAGGCCCTGGAATAGATAAAAATAAAAAAGAGAGAAGAGAAAAAAGTTTGAAAACTAATTTTTTTCCTTTTTTATTAATTACCCATTATTAAATGATTGACAGTAACAGATTTTTGTTTTGATTGTATTTTTATGTAATTTCTTATTCACATTCTACCCCCATGCACGTTGATTGGGGTTAAGAGCCTATTTTTGGCTTTCGTTTAAGGATACGGTGTGAGTGGGAAGTAAAGTGTGGCTGGTCATTCGTAATAAATGTTGATTTTTTGTTTCAAAGTTGTCCTTACTCTACGTTTCGTTACATGTCTAAACACTTGTATTCATTAAATATTAAAAATGATACGATGATGAAAACATTTCCATTCCATAATAATTTATGAGCTGATTAATGTATAGGAAACATAAAAGCCATGGCTCTTATATTTAATCATCATACATACGTGCATAGGTGTAAAATGGCTATAATTCGACTGTTAACTTAGGAATTTATGAAATATTAGAATTAAAAGATAAAAGTTTTTGAAAAAAAAATATACCATTTCCATTGCACTCTGTAGATATTATACAGTAAGCGTCAAAAGAAATTGCCTTAGCGTACAGAATTCTAACAATCTCAAATTTTACCACTTAAGGAGAGTGCCCGAAAAAAATTGGCACTAGTTCGGAATTTTTTGTAATTTGTTTTGTTTTTGTTTCAATTTTAAAAACTAACAATGAAACAATTTTGAAACAAAAATAACTGTAATTTATTAATGTTTATGTTTTTTGAATGTACAGTTTCTTTTGACGTTTACTGTATATATATGTTTTGGAAAATTTTGATGGAATACTTAACATAATCGAAAGACAAAGTAGCCAGTAATTTGTAAAAGTTGTAAGAATGCCATTAATTTGCTAATAGATCCATATCTTGATTAACATATATTAATAGTTTTTTAAATGCTGTCAAACAATCGCAGGAGTCCTGCTCGGAACAAAATTTATTTCTTTAATGAGAGTATTGTTATCATAAAGATTGTTATCAAAAAAATGGCAGTCACTTAAGCAACAATTTCCATAATAATGTTTGCAACCAGCAATATTTATCCACAAGCAAGGATATTGAGTCCCACATAAGATAACTATTAAAACGTTGAATAATGTTTTGCATGTTCGAATGCTATCAAAGGGCTTTGTTTTTGTATTGAATTTGACTGTAAACTTCGTAACAAGATTTTCATAGTGAATATCTGTAAATCTAAAGGATTTTGTGAGCGCTAAAGGTTCTCATCTACTCTTAGCTCATAAAGTTTGACCAGACATTACTTACTTAATTGGACATAACAACATGTTTAACGGATTTCGGCCTGCCGCAACATATCCTTCCTGGCGCCTCTGCTTCGTGCGCACCTACGCCATTTGGTCACGCCAATCGATGAGAGGGCTTCCTCGATTTGTTCCTTCCAACGGATACAAGGTCATCCTCTTCGCCAACTTCCGCAGATCTCCGCATCAAATACCCGTCTCGTCGGAGCATCCTCCTCCATTCGAACGACATGGCCGAGCCAGTGCAGCCGCTGGATATTAATCTACAACGTCTATGTCGTTGAGGATCTCATACAGCTCACTGTTGGATCGAATGCGGAAATCATCGCCAACTCGCACTGGACCGAAGATCTTGCGGTAGTACTTTTCTCTCGAGCACTCTCATGGCCTCTGCATCTGCATTTAATAGGGTCCATGCCTCTGCGCCATAAAGAAGCACGGGTAGGATGAGTGTCTATTGTAGAGTGTTAGTTTTGTCGCACGAGAGAGATATCTGCTACTCAATTGCCTATTGAGACCATAGTAGCACCTGTTGGACCAGACATTAGCATGTACTAAATACAATTGTTACGTTTCAAGTGATTTCTTTCTGTAATTTTGCCGGTAAGGCGAAAAAGTATTGAGTGGTTGTATAGGTTAAGTTGGACTAAACTGGCAGCCCCTAATAGGCCCATATTACTTGGGTCCTATTAGATCCCGTTGTAACAGCAATATCATCAATTCTGTCATATAATATTAGTCCTGGTTGACATCTCTCAACCATCCGAAGAGTCATATTTTTCTTAAATCATCTTTGACTAGACATAGTTTGTCACTAAATTCTGGGTGTCCAAAAATTCGTCTTCTCAGGTCTCCAACTGCCGTACAATGACAAAGAAAATGTTCTATGGTCTTATATTCTTCCTCGTCGTTGTAGCTACTGCAGAAAACGTTATAAAGACATGACACTGACATGACACCCAAAGTGCAGTATTCCGATATCAATGATATGAGATCCCTTATATGGAATGCTGACAGTTTTAATGCCAATTCTATCCTATGTCCATATCGCATCAGAACTGTCTGGTGTCACTAAGAATGGCTTCATTGTTTCATCTTATCTTTGCCAAAGGGTGGATTTTTTGTGAAAAAACGTCAATGTAAGAATTCATTTGAATTTTCTGTGGTGCTAGCCTTAGAAATGAGTTGTATAGTTGCATCTCATTATCACGCTTTACAATCACGATACCTCCATTGTTACATTTGATTCGCGTGTTCTCTGATTAAATGCCGACATATGCAATCAACCAAAAGATATAATGATACGGCGACTGGTTTATGAAAATGTAAGTCAATAAGACTCGAGATGGCTAAGATATGCTTGAGAAGTGCTGTTTGAAAAAAATTGTAGTTGGAAAATTTTCTTCAAGACTTTTCCCTGTCCGCCTGCAACCAATCATGTCGTGTGTTAATTTTATGCATAAGTGGTGGGTTCAACTGTTGTATGGCAACTCCGAAGGCCATGAGAAACTTTTTATGGCAATTTTATTTAACTCTCAGAGTTTTTGCCAGAACACTGCTGAAAGGAAGTCGCCGAAAGAAATATTTTATTATATTTCGTTTCGTTCAAGATGTCTTAGCCAGGGATTGAACCACGGACTCTACTCTCTAATAAAACAGCACACCACCTAATAGCCTACGGTGAATTTCAAGTTTCCTGTGTCTAAGACTTTGAAGTTATTTGTTACGCGAGCACATTTGAGGATAAAGTCGTCATCTGTTTATAATAATCATATGATCGTCATAGCCTCTTGGTCAGTTTATTGATTTAGTAGATCGCCGTAGTCTAGTAAGTAGTGTGTTGGCTTATTATACGTAAAGCCAGGGTTCGAGCCCCAGGCCAGACATCAAAACAAAATATAAAAAGTATTTCTTCGGCGACTTCCCCTCAGCAGATATCTGGCAAAAAACTCTGAGAGTAAATAAAAATTGCAATGAAAAGTTTCTCAAAAATATGTCGTTCGGAGTCGACTTTAAACTGTAGGACCCGCCACTCATGTATAAAAATTTAGCACACACAACATAAGTGGTGTGAGAAACTAGGTCGTAATCCTGACTGAAGGGTTTCAATGACCAATTATGTATGTATGTATATCAAATCTATTGCTCGGGATTATGTTAAATTGTGGACATTTCCTTTCCTGAATAAAATTAAATTCGGTCTAATCGCCAGTAATATATGTACAGTGAACGTCAAAAGAAACTGTGCACTAAGGATAAAATTCTCACAATAACCAAACTCAAGCCACTTAAGAAGGAGAGTCCCCGATAAAATTTGGCAATATTTTGGAAATTTTTTGTAATTTTTTTTTGTTTTAATTTTAAAAACCGGCAATGAAACAATTTTAAAATTAAAATAACGGTAATTTATTAATGTATATATTTTTATAATACACAGTTTCTTTTGAGACACACTGTACGTATGTATACATATATGTACGTATTCCAAGCACTTATTAATAAACAAAATAATAAATAAAAGGCACTGAGTGAAAAAAGTTGTAAAAAAGGTTAACAATTTATTTTGAAATAGTTTCAGGATACTATAGACGTTGTAAGTTTAATTATTTTTATTACAACTAAAGTACAAGAGGCTGAGGATCATGGTAGCCTAAACGGCTTCATTAGCTTCACATAAAAGGACCTGTTATCTTTACTAAGTGAAAACAAGACTTTGAAAATCGTTTTTCCTTTTCATTCGCCTTTAATCTTTTCTATGAGATACAAAACATATTAAAAAATATAACAAGATTGCCACTTTGTAGATTAAAATTTCGAAACTGTTGGCATTTAAAAAGGTTTTCATTGCGAAATAAAAATGAAACAAAAAAAGGAAATAAAAGTCAAACATTTAATATGTGTTGAGCGTATAATACCAGGGTAAACATGAGATATATTCACTCAAAAATGAACACATACAAAGCTACACATGTGATGTGAGAAAATAAGAGTAAAAAACCGTGTCATTTTCATTTCATTTTGTTTTTATTATTATTGCCAGTTAAACAGCAGGAATTAAATGTTGTTTTTTGATGTATTTTTCTGTTTTTTTTTTGTTTTTGTTTTTGTTTATCGAAGATGTTATCCGATTTGCCAAGCTATGAAAAGAGTTTTGTTTCGAAATAATATTGTCGCTCTTTCACTCAGCTTTTCTCTTTTTTTGTCTATTTTTTTAGGTATGAATTTAAGGCAGGGCTGTGTTTTTGTTATAAATTTGTAACAACAAATGATTCTTTGCAGGCCTTAATGCTTTTTCTCGCTTGCTTAGTTGGGTGATGGCTTTTTTAAGATGCCAGTTTATCATTTAAATGCTTTTAGGAAGCATTTTAGAAAGCATTTAGATGATGATGGTATTTCAACATAAAACAGGAAATAAAAAGGACAAACATAGAAGTTTTTAGAAATTTTAGGAAATTTCTGGTTTTTTCTTTCATATACGTTCCGCACATCATTTACAATTTACTTCCTCCCCCTAGAAACGTTTGCGTCATATTAATTTCAGGCATGTAAACATTGCCATTTTTTACAGTCGAATAATACCAGGCAGCAGTAGCTTTAACAAATTCTTGTTAAAAAATAAAACCAAAAAAAGGTTTAAGGTTTTACAACACACACACGCTTTGCCACAGCATATCATCACCGCCATCATTATATATTTTCGGTTCCTTTTTTTGTTTTGATTTCATTTTAACTTTTCAAAAGATCCTTCAAAAAAGATAGTCAAACATAGGCAGACGCCTTGTAACCAATGCCTAACAGTTTCTACACAGTTTTTATTCAGTTTTCTGATAAGCAGATGAAAAATTTTTTATAGAAAACGAACGCCTGCTTTGATGTTGATGTGTAGCGATAAATCGCGTTATATTAAATGGCACAACGAATGCTTTTCATCTCTTTTTTTCTATCTCCTTAAAAACAAAAGGCTTTCTTTTTAGGGTTTCAACTCCCTTGCCAAGCATGAAACTATAATCTTCACACTTCAATCTCTTTTTGGGGTGTGAAAAGCCGACAAACCAATGCGAGAACAAACACAGTTGTAAGGGGTCAAAGTTCATTGTGAAAACAATAATTTGTTTTAATTTGAAAAACGAAAATCGCTTTGTCTAGATACAGTTATAAGGAAACCGAGGATGGTTATTTACTAAAGAAAAGGGGCTTCAATGTTTCAAAATGTAAAAGAGAACAATAGCCCACGAAAACAGCTCATGTTATTTCAAAATGTTGAATGATAGTTAGAAGACTTAAT
This sequence comes from Sarcophaga variegata, assembly GCA_932273835.1. Classification (NCBI taxonomy): domain Eukaryota; kingdom Metazoa; phylum Arthropoda; class Insecta; order Diptera; family Sarcophagidae; genus Sarcophaga; species Sarcophaga variegata. The sequence goes on from OW026362.1 coordinate 68,208,359, forward strand.
TATGCTACTTTACAGCATAATCTAGACGTTAAACTTGTCGCTGTTTTACACAGTCGCCTTATTTGGGCTATTAGGAGTATTTATGAACAGTCATGCCCATAGGGATTTGGGTAAAATAATGCAGCTTGATGAGAAATCTCATAGTCTAGTAGGAAGTGTGAGGCCGTGGTTCGCAGCCCAGCCGAAATATGAAGAAATATTTCTCTGTGTAAATTCTTCTCTTCTACTACTGGATGTATATACCGCCGCTCCAAACTCGATGGCGGAGTGGTTAGCGGAGTCTACTCCGGGAAATTGTAGTTGAACATTTCACTCCGGATGCCGGACTATTGCAGCGTGTTCCAGGCGGAAGTAATCACCCGCACTTCGATTTTTTCGCATAGCCAGGCTGTCTCTTTCGAACATTGCGAATAATTCCACAATCGTCAGGGAATGTCGCCGTTGCCTCAATCTTCTTTCTGGGCGCTTCAATGTCTCACTTGTCTGGGTTCCCGTACACTATGACATTCCGGGAAACTGTAGAGCCGACGAGCTAGCCAGAGCTGGCGCACTACTCCCGGAATCCTGTTCAATCGGCTTAAGAATACCACTTGCCTAGATCAAACTGGCCATCGCGCGGAAATTTTTCCGAGACGCCAACCTATCCTGGATCAACGAGGAGTCCTGCTCTACCGCTAGACTCACCTGGCCTCGGATGGATAGAAGGCGTACAAACCAGTTACTTGGACTTTGTCGCGTCATCATCTCAATCACAGTGGCCATGCTTACAGGTCACTATGTTATGGGTAGACACGCGTATAGAATGCGGCTCCCATTTAATGACTTCTGCCGTGGATGCAGATCCGCTGAGGAGGACGAGACTGTTATCCACTTTCTTTGTCAATGTCCATCTCTTGCATGGTGCAAATATAGCTTATTTAGCTCTCCGACCCTTGTCAGCTTAACGGAACTATCGTTCATTGGTGTCAAGGATATAGCCAGCTTTCTGGTTGGTTTTCCAGCGTGGGGTAGTCGTGATTTAGATATGCAGATCTTGCGCTGACCGAACTCCCCCTCCTGTGTTCGGGGGAACTTGGTCAGTACAGGAACTGCGTTCACCTATGGCATCAAAACGGGCCGCTATGCGTGCTCATTTGAGTTTTTGATATGAAGCTACCACACTAACCTAACCTAACCTAACTTCTTCTCAGTAGATTTCTGGCACGATGTCTGGAAGTACAATTTTCATTAAATGTTTCACAAAAATCTGTCGTTCGGAGTCGATTTTAAACTGTAGTTCCCGACACTCGCTAATAAAATTAACACACACACCATGTGTGGTGTAAGAATCCAGGTCGTAATCCTGATTAAAAGGGTTGTAATGACCCATTTAGTAAGTAAGCAAACAATAAAGTAAGAAAGCTTCATGGTATGTTAAGTACAATATAACATCTATGGGTAGAGCTCATCCGTAATGTCTAATTTTCCATGACTCGGACACATAAATCAGCCAGAATGTCACAGTTGGCATGAGTTACGTTGGCTTCGACGAGAGGTGTGCTATGTAACTTATTCAAATACCCTTGCAACATAAAAAAACCCCGCGAGAAAAAATCTAACGGAGTCAAATCGCATGATCTCGTTGGCCCGGTCACATCACCAAGTGGAATGATCGGGTCGTGGTCGCTCGAATAGAATATTTAATGTGCAATGAGCTGTGTCCGTGCCATCTTGTTGAAACTACATTCCATTGGTATCCAGTTCATCCAATTAAGCCAAACAATGTGCTTGCCATTGATAGTGATGATCTGGCCAACGTTATATTCAAAAAGAAATATGTACCGATGGTGCCGTCAGTCGAAAATCCACTCCAAACACTGGCAACCATGGAATGAATTGGATGCCCTTGGATTTCATTTGGATTTGTTTCGTCGCAAATTCGACATAATTTGTTTCTTCATGCTCCCATTCATGAAAAAATAGGGCGTCAAAGTAAAAGTAAAGTACTTTTTCTATGACAATTAGGGTTACTTTGCTAACTGCTCCAGGGTCCGTTTAACAAACATACTTCGTTGTCTCACAGAGATGTTTGGTAAAACAGACTTAATAAATTGCAACTAATTTGACAACCATTATCAACCATTATTAAGATTCAAAAGTCTCTGTTAGAAGGCCGTATCCCAAAAATAGCTGAGTAAGAGTAGTCATGTTATGAAGGTCTTGAAATTAAATCACAAACCTTCCACTGCAGAAACATTTACTTGGAAAACTAAGACCTTCTTGTACCAGACAAAAACAAGATACTGTTTGACTAATTTTTCATCTGGCTGATCCTTTCAGCTCATCAGGCTATATTTGATGAAAGGCAATAAACTTTTGTTGAAAGTGATTTGCAAAAAATTCTCATTGTTCTTCAATCGATTTATTGTTCATTTTCTTCGTTGCTTTTAAAATATAGCCAAAGGAATTGTATAATATAGCACGTTCTAGATTTCTAGGGTTGCCATGATTTCTACTGATAACTAAAAACGTATTGAGTAGTTATATAGAATGCTTCAAGAGGGAACTTTGATCATTTAATCCAACTATTTCTCAACATTAGGCCTTGTCTTACCTTTTTAACATGCTCACTGTTGATAACATGCTTTATGGGCGATTGAAGGGCCAACCATATGGTCAGATGTATGCAAGTGTATCGAAAATTTAAAATTTTTAATTTCCTAATCAATTGTTTTTTTCCAACTTTAAGCGAATCCATGTGTCATAAATTCTGTAAATAGGAAATAGGAAACTTTGATCACTTAATCCAACTATTTCTCAACACTAGGCATTGTCGTGCCTTTTTAGGCTGCTCAGTGTTGATAATATGCTTTATGGTGGTTGACGAGCTAACGACGCTCAAAGTGCTTTTTTCACCTTCAAGCGAATCCGTATGTCATAACTTTCAATGCCAATATTTCATTACAGACTTTAAGACTTAAAAGTTCTGTGGTTTAAAAAAAATCTCAGTGTAGATATATTGACGAATTAAATTGAAAATTAAAAAACTATTTTGAGTTTAACTACGTAAATAATTTGATGCCATATGGATGGATGGATGTATAAAAACTTGATTTATTTTATGAATGATTAGCTGTCAAGTTACGATGTGAATGGGACATGCACAGTGTGATAGACATAAAGGTGAACACCACAATATTGTAGGATCATTAAAATAAAAATTTTTTATTTGCAAATAATTTATGGCACACACTTAAATTAATAATAAAAAAATTAGATACTCAAACGCATACAGTTCCTTAACGCAAAGCGGTTTTAAACACTAAACTTGATTTCATATTAAAGTGGACGCCATAAAAAAACTAAAAATAAAACGGCTTAGGAAACAACACCAACAGCAAGTGTTATAAAAAGGAATACAATTTGCAGGAAAATAGTTTAAAATGTCTATTCCGCGAGGTTTATGTGAAACGCTAACTACAGGCGACAGAAATATTCATGCGTCGTAGTACGTTTGTCAACAAAGTTGACGTGTAGTATTGGTGTCACTGTTGATTTCCGTTTTGCCTGGCAATTGCCAATGGTTTGTTATTAAATTTTTTCCTTCTCACCCTTTACACCCGAATGCTTTGAATTTTGTCTTCCTAGAAACATAACAGAAACTATTTATGTTGGTTACCTTATGAGTGCAAATGAATGTTGATGGCGTCTGTTTTTTATGTTTTTTTATTTGAGGAACTACACTAACGAGCTTCATATCCACAATGTAGCCAATTTCGAGTTATAACTTTATTTACAACCATGAAGACTTTTTAAAGCTGCAATATAAAAACAGTGAATATTTTTCTATTCCTAGTAAAAAAAGGGGGGGGGTTTCAATTGTTTTATTTTCTGAATGTCTTTTAAATCAACCAACACTACTGGTTGTTAGGTCGAGAGAAATGAACAAATTGTCAGTATTTCCAGCTTTCAAAACAGGTAGCAAGACAAATGGTTTGGTTTCCGTGAAATGGTTAAATGTCTACAGCAGCAGCAGCAATAACAACACCACCTGATACTCCTGGAAAATGTACAAAAGCAATCGAAAAAAAGGAATGAAAAGAAAGAACAAGAAACAACCAACTACCAACGACTAATGTTGCATATCCATCAAAATGTCGTAAAAATGAAATCATGTACAATCAACACAAGTTTCTAAAATCACATGCATGCTCACACTACCCCCTCCCCCCTCCCCATCAAACACACACACACATATATACTGTGCTCCTCCAAACATACAGAGACACTTAGCTAGTCTATTGCTGTTGCACATGTACACGTATGCAGTCTGTGGCAACTGTTCTAGACTTGAAACATGAATTGAGAATGTGTGGTAGAACAACAAGAACAGCCGGAAGTAAGTCATTGAAAGATAACCTGACATGTCACTACTTCACATACATACGATGGCATTTTTGTTAGATTTTCCAAAGTGCTGAGGTAAACAGAAAAAAAAAATACCCCAACAACCAAGCAACCAAACAACCAACAACAACAATAAAAATAATAGAAACGAACAAAAAAAGAGAAGAGAATCTATAAAATTGCTTGACAGGAAATAGGAATATCGAAGGAATTGTATGTGTAGCATGAATGACAGCAAGACAGAACAGAGGAAAAAAATTGTGGTAAGAAACGTTAGAAACGCTGGTAAAAATAAATTGTATGACATGAGAAAATAAACAGAAACGAGATAAACAAACATTTTGAATCAACTGATTGGAAATAAAACAACAACAACAACAATAACACACAGACAAGTGTGTTAATAAATAGGATTCCACGATCAATCAGATTTCATGCGACACTGTGTGACATTTGCATAAAGGAATGCGAGTTGAAGAGAAAATTGACAACTGAAGGAATTAGAAAAACGTAAGAAAAGCGAATGTTTTCAATAAAGTTTGAAGGCTGTTTTAATCTATTTCAGACACATCTGATCAATGGATGGTGAAGTCTCTTTAAATTCTGTCGTAAAAATTATAATACCATGTAATTCTAGTAAATTATAACAGATGTGTACCTCGCCATCACATTCATACTTAAGGACATTAGGTGTATGATAACAACCTACGCCCCTCACGTCATTGCCTGCATACATACTTACATAATTGGTCATTACAACTCCTTAGTCAGGATTACAACCTAGCTTATCACGCCACTTATATTGTGTGCGCGTTAATTTTAATACATGAAAGGCGCGACCTATAGTTTAAAGTCAACTCCGCACGACATATTTTAAAGAAACTTTTAATGGCGATTTTATTTACTCTCACAGTTTTTGCCAGACATCTGCTGAGAGGCAGTCGCCGTAGAAATACTTTTTCATATTTCTTTTAGTTGGAGATGCCTGACCAAGGGTTTGAGCCGAGGCCTCACGTCTAATAAGCCAACACACTACCAACTAAACCACGGCGACTTCATTGCCTGCTACCACCACTGACACTTTGCACCTCGGTTATGATTTGATCAGTTTATTTGATGTTTCACAAAATCTCAAAACAAAATATCACACGGCTTTGAATTGTATGATCTGAGTGGCCATTTGATATAAAAGTTTCCTGGGAGAATTTGTTATGAAAATCATTGCTTCAACCACAACATTGTTGCATCCGTTGTCCAGACTCATGCCGTTCAGTTAAGGCCACATGAAATCTGTTCTCTTATTACAGTCATGAAGTAACTACAATTTAGGCCACATCTTTCAAAGAGTAAGGTTCAACCACACCACCTGATCAAAATCCGCCCCAGACAGTTGCCCTTTGTTGGTCATTCTCATGGATTGCATGAGGATTTCCTTGACTCAAATTTCGACAATTTTATGTATTCACTTAGCCATTCGGAATTCGATTATTACAGGGCTGTGCTTATCTGTGGCCGCTAAGCGTGCTCTAGTGAGCTTTGATAATTAAAGCTACCACATCGACCTAACCTAACCTAAGCCATTCGGATTTGAATGCTCTTCATTCTGTTCCATTACCCATTGAACGAATTCTGCTTTCCATGCTTTGCTAGTTTGAACTCCTTAATTAACTGAATTAAGTACACACAAAGTCGCCTTAGTCTAGTAGGTTATGTGTTGGCTTATTGGATGTGAGGCAACGATTGAAAGTCCAGGCCAGATATCTCCAACAGTATGAATAAAAATATTTCTTCGGCGACTTGTTATCAACAAATTTCTGGCAAATTTACTCTGCGGGTAAATATTATTGGAATGAAAAATTTCTCAAAAAATCTATCGTTCGGAATGTGCTCCTGAATAAATTGAACTAAGTACACATAAAGTCGCTTTAGTCTAGTAGGTTGTGTGTTGGCTTATTAGACGTGAGCCCACGGTGCAAACTCTTGATCAGACACCTCCAACAGAACGGAATATTAAATTTCTTCGGCGGCTTCCTTTCAGCAAATTTCTGGCAAATTTACTCTGAGAGTAAATAAAATTGCTAAGAAAAGATTCTCAAAAAAACTGTCGTTCGATGACGACTTTAAATTATAGGTTCCGTCACCCATGTATAAAATTAACGCATACAACCTAGTACAACAGCTAGGTTGTAATCCAGACTAAAGATTTGTAATGATATATAAATATATATGTATGTAAGTATGCATGTAAGGCGAATGTCTTTCATCAAAATGTGCTACATATTGCTTCTTGGAGCTTAAAGTTGTTGAGAACGATGAATTGATGTTCTCGGGGTTCTCACTACGCTCTCGTTTACAGCAGCAATATTTACAGAGGCCGACCGGTACGTACAGGCACAAGGGTCTTACTGTCCATAGCCACTATAGTTTCTTAAAATTTTTTTCAGCACTGCTCGAACAGTTGACACATTAGGTGCAGTTTCTTGACTGAAAATTTTCCAAAGTTTTCGGGCAGGATATGACTTTAAGTTGACTGGTAAATAAGGTTCATTCATGGAACAATATTCTGCTTATTATTGCCAGACCTATGCATGAAGCATGTCGGAGGCAGATCTAATCACTTCTGTACGAAAAACGATGATAAAAATCCTTATATTCGATAAAGCCTTCAATGTATTTCCCATTTTCATTGAGAACTTTACTATGCAAATACAAATACCATACCTGTCCCCTTTTTCACCATCTTTTCTTCGATCAACTTTATAAAATTCCTATCACGTGTTGCTGAAAGCTTAACTTAAATTTTATTTCCGCCAAAAAAGAAAAATTTGAACAAAAAGTCAGTTTAAATAAAATTTTCTTTTTTCTGTATACGAACGGGAAATTGGAAGTACACGACCAGACCAACTTTAAGGGAAATACTCGAAAAAGTGAAATACGTTCGTAGACAAAAAACAATCTATTGAAGAAATATGAATGAAACGATGAAAGAAGTTTGTTTTTAACAGTAACCGAGTCTGGAAATTTCAAATTCAATTCTATTTTCTTTCCTTTTTTTTGGTTTCTTTTTCTGTGTCACATACTACATGGTTGTGTATGTACTTTTTGGCCAGGCTGGTTGGTTGAAAACTTTCGTTTGCCAAAAAAGAAAAACTTTTTTCGAAGAAAAATCAATTGAGTTTTCACTTCGTATATATAATGGGAGAATATTGTGAGTAAATATTCAAATCAATATGTTTTCAAAATGTATGTATGTTTTTGGAAAGATGTTTTTAATATTATTTTTTAAATCCTTAACAAAATCAATAGGTAGGCAATGTAAAATTGATATCCATTTCACCTACTGCACCGCTATAATGGGAGCCTATCATTGTTTTTGGTACAGATTTGATTTGAAATGAATCCGACATGCTTCTTTCATACATTTTGCGGTTATGAGTAAACTAGTTTTTCAACATTATTTACTAGTCGTACCCCGCTGACAAGCTTCTAAACATTTTCAGACAAGAAACTGCAACTAATGTGTCCAAAATATTTAAGAAACTGCAATGGTTATGGACAGTAAGACTCCTGTGCCTCAACGTACCGGTTAGCCTCGGCGAACATTGCTGCTGTAAATAAGAGTGACTTCAAGACCCTGATTACATCAATACGTTACCGCTCTTAACACACTGCTCGGCCTTTATCAACATTGTTGCTGTAAATGAGAGTGGCATCAAAGCCCCGAGAACATCAATTCGTTATCGTTCTCAACAACTTTAAGCCCCAAGAAGCAATATGTAGCGGATTTTGTTGAAATACATCCGCCATCAGTCCTACTAACATACACACAGTTATATTTGGTCATTACAATCCTTCAGTCAGGATTACAACCTATATTCTCACACCACCACTTATGTTGTGTGTATCAATTTGGTAAATGAGTGGCAGAACCTACATTTTAAAGTCGTCGTTTCCGAACTACAGATTTTTTGATAAACTTTTCATGTCAATTTTATTTACATCCGGAATTTTTGCAAGAATTCTGCTGAGAGGAAGACGCTGAAGAAATATTTTTTCATATTTCGTTCTGTTGGAGCTGCCTGATCCGGAGTTTGAACCGTGGCCTCGTGCCTATTAAGCCAACTTACTACCTACTAGATTAGGACGACTTCAATTAACGTTAATTCTTGTAAACAATTAAGTACATGATCCTCGACTAGTCACATTCCGTTTCATGCTAAAACTTTTGCGTTAAGATATGTGTTATGGTTCGGCAAACAGATTTCATTTACTGGCCCCACAGTATTTTCATTCCCGTTAGTCCTGTAAACATATCCAAATTGTCAACTAACTTACGTACTACTTTCTTTATTGGTCATTACAACCCTTTAGTCAAGATTACTACCTAACTTTTGACACGACTCGTGTTGTGTGCATTAATTTTACACATGAGTGGCGGGACCTACTGTATAAAGACAATTCCGAATGGTAAATTATGGAGAAACTTTTCAAGGCAATTTTATTTACTCTGAGAGTTTTTGTCACAAGAACGCACAGGGGAAAATCGCCGAAAGAAATATTTTTTCATATTTCGTTTTGTTCCAGATATCTGTGGCAGGGATTGAGCCATGGGCTCTCGCCTAATGAACCAACACACTATGCACTAAACAATGGCGACTTCATTGTCATATCATGTACATTGGTAAGATGGTTGTTTCTTTGGAAGCTGTTGAAGGTTAAATCCTGTTTTTTTAAGTAAATTTTAACGAATACGGTATGTAACCTACAGATTCAAAATTGAAATAAAAGCCTTATGTAATGGTTTCCAAATACGGAAGTATTCTATACCTTTACTTGCCTTTGAAGTTTCCTTTGGGGTTCTTCTAAAGGGTGTTTTTTATAGAGGTACAGAACTTTAAGTTGCAATAAAACAACGATGGATTATTCGATTGACATGCATTTTATTTATCCGAAAGATAATCTTGTGGCATTACATTTTAAATATGACTTTTGGCATATGACCGCCACGGTTGGCGCGGATGTAGTCCAATCTGGACGTCCAATTTTCGATGACTTTTTCCAACATTTGTGGCCGTATATCGGCAATAATACGGCGAATGTTGTCTTCCAAATCGTCAAGCGTTTGTGGCTTTACCGCATAGACCAATGACTTTACATAGCCCCACAGAAAGTAGTCTAGCGGTGTTAAATCACAAGATCTTGGAGGCCAATTCACAGGTCCAAAACGTGAAATTAGGCGGTCACCAAACGTGTCTTTCAATAAATCTATTGTGGCACGATCTGTGTGACATGTTGCGCCGCCTTGTTGAAACCACATCTCCTGGACATCATGGTTATTCAATTCAGGAATGAAAAAGTTAGTAATCATGGCTCTATACCGATCACCATTGACTGTAACGTTCTGGACACCATCGTTTTTGAAAAAGTACGGACCAATGATTCCACCAGCCCATAAAGCGCACAAAACAGTGAGTTTTTCTGGATGTAACGGTGTTTCCACATACAATTGAGGATTACCTTCGCTCCAAATGCGGCGGTTTTGTTTGTTGACGTAGCTATTCAACCAGAAGTGCGCTTCATCGCTAAACAAAATTCGCTTATGAAAATCGGGAACAACGGTAATCTCGTTTTGGACCCATTCGACGAATCTACGCCTTACTTGATGATCGTTTGGCTTCAAATCTTGCACGAGTTGGATTTTGTAAGCACGCGAACCAAGGTCCTTCCGCAAAATCTTCCATAAATCGGATGGACACTGATCCAATTCCTGTGCTCGATGGCGGATGGACTCATTCGGGTCTTCCTCAATGCTACGGTCTACAGCAGCAATAGCTTCTTCTGTACGCACCGTACAGCGTCTCTGGGGATGCGACTTATCAATAAGAGTAAACGTGGTGCGAAAACGTTCCATGGTTAATCGAATTAACTGCTCTGATGGACGATTTTGTCGACGATAAAATGGACGTAGTGCGCGATACGTTTTGCGCACAGAACCATTATTTTCGAAATAAAATTGCACTATTTGCAAGCGTTGTTCAGGCGTGAGTCTATTCATGATGAATTGCCAAACCAAACTGAGAATAAATCACTTAACAGCTGTTAAATCGGTCGCTATCTTGAAAAGTAATGCCAACATAAAGTTCTATACCTCTATAAAAAACACCCTTTACATATTTTGTGTTCAACTTCCTGTTTGTCTGTCTGTCCGTTATAGTGCCATGGCAATAGAGTTTCCCAACCAGCGTTAAAAGGCTTCATTTAGAAGTTTTATGAGAAACAAAAAATTCACTTTTTTATTCATTCAATTGTTGACCTTTTTTTGCTACACATCTATTGTGTTAAATGTTACCCTTTATTAAGGCCTAAATTTAAGCTTAACATAAACGTCCGTGAGAACATAAAATAATTTCATAAAATATTTCATCTTCCCCTACAGATTCGGTCATTGGTACGGGGTTATCCCAAACATGATATAGGACAGCACAGGGATGCTGAAGATAAGGCAAATGTTTGAGGAAATTTTATAAGAAAAAAATGAAATTGGGATTAAAAAATAAAATATTTTATGGTTTAACGAATTTGAAATGAAACATTGTATTACGTTGGGCTTATTTTCTCTACTGATGTTGGACTTTCAGCCACAAGTTTTTACTTTCCATTACATTTTCTTTTTCTATTTTCCTTCACTTGTCCGCTATTTTCTTCAGACACCTAAAACATACTAAAAATTGAGTACACGAACATAGAATAATAAAAGCATAGCAAAAAAAGAAATCAAATTCTCCAATAAATTGGCTGAAATCCATCAAACAGGGTGGTGTACAGTGGGCGTCAAAATAAACTGTACAATTAAAAAAAATAAATTACCGTTATTTTTATTTTTAAAATTGTTTCATTGACAGTTTTTAAAATTGCAACAAAAATAATTTTTTTTTTAAATTTTGGAATATTGTGAAGATTTTTTCGGGCACTCTCCTGAAAAGGTAAAAGTCGAGTTTGTTGATTATAAGAATTTTATGCATGGTGTACAATTTCTTTTGACGCTCACTGTATGTGTGTGTACATCGTCTATTGATTTAGATGGCAAATCAAGACAAGAGGAAAAATTTCTCCGTCTATTGACAGATTGACAAATAACATCACATGAAATTATGAAATTTATGATGATGGCAATGGTTCATAATGATAATGACAATGAACTTTAATTTAATAAATTCAAGCAGCAGACTCTCTCTCTTTAGAATGGGGCCAAGTTGTTGGAAAATTTTTATTGTCCACCTTGTTGTTTTTCTAGTCTAGCTAAACAAGAAGAACCTTCTCTATGAACTTGTATTTATTTTATGTATACGATTTTCTTCTGTTATTTTATGTGAGTCGTTCGAGAGCAAAAGTTATAAAATTATGAGTTATTACTTCGTATTTATTATTAAGGCACTCAATTGAGTACGCATTGAAATTGTTATCGAGTAAATAAATGTTGGGCCATTTACGATTTGTCATAAAAACTTTATTTAAGGTGTTAAGGACACCTATTGAGCCGTAAGATTTCTTCTTAACAACAATACCTATCGTTTAATGAAAACCAATAAAGAAAAAGGAAGAGGACGACGTTAGAAGAACAGAAAAACAATATAAAATGGAAAGTAAAAAAAAGTATTGCTCATGCTTAAGAGGGGTGGTGAATTATAGTAATTGTTATGGAAATAAAAAAGAAAAATATAATTTTGGTTATATTCTTTGAGTGAGTTTAACATGAAATTCGACAATTCCCCTTATTAAGTACAATTAAGAATACAGTTCTGGAAAGAAAAAAATGGTTTTACATCTCCGGTAATAGGACATGGGAACTTAGTTAGCTAGGTAGAAGTGGCTGACCCCTCGATGGAGTCATGGCCGCACACAAGGTGCATTTAGAGACCACAGTTTCTCATTTCCCCCTATTCCAGGAACCATTCGAAGTTTCCGATGAAGCCAATATCCATGCATGACAGTTCATCTAGGTGCTCCATGTAGTAGGCATCCAGGTACCTCTTTCTCCTTCGACTAAGTGCCGGACATGTGCACAATAGGTGAAGAATAGTCTATCTTCCTATTCATCTCCACAGCTTCTGCAGAAATCATTTGCAAGGTGTTCAAAGCCAATACGTCTCGCCTGTATTCCTATAATGCAATGCCCCGTAATAACCCCGATAACAGTGCTGAGCCTACTTCTTTGGAGTTTAAGCAGAGTCACCGGGGGCCTCCTATCCAGCATCGGCCAGGTCTTTTGCGCCGCTCTGCCCTTATCCGAAGTTGCCCACATTCTGTTGACCAGATCTACGGTTGCATTGTCAATTATTAGTTTGCAAATCCCCAAAGGGATCCCCAGAAGTCATTAGAGAGTTCGATGGTCGTGCCCCTTCTGCAGTTGCCAGGAATATAATTATGTTCCGGTACCCATGCAACCATACAAACATCATATCGGTTTGCCACCTCATTGAGATATCTGCGACAGTCGTATACCGTCTTGGAGTTTACTACACTGGACTCCAATGCCCTGATAGCCGCTTGGCTACCGGAAAGTAAGATGATTTTCCGTTCGAAAACATTTTTGTCCACAAAAATTTTCACCGCAGCCTGAATTGCTGACACCTCCGCCTGAAAGTCTTTGCAATGATCTGGTAGCCTTATAGACTTGGATATTCCGATTGATTCCGAATAGATACCAATTCCAACGGCTCCTTCCAGTTTGGAGCCATCGGGTTAAATTTGTGCGGAGCCCCTTGGGAGGTTCACTGAACAACTCTTCCAGTCCTCCCTTTTCGAAATGGATGTCCCAAAGTTCATTGAGAAGTCATATCGCGGTGTCATGTAATCATTGCTTCCGACAATATCAATTTCTCCCAGTATCCTTGTATAGCCAATGCCCGATGTATGCCATTGTTCAGTAGCCCAGAGACGCCTGCTAATCTTGGAACTTAACCCTTCTGACTATTACGACTTTACCGAGCAAACATATTCATGAGAGTGGGGGCAGACAGGTTTAATTCGCTGTAGTGTGGTACGTAGTGTGTTGGCTCATTTCAAACTCCAGGACAAATCCGAAAAAAGTTTTCATTGGCAACTTCCTCTCAGAGAATTTTACGCAAAAACTCTGAGAGTTGTCATTCCATCGAATGAGAAGAAGAAGGAGAAAGAAACTATCAATCACACCATGTGCCAGTGCCTTGCTCATGCCATGAATATGTGAAGATTCTTATTTTCAATAATCCTTGCTTGAAGAATGGTTGCTTTAGAGAATGTTTAACCATCGAGCTTGATAATTGATTGCGGTATCATAATGGGCCTAAATGTTGGTCAAAGTGACCCAACAGATTTTTTTTTTGAGATGCTTTTCATGATATTTTAGTTATTCTCGGAGTTTTTTTAGGAAATATTTGTTTACATTTCATTTAGTTGGGATGTCTAAACTGGGGTTTGAACCGTGGCCTTACATCTAATAAGCCAACACAATACCTACTAGATTTACTTTTTACTAAACGGTCGCTACATATGTATGGTTTTTAACCACAAAAATGTTTTTTTTCCAAAATGTATGCATATCTGCCAGATTTGACGATTTATCATCATATGACGATTTTAAGTTCCAAAAATATCATATTGACGATGTGACGATTTATGCCCTTATTTTGGCGATTTTTGGAAATTAAGAATTTACGTCATATTCTTTACTTTAGTACATTAAAAGCCACTTTAAATTTTGCATTTACTTTGCAATTGCTACTAATCAAATCTTCCATCAACACATTCAGCAGGTATTTGAATCCTTCTTTGTTTATCCTGTAATATTCCTGGAATCTGTAAAGGATGCATGATTTAAAGTCAAACATAAATATTTTAGTATGTATAATTCTTATTGTATCTCATGGAGTGATAGTGGATTCGATTCATGTCGAATAGATCTTCGCTGCAACTTTTCTTCTCTTCTAGCACCAAAAAACGAAGATATACGCTACTCGTTTTTTAATAAAGGGTCCGCCAAATAACTTTTTTTTGGAAAATGCTTAAAAAAAACTACTGAATATTTTCTTAATTTTTTTTCTTTTTTTTTAAAGTACAATCCTACCGGTTAATAATGGAAAATAATTTCATTCAAATGGCTGCCTCGGCTGGCCATGCAGTAGCCTACACGATCGGTCCAATTTTTAAGCACATTATCGATTGTGTGCAGCTGTATTTCACCAATGGCTTCACGAATATTGTCCTTTAAAACGTCAATTGTCTCTGGCTTGTCGGCGTAACACTTATCTTTGACGGCACCCCACAAGTAATAGTCCAATGGTGTCAAATCGCAGCTTCGAGGTGGCCAAACGACATCAGGTCTGCGGCTGATAATTCGATCTTCAAAAACAGGGCGCAAAACATCGAGTATAGCTTCGGCTGTGTGGCACGTAGCGCCGTCCTATTGAAACCAAATGTTGCCAATATCCTCGTCTTCAATTTTTGTTAACAAAAGTTCGTTCAACATGGCCCGATAACGATCGCCATTGACTGTAACGGCCACTCCTTGTTCATTTTCGAAGAAAATTGGTACAATTATGCCTCTGTACCAAAATCCGCACCAAACAGTGACTCGTTTTTGGTGCGTCGGCTTTTCAATGTATGCGTGCGGGTTTTCTGCAACAAATTTTGCTTGTTTACATACCCGACAAGAGCAGCATGAGCTTCATCTGATGAAAGGATGATTTTTTGCCAAAATCGGCATCTTCTGTAAGTCGATCGCAGGCCCACTTAGCGAAGCGAAAACGCATTGGATGGTCAATTGGCTTCAACTCCTGAACCAATTGGACTTTGTATGGCGTCATACCAAGGTCTTTATGCAAAATTCGTCTAAATGATGTCTCCGAAATGTTCAATTGTTGAGAACGACGGTGAATTGTTGTTGATAGCGCTTCACGCACACTTTCTGGCACAGCAGCAATATTCTCGGGTGTACGCACTGTTTTTGGCTTTTCACGCGTTGGTTTATCGATGAGGATGCCAGTTTCTTTCACTTTTTTCACAAGATAACAAACATACGGAGCTGACGGTGCTTCTCTTCTTCCAAAATCCGTACGTAATTTTCGCACACATTCTGCAACATTACCATGATTTTGAAAGTAATGTCGCAATATTTCCCAGCGTTGTTCAAGCGTATACACAACCATATTCGTTCAGCGGAAGGATAAAACTAATTATCTGTCAAATCAGATATGAGCTAAGTGTTATCATTCACAAAATAAGCACTAGTTGAAAAAAAACGTTAGATGGCGGATCCGTTAGAATATAGCCTAGAATTGCATAAAATCGAAAAATCATTTGGGCTTAATTCCAAATTTATGGGGTATACTTTCTTTTTAATTGTATTTGAACCATATTACTCATACGCATCATATTACATGTAATGGAATAGTTACCCTGAAAAGTATGCAATAAAAAAAACTTCGATTTTTTCACGTATGAAACTAATGGAATTAAATATAACTCATACGTCACATATGTTCTCTGCATTATGAATTTTACATTATATTAAATATGAGCATAATGTGAGTAAATATAATCGGTTGGCGATCTAAAAGTTTAAATTTAAAAATATAAAAAAACAAAAATAGTTTGATATTTTGATAAATTTATTGTTTTGCTGTGAACTACAACTGCACCGGTTGGAAATGGATTTTTATTTCATTTATATGGCGGATTTATGTCCTTATTTTGACGATTTTTGGAAATTAAAAATTTACATCATATTCTTTACTTCAGTACATTAAAAGCCACTTTAAGCTTGGTATTTACTTTGCAATTGTTACTATTGCAAATTTATGTTAGTAAAAACAAGGAGTAAAGCATTATATCTTTAAGTTATTTTCGAATGCCTGTGATGATTTTTCTGTATTTTATTCCTTTTTAACCCCTTAAAAGCTGAAAAATTACAACTCCTAAATAACCCCGTAGTTGAGAATAATCTATCACTTGTCGTTGCAGACAATTTTGAAAATTCTAGTATAGCTTCTAATATTGTCATTGGAAGAACAAAGGCAAGCGCCGTTATTTTTTTTTTTCATGCGACCAACACTCAGGGGATGGATGGCATTGAACTTGGAACTATGTTATTAGAACAAGGAAAGAGAGAACAGTGTTTATGGACACTAGGCTTGTATATTTTTATACCATAAGTAACAGGATAGGCCTGTGCAGAAATTGAGTTCCACATACCGACACAGTCCGACTAAAAAACGTATTTTTACTGTAATTTAGTGGCCAATCGACCACATACCCATGTGCTTGTCGAAAGAGGCGAGCGTTATGTAGGAATATAATATATGATTTTCGGGAAAAAGTCCCCTTATATCGTTCAAGCAAAACCATTTTATAGTAGCGACAGAACAGTGAACAAACAAATCACATTGCAACGATGCTCCAATGATTCAATGGAGTTGGATACACTACCGTCATTAACGAGATACTATGGCCTCTCCTGTACACGGTCTAGAAACCGTAAAATAGACGTTGAGGCACCAACGCATACATGAGAGTTATATTCCATTCTCTGTCAGTTATAAACGGTGTAAATAATAAGATCGGATGAAAAGAACTTAAGAAGGAAGTGAAAAATGTGTCAGCATTACACTGAATTTTCATGCACAGAATATCAAAAGTTCTGACTCTTTAATATCTACACCGCCCATAGATATATGTAGATGATGTAATATTATTGCTGCGTTTATGTGTCAATAAACAACGTTGGGATAGATTGTTTAAACCTTAAACAATTTTTTTCTGAAAATGTTCCAAATTACTCCATTTTTTGGAAAAAAAAATTAATAAATGAAGATGAGCGACACTAGCTTTTAATTTCCAATTAATTCTTTGTTAAATGTTTTATTTTTGAACTCAGATATGTCGATACATTGATTTCATACGTTTTACTATAATAGAAATAATTTTGGTTTTTAAATAATTTTAATTTATTTATTTATATTTTCGGACGATTTTTTGACGATTTTAATAAACGTCTTTGACGATTTAGACGATTTTTTCTCAAATATTTGATGATTAGGCACCAAATTCATTTATTTATTATATTTATTTCATTTATTTTATTTCATTTATTTTATTTCATTTATTTTATTTCATTTATATGGCAGCTATGACTGTATGTAGCCCAACTGATATAGTTCCCTTAAAAGGGTAGTCTTTACAGTCTTAACAATAATTTTCTTATACATTTCGAGGCTATAATGGGAAAACTTTATCATTTTAAGACAAAAGGATTTAAAATAAATGAAAATAATTTTTGGAGAAGGAAAAAACCAACAAATAATTTCAATTTGATTCCATTAAATATTAATAATGCGGTTAAAGCCATATGTTAATTTTTTAGAAAATACTTTATAATAAGGACCCTTTTCAAAACCAAAGAAAATTAAGAATGAAAGGCAACATGTTTTGACAAAATATCGATAATAAGGTTATCGAAATATTTCGAATTTTATAAAGAAAAATTAAAAAAAAATTGTTTTCTGCAAAATTTTATGTCTTTAAACTATACATACCATATATACATATGTATAGAATTCTATATAAAACATACATATTTTATTTTACATACACATACAAACCTACATAAATAGAGCAAACATATGGTCAACACAGTGCTGAATACATATGAAATAATAGGAGACTTTGAAAATAAACAATGTGTGCCTAAGTGACCATTGACCAGAATATAAAAAATTTATTAAAAAGAGAAAATAGAATGAAAAGAGAAAGAGAAATAAAATTCAACCACAAAAATGACATGAAAACTGTCATTATCAATAGAATTCTTTTTTATTTTTTTTTTTCATTTTCTATACAAAAATTTTTACACAAAACAATGAAGACTTTGTATGCAGAGAGAGAGAGAGAGAGAGAGAAGGAGAACAACTCTATTATTTCTCTATTATATATATAAAAGGTTATATATAAGCATGTACATACTATGCATATACATACATACACACATATGTATGTATGTATTTCCATACACTTCTATGTGTGTGTATTTTGTTGGAAAATTCCCTTAACCAACTGCTACAATCGTTGGATCTCTTTGTTTGGATTTCAATATCATAGTGATTTTGACTTAAATGACTGCCCGAATGACTGACCGAGTGACATTCACATTTTAATTGTTGCGGATTGGCAAAATGTTTTAATCGCTCTTTTAATTTTATTTTTTTTTGTTTTTCAGCTACAATTGCGCAACAAAAAAAGTTTTGTTTCACTTTCCTTTTTTTTCTTTTTGTTGGTTTCACATCACTTTTCAAAACTGAATACAGATTTGTATGGTCGTATCTGAACATAGCTTTTTTAGTTTTGTTTTGTTTAGTTTTCTATTGCACAGGGAAATCATATGTAAACAGATTAGGCCACATAATATTTTTTGATTAATTTAAAAAGAAAAAAAGTTTAGGATTCCCAAAGGATTAAAGCAAAAATGGTCAAAAATTGTCAAGGATTGGAAAATAATTGAATTTTTTGTTGGAATTTTTAAAATGTTGTCTGAGGCATTAAATACCTTGGAAGTTGGTTTTTAAAAGTTCGAAATTCTTAAGTAAAAGAAAATTATAATCAAAGATAATTCACTAAAGCAATATCATCCGCTATGGTTAATATGCTACGCGGTATCAAATATACTCGAAAACTCATTAGCAACCCATTTATGAAATAATCAGTCTATCAATTCCATCAGCGTTGGTTCTTTTTCTACCTTCGGGGATGGCAGCCTTGTATAAATATCTGGTAGTGAGCATGTGTACATACATAATTGGTCTTTGCAACCCTTCAGACAGGATTACAACCTAGCTTCTCATAGCACTTACTTTGTGTGTATTAATTTTATATATTAGTGGCGAAACCAACAGTTTTTTAAAGTCGACGCCGAACGACAGATGTTAGAGAAACTTCTCATGAAATTTTATTTTTTTTTACTTTACAGATTTGTTGCCAAAAAGCTGCTGAGAAGAAGTCGCCGTAGTCTAGTAGGTAGTGTGTTGTCCGATTAGACGAGAGACATTTCGATCAAAACGAGATATGAAAAAAATATTTTCTTCGGCGTCTTCCT
Source organism: Sarcophaga variegata (assembly GCA_932273835.1). NCBI lineage: Eukaryota > Metazoa > Arthropoda > Insecta > Diptera > Sarcophagidae > Sarcophaga > Sarcophaga variegata. The sequence continues at coordinate 68,227,869 of OW026362.1, forward strand.
CTCAGTAGTCTACTGGCAAAAAGTCTGTGAGTAAAATTTCTATAAAAAGTCTGTTATTGGTAGCTGGAATTAAACTGTAGGTCCCTCCACTCAAGGGTAAACACACAAACATGCATGGATTATGTGAGAAACTAAGTTGTAATCCGGACTAAAGTGTTGCAATGTACAATTAAGCAAGTAAGTTAATAGCGTCACCTCTCTCTCTATATTATAACTCTTGGAGGCTTATGGCTTTTACAAATCATGGTAATGAGTTGTTTGCAACTTTAGCTGGGAATGGCCAGATACAAATACCATTTAAGACCGCAACGTCTTAAGTCCGGGATTAATTTAACAATTTTTCCATTTCCATATTAGTTCAGTTCCTGAGGTCTGTGTTGCTGAGTATGTTGAATTAGAATCGCTTATATATGGTACTACCAAATAGCTACCAACTACTTTTGTGTAACTCTATTCGAAGTTTTACATTCGTTTCACAGGAAAGCTTTAACACATACGTAACATAATTGGTCATTACAACCCTTTAGTTAGGATTGCAACCTAGTTTCTCACACCAATTATGTTGTGTGACAAGATTTTTTGGAGAAATTTTTCATGGCAACTAAATATTCAAAATAAGATTTCAATATTGCTGTGTTGAGAATTTTTTATCTATCTATGTCTGTGCCGCCATTTATTGTCACTATATTGCATAGAAATGTGGAAGCTGTTTAGGTATTCGACTAGTGGCAGTGATGTAATGAATAAAATTTTCCACCAGAAAATAAAATTTTTCAATATTTATAACGGATGATTTTTTAGTTATTATCTTTTTGGCAACACTGGTTTAAACAGCTCACGCACGTTTCGTGTTTTGTTTCACTGTCAAACATCTTCAGTTTGGTCTATAATTTAACCATGAATCGTCTTACGAACGAACAACACTTGCAAATCATTGAATTTTATTATCAAAATGCGTGCTCTGTTAAGAAAGCCGAAGATCAACTTCTTTATCGAAAAATTGTGTTGAGCGACGAAGCTCATTTTTGGCTCAATGGATACGTAAATAAGCAGAATTGTCGATTTTGGAGTGAAGATCAGGCAGAAGCATTGCAAAAGCTACCAATGCACACATTTTGGTGCGGTTTATGGGCTGGTGGCATCATTGGACCGTACTTCTTCAAAGATGCTGTGAATCGTAACCTAACTGTGAATGGTGAGCGCTACCGTGAAATGATATCCAACTTTTTTTTGCCCGAAATGCAAGAGCTTGACTTGCATGACATGGGGATTCAACAAGACGGTGCCACATGCCACACTTATTGAGGGGCGAGTTCGGTGAACATTTTATTTCACGTTCGAGACCGCCTAGATCGTGCGATTTAACGTTTTTAGACTATTTTTTGTGGAGCTATGTTAAAGCTCATGTCTGTACACACAATCCCTGCATCAATTGACGCATTGGAAGAGAACATTGAAGCATTTATTCCTGAGATACCGGCCGAAATGTTGGAAAGAGTATGCCAAAATTGGACTAAGCGGATGGATAATTTGAGGCGCAGTCGCGGTCAACATTTGCATGAAATAATCTTCAAACATTAAATTATGTGGACCGTGCTATCGATTTAAATAAAGATTTCATGCATTTTTCTGAATTTTACGTGTTTTTTTTTTTTTGAAAAATTTTCCCATAGCTCTTAAAAAATCACCCATTACTATATTTAGACATGCACTTTTATTGAGTCAATATTCGGTTTATTGAGTACAATATTTTAAGTGTTTAGACATAACAATATACGCAGTTCAGCTGCTTATTTAATATTCATTTGACAGCTGGTAAACAGAACAGCTGGTTGTTACAACAACATTGTTTTTGTTTTGTTCGTTTTTTTTTTTTTTTTTTTTTTGTTTGTCGTTGTTGATATTTGAGTTGTCAAATATTAATAGAAAGTGTTCGGAAAATTGTAATATGCTCACTGAACCTACTTATGACAGTGCTGCATTTTAAGTTTTTCTCATTATTATAACAATTTATGAATTTATTGAGCAATAATTAATTGACATTTCATATGAAATATTGAGATCAACAATGCCGTTTATTGCGATTTACTCAATATAAAAGTATGTCTGAACATTAGTATTATGCTGGCCAATGAAAACTGTGCCCCGTGGTTATATGACCTTTTCTTTACCGTAACTATTATTTTTACCGCCACTGTATAGTATAGTAATAAGTCAATTTGTAACTCTTCAAAGACTAGAGAGTTTCATTGTTTCATTTAAAATTTCATTATTTTAAGAAGATTTTCATTTAAACAATTTGACACGTTTTAACTTTGTCGTGTTGTTATTGCTGCTGCTGCTGCTGAAGTATGTACATATTTTACCCTTCAATTTATTCTAAAATATTTACAGTAATTTTACAGTTCTCACCTTTTTGATAGCGGAGGGTAAGGGGGAAGAAAACTTTCCATTTTAATGGAAATTTTATTTAAAATTCAATTTATCAACAGAAAACCTATGTATGTATAGTTGCCTCCGAAAATTCATGAAAATTAAAAACAAAACAAATGTACAAGGCATTGCGAAACGAGAATTGTTTTCTAAGGCCAGGACTTTAAGCCGAACGGCAAGCAAACAGAGAGAAACTTCTGGCTGCAGCTAACAATTGCTGACAATACAGGACTACTGGTGGTGTTAAGTATTTTGGGAAATGAAAGAAAGAGAATAAGAAACAGAATACAAGACAATACAATGTCTTTGGCCGTAACACCTTTGCAACATTGTTTGTTTTTCTTATTTTTTTCCTCGTCTTTTATAAGAAATTTTTGTAGCACAAAATTGTTACCAAGATTTTCTTGTTGTTGTTGTTGTTGTTTTTATCTCTTTTGTCAACAGAAAAGTTTTGGACTAACAAGGCCAAGTAGAAAATAAAATGAAATGAAAATTAAAATGAAAAGTAAACAGAAAGAAACTTCTGTAATACACTTAAATTAACAAAATATGTTTAAATGAATTTCCTTTTCATAACTTAAGGGAATTTTCAAGAAAATTCAATTTCTTTGCAAAGTTAAAAAACAAAAAATCAAAAAAAAAAAATATTTTTATATATCCAAAAACACTTTTTTTCTTAACGTGTAACGTATTTAAAACAATTTTTTGGGGAAATTTCTGTTTTGATAGTCATTAAGGCCCTTAGGCCTTTTTCATATTTTTCTTGTTTTTCTTGTATTTCTTGTTTTTGTTTTAAGTGGACTAAAATTGTTTGGCAATAGTTTGTAAAAATGTCTCCAGGGCCAAACGATAAACTAACAATGTTGTACCAGCAAAAGTACAAGTACCAAAGCTACTAGGCTCTCAAAATATTTATACGAGTCTACTACTATAATGCCAGGTTAAGAACATGACTAAATTAGAATTTTGTAGTGTGAATTGTATACGTTTCTCTTCTTCTTCTTGTTTTCTTATATATTTTTTTTTGTATTCACGCTGCTATACTCGTATACGGTGTTATTCATGCTTTGCTTTGGTCTTTTGTTTAATAACAATAAACAATTTTCTGTTGTTGTTGTTGTTTCTTTCTTCTCAAAAAATATTCTTTGTTACAGGCCAAGTTCTTGCCATTGTTAGTAATTGTTGTTGTTATTATTATTATTATTTTTATAGCAATTGTTGTAGGTTTGTTAAGAAGTCAACAAGTAGAAATATTTTTTTGGCCATAAAACTGCCAGATTAGAAGAAGAAAATCGATTTTCTAGAGTAGCTCTCGTAAGCACACTGCCAAGAAACATACAAAATTTTGCTGGTCGTTATTAGAAAATGGCCTTGATTGTATAGCTTTTATAAGAGAAAATAAAAAAAAGAAGAAACAAATTTTTTTTTAAAATAAAATTTTCTACAAAACAAACAAAAATCGTAGCATGCGTACCATAAGCAAAAGGTTTAAGCATCGAAATAATTGCTTTTAATGGTACTAAAACTACTCTTCTTCTACGTTCTGGTTTCTTAGTTTTTTATCAATTGCTTTAGATTTTCTTAAAATATGGTGCAGCTTTCACTGCCTTGAACTCTTATTCACCAACAAGACGTATGAGTAACATGCAATTGCTAAGAAATTGTTACGTATACGTATACTTTACACGTAGAAAAAATGAGAAAAATTTCTTTCTTCTTTCAATGGAATTAAAATTTGAAAATGAAAAGATTAATTTTTTTTTAATTTTAGCGATCTTTTGCTTTCATTTTGTAACAATTACTCAATCAATCTTTTATTATTCGTTCCGAGGTTTTGAAAAAAATCATACGTTTTACCTGTGATGTTTATATGAAGCAAGATAGACGAGTTAACTTAGCCTTAAGAGGAGTACAGTTCGTTTCCCAGAGAGTAGACATAACAATATCAATTCTAAGGCTTATATTGGCTCTTTCTATTTTAAACAGATATCATCGAAAGTTTTTATTCGTTTAAAACAGCTTGTAATGGCATTATGTGTGGAATATAAAATCATTCAAAAATCTGCCATGGCTTTTTATGGAGAGTATGAGAAATGTACAAATTCACATGACTCTGATGCATAAATTAGGCTGCATTTGTCCGATGGCATTGTGGTGGTTTGTGGCTTATTCGCATACGACATAAAACAACCTCACAAAAAAACTCTATAAGATCAAATCACATGATCTCGCTGGCCAGTTCAGATCGCCTCAATGCAAGATGACCATACTGTGCAGAATATCTAATGTGGCGTAAGTTGCGTGACATAAAGCGCCGTCCTGCTGTAAGCATATGTTGCTGGTGTTTTGTTTAGGCAACTCCGATCAACAGAAGTTGATAATCATCAACTTACAGTGTTCGCTATTTATGCGTCTAACGTCGTTCTCAAAAAATATGGACCGATAAAGTCGTCAGTTTAAAGTCCACATTAAGCAATCAGTTTTTCGAGATGCATTACACGCTCTTAGGTGTCATATGCATTGGCATCGTTCCCAAGTCGACGATTTTGTTTGTCAACGTATCCATTCAACCAGAAATGGGCATCATCGCTAAAATGATAATTTCATGATAATTTGGCAAAACATACTGAATATGGACGTTATTAAGTACCGATGTAGCAGCTTTGATAGTATTCCATAGATCTTCGATACAGTGTGAGTTCACGTTACTCTGTGCATTCGATCCTACATATATGTACTTAATTATTGGCCGCAGTCTAGTAGGTAGTGTGTTGGCTTATTAGAAGTAAAGCCAGGTTTCGAGCCCCAGGCCAGACATCAAAACAAAGTACAAAAAGTATTTCTTCGGCGACTTCCTCTCAGCAGATTTCTGGCATAAACTTTATAGTAAATAAAAATTGCCATGAAAAGTTTTTCAAAAATCTGTCCTTCGAAGTCGACTTTATACTGTAGGTCCCACCACTCATGCATAAAATTAACACACACAACTGTGTGAAGGGTAGTAATGACCAATTATGTATGTATGTATGTATGTGTAATTATTGGTCATAACATCCCTTCAGTCATGATTACGAACTAGCTTCTCACACAATCCCAGCGATCCAACAATGAGATGTTAATGTACTCCTCAACAATATGGACGTTGTGCAGCCCATTAGCATCCAACGGCTGTGCTGACTTAGCCGTACGGATGGAGGAGGATGCGCCGATGAGACAGATATATGATACAGGGATTAGTGTAAGTCAGTGTAAAGGATGACCTTGCATGTGTTGGAAGGACAAAATCGAGGTATCTCCTGTCATCGATTGGCCTAATCAAGTAGCGAAGGCGTGCAAGGAGCAGAGGGGCCTGGAGATATTTATTAAGACACATTAAGTCAGGATGTACTGAATAAATGTGTGTTGGCTTATTAGATGTGAGGCCACGGTTCAAATCTCAGGTCAGACACCTTCAACAAAACTAGATGAAAAAAATATTTTTTTTGGCATCTTCCTCTCAGCAGATTTCAGGCAAAACTCTGAGTGTAATGAAAAGTTTCTCAAAAATTTGTCATTCGGAATCGACTTTAAACTGTAGGTCCTTTCACTCTGGTGTAAAATTAACACGCTCAACATAAGTGATGTGAGAAACTAGGTTGTAATCCTGATTAAAGGGGTTGTAATGACCAATTAAGAATGTATGTATGTGCACTTTCCACAGGCTTAACTTAATATGATAATTCTAGAAAAGAAAACACAACTGCTTGTGATTGATTGCAATTTTAATAAATAAGGATCATACCCAGCTGTTTATTGAGAAAAATAAATTGTATCCCTTAGGCTCTAAGACTTGCAAAATAAGTTTTTAATATGATTATATCTACAGCAGTATTTTCATATTTTCTTCTGTGCCGTATGTTTTAATAGATGTAAAAATATATTGCATAAAAGGAAAAAGAAAAGATTTTTCGTGTTAAAAGAAAATTCTCATGTTATTCTTGGAACAATCAAACAGTCTGTAATCAAGAGAGATATACAGATACGAAATTACATCTCACGCAATTTTTCTTCAAATGAAATTTAAAACCAAATTGCAATCAATATTTCAATTCCAATAACAAAGTTAATGGATTTCTTTGATATTTTTTCTTTTTTTTCTGTTACGAAACAATTATTTTAAGCATAAAAAATAAAATGTCTCGCATGCTACATATGTTTTATAAAATTCCATTGAAACTAAAATGTTATTAAAAACAGCAAAAAAGGAAGCATTTTATATAGCAAATCACTGTCTAATGGAAGTTAATGGCTAATAGATGAACATAAAACTAAAAAAATAAATGAAATATTTTGCACTGGTTTTTATTTTGCCACCGTTACGGGTAAATCACCACAATTTTCATTAAAAATTTAATCGGGTTTTTGTTGTGACTAACAAAAAAATAATCATTTTCACTTCATATTTAAATGCACATAAAACATCAACTACACCGTAAAAAACAAGATAAAAACAGGATTGGAAACAGGGTAAAAACAGGATAAAAAAATTCAAAAAAAAACAATGAAAGTGAAGTAAAAATTTGAAAAGAAAATGCAAAAGTGTTGGTAATATTTTTAGTGTCACCAAGTGTGATTATGTTATAAACAATTTATGACAAAGAAAACGATTATTTATCATAACATAAAACACAAAAAATTATCACATTTTCTTTTTTAAAATGTTTTTTTATGTGCAACAAATTTCATTTAAAAAAAAGTTGTGATGAAAGCGGTGATTTTATTTCATTTCATCGTTAAAAAAAATATCATCAACACCAGCCACCAGTTACCAGCTGTAAATTTTATAAAATTTATGAAATGCTACGTTTTATACCAACCAACCGAAGTTTTGATAGTAAAACACCATTAACAGGCAACATTATTAGTGTCTCCTTGCTTTTTTGGTCTTGTGATGTTTTTTTGGTGAATATTTCCTGTGTTTTTTCTTCTTTTGGGTTGCATTTCATTAGAATCATTTATCAAAACTGCATGATGAGCAGCAAGAAGTTTATGTATGTATCTCTGTGTACTTTTCAGATCCAGCAAAAATAGTCATTTAATGTTGCCCTGCTCTTCCTTCAAAGAATTGCTGCGCTTTTTTTCGGGAGGGGGGGGGGGGGGTAAACAAGATTTGTTTGGTTGTTTATCCCCCTCAGAGTGTTGACGACGTAACATGAAACCAGTTAATGTTTAGTTTTTTATTGTATAAACGAGGGCAAATTGATAATTTTTTGTAAAGCTGAGATAAAAATAGTAACTTCAAACCCTCTTCAAACTATACATACATAATTGGTCATTACAACCCTTCAGTCACGATTGCGACATAGCTGTTCACATCACTTATGTTGTGTGTGTTAATTTTATACATGAGTGGCGTGACCGACAGTTTAAAGTCGACTTCGAAGGACGGATTTTTGAGAAACTTTTTGCCAGAAATCTGCTAAGCAAGAAATCGCCGAAAAAATATTTTTTCATATTCTGTTTTGTTGGAGATTTCTGACCTGGCGATTGAAGCCTAGCCGACCTACTAGACTGCGGCCATTCATTCAAACAATCTATCCAGGAAATCATCTTATCCCTGTCCGCCAAAAAAGATAATATTGAACGTGAAGTTGTACTCTCATCTATTGCAACAACCCAGTATATTGGCATAGAGAGCGTTGTACTAAATAGCTCTTAATGGCAACCCTATCAGTGGATAAATAAAGAGCATTACTGGAAAAATTGAAATTGAAACAAATCAGGAATATAATTTGTAGATGGGAGAGATCCTTCATGCTAGGAAAAAAACGAAGTTTACATTATTGTAGGCGTATTTGAGGAATCAAATTTGAGAAATAATTCTTTATACGAACAGTTAAGATCATAGTCTGCTAGGCGGCTCCATCTTAGGGTATGCAATCATAAATTGGAGTTTGCCAAGAACTATTCCACTGGTGGAAACTGGCCACCATAATGAGAAGCTGTCGATACTGTATGGATGAAAGAATTCAATGAAGTCCTCAGTTTCTGAATGGGTGATAGGTTCGAAAAGACCCTATAACTTCAGGCCTAAGAGGTGTTCTAAAAAGCAGGACCTCAGCAAGTGTTATGATTACAAAGAATAATGATTACATGTCCAGTATTGCAAGACTTTTTAGCGTATACGTTTATTTTCCAATTGCAATGGAAAGGAAAGATGATGTTGGAATATATTGATGAATTGGTGGTGACGTCTTGCTGTCATTATCAACTATTTACATTGCTTTACTTAGCTTAAATGGCCTCTGGCATCAACAACATATTTTCTTTATATCGCCTTAAGTGTCGCTAATTTTAATTCGACGCGCGATTCAAGCTTTTCGAATGCACTTCAAATAGTGCCTTTTGCCTTTAACCCTAAAATAACATGTGCAGAATTTACTAAACCTTGCGCCCAAGTATTTCTGTTTACAGTCCGACAAATAAAATTCCACTGTTTCAACACCTGCTGCTCTGCATATTCAGTTTTTTTGTGAAATTTTCAATTGTTCTACAGAAGTTTTTTGTTTCCTTTCAAAAAACTAGAAAAACCTGATGATAAACAATGTTACACTGTAAATGACAAGGTTGTTGATGAGTTTCATTTTGTGTTTCTTCGTTTTTTTTTTTCCTTCAAAGTGAAGAAAATTGAAGAAATTTGAAGAAATTTGAAAAGAATAAAATTGAAATTCTTCTAAGTGAACCAGAACCAATCAAAAACTGTGCAATTGTGAGTTTCTAAGAAATAAATCAAGATAAATCAAGAAATCAATCAATCAATATAATTACAACAACTGAAAGAAGAATTTCACGTTAACAAAAATCGTCATTTAATCACAAATGTTCACTTTATGTACATCGATTAGGAACTCTTTGATGACAATTGGCCGAATTTGGACTCGCCTTCAGATATCGCATACATTTTTGATTTTAGGAAACGTTTTAGTAGTCGCCATAGTCTAGTGTTAGCTTATTAGACATGAGGCCTCAGTTCAAACCACAGGTCAAGACATCTCTAACTGAAATGAATATAGAAAAATATTTCTGTGGCGACTTTCTCTCAACAGATTTTTGGCAAAAACTCTGAAAGTAAGTAAATATTTTCAATGAAAAATTTTCTCAAAAATCGATCATTTGAAGTCGTTTTTAAACTGTAGGTCCTGCCACCTATGAATAAAACTAATACGCACAACATAGGTGGTGTGAGGTGCTAGATCTTCATCCTGACCGGGGAGTTGTAATGACTAATTATGTATGTGTGTATGTCTATCAATGTTTTCAAGTTTTTGCTCCTTTCTGTCCTGTCGATTTCCCAGAAGTAGATATTCACTAATTTTTTGGATTGTCTTTCCCTGGACTATAGGTTCCAACAGCTTCTTTCGATTTTTGACTACATCTGTCATATTACTTACTTACTTACTTACTTAATTGGCCATTAACAACCCGTTTAACGGATTTCGGCCTGACTTAACACATCCTTCCAGGCGTCACTGCTTATTGTGCGCCTATGGCAGTTGGACACACCAATCGATCACAGGACTTCCTCGCTCTGGTCCTTCCAACGCAAAAAAGGTCGTCCCTTTCGCAGACTTCCGCAGATCCCTGCATCAAATACCCGCCTCGCCGGAGCATCCTCCTTCATACGAACGACATGGCCAGGCCAGTGCAGACGCTGGTAATAATACGCTGCACAACCTCCATGTTGTTGAGATGCTCATACAGCTCACTGCTTGATTGGATGCGAAAATCATCGCCAACTCACTTTGGGCTGAAGATGTTACGTAGAAGTTTTCTCTCGAATACGCTCAAGGCTGCTACATCAGTACTTAATAGCGTACATGCCTGTGCGCCATAGAGAAGCACGTATTAGTCACATTGGATACCATTTATTCAGTCTGTTTCATCAAAATGTATTTTCTGTTCGAATCACGAGTTTGGTTCAGTTTACGATCACCAACATTTACAATGTGGCCTATAAATTTGAGTCCGCTGGTTCTGAGTGAGTAACTGCCATTGTAGGGAAATATTTATAAACTTATTTGGCTAAAATTAAGGTTCTTTATCTACTTAGAAGTAATCATTACTGCAACACCTTACAAACCATGTCGCATGAGTTATAATAAAAGAATTATTTAAACTCAAGCGATAAGATATGCTTCAGTTAATTTTTTTTTCTTCAATTTGGTAGTTTTTAGAACCTAAATTTATCCCTTTTCGTGCTACAACAGTTATTAACTGTATTTAATTCCATCTTTTTTAAGTTTTGCGTGGTGATGATTAATGTTTAAAAGAAATTCGTGACCTACAAAGAGCATCTATCAACGGGTTTGGTTTTTCAATTGTTTTTTTCTTTTAAGAATATTGTATTAAAAATATATTTTCTAACATTACTTTGTTTAGGGTTATTTACAAAAATTAAATGTTTATGGCAATCCCGAGGCCTTGTCCATGACATGTGTGCCACCACCCAAAAATACGGTAAGTTTTCTTGAAAAAATTATTAAAAAAAAAAATTATAAAAAATAAAATAAAATTATATACCACAAGGAAAACATGTTTTTAAGCTTGTAAACTTATTATAAATGATTAAAAAATTTTAAATTAAAGGAAATTTGAAATTAAAACCATGGTAGTCTAGTCAAGTCTATTAAAGATCGATTTCCACTGCAAAACCAAACTATAAAAGACCTCATATATAAATAAGAAAGTGTTGAAATCGTCTGAAATTTAAAAATTAATATCGGAAACCTTTGAATTTATGTATGCATTCGATGACCTTTACAAAGCTTTAAAATAAATTCGCTATTAATTGCCAAAAATTTTTGATTTACATTTAACAAATAATTTTTTAAATTAAAAACTGAAAATATTTGTGAAAAAAAATGAGAAAAATCTCGGAAAAATAATAATAATTGTGGTTAAAATGTGTCAGTGTGCTGTATGCGTTTTTTTCTCTGCGTTTGTATCAGAGTAATGGAGCGCATGTACGTGAAACTAACCATGATATTAATAATGCACAGGACAATAAGTACACATGCATTGATACATTCATACATATATGTATACAGTGAGCATCAAAAGAAATTGTACACTAAGGATAAAATTCTAACAATCACCAAACTCAACTTTTACCACTTAAGGAGTGTAACCGAAAAAATTTGACAATGTTTCAAAACATTTTGTATTTTTTTTTTGTTTCAATTTTAAAAACTGTTAATGAAACAATTTTAAAATAAAAATAACGGTAATTTATTAATGTATATTTTCTTTAATGTACATTTTCTTTTGACGCTCACTGTATATACATACGTATACATATGTATATGTATGTAACTTACTAAGTATAAATTTAACAATAAGCTGTTAAAAGCCAATGCTACCACATTTTGGTGATTAACAACAAAAAAAATTTTTTTTCTTTTTTTTTAAAATTTTTTGTTTTAATTTTTTTTTATTTTATAACAACAAAATAGAGCCTTGTAAACTAAAATAGGATATCAAAAAGAAAATACAAAAATATTTTTTAAACACTTTAAAAGGATGCCAAATTATTGGCATTAATTACTTCGTTTGTTTTTTTTTAATTATAATTACCATTAAAACAATAATTTCATAACATTTTCTTTTTTAATATAAAACTACCCCCATGTCCTTACAAGCATACATACATATGTATACAATTGTATATATGTAATATAGATTGGCATTAACATACAATGTAACCATTATCGTGACCATAACATGCATTAAATGTAGATGCAAAATATTTTTTCTTTCTCTCTTATATTTTCATTTTTATGATTATTTTTTAATATTTTTTTTTAAGTTTTAATTAAAAAGTAATATTGAAAAAAATGAGTTCAACAAAAAATAAAAAAAGAAGAAAAAAAGAAAAAAAAATTGTTCTTCACATACTTCCCTTTGTTTTGGTTGTCGTACACAGCTTTAAATTCATGCAAATATGGCAGCCAACAAGCAACATTAAACTGGAATCAGGTCAATATTCTACAGCATCAATTTAGAGGTTATCTGAGAGTATGGAAAGTAGCCTTTGGTGAATATTTAAAAACCTGAAATGCTTAAGCAGTCCCATTCATTTAAACAAAGCAATAAAATATCATCATAGTATCAAAGACTCGCTTAAGAGCTTAAAGTTTGACTACAATTTCCTGCCATCAAATGTGAGAGAAACTCAAAACATACATACATACATACATACATAATTGGTCATTACAACCCTTCAGTCAGGATTACGACCTAGTTTCTCACACCACCAATGTTGTGTGTGTTAATTTTATACATGAGTGGTAGGACCTACAGTTTCAAAGTCGACTCCGAACGACAGATTTTTTGAGAAACTTTTCATGGCAATTTTTATTTACTCTCAGAGTTTTTGCCAGAAATCTGCTGAGAGGAAGTCGCCGAAGAAATACTTTTTGTATTTCGTACCCTAGCTTTACGTCTAATAATCCAACACACTACCTACTAGACTACGGCGACTTCTGGAACTCAGAACATTCATCAATATTTTGGAATTTAAAAAAAATTATTCAAAAATGTAACGCCGTATCTCACCCCTATTGAAAGGTGTTGCTTCTAGGTAACTACACTATTCTAGACAGCACTGTAGAACACAGACAGTACTCAGTCTACAACAGTAAACCAATTACTAACTTCGCTGAAAAAACTTGATTAATAAAACTAAAACATTTGCAAAGTAATAAAATAATTTTTGGGACAAGCTTTTTCCATTAAAAGAAAGAAGGCTAATAAAAAATATTACAGAATATATTGCAGACGTAGTAGGTAGAATGTCGGATTATGAGACGAGCGCCCGGGATTCAAACCCCTGAATCAGGCACCTAGCACAAAACGATATAAAAAAAAAGCTCTTTTGGCGATTTCTTCTCAGCAGTCTTCAGGCAAAAACTTGGAGGGTATATCGTTCGGAGTCGACGTTAAACTGTAAGTCCCTCAATTCGTAATTGGTTATTACAACCTTTTAGTAGGGCTGTCTCCTCACACCACCCATGTTGCGTGTGTTAAGTTTATTCATAAGCAGATGAAACTACAGTTTATTGTGCATTCTGAACGACAGTTTTGAGAAACTTTTCGTTAAAATTTTATTTATTCGCGTCGAAAGATGAATTACACTTATAGATGAAACATAAAGTTTTATTTCCAACCCATGCCTATCTAGCGAAATAGTCAATTTTCCTAATGACTGTATTCGTATATTAAATCTTTCAACCTGGACTTCCCAATTTTAACAGTTTATAACGGCCAACATTGTAAAAGTAAAAATGTCAAATTAATTGTCATTTACTCAGTCTGTTTTGCCAAATCTCCATGGGCGGTTATAACATTCAAACATACACACAAATAATAAATTTGTTTCTAACAAAATGACCACAATTTTCCTCGTGAAATCATATTCAGCGATAAGTTCAATTTCTGGATGAATAGGTACGTAAACAACCAAAATTTTCAAAATTGGGGCGATGCCAATACACATGAGATCCAAAAACGTCCAAAGCATTTCGAAAAGTTACTGTTTGTAATGGATTTCGGTCTGCCAATAACTCCCATTCGATTTCTTTGAGAACGACGTTGGCCATTACATTACTGTCATTGGGGAAAAGGTTCTGTCGATGATTATCAACTTTTCTAGGCCTAAATTGGAAGGTATATACACCAACGAGATGTAATTTCCACAGAACGGCGCTAAGTACCACACAGCTCATTCTGTATTTGGCATACTACTTGTACGGATTTAACCATGCCATCTCACATGGAGTTGACATAAATTTCGCACTGGGAGTATGCGATTTGATCTCGTTAGTTTTTTTTTTTTGTGTAGTGTATGCGAATAAATCATTAATTCCATTGGTTTTAAAGCCAAAACGCTCAGAGAAGGCGTAACGAACGTTTGAATGACATTGTATTCCACACCTAATGGCATCAATGGGCCTCTCAAAGGAGAAAACATTTCAATGATATCTTTGACACACTTTATTTTATTTACATTTAAAGATAGGAAGTGTACTCATGCTGTACAATCCAATTGTTTACAATAGGCCTGTTTACCATGGAGGTAAACCTTTCTATTTTCTACATTTAATTTTCTTCTCTTCTAACCATTATTCTGTTAGCTAAGCAGTACTAAGAACTAACACGAGCTGAAATGTCCTTATTTGGGCATTTAAGTACTGTCGTTTCCAATGACTTATGATCAGCATTGTTACATTCTAGATATTAATATTCAGTGTATACTTTGTAGTCGCCATAGTAGGTTGTGTGTTGGCTTATCAGATGTGAGTCTTCGGTTCAGACTCCAGGTCAGACATTATAACGAAAATATGAAAAATATTTCTTTGGCGATTTTCTCTCAGCAGAGGCAAAAACCCTGAGAATAAAATAAAAAATTTTCCATGAAAAGTTCCTCAAAAATCTGTCTTTCGGAAGCTGCTTTAAACTATACATCCAGCCACTCATGTACAAAATTAACACACACAACATCAGTGGTGGGACCAGCTAGGTTGTAATCCTGACTGAAGGGTATTAATGACCAATTATGTATGTATGTATGTATGTATGTATGTTTTTTTTTTTTTTGTCTTAGGCCGTAGGTGGGAATTTTCGAAAGACACTTTTGTTCCAACAAAAGAATGCACGATTCACCATCACTGGTACCTACGTACTAAACCCACCCCCTACACACTTCAACCACTCTCCCTCCGCGGGACTGCCGTAAGGTATTACTTCGCGGAGGGCTGGTTAGCTTAAAAGCTTGGTCACACTAAGTTAAGTTTCGCCTCCGCTCCTCCAGCCTTCGGAGTTCTATCATAACAGTATGTATGTATGTATGTATGTATGTATATATGTATACTTTATAATGGACTCATTTAATTTGTTAAGCAATATCTCAGTCTTTTAATGTTGTCCAATACCAGGGCTCTATCATTGGTATGGCGTTTAATATTTATCTAGTTCCGGAAGACTATTATACTTCCCATAACGAACACCAAGATTACAAGCTAGTTTTTCATGTCACTCATGTTGTGTGTGTTAATTATATCCATGAGTGGAGGATTTTATTTTAATCACAGAGGAAAAGAACAATTTTATTCAATAATCTTGATTTCAAATATAGAGTGACCATAACATATTTGAAAGTATTTAATTGATAATGACCTTAATATTTTGTGGTTTTGTATTCCGTGTCATAACAATTCATAGTTATTTGCTATGTTAACACATTTTTTAGGGTTATTTTGTAACTCTTTCAACACTTTCTGATTTTTCTTTTCCACTAAAAAAGTTCTCTTAATTTCAAACACTTAAATAAGATTGTTTTTACAAGACACTTTTATTTTCCCCCTATTTTAGTTTTTAGATTTTTTTTTTGTGTAGATAGTTTAGTTTTCTTTGCGTTTTACGTAAATACAAACCGTTGGTGTTAAAGTAATACCGACAAACATACCCTCCCATGTGTCTGCAGTTATAAATTATAACAAAAATACACCAACTATTTACACAACCTTTCATACCATATATATACATATATATGTACTATATATGGCACTAACAAACATTAAAAGATATCCTTTTAAAAGCATAAATGAGCGAAAAAAGCATAAAAAGAACGGAAACAGTTTAGAACACCTACGTTTGTTTGTTTGACTAAACGAATAACAGTGTAACGAATTGGATAAAAAAATTGGAATGTAATTTTAAATTATTTTTTTCTCTTCTTTTTTTGAAAAAATTTTTTATTTTAGTTTGTCTAGGATTTTTGTATACAATTACAGGCAGGAATGTTGATTTATTTCTTTTTCGTACCACTGTGCAGGCATCGTTAGCGTTCATTATTACATACAATGACAAAACTAATACCTGTCTTTACGTTTTCCCACTTTTTTTCCTACTGTCCCGCCTTATCCTTTTTTTATTTCTTTTATTTAAACACGACTAATGATTGTGTCGTTATTTGCACAAACACCGGCACAGTATTTTACAGGATTCCGCATAACGTACGTGAGCAAAAGGGGTGTGAAAAAAGCAAGTGTTGGGTGAGGAAGTGGGTGTTTGAAGACGTAAGGGTATAAAAATAAATAAAATAAGTGGAAAAGTTAAAAGGATAAAAATTATTTATAACAACAGCATCATCATCATCACACAACAACAACAACATCTCAGCAACAACATTCTCTCATCATCATTAAACGTTTTTCATTTTGTTTTATGCTGTTGTTTTTATGTTGCTCGTACGTTTCTGTTTCTGTTTCTTTTTTTCATTCATTTTGTAACTCATAATAGGCGTTTCAGACAATTATTTGCCATAAATCGTAAGAGTATTCGACAAGTGGCCATGAGAACGAAGGAACATACGTTAGGGCTGTAAAAGTGTTAAAGCATTGTAAACCTAACTAAAAAATACAGAACTTTACGTTCACTGTGTGTGTTTCTTTATCAGGGGTTGCGGTTAGACATTTTTATACGGCAGCACAGAAAAAATAAAAATAAAAACGATCCCATAAACGTGTCAGTGGTGATATGAAATGAATTTAACTGAGGGGTTTTGTCCTTTGTTTTCAAAAGTAAATCCCCCTATTAAATGGTTAAAGTGACATATTAAATGATAGTGGCCCGCAATGGGAATTTGTACTCGCATGCATTTATTTATAATTGGCTGCTGTTGAGTTGGTAATCATACATAAATGTTGTTCGCAAATAAATAATACATAAGGAAAACAGGGATATTTGTTCGAAAATATAATTCAATTAAATTTTAATTCTTAATTTAATTTCAAATTTTGGTTATTTTTTTTGAGATACATTGGCACAATACTTAAAGCATTAGTTAATATTCGCTTAAATCTTTATGCCAATAAAAGGATTTCATAAAAATTTTCCAGGCCCTTGCCTTTTATATAGCAGGGTAAACAGTCTGATGAATGTTCTTGAAGGTGAATGTTCATGACTTCGCCTTCTCGAAATCTCTAAAAATATAAACATCGTTGTTTACATTTATTATTGTTGTGTTGTTTGTGTATTTTGTTTACATTTATTCTTGTAGTGTTGTTTGTGGATTTTTGTTTACTTGCTTACCATATTTTTGTATGCTGGTGTTTGTTATTATATTAAGCAGTACGATAATTTGTAAAAAGGTTTGTTCGCTGCATTATTTTGTTTTTGTAGCTTTTGTTAATAATTTTAATGTAAAGCGATGTAAAAGCAAAACACCAGCATCTAGATTTTTCATTTTCGTAACAATATGTTGAAGAGAAGCGTGTTTTCGTGAGTTCATTCCGTACTGATCGAAACGGATGGTTGTACAAGGTAATGTCCCTAATATTGCCAAAAACTTTCATTGAAAGTTTTTAACTATGAAGTCTTGCCGATTGATGCTTCTAATACTCCATCTTCATGTATAATCTTTTAATTTAATTTCGATTCAAACGACTCAATTTCGTATTGTGCAGTTGCCTTCAAATACTCATACATTGAATACTCTAGTCGCCACCAATTGCAGAGCATTTTACCTACTTACTTACTTAGTTAGTCATTACGACGCTTTTAGTCAGGATTACAACCTAGCTTCCTACACCACCCATGTTGTGTGTGTTAATTTTATCAATGAGAGGTGGAACCTTCAGTTGATAGCGACTCCGAACGATCGCTTTGAGAAACTTTTCATAGCAATTTTATTTTACCATGAGAGGAAGAAATACTTTTCTTATACTTTGTTTTATTTTCGAGATGTCTACCAAAGATCAGCAGTGAGTATTCAAAAAGTTGAATAGATTCGCTTCATACTCATAATTTCTAATACTTATACACATTCATACTTATTTTAATATTATCTCATACTACTCATATTCAAAGTTTGAAGTACTCATCGTACTCATACTTAACAATACGCATGATGTTATTGATTTCGATTTTCCTTTACTCAACATTTACAAGAATCACAAAATAAGTATGATTCACTTACTAACACTAAAATACTCACTAGAAGGTTGTGTGTTTGCTTTGCTTGCTGTCTTTGTCTTTCTTCTTTTTTTTTGTAACTGCAACAACAACTAAGACAGTAAATTTTGATGAATGATTCCAGTCACTCGAATCATTTATGAGTATTATGAGTATTTTTCTAAATTTATGAATCTGAATGAGTAGGCGTATGAATCAAACATATTCGGAATGGTATGAACGGTTATGTATGGGTATGTTTTCAAGTAATATTTCCTGGTTCTAAAATTGTTATTCTACATCTATCGGTTTGAACTCGTATGATATCCAATTTTTTGGTTTAGGTGCTTGCAAATGTATTGCAGTTGCAGCTAAAGTGGCTTGCAAGTTATAATCAAGTTCCTCTATTTTTGTAGTAACCTCTCCTTCTCGCAAAAACGATTTATAACGAATTGAAAGCATACAGAGTAAACTTCGATAAGTTGCCTTTTCTTAAAACACACAAAGAAAGCTTCTTATAACACCTAAGGTCTCACCAATGGCAGATGCTGATCACTTTAAATTTCCAGAAAAATCTTTATCGTGTACGAACTTCAACAACTTTTTCGCATTCACTTGTCTCAGATGACTAATGTCTGATAAAGAGTCATTCGTTAAATATCTCATGGATCTCATAAATCCAAGAACTTATATTTATATACCGAGTGCTCTATAGTTCTCTACGTTCGATAATTTTGCCACAATCATGTACAGTTCTGTGTTATTTAGATTTAACAAGCTTGTGGCCTGTACAATATCTGGGCCTAGCGAAAGTAAGTCAGAAATTTTGCATTCTTCAAGAGATCGCTAGAATCTTTTGCAACTTAATTTCCGATTACTCCGGCCTTCCACTGTACAGGTTTACCAATATATGCAGGCTTTCACAGCCATTTCTCCCAGATAATGTTTGTGGTATACCAGTGTACGATTCCGGATAGCACCACAACTGCAATCAACTCATAACAGAAGGTACCGTAGCATGAATTTGAAATGGCAGAGTGATTCAAGGAAACAATTATAACGTCTATCCCCAAAAACAAGTTATTTTCCTATCTAAGAAACCAATTTTTCTCTCCAAAAATCTTTTTCAATTTAACCGCATATGTGTGTGCTAACAACACGCCATCGAATCATGAATCTCAGCGTAGTAGTTGAGAATGTATTGTTTATGCAGTCATAACCTTCAGTAGCAAGCAATTCTTATTCCTTTTCACACACCGTTTTTAAGTGCTCAAAATGAGCTTTTCTTTTACCATAAAAGTAATATGACATAAAAACAAGACGAAAAAAACAACACCAATATCGTAACGCCAGAGAGCAAAATAGTGACCATAACGAGCAAACCCAGCCAGGCCAACCAGATATGTATACCAATACACAGCTAAAGGAGAAGTTGAGGTGTTTGATGGTGATGAAAATTAACTGAGATCATGTGCCATACATAAAACGTCAAATGGGTTTTTCCATTACATCCACATAATGGTGTTTCATTTTACACGTTTTTCTTAAATTTTTTTTCTTTTTTTTTTTTTTGAAGAAGTTATGTTACTGGCGAGTGTTACGAGTGTGTGTAATCACTTTCACATGTCAAGAGCTCAGGTTCTTGTTTTTTGCTCGCCTTCATATTGCTGCTATTCAATGTGATGATACCCGGGCAGGAGTTTTAATACATTTTTTCAGAGATTTTTTTGGAAGAACAAGTCATTAGAACGTTGGAACGTTGTTGGTGTTGTCGAGCACTTGAAGATAATTTGATTAGAAAAAAAATATTTTCTTGCAAAATATTTTCTTCAGGTTTTTCTTATTATTTAATAATTTTATTTTTTATAATTTTAATTTATTTTTTATTTTCAATTAATTTTTTAAATTAATTTTTTTTATTTTTTTTTTTTAATTTTTTATTTATTTTTTATTTATTTTTAATTTCCTTGTATTTTATTTTATTATTTGTAGGATTTACCTCTCGATTATAATGATATCGACGTGGATGATTCTGGCCTGGTAGGTTTTTTATTTTATTTTTTATTTTTTAAATTTTGTTTTTATTTTTCTTTATTTTTTTTCAATGCCAGTTTCCTACAGATGAGTCTTCGGGTGATATATTCGATTGGGATGGTGTAAGTATTCCAAATAAATCTTAGTTAAAATATTGTTACGTTTTTACCTTTTAAAAACGTTTAAATTATGAGCTCGTAGATTGCAAATAAAATAAATTTAAACTTATGTTTAGTTTTAATTAAATTTTATTTATTATTCGCAACAATTCTGTGTGCCACTGTTTGCAACTTAATGTAAACAACAACGATTGCTTTTCTTTGTTAGTTCTCTGTTTATACCCTTTGCATAAAAAATAACAATTATTCGGCAGATCTTTGTAACGCAGATCTTTAAACCAAGATTACTCTCTTTAAATGCACGGTGTCCTTGCACAAGACTGACTGAACTTCACTAACTCACTCGCCTACTTTGCCTTGCTTTTATAGATATATGTATAACGTAAATATATAGAATATAGTAAATAATATAAAGAAGTAGCCCTCATGTACACAATTACAAGGTATGCGACATATTAATCTTATGTTCCTTATTGACGGACAATCCATTATACTGCCCTCAGTCAATATAGGATTTCCATTTCTGGTAAACACTTCTTCCTCAATCTTGTAGCATAGATGAACTACAGGAAACTGTTCGGTTCGGTATCTCTTGTTAAGAATTCTATTGTTTCCTTCTGACATGCATTAACGTAGATTTATTTTGCTTTTCACAGACTCTACTTAAAGCGCCTCTTATTTTAAACAAATGTGCTTTGAGTCTTCAAATCCTGTTCAAAATAATACTCTGTAGTAAGACTCATATCACTTCCTGATACAACAATAATTTTCTTTCAAATATTGGTTAAGAGTAGAGAAGAAAAGACAAAAATTTCGATTTTGTTTAAAATTTATTTGCAGGAGATCCATGTGATTACGTTTCACATATAAAAGGAAGGTATTACGATACGTTTAGGAAAGCGCAGTAGATATTGTGTTTGGCTAAGTAGAGGAGAACTCATAATATCAAACCTCAGCTCTGACATTTAGAAAAAAAAAATAATAATAATCAGCAGTCCTTTTGGAAGAGTTTTAAAATTTATATTTATAAAATTCCTATTAAAAGCTTTTCAAATCTATCGTTCGGACTCGTATTCTGGCAAAAACTCTGAGAGTATGAAAAGATTGCCATGAAAAGATTAAAGTTTCTGCAACTCTTGGATAAAATTAACACACGCAATCTGAGAGCTGTGAAAAGATAGGTCGTAATCCCGACTAACGGCTAGTAAATTAAATAAAGTAATCCATGATTCAGACAAATTTCGGGTACTCTCCTTGTGTGTGTAGAGTAGATAGTACTGCAATCGAGCATTTAGCTGTGGGCGTACAAAATGAATATTCCGATTGGGAAAAGTCTGGAATATTATACAGATGAAGTAAATCAGCTTTAGTAGAGTGTTGCCATAACGTAGTGCGCCGTTTACACAACCCATTCCTTATTTTTAAGCAGGGTTTTGATCCATTTCAGTAGCATGTAATAGATGGGGACTTCCAGAATCTAGGCTCAATATTTTATCATCTATAATATTTATGGCTCAAATAGTATTTCGAACATATGGATTTGTCTGCTAACCTGTCTTGTCTACAATTCGAATTTTACTCAATAGCCTTTCTTTCGGATAAATGCTGCTGCTTGCAGACATTTTGAATTTGCCCCCTGTACTGGTGACCATTGATTTGGCAAATACTTTTCAAGTTTGGCAAAAAATTTCCAACCTAACATTACTAACTGAGTAATCTTTGTTACTGTGACGGTGGATATTGGAGAGAAAGGTTAAATATTGACAAGGTGGCAGGCGCTGAATTTCAGTTCAAAACCTAACGCTGCACAAAGCGTATTACCTGATGTGCGTTGAACTAAGTTTACATAGTGCTATGCTATATTATACTGAACAGAATAAATTGAATGTTTATGCTAATATTTCAAGCATGCCACAGGGGTCACTGTATTCAACTGAACTTATGTGACATCATTGGTCTATCAAGAACTACCCTGCAGTAAAATGCGCATCAGATCATCTGGTGAAAAATAATTTCTTATATTCAGGTAAAAGAAGGTTTTATGCAATGGGAAATACTGTTTTAAAACATAGATTGTGTACATTAACCATTCAGCAACGGTGTGGTCAGGAACTTGTTTGCAGATATCAAAGATTTGCTTCCAATGTATAGTACAACAGTGTTTATACATCCAGTTTTTTCTATAATTCACTAAACTCTGACCGGTAGCGTTAACTTTCTCTATTTACTTCATTTATTTTTGGTTTGGTAACTTCTAGAACCGTACTAGTTATGTATAGTTTTGTTATTGTAATTTAGTATTGTAGAGTTTTGTTATTGCCATAGTTTTGTTACTGTTTGTTTGTTTTGTCTTCCTGTCTTGGTCTTCAGAACAATATGCGACCCATAAAAATTTAATTTTGTTGTCATAAACACTATTAATTACAAAAAAATTATTCGTTTTACGTTTTTCAAGTCATTTCATAAAACAGGTTCCATTTTATCTTAATTTTTTGTTATTATGAGAAGAAATTACACAATAATTGCATACTAAATGTTGAAATTTACAAGATATATTAATATTTCCAATAATTTTTCGCTATTGTTCAGCATTTCCCAAAAAAGAAAAATAAATAAAAAAAATATCAAGTGAAACCCTAACAATTTTATTGTAAAATTGAATATATTTTCTTAAACAATTTGCAAAATATATATATAAAAAAAGCATTTAAAATTCATATTTTTATGAATAACATTTAAAGGCTTGTCTTGATATCAAAACATTTTATATAAATTATAAAATTATTTGATAAAATTTAAATAAAAATCCTTTTTTGTTTTTGTTTTCTTATACTTTTTACCAGAAATATTTTCCATTTTCTTTTTTTATTTTAATTAAGTGCCTTAAATTTACTTTCATTTAAACTCCCTTTAGTAAGAATTTTTTATATTTTTCCCATGTTTTTTTCCTTTTTTTCTTTGTTATGAAATGAAAATTGTTCAGAAAATTGTTCGTTACTTGTACGGTAGGTAGTTTGGCCTCTTGTGAACTTTTAAGGTCTTTAGACAGTGTTTTTATGCTTTTAACCCATAACACATGTCAATGCAAAAAAAAAATTGTTTTTGTGTTTGTTCTCTGGTTTCTTGTCTTCTTTTTGTTTTTCATGATTGGGGACAAAGGAAAAACATTTTAATATTTGGGTCAGGCTGTTCAAAATAAAAAAGCATGCAAAAAAGTTAAAAAAACAAAAAAGGGACACATTCAAACGGTATGATATGGTACACGGTAAAATAAATTTAATAAAAAAATAGTTTACAAAGATAACTGTGAAATAACCAACGAGTCAAAGAGTAAAACTAATTTGAGAAACTCGCATCAAAAAAAGGAGGGAAACAATTTATTTTTCAAGTGATGAGTAAAAGAAAAATTTAATAAAATTTCCTACGTTTCTGCATGAAATATTTAATGTCGAGAGCATCATTACTCGTTACATACTCATTTTCTAACCCATAAAATGTTATACCATGTTTGGTACCATATGGGGGGAAATTCCTATATGATGACATAAATCCATACGATTTCAAAAGTAAAGTCAAACGGAACACAATTTAATACCTCCATTACATCATTATTTAGGAAATACAAGGTCATTTAAATAATTGCCTTCGGAAGAGCTACAGCAGGCTATCGTTTATACTCCGACTAATTTCTTCCACGCTTCGCACAGTGTCTATGTGATAATTTCAAGAGTATGAGTTTTCAAATGCTCTAACATATGGAGTTTAACTATACAGACACGGTCTTTAATGTAGCTCTACAAAAAGATCCAAAGACAACAAATCACATGATCTTGCTGGACAATTGCCGATGTCAATTACACCTTTTGAAAGATGCTCATGCAATCAAACTGTATCTGGTCAAGTTGCATTCCACAGAACACCGTATTATTGAAACACTGCATCATCCTGTTTATAATCTTCAATAGCATGCCAAAAAAAAAATGTCGGTAATCATACGTCCACAGCGTTCACAATTGACGGAAACTGTTTTTCCAAAATTATTTTCGAAAAACCGTCATGGACGCCAAAGACATAACGAATGCATTTAGTTTCCACAAAAACTTCGAGGTTCTCTGGTCGTCATATACCGGGGCTTAAGGTCTTAAGGGCAATTACATGACCGGTTAGCTTGCGTAAATTCTTGAGAAATGGGCGTAAATACTAGAGTCCTTCTGTAAGTGCTTTCTATTCTTAAATTTAAATACAGCAGTGTGCACAGTGGTCAGCACAGGGGCTGCATTCACCTGTGGCGTCACAGCGGGCCTCTATGCGTGCTCAAGTGAGCTTTGTGATATCAGAGCTATCACTCCGACCTAACCTAACCTAATCTAAGTGTGTACAAGGTATCGTCGTATGAGGAAGCGTCGTATAAGGTATCGTCGGAGGAGGTATCGTGGTATCAGGCATAGTCGTGTGAGATATCGTACTATGAGGAATCGTCGTTTGATGGAATACAAATTCGTTGAAATGTTCATCACAATTTATGTGGGTGGAATGTATTCGAAATGTTCGAATTTCTTTCACTCTGGCTTAAAAATCAGGCTGAATTTTTTTTAAATGGCATGGATTATATTTGGCGTTGTGGCCCGCTGTGGCTTGTGGCTTATTCGAATACGAATTAAGAAAAATCCACAAGAAAAAGAGTAACAACGTCAAATCGCTCGATGTCGGTAGCCAGCTCACATCATCTCCATCTATGGTGGCAATGTCCTCAAATCAATCGTGCAGGATAGCTAATGTGACATGATCTGTATGGCATGTAAGCAATCCTATTGAATATTAATGTTATTGGTGTCCCGTTCATCCAATTTGTGCTAAAAGAAGCTGGCCAAATAGTGCTTGCCATTGACTGTAAAAGCTTAAACATTTCTTTGAAAACGTATTCTGCACTGAAACGGTCAGAATTAGTTATTAAAACTCTTCAGTCCGGATTACAAACTAGCTTCTCACATCCCTTATGCTGTGTGTGTTAATTTTATACATGAATGGCAGGACCTACAAGTTAAAGTCGACTCCGAACGACAGATTTTTGAGAAACTTTTCATAGGAATTTTATTTTACTTTCAGTGTTTTTGTCAGAAATCTATTGAGAGGAAGTCACCAAAGAAATATTTTCTTAGATTTCGTTTTGAAGACTTCATTCCAACTATGCACTGATGCCGCTAGCTTTAAATCCTTACAAAATAGTTTTTTTGGTATGCATTGAATCCTTCTGGATGTGATGTGGATTGAAGTCATCTCAAATTCGTCAATTTTGTTTATTCACGTACTCAATTAATTATTTCATTGCTGAAGATGATTTTTCGTTGAAAGTAGGATCAGTTTTCAGTTTTTGCTCCTGAGTCCGTTCAGGGAATACACGTCGTTAGCTACGGTCTTCCATAGTAGTTTGTCAGAAGAGACTGGATAAATGGCAACTAGGGAGACAACTGTAGCTTCAACAAGATGCCCAAAAGATTTGCCAGAAATTCAGAAAAGCCTGTTAGAAAATCTTAAAATTAATGGATTGATTGCTGCCACCATTTTTATGCCAATAAATCCTTCGAAATAATATTCGAAGTAATTTAAAGTAATCTTTAAAACATAGATCAATATACATAAATCACTACAACCGTATAAAGATAGTATTACGTTTTTACCTTTAAAAAACGTTTAAAATATAAGCTCGTAGATTGCAAATAAAATAAAAATAAATTTGTGTTTAGCTCTAATCAAAATTCTTTATTATTCGCACAATTCTGTGTGCCACTGTTCACAACTTGATGTAAACAACAACAATAGCTTTGTTTGTTATTCCTCCGTTTACACTCTTTGCATAAACAATAACAATTACTACGTAATTATTCGACAAATCTTTGTAACGTAGATCTTCAAACCACGATTACTCTCTTCAAACACTCCGCGTCTGCACACAAGACTGACTGATCTAACTCAGTCGCCTGCTTTGCCTTGCCTTTTATATTGCAAAGTAAACCGTCTGATAAATGTTCTAGAACATCGTTATTTACATTTATTATTGTAGTGTTGTTGGTGTATTTTTGTTTACTTGTGTACCATTTTTTATGCTGGTGTTTGTTGTTATATTATGCAGTACGATAATTTGTAAACAGGTTTGTTTACTGCATTGTTTTGTTTTTGTAGCTTTTATTTATAATTTTAATGTTAAGCGATGTAATAGCAAACCACCAGCACCTAGATATTTTATTTTCGTAACAATATCATATTGTATGACTTCATTACCTATATTTCCGTATATATTTGCTAAAAATAATAAAAGGTTTAAATTTTCATGAAGTATTTTCTGCTCATTTTTCAATTTACTTACTTTCCTTTAATAGTAGAAAAATAAATTCCTGGCCACCCTTTCCACAGTGTTGTTATGATGAGTGTGCCACATGTAGTAGTAGTGGCAAGTATGTTGTATGAATGGAAACAACCTTGTAAGTGGTGACATGTTTTCTTGACATGTTTCGTTTTCGAACAACTTGTATATGTTTTTACCCGAAATTGTTTTAGTTTCTCTTCCTTTTTATTACTTCTTCCCTTACAACTCAAATATTGTTGATGCTACGAAAAGTCTCTTGATGTTGTTCGCTTTCATTTTTTCAGGTTTTTTTGTTTTCTTTTCATAAACTTTTACTCAATGTTTCATTTTTCAACAAATATTTGTTGGAATTTTCTTTTCTTTTTTTATTTCTTTTTTTTTGGGTAAATTTTTGTAAATGAAAGTGATTAAATATTTGTGGTTACGGTGTTGTTGTTGTTGTTTCTCTTTTCTTTTATATTTTTTTTCTTTCCTTTTCATGTCTTTATATATGGTTTCTAAAGAATCTAAAGACTTTTATAAGAAAAATTGTGTTTTTCATGTTGCTTCACAGGACGACACATTTTGGTAAATTAAAACAGCATGTTATCGTTAAGGATGTGTAATTGACAGTCAATATATATTGTTGTTGTTGCTGTTTTTCTTTGTATGTACTATAATGAAAAAAGGATTTTTCTTATTAAACAACATTAGTAAAAAAAAAAGCAAAAATTTAATGGAAAAACAAATTAATAAAAAGGAAATTAAAAAGAAAAGTTATGCCTTCCCTGCAAATAAAAATAATAAATTATCAAAATTAATAAAAGTATACGTATGTATTGGTAAATTAATCAACTGCACATACATATACCCTTCCAAAACCGCAGAAGTGTTTGCAATAAAAATTAAAATAAAATTTTTTTTTAGCTTGCACTCTTTCAATTACCACTGAAGACAGTAGGGGTACTTTGGCTCACGCTGATATGTGTAAAGCCGAAGAATATTTGAATAATATGGAGTTATTTAATACAGTAACACACTATCAGTCAGCATGGGACATGAGCTATTTAACTAAACACAAGTTGATCAATTAGAATATACTCTAGGCTTACAATAAAAACATTGCGCATCAATATATGCCCTCGCCTTACATACATACATTACGACCAGAGCAATGACTATTCAAAACGATGAGTAGATTCGAATCATACTTATAATTTCTGATACTTATACGCATTCATACTTAATTTAATATCAAACTCATACTAATCATATTCAAAGTTTGAAATACTCATGGTACTCATACTTAACAATACGCATGATGTTATTGATTTCGACTCTCCTTTACTCAACATTTACAATAATCACTAAATTAGTGTAATTCGCGTACGAACACTACAATACTCACTAGAAGGTTGTGTATTTGGTTTGCTGCTGTCTTTGTCTTTATCTTTCTTCTTTTTTTGTGAATGCAACAACAGCTAAGACTGTAAATTTGATGAATGATTCGAATCACTCGAATCATTTATGAGTGTTATGAGTTCTTTTCTAAATTTATGTATCTGAATGAGTAGGCGTATGAATCAGACATATTTCGAATGTAATGAGTTTGATGTCAGCGATGTACTCATACCCATTGCAACTTGTACTTATAAATCAATGTTGTACTGAGTACGAATGAATCAGAGTAGTTGGATTTCAATACCGTTGACTCACTCATACTCAAAATTTCATGAGTACTTATGAGTAGCGAAAAAGCGATTAATTGCTGATCGCTGGTCAGGATTACGACCTTGCTTCTCACACCACTTATGTTATATATGTTAGTTTTAGACATGAGTGGCGGGACCTACAGTTTGCGATCAGGTTTTTGAGAAATTTTTTATGGCAATTTTTTTATTTTTGCCAGAAATCTACTGGGAGGACCTAAGGTTCGAACCGTGGCCTCACATCTAATAAGCCAACACACTGCCTGCTAGACTACACGGCTTAAATGAATTAAAAAAGAAAAAGAGAAAAGCATGTTGATTGGACAACATATCCTGAAATTCTCATCTTATCTTTATCATTTCTCTGATCACTACTTGCTTAATAGGTCATTACAACCCTTTAGCCAAGATTACGACCTAGCTTATCACACCACCCATGTGTTCTGTATTCATTTCATCCATAAATAGCAACAAATACAGTTTAAAATCGACTTCGAACGACAAATTTTTGAGAAAATTTTCATGTGCAATTTTTTGTAATGCATTGACCTCCCTTGACACTTTTGTAAATTAGTATCAAAAATTTAGTTTGTTCACGTAGCCTTGCATCCAGAAATAGGTCTCAAATGGCTTGCAAACTTTTTTTGAGTCCATTTAACAAACAAATGTTCTTTGGTAATCTATCTACGGTTCCTGAGTTATACCGCCGATACACCAAAATTGATGTAAGTCTGGAGATCAAGCGCTATACCACTCTTGCCAACCGATGCTACTATGGTCTCAATAGGTAATTGAGCAGCAGAGACCTATCTCATGCGGCAAAACTAATACTCTACAAGATGCTTATCCTCCTCGTGCTTTTTTATGCTGCAGAGCAATGGACACTATAAGCACTGATGCAGCAGCTTTAAGAGTATTCGATAGAAAAGTCCACAGATCTTTGGTCCAGTGCGAGTTATAGATACAGTGAGCTGTATGAGCTTCTCAACGACATGAACGTTGTGGGCATGTCGTTCGATTGTAGGAGAATGCTCCGACGAGATGGATATTTGATGGGAAGATTCGCGAAGAGGACGACCCTCTTTTCGTTGGATGGACTAGATCAACTGACCAACTGACGTAGGCGCGAAAGAAACAAAGGCACCTAGAAAGATGTGTTAAAGCAGCCCGAAAGCCATTAATCGGGTTGTTATTTACCAGTTAACTAAAGTAAGAATAGTTCTCTCGGTAGAGCATAAAATGGGTGAAGTGTGTGCACTTTGGCACCATTTTGCTGAGTTAATGTTATTATTTGCACGTCTTGTTATATGCTATATTCGTAGATAATGATTTAGCAAAACAGATTGAAAAACTGTAGGCTAACACGTTGACTGCTGCGGCAATTTTCAGAAAACTAGCCGAGCAAGACAACATTGACTTTTAGTTCTTTTCCCAGAAGCCATTTATCGATACTAGCAGTGATATAATACGATTTTATTCGTAGCTACAAAAAATGACAGGTTTAGTGAGTACGTGATAACTCACCCTAAAAGGAAACACAATCTACGAATTATCTCGTAGTCGGCAGTCAACGTGTTAAACAAGATAGCCGTTGAAGTTTAAAAGTCCCTGTTGTAAGACTCCATATGATACGACGGTAATGTAGCTAATTTTCACTCATTTTTAAATGTAGGTTTTCCTAAAAGCGGCCCAGCTGAGACGTTTTAAACAAAACGAACTGTGCAAAATATTCCAACAATCTTCTGTCAAAAACTCTGAGAGCAAATAAAATTGCCATGAAAATTTCTTATAAAAAATTTGTTATTCAGAGTCCCCTTAAAAATGTAGTATGTTCCTTCGTTCATGGATAAAATTAACAAAAACAACATGGGTGGTGTGAGAAACTAAGTTGTAAACCTTACTAAATGTTTATAGTGTTGTCTGATTCAATTAGTATTGCTAGAGTTATTCCATTTGAGAGAGAGCTAACCACAGTTTTTTAACGATCGCTTTCGAAAGCCCAACTATTTCTTCAAAGTCGTTGCCTCCTTATTACCGAGTCATATTATATTTTCTGAAGTATATACGGCAATGTTGTATGATAAGTAAGTTTATCAAAGAGTTTGTTTAACTATTTCATTTTCATTTTATATATTCAATTAGAAATATTTATAAACCTTCAATGCTTTCCTTTGGTTTTCTAAAAGCTTATGGAAAAAGTTTTTGTTCAATATTATTCTGAGTGTCCGTATATATTGTTTACTGCTTTCTCTCTCTCTCTCTCTCCGTCTGATGTTAATTTTTATTTTCAGTTTTCTGTTCGTTTTTGTTTTGTTTTTGTGGCATTTTTTTGTATGTGAGAAGTGAAATATTGTTGGATAGTAAAACCATTGTTGCTGTCATTTGAGGATTTACCGACTTTTTTGCATAAGTGATTTTTATTGGCATTTTGTATTATTGCCCTGAACTGAACTTCACAGTTACAATTCATGCAGCCAGAGCTATGTAGTAGTCAGGCAGCCCAGCAGTCAGTCAGTCATGGACGTATTCTACTTTACATAGAAAGATGCAGTCAACAACGTAATTTTAGTTTTTTTGCGTTTTTAGTTAATATTTTATTTTTTGTTTTATTTTGTATTTTTCATTGTATTTTTTATAAATGTATTGTTTTTGTATTTATTTTTGTTTTATTGATCGCTGGTTACACTCTGTGATTCGCACAGTATGAGTACTTTAACTTGTCCAACTTTAAATTGTTATTGTTTTTGTTGTGTTTTTGGGTAGTTTTTCAATTTTGCTACAGAAGTAAAAAAGGGAATTTTAAAGTCTAGAGATGTTTAAAAAAATATGGAATATTTTCTATTATTTTCTGCAAATGAAGTTACTATCGTTAGATGGGGGTAACAAACTAAGGAAATATAAGAATTTAACAGAATCTAATGAAAAAATTATTTGAAAATGATTATATTTTCTTTATAAATAAACTACGAATCATAGAAGCTTGATCAGCAGTTTATTTTGCATCATTTTGTATTATTTTACAAATTGCTAATGCAAAAATAATGCCACACTGTTTGTGGGACTTGATGTCTTTGAAACACATTGAATAGTCGTTCTGAAGTAGATGAATTATATGTCTAGTAGGTAGTGTGTTGGCTTATTAGATGTAAAGCCAGGGTTCGAGCCCCAGTCCAGACATCAAAACAAAAATACAAAAAGTATTTCTTCAAATTTCGAAAGAGAGAAAATAATTTTTCAAATTTCGTTTTGAGGAGATGCCTGTCCTGGGGTTTGAACCGAGGCCTCACGTGTAATAAACCAACACACTTCTAACTAGACTACGGCGACTTCATATATATGCATGTATGCAGACAACAACGATAAAATTGCACACTTTTGCAATTTTTTAGATATAAAGAAACACTCTTAGTTTGACTTGATATCTTGGAAACGCATTTACAGAAATACTGGTGGCAGATATTATATCATTGACTAACAAACTCAGAAGCCCTACGAGGTAATGTAAGGCGGATTCTATTTTAAAGCATTGTATGCAAGTCCCATTTCCGCTTAAAACATTTGTGGAGCATTAGCTAGCTGACTGTTCTCTTGAACATCATATATAAAAGCCATGAGACGATAATATTAACACGAACATTAGAGCATGCTTCATATTTAAGTTTTGAAGTCAGAATTATTCTTTTGCCATTAAAAAAATTTAATAAAAAATATCCTTAAATTTAACATTACATATTTTAAATCTTATTTATCCAAAATAAATAACTAAAAAATATTTTTTCTTTAAATTACAGGCCACAAGCATTTACGATGGCAGTGGTATGCCGCCTCCGCAATCACAATATCCACATGAAAGACGTAAGTATTTGAAATTTAGTTTTAAAATATAATATCCGACTG
The DNA here is from genome assembly GCA_932273835.1 of Sarcophaga variegata. Taxonomy (NCBI): domain Eukaryota; kingdom Metazoa; phylum Arthropoda; class Insecta; order Diptera; family Sarcophagidae; genus Sarcophaga; species Sarcophaga variegata. Next base: position 68,260,394 of record OW026362.1, read on the forward strand.
TAAAGTACTTTTATTTTAATTTACAAATCAAAAACAAATAATATGCCATAAGGGCAATATTTGCATTAGGAATATTTAACAGAGGTATTTTAAAATCTATTTCTATTTAAGTAAGTCCTTGAGAAGCTCGCTCTTGAGTTACACGTCTATGAGGTGTATCACTGTATACATTTTATAAACATATCAGTGCTCCTTCTGTAGCTAAAATAGGCCGTAGCTAACCTGATAAAGGTATTCTGTATACAGCTAATATTGGATTAGTTCAAAAGAGTAAAGTGAATACCAACCACTTTAAAGTTAAGTTTTAAATAGACTCTTTACCGAGGGTTTACATTAAATGAATCAGAAAATTAGTCCCTTAATTGGTCATTACAACCTTTTAGAAAATATTAGGACCACGCTTCCCATACCGCCCATGTTGTGTGTGTTAATTTTATCCACGAACAATGGATTTGAGAAACTTTTTATGGACATTTTTATTTTCTCTCAGAGTTTTTATCAGAAAAGTGTTGAGAGGAAGTTACTGATGAAATATTTTCTCATATTTCGTTTTGTTCGAGAAGTATAAGCTGTGCATTGAACTACGGACTCACGTCTAATAAGCCAACTAGACTGCCGCGAATTGGGAAGTCTGAAGATACACTCTTCTCTTCTTAAAATCAACTCATAAGATTCTTGATAAGACTTCCATATTTGCTTAGTTGTCTTACTTAGTCGTCTGTCGAATTTCAGCTTCAGATGTCCTCCGATTTTTACATCAATTCCTCTATCGCCTTAGCATTCTCTAAATACGGATCTCAAATATTGTTGATTCAAATACGAAAATCTTCGCCAATAGTTCCCAGTGCTTAACATCGTACATGCTTTGCGGCACAGGATAAGGGATTTGTAGAGCCACAATGGCCTAATATAGGCCTTTGCTAGTCAATTGCCTTTTGCTTGATCTACAAACTAACATCTGTGTCACAAATAACAGCAAGTTTAATACATTACTTGATAATATCGAGGAATATAAAAGTATATTCCCGCTGTACAATACTAACGGCAGCACTGTTACTAGCGTGTTCAAGCAACTCGACACTTTCTTAAAAAATAGTGTCAATGGGGTGAAGTTCCGTCTTCCGCAGAATATTCTCATATAATAAGGGCTCATCTAGTCTGAAACCTCATACGATCGGACAGATCCTTTAACCTAGAATTGTTTAGAATCATGTTGCCTAGCCATATAAGCTTCGCGGGGAAACAGAACTCTGGAATTGCTTCATAAACCTAAATAGCTTATCAGACTATGGAATGGTGCCTTATAATCGACATGAATTTGATACGTAAGAACTTGGCTTCCAGGTCAATAGATGCACTGCTAAGATTAATACTCTATTTTGAGAAGGCTTATATCCCTGTAATTGATACATGTGATGAAGATGCAGAGGTATTAATGAAAGTAAAATTTAGATCAAGTTGTAGGAAATATCTCAAATCACTCAAAAATTTTTAAACCAATCAGTTTTACCAAAACTTAGTCCAAAATTTGTAACACCAATGCAGTTACTTGACTATATTCATCAAATGCTTGAAGTATCTAAGTAAGTCAGCTATCTATGTTGACAGAATATTTGTTTTTGGTGTTTCGATGAAATTTTTTGTGAAATTGTTATTATTAAAGTTTTAAATATTCCTCTAAATATCAATAATGTTCGAATGGTATTTTGTAAAATTTATTTACCTTCGAGTACAGCATTTATAATGATTCGATAGTTTTCTGCAATGATTTCCATTTTGTAAACAGACCCTACACGCCATTACGTTGAATAAAAATTGAGTGATACAGTAACACATCTAGTCACACGTACAGTGATGGTTAGCGGAATGAAAGCATTTGAAAAATTGAGGTACATTTTAGAGAAGAAAATTGTATGAAAGGTGAGAAGATGTTAAAAAAAAAAACGATTTTGACTTCCACTAATCCCCGTCAAATACCCGTTTCCCTCGATCATCCCCTTTCAACTGAACGACATGGCCGACTCAGTGCAGATGCTCATGCAGCTCATTGTTGGATAGAATGCGAAAATCATCGCCAACTCGCACCGGATCGAAGATCTGACGTAAAACTTTTCTCTCGAATACTCACAAGATCAAAACATTCGTGCTTAATAGGCTCCAGTCTTCTGCTCCATAAAGAAGCATGGAAGGAAGGAGCGAATTTTTTAATATAAGTTTCGTCTTCTTTGTTACGCAATTGCATATTGAGACAATAACAGTGCTTGTTGACAAGAGTGATCATACGATTGTCTCAAGACTGACTGCCAACGACGGCCATTTTTTTTTGTTTAGGCCTGAGGTGGGAATCTTCGACAGACACTTTTGTTCCAACAAAAGAGTGCATGATTCACCATCACTGGCGCCTACGTACTAAACCCACCCGTCACACACTTCAACCACTCTCCCTCCGCGGGACTGCCACAAGGTACTACTTCGCGGAGGGCTGGTTAGCTTTAAAGCTTTGTCACACTAAGTTAAATTTCGCCTCCAGTCTTCGGAGTTCTAGCATAACTTCAGCCATTCTCTAGCTGTATTGGCTCCATAGAATCCTAGAATTCAACACCTCTTCCATAAGCCGAGTTGGTCCGAAACTCGTTTCCCAGGGCCATCTAAATCTGGGAGAGCATGTTAGAATATGCTCCATTTCTTCCTCCTCATCTATACAGTTTGGGCATAAAGGCTACAGGTACTTCCTGAAGCACCTATGACCAGTTAGGAACTGGGTCACGTAGTAGTTCATACGACTGCCATATGTGCCCATACATATGTGCACATATTTCCCATTCCTTTCTTTTGCTTGTTTTTAGTAAACATTTCAATTCCAGTGACATTTTCCTTCAATCTCACACGCATGAACTTGTTTTTCCATGTGTGCTTTGAAACAAATATCCGTCACTGTATAGTTATAAATAAACATGCAAAATTGCGTACGAAAAAATGCTTACATTTATATGTACATACGTACGTACATATGTACATACATAGATTCGTACAAACATAAAATGTAATTATTTTCTAGGTTTGCTTTGCTGTGATATTTATGCGAAATCGGCATGTAGGACAATTCTACAATTGCTCTAACAACGGCAACAACAACAACAACAATAAATAAATTCATACACCATGTAAAATATACGTACAATTCGAATGTAAAAGTGGACATGCAAACGCCATAACCACTGGAATATGAAAATGCAAATAACGACGATATACCTTAATAATGCAAAGTAGGAAAGTTTTTATGTTTTACCCTCGATTCATGCACATTTTTTTCTGCGTACTCGTACACAACATACGGACCACAAATACCTGGTATTCCACATAATATTTTATAAAGTTTTTATCCCCCCACCCCCTCATATACCATACAATAGTACCATTTGTGCACATATACGGTGTTAGCATTCAAGGCATATCTATTGATTGTGGTGTGCAAATGAACACGAAACAAATTGTAACATTTACCAACCACACCACACTACACCACACTACACAACTACCACCACCAATACAACCTGCAGGTATGGTATATCATTATGGCTGTTTATGTATGCAACAGGATTTACATTTTTGTTTTCTCTCCATTTTTTCTATTTGCTTGTCGAGTGAGAGAGAGAGAGAGGGAAGGTGGTTGAGAAAATCTAACAATAAATTGCATGCAAATGATGGTGTCTTGCGTATATTGAATGAAATTGCAAGACATTAGATTTAATGGCAGTTATTTTATGAATATTTTTTCATTAAATCTTACACTATCGAGGGTAGGGTGATACATTAATAGCAGTCAACAGATTTACATGAAAATTTAAAACATAATACTGTTACGTTCTTGCCTTCTAAAAACGTTTAAAATATGAGCTCGTAGATTGTAAATAAAATAAAAACATTAATTTGTATTTAGTTTTAATTAAAATCCTTTATTATTAATTGTTTGTTATTACTATGTTTACACTTTTTGCACAAACAATAACAATTCCTAGCCAATTGTTCGACAAATCTTTGTAACGGAGATCTTCAAACCACGATTACTCTTTCAAACACACCGCGTCTTCAGACAAGACTGACTGAACATCACACACTCACTCGCCTGCTTTGCCTTGCCTTTTATATGGCAGGGTAAACAGTCTGATGAATGTTCTTGAAGGCGAACGTTCATGACTCCGCCTTCTCGAAATCTCTATAACCGTTGTTTACGTTTATTATTGTAGTGTTGTTGGCATATTTTTGTTTACTTGTTTACCATTTCTTTTATGCTGGTGTTGAAATTTAGTAAGTTCACATGAGGAATACATGTTCATGGGAATGTTCTTTAAACATACATGTTCTATGTCAAAAGTTGGACCTAAGGTTGTAGCCTTTACTGTCCGATTATTGTGGTGCAAATCAAGCTGAAATATATTACCATTATAAGAGCATATCGCAGAGGGGTATACGGATATTTACCAACAGTAAAGGAAACCAGTCGCCGTGGTCTAGTAGGTAGTATGTAGGTTTATTAGAAGTGAGGCCAGCAAAACGAAATACGAAAAATATTTCTTAGGCGACTTCCTCTCAGCAGATTTCTGGCAATAACACTGAATGTAAATAAAATTGTAAAGTTTCTCAAAAATCTGTTGTATGAAGTCGACTTAAACTGTAGGTCACAACACTCTTGTATAAAATTAATGGGTGGTGTGAGAAACTAGGTCGTTATCCTGACTTATTTCATTATGAAATTTATTAGGGAGCAACTGGCGACTCATTCCCCAACTGTCAGCATAATCAGTTGATTCTCAGATTTTGAGAAATTTTTTACAACGCGACTTAGCAACAGAAATGAGTGGAATCTGGAAGCTGTAATACTCTTTTTAAAAGAGTGATTTCTTTGTAGTAGAAGGGCGAAAATTTTTGTTCTCAGAATGAAATACTAAGAATCCATGAGGACACTTATGTGTATCTTCCAAGTCTAAATTATACCATGGGAAGGTGCGTTTAATTCAACTTCGATGGGAGGTACAAACGACAGGATCTAGCAAAAGAGACAAGGGCTGGTCGACAAGTTAAGGTAAGGTTACCTTCTGCTAGACCCCAGGTCATTTGGAAATTCTCGGTAATAAGCAAGCAGAAGAGATTAGTAGTGAAGCTTGCACACCGTTAATGAAGCCAGGACGCTTCTGTGAAGTGGGGGTGAATATTTAGAAAGGTATGCCTACGGAAAGAAAAGACAAAAGGGGAAAAGACTCTTCTCAAATCAAGCGGCTTTGAGTCAATCAAAACTTTTGTTCGGAAACTACCAAAAGAAAGGTTCATGTGTCGTGATCGAGAAATAATCTGAAGTTGATAGCTGGTTTTTTGACAGGGCACGGTAAACTCAGGGGCACTTGACAAATGAGAACAAATTATCGAAAAACATTCTTAGAACCAGTGAGGCATTAATGCATCCCAGAAAGAAGCACCTGGGTGCATAACAAATGCCGGTCAGGGTATAGGCATTATTGACAACGAAAATCATTCTAAGGTTTGTCAGGGCAATAGAGTGGGAGAAGACATTATAGGAATATTCTGTAAGGTACCAGTTTGTCATTATATTAGTAACGCTGGAAAGTTTTAATTTTATACGAAAGGTTTCTTAATGTACTAGCATGTGTCTAGACGTGCTGCTTTAATATTAGGGCTTGAAAACTTGTTTATATAAAAGGAAAGTATACTAAATTTTATAGCATGAACAAAGCGAAATATTGACGAAGACTTCTTCAGTGACTTGCTCTCATCAGATTTCTGGCAAAAACTCTGAGGGTAAATAAAATTGGCATGAAAAGTTTCTCAACTATTTCTTATTCGGAGTCGACTTTAAAATGTAGATCCCGCCACTTATGGATAAAATTAACACTCACAACATAAGTGGTGAGAGAAGTTAGGTTGTAAACTTGACTGAAGGGTTGTAATGATATAATATATGTATATATCCTTATATAGTAGTATGTAGAATGTATTTTAAAATCTCTGATAACATCTCTGATAACAATTTTTTAAATATTTTTTCTTTTTTATTTACAGCATATCGTACAATAAAAGGCGAGAAAGGTGAACGAGGCCCCAAGGGATCACCTGGTGATAGTATACGTGGTCCTCCTGGACCACCAGGTCCTTCTGGTCCTAAGGGTGAACCTGGTTTATTTCCTCCCTTTATTGATTTCACTGCCAATCCAGAGGCGGTAAGTATTCATATTCAACATACATACGTTTTTAAACTCATTAAATTAATATTTTTTTTTTATTTTTCTTTTTTATTTGCTTTCTTTGATTCTAAACAAAGGCCTCAAAACCATGTTAGTAAATCCATTACAATTTTCCAGTCAATTATTTCAAATAAATCGCTTAAAAACAAATTTTTCAATTAAAATAAATCCATGTACAGTTTTTCATTGAAAATTAGTTTTTTTTTTCATTTCTTTTTTTTGTTTGTTTTCAATTGAAATTATAAACACTCAACTAATTATGAAACGATTTGGTTTTGTTAAACAATTGTTTAGTTTTTCTAAACAAATAAGGCCAACAACAATATTAGCAAAAAAAAAAAATCGGGGAAAAAAGAACAGAAATTTTAATGAACTTTTAACAAACACTACCAAAAACAACAAATAAATCTTTACCTGCAGGTGTATTTAGTTATACACATACATACGTGCGTGCATTACTGTATGTGTGTGTGTTAGATTGAAATGAAATTGACTATTTGGAAATCATAAATGAATTACAAACAGCTTAACTCTGCGTTAATGTATGTTAGCAGGATATGTTTGTATAACACATACACACACAGACACACATACAGTGAGCGTCAAAAGAAACTGTTCATTTAAAAAAAAAATACCGTTATTTTAAAATTGATTCATTAACAGTTTTTAAAATTGAAACAAAAAAAAAATACAAAAAATTTCGAAATATTGACAAATTTTTTCGGCCACTCCCCTTAAGTGAAAGAAGTTAAGTTTAAAAATTGTTAGAGTTTTATTCATAGTGTACAGTTTCTTTGGACACTAACTGTACATTTAGAAATTGAAAATGGGCATTGTATTGAACAAAAAATTTTAATTTTGTGAAAATTATTTTGTTTTTTCCCCGAGTCTATAATTTATAAACCAAATTCTCCCAAAAAAAATTGACTTTTCTATTATAAATGAAAATAATACAATATTATAATACAATACAATACACACACAAATACACATACACGTAAACATAATAGATGATACATAAGCATGTGTATCTATCAACGTATAAGCAGTGTGATGTACATGGAAAATTTTGTTTTGCTAAACATATTTGAGAGAAAATAATTTCAGGAAAAACATAAAAGAATTTAATTATTTAGACCATGAATTAAATGCATTCAATACAAAATTTTTGTTTGTTTATTTCCTCAATCCCCTTTTTATCTTCTCCTGCTCTTGCAGGGCCTCTATGTGTCTGCTGTTCTATCACTATTTCTCGAAATAATTGAAAATATTCATCGGAGATGGTATGGATTTTTAGTAAATAGTACTACAAGGGTCAAAACCAGAAATCAGACTGTGTTTTTCCCGAAGAATTTTGAATCCACCATCAGTCACTCCACCTTTTCGATATCTTACCACTTTGAATTCTTGTGCTTCTTTTTTTTTCTCGAAAATGATCCTGAAGGTGTAATGAGAAGTGAGGAACTTTGCTTATTGTGTCCTACTTGGTTGTATTTTTGATGAAAAACATGCAAAAAACCGTCCATGTTATGTCTGCTTATCGATTGCTTTAAAAAATAGAAGTTAAAACCCTGAATATATCGTATAGAGATAGTAGAATACTACTATCAGACGATTTATTGTATTACCTTTAATATAATGTTTAATTTCTATAATAATTCCCCCAATCCAGTAAGGATTGCCTTTTGCCTGGTAAACACCCAGGTTATACCTTCTGAGATACATTAACACCGCATAGGTTCCATACTCTGAAATTTACTCATCACGGAGTCGACAGATTAGCCTATTTACGATGCCTATTTACAAAAGAGTCTTCCTTAAGTGTGTAATGCCCCGTAAAATGCCTTTTACTAACATCTAACCACTTCGCTGCATAACAAAAATCACTTCTCACTGTAATTACTTAACCAAAGTTTAGATTGACTCTCTTCTTAGCGTCTTCTTTCGCTAAGAATACAATCCCAACTAATTTTTTCTGCTTCACAGAAAGGTTCTGGCCGCACCGCTTTATGGAGACTACCTTCCTCGCAAACTGTTCCGTTTCTCATTGATTATTTCATTTTGGGACTGGATATCTCGTCTTCTGTTTCATTGTAAATCCCTACTTTACTTACGTAATTGGTTATTACAGCCCTTTAGATAGGACTACGACCCAGCTTCTCACACAACCCACGTTATGTGTGTGAATTTTATTTTTATGAACGACAGATTTCTGAGAAATCTTTCAAAGCAATTTTTTATTTTAAAGGAAAGGTAATCGCCGAAGAAATACTTGCCTTTATATTTCATTTTGTTTGAGATGTCTAAGGCAGGGCTTGAACTACGGTCTCTCGTCTAATAAGCCAAAATACTGCTCTATCCTTAGCTCATCTGCACATCTACCTTAAAATATCACATACCAAACAAATTCTTTCTTTCACTTTACAAAGCATTTTGAAAATCAGGCTGTTCATTAGAACTGTCTAGGACAAAATTTAGCCATTCGATTTGTTAAGTCACGATACCATCTCTTGAATCTTGTATTAGACTTTTCTGTCATCTGCTCGGTAGCAACGGGAATGAATTCAACAGAGCATGAATTCTAATTGCTGTGGTTACACTAACGCAAGCCTCTCTGTATCTTATTTAATTCACATGAGCGTGTTCTAGAATATCTTACGAAAACGTTTCATTAACTGCGATGAATCGGAAAAAACATCGATGTTTATCATTCGAATAATTTCGTTGATGAAATTTCTTTGTGTATTTCCCGATTGAAGTTGCCGTAGTCTAGTTCAAACCCTAGGTCAGACATCAAAACCAGTATATAAAAAATTATTTTTTAGGCGGCTTCCTCTCATCAGATTTCCTGCAAAAACTCTGAGAGGAAATAAAATTGCCATGAAAAGTTTCCCTGCAGGTCCAGCCACTCATGTATAGAATTAACAAAAGGATGCGAGAAGCCAGGACTTAATCCTGACTTAAGGATTGTAATGTCCAATTATGTGTGTATGAATCGAATAAAAAACATCGATGTTCTACCGATGTTAACCATTTAAAAAAATATCGTATAATTTCGTTATGATTAGAAAATCGTGATAAAAGTTTTTCGTATATTCCCGGTTTCAAACTATTACACCACACCACCTAAACTTCTGCATCATTATGAATAGTACTTTTGGAGTACCATAACATCTACGTTTTATATCAATGGTCCTCAACCCATCACTGTTCCCTGCTTTCTGTGTGCACTTCCGCTTGATGAAACTAAAATTCTATTAAATTTGTTTATTGTGTTTAGTGATGATGTTATTAAATACAACAACATTAACAAAAAACAAAAAAAGAAACAACAAACACATTAACGAAACGAAATAAAACAAAAACAAAAAAAATTTTTTTTGAAATTGAAATTTAAATAAAAAGAATTTAAAAAATTTTAAATTGAAAAACTCTCTAATAAATAAAGGAAATAAAGCAGGAATAAATTCCCATGCATGCAAATAAACAAATAAAACAAACCAAAATAATGACAACAACAACGAGAACAACAACACTATATCAGGCTATAATTTAAAACATACTTTACGTAGAATGTACAGTCATGTTCACTTTCTCTCTCTCTCTCTCGCTACATGTTAACAACGTATGTTTTATTTATAATACATACATGGGTGTATGTGTGTGTGTTTGGGGGTGTATTGTAGAGATGTATTAGTATGTTAGCAGGTATTCCAGCGGGTACTTTGTTAGTACTCTTGTCATAGGAAAGTGTCTATAATTTATAGAGTTTTACTTGATTTTCCACAGCAAATTGTGTGGATTTTTGCTCTTTTTCATGCTGGTTTAATAATAATGGCTGGTTGGTCCAGATTTGCACAATGGCTGTGGCGTGTGAAATAGTTTTTCTATTTATTTCTGTATGAAATTTAACCACATTCATGCCATTGTGCTTGCTGCCTGTATTAGATTGCAGTGGATTTTAAATGTATGCGTGTAAACACATGTATTGTTGATGTCGCGCTTAGACAGACATATGGCCGGAAGCAAATACCTGATTTCCCCAGATAACAATGTGTAAGAGCTAACGGATTTTCACTATCATCATTTTGTATGCTTTTTCGTGTTGGCAAGGATATGTTTCATTCAGCGCGTTTATATTATTTCTCTTATTTTTTTTTTATTTTACCATTTTTATTGTTTTTATTTTTATCTTGCCAACTTACGTACGTACTATGGATGCTATAAAAATAACAGGCAACAACAATGGCAATGGCGTACAACAGCAGCAAATAGTGACAACAACCGTTACGACACATTACACACTCATACACATACATACACACAAGTTTACAACACTTTTAAATTATTGTATTGTTTGTTTGTTACTTATACATGAGTGTTGTTTTTTTTTTTGTTAGTTATGTTTATAAAACAAACCCAGCGAACATTTACAGGCAGATTTAAAAAAAAAATATTTCTATGAATTGTTATCAGAAAAATGATTAATAATTTTGAACAACTCTTTCTCAATAAAACGTAAAATATGATGCTTACATTTACCCTCAGATGCTGGAGGCGTAAATGTAGGCTGGGATGCCGCAGCTCGCCTCACAGTATCTTATTCATTCAAACCAATCCTACAATTTTTCGAGTGTATGGGGCCGTATCTCGGTATTGGCATCGCGAATGTTGGCCTTCAAATGCTCAATTGTATCTGGTTTGTCGATATAACACTTTTCTTTAACGGTGACAAATCCCAGCATTTTGGCTAATAAATGGCCATCAAACGTTTGACGCAATAAATCGCTTGTGACATGAGAAGTGTGGCAAGTTGTGTCATCCTAATGAAACCAAACATCGTTCACATGAATACCATGAAGAGCGGGTACAAAAAATTGTTTATCATGATGCGATAGGTGTCTCCCTTTTCCGTTATGGTTGCGATATCCTCATTTTCAAAGAAATATGGACTATTATTTACTCCCAGAGTTTTTGCCAGAAATCTGCTGGGAGGAAGTCGCCGAAGAAATACTTTTTGTATTTTGTCTTAATGTCTGACATCAGATGTGTGGCAAGTTGTGTCATCCTAATGAAACCAAACATCGTTCATATGAATACCATGAAGAGCGGGTACAAAAAAATTGTTTATCATGATGCGATAGGTGTCTCCCTTTTCCGTTATGGTTGCGATATCCTCATTTTCAAAGAAATATCGACTATTCATGACCCCGCTTCACAAGCCATACCAAACAGTCACACCTAATGGAGGCATTGGCTTCTGTATAAACATTAAGAGCTTCATTGGGGCGGTACTTTCGAAGGTATTGACGTTACATGGACTAGTTTTCACTACTGAAAAGTCTAGCTAATGAATATGAATGTGACTGAACGCATTTGCTCACAACCAAACATTTCCAAAGCTTTTACCAAGTGTGACACGGAGCTATTTTATTGAAATTTGTTGCTTTTGAGGAGGTGTATGCTTCGCTTGATTAATATGAAGCATTCACTGGTATCCCAACATATAGCTTGTTATAGATACAACCCATTAGATTAGTTCAGACTAAATTCAGGAGTATAACAACATTCTGTTCAAGATTCGTCTTGAGTCTACGGTACCCTACATCACGCACTCGATGATAATCGGAATCATGAACTCAGACTCAAGACAAATCTACTCACTTTCAATCAAAGGATGGCCAATCACACACTTTAAAAATGTCACACACACACACTCAATCGTACATACATTTTCACATTACATGTTACAAACCTATCGACTAACCGACCATGACCGGCTGTAGCGTAGGCATGCACCAAATTTTGTATGGAAAAAGTGAGGCAGAAACCCCATAAACATACTACTTCAATCTCCAGCTCTATTTCCTATTTTATAAATGATATTCTCTTTGGAACTCTCTTTTCTGTTCACTCTTTTATGGATGACAGTAAAATTCGACATTTATACTCCATCGAATGTAAATGAATGCAGTTAAGCAAAAGTGAAAAATCTTCGAAAGAAGGTCGTGGGTCGATTTCAATTCTGTGTTAGTAATATTGCGTAGTCACAAGATCTTGATGTTTTGGACATAAAAGTTCAAGAAGCAGCATGTATTTCAAGCTTCGAAAGAAATATTCAAGAGCCTTGGTTTCTGAAGATTCAATCTGATCTCTTTATCATTTCCAAGACTCATGCATACATACATACATAATTAATCATTGCGACCTAGCTTCTCAAACCACTTACGTTTGTGTGTGTTAATTTTATACATGAGTAGCGGGACCTACAGTTTAGAGTAGACATTGAACGACATATTTTTGAGAAACTTTTTCATGCCAATTTTAATTACTTTAAGAGTTTTTGCCAGAGTGCTGATTTGGTGTTTGAAACGTGGCCTCACGTCTTATAAACCGAAACACTACTTACTAGACTACGGCGACGTCCAGGGCCGATAGAAAATTGAAGGCAATTGCCATGTGTGGGTTGGGTTTTTGATGTATATTTAGAGGCTTCTCACCAACATCGTCATCATTGATGGCAGCAGCGTATCGAACACTATTGATTCATCTAAAGAACGTCGAAATATTGTTCTATCTCTATTACAACGAATCTTACTCAAGCAGAATAGAGGAAATGCTTCATAAAAGTCCTCTAATTTATGTACTACTCGCCGTTCACAGAAAGCATATTCGTTTGTGGTCGTGGCCAGCGGAAGACGCAATCATACATACATAATTTGTCATTACAACCCTTCAGTCATGATTACAACCTAGTTTCTCACACCACTTATGTTGTGTGTGTTAATTTTTATACATGAGTGGCGGGACCTACAGTTTAAAGTCGACTCCGAACGACAGATTTTTGAGAAACTTTTCATGGCAATTTTATTTACTCGCAGAGTTTTTGCCACAAATCTGCTGAGAGAAAGTCGCCGAAGAAATACTTTCTGTATTTTGTTTTGATGTCTGGTCTGGGGCTCGAACCCTGGCTTTACGTCTAATAAGCCAACACACTACCTACTAGACTACGGTGACCACAATCATTGGAGATAAAATTCATTTTTCAACCATAGTACCCGTATATGGAGCGCTCGTGCTACGTGCATTAACGCTACTGCCTCTTTCCCTTATCCCTCAGCTTACTTTCCTAGTCGCAAGACGATGTACTACATGAGTCATTGGCTCAGCGTTGGTTGTACATTTCCAGTGGCTGATATTGAACACAAATGTCCATAATCCTGACATGGATCAATACAACACACTCATGCTCTTGCATACATTGTATATACAGATCACGGTCGTATGTATACCATTTCCCATCCGCTATACGATGAATACGGAGAAGAGAGAATTTATTCGCCATTCTTCAGCAATGTTTATGACTCACTGGGTTATACAATTGAAGACCCACTGTTTGTTTTAACAACTGGAAAAATACAAAACAATGCAAGTGAGACGGAGAGAAAAAGCTAAAAACAAAACAACAAAAATTTTTTTAGTTGTTGCTGCTGTTGTTTATACTCCTGTTTTGTTTTATAAATACGTACAAATGATGCTTAACATAACAAGTTACACAGACACACTTACACATACAGCCACTTACTATCACAATACAATGCTACATATACAATCACACTGTTACTAACATTGATAGTGAAAGAGAGTGAGAGCAGAGAGAGATCACAATTTTATACAAGATGAATAGTTAGCATTACATATACATTTAAAAGCTTATACACCTTATACATACACAAACAATTATACAATTGTGTAAGTGTGTATGTATGTGTGTGTATATACATAAATAAACTACAATATTTTAGGATTATAGAGCAATTTATTCAAGTGGGCTTAGGGACACCAATACAACTTACATAAACACATACATATATGTATGCATGCATAGTATATGTATGTAGTTACACAGCTCATTCAGTGAGTACTTACGATTTGTTTAGTACGTACTATCACTCTGCTGTTAATGTTGCTGTTGCTGTTGCCGTTATTGCTGCCTTTCTATATGCTGCATAAAGTGTAATTCATTTATACTAAGCAGAGAGGAAGAGACACAGAGAGAGACCGAGAGAGTTTGAATATTTGTTAATGAATTTGTGTTTGGTCAGCGTTTATTCATTTATTTATTTTGATTTTAGCTTTAATATGTAGTTATATGTGTATGTGTTTGTATACTATTTTATATGAGGATTTCCCTAAAATTTTTTTGATTCATAAATTGAAAGCAATTTCTCAATCTCTTCGAAATATTAAAAATGATTTTAACCATTTTTTACAGGATATCCGCATGAATTTGTTTTCCATTTTCAAATAAAAAGTCCTTATCGGACACTCAAACGCTTTACTAACTTGATGGCGAATTATTGTTGCTAGGTTTGAATCACTTTCAGTTTTTTGTGGCAAAAATTACGTTAGGTTAGGTTAGAGGACGTGTACTTGTCAATTAAGACAAGTACAGTACCGGGGGGTCGAATTGACCCATTATACAAACGTCTTAGTTTCTCACACCACTTATGTTGTGTGTGTTAATTTTATACATGAGTGGTGGGACCTACAGTTTAAAGTCGACTCCGAACGACAGATTTTTGAGAAACTTTTTCATGGCAATTTTTATTTACTCTCAGAGTTTTTGCCAGAAATCTGCTGGGAGGAAGTCGCCGAAGAAATATTTTTTGTATTTTGTCTTGATGTCTGGCCTGGGGCTCGAACCCTGGCTTTATGTCTAATAAACCAACATGCTACCTACTAGACTACGGCGACTTCTACAAAAATTAAATGAAGCCAGTTTTTTAATTCTTTGATTTAAATCATACTTACGCCACAGTATGGCAAACATCGAATAAATATTTCACTATCGTACATACATACATACTTAATTGGTCATTACAAGCCTTCAATCAGGATTATAACTTCGCTACTCACACCACTTATGTTGAGTGTGTTAATTTTATACATGAGTGGCGGGACCTACAGTTTAAAGTCGAATCCGATTGACAGATTATTGAAAAACTTTTCATGGCAATCTTCTACTCTCAGAGAGTTTTTGCCAGAAATCTGCTGAGAGAAAGTCGCCGAAGAAATATTTGTTCATATTTCGTTTTGCTGGAGATGTCTGACCTAGGGTTTGAACCATGACCTCATGTCTAATAATAAGCCAACACACTAGCTACTAGACTACAGGGATTTCAATTCACTATCCACACCTAAAAAAAGTCTGACCAAGTTAGTTGAATAAACTTTTTAGTATTTCCGAATCGATTACCACGATTAGCACTTCTGATGTTCTGAATGGCGTACGTGCTTATCAGTGACAATTGACCATTCAACTGCATTAGTTCATGGAGCACCATCATATACAAGTATGGCTTGTGTTTGTCCATTTTATTGCTACTAAAACGCTTTGTGTTTAAATTTCATAAGGAAAATTGTTCTTCAATTCGAAAGCTCTATCCAGAGTTAGGTTATGTTACGTTAGGTTGTAGTTGTTGCTTTGATACCAAAAGCTCACTTGAGCACGCATAGTGGCCCGTTGTGACGCCACAGGTGAACGCAGACTCTGTACTAACCAAGTTCCTCCAAACCAGGGAAGAAGAAGAAATTGGTCAGCGCAAGGGCTACACATTTGAAACACGACTCCTCTATCCAGAATAAATGCTGCACAATCTGTCAATTGAACGATTGCGAACAGTGTTGGAAGATATTCCATCATAAAAACTCCGAAATTATGAGCAGGCATATGACAATGAATGGAGCATGGCTTCAGCAGCATCAAAACGATGGTTATTTAAGTGGACTGCACATAATATATTGACTCCCAAGCTTGCGAAATATTCATCGAATATCATGCAAATGGTAAAACCAATACTTAACTTACTCAAATGGTCGTTACAAAGCTTCAGTCAGGATGCAACCTGTTTCTTACATCACTCATGTTGTGTGTGTTTGTTTTATGAATAAGTGGCGGGACCTACTTTTTAATGTCGACCTTTAAAGACAGATTTCAAAACTTTTTTTTTGCCAATTTTATTTTACTTTCGGAGTTTTTGCTAGAAGACTGCTGAGATGAAGTCGAGGAAGCAATATAATTTTCATAATGTATGGGCTGGGGCTTGACCTAGGGTCTCATATCTAACAAAACCAATACACTTCCTACTAAACTATGGCGACTTTCTTATTGTTTTTTTTTCAATTAACGGGTGATATCTTTTTGGCAACACTGGTTTAAACAGCTCACGCACGCTTCGTGTTTTGTTTCACTGTCAAACATCTTCAGTTTGGTCTATAATTTAACCATGAATCGTCTTACAAACGAACAACGTTTGCAAATCATTGAATTTTATTATCAAAATGCATGCTCTGTTAAGAAAGTTCATCGAGCGCTTTTTCAATTTTATGGTCAGTTTAATCGACCCACTGAAACGGCTATTCGGGCTATTGTGACTAATTTTCGCACCAAATTTACATTGTTGGACATTAAACCACCAACACGCTTACGTAGAGTGCGAACTGAAGAAAATATCGCTGCCCTATCGGCCAGTGTTAATGATGGCCATCAATTATCGATTCGTCGCCCCTCGCAGCAATTGGGCCTCTGTTACTCAACAACGTGGAAAATTTTGCGGAAGGATTTAGGTGTGAAGCCTTTCAAAATACAGCTGGTACGACCTACCGCAACGCAGAATTTTTGGTGAATGGGCTCTTGGAATGTTGGCCGAAGATCTACTTTTTTATCGAAAAATTGTTTTGACCAACGAAGCTCATTTTTGGCTCAATGGATACGTAAATAAGCAGAATTGTCGATTTTGGAGTGAAGATCAGCCAGAAGCATTGCAAAAGTTACCAATGCATCCAGAAAAAGTCACAGTTTGGTGCGGTTTATGGGCTGGTGGTATCATTGGACCGTACTTCTTCAAAGATGCTGCGAATCGTAACGTAACTGTGAATGGTGAGCGCTACCGTGAGATGATATCCAACTTTTTTTGCCCAAAATGCAAAAGCTTGACTTGCATGACATGTGGTTTCAACAAGACGGAGCCACATGCCACACAGCACGCGTAACAATGGACTTATTGAGAGGCGAGTTCGGTGAACATTTTATTTCACGTTCGGCATCGGTCAATTGGCCGCCTAGATCGTGCTATTTAACGCCTTTAGACTATTTGTTGTGGGGCTATGTTAAAGCTCATGTCTATACAAACAAGCCCGCTTTAATTGACGCATTGGAAGGCAACATTGAAGCATTTATTCGTGATATACCGGCCGAAATGTTGGAAAGAGTATGCTAAAATTAGACTAAGCGGATGGACCATTTGAGGCGCAGTCGCGGTCAATATTTGCATGAAATAATCTTCAAGCATTAAATTATATGGACCCTACTATCGATTCAAATAAAGATTTCATGCATTTTTCTGAATTTTATGTGTTTTTTTTTGAAAAATTTACCTATAGCTCTTAAAAAATCACCCATTACTACGACTATTACGTACCGACTACGAACTTGCCAGTCCAGCCAAACCGCTAATTTCGAATTACGGCTTGTATTGTAGTATGAACATGTTGCCTTTTTGTTTTTATGGCAGAATCATAATACGAAAAACACTGCATGCCATTATCCTAATTTTTATTATTTTCAACGATAAAATTTGACAGTTTTTCATGGAGTCAACCATATTTGAAAAAATATTCCCGTAAAAACTGTCTGCATAAACTGCAGAAAGCAGTTACTATTGCTGTTCCTGACTGTATTTGATTTTTAGTTAGACACCATATATCCACACACATGGCTGTCGCGTTCTGTCAGTATGTGTTTAGTTTTTTCTATACACATCCTCTCTACATGTACACAGTGTTTGTAAAATATTTCATTAACACAGGTTATTACAGGCCTTAAACATGGATGACAAGCAATTTATAGAGGATTTATAAAAACGTAAATTACTGTAGCTTTAGTGGGCATATGTGCACAACCAAAAGGTGGATTTTATTTATTTTATTTTTTTTAATGAAAAACCAAAATCAAATAAAAATTGTTCGTTGACACCAAATTCTGCTGTTGTATAGCATTGGCTAACAACAAAGTGAATGTATTTTAGTTTACATTTTCTGATTATTTATTTATAATTATTAATAAATTGATGTTTAGTAAAACGATTTGAGTTTGTTGTCTACTTTGGTAATTATCAGTCAACCTCCCCCCCTCACAGGCTGTGAATAAATAATTTTAAAATTTTTATTTTTAAAATATTTACCACAAAAGAATTTTTAATACATATTTTTTGCCTTATTTAAGGGATAATTAGGCGTATACATTGTAAATTTACAATTTAAATTTGAATTTATTTTCATTTATTTAATTACATGAATATGCTATGCTAGTGATTTTTGAAAATAAATACGAGAATATTTAAATATTTTATTTCATAATCTGTTCTGTAATATAACAATAACAATGAAATAATTTTCAAATTATCGTGGAAATATTTCTTCTGAAAGATTTTTGTTTAAAAATTTATTTTGAAGCCAATTACAAATTCAGGCAGGGCTAATTATGCTTATCCAGAGACACTAAATAGTTACATACGAGTATATGCAACGGATAGATAGATAGGTTAACGGGAAAAGTTCATCATTCAAACAGTTTGTATCTTGACTTAACGGCATGTACCGAAACCATATTTACTTGTTGTGTGCTCACGAATATGTGGTACACACCAGAGGTCAGCAAAGAGTGTTCAAAACGATGAGTAGATTCGAATCATACTTATAATTTCTGATACATATACGCATTCATACTTGTTTTAATGTCATACTCATATAACTCATATTCAAAGTTTGAAATACTCATGGTACTCGTAGTTAACAATACGCATGAAGTTAAGGATTTCTGCTCTCCATGACTCATCCTAAACACGAATCACAAAATAAGTATGATTCGCGTACGAACACTACAATACTGACAAGAAGGTTGTGTGTTGGCTCTGCTTGCTGTCTTTGTCTTTTTTGTTTATGTGTCTTTCTTTTCTCTTTGTAAATGCAAAAACAAAATGTAAATTTTGATGAATGATTCGAATCACTCGAAGCATTCATGAGCATTATAAGTATTTTCCGAAATGTATGAGTAGGCGTATGAATCAAACATATTTCGAATGTTATGAGTTTGATGTGAACGTTGTACTCATACTCATTGCCACTTGTACTTATAAATGAATGCTGTACTGAGTACGAATGAATCCGAGTAGTTGGATTTCAATACTGTTGACTCACTCATACGCAAAATTTCATGAGTACTTATGAGTAGCGAAAAATCGATTCATTGCTGATCTCTGATACACACAACAAACACCAAAGTCACTGTAGTCTTTTTAGAGACAAGATTTTGGTTCAACAACTTCAGACAACTCCAACTAAACGAAATATAAAAAAAATATTTACTCGGCAATTTCCTCTCATCAGTTTTCGGGCAAAAAAACTCTGAGAGTAAATAAAATTGCCATGAAAAGTTTCTCAAAAATCTATTGTTCACAATCCACGGTTCAAACCCCGACTCACAGATGTCAAAAAAAAGAAGAATGAAACATACTTTTTTTCAGGCCAAACAGCCTGACAGTAAATAAAACTTTCATAAAAATTTAATCAAAAAAATCTGTAGTTCGGTGTCAGCCTTAAATTAATACATACAATGTAAGTGGTGTGAGAAGCTAGGTCGTAATCTTGACTGCTGGATTGTAATGATCAATTAAGTAAGCTTTCCCCATTTTCGAAGGACTGCAATATCATTGTGAAACACATCCTGGCGACTAGGTACTCAAATAAAGTGCGCCATACCATATCAGTAGCGTTAAACGTTTTCTTACACATTAGTAATGTTCTCGACTTGAAGTCGCCGTAGTGTAGTAGGTAGTGTGTTGGCTTATTAGACGTAAGGCCAGGGTTCGAATAATACAAAAGTATTTCTTCGGCGACTTCCTCTCAGCAAATTTCTGGCAAAAACTCTGAGTGTAAATAAAAATTTCCATGAAAAGTTTTTCAAAAAATCTGTCGTTCGGAATCGACTATAAACTGTATGTCCCAGCACTCACGTATAACATTAACACACAACATACATAAGCAGTATGAGAAACTAGGCCGTAATCTGGACTGAAGGGTTGTAGTGACCAATTATGTATATATACTTTATCAGTAGCGTTAATCGTTTTCTTATACATTAGTAATGTTCTCGATCCTGTCTTCCCGGTATCTGCAGCTCAAAATAATATTTTGCTGCCTATATCCATTTGAACCAAACCTATACTCGCTTAGCTTGCACTTTTTGTGATCCGTAGCAGTTAGAGGTGGCTGTAATCCAAGATGATGACATCCAAATTGATGATATCATTGTGTTAACACTTTTGCCCTGTTCCTTTAGGATATGTATGATCCAGAGATTCTGCCAAACAATTTACACTAGAAGTTTAAAATGAAGTCTCGTCATAGCGTAGTAGGTAGTATGTTAACTTGTTAGACATGAGGTTACGGTTTATAACCCGGGTCAGACATCTATGAAATAAGCAAAGAATATTTCGTCGGCGTATTCCTCTCAGAATAAATAAAATTACAAAATTCTGTCTTTCGGAGTCGACTTTAAACTGTAGGCCGCACCACTCATGGATAAAATTAACACATACAATGGAAGGGGTGTGAGAAGGTAGGTTGTAATCCTGACTGAAGCGTTATGATGGAAAGATATCTGACTGACGCCTGGCTCTGGGAAGAGCAGAGACAGTCTAAATTTAAACCTTTCAGAGAATCAGAGTCCTGGAGTTACTCATGCTTGGCGTCATTCTTGCTGGGAATTCTAGAATGGAGTTTAATTTAAAAATTATAAACAAAATTTATTTTAATTTAATTTTTTATGTATTCTTCTAATTAATAATAAATTTTGTAGAAGAAAAAAAAACCAAATAAAGAATAAAAACAAACAAAATAGAATTAGAAAAAGAAAAGAAAACCACTCGCTTAATTACATTTTCCATTAGTTTTTTTCCTTCTTGGTAATGATAGTGATGGCAGTGATGGTAGTGGTAGTGGTAGTGGTTAAATTAGCACTTCCGTTTAAACTCTAATGAAAAGTGATACATTTTGTGTGTATTTTTGCTGACATTTCTGTTTAGCAAAAACAGAGAGAGAGAAGAAATGGTAGAAGAGGAATATGTCATGTCATGTCACGTCTAAAATTGTTTAGAAAAAGACAACAACAACAAGGAAAAGAAAACAAAACAAAAACTAAACAGAAAAAAACAGAAAAACTTTCAAATTGTTTTTAATAGAATTTGTTTGTCCGTATTTGGTGTGTCATGTTAATTGAAGTTTAAAACATTAAGTGGTTTTTGATGTTTTTCAACATTTTTTTCATTTCTTTTTCCTATTTTTTTAGTTGAGTTGTTGTTTCTAAACAAAAAATTAAAATGCTATTGTTGTTTATAGGCATTTAGAAAACATACATACATATATATTTATATGGCAGTTGATTATTTTCAAACACATTTGCTAGGTCAATCAAATTTTTTTTGGTCAACAGTCAAATAAATTGAAAATTATTTTATTTTTTTTTAATATTTTTCAATTATTATTCGTTTTTTTAATTGAATTTGTATGTTCTTTATTCGTATACACAAAATTTTTAATAAATTAACAAAAATTTCTCTTTCAGAAATACACTGGCAAATGTACATGCAATGCGTCTGATATCCTAGAAGCTATAAAAGACAACGATCTACTGCGCGAAACAATACGCGGTCCACCGGGTATGCCAGGTAAAGAAGGCAAAACAGGAGCACCAGGACGTACGGTAAGCATTTTTAGATTTCTAGAAAACAATCATAGAAATTTTTTTTATACCTTCGCCCTAAACAAGAGTTTCAAGTGCCAGTATTTGGAAAATAATTCAAACCTGAAAAAGCCTCAGACCTCTGATATAGAAATGCTTTCGTGAAATTGTTTTTAATCGCAATATATTTCGGAATAAGCAGCTAATCCCTTGAACCAGTATAAGAGCGATTCCTCTGTTGATATTTCAATAAACTCATTAATATGGGGTGGCCCATCTATCGGTTTAAATTTGAATTGTAAGTTATTGCGAATCTAGCAATACTTATGTCATTCTATTCGGTCATAAAATTCAGTATATTAGCTCCACTGCAAGTAATGTATTGATATACGCTTGAGCAACATTGGAATTTATTGGCAATTTATTTTCAAAACAATTACAATTGTTCCAAAATAGCACGAAAATGTTCTACAAAATTTGTTGGCAGAGAAGGACCAACAGTGCTCGGTATACGCAAAGTTCTGGAAACTGGTTGTATGGTTGATGCGCCGAAAAGTGGTCGTGCTCGTACACAGCTTACACTCGGAAATATCGAAGCTGTGGCTGAGAGTGTACGTGAGAGAGAATCCATCAACATGAACTTGTAATCATTGTCAAGAATTAAACATGCACCAGTTTACGCAGAATTTTGCGAAAAGACCTCGGTATGACAAAGTTCAATTGGTACAAGATTTGAAGCCGCATGACTATCCGGTTCATTTTCACTTCGCTAGATTGGGTAAAGAGAAACTGCACAATGATGTTGATTTTGCAAAAAAAAATCTATTTGGATGAAGCTCATTTTCATCTTTGTAGGTACATTAATAAGTAAAATTGCCGTATTTGGGGCTCAGGAAGCCCACACGTGGTTTTTAGAGAAGCCGGCTTGTGAAACGGAGGCATTATTGGGCCATATTTCTTTGAAAATGCGGACGACGTAACCATTACGGTCAATGGAGACACCTATTCCATCATGATAACTGATTTTTTGTACCCGCCCTTCATGGTATTGATGTGAACGATGTTTGTTTTCAACAGGATAGTGTAATGTGCAACACATCCCATGCCACAATCGATTTATTGCATCAATCTTCTGATGGCCGTTTAATTAGCCAAAAAGGTGCGATGTGTCATCGTTGAACTATTTTCTGTATGGTGCCGCTAAAGAAAAGTGTTATGCCGACAAACCAGTGACAATTGAGCATTTAAAGGCCAACATTCGTGATGCTATTGCCGAGACATAAACCCATACACTCGAAAAAGTGTACGAAAATGCTCAATAGATTTTTCCTCACACTGAGCGCTCTGGTTGTAGTCGCCGTGGTCTAGTAGGTAGTGTGTTGGCTTATTAGACGAAAAGCCAGGGTTCGAACCCCAGGCCAGACATCAAAATAAAATAAAAAAAGTATTTCTTCGGCGATTTCCTCTCAGCAGATTTCTGGCAAAAACTCTGAGAGTAAATAAAATTGCCATCAAAAGTTTCTGAAAAATCTGTCGTTCGGAGTCGACTTGGAACTGCTGGTCCCACCACTCATGTATAAAATTAACACACACAACATAAGTGATGTGAGAAACTAGGACGTTGTACAATGGGTCAATTCGACCTCCGGGTACTGTACTTGTCTTAATTGACAACTACACGTACTCTAACCTAACCTAACCTAGCCTATCATTGGCTGTAAATCATAAATGACTCCTTTGCCAAAACGCAACAGGCTATTGAACCATTGTATGTAAACCTTTTCCTTTGACTGTATGTTAGCTTGACATTTCCTTTGCTCAAGAGAATTTTACTTACTCTGAGCACTTCAATCACCAATCGTATTTAGTGACAATGACTACCTGTTATAAAACGTAACTTTATGTTGGTCTACCACTGAAATTACAGCAGTTTTTCGGCAGAGAATACAGAAATATTGCCAGACTTACAACCGGTTGAGTATCATTTACATACGATTTAAAAACGAACTTTAAACGAAGATCGGGCAATGCAATCTTTTAAGTGAAAGTAGGAGTCATTGTGTACATTACTCTGCAACAACCAAATGAATTTACACAGTGGTCATCTACTATAGATGTCACCGTAGTCTAGTAGGTAGTGTGTTGGCTTATTAGACGTGAGGCCTCGGTTCAAATCCTAGGTCAGACATCAAAACGAAAATATGAAAAAAAAAATATTTTTTATATTTTATATTTTATTTTTTTATTTTAGTGGTGTGAGAAACTAGGTAGTAATGCTGACTAAAGGGCTGTAATGAACAATTATGTATGCATGTCTACTACATACGACGAGTTTTGTTTGCCGTTGAAACAAACCAAAAAGGTTAGGAAGAAAGCATTTTTTAAGAGCTCTCTTTATGTTTTTAAAAGGAAATTGAGGACTAGGCTTGTATACATTTTTTACCAAAAATTTTTTTAGCCAAGAAACCCATTGAAACTCTTGTTTAAGGTTTTTCAAAAATACTGTTTAATATACTCTTTTAGATATGTATGTATGTACACTTGGACATGATGTTTAATTAACTGATTTGTTTGTTTTTCATGAAATTTATCAACAAAAATAACTTCCCCTACGTGTTTAATTTTTGTTTTGCAGATTGAGGTAAAAGAAATCAAGTTTTTTCCTTCTAATTGGCACCTGATAACAATACTTATGCAACCGAATTCTAACAAAAAATATATAAATCTTTAACAATTCTGCAATAAATGTACTCTTTAACCCTAAGCATGCCTTGCAGCCAGCAAGTATTTGGCATACTTTTAAAATTTAATCAAAGTAAGGCAAAGAATTCAAAAGAAAACTAAAATAAAGGAACACATGGTATGTTTAGGGTTAATTTATATTAACTTACCAAAAAAAAAATTAACAAGAATTTCTAAAATTCGATTCCTAACAATGTTTTAACGATTGATTTACTTCTGATAATTTTCCAATAACTTTATATGTATTTGTATGTTATTAACACGAATAATACCACTTGTAGACTTTGTAATATTTAGAAAAATTTCAATTTTTCTTTAAAATTACTTACGAAACTAGTCTCAATTAATAAATTTCATAATTAACTAACAATCTAACCGTATATAAAAAGTAAAGTCTACTAAAAGCCTAATACTTCTAACCTACAATGATATTCTAAAGGATAAAATGGAATTGATGAACCCAGTCTATACACAATTTCGGATAGGTAAACAAATAGCATTTTTAATAATTTTATTCCATATTCCGTATACGAATGTTTGTAACATTTGTAGTTTTATTTGTTATATCTTCATATGCTCTTCAAAATTAGTTCACAGATCCGACTTTATCCGTAACCCTAAAGTCAAAATAAAAAAAAAACATAGTCGTCTACGTTGAACTTGAATGCCAAGTTCCCACTGAAATAATTATTTTTCCAAATGAAGTCCAGAATATTAACTTAGAATCCCTATTAAATTTTTGTCGAATTATTTCAAATTAGAAAATCTTGAATTCTTGTTGCTTCAGCTTGAAAAATGTAGGTTTCACCACAGATGGCACATTTGATTCGTAGTTTTTTTATTATTATTTTGATGTTTAAAGACTTGTCCTTTATTCCTATTTAGCCATTGAAGTAACTGTATAAACACCTAAGTTTACTTCTTTAATTAAACGAAAGTGCAGCTAAGCCAAATAGATAGCCTAGCGAAACTAAGCCTCAATATTGTTACATTTTTACCTTTTAAAAACGTTTAAAATATGACCTCGTAGACCAGGTGAACAATATTTTCTATTTGCTGTCGAAGAACAAGAGGTGTCTTAACAATAATCGCAGAAAATTTACAAGCTCTTGTAGTCAGTTAGCCATCACCCTGTGCCACTTCATTAACTTCCCAAGATTTATAAGCATTTTAAGGAATTCTTTCAATATTATGCTGCTGAAATTAAATTCGTGTTTAAAAATAAAATGAAATTGTTATTGCGTCCAAAGACAATTGAAAATTCCTTTTCTTTTTTTAATCTGATTTTCTCTTTTTTATTTTGGAGTTCAAACAATTGATAAAGAGTAGATAGCAGAGTGCAGAAAAGCTCTTTACAACTGATAATAAAAAAATAGGGACAGATAGTGCGTTAATGTATGTATAATGAAATTAAATTATTTCTTTCAAATAATGAAACAATGTAAGATTCTTTTGGAAAAGATATCCAAAGACTCCATCCCCTTTCAACGGTGACAAGCAAGCTTTTGTAATATTTGGTCACTTAAATATACGACATTGCTTTAAATTAAGAATAATTTATTTTCATATGGGAGAGTCAAACCTAAGACGAAGATTACTAAGCATATTGTTAGGTTTTACCTTTTAAGAACATTTAAAATATAACCTCGTAGATTGAAAATAAACTAAAAAAAAATGTGTTTAGTTTTAATTACCTTTTTTATTATACGCACAATTTTGTGTGCCTCTGTTCACAACTTGTTGTAAATAACGACAATTGCTTTTCTTTGTTATTCCTCTGCTTACACCCCTTACATAAATAATAACAATTACTAGAAAATTATTCGATAGATCTTTGTAACGGACATCTTCAAACCACGATTACTCTCTTCAAAAGCACCGCGTCTTCACACAAGGCTGACTGAAGTTCACTAACTCAGTCGCCTGCTTTGCCTTGCCTTTTATATGGCAGGGTAAACTGTCTGATGAATATTCTTGAAGGCGAATGTTCACGACTTCGCCTTCTTTAAATCTCTAAACATTTTTGTTTACTTGTGTACCATTTCTTTATACTGGTGTTTGTTGTTATATTAAGCAGTGCGATAATTTGTAAACAGGTTTGTTTACTGTATTGTTTCGTGTTCGTGGCTTTTATTTATAATTTTAATGTTAAGCGATGTAAAAGAATCGATTTTTCATTTTCACAATAATGTTTCATAAAAATCAACGTGCGTGAGATAGGGACAATAAATTAAATGCATTACGCAAAGACGAAGAACGTGCAAAATCATTAGATGGTACTGCAACAGAAATTTCACATTTGAAAACAGCAAATTTATCCAAATACATCAAAATTCGAAAACACACGAGAAGCGGCAAGACATTGAAAGGGTTGTTTGCATGCGCAAAATATATCGAATTGTTGCTGTATAGAACGAGAAATGGGTCCAATCAACATCAAACTGAATATCCGCAGTGGCAGGGTCATGATTTGTATTTGGTTATATCACTTTACATCAGAAGAGGCATTTTAAAATATTAAATAGAGCCAGATGATCACAGGATTTCTATGCCAAACACAGTTCATAAGCTTCAATTGGCAATAGGCTACACAATGCCCGAAATATGGAAGCAGATATGAAGCCTTTTAATTTTCAATTCGTATGCGACAACGCTCAGTAAATGTTTGAAAATGGTTTGCTTTCCCCTCCAAATAATCCAATACTTATTATATTTAAACATGTATTCCAAGCCCAATTGTTTAAACTGATTAACACGGAATCAATCCTCAGTTTATTTCATCACAGTCTTCTTCTGTGTTGGCTTATTAGACATGAGGTCATGGTTCAGACCCCAGGTCAGACATCTAGAACAAAACAAATATGGAAACATATTTCTTTGGTGACTTCCTCTCAGCAGATTTCTGACAAAAGCTCTGGGAGTAAGTAAAATTGACATGAAAAGTTTCGCAAGAATATTCTCTTCTCAGATTCTGCCACTCATAAAAAAATTACACACTTAACATGGGTGGTGTGAGAAGCTATGTCGTAATCATGATTCAAGGGATTGTAATGACAAATTAAGTATGGAAGTAATTCTACACAAGTTTCAAAAATATCATTCAATATTCAAGCCAACTGAGGCTGTGTCTTGAAAAGAGCACGATAATGAGGCTGAAACACCGCCTACTGTTTTTAATGAATTTGCAAACATATTTATATATGAACCGATTGAATTGCAGAAATAACACCGTCTTTATCACAAATGTCAAAGATATGCAAATATTAACTCAATTTATGTGTACTTCTGGGGCCTGGGTTATGAATGTTCTCGCAGGAATCCAAAATTTTTCTGAACGCATATGTAATACAGCAAATTTCGCCTAATACATACATATATAATTGGTCACTGCAACCCTTCGGTCAGGATTACGACCTAGCTTCTCATACAACTTATGTTGTGTGTGTTAATTTTATACATGAGTGGCGGGAACTACAGTTTTAAATAGACTCCGAACCACAGATTTTTGAGAAACTTTTCATGGCAATTTCATTTGCTTTCAGAGTTTTTGCCAGAAATCTGCAGAAAGGAAGCAGACGAAGAAATATTTGTTCATATTTCGTTTCGTTGGAGATGTCCAGCCTGGGGTTTGAACCCGGGCCTTACGTCTAATAAGCCAACACACTACCTATTAGACTAAGACGACTTCTATTACTTCGCCTAATACGGTAACGAAATAGTTGATAGCGGATATACTTGGTGTTTTATGAAGACTGCAAATAGCTTATAGTGAGCATCAAAAGACATTGTACACTAAGGATAAAATTCTAACAATCACCAAAGTCAACTTTTACCACTTAAAGAGAGTGCCCGAAATTTTTTTTTAATATTTCGAAATTTTTTTGAAATTTATTTTCTTTAAATTTTAAAAACTGCCAATGAAATAATTTTAAAATAAAAATAACGCTAATTTATTAATGTATATCTTTTGTAATGTACAGTTTCTTTTGACACTCATTGTATGTGCTTCTCTGATAAAAATTTTGCTGAGAACTAAAGGCACGTGAAATATGTACAGAAATATGAGACTAACCGGGATCTTCAATTCCTTGACTTCTAAATAAAAAAAATTTATTTTTCGGACATCCATACAAGGATATTGGAAATCGATACATATCACTGCTTAATAACTTGTAGTGATAGAAAAACAAAACTGTTCCTATCAGGTATTGTGTTGTCTTATCAGTTGAAGCTGAAATTTACCGCGTACCATCGTAAATTCTTTTTTTTAAATATTTTTTACCACAACATAAGGATGAGTTACTAGTACGGGAAACTACTTATAATCGCTAGTGCGACCTCTATTCTCCTAAGTAAATTTACATTTTAACAATAAGATATTTCTCCAGCTTATCACTGTCACTGACAATTTGCCAGGTATTTAATTCAGTTCTATTTTTGGAATAAATAAAATGGAACTGTAAGTTCGGTCATTAAATTTCTAGAACACAGTTTTGCAAAGCAAGGTTTATGTGTGAACCATGGGTAGAATAACAAGGAGACCATATTTTCAGCCAAACAAAAATCCTTATCTTCTCTGGTCACTTTTAAAACAATTTCTTTGTCTCATCATTGTAACCACAAGAAGTTATATTCCAGAATTATTTTTTTGTTGTTCCTCTTTGCTTTTGTTAAGTTTTCTCATTTAAATTTTTCAGTTTTGTTCTTTGTTGATAATATCCGCTTGAGAGACTATTTTAATATGTTCATTTCCGGTAAGAAATAAAAAAAAAGAATTCACTTAAACCACAGCAAAATAAAGTTTTCCATTAATCATGTTTTACAAAACGGCAAACAATGTATCATTATTACCTCAACTAACAACTGAATGAAACGTACAAATGAACAAAATGAACGAACGAATGAACTAATCTTGGAGCAACCATTACTAATACCATCACAACAACAGTAAAATGTTGTCTATTTTCCTTCCCTTATTTTGTCTATTCATTCCTACAATCATATAAACATACGTACGTACTTGACGTATTCCCTTAACTATGCATTTCATACCCTGCCATACATCTTTACACACACATATCGTTAACTGATGATGTCTTCAATTTACCCATGGTAATCTAGTATACCTGGGTTACGGTACTATGCGACTTTAAAGTACTTTGGTTGGGGAAAAAAGTACAAAGTGATATGCACTTTATAATTCTGGACAAATCCCTATGTCTGGGTTAAGGCTTGAGCATGTTATCATGGACGATCATGGACAAACTAATTGGCACTTTATAATTTTGTACAAATCTTTATGTCGACGAGGTTTCACTGATTGGGCTCTTGAGTTGGCAACTGACCATAATTTTCATCGATAAATCGTCTTCAGCGTCCATTCTGGGTGGATGGATACGTGAACAAACAAAATTGTCAAATTGGAGACGGATTTTCATGCATCAAACGTCTATGATCAAAGCCTGCGACGGAGTTAGTGAAGTTCTGTCAGTCTTGTGTGAGGACGCGATGTGTTTGAAGAAAGTAATCGTGGTTTGAAGATCTCCGTTACAAAGATGTGTCGAATAATTGTCTAGTAATTGTTATTACAACCCTTCAATCAGGACTACGACCTAGTTTCTCACACCACTTATGTTGTTTGTGTTAATTTTATACATGAGTGATGTGACCTACAGTTTAAAGTCGACTCCGAACGACAGATTTTTGTTAAACTCTTCATGGCAATTTTATTTACTCTCAGAGGAAGTCGCCGAAGAAATACTTTTTGTATTTTGTTTTCATGTCGGGCCTGGGGCTCGAAACCTGGCTTTACGTCTAATAAGCCAACACACTACCCACTAGACTACGGCGACTTCATCTTGTTCGCAGAAGTTTAAGTCAGTGATTCAAACAACATTTTCCTGCTCGAGTTATCGACATGCTTCTCATGCTAGGAGGCTGGGAATACCTCCATAATGACTTCGTTAGAAGTTGCAACAACGAAAAAGAGGTAGAAACCCCAGAATATCTTTTCTGTCCTTGTCCGGCGCTTGGGAATCTGAGAAGTAGAATTCTTGAACATGGATTAGTGACAGAGCATGTGTAGCAAAAGGTGATTTGAGCAAAATTCATACCTTTTTAAGACTTTCGTGTTTGAAGAGAGTAATCATGGTTTGAAAATCTTTGTTACAAAGATCTGTCGCATAATTGCCTAGTAATTGTTATTGTTTATGCGAAGGGTATAAACAGAGGAATAACAAACAAAGCAATTGTTGTTGTTTACATCAAGTTGTGAACAGTGACACCCATAATTGTGCGAATAATTAAGAATTTTAATTAAAATAAACACAAATTTATTTTTATTTTTATTTGCAATCTACGAGCTCATATTTTAAACGCTTTTAAAAGGTAATCCAATGCATACCGAAAAAGTCAGTGTTTTGTGTGGTTTTTAGCTGACGGCGTCAGCGTTCTATATTTGTTTGGGAACGACGTTAACCAGAGCATCACAGTCAACGGCGAGTACCATATTACCTTTGATTATAAATTCTTTTTGAGCTAAATTAGCTGATCTTGACATCAACGACATGTTGTTTCAACATGTTACATGCCACATGGAATATCCTGCACGAAGGATTTGTGGGAGTGGTCATCTTACTTGGAAGTGATATGAGATTGTCGCTGACATCGTACGGTTATAGATAAAGATACGCCTGAAGTTGTTACATAATCCATTTAGGAAATTACTTTTCCTCCTAACCAATATCTGTAACAAGTGCAACTTCATATAAAAATATTTTTTTATTTTAAAAACAATACAGGTATGCAAATGTAGAAACAAAAGCAAAAATACAATATAAAACCACAAATAAAAGAAAACAACCATGCCTGTAGAAGGAGTGCAGCATATGAAAACAGTAAAGCCTCGCTTAAAGGTACACCATAATCCCCTTTTAAATGCTTCATAGCTTTTAACATCTAAGCGTCTACTTTTCATATATATTTACTGTCTTAATGTGGAAATATAAATAAAATGCTTGTCTGAAATGACAAAATCTCGACAAAAATTAATAAAAAAAAAATATGAAAATGAAAATATTTTATGACTAAAACATGCAAGTTTGTTGAAATTTATTTTTTTATCTTGAAATGCATTTTTATTTGCGGTTGAAGGATTTTTATTTTCAACATCAGTCACATCATTTTCTATTTTATTTATTCAAAATGGGAACAATAAATAAAGAAATATTTCTTTTGTATGTATGTACATATATACAGCATGCAATAACTCGCCCAAGGGATATTATACAGGAGACAACAAATTGTTTATAATCTGATGATGAAGATGGCATTGATTATTGGAAGTAATATCATGAAAAATAATTTCTAGTTTTTACTTCTTTGAATAGCATGGAGATATTTTGAAAAGTGGAGAAAGGTTGTACGAGATTGAATTGGCAAAATTTCAATATATCAGTATAAACAGTGAAAGAAAAAAATCTACATACACCCCTCTATGCAAACTTCTTTCCAGCTGGTTTTTTCCAAATTGAAAAAGATGTTTTATCATTGTTAAAGCCATTTACAATTAAGAACGTTTGAAGAAAAATAATGGAATTTTTGGGGAAAAATTAGCTGAAAAACTTCTGCATAGAGTGGTGTATGTAGACTTTTTTCTTTGGCTGTATGTATTAGAACTACTAACATAAAGATCTTACGATTAAGAAAACTTATTTAAAGAAGGCAAACTAATAAAAGTTGTTAGAAATTCAAAGGTTTTACCAGAGTCTTTTTCAATTAATTTGATTTTGTATGTCGAATGCAAATTTAAAATTTATAAAGGGTGTTTTTTATAGAGGTATAGAACTTTAAGTTGGCATTACTTTTCAAGATGTCGACCGATTTAACAACTGTAAAGTGATTTATTCTCAGTTTGGTTTGGCAATTCATCATGAATAGACTCACGCCAAATAGTGCAATTTTATTTCGAAAATAATGGTTCTGTGCGGAAAACGTATCGCGCACTACGTCCATTTTAT
This sequence comes from Sarcophaga variegata, assembly GCA_932273835.1. Classification (NCBI taxonomy): domain Eukaryota; kingdom Metazoa; phylum Arthropoda; class Insecta; order Diptera; family Sarcophagidae; genus Sarcophaga; species Sarcophaga variegata. The sequence goes on from OW026362.1 coordinate 68,293,213, forward strand.
CGTCGACAACATCGTCCATCAGAGCAGTTAATTCGATTAACCATGGAACGTTTTCGCACCACGTTTACTCTTATTGATAACTCGCATCCCCAGAGACGCTGTACGGTGCGTACAGAAGAAGCTATTGCTGCTGTAGAGCGTAGCATTGAGGAAGACCCGAATGAGTCCATCCGCCATCGAGCACAGGTGTTAAGAGTTGCCTGGTTTGACAACCCAAAATCTTTTTATATCTATACTTATAAAATTTGAGTTCTTATATATTATATTTCAAGAATTTTATAAAGTTATTTTAATGCACAGATTACCGTCCGATATGCCAATCACTAAGATCTTTAATTTATGTTGACTCTTCAACTTCTTTTTCTATACTTAAACTTTATTTAGTAAAATGAATTAAGAAGAAAGAATAGCGGTAAAATTCCAAAAGAATGTCAATACATATTTTTGTTGTATGAATGTACTAAAATAAGTACACAAATAACATTAGTCTATTCAGCTATCTGTTTAATGATTTTAACTAAATTCTTGTATGCATGAACATACACATAAATATATGTATATGCGTTTACTAGAACAACTGCATATTATTATAGTACTAATTTAATGGAAATTAGGGCGGTTCAAATTTTGGTAACTTAATTTAATAATAATTTTTTATAAATGATTAGTATCCATATATGCGTTAACAACAGGAATTGGATCTGTGTCCATCCACTTTATGAAAGATTTTGCGGAAGGATCTTGGTTTGCGTGCTTACAAAATCCAACTCGTGCAAGATTTGAAGCCAAACGATCATCAAGTAAGGCGTAGATTCGTCGAATGGGCCCAAAACGAGATTACCATTGTTCCCGATTTTCATAAGCGAATTTTGTTTAGCGATGAAGCGCACTTCTGGTTGAATGGCTACATCAACAAATAAAAATGCCGCATTTGGAGTGAAGGTAATCCTCAAGTGTATATGGAAACACCGTTACATCCAGAAAAACTGACTGTTTGGTGCGCTTTATGGGCTGGTGGAATCATTGGTCCGTACTTTTTCAAAAACGATGGTGGCCAGAACGTTACAGTCAATGGTGATCGGAATAGAGCCATGATTACTAACTTTTTCATTCCTGAATTGAATAACCATGATGTCCAGGAGATGTGGTTTCAACAAGACGGCGCAACTTGTCACACAGCTCGTGCCACAATAGATTTATTGAAAGACACGTTTGGTGACCGCCTAATTTCACGTTTTGGACCTGTGAATTGGCCTCCAAGATCTTGTGATTTAAAACCGCTATACTACTTTCTGTGGGGCTATGTAAAGTCATTGGTCTATGCGGTAAAACCACAAATGCTTGACCATTTGGAAGACAACATTCGCCGTATTATTGCCGATATACGGCCACAAATGTTGGAAAAAGTCATCGAAAATTGGACGTCCAGATTGGACTACATCCGCGCCAGCCGTGGCGGTATATGCCAGAAATCATATTTAAAATGTAATGCTACAAGATTATCTTTCGGATAAATAAAATTCATGTCAATCGAATAATCCATCGTTGTTTTATTGCAACTTAAAGTTCTATACCTCTATAAAAAACACCCTTTATAAGCCTTACTCATCTATGTTGCTTATAAATACGGGCAAATGTTTCCATTTCTTAAAAATGTATGAATGATATCTGTACTTAAGATATTTGATTCAAATACTGACTACTCGGAGTAAATATCTTAAGAGCAAACTTTTAAAAAAAATAGCATTCAACGAATATGTATCCTCACATTTTCCTACTACGATCCTCCGAGGATCTGCGACAGTACATCAATTACCTCCTAAAGAAAAATATAACAAAGATGATAATGAAAGTCGAGTAAAGATTGAAATACACATCCTTTTTGGAACTTAAGAAATTAGAATCCTACAGCATATCAGTTACAAAAGGTGCCAAAGTTCAGTTGAAGTTTTGAGCCTTAGAAGTGACTGATACACTATTAGGAAGACCAGGCAATGATAGAACACACAGCCATAGTAAATTTACGTGGTCGGCGGAGAAGGAATGATGAAATATTTTTCAACCAATGATGTTGGTCGCCTTAGCCTAGTAGGTAGTGTGTTGGCTTATTAGACGTGAGGCTTCGATTCGTCAGACAATTCTAACAAAATGAAATATAAAATAATAAATCTCTAACAATTTCAACAAAATGAAGTATAAAAAATACTCCTCCGGCAACTTCCTCTCAGAAGATTTCTAGCAAAAACTCTGGAAGTAATTAAAATTCTCATCAAAAGTTTCTCAAAAATCTGTCGTTCGAAATCGACTTTAAACTGTAGATCCTGCCACTCATGTATAAAAGTAATACAGAGAACATAAAAAATTAAAAGGGGTGTAATGACCAATTATGTTATATATTTTTTGGTTTCAGATATTTTAAGACGTTTCACGCGTTATATTTCTTCTTTAATGGTGACCGCAAAACCCAATGGTTTTCAACCTGAATTTCAGGCAATTATTCACACTTTGTTTTTTAAAGTTCGCTGAAAGATGTACAAATTTCGCAGATAAGGATAGTAAACCACCTTTGTTGGCAAACCACGTGAGTTCACTTATCGGTCGTATTCAAGATATTCACTAAGAAATTTGCAACGCTTTTTCCATCTCAGTGGCGGTGATATTCCATAACCGCCAGATGAATTTATTTTTTCTTCCATTACATGTGGCTCAATCAATAAGGTTTCTTGTGCACAACGTGTAAGTAACCCGTCACCAGCTTTCCTCAGTTTGGATGTTGTAGTGTTTCTAAATTGGATATTCACAGAAGACATTGGGTATCACAGATAACATAACCTTTTTTCATGTCCTGCCTTGTATTAGAGCACCAGGAAGTGAGTTACAGTGTAATGGAGAGAAAAAGTTGTGTTTGATACTGAAGAACTGACAGGAACTCTTATATCTGTCATGGAATAGAATCGAGTGGAGAGAAATTTTGTCCATTGTTGTTGTCGCCCATGTATTCCAAGGTTAATTAAAGATCGATTTAATAAGATCATCAACGTGAAGGATGAAAGCCCAGGTCCAGTCTGTATTAAGTCTTGCCTGTATTAAGGTATGGACCTTGAATGTTCTTTTATAATAAGAAATCCAGAAATGAGATCAAACGATAACAACGGATCTAGACAAAAAGAAAAAGATTAGTTTGCAGCAAGCATTAGTCGAAAAAGTTCAAAATGAAATAACGCCTGAAATGAAGCCACAGTATTCAATCAAAGGAATTATCCCCATGCTGAGCTATTTGGTTAAAAAAGCTTCAGAAGTTTTGTCTCATCCACACAAAATTACCAAGGTTCTATTGGACTTCGATGTATTCAAACTTACACGACTGTACTTCCCTTTTGAACAGGTTATCGCAACTTGGCTTGTTTTCTTCTTGAGCTGAAAAAATAAGCATTTCTTCTGGTAGGCAAGATAAATGTGATCATAAAGATGAGGAAGAGTTCTTGTCTTGAAAGTATTTATAACAACTCCTCACAGGAAGTAAGCCTGCTCCATGTAAAAATGCTTAGAAAATATAAAAAAATGAATTTTAAATCCTTCCATTTGCAATTTTTTTCCTTTACCCCTGGAATATAATCTCACACATTTATGCCCCTATACACATACGCTGACATGCACATACTTTATCCTATAAAATCTTATTTATGTCAGAGTGTGTGTAAAAGTAAAACAAACAAAAAATAAAAGAAAATAGTTTTGCTGTCCTGTTGTTGTGATAGGAAATGGATGTACAAGGTATAAAGATAATAATAATAATAGTAATGCGTTACTTACCACATATTTATATATGTATGCGTGTGTATAAGGGACATACACATATCTAGAAATGGATGTACAGTGAGCGTCAAAAGAAACTGTACATTAAAACAAAATGTAGATTAATAAATTACAGTTATTTTTATTTTAAAATTGTTTCATTGCCAGTTTTTAAAATTGAAACAAAAACAGAAATTACAACAAATTTCGAAACATTCTCCAATTTTTTCGGTTACACACCTTAAGTGTTAAAAGTTAAAATTGGTGATTGTTAGAATTTTATCCTTAGTATACAGTTTCTTTTGTCGCTCACTATATTTGTAGCTTTAGCATATAAAACAATATAGTTTTACATACTTATGGACAGTATTTGTTTGCATACGGAAGTAAAATTCTTCTTTTTTTAATAAACATGTGTGACATTTTACTTAAGAGAGAGAGACATGTACCACAACAGCAATGCCATTGTAAAAGACAGTTTTTGTTGTTGTTTTTAAAAAATAGTATTTTTAGTAAAATAAACAATGTTGTGGTTTTTAGTAAAAACAAAAAAACAAGAACAAAAATGTTTTACGGAATATGAGCACATGAAATAGAAAAACTTAAAAAGAGCTTTTCATTCTAATGACATGGATGGTAGGGTATGGCATGGTATGGTATGGTGAGGTATTATTTTGTTAAAAGGAAATACAATTTATTTTATTTAATATTCATTAAAATAAAGTAATAAAAAGTATATTTAAAGAAATATCAACAATTTATCTTTTTTTTAAATATTTTTGTTAATTAATGAAATGAGTTTCCATGGTAGGACTATATTTGTGGTGTCTTTGTGGAACCTTGAAAGGTTGTAATATCAAAGAGATACAGTAACGATGTGCGTGTTTTTTGATACTTTTTGTAGAACATATTAATTTCACTGTCAGTTTACGTATTGAATTCTAAATTCATGCTCCATTGAACTACTCTTATGCCTCCATTTTCATCAAACTCAAGTAACGATTGTAAATTTAATTGTAAATATACAGAGAATATTGTAATTAGCCTTGGGTTGTTTATTAGTTTAAGGAAAATATCAAAATAATATTTTTGTAATTAATTCAAGCGCCTTTAGGTTAGACAGCTAGGTTGAATGGTTATTTAATAGCAATTAAGAAAAAAGAATTCTGTGGTAAAGTATTTGGCTGCCATAGCTTTCCAGACGAGATTTCAAAGCTCTGTTCTGATATTTCGAGAACAAAAAAAAGAAAAATAAAGAAGAAATAATGCCCTGTTCTGACATAAGCTCTGTCAATAAACACGAAAAGGTTCATGAATAAAATTAGCACAACCATCATATGTGTGTGGAATTATTTTTCCAATCGAATGGCATTCATTTGTACCTCAGTTTATTTTATAAACGCATACTTTACAACTTGAAGTCGCCTTACTCTAGTAGGTAGTGTGTTGGGTTATTAGACGTGAGGCCCCAGTTTAAACCCCAGGTCAGATATCTCCAATAAATCGAAATATGAAAAAATATTTCTTTGGTGACTGCATCCCAGTAGATTTCTGACAAAAACTCTGAAAGTAAATAAAATTACCATGAAAAAGTTTCTCAAAAGTCAGTCATTTGGCGTCATCTTTAAACTGTATGTTCCATCAATAAAAACACACAACATAAGTGGTATTAGAAGCTAGGTTGTGACCTTGACGGAAGTGTTGTAATTACCAATTATGTATGTATGCACGTAACATGTATGATATGAGAAACTACACCGTAATCCTGACCTAATGTTTGTAATGGGTGATTTTTTAAGCGCTATAGGAAAATTTAAAAAAAAAAAACATAAAATTCAGAAAAATGCATGAAATCTTCATTTGAATCGATAGTACAGTCCATATAATTTAATGTTTGAAGATTATTTCATGCAAATGTTGACCGCGACTGCGCCTCAAATGGCCCATCCGCTTAGTCCAATTTTGGCATATATATAACATTTCGGCCGGTATCTCACGAATAAATGCTTCAATGTTGTCTTCCAATGCGTCAATTGAAGCGGGCTAGTCTGTATAGACATGAGCTTTAACATATCCCCACAAAAATAGTCTAAACGCGTTAAATCGCACGATCTAGGCGGCCAAAAAAAGACCGGTCCCGAACGTGAAATAAAATGTTCACCGAACTCGCCTCTCAATAAGTCCATTGTTATGCGTGCTGTGTGGCATGTGGCACCGTCTTGTTGAAACCACAGTCAAGCTCTTGCATTTTGGGCAAAAAAAATTGAATATCATCTCACGGTAGCGCTCACCATTCAAAGTTACGTTACGATTCGCATCATCTTTGAAGAAGTACGGTCCAATGATACCACCAGCCCATAAACCGCACCAAACTGTGACTTTTTCTGGATGCATTGGTAACTTTTGCAATGCTTCTGGTTGATCTTCACTCCAAAATCGACACTTCTGCTTATTTACGTATCCATTGAGCCAAAAATGAGCTTCGTCGCTGAATACAATTTTTCGATAAAGAAGTGGATCATCGTCCAACTTTCGAAGCGCCCATTCACCAAAATTTCAGCGTTGCGATATGTCGTTCGGCATCAATTCTTGCACCAGCTGTATTTTGAAAGGCTTCACACCTAAATCCTTCCGCAAATTTTTCCACGTTGTTGAGTGACAGAGGCCCAATTGCGAATGGCGAACGGCGACGAATCGATAATTGATGGTCATCATTTACACTGGCCGATATAGCTGAGACATTTTCTTCAGTTCGCACTCTATGTAAGCGTGTTGGTGGTTTAATGTCCAACGATGTAAATTTGGTGCGAAATTTAGTCACAATAGCCCGAATAGCCGCTTCAGTGGGTCGATTAAACTGACCATAAAATGGAAAAAGCGCTCAATGAACTTTCTTAACAGAGCACGGAGTTTGATAATAAAATTCAATGATTTGCAAGCGTTGTTCGTTTGTTTCATGGTTAAATTATAGACCAAACTGAAGATGTTTGACAGTGAAACAAAACACGAAACGTGCGTGCGCTGTTTAAACCAGTGTTGCCAAAAAGATAATAGCTAAAAAGTCGTTAATAGCCAATGATGCATGTATGTATGTGTTTTTTTAATCATATTCTCACCGTGGCTGGCGAACTATAAAAATAAAAGAATATGGAAGCAGGATAACAACCACTCTATTCTGTTTATAAAATGGAGATGATCGAGGGGATCCAGCATAGTGCACTGCGCTGGTCTAATGAAGAATGTTGTCAGAAAGACAGTACCTAGATGTTAACAGTGAAACCCCTAACGATGTGGAGTTTAGGGTGAGATCTTCACTAGTTTCGGTGGTGAGAGATTCCTTGAAATAATATAGAAAGTGATGGAACTCCAATTCGCCATAGAAAAATCTTCAGATTTCAGTCTAGACAGAAGTTAAAGAATATCAGATGACAGCGCAGATGGTGACAAATTCCACATACTCTTTGCATGTTAGTAAGTTTTTTCATGTCAATTAAATTGTACCTGTATTACTGAGCAGCTTTATATCTTGGAAACTTACTGTCGATTATCAGAAAATGGTACATGTATTTCGAAGCAGCTTCAAACGTTGGATATTTACAGTCGAAATACTGATCGTCGGCAACAACGCTACAATATCAGAAATATATAAAGGACCTCAAACTTTTCATATTTTATGTGCCTCCAAGAGGTACTGTTTTGAAATTGCTAGAGGCTTCTGAGAAATATAAATCATCAGATTCAGAACACACATCTCCCACTCCAGATAACAACTTGGATGCTTTCACAAGGACTGTAGAACCAGATTTAAAGGAATTCTTGTTTTTTCAATTTCAATGTCATATCAGGCCAGAAGCGCTTGGTGTTTTCAGCATAATTCTGTTGCTAGATGACTATGTCTGTGCTAAATTTCTCCATAGCTGGAGTGAGATGCTCTAAAATATCACAGACACAACCAAGATATTGTTTGCTTAACCTCGTCTGTCAGCCTGAGTGAGATGCCATAAAACGTCACAGACACCACCAAGAGATTGTTTGCTTAATGTCGTCTGTCAGCCTGATTAAGCTTGGAATCGCAAACTTTCAAAGGTGGAAAGTAATGACAAAACTGGTTTGATTAAGCCTTGGCTCAAGAATATTCATGTGTGATCCTACTATTCTTGCTTCCAAGCAGTGGATTTTGAGTTTACCTCTGTTTTTGGGATAGGTATCGCGTAGTTATTTTCGATCTGCACACTCCACTATCCCAGAGGAATATTTGAATATTCAATTCTAAAAAATTCTTTGTCTAACAACAAAAGCAGGTTGTTAATTTCTATAAAAGCAAAGTTTTTAGTGCAGATTTGATCAGGCTTTCTGGTCAATTATTGCAGAAAGGATGTAATACCCTTGTAGTCCTTATCTTAAGATTTTCAAAATGTTTCTGTAGTACATTCCAAATCATTTTCTGTTCAGAACATCTTCGCATATTTGGTGTATATTTTTAAGATCTAAAATCTTAATTTCTCAGCGTATACACTTTCAAAATCATATGCTGCAGAAAAATAAAAATCTTGCTCTGTCACAGCACATACGGAAATTTTGCATGTTTCATGCATGAACTCATGTGTATGTTACCCATGTTATTTTTTTTATTCCAATGCAATATTTTGGTTTTTTTTATTTATTTTTTTGTTATCTGCATAACCAAATGTCAAGCAAGAGAATTTATACAAAATTCTTATCGCTCCAAAGTGAGTTTTTTTCTTTGTTCGAAAAATAGTGATGAAGAAAAGAAAAACATTAAAGAAATGAAAATGTATTCTTATACCTTAGAGGGGTAAAGTGGAAAGAAATAAAAATAAATTGTGGTTGATAAAGGAAACTACAAAGTTTTAAAAACAATATATTCTTGCATTTAAAATAAAGGTTTAATGGTAGTTTCAGACGAGTTCATTTGGATTTTGTTAGGCTGTAAGGAGCTTCTCTAAAGAGCTTTTCTACTATGTAAGCGATTTTCTCTTAGAAAAATCTGGCCAAAAATTTACGTTCTTTAACGGAAAATTCTCAAATTCTCAGAAAGCTATACAGCCTGTGTTAGGCATATTTTCAACAGTATAGGGTGTGAAGAAAAAAATCCTCGTCAAGCTGAATGATAGGCCAAATGATAAAGAACTTTTACTCACAATCTTCTGTTTCAACAAAACTCTTTTTTATGTCTGTGAATGAATTCTTAAGCTTCCAGAAATCGATAGAACTTATTTTACTTGCACACGACTGATAACGATATGACGAGTTCGCACTTCAATTATGATGCATATGCATGCCGTGTCATTCCAACTTCGTCTTTAAGCGATGTCAGTAGGGCAAGAGAAATGACAAATGGTACTATATCGCTATTTTTTGGCATAAATTTATGAGTATTGCTTCATCTTCTTTAGGATTTTAACCCTTTCATGCCCGAATTTTTTGAGCCAGAGCTAAAATTTTTTTAAGGACATGTGTTTGTTAGTCATTGACCTAAATATGAAGTGATATTAAATTCAGAGTCGTACGTATTCTGGCTTCACACGTTTTTAACCAAGCTTGTATGCAAAAAAAAATCTTTTAAAAAAATTAAAAATTACGGAATATATGAACAAAAATGTACAATGTTGCCTATAGGCAACATCGGGCATGAAAGGGTTAACATGGAATGTTCCAGTTTGTAATCAAACACTTCATAAACTACACCACGTCCTCTCAACCACTTAACTGCTGAGATACTCGCAACATTTTCAATTTTCTGCTGCTTAGAGCAAAGGTCAGTACTGCTCCTGCCAACAAGCATTTGACAGTTCACTTCTTTGAACAATTTGCATCATTTGAGTCGTGAGTGACGGCCACCAATGCCGTTGATTTTAGAAGAAAATGAATTTCGTGGCAAAAAATACAAAAAATCCTGTGAACTAATATTCATTCATCCATCCTACAATCTGGATTTAGAATCGAGTGTATATTTCTTCTTCCGAACCCCTAGCGGCAAACACAGCATAGCTCATAAGCATAACATAACTCAGAAGCATAAGCATAGCATAGGTTAGGTTAGGTTGGAGGACGTGTACTTGTCAATTAAGACAAGTACAGTACTCGGAGGTCGAATTGAGCCATTGTACAACGTCCTAGTTCCTGAGTGGTGGGACCTACAGTTTAAAATCGACTGCGAAAGACAGATTTTTTTTGAGATACTTTTACATGGCAATTTTAGTTTTTCACAGAGTTTTTACCAGAAATCTGCTGAGAGGAAGTCGTCGTAGAAATACTTTTTGTATTTTTGTTTTGATGTCTGGCCTTGGGCTCGAACCCTGGCTTTACATCTAATAAGCCAACACAATACCTACTAGACTACGGCGACTTCATAAGCAGAGCATAGCTCATAAGCGAATGTATTATGCAGAGACAAAAATTAGAAAAACGCTGGACATAGTGTGTACAGCTCAAGGACGTTTTCTTAAACAAACAATTTTCTATGAAGAACTTGTGGATTACTAAAAAAGTCACGGAATTATTAACCAACCCTCGCATTGTAGAACGTATTTTCAGTGTACACGAGAGGCAGGCATATCTGTGATTCTTTTTAATAAGTTTCGTAACAATGAGATTACGATTGCATGCTTCGGCTTATGCCTCCATTCAGAACCTCTCTTTGGTGTACCAGGAATTGCGACAAGAATGCTACCGCATGTAGTGCTAAAGTTGTTATGGCACATACAGATCAGGATATACTTCTAAAGAAACCTTCAGAACATTTAGAATAAACCTGTTTAATTACGAAAATACGTCGAGTCGCTGTAGTCTAGTAGGAAGTGTGTTGGCTTAGTAGACGTAAGGCTATGGTTAAAACCCCAGGTCGTACATCAAAATGAAATTTAAGAAAATATGTATTCGGCGACTTCCGCTCAGCACATTTCTGGTAAAAACTCTGACAGTAAATGAAACTGCCATGAAAAGTTTCTCAAAAATCTGTCGACTTTAAGCTGTAGGTCACGCCACTCATGTATAATATTAACACACGCAATATGAGTGGTTTGAGAAGCTAGGCCGTAATCCTGACTGAAGGGTTGTAGTGGCCAATTATATATGTTATGTATGTGGTTACGAAAATATATGCTTAGAATTGTCCAGGGTAACTGATTCCGTTGATAATTCTTTTCGCACTCAATGCGTTCGATTTATGATTGAATTTCGAAGATCTTACGAAAGCCCAAATTAAGGTCATTAAAATATAGAAACTGAATACTAATCGTTATAGGAAATTAAAAAAAAATTGTTTATTACGCAGAACTAATATTTCAAGTCTTCCTATGCGAAGCTCTTAATTCAAATTTCTTTTAAGGGAGTCAATTATCATCTTCAATATATTTTATTTTTTTTTGGATTTAATGGTCATTTATTTTCTTAAATTTTTGTGTCTCCTTCCCCCCTCTAATAAAACATATCATTTGATTCATTTATTTTGTTTTTATTTCTTGATTTGTACGTCTTAAACCAGCCTCTAGTGGAACGAAGTCTCATGCAATATATTAAACGTAAAACGGTTGGTAACAGAAAAATTATTTCAAATTTTTTTTTATTTCTTATTTTATTATTTTACCAACAAAATGATGCTGTTGTTGTTGTTGTAGTTGTATTTGATTTTCCTTATTGGTCAAACCGAAATTCAACCAAAAAAAAAAAACGAGAAAAAAAAATTGTTAACCATAATCTTTATAAATTTCTTCCCCCATAAATCAAATTGAAAACATGAAAATTCATCTTATTTTTCATGTTCATCATCTGCTCAAGTAAAAATAGAAAGAAAAAAAATGAAAGAAAAAAACATTTTAAGGCGAACCATAAGTATGCTCCGCTAAATACATTTAAACAACCATTCGAAAAACAAAAACCCACAAAAATCTTGAAAAAAACAAACAAAAAACAAACAAATCCAACTGAAATACAATTTAAGATGAAAATAAATGCTTAAGAGAATCACTTGAGAATGATGATGACGACGATAAGTGTTGAAATATAAAACCGTAGGGGGTTTGGTGTTGGGGGGAAGTAAATGAAACTAAAATAAGTGCAAAATAAATTTCACAAGAAAATACTTTTTTATTGCGTTCCAATAATCTCTAGATATTAAAGTATAATCATAAAATGTTTTCACTACCACCACTACCACCTTTTTTTCTTTATTTTATTGTTGCTGTTGTAGTTGTTGCTAGAAATTATACGGTGGGGGCTAAAAAACTATGTTTAAGATCTACATGGTCTTGGTTGCAAACCAGAAAGAAAGAGAAGAAAAACAAAAACATTTAAAATCATACAAAACGCACATCATTAAGAATAAAACGAAAGCGCAAGCACTTGAACACTCTAAAACCGCTGCTATTTAAAACTAAAACTGCATTCAGCGAAGGGGATACCATCTCTTTAAGAAATAAAAAAAAATTATTTGAATTTAATTCTACATTCGAACGTCTTTTTGCAAACAGGGGAAATGTGTGAACTTCTTTCTTTAAATTTGAAATTAAATTCTTACCTTCTTTTCTTTGCACCAAAAAAAAAAAGTTCACCAATTTTACTTGGAACACTTTCTCTTCATTGCTTCGTCTAAAGAAATATGGCTGTAATGTCTGAAATTCCTGTATGGCCACCATCAAACGTAATCCTCCTTTTATTTATCGCAATTAATTTAATCCGATAAGAGTTAAGGCAGAAAGAAAATACCCTATAACTCTGGTTAAACTTATAAAAACTACAAGAATAAGACAACTAAGTTTACAGAACAACAACATAGAAATCTATAACACATGCGAATCACAAGTAGGGAGAGTTTCATATGAAAGAAAGAAGTGAAAGCGTTACAAAGAGTTGTTATTATTATAATAAGGCTCTCAATACCACAATCTAACAACAGTTTGAGTAACGCCTTAGTCTAAAAAGTAGCTTGTACGAAGAGTCGCCGTAGTCTAGTAGGTAGTGTGTTGGCTTATTAGACGTAAAGCCAGAGTTCGAGCCCCAGGCCAGACATCAAAACAAGATACACAAAGTAGTTCTTCGCCGACTTCCTCTCAGCAGATTTCTGGCAAAATCTCTGAGAGTAAATAAAAATTGCCATGTAAAGTTTCTCAAAAATCTGTCGTTCGGAGTCGACTTTAAACTGTAGGTCCCACCAGAAATATATAAAATAAACACACACAACATAAATGGTGTGAGTAACTGTGCACATAATCCTGACTAAAGGATTGTAACTGATGACCAATTATGTTTGATGGGACCTATAGTTTAATGTTGGCTAGGGCTTTATAATTCTTTATCAATGAATAATCAATTACCATGTACGGATTTTATAAAGGATAGCAGGAAATTTAAATGCTTTGGTATAGCGAGGATTATTGGTTCCACAGGTTTTGTTGTTTAATTAATAAAAGTTGCTTTTTGCAAATAGCAAACTCTGTCTGCTGTATATTAAGTTCCATAATCTCCTGGCATAAATTTCAAGATAATAAAACAATTAAGCTGTTTAACTACAGACGTTTCATTGGTTGCAGAATTTAATGAATAAATCGTAAACAAGAGTGCGCTTTACACATCCAGGTCATAATCTGGTTCGTAGAACTCTTTTACTATATCGACAGACTACTTACTCTTTCTCGCTAGCAAGTTACGGGGCATAGGTATCCAAATTGCCTCAGTTCAATTAAATTTTTTTTACTAGTTTTATAGTAAGGCTCCACCTCATTGACAGCATGACAGTACGTGCTATATAGATAGACTCTGCTAGACACATATGGATAAGAAGGGAACAACTTCACTTCTGCCCTTAAATCGCCTGGCCAACCATCGCATAAGAGCGTGTCTCATTGAACACTGAGCTTTTGGTAGGTATGCGGAAGGACTTGATATTCCGGCATTAAGCAGAAGCAGAGGGTCTGATGAGGAGTAAGAGATTGACTTTTACCTCATGTGTCTGTGCTCTTGTCATGAAAAGTCAAAGGTTTTTGGACATGGACATTATTGAGCGAGCTTTCTTATATAAAGATGGTTTCCTGTACAGAATGTTTGTTCCCCTGGTTGAATATTGCTTGTGGTATCACAATGTGCCTAAATGCCTGCCTAAGCGAAATATCTTCCTTCAAGTATCAATCCCAACCAAATCAAATATCCACTTTTTATTTAATTTTATTTATTGAGGTTAGGTAGATAGCGGTGGTTGACCATTCACGGAAGTTAGATGGACCCACTTAGGCCAAATAGAGCCCATAGTGATATCACAGTTTCCCGCTGTACTTTAATCCCGGAACCACTCGAAGCTGGGGATGAAGCGACTTAGACTGCTAATGTCAATACATGACAGCACCGCGGTGACTTTTTCTCCTTTGTATTAATGATGTGTTATGAAATACAAAATATGAATTGTAATGCATCAGAAGTCGCCTTAGTCTAGGAAGTAGTGTCTTGGCTTATTAGACATAAGGCCACTGTTCAAACCTCAATTTAGACATCAAAACGAAATATGAAAAAAAATATTTCTTTCGCGACTTCCTCTCAGCAGAGTTCTGTCAAAAACTCTGAGAGTAAATAAAAATTGCATGAAATGCTTGTTAAAAATCTGTCGTTCGGAATTGACTTTAAACTATAGATGCCACCACTCATGTATAAAATTAACGCACACAACATAACTGGAGTGAGAAGCTAGGTCGTGATCCTGACTAAAGTGTTGTATGTATGCATCACTAGCATTGAAGTTTGAAGGATTGTTGATGGTATTGCTAGTTTCAAATGAAAAAAGCGTGAACAATATTTAAAATTAAAGTGTGAATCAACAAAAGAGGGTATTAAACCTACATTAAAGCTGCTTTATATGCATGAGTGGTTAAAAAATTATATCGCCAGTAATGGACTTGATATTGAGGACTGCCTTCTACAACCAAGGAAAGGGATACAACTTATCTGGAGCAAATTATTTATTTATTTTTTTTTTATTTATTTAAGTCAATGGACAAATTCCTTACTGACTAATACCAATAATAGGTATGAATAAAATTAAATAGAATTACAAACAGTTTCCTCAAAATACAAGTAATTGTTACAATAAAAATATGAAAAGTTACGAATTGAGAAAAACAATTATGTTCCGTTTTATAACGCAAGAATTTAAAGAAAAATCAGCAAAGTCTGACAAATAATTAAATTGACGGCAAATTCTTGTTAACGGATCAGCAACAGCATAATTAGTTCTGCAGAATTGAATATAAATAGGATTATAACAGCGGATGTTACGACGAGGAAAATTGAATTTAACAGATCTTAACAGAAATTCACAGCAAATATTACCATTGATCAGATTAATTACAAAGGATATATTTAACATTGTTCGGCGACTCTTAAGGGTAGGCAGTTTTATTAAAGCCAGTCTGCTAGTATATGAAGGCATATCCAAATAATTCTACCCAAAGCCACGCAAGCAGAAGAGTAGAAATTGTTTCTACACAGATTCGATGTGTTCGCTGTAAAAATTATAGTGAGGATCCCATATGATGGATCCATACTCCAAAATTGGTCTGAAAAGCGAAACGTGTTTCATATTAAATGGATCAGAAAATTCCTTTGTCCAACGTTTTATGAAGCCAAGAGTGCTTCTTGCCTTATTTACAGTCAAAGTGATATGATCACTAAAGTTTAGTTTTGTATCTAATAGGATCCCAAGATCAATAAAAGAGTCCACTAACTCCAATTGATGATCACCAAGCAGGTAATTAACCGTGATAAAATTATGTCTTGAGAACCGCATACATTTGCATTTTTTAATATTCAGCTCCATCTTGTTGTACTCGCACCACAAAAAGAAATTATTGAGATCGCTTTGAAGATACATATGCTCGATGAAATTATTAAAGGAGAGAAAAACTTTTACATCGTCAGCATACATCAAGATATTGGCAAAATTAATCATGTTGGAAAGATCGTTTATAAACAGCGAAAAAAGAAATGGATCTAGATGGCTGCCTTGAGGAACACTAGATAGCACATGAAAGGATTCGTAATAAAAATATATTATTGACTCCACTTAATTCTAAAAGGCAAAATCGAATACAAAAGCCTTATTGACACTATTAATCTATTGACGTATGAACGAGAGGCAAATTCAGTGTTGCCATGTCATTATCAAAAACACAAGCTGTTCTCCTACCGTCAGTCCGTCATTTTAATTTCAATATCTTCGTTACCTTCGGTACATGGCGGCGTATGAGTATTTTTATTCAATATTTTGAATATGACTAAAACTAAAGTTGTATTTGCAATGATTTAAAAAAATTAGTTACAGAGGAAGGTATTTAAAATTCTAATATTCCTTAAAGGTGATTCAAAAAAATTTTTAAATACTCTAGAAGAACAAAAATGCTACTACAGGACGTACTATTTTCTATTATTTTGTGGGTGACAATTATATTCTTAGATTAATTGAAATTCCTGAATAAAATATCGATATTTTGTTAAATTAATTTTAAAAACCTTTAAATTTATATTCAAAATTAAATTTACTAGAACTAGCATACACCCCTTATTCAATATTAAAGTGTGTTTAATTCGCTTAAAATGTTTATAATTTTCCTAGTCACAGAGACGAAATGCCATTTTACGTTAAGCTCTCTCCCCTATTTGTTTAATATTTTTGAACAAGCTTAAGCCCCCTACAGATTTTTTTTTATTTTTTTGGTAAGCGAGTTAAAAACCACAATTACGGAATGATTTGTTTATGGCCATTAAAATGAAACTCCCTACTTTGAAATGCAGTGTACACACACGGTGTGTGTTAAAGGGGCAAAAACATAGACAAAGAGTTTCAAGTTTAATACCAAAACATAAAACAAGAAAACAACAACAACAACAACAATAAAAAATAAAATAAAAGAAATAAAACAATAACAACACTGTTGTAACACGCAATCATTAAGGAGAACATGATTATTTGTTGTAACATTTTTGTTTACACGCTACAGCGCCATTGGTAAACATGACAACACGGCGGTGAGGTTATGTTTGTAACATCGGGAAAATTAACATCTGCAGATCAGGTTCAGGTCAGGTCAGACATCAAAACGAAATATGAAAAAATATTTCTTAGGCGTCTTCCTCTCAGCAGATTTCTGTCGAAAACTCAGAGAGTAAAAAAAATTTACAAGAAAAGTTTCACAAAAAAATCTGTCATTTGGCTTCGACTTTAAACTGTAGGTCCCGGCACTCATGTATAAAATTAACGCACACAACATGAGTGGTGTGAGAAGCAAGGCCGTTGAAGGGTTGTAATGGCCAATTATGTATGTAGATGAGGCTATAACTGCCGCAAATGTTGGCAAAATACAACGAGTTCTCGTGAGTTGTGTAGGACAGACACCTTAGCTATTTTTGTTTCTGTTTTAGCCGATCCAGTTACATCTTCTGAGGACACCTATTATTCTTTAAGTATTCCAGCTCCTTCTGCAGCCATCTGTTATCTGTTTAGCCTGTAAATCTCTAACTAAGATATTCTATTCACATAAAAGTACAGAGAGCGAGAGAGAGGGAGAATTTTTTAATAAATAATAAACTTGTTGTGATCTGAAGAATGTATGGAAGTCTTCGTGAGCTTGTGTGATTCGATTATCGATGGCCTCCTTTCTTATGAGAGATACGAGGCTGTCCATAAGAATGTCTTGAAGTTTTGTTTTCAAATTATTTAGGAATTGTTTATCACTGCCTAGTATTTGAAGAAATACGTACTGCAACCAAGCCTATAAAGAGTGTCTGGCAGTCGACCCCGTTGTAATACAAATTTTTTAAGCGTTTTTACTGCTCTTGCCTTCGTTTTTTCATGGTGTAAAATATTGTGCTAAGAAAAGATAGAAAGAAAGTGTAACGCAAACAAAAATAAAATATGGTGTTAAGGAAGGGGCGGAAGGGGATTTTTTTTTATAAAACTTTACGTGTGTTTCTGTTTATCGAATTGTTACTCCCACTGCTGCAATTTTTGTTGCCATAAAAGTATTCTGACAAGGAGTGTCAAAGTAGTGTAAATTTTATGGCCTTAAGAATGCTTTTTTTGTTTTATTTTTTTGTTTCAGAACAAACCCCTGCTCCACCACAAAAAACAATTAAAACCGCTATTTTCTTGTATTTAAGCTACTGGAAAAATGCCTAAAAAACTATGCCGAAAATAAAGCTAAAAATGAACTGAAGTATGGTAGCGAGCTACACAAATTTACCGCCACATACCATAAAAAATTAACCATAATTTGTCTTTGTCTTTTGTCTTTTTTTTGCTATAAACACACCTTAGTTTGTTATTTTAATACCACTAACATGGCTATTATTGCTACTACTACCACCATTACCATTGTATTATTACAGTTACTTTACTTTAACTTACTTTTACTTAACTCCCAGCCCTGTTATTGCCAGCTATTTATAACAGCTTAACTGACCTTCACAAAAAAAAAGCCAGTAACAGTTGTGTTTACATGGTTTTTGCTTTCCTTCTTTCATCTTTTGAAAGAAAAATATTTTATTGCTAATATTTTAAGTACTTTTTTAAAAGCATTCATTAATTTTACTTTCTTTTGTTCTTTTCTTATTTATCATCAACAATTTAGGGTGCTACTGGGGTGCCAGGTGAACGCGGTGCCCCCGGTCCTAAGGGCGACCGCGGCGAAAGGGGCGATCCTGGCCCTCGTGGTCCCGAGGGTCTACAAGGCAGCAAAGGTGAACCAGGTGTCGATGGTATGCCTGGTGTCATGGGTCCAGCCGGACCACCAGGTCCACCTGGTTTACCCGAAAACTATGATGTAAGTATCACACTTAATTTTATATTTTTCAAACATTTTTTCAGTTATTTTATGATTTTATTTACAAAACAAAATGCATAATTTTCTTAAAAAAATATTTAGAGAAATTGGCGAAACAATATTTTAAAAGAATAACGAAGGAATTACTGTTCAAATCAACAAAAAATTTCTCTCATCTGAAACTTTTTTAACTAAAAATCTAATACGCAAGATAAGCCCATATCGCGTTTACAATAAGAATCATGTTTCAACGATGGTAACTAATCGATGATAATAAAAACGAGTTACTGCTTCAGTAGAAGTTGCCATAGCCTAGATAGGTATTAGACTCAAAACTTTTTCAGCCGTATTGAATATCTGTTTATCTGTCCGTGGAATCGCATAATAATTCTATACGGTATGATCGAATTGGTTTCGACGTAGTTTGTTCTCTCATAAGCTCCCCTTCTAAGCGTTTCAAATAATACATCACATTTATCGATGCCTATGGTCCCATAAAGCGAAAAATCATATTTTTTTTAAGTACAGCAATAAATTTTGGTAGGACCATATCATACCTGCTGATCCTTCCGTTGTCTTCTACGTAACTGGTTCAAGTAGTGGCAGGTCACTTGTACTTTTTAGGGTATCTATTGGACATACATCTTAGCTATGTTTGTTTCTATTGAAAGTGATACACTTCCTTTTTCTTTTGATTCTTAAGAGACGTACGAAAAGATTCTTCCGCAATGGTCTATTTTCTGCTTTGGCTGTAGATCGTTAGCAAAAATATTATGTTCTTATATCATTACAGCGATAATATTTGAGGAAACAAGGCACAGCTCTAGGTAGAGGTGACTCTCCTTCTCTAGAAGTTGTATGGACACACTGAGTCCAAATAAGGCCTTTTTCGTTTTCCTCTAATTTTCTTGCCTCGGAACTTCTCACAAACCACACTGATAATAACGATGTTTTCCTTCGGATAATCCACACAGTGGGCTTCGAGGTGCTCTCCTTCGACATAATGCCGGGCTTGTACCAGATTGGTGACGAACACTCTCTTCTTATTCCGCGTTCGTACAGCTTCTTCAAAAATCGTTTCTTAAGTGGCCAAGACCAATGCGCTTCGCGTGTGTACCCATAAAGCACTGCCCCGTAAACA
The DNA here is from genome assembly GCA_932273835.1 of Sarcophaga variegata. NCBI lineage: Eukaryota > Metazoa > Arthropoda > Insecta > Diptera > Sarcophagidae > Sarcophaga > Sarcophaga variegata. The sequence continues at coordinate 68,312,974 of OW026362.1, forward strand.
TCCTAACAACCACATTAACCGTGCTTCTTTTGGGGTTTAAGAATTTCAGAATTTCTATACAGAATTTCTGTACTGTACTGCCCGTATTCGCAACCACTCATCCAGTTTTGACGGAATTTCTAGTTGTATTGTCAGTCATAATCACATAGGACATTAGAGGCATTCGTAAAGTTGAGATTTCAGCGGAAATGGCCAGTTTATTTGCTTCTGCTCTGTAACAGCCTCACACCGTCTAGGAGTTCATTAGATGGAATTTGGTACCTTAATAGCCGCTTGGTTAACAGCTGACTGAGCTTTATTTTTACATAAATGTGTGTTTATCTGCACGTTTTTGTGGGACTTTACAAACTTCTTTGATTCGATTTTCGCTGGTAAAAAGGACGTTGAACTAACTGTTGTCTTGAAGACCTTGACTTTAGAAGTTTTATTTTGACTGTTTGATTTGTTATTTTTGTTTACATGTAGTGTTTTGATCTGGTCAACATTGAAACACTGCGGTCACAGAGAATTAAATCGACTACTGCGGCTACTCCTTCATATCATGTGTGCACGTGTGATACCACGTCTCAATCATGGTTACTAATCGGAAAGAAGTCGCCGTAGTCTAGTAGGTAGTATGTCGGCTTATTAGACGTAAAGCCAGGGTTCAAGCCCCAGGCCAGACATCAAGACAAAATTCAAGAAGTATTACTTCGGCGACTTCCTCTCAGCAGATTTCTGATAAAAACTCTGAGAGTAAATTAAACTTCCATGAAAAGTTTCTCAAAAATCTGTCGTTCGGAGTCGATGAGTGGTCCCACCACTCATGTATAAAATTAACACACACAACATAAGTGGTGTAAGAAACTAGGTCGTAATCCTGACTGAAGGGTTGTAATGCCCAATTGTGTATGTATGTATTGTTAACGTGCTGGCCAGATCTTGTCGGACATGTTGCCAACAAGGATGTGCTAAATACGTTTGTATAAGAACAGGGCCGACTCATTTTTATCCTAAATTTGCAGGGTCATACTTTGAACAATAGGGATTTCTCGCGTCACTCTTCTTCCGTAAAACTACTTCTGCTAGGGCTGTAGGTCTGAAGAGTAGGTTTTGACCTCTCACTTTCTGACATCCTTGATCGAGCTGCAATAGCAAGATTTATTCTGCGCTATGGTTTCTTCTATGAAACGTTATAATTCTGAGTTGATTATTGATTGTAGTATCACAATGTGCCTAAATGTGAACCTAACTGAGACCTTCGCCTTCAAGAAGGGCACTACACCTTACTTAACTTAATTTAACCTCAGCAAATATGGCACCCATACACCGCATAATGTTTATAATGTAAAATGTTCTGTCAATGTGAGATGTAGAGCACTTTCTGAAGTGTCTATCATAACCAGCCTAAAGGCATTGCATACTTTTTTGTAAATGTTCTTAACTGTTTTTGATGTGTATTCTTCTAATGGTCAATCGTATCACTGTTCGTTTTGATAGTTGGGTAACCCTATCGTTCTAGAACCGTTTTGTCAGCTGCTTAAATCAAAGATATTCTTTCAGTTAGCACTTGTCATAGTATATGAAACCCTTGCTTAAACGACATTCTTTGTATCCTAAGGGTAATTGAAAATGAACAATCCGGTGTTTAAATATTCTTAAAAAGAAATCCTTGATTTCCTAAAGATCACACTCAAATGTGTCCATTATTTGCAGTACTTGTAGCCACATAACTCAAAAATTATGCAGGAATATTTGATTTTTCATTGTTTTGAATTTGATTTGACTGAAATTGTTTTCATATTTATTTCTCGCCTTTTGTTTCAATGAGAGTTGAAGTATTGGACTTCCCAAAAAGAGTCATGCATGACCCATTTGTTACTTTTTTATACGTCTTGTGTACAAACTTTATTCGCTTGATTTTATTTATGGACCTTCTTTTAATTTTTATGAATTTTTTATTGTCTCCCAAAGAAAAGTACAAAAAAAAAACAGAAAATAAAAATAAAAGAACAAGTTAAAGAAAAAAGAAAAAAACGAAACTCAACGAAAGAACGAAAGAAATGTGTATTTGGGTTAAACTTTGTTGTGCAGCTCAAGTTTTTTCAGAAGTTTTTCTTGTTTTTCTTGTATTTCTTGTGTTTCTTTATGATTATTTTCAACCTTTTAGGTTAATTGTGTGGCCTAAAACAAACACACGCTTACAAACCATCATAAAATTCAAAACAAAAAAAAAAAGAACGAGAGATGAATAGAAAGGAATGGCATACAGTATAGCCGAAATGAAAAGGCATAGAACGGCTTCAATAAAAAATTAAATGAAAAAAAGAAAGTCGAGAAAAAGAAGGATGAATAGAATGGCATTATGGCTGCCGAGTAGGCATTTGTTCAGCTAATTTTATTGTTTATTTTAGCCATCATGAGGTTTTTAATGGACTTCATTTCTTTTTTACTTCTTGCCCATGGCAGCAGTTTAATTTTCTATTTTAGTCATGTTTTCTAATTTTTTTCTCATTCGCTAAACTTGTAATGTTAGAAGTATAGTGACCCTCAGTAGACAGACAGACAGACATTCATTCCAATTTTTTTTTTTTGGGTGTCCGCCGTATGTTTTAACGATTTTAATTTTATTTATTTTTGTTTCTTCTTCTTTTTTTTCTTGTTTTTCATATAAAAAAATTTTTTTTCCTTTTTATTGTTTACACCCAAAAATAAAAAGAAGGCGAGATTTTGATTTTTCCTTTTATGTTCTTGAATCGCCATAAAAATCAAGGCGAGAAGATAAATGAAATTTACTGGGTTAATTTTAAATGCTTCCTCCCCCTCTACTTACATAGGACTTTAAGATGAAAGATGATAAGAGAAAAGAAAGGTCTGCAGCTAAAAATTTGTCATTACATTTGTAATGCCATTAAAAAAATAATAATTTTTCCTACATTTGAAGGACAAGTATTTGGTGCTTTAATTATATTTTGTTTTGAATAATTAATCCAGTTTGAATGTTAGCGAAATAACAGCAGTTATGTTAGCTAACATAAGTCTACAGTTTTCAAAGCCGGTATTTAAAGTATTCATTAAGAATCCCATTACAGAAGTTCAGAAATCTGTAAAGTTTTGTCCGAAAAATATTTATTGCCATGCTATCCTGTAGTACATAATTGATCATTACAACCAGAGGTCAGCAATGAGTATGCAAAACGATGAGTAGATTCGAATCATACTTTTCATACTTATTTTAATGTCATACTCATACTACTCATATTCAAAGTTTGAAATTCTCATGATACTCATACTTAACAATACGCATGATGTTATTGATTTCGACTCTCCATGACTCACCGCATACACGAATCACAAAATACGTATGATTCGCGTACGAACACTACACAACTCACATGAAGGTTGTTGGTTTGCTCTGCTTGCTGTCTTTGTCTTTTTCTTTCTTCTTTTTTTTTGTAAAAGCAAGACTTTAAATTTTGATTAATGATTCGAATCACTCGAATCATTTAAGAGCATTATAAGTATTTTTCTAAATTTATGAATCTGAATGAGTAGGCTTATGAATCAAACATAGTTCGAATGTTATGAGTTTGATGTCAACGTTGTACTCATACTCATTGCAACTTGTACTTATAAATCAATGTTGTACTGAGTACGAATGAATCCGAGTAGTTGGATTTTAATACTGTTGACTCACTCATACTCAAAATTTCATGAGTACTTATGAGTAGCGAAAAAGCGATTCATTGCTGATCTCTGATTATAACCCTTCAGACAGGATTACGACCTAGTTTCTCACACCACTTATGTTGCGTGTGTTAATTTTATACAAGAGTGGCTGGACCAACAGTTTAAAGTTGACTCCGCTCGATAGATTTTTTTGAGAAACTTTTCATGGCAATTTTATTTTACTGTCAGAGTTTTTGCCAGAAATCTGCTGATAGGAAGTCTCTGAAGATATTTTTTCACCATATTCTCGTTTTGATGTCGTATCTGGGGTTTGAACCATGTAAGCCAACACAATACCTACTAGACTATGGCGACTTCAAATGCTATTCTTTAGTCCTCCTCCTAATTCAAATTCTGATCCTGTCTAGTAATAGATGGCCATAAAATTAGTTGCAAATTTAAATGATTTTTTCGTTCTTAACTCTTCCGAATTTTGCTGCCCTTGCGCTGACTAATTCTTCGATTAGTATACGGAATTCGGTTAGTACAGGGACTGAGTTTACATGTGGCGTCACAACAGGTCGCTATGTGTGCTCAAGTGAATGTTGGCAATCAAAGCTACCACTTCAACCTATCTACCTAACTCTTCTGAATTTCTATGTTTATTGGCACTTTCAAGTTGGCGATGTTCGTTGTTAAAACCGTCATTCCCTAAACTAATTATTTCCCCGATCATTTTGGTTAGAATTTCTTAAATCATAATCTAGAAATAGTTCCGCTATTCACAATTCATCAACCGAATCGCTTTTTGAAACAAATAAACTGGTGGCATGTTCATTATTGCCTACATGGCCAGTGAGACCTATACGATGCACATTTTCAGCGATCGAAGAGAGTATTTTTAGTATCTCAAAGCCTCCATTCAGAGCAGTAAGTTTACTTTATTGACTGTTCCCACACCCACTTGACCCTTCAATTAGGTCTTCTTACTTTCTTCGCTCAATTTACGGCGGCGTAAGGGTCACTAGTATAGTAGGTAGTATGTAGGCTTATTAGACGGGAGGCCTTGGTTTAAACCTCAGATCAGACATCTCCAACTAAACGAAGTAAGGAAAAATGTTTCTTTGACGACTTCCTCTCAGCAGATTTCTGGCAAAAACTCCGAGTGTAAAATAAAATTGCCATGAAAAGTTTCTCCAAAATTTGTCGTTCGGCAACGAATTTAAATTGTAAGTCTGGCTGCCGCTTATGGATAAAATGGGTGATGTGGGAAGGTAGGTTGTAACCCTGACTAAAGGGTTTAAATATACAATTAAGTCTCTCAAAGAGTTTCTCAAAAATCTGTCGTTCGATGTCGACTTTAAATTCAAGGTCCTGCCATTCATGTATAAAATGAACACACATAACATAGGTGAGGTGAGAAACTATGTTGTAATCCTGACTAATTATGTATGTATGTACGTAAGGGTGACTATAAACTGATAATCATTGATCAGCAGTAATCGCTGTTACATTTTAAATTACAAACTACACGCCACCATTTGTTTACTTTAGAAAATTTAGTTCCTTCTTCCTTACCCCCTACACTTAACGCGCCATAATCGGGAGAGAAAAAAAAGAAAAGCTAACGCCTTTAAGCAGACAACATTTATTTTTCTATAGCCTTGTGGCAAATTACGCTTCTTTTTAAAGTCAAATACATTCTCTACACAAACCATACATTCTCTACAAACTTTTTGCAAGTATTTTTCTTTTACTTTTTAACATTGGCTAGTTTATTAAGGTGTGTGTGAGTTCCTTAGAGCCAAACAGTAACACGTTAGGCCGACTGGCTGGCTGTTTGGCTGACAGTGTTTAGGAAAAAATATTTGACTTGAGTCTCAACCCTTTTCTGACACATTTAACGTGCATGACACTTACATAAGCGAGCATTCGCACGATAACAATACCAAACGATAATGCCAGTAAACATGAAGGCAGAAGGAACTACAGAGAAAGCAAACAACAAAAGAACATTAAAGAAAAAATAAGAAACGGAAACCACCGTTTTATACTCTTCTTCCTTACAGTTGCTAACGTTTTCTGTTGATTTGCTTTCAATTTTTTTTCGTTTCTTTCTTTCAAAAGTAAAAAAGTAAACAACAGACGCGCTATTATTTCGTCTTGTAAACGTCTTCTTACTGAGGCAGTCAAAGTCAAAACTTAAAAAAGAAAATTAGAAAAAAAAAAGAACGAAAATAAGAAAGACAAATACCAATACAAACATAAATGTTAAGAAGACAGGCTACTACAGTGCCTTACAACAGTATACGGCGGTATACCATCTATTCTAGTCTCATGGTTTTTTTTTGCATTTTCTTCTGTGTGTTGTTATCTTCACAAGAACATGACTTGAGTTGAGTGAAAGGCCTCAAGCTTAATAGTAAGACGACAGTTTGATATGGACTTGGTAAGAGGCAAATGTAAAGAAACACAAAATCACTTACAAACATACTTACTTACTTGCCAACTACAATCCCTAGGCAGTAAGGGAAAGAGTATTTCTACGACTATAATAGCACCGTCAAGGGCGTTATACAAAATGTACATCACCAAGTGCTATCTTACGCTGAACACGTTGTTACCAAAAGCAAACTGATAATAGTAATGGTCACGAAACTTACAAACCAAATGATATGGAATGGTATGGGATCCGTTTGCGATACATTCATTTCTTCTTACGCCATTGCGCCGTAATAGAATGCAGAAACGTAAGAAGAAATATAGTGAACAGAGACGTTATATAATATTTAAAGTGGAGTATTAGGGTGGTACTTAGTTGCAAAAGTAAGTGTTATGGTTGAAGATTTTATTAAGGTTCTCTGGTGACCATGACCGCAAAATTGAAGGTGATATACTTACTTTCTTACTTATTTGGTCATAACAATCTTTAGTCAGGATCCTAACATAGCCTCTCACACCACTTATACTGTGGGAGTGTTAATTTTATACATGAGTGGTGGGACCTATAGTTTAAAGTCAACTACGGACGACAAACTTTTTAAATAACTTTTCATGGCAATTTTTTATTTACTCTCAGAGTTTTTTTTTAAATCTGCTGAGAGGACCTGAGGTTTGAACCGTGGCTCACATCTCATAAGCCAACACGCTACCTCCCAGACTACATGGCTTAAGTGAAATAACAAAGAAAAAGAGAAAATCATGTTGATTGCGCCACATTTCCTGAAATTCTCATCTTATCTTATTTATTTCTCTGATCCCTACTTGTTTAATTGGTCATTACAACCCTTTAATCAGGATCACAACCTAGCCTCTCATACCAATTATGTTGTGTGTGTTATTCATGAGTGGTGGACCCTAAAGTTTAATGTCGAATCCGATCGACAGATTTTTGAGACAATTTTCATGGCAATTTTAACTTATCCCCAGAGAAGATTGCTGAGAGGATGTTGCCGAGGGAAATATTTTTTATATTTCGTTCGGTTGAAGAAGTTGAATCACAGGCTCTCGTCTAATAAGCCGACGCACTACCTGCTAGATTACCGCTACTGAAAGTGATAGAATTTCAGTTAAGTCCGGATACCCATTTGAAGAACGATTAAAACATTTTAAGGAACAACACTAGATAGCGCAGCCGCCCAATATATTACAAAAAAAAATATTAGGGGAAGTTAACCCTATTTATCACCCTCATATACTGTATTAGGACATTATACTGTTATTAGGAAGTCGCCTTAGTTTAGCAGGTAGTGTGTTGGCTTATTGGACGTAAGGCCACGGTTCAAACCACAGGTCAGACATCAAAAACGAAAATATGAAAAAATATTTCATCGGTGACTTCCTCCCAACAGATTTCTGGCTAAAACTTTTTAAGCAAATTAAATTCCCATGTAAAGCTTCTCAAAAAAAGCCTGTCGTTCGGAGGCGACCTTAAACAGTAGATTCCGCCACTCAAGTATAAAATTAACACACACAACATAAGTGGTGTGAGAAGCTAGGTCGTAATGACCAATTACGTGTGTATACTGCATTAGACGAGTAAAGCCTTCATAACAAAAGCTTTTCCACTCAATTCGTATCACCCTAAGCCACATCAAACGTACGTACCTATTAGTTTATATTTATTAACACACTACCACAGCACAGTAGTTATGTTTGTAGTAGAAGAGGAATACATTCAAATGCACTCATGCACACAAACACATTCAATGTGATCCAAGGCAAGTTTTGAACTCCATTACCACGTCGTTGTTGAAGGAACATGACTCTAAATTGGCAGGGTACATTTACAATACCAACTGCATATATTTACTTAATCAAACATACAGACACGTACGCGCATATACAAACATACATATATAACAATACACCTCAAATATTTACGTATCGAGTGTAGAATGTTATGCCATATCCAACGGTAAAGTAAGATTCAATTGTTAGTATGGGTGTGTGTTTTGTGTATCTTAGAAAATGCATGTGCTAGTGTGTGTAGAGCTAAACTCGTATACTGGTAAGCTTCTACAATGTCCCTGTGTTAGGAATGGTAAATGAAAACTTGCATCATTTCTTTAACTATGACTACCTTTAACGTACCGATAGAAGTTTTTGTGGTTTAACATTTAGATTTCTTTGGATGTGTGTGTGTGTTTGTGTTTCATGTGTATGAGTGTACTACTGTTTATTTATGCCATAAATGTTGATGCCTGTGTTTGCATTCAAATGTATTGTCGTTGTTCTCCTATGAGGTTTTTGAGCATTTAGCAAGTGGCGGTTTTCATTTTTACTATTTTGTGGTGGTCTTGTGAGATAATGTTGCAACTGTTTTCTTACTTCCAATAAACGCTGGATTGTTTCTTGGGATTTTTCTAAACTGAGTGACCAGTTTTGTTAGAAATCTTAACTTATAGGTTTAATCGTTTCACTTGGCTTAAGATTAAAAAGGAGAAGAAAGTGGTCAGAAAAACATGAAAAATGTTCAGCAACCATCGAACTACATTCATATATTTCCCCTTTACTTAAGAAAGTCATAACTTATGACAGATTAGTTGGATGAACGCAACAAAATGACAACAGAATGCCATACGTATGTGTATACTGGCCTTGAGAACAATAGGATCTTCTGAATTTGTGGCAGTTGATAACCGCCTAATTGTTGAAGCTACTTCTGGCAAATTAGTTGCCATTTATTCAACCTGTTTCACCAAATAACCATGGACGACTAAAGACAACAGAATGGGGTCTGGAGCAGTCCGGCAACTGAGCCTAGTTTTAATCGAAAATTATTTTTCAGCAGTGAAGCCTATTTCTGGAGCAAAATTGTTGAATTTAGAACGACATGAATCCACATAAGATCAGAGGGCATCCAATATATCCCCAAAATATCACAGTTTGGTGTCGATTTTGAGCTGGCGGCGTCATCGGTCCATACTTCTTTGAGAATAACTTTGGTCAGATCATTATTGTCAACGGCGAGTTCTATATTAACTTCTTTTGGCCTGAGCTCAATGATCTGGACACCAGTGACATATGCTTACAACAGAACGACAGCACGTACTACAGATCTCATGCCAAATTGGATATACTCAACGAGAGATTTAAGGACATGGTCATCTCACATAGAGATGATGTGAACTGGCCACCGAGATCGTGAAATTTGACTTCGTTAGACTGTTTTTTGTGGGATCTTTTAACACACAGTCGCCGTAGTCTAGTAGGTAGTGTGTTGGCTTATTAGGCGTGAGGCTTCGGTTCAAACCCCAAGTCAGATATCTCCAACAAAACGAAATATGAAGAAAATACTACTTCCTCTCAGCAGATTTCTGGCAAAAACTCTGATAGTAAAATGAAATAGCCATGAAAAGTTCCTCAAAAAATCTGACTTTACGCCACTCACATACAAAATTAGCGCACATGAGTTCCAATAGCATCCAATCATATAGATGATTATCAACTTCTTTAGGCCTGAGTTGATTGACCGGGATACCATGGTTACAACAGAACGACAACAAGTGGTACAGATCTCATATCGCATTGGGTATTCTACATAAGCGATTTAAGGACATGGTTATCTCACGTAGTTGTGATGTAATTTGATTTCGTTAGACTGTTTCCTGTGGATTTTTTAGTCCCTGTTGTTGCGAATAAGGAAACAATTCACAGCGGTTTTCATGGTCAACATAATCCATTCTATCGGTCAAATTCAATCCGATTTAAGAAGAGTCAGGATCATAAAAAATTAAACGTTTCGGATGCGCCGCACCCAGAGAAGTTGTGGCGATAATATATTCCGCACATAATGGCATCAATAGGTTGTTCAAATACATACATGGATGCATACATGCATAATTGGTCATTACATCCCTTTAGTCAGGAGTGCGTCCTAGTTCCTCACACTATTTATGTTGTGTGTGTTAATTTTACACATGAGCAGCGGGGCCTAAAGTTTAAAGTCTATTCCGAATGACAGATTTTTTGAGAAACTTTTCATGGCAATTTTATTTTACTCGCAGAGTTTCTGTCATAAATTTGCTGAGAGGTAGGCAAACATTTTTTATATTTCTCTTTCTTGTAGATGTCTGATCTGGGGTTTTAACCGTGGCCTCACGTCTAAGAAACCAACACACTACCTACTAGACTACGGCGACTTCAGCGACTTCAGATACACTCTGTTTAATTTAAGTTTAAAAATAGAAAACGCTTTAGTGAAAATCCTGTAGGAAAGCTATGGGGGCTGGTAAATATTTTTATGAATTGCAGTCCATCGCAGTTTAAACTCGATTTTTCAAGACAAAGTAGAACCATCAATCATGCTTAGCTGACCTATATTACGGTGCTACTAAACGCAACAAAAATACGTATAATTCTTCTCTTTTCAATTAATTTTAGTGATCATATTCCAAGAGTTCTTTCTACAGTCTCAATTATTTTTCAATAACAGCCTGAATTTTTATTTTCTAGAGGAACAGATAGAAAATCTCTGTAAGCTTCAGCTGTTAAAAGCACAATAATGTAAACTGCCCTCCCAAATCCTTTCGATCATTTAAATAAAGATTTATGAAGCAAAGTTTTAAACCTCTTCTAAAACGATGTTGTTATTGGTTACCTTTTCAATATCCTGCAACTAGTCTGTGTAGCGTTTATTATTATTAGCGCTCTTGTCTGAAGCTCTTGTTTTTTCTTTTTTTTTAAATGCCGGAAGAAAATTAGTTTTTCCAGGCAAATTGTTTTAACCGTCTACAGCTGTTTATAGTAGATGTTGGTTATGCACATAAAATTCTAAACAAAGCATTTATTATGAACGCGTTAAATCACTGGCACATAAACAGTGGGCAACACATTTCTAGTTGCTGGTATTTAGAACGTTAATTTTCATTACTTTTTTAAGATTCTTTTTTTCATTTAATCTTAACGAAAAGCAAAGAAAGATAAACAAAAAATAAAAAAAGAATAAGAGACTAAAAGAAAAGAGAAAGAAAGAAAGAAAAGGAAGGCCGAAGTAGAAAAGACCAAACTTCTACCTACCACTACTATTCGAGAAGGTATTCAATAATTTCTGTATGTAGTTCATTAACCCAATTTCCAACAGATTCAACTTTATATAGCCAACAACAACAATAACAATGGATGCAAACGGGAGAGTATATTAAGAAACTCAACTCTATTATTCCATAAGTCAATGAGCTAGTTTTCCTTCTTTTTTCTTCTCCAAATTTATATTGTTTTCCAAGCTTCTTTTCGATTTTTTGTTTCCCCTGTTGCAATCGCTTGCCTTTAATATTTTAATTTATTAGGTTGCCCGTTTCTATGCTGGTTCAGTCGTTCGTTTATTTCATTCTGACTTTCTTTATCATGCCGTTCAATTAAAATTCTAATTTATTACACGACTTATCGAGCCCACCACCCATATACTATGGAGCTAGTGTAGGTACGAAAGGTGTTGATTTTATTCAGGAATTCTTTTATTGCGATTTAATTCTTCTGTTTTTTGTTTTTGTTGTTGAAAATCTTTACAAACCTGATGTTTAATTATGAGAAATTGTAATGAAAGCCGTTGTTTCCCTTTCAAACTATGTTTCATTAATTAAAATTTGATTTACTTCACTGAGAATAGCAGGATATTTAGTGGCAAGCATAGTTAAGGAAAGTAGGCATATTAGACGTGAGGCCATGGTTCAAACCTTTGGTTTGACGTCTCCAACAAAGCGAAATATGAAAAAATATTTCTTCGGTAGTTTCCTTTCAACAAGTTTCTGGTAAAAACTCCTGAGAGTAAATAAAATCCCCATGAAAAGTTTTTCAAAAATCTGTCGTTCGGCGTCGACTTTAAACAAACCAAAACAAACACAACGTCAGACAAGAGCGCTAATAATAATAAATGCTACACACACTACTTGCAGGATATTGAAAAGGTAACAAATAAGAACATCGATTTAGAAGGGGTTTAAAACTTTGCTTCATAAATCTTTATTTAAATGATCGTAAGGATTAGAGATTTCCTTTCAAGCAGAGTAGGTAGTTCACAATATTGCGCTTTTACTACATGAAGCCTATAGAGATTTCCCACATGTTCCTGCAGAAGATAAAAATAAAGTCATCCATTAGGACAGTTGTTTGAAACGAAGAATTCTTAGGATATGATCACAAAAATTAATAGAAAAGAGAAGATAATTTAATGAATTACACGTGATTTTTGTTGCGTTTAGACGCAGCTTAATATAGATCAGCTAAGCATGATTGTTGAGTCTATTTTGGTTTCAAGTGTAAACTCTGATGATCTGCAATTGAATTCAATCCATAAAAATATTTACCAGCCTCCATGGCTTTCCTATGAGGTTTTCTTTTAAACGTTTTCTCTTTTTAAATTTAAATTCAACAGAATGTATTGTGAAGTCGCCGTAGTCTAGTAGGTAGTGTGTTGGCTTCTTGGACGTGAGCTAAGTGGTGTGAGAAACTAGGTTGTAATCCTGACTAAAGGGTTGTAATGACCAATTATGTATGTATATATGTATTGTGTCTTTAATTTCAATATTTTTCGTTCTTAAATATAAGATTCTTTGCAGCCTAATAACATCAGTGGTGCATCAAAATATTTATTTTACAAGGATTTTTTCGATGAATTTTTTACTTCTAAGAAATGCTTGACATGAGGGATTTTATTTTAAATTTAAAAACAGTCATACAGCAATATACAGTGGGCGTCAAAAGACTCTGTACACTATGGATAAAATTCTAACAATCAGCAAACTTAACTTTTACCACTTAAGGAGAGTTCCAAAAAAAATTTCACAATATTTTGAAATTTTTTGTAAATTTTTTTTTATTCAATTTCAAAAACTGTTAATGAAACAATTTTAAAATAAAAATAACGCTAATTTATTAATGCAAATTTTATTAATGCACAGTTTCTTTTGACGCTCACTGTACGTCCTTTCTTAAATTTTTTAAATAAATTTCATTCAATTTTCCTTCATTTGAAATTCACTAAACACCCTTGAGAAAAGCAAAAAAAATCTTCAGAGTTTTAAATCCCCCCTCAATAGCCGGTATCATTTAAAGTGAAATGAGCCTAAAAGCCAGTAATTTTAATAAAAATCCATTTAAAATCAAATTATTCTAATAAAAGGCTCGTAGTCCCTAATTTCGCTTCCCTTTTATACGTCAGCGTAAGAATAGCTTTAAAAAACAAATCAAAAATTATTTATTTTTTTTTTACTCTTAAAAAGGTAACATTTTCCAATTGATTAAGTCTTCTTAGCAAATATTATTCTTCAACCTTTTTTAAGCAAAAAAAATTCATTTTGTTTAAAAAACTGAAAAAATTATGGAATTTAAGAATTTTGCCAATCTATTAAAGCAGATTGTGAATTACGACTTAAGTATGCAAAATTTAAGGCTTATCTTGGGGATTTCATTGTGAAATATGGTTACAAGGCTATCGTTATGGAAACATATGGCTGTTGTGCTAAAAGAACAAATCATTTGTTTATTGAAGCCAATTTCGAGTCAAAATAATTTCGTATTTCATACTCTGAAGTGAAATTTATTCCAATAAGAGCATTCATAACTGTCTCTGCTGCCATATCATTATTTTTTAAACAGTTTTTAACTGGTATGGCATCATGTTGTCAATTATTGTGGTCATTCCGCTATCACATACGAGACTATTTTTTAAGCCGCACAATTTTTGTTCTTTCAGCCACGCACGAGACTATTTCATTTGACATAAAATTTTATACATATACTCTGCTTTGTGTGGATTAGTTTTCTTTACTTATTTTTCTGAACCTGCTGTTTTATATGTATGTTGTATGTGTGTTGGTTTTGTGTTGTTTATGTATTGGTTTGTGCGGGGTAGAAGCTGGTTGAAAAGCTTACATTTTGTGCCAGCATAATTGTTCTCGTCTGTGATCGGCAATTAAGTCTTACAGCTGCACAGCGGTTAGACCACTCATAACTTCAAACCAATCAATCCTAATCGTGCCTGTGATTGCTTAACAATGATTTCAGTAGCTCGTAAGAAATGCCAACGTTTTGGTCCCACAAAATGACAGCATCGCCATGCATACAATTAGCATGGCGACCTCACCCTTTAGTCAGGATTATAACATATCTCCTCACACCACCTATGTGGTCTGTGTGTTAATTTTATCCATGAGTTGCGGAACTTACAGTTTAAAATCGACTTCGAACGACACATTTTTGAAAAAGTTTTCATGGCAATTTTGTTTAAACTCAGAGTTTTTGCCAGGAAACTGCTGAGTGGAAGTTGCTGAAGAAATGTTTCTTATATTCGTTTTGCTGATGCCTGAGGTAAGGTTTGTGTCTGTGGAAGAAGTAAATTTTATTAAAGAGTGATGGAACCCTACATTTTACAGTAGAACCAGAACGATACATACATATATAATTGGTCATTACCCTTCAGTCAGGATTACGACCTAGTTTCTCATACCACTTATGTCGTGTTCGTTAATTTTATACATGAGCGGCGGGACCTAAAGTCGATGCCGGACTATAGACTTTTAATAAAATAGCAATTTCTTTTAATCTTGGATCAGAAAGTCGCCGAAGAAATTTTTTTTTCATATTTTTTATCAGATGTCTGAGCTGATATTTGAACCACGTTTTCACGTTTAACAATCCAACTCTCCAGCTACTAGGCCACTTCAATTATTGTCTCTGTTACGATCCGATGCAAAAAACTTTTTTTCATGACTTTCAGGCATCATTTCGATTATGCAGCATCATCTTTCAACATTTATCGATTTCAACTTGTGTGGAAATTTCATTCAATGCATTTCAGACGATTGACAATAAATGTTATGAAGTAAAGCCTTCAATCCATCATCAGGGAATTTTCTCGTGCTGAACTTGGCTATTGTTCTCTTCAGTAATAAAAACCAATTCCTTTAAACAGCACAAACCATCACTCAAGCTCTGAAACATGTTCACAGTTAAACATGCTCGCGATATGTTCAATTAGGTGTTGATATCGTACTTAGGCAATTGCGATACCACAATTACTAACCAACCTAGTGATTAAGCATTCCAATCCAAACTGACTCCCTAAAAAATCTCTTCCTAGCGGTAATATTTATTTGGAAGATTTCAATCAAGCATCACAGAAAATGAGAGAAGTAAGAACATTTCCTTTTTAATAGCAACAGCAAGGCACTGACTCATGCGGCGATGGATAAACTTTTCTCTTTCACCTTTTCGTCTTAGAAGCCTTAAGAACCTATCTTTGCAGCCATAGAAGGTTTACCTTCAAATGATTTAAAATTTCCCTGAGAAATTCTCAGCATTCATTGGCGAGAGCCAATATGTATTTCACTACATCTTACCTTTTAACCTCATTTTGAAACAGTTTTTGTGTAAAAGAGTGGCTCAATAAGTCCATAGCTAAGAAAAACACTACCACTTGCTTTGAGGTACATTTGGAAGCAATAAGCGTCCTCCAAACCAAGCCTATCTATGATAAAAATATAAAAACTCTGCACTATCAATCCCAATAATAAGAGACTAGTTTCAAACGCGTTAAGAGTACATATGTACGTACTTATTCCAAAAGCATTGAAAAAATTTACGATATGTTGTTGACCTGATTTGAGATTGAATATTCGAGAAATTGGAGGAGGTGATTTTTGTGTGATTAACCCGCAGTGCGGACAAGTTTTTGACCCGTGTCTTAGCCGTGAGCTTAATTGACATATCATCCAATGATGTCTAGGATATAACTTCGTTTATTAAACATTCAGGTTGGTTTTACAGCGTAGGGTAGTCGTGTTTTCAATATGCAGCCCTTCTGCTGACCAACTTCTTCTCTAGTTTGGTGGAATTCGTTCAGTACAGTCGCTGTGCTTACCTATGGTGTCACAACGATCCGCTATGCGTGCTGAAGTGAGTTCTTGTAATCAAAGCCACTACTTCGACCTAACCTAACTGAACCTTAGCCGTGAATGAAATGTACGTCCACTACAATTATGAAAGCATATACCATCGCCTCAGGGCGAATTGCCGCCAATTTTTGATAAAAAAAGTGTTCGACAAGGTAGAGAGAGAAACTCAAAGGAAATTTGACTCCAGATAAAATAACTTTTTATACAAAAACATCTATTCCATTAAAAAAAATCAGGTATTATTTGATCCACCCTCGTTAATTTCCAACTGCTGCTTACCAATTTTAGTCTTGTCCTTGTAACAGATCACGCATTCTAGTTCAGTAGTGTGAACAACTCAGTGTTTTAGGGAATGGAATAAACCTAGTGTATGAAAAAAAAACAACAACAAAATTAGCATTAAATATCTTTTAAATAATAAAATTAAGAATAAGAAAAAAAAGCTTCTTAAATAAATACAAATAAAATAAACAACCCAAGGAGAAGAGCAGAAAAAACTTGCTCACAGTAAGAACAGCTCTGGAACAGATGGCAACGAATTCATTTAAGGGTAGCGAAAATAAATAAGAAACCAAAAAAGCAAAAAAAAAAACAACTTTAAACTTAACGAATAAAATAAAGGAAAACAGAATTTAAATGGTATGAAATGGAATGGATTTTGTACAAAGAAACAAAATAAACAACAACATGAGAAATTTCTACTAATTTGTTTGGCAAAAATTGCTTTAAAAAAAAAAGACGAAAAGATTTCAAAAATTGAAAGTTTTTCTCGGTCACTTTTACATCGTATAATAGAGAATTTTTCTTTCTTTTGTCTTATACCCTCTCTTCCTCTCTTCCTCTTTTCTTATTATTTTTTTATTTCTTCATTTCTTTGTTTCTAAAACCGTGCACTTAAAAGTATTTATTTTCCTGGTATTTGTTGTGTGTGTGTGTGAACTTAACGATGTCATATGGTTGTCTTGCAGTTTTTATCCCCAATTGATCTTCTTTTTCTGCAGGGTATCAAGCGTTGAAAGTGTTTACAAAGGAGTTGAGTGTAGGACAAGAATGAAGGGAGATTTTCTTTTTCTAATCATCATGGTGTTGTATTAGTTTTTTATAAAAAAAATTCTTGTTAAAATTAAAAAAAAAAACAATTTTTTTTAACGAAATATTTATTTAACCATTTAAAATAATAGTGAAGTAATATTATATCCATGAAAGGAGATTACTATTGTTTATATATTCTGTAGACTACGAGAGCAGTTCGATAATGCTGTGACTTTTTAGAGAAACACAGGTTTTTGGATAAAAAATCTTTTTATTTTCCAACCTACTCACCTCTATGTTACGTACATATATACAATCCTCAACATTTCTTAAATATCCCTTCCAAAAAGACGATTTATGGAGGTTATCAATCTCTATTGCCATTCTAGGTATGGAAATAGGAAAAATTCGCTCGAAATTAAGTCCGACGAATGCAATGGTAACTTCAAACAATGTTGCATGCAAAAGAAGATTCAATAAACCAAATACGCTCATTTTTTAAACTCTCACCAAATCGACCCAATGGATGAGCATAAAATTCTCTACTGATTGTTTTACCCCTTTTAATTAAGTCAATGTAAACTATATATCATTCCAAAAACCAATTCATATTACTTTATTGGCAGACATTCTCCCGTTGGTCTTCCTTAGCACCGATTCGTTCAGATGAACGTATTGTGTTACCTCCACATTTCACTCACGTTACGGAACAGCGTAAATGTAGTCCATACTGCAATGACAGTTTTAAAGACTTTTAAGAAGAAATCACACGATTGTATTTGTGTTCGATTGTGAGCAAGCGTGGCATTCGGTGTAGAGAACTAATCTGGACTTTTAGAACATTCGCATTTTCCATGCTTGTATGCTGCAACCAATTTCAGTAAATTTTCTTGCTATTAAACTTGATGGAATGGCTATATTAAAAAAATACAAATGGAAAATGACGCCTTATATATTATAACACTATCTACGGGTTCCAGTTCAGAGAAGTGTATTTATATTATTTCAGAGACAACTATTTATGCAGCCTTACACCTTTTTAGACACAGAGACACATTCCCCACTCTGGCCTTTCTCGTGGGGCTTATATTATTTAAATGCCACAAAACGCTTGTCAATGCCTTTTGTTTGTGATCTAGAATATCCTGTTTGTACTTTGATACAAAGAAAATAGTTGGAAAATTTAATTCACAGTGATCAGTTTTTTTTAAATGATAGTAAGGTCAGATTTTAGCAATTCCTGCCGTAGTTCATCTAACTTTAATTATACAATCTGATTCCAAAGCTAGAGCAAAAGAATGTCTTTCATTAATACGCGAAGAATTTCCCCTTTCTTAATATAGTTGCCAAATATCTGCAACAAATGATCGATCGAACACGTAGTTTCCATTCTAGGTCACTTTTGTCTGCTCGAGGTTCGGAGAGTTTTACATTATTTTGCTCAATTGAAGAGAATCGTCACAATAATCAAATTTTGTAAATGTTTATTTATTTATGAATGAAAATGAAATTGTAAACAGTATTCCAATTATATGAGTTGAGTGTCCAATACCATGTACTAAATGCAGAATAATAGACCAAAGTCTCTAAACTGATTCAAACTTTCGATCCTCACACCTACCTACTATATTACCAGTCCGCCCATTCTGAAATTTAATAGCAATGAAATTGATATTGAAATTGTAATAGATTTGTTAAACTTAGAACTTATAAACATCTCTCCTTGTCGGGTCTACATCCTACTTAATAATCTAGAGTTGAGAAATTTTAGAAGTTCGTAAAAAAATTTTGAGATTTTTTAAGAAAATTATGCATTTTAATTTATTTTAATAATAATAATTTTTATTTTATTTTTTTTTTCTAAATAATATTAAGCATTTAATTGATTAACACTTTAATATTTTCCTAAAAACTTTTTAAATATTTATAATGCTTTAAAACCATTAAAAAAAACAAAACTTTTATGAAAAAAAAAACAAAACCAAACAGATCAATTGGAATCCAACCAGGACCTTCAAGGTATACATTTAAGAATTTTTAAACGCTTATAAAAAAATAAAAAAAATTTATTAAAACTTATTAAATAATGGTAAGAAATAAGTATGTATTTATTTCAAGAGCATATACTGCATATGAAAGCTGGCTAGTGTATGGAAAGAATATTTAAATATTCAAATACTTTTGCTCACCAGTGCACATACATGGGAGGCTAATTATGAACAGTTTGTTGAGCTGTCAACTGAAAAACCCTTTGAAAAATCTTTCTTCTTTTTATTATTAATTTGCATTAAAAAAAATTAAACAACACACTGGAATATACATACATATGTACAGTGAGCGTCGAAAGAATCTGTCACCAACATCAACTTTTACCACTTAAGGAAAAAGCCTGAAAAAATTTGACAATATTTCGAAATTTTTGTAATATTTTTTTTTGTTTGAATTTTAAAAACCGTTAATGAAACAATTTTAAAATAAAAATAACAGTAATTTATTAATTTATATATTTTTTAATGTACAATTTCTTTTGACGCTGACTGTAGCCAATAAACCTTCAATAGATAATAATTTTATTACGCTACCTTAAGTAAACAGCAATTATGTGGGTTATATATGTATGTAGCTGGCATGCGTTTGTTGACATTCGCTTTTATTGAAATGTCGTGAATCAAAAGAAATATGTATTCTGTGGAGTCATTATTTATTATAAAAATCGCATATAAAAATGAAAATGAATATAAAGGAGGACATTGAAGGCGACAGACGACAGGCGACAGGCAAGCCAGTCGTCATATTATCGAACAAAAATAAAATAAATCTGCATGTGTTCAAAATGGAAAACGAAACGAAAGAAAAAAGAAAACATCATTTATTTTATTTCGTTTTCATTTTTATTTTTTATTTATTCTGTCAGACATGCATTATTATTATTATTTTCCGTTTTATTATTATTGTTGTAAAACCACAATGGAAGAAAAGACTGTAAATAACATCAAATCAAATAAAATAATATTAAAAAATAAAGAATGAATCATAAAGAAAAAGAGAAAAGAGAAAAAACACCATAAAAGTAGACATGAATGAACGGATGAACGACCCAATTGAAGCAAATGTAAGGCAAGGGAATAAATGAATGACATTTGTTTACTTCATAAACGTCAGACAGGATAAAAGCAAAAAAAAAAATTAAAATAACACTGAATTTTTATTTGAATTTGAATTTGAATTTAGTATCTATTATTTATGTACGCATGTATGTATGTACATGCACAGATTGATCTTAAAAAACATTACAAATAGAAATTGTCAAATGTAAACGTCAAAGGATTTTACAACCTAAGCCAGCTGCCTTGCCAATCCAGAGTTTAATGCCGTAAGCTTCTTAGAGAAAAATTGGGATCCTCACAGTTCTATTATTATTATTATTCATTCTATGTAATCTATAATATCGTTAAGGTCATGTGAAATTAATTTGTAATACGCAGTTCAGCTCTACTGCTTTAATGGACTCTGACACATCGGGATTAATGGTAGGTTAGGTTAGAGGACGTGTACTCATCAATTAAGACAAGTGTAGTACCCGGAGGTCGAATTGACCCATCGTACAACGTCCTAGTTTCTCACACCACTTATGTTGTGTGTGCTGATTTTATGCATGAGTGGTGGGACCTACAGTTTAAAGTCGACTCCGAACGACAGATTTTTGAGAAACTTTTAATTATAAATTTATTTACATTAAGAGTTTTTTCCAGAAATCTGCTGAAAGGAAGTCGCCAAAGATATATTCTTTCATATTTTGTTTTGATCGAGATATCTGACCTGGGGTTTGAACCGTGGCCTCAAGCCTAATAAGCCAACGCACTACCTACTAGACTACGGCACCTTCAATGGCATAATTACTTGCTTTTATTTTTTAATTCTAACGCTGCGTGGGCAGAATCCTGCCTTTACTTCATGTTGCAATGTTTGTAGGCTACTAGAGAAATATCGCGTTCTCAGTTGATTTCCTCGAGCTTTGTCTTAACTTCTCAAGTTATGCCTCTCGGGGTGAATAAGATATATAAAAACACAGTTGAGAACAGCGTTGAACAGCAGTGGAGAGAAAACTGAATCGTGTCTAATAGCAGCATTAGCAAGGATTGGTCAAAGGACGCTGGCATGATATAGGACATGACAACTTATCATTTTCCGAAATAATTTTAAGACTATAGTTGAACTGGAGACTTATTTGGGAAATAATGCATACAAGGTAGTCGTACGTAGTGTAGTTGGTAGTGTGTTGGCTTGTTAAATGTATGACTATGTTTCAAATCCAAGGTCAGACATCTCCAGCAAAACGAAATATAAAAACATTTCTGCGGCAACTTCCTCCCGTTAAATTTCTGGCTAAAACTCTGAAGGAAAATAAAAATTGCCGGGAAAAATTTTTCAAGAATATGTTGTTCGGAGTTGACTTTAAGCTCTAGGTCCCGCTACTCGTGCACGAAGTTTTTATACACAGAACATAAGTGTTGTGTTTTAAAATATTTTTAACTGAAGCTAACTGCAAAACTGTGATTATCCCACACTAAAAAATACGACCTTTTTTACGTTTAAATAAAAATAATAATGGCAACATATTTTGACACTTTCGTCAATCAAACAACAACATTTTTTGGTACGTATGTACATTTAACAATTACACAGACACAAAACTTACCCGCACATAGCACAGACACAAAAAAAAACAGACATCAATCAAACCATCAATCATTCAATCAATAAATGAATCTAACCAACCAATCAAGAAATTCGGTGATGTTTATTCAATAATGTTTTGTATTTAAGGTCGTTTCAAACAGAAAAAAAATTAAAAGGATATGAAGAGAGAGAGCGAAAGAGAGAGAAAAAGCAAATGAAAGCATGAGAAAATATGCCGTATTGACGTATTTGTTTTATTAACAAATTATTGATTTATTTGCGTAAAATGTATGTTTTTTTTTAAAGTGAAGGTGATTGAAAGTCAATCAGTTAAAAAAAATTGTTATTAAGCTCTGCAGCATGTCATAATTTGAAAATGAATAAAATTGAATATGAATGATTTGTTTGATTGCATTGGTTGACCTAGTAGGCTAGTGGGTGGTTTGTTTAGACCTTTTGTCTGAGATTTGTGGGTTCGATTCCCACCTGGAGACTTTTGTCTGGCCTGCATCCTGATAGACTAGCTTATTAACTATCTGTTAGAGCACTAGCGACCTTAACTTAAAGTTTCTACACCTACCATGTATTTTGTTTGACGTTAAAGCTTAAAAACTTCCGATTACTTAAGGACTTATGGACTTAAGTACTTAAAAAGAGAAAAATAATAATAAAAAAACGACACGTTTTCAAAATACAAACAGTAAACAAAACTATTAATTTTAAATAAATACCTTTCATAAGCTTATCCATCAAAGTTTTAAAAATTAAAACATAAAACTAAACAAACAACAAAAAAAGAGCATTAAAGTGTTGAGCAATGAATCGAACTTGTTTACCACACAACCGTTCTCTACGTATTTATTGATTTTATTGACACAAATACGATGTTCTGTTAACCAATAACAACAACCAACACATCAAAGTGTCAAAAATATAAAATAACCCGTCTTTACTCTATACAAACACACATGCACATATCCTTACACACATACTCTTAAAGAAAAGTGACAAAAACATCTACAAAAGTCCATTAATTGCAAGTGTTTTTGTGTATGTTAGTATGTGTGCATGTGTATATTTTTATAGGAGTAGAGTTCATCCATATGAAGCATAAAAGAGAGAGAGAGAGAGGAAGAGAAAACAACACAAAATTTGTTACCAAAACAAAGTTATTTTTTTTTATAATAAATTTCCAAAAATAAAAGAAAAAGAAAAACAATTTAGAAAACAAACATGACATAACAAGGACATCATAAACAGGCAAATGAATATATTCGTACAAAAATTGTCATATCCTTCCTCTCTAGCTCTTAAATGCTCTTTCAGTTTTTGTTTATTTACTTACACATACGCATGCATTTGAACCTATTCTGTTACATTAAAAAAAACAACAATTTTAACGTCGTAATAATCTTTATTGAGCAGAGAAAATGTCAATAACATTTAATAACAAGAGAGAAAGAATGAAGGAAAAAAAATAGACAAAAATATTTTCATGCACACACACATAGACACCTCTTTCTCTCGAGAGAAAAGAACTTTTGCTTACGCTTGTTAAGTTATTAAGAGTGTTGCGTATGTGTATACATGTGTGTGTTGTTATTCATTAAACCGATGTCTGCCATTTGTAGGCAACTTTGCCACTTTATTTTTATATTCGTTGACATTGAAATTTTACGCAAAATTAATATTGAAATACAAAAACATTAAGAAATAAAAGAATCAAGTGGAAAATAGTAGCGAGGCCCTGGGAAACATTGCTTACACAGTGGACAGCAAAAGTCTTGTCTCTGGCTTGTCGGCGTAACACTTATCTTTGACGGCACCCCACAAATAATAGTCCAACGGTGTCAAATCGCAGCTCCGAGGTGGCCAAACGACATCAGCTCTGCGGCTGATAATGCGATCTTCAAAAACAGGGCGCAAAACATCGAGTGTAGCTTCGGCTGTGTGGCACGTAGCGCCATCCTGTTGAAACTAAATGTTGCCAATATCCCCCTCTTCAATTTTTGTAAACAAAAATTCGTTTAACATGGCCCGATAACGATCGCCATTGACTGTAACGGCCACTCCTTTCTCATTTTCGAAGAAAAATGGCCCAATTACGCCTCTGGACCAAAATCCGCACCAATCGTTTTGGGTGCGTCGGCTTTTCAAAGTATGCGTGCGGGTTTTCTGTGCCCCAAATGCGACAATTTTTTTTGTTTACATACCCGCCTAGATCAAAATGAGCTTCATCTGAAAAGATGATTTTTTTTGCCAAAATCGGCATCTTCTGTAAATCGTTCGCAGGCCCACTTAGCGTAGCGAAATCGCATTGGATGGTTAATTGGCTTCAACTCCTAAACCAATTGGACTTTGCATGGCGTCATACCAAGGTCTTTATGCAAAATTCGTCTCAATGATGTCTCCGAAATGTTCAATTGTTGAGAACGACGGTGAATTGATGTTGATGGGTGTACGCACTGTTTTTGGCTTTTCACTCTTTGGTTTATCGATGAGGATGCCAGTTTCTTTCACTTTTTTCACAAGATAACGAACATACGGAGCTGACGGTGCTTATCTTCTTCCAAAATCCGTACGCAATTTTCGCACACATTCTGCAACATTACCATGATTTTCAAAGTAATGTCGCAATATTTCCCAACGTTGCTCAAGCGTATACACAACCATATTCGTTAAGCGGAAGGATAAAACTAATTATCTGTCAAATCAGACATGAGCTAAGTGTTACCATTCACGAAATAAGCACTAGTTGAACAAAAAACGTTAGATGGCTGACCGATATCAGACTCCCGCTCTATAGCACCACAGTCAGCAGTGACAT
Source organism: Sarcophaga variegata (assembly GCA_932273835.1). Lineage (NCBI taxonomy): Eukaryota > Metazoa > Arthropoda > Insecta > Diptera > Sarcophagidae > Sarcophaga > Sarcophaga variegata. The sequence goes on from OW026362.1 coordinate 68,337,556, forward strand.
CCCATTTAATGCGCATATTGTTGTTAATTTATTCGGCGTACGCAAGAAACTGGACACTTTTTCAAAAAATAGTGTCTTTGTCACTTGCACGGTTTCAAAGGGGCTGAATATGATCTTGCCAAGCTTTACGGAGTTGACAGATTTTTGACAAACTTTTCATAGCAATTTTGTTTATTCTCAGAGTTTTTGGTAAAAATCGGATAAGAAGAAGCCGCCGATGACATATTTTGGGTTGGAGAAGTCTGACCTCTAATTTGAAACGTGACCTCACGTCTAATAAGCTAACAATCTACATACTAGCCTACGAGTGGTTCAATGCTGCCTCATTTTCGACAGAAAAATAATGTATGTCGGCTTGTATTTGGAAGAGCATTCTACCAACTCTGACAGAGTGTATACGTCTAGTTAGCGGTGGAGTTACGAGATCTGAAGCCGCATGATAAAGTTGAATCAGTAACTTGGGATGTAGATCAGTCACTCATCCAAAATACTCATAAGAACCGTAATTGTGATAAAGTGAATTTTTATAACCTGTTTTAAGTCTATGTCGTGAAATTTGGACTGGAATGTGAGGAATGGACTGGAGAAGTCAGAGTTCATTGCGACTCTAATGTTGAAATTGTTATCTGTCAGCAAAACAAATAATTTCTCTAAAAGCCAACGAACTGAACCAATATGTAAAGCTAAAGTTCTGATAAATTGTGTGTAGGTACAGGTATTAGCATCCCTGTCACCCAATCTCTTAAACTAGCCGTATTAGATTTCCTTTCTCTTGACATTTTCTTTAAAATTATTGCTGAGAATTTCGTTACGGCGCTTTTCACAGCATTTTCTTTTAAAGTTACGGTCGTATTATACAAAAAAAGTTTATTGAGCAACATTGAAACACCAAAAGGATTTCTGCCCACGAAATAAGGCCTTTCAAAGGGCTCTTCTTTATACTTTTGCAGACGCCAAATTATAAAAAAACGAATTATTAGCAATTTATTATAAAGAATACGACAATTTTTTTTGTATTTTATTTTATTTTTTTATACGACTGTCTGCCTCCCTAAACATTAATTGGGCAAAGTGTTTACGAAAAATGATGAGAAATTATTATGTTATTGCCTTAGAAAGCATACACAAATTAAATAGAAACACTTGGGCTTCAAATACGTTGTAATTGTTAATAAAAATAAATTTAATAACTGTGTCTGTGTCTGTGCTTCACTGAATTTTTGTTTGAATGAACAATTTAAGGGGATATGTTTTTATTGAATTTCTTCTATTCGAATAGAAAACCAGATAAGAATGTTGCTTTAAGATGTGAAAAATTATTGTATTTTCTATATTCAATGTAAACGGGCTTCTTGGGCAGTTTAATTCTTTTATTGGAGACGGAATAGGGTGAAGTAAGCAGCAGTTTTCACGTAAGGGTTTACATATTGTTTGCGAGATTTCCGGTTAACATTGTCGACACCTTCAGTGTTCTTATAAATTTCGCAAACTCAACTTACTGACCTATGTTGAGCCACTTTTTTACAAAAAAACCTGTGTTGGCCACCGTTTGCTTGTGGAATTATATGTTGAGCACGCTTTATCCAAAACACATTGTATTGAGTAGTTTGCACTTTTCAAAAATGGTGATCTTGATATCAAAGAAAATGAGTGTCCGTGACCATAAATAGGAAATATTATTCGATCCATATTCATGTCAGAGGTAAGAAGAATTTTTTAACTGCAATTGTGCAATCAACTGAGCAAAAGTAATGCTTAGTATTTGATAGGATCAGAAGGGTATGATGTATTATAAGCTGATAAAATAGTTCAAGGCTAATACGGATCACCTGTACTGATAAAAATTAATTCATATGAAGTGAACTCTTGCCGAAAAACGCCTTAAAAATACGACCAGGCATGAGCTCGCAATTTCCATCGTGACATGGGAAGTTTTACATCTCCGCCCTTATAGTCCGGATTTTGCTACTTCTGACTACCATTTTTTCAATCGATGCAGAATGTTCTCACTGGAATATGCTCCACTTTAGAACTGGCACCTAAAATTAAATCGTTTCTTACTTGGTCTTAAAGGACGATCGATTTGTTTGGAACGGCATCCATAAATAGCCAATAAGATAGGAAAAAGTCTTAGCTATCAATGGCCGAAAAACGCCATAGTCTAGTAGGTAGTGTGTTGGCTTATTTGACGTAAAGCCACGGTTCAAACCCCAGTTCAGACATTAAAATGGAAGTATGAAAAAATGTTTCCTCGGTGACTTCGTCCCAGCAGATTTCTGGCAAAAACTCCAAGAATAAACTAAATTACCACGAAATGTGTCTCAAAAATCTATCGTTTGGAATTGATTTTAAACTGTAGGTCCCACACAACATCAGTGGTATAAGCAGCTATGTCGTAATTCTGACTAAGGGGTTGCTATGAACAATTATGTATGTATGTATCAATGCACAATACTTTGCATGTGTGCTTTAGCTGGTTCGGATACATACATATATACATACATAATTGGTCATTACAACCCTTCAGTCAGGATTACGACCTAGTTTCTCACACCACTTATGTTGTGTGTGTTAATTTTATACATGAGTGGTGGGACCTACAGTTTAAAGTCGACTCCGAACGACAGATTTTTGAGAAACTTTTCATGGCAATTTTATTTACTCGCAGAGTTTTTGCCACAAATCTGCTGAGAGGAAGTCGCCGAAGAAATACTTTTTGTATTTTATTTTTGATGCCTGGCCTGGGGTTCGAACCCTGTCTTTACGTCTAATAAGCCAGCACACTACCTACTAGCCTATGCGACTTCAATTTTTCTTATAACTCACAGAAGATTGTTTCACTGTAGAATATTCTACGTAGGATATGCAGCTGCTGCTGCTTAGGGGCAAGTACTTGATTTGTTTTAGAACCTCCGAACTTAGAATCGTTTTGAATGTGAATTCGCTATATTCTAGTAGGTAGTACGTGGCGTATTGGTGACTGCCTGTGGTTCAAACTTCTGGCTCAGCTATCTCGAACATATCGAAATTTGAAAAAAAATTTTTCGGTGACTTCCTCTCAGCAGATCAGTGGCAAAAACTCTCAGAGTAAATAACATTTGCATTGAAAAAGTTTACCAAAAATCTGTCGTTCGGAAGTGTTCCAGCAACTTATGGAGACAATGAACACACACAACATGGGTGATTTTAGAAACTAGGTCATAATTCTGAGTAAAGCGTTATAATGACTAACTCAGACTATATTATACACCCATATTGCACATTTTAGCTCAGAAATCTTATAAAATATTGTGTTGATTCGATTTTAGTCTCAAAGTATTTTTATTTTACGGCTCTAGAGGCATTTCCATTTTACACATTTGGCTGATACTATTTTTTGTGCTTCCCATCTAAGATTACATTGTCTTAGCTATAGAGGCTAGGTTAGAAAACGTTTTGAATTTAAAAAAAATTATTTTTCTTAGAAAAAAAGACTCAACAATTAAAGAACATACCCACTATGGCAAATCAATTCAAATACATACATACCTGCCATTAAAGGTGACCCTCCTTTAAATGATACAAAATAAAATTCAAGTGTTCCAAAAGGAGCAATCAAGGAAAACTTTTATTTTTTTTTTTCAAAAATCTTTGAAAATAAAAGAAAAAAAGACGACAACTAAATCGTTTAGTAGTATGCGGAAAAAAAACCAGGAAAAAGGTAATAAAAGGAACTCAAAATAAAGAAAAAAAGTTCATAACGAAATATTGTGCTGTGTTGTTAACATTTTACTTTTGATTACAAGTCTATTACTTTACTAATCCCTCTAAATGGGTAGTGAAATATACTCGTATTTATATCAAGAAGTTGCTATTCTAGTAATTTTCTATACTTGTGTTCCTCTTTTTCATTTATTTTGTATTTTCTTAGAAACAAATTGCTAACAAATTACTTCTTTTACTTTCATTCTCTCTTCCCGCCTGCCACACAACCAACATATGATTGAATTTTACTCACACACACTTATATGCTGTATCATGTGTTTTGGTCAACGCATATAATGGACAAATGGAAATACAACCCACACACCTGAAATAATGCTAAATAATGATGGCAATGATGATGATGATAATGATGACGACTATGATGTTGCAAAATAAATAGGAATCCTTAATGGGCAATTCAATGGGAGCATTGCGTAGCAGTTCACCTGGTCCAAAAGGCGATCCAGGCATTAAAGGTGAAATAGGACATCCCGGCGAGAGAGGTCAACCAGGACAAAAGGGTGAACGTGGTGATCCTGGTATGACTGGTGAAAAAGGCGATAGGGTAAGTACCATTAATATTTATACGATTACTTTGCTACATTTTCTGGCACACAATACAATAAATACTAAATAAATATATGTATGTAAAGGAGAAGGTGGCGTATGTATTAAAGCATTCATACAAATGTATTCAGAATGAGTAAGACAGCATAAATTGTAGAGAATAACATATTTTTTAGGGGAGAATTTAGTATAATGAAGAAATAAATTTGGGTTTAATACTTATGTATGTATACACAAAGTATTCATATACATACTGACTAATATATTTACAGTGGAGGAGAAAATAAATAGGAATTTATTTTAAAATGTATTATTATTGAAGGTTATGTATTACAATCTAAGCAATGGAATCAAACTACCAGAAACTTCTCGCTTAAAACTTAAAAATTCAGGATGTCCGATGTGAACTGTTACAATTCCCTGTTATTGCTTCCAGTGATACATTAATGTCCCAATGTTTCAAAAATAATATGTTCTGATGATTCAATCTCATAGTCACAGAATCTACGTGTTGAATAAGTATACCCTAAGTCTACAGGGCCCTGCTAAAAGACCGGTTACCAACTTCAGTTTTTTTTTCCAGTCTACTCTGATGCATGTCTCGAATCTTTTCTTAGTGTAGTTCCCTAACAAAAATTTACGTTACCTCAAGCCCACTTTGATTCTTTGTCTCTCTTTATCTCCCCTTTCGTTGAGCAAACCTTTTCAAATAGTTGCCACCACTCCACAGAAGGGAGTGTCTCCGCTTTAACCTAATAAGAGCCGAGTGCACGAATAGACGCCTGACTGTCAGATATTATTACTACGCCCTGCCTTTTGAACCTCCTACCCAAGTAGAATTGAACATATCTTTCGTTGTAGTTGACATTCGCTTGAACATACCCGCGAGTTTCTTCATAAGCTTGAAATATTTTGTTCTGCAGTCAAAAACTCCAGCTTCTGTACAAAGTTCCGTTCTTGACCCTACCTTTTGAAGCTCCTATTCACAGAAACTAGATCGTAATCCTGACTGAAGGGTTGCAATGACCAATTATGTATGTATGTATTCAAGTAAAGTTGAGCACATCTCTCGCTGACATAGGCTTCTGCTTGGAAGATAACCGCAAGTTCCCTCATGAGCTCGAAATATTTTGTTTTAAAGTCAAAAACTCCTGTCTCTGACCCAAATTCCATTCTTGTCTCATCTGTTTACCGCAAAATAATCTTTCATATAGAGAAGTACAAAGCTTCCAAAGCTGTATACTTTATTACAAAGCGTTTCTCATAGGATCTACTAAAGGGTCCGCCAAATAACTTTTTTTTTTGGAAAATGCTTTAAAAAAAAACTACTGAATATTTTCCCAATTTCTTTTTTTATTTGAAAGTACAATACTTCCGGTTAATAATGGAAAGTAATTTCATTCAAATGGCTGCCTCGGCTGGCCATGAAGTAGCCTACACGATCGGTCCAATTTTTAAGCACATTATCGATTGTGTGCAACTGTATTGTCAATTGTCTCTGGCTTGTCAGCGTAACATTTATCTTTGACGGCACACCACAAATAATAGTCCAACGATGTCAAATCGCAGCTCCGAGGTGGCCAAACGACATAAGCTCTGCGGCTGATAATGCGATCTTCAAAAACATGGCGCAAAACATCGAGTGTAGCTTCGGCTGTGTGGCACGTAGCGCCATCCTGTTGAAACTAAATGTTGCCAATATCCCCCTCTTCAATTTTTGTAAACAATAATTCGTTCAACATGGCCCGATAACGATCGCCATTGACTGTAACGGCCACTCCTTGCTCATTTTCGAAGACAAATGGTCCAATTATGCCTCTGGACCAAAATCTGCACCAAACAGTGACTCGTTTTGGGTGCGTCGGCTATTCAATGTATGCGTGCGGGTGTTCTGTGCCCCAAATGCGACAATTTTGCTGTTTTCATATTTACCTCATGGGTTACTATTGGTCTAACCATCATGATCCCCTGCATAATTCCTGGGTTACATTCCCTGGATTTCTCTGCTTACCATTATGGCGTGTCTGATCTTCCCAGGAATGTATGCTATAGGAGTCCTCCATAACAATTTACTATCCAGTGTTATTTCCATATATTTGACCTCTATTTTCTGCGGAGTATTTTTCCAAGAAATATTTTTTCATATTTCGTTTTGATGTCTCAACTGGAGTTTTAACTGTGGAATGTGCAATATTTTGACCTAAAATTTCCCTCTGTAACATATTATTTATAGGGGGAGCATACTATTTGTTAGAATTCGAAAATCATAATAAAAATTTATTTCTTTGTCAAATAGCTTTCAACATGGTTAATATGTACAATATTTTCATTTCGCTTTTGCTCTACACTATGAAAAATATTTTCCATAAATTTTGTTATTTTTAATTCTCACTTTTGCAAACATATAACCCGGCACTCTACTGAATAACCCATAGATTTGGGCTCTACAAACATGATTGTGTAGTATTCGCTTTTGTAGTTGCGCTATACACCTTAAAGTGTATGTATATGTGAATACAAGTTTGTGTTTGTGTGAAAATAATTTCTGCTCTATTGATTACTTAATTGATTTGCAATAACAGATTCGGGATTTAAGAAATAAAATTTCTTTCTCACTTTGGAAACACCAGAACACTTGACACACACTCTGCTGACACATGTTCGAAGGCAACCAAATAAAATGAAATAAATTGTTGCAATGAAAAAAGAGAAGCAAACATGAAATAAACAAGTTTACGAAATCTTGTATATTTTTATTCGTACTTTTGCTTTTATACACACACCAACACACATTTTTTTATTTACACGGAACAAAAAAAAATTGAAAAGGAAAGAAAAAAATTTTCCTGGAGATAAATTGTAGGCTTTTATGTATCATACTGGAGTATGATAGTTTAGTTGTAGGCATGTGTAGGTGTAAGTATTTCCATTTGTTGTGTTTCTTTTTCTTTTTTTTTCTGGAAAGTCATGATTAGCCAATTTCAGTGACTTGATGAAAATCTCAAATCCCTTCATTATGTACACGTTTGTTTGGCTGGATCTGAGTGAGTTTGAGGTTGCGTGTGGGTGTTCGGGTTTTTTTCTCCATTTAAATGGAATTCATTCATTTCATTTATTTAGTATTTGTTCAGTTCTGTTTTCTATTTATTCAATAATTTCACTCATTTCATTATTTCTTTTTGGCTTTTCTTTCTCTTATTTTCCTTGAAAAGTTTTGCCTTTTTTGTGTAAATTTTTTCCATCCATTTTCATACCAGCATAGCATGGATTGCGGTTGTTAAGCAGCATGATTGTTACAAAAGTTTCTTTCCATATGTTAATATCTTAATGTACTCGTACTCATACTTTTCTCATTTATTTCACATGTGTTTGGATTTGTATTTGTTAATATTGTATTCATATATGTATTCATATATGTATGTAGGCATGTGTGTATAAAGTGTGTTAGATAGAATTGGTTATTGTGTCATTATGATGATATTTAAGTTTTATTTTTCTTCCAACCATTCCCTTCCATTTGAAATGTGATTACTTAATGACCCCAAAAAAAATTTTTATTTTGCATTATTGAAAAGGAATAAAATAATCAATTATTTATGAGTACAACACTTTACTCAACCTGTTTGTTAAACAATTTTATTGTATTAATTTGAAGAAACCATTAATTCCTAATCAAATGAAAGTTTAACGTGGAAAGATATTGCAAGTTGAAGTATTCATTTAAAAAGTCAACAATTTCAAAAAAAAAATAATAATTAATTCTCAAGAAAGTTGGATCTGAACCAGAGGTCGGCAATGAGTATTCAAAACGATGAGTAGATTCGAATCATACTTATAATTTCTGATACTTATACGCATTCATACTTATTTTAATGGCATACTCATACTACTCATACTCAAAGTTTTAAATACTCATCATATTCATACTTAACAATACGCATGATGTGAAATCATTAACATGATTACTCATCGTATACACGAATCACAAAATAAGTATGATTCGCATACGAACACTACAATACTCACAAGAAGGTTGTGTGGTTGCTCTTCTTGCTGTCTTTTTCCTTTTTGTTTATGTGTCTTTCTTCTTTCTTTGTAAATGCAACAACAACTAAGACTGTAAATTTAGGCGAATGATTCGAATCACTCGATTCATTTATGAGTATCATGAGTATTTTTCTAAATTTATGAATCTGAATGTGTAGGCGTATGAATCAAACATATTTCGAATGTTATGAGTTTGATGTCAACGTTGCATATTCATTGCGACTTGTACTTATAAATCAATGTTGTACTGAGTACGAATGAATCAGAGTAGTTGGATTTCAATACTGTTGACTCACTCATACTCAAAATTTCATGAGTACTTATGAATAGCGCAAAAGCGAGTCATTGCTGATCTCTGGTCTGAACCATAATATCTCAGGACAATTTTATAATCGAAGTTGCCATAGTCTAGTAGGTTGTGTGTGTCAATTTTATGCATGAGTGGCGCGACCAATAGTTTAAAGTCGACTCCGTACGACAAATTTAAAAAAAAAATGTTCGTGTCAATTTCTTATTTTATTCGAGTTTTTGCCCGATTACTTCTAAGAAGAAATCGCCGAAGAAATATTTCTGTCTTTCTGGGCCAGTGGTAGAAACACTGACTGTCATCAAATAAGTTAACACGCTACCTAGTAGACTACAGAGACTTCCAAAAAACAGAATCGCTTACGACAGTAACGCGCGAAAAAGACCATGAATGAAGCAACGAGGAGCTCTGCAAATGGTACCAAAGCCAGGATTAATCTCAATAACCAAATAATATTTATCTAAAGGGTTCGGAAAATAACAGCATTTACGTATACTGTCAACCATTATCGAGATTGAAGTGTAATTAAGTTGTTCAGCGGTGGATTTCAAGACCAGACCTTACTTAACTGCAGATTATCATTTGCTTGCATCTCTTCAGAACTCTATTAAATATGTAAAGCTCTACAGGCCTGCAAAATACAATTGAATGAATTTTTAGATCAGATTAGTTCTTAATCATTGTCATATAGGGTGCGCCATTGAAAGTGATGGTCTAATCAGTGTCGTTTTCAAATAAATATGGGCGATGACAGCGCCAGCCTAAAATATACACCTAACATAGATTTTTGTGGAATCCATTGTACACATTTGAATCTCATGCGCTTGGCTATCGTCTCAAATTCAACATTTTCATTAGCCACGTCGCCATTCATCAATGGAATGCTGGGCATAAGGGAGATCTGGAAATCTTTTTATAAAAAATGAGAGATGAGATGAGATATCAAGTGGTACGAGTTGTATTAAATTTTGGCAATCAATTGCAACAATTTCTTCACTTTTGACATGATTATCTTCAAGCGTTAAGGACTTTCTCGCCGACAAGCTACACTTGTTTGTACCCCTGCGTTGACTTGATTTATTTATTGAACAGGAAAACAAAATATTGTACTTCGTATAGAACTTTTCTTAATTGTCTAATAAGCGTATAAAAACTGAGGAACACTACAGCATTTGGCCATTTTGCGTGGATGAAAAACTCATATTGCCATGGAAACATCCATAAAAGTCATCGAAAGTTTTAGTTGAGGCGACCATAAAACCAATCATGGTTGAGTGGCAAAAAGGCAGAAAAATAAATCCAAAACCAATTCAGCCCAGCCAGCCCAGTCAGCCGGTTAGCCAAACTTTGTATAGATTTTCCTTTTTTTATCTTTATCTTGCTTATATTGTCTGTCAGTGAGTTTGTTTATGGGGTTTGGTCTTAAAGTCATCCAAAGAACTTTTTTTGTTCTTCTGTTTCTTTTTTGCAGTTTTCTGTTGATGTCGCAAGAAGTTGCTGGATTTCGTTCAGGGTTTTGTCTTTTGGGATTTGAATTTCTCTTTCCTTGCAAAAATATTTTCGCTTTGCTTGGAATATTTTTTTTCATTTTTTGTTGATTCCCCTAATGTTGTGACCAAATATTTCCTTAAAAAAAAGATTTTTTTGTCGTTAAGGATAATTTAACATTTTTTCCCCCCGTTAACATTTATATCATCTGGCATATTTTTTTGTTGTCCTTAGGCTCACACATACACGTAATACCTCAAGTTTACATGTCTAGGTTTTTAGTTGTTGCGTTACTTTAAGAAACATTTGCGGAGAATTTTGTTGGAGAACTGATTGCTATCCCATATGCCTTGAAAATGGTAATAAAGAAAACTTATTTACTAAAGTTTTAATATTTGCAAATTTGATTTGAAAAGTATAGAAATTGGTTAAATTCTATAGAAACAATTTTATCTTTTTGCAGTTTTCTAATCAAAAAATTTTTACGTATGCAGCTGTTTGTTGTGCAGTTCGGAATAAATCGTACATACATATATAATTTGTCATTACAAATATTCAGTAAGGATTATGAGCTAGTCTTGCACGCAGTGTGGCTGCCTTCCAAAATGTATCAATACAAAGTTTGTATGCAGTTCTACTACTCCATATAAACTATGTAGATATGCAAAGTAACCAAACAATGCATCAACTATAAATCCGATGCCTGACTGCTTTTTGACTGCTTTAAAAACACACATTGACGACGTTTTTAAATATAATACATTGTATATATTTTGTACAGCGGCATTATGAAACACGATACTTTGTTCAAACAAAAGCAACTAAAATTTTGGAAGGCAGCCTATATTGGAATATTACATGTGAGTTCACGGTACAGTGTGTTGCTCGCTATTTTCCGAACCCTTCAGATAACATATTATTAAAGGGTCCGCCAAACAACTTTTTTTTGAAAATGCTTTAAAAAAACTACTGAATATTTTCTCAAATTTCTTTTTTTATTTGAAAGTACAATTCCTCCGGTTAATAATGGAAAATAATTTCATTCAAATGTCTGCCTCGGCTGTCCATGCAGTAGCCTACACGATCGGTCCAATATTTAAGCACATTATCGATTATGTGCAGCTGTATTTCACCAATGGCTTCACGAATATTGTCCTTTAAAGCGTCAATTGTCTCTGGCTTGTCGGCGTAACACTTATCTTTGACGGCACCCCACAAATAATAGTCCAACGGTGTCAAATCGCAGCTGCGAGGTGGCCAAACGACATCAGTTCAGCGGCTGATAATGGGATCTTAAAAAATAGGGCGCAAAACATTGAGTGTAGCTTCGGCTGTGTGGCACGTAGCGCCGGCCTGTTGCAACCAAATGTTGCCAATATCCTCCTCTTCAATTTTTGTGAACAAAAATTCGTTCACCATGGTCCGATAACGATCGCCATTGACTGTAACCGCCACTACTTGCTCATTTTCGAAGAAAAATGGCCCAATTATGCCTCTGGACCAAAATCCGCACAAAACAGTGATACGTGCGGGTTTTCTGTGCCCCAAATGCAACAATTTTGCTTGTTTACATACCCGCCAAGATCAAAATAAGCTTCATCATGAGCTTCGAAGATGATTTTTTTTCCAAAATCGGCATCTTCTGGTGTAGGCTAATGCATGGCCAGCCGAGGCAGCCATTTGAAAGAAATTATTTTCCATTATTAACCGGAAGCATTGTGCTTTCAAATAAAAAAAGAAATTTGAGAAAATATTCAGTAGTTTTTTTTAAAGCATTTTCCAAAAAAAAAAAAGATATTTGGCGGACCCTTTAAATTTTTGAAGACAATCCTGGCTTTGGTAAGGTTTACAAAGCACCAGGTTGCATAATCTTTCTCGCTCATTATTGTCGCACGTGATCCAGTTTTTCTGTCTCGGTAGTCTAGCAGGTAGTGTGTTAACTTATTTGACGACAGCCAGTGTTTCAACCACTGGCTCAGTTATCTTACACATAGTGAAGTATGAAAAACACAATATTTCTTTCGGCGACTTACTCTGAGCAAACTTGTGGCGAAAACTCTCTGAGAGTAATTAAAATAGCCATGAAAATTTTCTCAAAAATTGTCGTTCGGAGTCGACTTTAAACTGTAGGTCCCGCCGCGAGAAAATTTACACATACACCAAGATAGGTGTAAGAAGCCGGGTTATAATACTGACTAAAAGGTTGTAATGAAGAATTAAGCGGTTTAATGAAGTTGCCACTAATAGAAGCGATACTAAATTTGTTAAAGAAACAATAATTTTGAAATCAAATCAAACCAAATGAACTCGAAAAAATTGAAGTTTACCACTTCTGCGTTGATGAATAAATTTTAAGTTGACGCGTACTACAGTACTACTACTTTATAACATGGAGTCTCTCACGCCAACTCGAAAATATGGAATACGCAGATGATATTTGTCTACTCTCGCACATGCAGTCTCAAACATGCAGTCAAAGCTCGAACATCTGGAAAGATTGGCTAGCAACGTTGGACTTGGGATAAGTATGAAGAAAACCAAAGCCATGATAATTAACAACACTAGCACAGAAAACATCATGCTACTGGGCCAAATTGTCGACTACGTCGATAGCTTCTGGCAGAATTATGCCAGAAACGACTGCGCAAAAACAGATGCAGATAACAGAGTCAATATGTAGAGCGAGAGCAGCATTCTCCGTATGGAGAAGCTCATATATAACTAGGCGTACTAAGCTAGGAATATTCAACGTTTGCCAACGTTACTATATAGTAGCGAAACTTGGCTTATATCTAACACCATTACGCAAAAACTTAATCAATAAATGCCTGAGAATCATATGTGGAATATTCTGGCCCAACACAATCAGCAACGCACATCTCCGGACCCTTACAGAGGAGGAACCCATACAGAAGCAGATCAAAAAGAAAAAATGGGGGTGGATAGGCCATACATTGAGAAAGAAGCCTGACAGTATTACAAGAATGGCGCTAGAATGGAATCCCCAGAGCTCAAGAAACCGTGGCAGACCATAAAAGACCTGGAGACGCACGGTCCTTCCAGAACTAAGACTAAATGACCTGACATGGTAAGGCGCAAAAACATCAGCGGAGAATCATGTCAGATGGAGATACTTTGTGGAAGCCATATGCTCCCGAGAGGGATAATAAAAAATGGCACTACAGTTAATAGAGGAGGGAAACAGTAGTATTTCACTAACTGTCACTTCATTCATACAGCCATCTTATTTATAACACAAAGCAGAAGCAAAGTGTGAAGCAAGTTCATAATTTCGACTGAAGTATGTATGTTCATGGGTGGTGTGATAGGCTAAGTAAGAGTCCTGACTAAAGGGTTGCAATCACTACTTAAGTACTGACTTACAATTGCTTCCAAGGCTTATAAAGATAAATTATTTTAAAATCAAGCGTGACATAAGACAATCTGCCATGCATTGAAGTCGCCGTAGTCTAGTAGGTAGTGTGTTGGCTTATTAGACGTATAGCCAGGGTTCGAGCCCCAGGCCAGACATCAAAACAAAAATACAAAAAGTATTTCTTCGGCGACTTCCACTCAGCAGATTTCTGCCAAAAACTCTGAGAGTAAAAACATATTGCCATGAAAATTTTCTCAAAAATCTGTCGTTCGGAGTCGACTTTAAACTGTAGGTCCCGCCCCTCATGTATAAAATTAACACACGCCACATAAGTGGTGTGAGAAACTAGATCGTAATCCTGACTGAAGGGTATGTATGTATGTATGCATTGAAGGTCATCTCCACAAATTCGCCAGACATAAATAATACTTTCTCTGTTAAAACGATAATCGAAAAATAATCACTTATACGTCTCCGGCAAGAGCAATTTGAATTAAAAAAAAAAAAAAATTGAAATTGTTGTTCAAAGCATTAAAGGGTGGAGTATTAGCCATTTGCCTTACCAGTTGATGACCTAAAAAATGTTTTAAATTTTTGGCTATTAAAGGTTAACTACTACCTGCCACAACTAACCAGTTTTTTAGTTTTCCCAAGTCATTATCGTTGGCCCCGGATAAACCTTATGCGTATGTACTTATGTGTATGCTTTCACAACAATATTCTGGGATTATGGAAAACGAGAGGAAACATTAAAAATATTATGGCCCTAATGTGTTTTCTTTGAAAACTTTGTAACAAAAAAAAGGACAAAAATACCGAAAAATAATGTTTTTATCCAAATTGTTCTCAAGATTGTTTAGTAAGGTGCTGCTGGGGGCTTTTTTTCTTCCAAAATCTTCTATTTTTTTAGAAATTTTTTTTAGGAAATTTTTTTTCTTACTTTTGAAGTTGTTGCTGTTGTTGAAGTTACGGTTTTGAATAAAAAAAAACGTGGGTTTTTTTTCCTGCTTTTTTGTTAAAGATTTTTGGTTCCTTTCATTCACTTTTTTATGGGTTTTGCTTTGTATTTTTTTCGTTTTTTCATTGTTGCTTTAAACTGATGTAGCGTATGACATCTAAATATAAGCACACACATACATAGAAGATTTATTTGACCTTTGTCACATTATTTATCTTACTTTGGTTTGAATTTTTTATTTATTGCCCTAGAAAAAGAGAAAAAAAAACATAAAAAAGCACAAAGCAAATCACAAAACACGAAGCGTAACGTAAACAACAAAAAAAATTGTTTTTATATGCTCTTTTTGTTTATATCACCACCACTACCATATATTTCCATTCACTTCACTTCACAGAGATGGTCTTAATGGACACAAAACAGATGTTGTTTCTAAGCTTAGAAAAAAAAAAAAATTTTTACAAAAAAAAAAATTCAAATTCGTGGTAGACGTCTCATTCTGTTCCTAATTTACAATAAAAAGAAAAATAAAAATTCATAAAAGCCTGCCTAAGGAGTTCTCTAGTCGACCTTTACTTACCCCGAATATTCTCTTCTATTTCGTTCGGTTTCCTAAAGCCGTTGCGTTAGATTGTTTCATTGCCACCAACAGCTGTCAGTTATACCCTATAATCAGAATATGTTTGTATTGTTATATACAAATGCGTATGTGTGTGTGTTTGTGTGTGTCTGTGGATTTGTGTCTCCATTTTAAATGAAAGAGGAAGAATGTCAAGCCTCAAGCATATCAATATTCCAAACTGGCATAGAGATAAAGTCTAAATGGTTTTGTATATTCCTTTCCCCTCCTGTTGTTGGCTGTCTGTTATTATTGTTGTTGTTGTTGTATTCCTTTGTATTTTAAAATGAATTTTGTGGCCAAAATCTTCATTTAGCCTTTTGCATTGTCTTTATTGATATGGTAACTGTTATTACTGTTATTGTTCTTGTTGTTGTGGTTGTTGTTACGACTGTCGTACGCATTGTCCTTAGAGGCAGAGCGATGATAATGAATAAAATTAATGAAATTTATTCAAATTGAATTTCAATTTATTTGGTGATTAGAAGGAAGCCGACACAATAACCTGAATGGAAGGATTGATTCTAACAATAATAACAAAACTAATGGAAAATGAACGCAAAGACAATCGTCAGTAGTTATTTAGGTTATGTAAACATTTCCCTTAATAAGTAAGAAGAAATGAATATTTCTTCCAGGGATAACTAAGAAAATTTGAGCTCGCTTTCTATAAGCACTAGACGATCATGTTATCTGATGGTATTTAGCAATTTTGTGAAGGCTTTACTCAGTACAGCAGATTTCTGGCATAAACTCTGAGAGTAAATGAAATTGACATGAAAACTTTATCAAAAGTCTGTCGTTCGGAGTCGACTTTAAACTGAAGGTCCCGCCATCATGTATAAAATTAACACACACCACATAAGTGATGTGAGAAACTAGGTCGTAATCCTGACTGAAGGGTTGTAATGACCAAATATGTATGTATGTATGTATTTCTAACCGTGGATCGCTAATGAATTGCAGCATCTTAAGACACTATTCGAATGTATTCAGCTTTAAAGCATTAAAAACATTACAAGTTGTTTCTGAAGACCTATTGTCTGAATTTTATATACTTTTAACAGAATAAAATAATACCCGCAAGATAAAATCAAGCAACACATATTAACAGTATTCAAATTGTACTGTACAAAGAATTACCCAAATAACGATATAAGAAAATACTGGAATAAGAACAAAGCAAATAACAAACAATACACAAACAATATCATATAGAAAGATCTCGAAGTTGCCAGACATAAAATAAAAGAGTATAAATGCAGTCAGTCATGAGTTATGAATCATTTCGGTGTTGTGTTTAATTACAATCGACTACAAATGCCATCGTTTTAAAAAGTCAATATGGACTTGTTTTCATGAACTTTCATATTAATCTCAAGAAATCAAGGTTCAAATGGCAGTGTAAACGGTGGGTTTTCATGGGTTAAAAGAATCAATAGTGAACGCAATGCCATCTTATCGAGTCGAGTGAATAAGCATCTGAAAACATCACGACTGCGTTTATGTTTTTGTCGTATAGAAGTGACAGAATACTGTGAACATACGATCGTATGTACAGCCTATAATCTTTATAGGGTGTCCACATAATGTTTATTCCGAATTCTGATAAAAGCAAGATCTTCTGAGGTGTCATATAATAGAATAGATATAAAAAGTAACTACCTAGTACTTGATATCCATACAGGTATTTCCTAATGCTATACAGTTATGCCTCACACGTTCCATTCTTCTCATCGCAGAGTATTGATATTGGGCTCGAGGCACTATTAGTTATTCTGAACAAATTTTTTTTAAGCCTGTAGTGCTCGGTCTAAAGGTCGATAACTATTCTCAGACAAATTCGGAAGTATATGAAGCGTTATTCTAGACTGTTCTCAGTGTAATTACATATTGACTTACATAATTGTTAATTACAACCCTATAGTCAGGATTACGCCCACACTACTCATGTTGTGTGCGTTAATTTTATTCATGAATAGCTGGGCTGGCAGTTTAAAGTCGGCTCTGAACGACAGATTTGAGAACTTTACTGTTGAAATTCTATTTACTGTCAGTGTTTTATTCGTATTTAATTTTGTTTGAGAGGCTTGAACCATTGTCACGCATCTAATAGGCCAACACGCTGCGGCGAGTTTTAATGTAACTATCATCGAAATATGTTAAAGAGAAAATCGTTCTTTTTTTGTATCAGCACCGTGTACTCGTATAGGTGCACACATATGCAGAGTGGAATGGAAAAATCCATGAAATTGGCTGTGAATTACTCCCTTATATTTCGTATTTTCCTGATTTTCGAGAGTGGGCCAATCGCATTACAAAAAAATCAATTTTGATGACATCGAAAAATCTTCTTTTTGGGAAAAAATAACAAAATTAAAAAAAGGTTCGAGAGACTCTAAAGAGCTCAGTAGAATGTAAGTTCATCAAGAGATATCATAAGGTCTGATCACATCTCTGCTTTAGTAATCCATATGTATGCACTATCGTTCAAAAGAAGGTTTTCGACAGCGTAATGTTTTCAGTGTAATAGATTAGAAGTCTGATTGGGAACATTTTTTGCAGCGGGAGAGCCATATTTCAAAACGTGGAAGTTTTAATAGCATTCAGATAGATTCTACGCTTAAACACAATCAATTAACACAATCTGTATATGAACAGGCTCGAGGTGGACAAATTCATGTGTAAAAATAAAAAAAACTTCATTTCAATCAGGAGTTTATGGCCTCACAAGTGGTTTGAGAAGCTAGGTCGTAATCCTAACTGAAGGGTAGTAATGACCAATTATGTATGTATGTATGTATGTAATATAATGCAGATGAGGCTCTACTTCGATTTGAACATAATTGGGTACCAATACTGTGCTTAAATATTTGATAAATTTGTAAGCTCCAAACACAATTAACCATATTCAGCTCGTTTTCAATTAGTTTTGAAAGGGGAACGATGCGAATCTGATACACATGTCATGAAAAAAAAAATTTGGTCATGGTTGCTTAAGCTCTAAAACCATGCTGATCATTAAGAAGAAACTGTCTTCTAATCCTTTCATAGCTTAATAGAAATGATTCGCTGCGTACGAAGAAAAAAATATTTTAACATGCCTCACTGATTGAAAAAGTTGACTTTTCTGTTAAAGAATTTTCAAATAATGTTGCGACGCAATTTAGAATTAAAAAAAAGAAATAGGATTTGAAGGTTAAAAGTTTAGAATTTGTTGTTAGACGTTTTGATAAACATTTTCATTAATTATTTATTTGATTAACTGTGCATTACTTTAAGGCCATTAAAGGCATGTTTTAATTACTCAACGAACGTTGGGTATAATTGTTACGGTGGAAGGGCACAGTGACTGTATGGTATGTCTGTCTGTCTGCTGAAGTAAATGGCTTAAATTTGAGGTCAAATGTTAAAATGAAAAAGTTTGATTATAAAATAATAATAATAATACTTTGAATTCTTGTAAACAAATTCGTTTGTAATTACTTAAATATTCAATGCCATTAAATTTTCTGTGTTTTTTTCTTGGTCTTTATGCCTGATCAAATGGAAAATTTTGTTTATTCGTGTGCAAGAGTTTGGGAAGGACAGCAGGCAATGGCCGTAACAAAACAGCCATTTCAGGCATTAAAAGTTATTTCAACTTTATTTTCATAAGAAAACAAAATTTTTGATAATAAAAAAATTTTTTTCTAACTCATTGATAACCTTTTTGACAATTTATTAGAAATGATAGACAGTAAAATACTTTGCTTTTCACAGTGTCTGCTGCTACCGCTACCGCTACAGTACAGCATAGTATTCGGTATTCTTGTGTATCAAAATGTCATCATCTGGTAGAGGCAAAATAGGAAAAAAAATAGAAAAGAAAAGTTTTCTTATTTTACATAAAAGTTTTTCCTTTATTCGTATTTCTGTTCTCTTTTTTTTTTCTTTTTTTGTATTCTTTTCTTGGAGATTTTTTCAATAATAAAGTTTTAAACACCTTTTTATGGCTCTTAAAAACTAAAATCTGAACATTTTCTCAATGAAAGTTTAAAAATAGGGAAAGGGAGGGCAATGGAAGGGGAAGGGGAAAGAAAAAGGAAAATATTTTTATTGTGATAATAAAAATATCAACTGCAATATCAAAAATTTCAAATAAGTTTCAAGTGCGTAGTTTAAGTTATACTTAGTAGCTATGAAATGTTTTTTTCTTTTTTTATTAGAAAATATTTTGGGCTTTGACAAAATCCAGTTATTTCTTGATACTTAAGCAAAAGAAAATATAAGTTAAGCGTTATAGTAGGCTTTATAAACCAATTGCTGGAGACTTATTTGATGATGAAATTGTAACAATACTCAGGAAGTGCAAATAACAGGGTTAGGAGATACCGTAGAAGAAATTCATTTATTCCTCTCATTTTCCTTATGATTAGATATTCATTTCTTTTGTTTTTTAATTTTTATTTGACATACATACATACATAATTGATTATTACAACCCTCCGGTCAGGATTACGATCTAGTTGCTCACACCACTCATGTTGTGTGTTAATTTTTTACATGAGTGGCGGGACATACAGTTTAAAGTCGATTCCGAACGACAGTATCTATTCTGTACCGTAAACTCATATTATTCCACTTAATCCACTGCATTATAGGAAATTTTAACACTTTTTTGGCCAAAATTAAAAATTTAAATTTTTGAAAATTTTTGAATTTTGCATTTATATTGACTAACTGTCACTTTATTAGTTGTTTTATGTTGTATTTATAAATAAGTTATTAAATAACGATTGAGTGCAGTGAATTTTGTGGCAATTTCTAACAAAAGTTTTCTTAATAAAAATATATAGTTTTTAAAAACTAAAAAATGGAAGATAATGTCGAAGGCGAGTACTTTATTAATATATAGTGTAATATTGGTGAACTCCCCTGTTAGACCAATTAAATTGGAAAAATTAAGGTGACCTTACAAAAAAATAATATAAATATGAATTGGAATTTTAGTTGGACTTACAGAAAAATGATAACAAATGTTAGTTACAACACTATAAGAGATCTTTTAAACAATCATTTATCTACCGTGTTTAGTATATTTCAGCTGCGGATATTTGCAAACTTTTTCAAAAAATTCATTTTTTCTGGTAAATACAGTATGAAAAACTGTGAGTTAGTTAATGTAATGCAAGAGAAACATTTCGAAGTTAATAAAAGGGCAGCTGTATATGTCCACTTCTTGTCATATATTAACGAAAATGGTTGTTCCGAAAATATAGAGCAATATTTAAAGAAGCAGTCTCGAATATTTTGCTCAAATATGAGTAGGAAATGATGTAAGTAAAAGTTTATAAAGTTCACTATGCTGGTTAGCTTGAAGGCAATTACTTCTTAAAAATAGGTGAAACAAACCCTGCCCCCATTAATTCAAAACCTGGACGACCGTAATTATATTTAGCCAAAAATCTGAAAGAGCAAAAAGACAAGTTGCAACGGAAATCTCTAAATATCAAAATAATGAAGTTGAACCCCCAGTACATGCTGCAACGACGGCTGCTCGTAAATGTAACAAATTAGATTTAGCAATGGTGTCACTACTCCGACAAAAGCAGCTAAAGTACGAAAACTTATTTCAAGACCAGCACCAACCAAGCTGTCCGCTGATGAAGCACTAGCCTTTCTTTTAGAAAACAACTTTTCCAAAGATCAGTACTGTTATATAAGAAATGAAAATAAAATAAGAAATTGCGATATATATCCTTTATACAAAGAACTTACATCTAATAAATATAAATACAGACCAGACGGTGTAATTATTACAGAGATGTTAGCGGAAGTTCCATTGGAAATGTTACTAAACCATACAACTGAAAGAATAATAAAAGTACAAGAGGAAGTTATGTATATATACTCTAATGGAAAAGAAACAAATGGACATTTTGCACGCCGGGCTCATTGTCAGCTGTGGATTTGACAGCAGTACTGGATATACGAAATGTAAACAACAATGTGAAAAGCCGGGTTCGTCTCAAAATCGAGACTCCTCTCTTTTGGCTACAACAATCATACCCTTGTATTTAATGGACCAGTCCGGAATATTTTATGAAATAATCGAACACCACAAAGAAATGGAAGCAAGTGCTGTTCTGAATCCATACTATTTCAATATAGTTGACAATATGGAACTGGAAAATCAAATTTTTGAATTAAATAATTTAAAACATAACTTATTTTGCTTAATTTTTAAATTTGTAAAATTAATTTCTATTTTTAAAAGTTAGTGTACACTCAAAAAAAAAAATTAAAAACGGTTAATGAAACCATATAAGATATACTAATCTAGATTGGGATTGGGTCCGGGAACCGATTATAACTGAATATCGGTTTAATTTATTTTTATGTTTACTAATTTTTTTTTCTGATCGTATGAAAAAAGTTAATGGTCCCTTCCTCCCCCTTAAGAGACTTCCTAAAATCAAATACCAAAAAGTTATTGAAATCGGTCCAGCCGTTTGGATATAATTAATTTTGGCCAATGAAAGGGGTTAAATTTCCTATAGTGTACTGCTATGTTTAAAATATTTTTGTATCCTAAAACACATTCCATTACAATTATTTCCCTATGCTCACTGTTGCAAACCGCTGTAACTCTTTTTGTTGGTATAAAAAATTAAAAAAAAAATAAAAACAAAACAAAACTTTTAGCAAATATTTGAAGGACAGTGCCTTAATTCTCCTAGAATTCTAATTAACAACTTATGGCCTGTTGTTGTCACTTTCGTTAGAATAAGAGACAGACACACACAGAAAAAAACAACAACAAAAAGAGAAATTGTCGTCTATTTGCTTAAAATATTACCAACCATTTGAAGCTAATGGCTAACAACCAAAAGAAATGGAATGCAAAGAGATGACCAATTCGTTATTGTGCTGCTGAAAAGGGCTAATTTTTGTTTAAGCAGTAATTCGTGCCTTACTCGCACTAAAGGCCAAAAAAAAAACAGAACAAAAGTGAAAAAAATGAAAAAAATTACTTACAAATGCTACACAAAACATTTCCATGAGATTTGTATAGAAAACATTGCAAGAAAAACCACATTTTGCTGTGAATATATTTTTAATATTAAAAGCATCAGAGGATAGGACAGGATAGGAAAAAAAAACATTGAAAAAATAAAAAAATGAATGTGAAATAAATTAGTGCAGGAGTGAGTGAGTGAATGAATGAATGAATGACTGGACGCTTTTAGCCCTAAACGAAAAACTCATTAATTATTCATTAGAAGTTATTGTAGTTAAACTATCCAAACCACTACGGCTAATGCTGCCTGCTACCACTCACTCACTATACAAATCCAACAACAACAACAACATTCAATTTTACCAAACAGTTGTTGCTATAATAACATTATTGAAATACCGTTAAAACAGGTGGGTAAATTGAAAATGAATTAAAATTTAAGACTGTAACTCAGCATATTAGATGAACATTACATGTTCAAAAAAAAAACTTTAACAAACTGTTCAATCCCACTACTTAGATTAGATCCTTCAAAACAGAGAGAGGAAAAAGGAACAAAAATTCTACTTGTATTTACATGTTTACCTACATATACATACATGCACATACGTACATATGTATGCTGAAAGTTCAAAACCTTTTTTCTTTTTTGCTCTTTAGTGACTATAAATACAAATACGTATTGAAAATTTTAGTTTAGTTTTTCCCAACATTACAAATAAATATGCTATGTTAGTGTGTGTGTGAGGATATTTAAACTTATACACATACACACTCTTACAGGCATTTAACAATTTTCTAATATAATGGGTTTATAAACCTTTTAACGTATGCAAAAATCCATATAGTTTTTGTTGAGTTCATATCTTTACTTACCTTCCTACCTCCCATATACTTTCCAATTGTTTATATGTATTTTTTATATGTATACACGAGTGTAAAGGTGTATGTTTGTGTATGTGTATTTACATGAGCTTTTAGTAGTAAATGAATATACAAAATATCATCCAAAAAAACATTTTAGATTCTCTACATACATCATTATGATCTGAAAAATACAGGGGATTTTAAACAATGAAATCATTTCAGGGCGGAAGACATATTTTATGTTCCACGGATGTTATTGTGCTTCTGACGATTTGTATTTGCGATCTGTTTTAAACTGTATTAACTATACATGCATCAGACAAGGAATTTCTGTTTAATACACCTTCTTATCTGGATTTAGGCCCAAGTGACTACTTACGGAGCTTTTTAATGTAAATATCCTGCCCGATATAAATACAAAATAATAGTCCTTCGTTACCTACTCCGGAAACAGAATTCGAATCTGAGGGAATGTGGAAAAATTGTTGTCACAGGTTTTGAATTGGATTTTAAGAGGTCGCCTTAATCTAGCAGGTAATGTGCTGGCTTATTAGACATGAGGCCACGGTTCAGACATTAAAACGAAAACACGAAAAGATATTTCTTCGGCGACTTCGGCTCAGCAGATTTCTGGCAGAAGCTCTGAGAGTAAATGAAATTACAATGAAAAGTTTATCAAAAATATCTCGTTCGGTCCCGCCACTCATGTATAAAATTAACACACACAACATAAGTGGTGTGAGAAGCTAGGCGGTTTACAGCTAGTTAGGTCCTCACAAGGAAAGAAACTGCATACTATTAATAAAATTCTAACAATCTTTAAACTTAACTTTTACCACTTAAGGAGAGTGCCCTAAAAAATTGGGCAATATTTCGAAATTTTTTGTAATTTTTTTTGTTTCAATTTTAAAAACTGGCAATGAAACAATTTTAAAATAAAAATAATGGTAATTTTGTAGTGTATATTTTTCTTAATGTACAGATTCTTTTGACGCTCACTGTATGTATGTAATTATCTCAGAATTATTTATTCAGAATCTACGCCAGAGAAGATATCATCAGCACCGAAAATCATTAAATAGTCAGAAAAGTAGAATTCTATGATCAAAGTCCTTCTATAACAATATTCCATGAAATAACACAAGACACTTTCACAGACGGTATTGTTTTTAAACAACGGTAGATAACAAAGCAATATGACCTGCTACACTGGTTCAATCACTTGCTTAGCTGGAAACACTTGCCAAATGCAAATTAAAGAAATTGTGCGTAAATGGGGAAGACTCTTCGTGGCATTTCTAGGCTTTTTAAAGGAAGACAAAAAAGAGTTAAAAGAAAACCCATGACAGAAGCAGTACTATAACTGAGACAAAGTTCTCCTAAAATTTCGTGTACTACACGTTTCCCTTACAAATTCTTAGCTCCCTTACTCTTATAATTTTACGGAATATCCAACATTTTATTCTACTTACTTGCTTAATTGCTGTATTCTTCCATCTTGATAGACTGGAATCTCTTACTCTTAGATACCAGTTTCTAGTTTTAATACCATATTATTATCTCAGCGCTACATTAGAAGTTGCCGTAGTCTAGTAGGTATTGTGTTACATTTTTAGATACTCGTATGATTCCTTACAAAACAAGCTTTAAAAAAGGTTTCTTTGCCGATTTACTCTCAGTAGTCTTCTGGCAAAAAGTCTGAGAGAAAAAAATCCCATGAAAAATTTCTCAGTAATCTGTCATCGATAAGAGCAATACATATACATAATTGGTCATTACAACCCGTCAGGATTACGACCTAGTTTCTCACACCACTTATGTTTTGTGTGTTAATTTTATACATGAGTGGCGAGACCTACAGTTTAATGTCGACGCCGAACGACAGATTTTTGAAAAACTTTTCATGGCAATTTTTATTTACTCTCAGAGTTTTTGCCAGAAATTTGCTGAGAGGAAGTCGCCAAAGAAATATTTTTTGTACTTTGTTTTGATGCCTGGCCTGGGGTTCGAAC
Organism: Sarcophaga variegata; assembly: GCA_932273835.1. NCBI lineage: Eukaryota > Metazoa > Arthropoda > Insecta > Diptera > Sarcophagidae > Sarcophaga > Sarcophaga variegata. Next base: position 68,362,544 of record OW026362.1, read on the forward strand.
CCTGGCTTTACGTCTAATAAGCCAACACACTACCTACTAGCCTATGCGACTTCAATTTTTCTTATAACTCACAGAAGATTGTTTCACTGTAGAATATTCTACGTAGGATATGCAGCTGCTGCTGCTTAGGGGCAAGTCCTTGATTTGTTTTAAAACCTCCGAACTTAGAATCGTTTTGAATGTGAATTCGGTATATTCTAGTAGGTAGTACGTGGCGTATTGATGACTGCCTGTGGTTCAAACATCTGGCTCAGCTATCTCGAACATATCGAAATTTGAAAAAAAAAATTTCGGTGACTTCCTCTCAGCAGTTCAGTGGCAAAAACTCTCAGCAAATAACATTTGCATTGAAAAAGTTTACCAAAAATCTGTCGTTCGGAAGTGTTCCAGCAACTTATGGAGACAATGAACACACACAACATGGTTGATTTTAGAAACTAGGTCATAATTCTGAGTAAAGCGTTATAATGACTAACTCAGACTATATTATACACCCATATTGCACATTTTAGCTCAGAAATCTTATAAAATATTGTGTTGATTTAATTTTCGTCTCAAAGTATTTTTATTTTACGACTCTAGAGGCATTTCCATTTTACACATTTGGCTGATACTATTTTTTGTGCTTCCCATATAAGATTACATTGTCTTAGCTATAGAGGCTAGGTTAGAAAACGTTTTGAATTTAAAAAAAATTATTTTTCTTAGAAAATAAGACTCAACAATTACTATTAATTACAATTAAACTCTGGCTTTACGTCTAATAAGCCAACAAACTACCTACTAGACTACGGCGACTTCAAAATAAGATAAGAACAATATGATCCAATAATTATTACATCGTAGTCTAGTAGGTAGTGTATTGGCTTATTAGACGTGAGGCTGCGGTTAAAACCCCACGACAGACATCTCGAAGAAAACCAAAATCTGAAAAAATATTTCTTCGGCTACCTCCTCTCAGTAGATTTCTGATCGATTTTAAATCTAGGTCAGTGTCGCTTGTAAATAAAATTAACACACACAACATGAGTGGTATAAGCAGCTAGGTTTTAATCCTGACTAAAGTATTGTAATGACTTAAGTAAGTAAGTAAGTAAGTAAAGAAAAGAGGCGATATGAAAAACTATTCAAAATTAAAGGTGTTCCTACCAAGTATGGTTCAAACCCAAAAGAAGATTTCCTTTGTATTTGTGCATCAAAAGTTGTAAACAACATTAAAAAAGTAATAGAATGCCACATGGAATGCCCTTTAAAAACTTTATTAAAAGTTAAAGAAAGAATTCCTTTAAATGACTGCCGTATTTCTAAAATTCTAAAACGTATTTTCTCTACAAGTGTTGTGCGAGGCTTAAGGGTCAGAAGTTTTATGTCGGTTTAAATACATACAAATAAACTTGCAACTCACACACACACACAGACACACACCTACATAAACTCGCATTTAAACCTGTTTAAATAAATTGAAGCATAACCTCTACAATAAACAAAACAACAAAAAAATAAAATAAAGAAAAGCACGGAAATAAAAGAGAGAAAAAGAGTCTGAGAGTGTTGCACGAATACCAAAACAACAGAGAAATACCCGTAACGCATAACAAAGTTAAGGATTTATGGGGGAAAACAACTCATTTTATATGATGATGGCTTATGAGACGTAACCGTTACCGTTACCGTCGTAACATTTGAATTCATATTCGCTTTCTATCTCTCTCTCTCCGTCGTATAACTTTTCATTTAATTTTCCGCCGTGGGCCGGAGGTTAAATATTTGTGTGTGCATATGTGTTTGTGTGTTAGAGTCAGTCTCTTTTTAAACAGAATTTTAAGACGGTTTTATATGAAGTTAATGCGGTTAAAATGTTAAATTTTCTACCTTTTTTTCTTTCTTTCTTCGCTACATGTCCTTGGTTGTTGGTTGTTATTTTCTGATGGCGTTACTGTTTTCATAAAGTGAAAACGGCTCGAAATTTTCGTATAAGAACATTGTCTGTCTTGCATACGAGAGGTTGAGAAAATATTCGTAAGCAAATCATTTTTATAAAATAGCTCGGCGGTTATGTGAAGCAATAAAACGAATATGGGTGGTTTTATTCTAAAACGTTTGGAAGATTTACAACTGAGTATGGGTTTTAGAAATTCGTTTGAGAACGTAAAATAACCTCCCAAATTAATTTGTTTAAACTCACCTTTGCTCGTATGTTCTTGGAAGAATGTTGCTTTTTTTAGAACCTTTTTGTGATTGCCATTACAAAGACTGCCAAACGAAAGTCTATGGAATCTGTGTAGTTGCGTGCCACATTGTCACAACGCCTGTGCTTACTCAACCTCTGACATCAAAGTGGGTTTATTAAATGCCATTCAAGGTAACTTTATGTCATCAATTTTAAGCATATGCGTAAACATTCATTCCATAACTGCTTAAAGGTAAATTGAATTTTGGCGTTAAAAAAATCAAGGAGATTAAGTTCACCCCCATCCAGCTTTTTTTTCTAAAAGTCAAAAAGATAAACTTATTAGCCTTGGTATTAGGCCTTAATATGTTAATATTTTATTATTATTTATTATGTAACGTTTGTTTAAATATAACTTTTTCTTTCATTTCAGGGTCATACCGGACCCCATGGACCGGCCGGTTCTAAAGGTGAACCCGGCCAACCAGGTATACCCGGTCTATCGGGTACCCCTGGTGCACCAGGACTTAAAGGTGATCGTGGTTTACCGGGTGAAATCGGACCAATGGGTCCACCCGGATCTCCGGGGCAAATTGTTTATGCCGATACACCGTTCGGTTTGCAGAATACCACACAGTGTACGTGTCCCGCTGGACCGCCGGGTCCCATTGGACCGCGCGGCCCACCTGGCTATGATGGTACACCCGGTTTGAACGGTGAGCCGGGTCCAGCTGGTTCGATCGGTTTGACCGGCCTGCCTGGTGGTAAAGGCGAGAAAGGCGAAAAAGGTTTGCGTGGTTTGGCTGGCCCGAAGGGTGATCGAGGACCTGAGGGTCCACCAGGACAGGCCTTTTTCGCTGGTGGTTTCGAAGGCATGGCTATGAATGGCACTAAAGGTGACAAGGGCGACAAGGGTATGCGTGGTCGTCGCGGCAAACCGGGAACAGCTGGACCAATCGGACCTCCGGGCAAACCAGGTCCAATGGGCGAAATGGGACATGCGGTAAGTAAATGAATAAATTTACTCAATTTGGGGTATTAAAAATTCTTATTTTAGTCATGAACTATGAACCGTTTCACTCAGCATTAGACTTTTAGTCAGATTTGTTTATTGATTACAGCATGGGACAGTATAAATTTATTTTTATCAATAGCTATTGCCAGTCATTATGTGTGAACGAAATGCTAACAGTTCAAGGTGAAACAAAACAGGAATTTCTTATAAACTGTTGAACGAACGGGACAATACCTAGACTATACAGCGTTTACATAAAACTTTTCAAATACTTTATGTAGTTATAACAACTTAATGTAGCTCTTAACAACATGTTGGGGATTCTCGTCATGAATAAATCAGTTGTATTTAGAACATCTTCCCTATAGAACCGTTTGAGTAATATCATAAGCAGAACATTTAATATTCGTCATAGGGGTGAGCTGACAGGCCTTCAATTATTGACTCAAGCACTTTCATACTTATGTAGGCAATACTGTGATTTAATATGCGCGAATCCTTCTACCTACATATGTACGTTTATAAGCTGCGGTTTCAAGATCTCTAAAAAATGTATCAAGTTCTTCTTTAATATGACAATCATTATGCCTTTTATCATCCGAATTAGTTTTTGTAAGCAAGTATTGGCTTCTGGTGCACATATTTTCTTGCTTTCATTTTCAAATTTTTAACAATGGATTTGGGAAAATAATTATTCTTGACCTTTTGCCAGAAGACTGCTAACAGGAGAGTGTTGAAAGAAACAATTGATTTTGCAACCTTCCAGTACAAGTACTTTTCAAAAGCAAGATGGACCTCTTTGGCTGACTAAGATATTTCAAATAGACCGTCCACCAAATATCACAGAAATTGTCATTGAATTCAATTTGTATTTGCATTCGAAGTACATGTTACTTAGTACACAAAAAACTGAGCAGACATGAGTCTCCAACAAATACCACAAATACAACACACTAGCACACTAGACTACGGCGACTTCAATTGCTATATGGTATGTCTAATATTCAAGAACACCGGAAAGCTAAAGCAGATAACAACGTTTCGAAAAGGATGAAGGCAACTTATTGATGATCTAAGCCCAGCATATAAATGGTTCACATTATAAAGACGAGGATTTATGTTATGTTATGCTGATGATTTCAGCAATTATTGTCACAGTTTTTCTGCATTATGATCAGCGTAATTGTAACTTTTCCTTTTTAAAATAAACACATACATTATGGGCCATTACAACCCTTCAGTCAAGATTACTAACTTCTCACACCACTCATGTTGAGTGCGTTAATTTTATACGTGAGCGGCGGGACGTACAGTTTACCATCCACTCCGAACGATAGATTTTTAGAAACTTTTTTATGGCCATTTTAAGAATCTGCTAAGAGGCAGTAGCCGAAGAAATATTTTTTTCATATTTTCGTTTTGATGTCTGACCTGGGGTTTGACCCGTACATCTAATAAGCAGACACCCTACCCACTAGACAACGGCTTTAGAATTATTTTTCAATGAATAATCAATTACCGTTCACGGATTCTATGAAGGATAGCAAGAAATTTGCATGCTTCGAGAACACGAGGTTTATTGGTTTCACAGATTTTGTTGTTTAATTTTTAAAAATGTCTTTCTGCAGATAGCAAACTCTGTCAGCTGATATTAAATGCTACAATCTCTTGGCATAAATTTCAAGATAATAAAACAATTAACCTATCTAACACCAGTTAGAGATTCCATTGGTAGCAGAGTTTACGCTTTAACCCATAAACGAGAATGCTCTCTACACAACTCTCAGAGTTTTTGCCAGAAATTTGCTGAGAGAAAGTTGCCGAAGAAAAATTTTTCTTTTTTCCATATTTCGTTTTGATGTCTGACCTGGGATACGAATCCGGGTTTACTAGACTACTGCGACTTCCTTGTTAAAATAACTTTTTTAAATTACTGTCCATTCTTTAAATAAGCGCCCTATCGATAAATTAAAACCTTCAAGTGCTGATCCAAAAATCTTGTAAAAATTTTTATTAATTTTTATGTTCATATTGTTTTGTTTCTATGTGAAGAACACGTCTACACTTTACATACAGTACAAGAAAAAAGTCTACATACACTGCTGTCTGTATTCTCTTTCCCCGATGATTTTTATCAAATTAAAAAAAGTGTTACAGCGTTTATTTAAACGGTTATAATAAAATATAACCTAGAAATTATTAGAAAAGAATAAAAAAAAATCAGCGGGAAAAAACTCTACATATCTAAAACCATGTATGTAGACTTGTTTCTGCGACTGTTTATAAATTCCTTTATGAATATGAATTTCGATAGCATATTCTTTACAAATATTTATTGTTTTTTTTTTAAATGAAAGTAAATAAATAAAACATACCATTTTATTTAATTGATTGTATCGAAACTAATTCACATTTTATTATAAATTTCATCGCACTGCTCTTTGTACGAGTATGTAGATCAGGAATCCCTTTAAATCATATTAAAATTTCATGGGAAATATCTTTTTTTTATGATTACGATTCTAAACAATCAGCTGTTTTGTGTAAACGTATGAAACTTTTCAATAAAATTTTTAATACTTTATACTGTGTTTCATATTAATAACACATAGAGTTTGCTGCAGAGGAAAGGAGTGTTAGTACAGGATTATAACCATCAACTGTAACAACCACATCAGCATTTTTTTTTTCCAAGTACGAAAAAAATCTGACATCAACACACCCAAAATACAGATTGTCTCTATAAAAATTTATTAGAGATTTAGTTTTTTATTTTTTTTTTTATTTCTATTTTTTCCAATTTTTTTTATGTATTTATGCCAGCATAAAAAAATCTTATTTTTTTATTACGAAAATCTCTCCATAACTCCATAACAAACTGTGACAATGGCCTGTGTACTACGTAATATTATTTACTGTGATAAAAAATAAAAAATAAATAAAAAACGATGAAAAAAGTTCTGGAAAAATTATTTTTAATGGAAAAAATTTCTTTACAACACAACGCAACTGACCCCATAACTGGGTAAACAACAGCAGCAAGCATTTTGCATTGAAAAAGTGTACAAAAGTGAACAGACAGAGAGCTGCTACAGTTTTGCTATAACTGTGACTATGACAAGAACTACTGGTACTACTACTACTGTTACCAGTGCTTTATAGAAGTTCTAACATTACCCAACTATTTTTAAACCAAAAAAAAAATTGAAAAAAAATTGGAAAACAGACTCAGAAAACTTTGCCTTTAGCGGCAACTGAAACTTGTTTATTTCATATTTAAATAAATAAAGTGGGCTACAGAAATTCTTGTCATTTTTTATTTTCTTTCTCTTTTCTATTCGTTTTTTTTTTTCGCTACAGAAAGTGTGTTTAACATACAAACTTTTAAAATCCATCAGCTAAACTTAAATTCAGCATAAATCCTGTGAACAGCGAGCCACAATAACAGCCACACAAAACAGGAAAAAAACGAAGAACGAAAGAAATATCTCTAGAGAATAGGACGGACTTAAGATACCCTACCTTAGCCAAAGTCTAGTAACGTCAGTTTACACTGTGGCTTAGTAAATGAGAAATGCTGATGTACAATTGGTTTTATTGTGGGATGATACTTTACATCATGCTACTGATATGTCATAGTGCCGCTCTACTGTACTTCCTTTAATATAAGTAGGCCGACACGTAATACCTATTGCCCAAACAAACTTTCAAGCTTTTAACTCTTTACCCATTGCCTGATATGCTGGCAGATATTCCCTCTGGGCTTTAGTAGTAGCTCTAAGAACCAAGAATTTGTACTAATGTTGTTTTTATCATCTCAAAGCCTACATAATGGGTACAGGACAATCCTCATTCGCAACAAATGTCCATTGAATCTACAGTGGCCTGTTAAAAGATCGCTTACTAATCTCAAAATATTTCTGGATAGTTTGATAGGCCTGAAGTTACTATAAATTGTCAATAAAAGTTTTGATTGCCTTAAATCCACTTGAGTTGAGAAACGGTTTTGTCTCTCTTTATCCTCCCTTTTCTTTATCTTTCCCATTTCTGAAGTCGCCGTAGTCTAGTAGCTAGTGTGTTGGTTTATTAGACATGGAATATCGGTTCAAATCCCAGGTCAGACATCTCCACCTAAATTAAATATAAAATAAAATATTTCTTCGACGACTTCCTCTCAGCAGATTTCTGGCAAAAACTCTGAGAGTATATAAAATTATCATGAAAAAGTTTCTCAAATATCTGTCGTTCGAATCGAGACTGTAGGTCCAGCGACTCATGTACAAAATTAACACATACAACATGAGTGGTGTGAGAAGCTATCACGTAATGCTGACTGAAGGGTTGTTATTGACCAAACATGTATGTAGTATGTATCCTCCCTTTCGTTGAGTATGTCTCTCCAAACATCTGTCCCCACTCTACAGAAAGTTTCTCGCCTTATCAGTGGCATGTAAACACTCCTCTTCGCAAGTCAACTGTTTGCTTATTACCAAGTATTCTAATATGACCTGGAATCCACTCCACAAAAAGATTCGGGCTCCATCAATGGTATGAAAGCATCATTGATCTGAGAAACAAGAGTGCATACTTTTTTCCCTGCCTAACTGACTTAGCTTCCGCATTCTATCCCATACTATCTAAGATTTAACCTCATAAAAACCAAGAGCTCGTATGGCGGTCTGATTGTCAGTTAGTATCGCCATAAATTGTCCTTTGTATCTCCTATTGAATTGAGCGCACTTTTCGAGGGCATAGACTTCCGCATGGAAAATACTTCGGCTCATGTCCTAAGATCCATCTTTTGAAAGAGTATGTAGCTTACATACTATTCCATTCATTATTATTGTTATCTCATTCCAAAACAATTTCCACAGATCTAGAGTCTACTGGATCTGTTTAGGTGGCAGATAACGAGGAAGCTGAGCGACTTTCCATGCCTTAAGTCACAACATCCGCTACTGAATTTTATATTAAACTTCTCTCCCAATATTCTAGATATAGTCTAGTCTTCACTACCATGTGTGGAGGAATTATATCCAACAAAGCTTCCGGCACTGTCATTGTCTCTGTTATACCAATATGCTCTGTTGTGTCAACAGACTCTTCTATCTGTGTTTCCACCCTATAGGAAACTATAAACATAACCATTATGGTCCTGAATTACAGGCCATAACTGGCACCTTCCTGTAAATGGCACTATTATGGTCCTGCCCAAGGTCATTGTCAAATCCACGGACAAACATCAACGTCTTTGAATGGAGTTGCAAGAAGTCTCTTCAAACTTTCCTTCTGCCATCAAGGAATATATATCTCCATACTCTTGGCAGAGCAAGCACTGCATTAATAGTATCACACTCAGTGGAGATCCCTTAGTTGTGCCGACGTTTAAAATAACTTCGAACAAAATCTTTTTCTTTTTTTAAGCGTGTACAGATATTGTAAAACTTTTTCTTTTTCGTTATTTTATTCAAGTCAACCAGTGAATAGATCATACATACATAATTGGTCATAACAACCCTTCTGTCAGGATTACGACCTAGTTTCTCACACCACTTATGTTGTGTGTGTTAATTTTATACATGAGTGGCGGGACCTACAGTTTAAGGTCGACTCCGAACGACAGATTTTTGAGAAACTTTTCATGGCAATTTTATTTACTCTCAGAGTTTTTGCCAGAAATCTGCTGAGAGGAAGACGCCGAAAAAATACTTTTTGTATTTTATTTTGATGTCTGGCCTGGGGCTCGAACCCTGGCTTTTCGTCTAATAAGCAAACACACTACCTTCTAGACCACGGCGACTTCAAGTGAATAGATCAACTGTATGAAACTCTAGAATGATTGGCTTGGGTAATTATCGTTTCCGAAAGGCACTATGAAGTCGCCGTAGTCTGTAGGTAGTGTGTTCGCTTATTAGACGTGAAGCCAGGGTTCGAGCCCTAGGCCAGACATCAAAACAAAATACCAAAAGTATTTCTTCGGTGACTTCCTCTCAGCAGATTTCTGGCAAAAACTCTGAGAGTAAATAAAAATTGCCATGAAAAGTTTCTCAAAAACTGTAAACTGTAGGTCCCACCACAATTAACGCACACAACATAAGTGGTGTGAGAAACTAGGTCGTAATCCTGACAGAAGGGTTGTAATGACCAATTATATATGTTATGTATGTATGTAAAGGCACTAGGTTGTTTTTTTTTTTGGTATAATGGTGAGGAATTTCGCACATTAAACTCCACTTGTTTTGAAAAGGTTGCCATGACCGTTATCGTTTTTAAGTTATCAGGAAGTTTCGTGATTGGTCATTACAAACCTTCAGTCAGGACTATAAAGTTGCTCTTCTCACACCGCTTGTGTTGTGTCCGTTAATTTAATTCACAAGAAGCAGGCCCTACAGTTTTCGCATTGTTCTGCGAAATTTTTTAAGTCAAGTTTATTTTACTCTCAGAGCTTTTGCCAGAAATCTACTGAGAGGAAGTTGCCTAAGCAATATTTCTTCATATAGGGTTTTGTTCAAGATGTCTGACCTGGGGTTTGAATCGTCTAATAAGCCAAAACACTACCCACTACTCTACGGCGAGTTCGTGCTTGACCGCTTTCTGAAAATGAAAATTGGTTTTCTTTTGAGTCCAGTCACCAATACCGTATGTAGAGTACAGTTTTGTAAACAACGCCTAAACAATATGGACACTTTTCAGACTGATAACTAATGTAACTCTTGTTGTAAGTTGGCCATATGATAACTACGAGTGTTTAAGTGTGTATTTGAGTTTGTAGATTGGAAACTTTTTGTACCCAACGCAATTCATAAAAAATATGAATTTTTTTTGTTTGTTTTTATGCTGGCTGTGGTATTAAAACCCCTTAGTGGTATAGCAAGTAGATGGAATACATTTTTTATAATCGAGATTTAAAATTTAAAAAATATTTTTCATTCAAAATTATTTACAATTTCTAACACACGGCATACATATATTTTACAGGGTCGACCAGGCTTACCAGGATCAAAAGGTGATATAGGTCCCAAAGGAGCCAAAGGTGATACGGGCGGTCGTGAAGGGGTAAGTTAAATGAAAACAAAATTTTTTATTTTTATTTTTTTTATTTTGCTTACAAGAAATACAAGTCAGGCTTAAATTTTGTAAATACTTTACTTAAGTGTTCAGAGGCCTAAGTAAGTGCACTTGTGCTGCTAACAAAAATATTCTTCTACGAATTTCGTTTACTTTCGCTCTGTCTATCTTAATGGAAGTAAAACGTAAGAGCATAAATAAATAAAAAGAAAATATCTGTCTCTCTCGTTCTCTCTGTCTCTCTGTCGCTGTCTCAATCAAAAAATATGCTCAATTGAGATTTGTTTAACTTAATTCGAGCATAATGAATGAATGACAATCCACTTCAAAACGAAATAGCAGAGTAAAAAATAACACAACAAAAACAAAATATAAAAGCTTTATCAAAAGAATCAAAAAAAAAAGAAAACAAATTTTATAGACGACTTTAATGCATAACAACCAGCCAGATTTGTCATCCACAGAAGAAAAAATTTTTTTTGTCAAACGATGATAAAGAAAGTGAGGGGTTAGCAAGGTTTTTGCCAAAAATTCTTAGTAAAAATATGAAAAGAAAAAAAAAACATATTTTTAGCTTATCTCTAAAAGTTATACATGAAATACATTGAGGTCTCTAATAACGGCAGTATCGTATTACTTCGAATGTAAAACATTCAATAGTTTTGAAGGGTTTGCAGGTATTGTGTGGAAATTCATCAAATTACTCGATGATAACGAAGTGAACTCCAAAAGCCGGCAAAGATGTTGATCTTGATATCAATACTATTATTACGTTTTTACCTTTTATAAACGCTTAAAATATGAGCTCGTAGATTGCAAATAAAATAAAAATAAATTTGTGTTTATTTTTAAATAAAATGCTTAAAAATCATTATTATTCGCACAGCTCTGTGTGCCACTGTTCACAACTTTATGTAAACAACAACAATTGCTTTGCTTGTTATTCCTTTGTTTATACCCTTTGCAATAACAATAACAATTACTAGGCAATTATTCGACAGATCTTTATAACGACATGTTTTTATCAGGTCACGAATACTCTCTTCAAACACACCGCGTCTTCACACAGGAATGACTGAACTTCACTAACTCAGTCGCCTGCTTTGCCTTGCCTTTTATATGGCAAACTAAACAGTCTGATGAATATTCTTGAAGGCGAATGTCCATAAGTTCGAAGAAGAAGAATGGAAAATAGTGGCTTCATTGTTGAAAGCAAAGGTCAATTGGACAAGTCCAAGTAGGTCTACTAATAATAGTTGATGGGTAATTTTGTAGGATATCAAAAGATTCGTATAAATAAAATGGACATGAAATTGTTTCATAAGAAATCTGTCGTTTGGAGTAGACTTTAAACTATAGCTGCCGCCACTCATAGTTAAAATTAGCACACACTACATGGGTGGTGTGAGAAACTAGGTCGTAATCTTGATCGAAAGGTTGTGATAACCAATTAAGTACAGAATTCAAGCAAATCGAGACAGCTGGCAAACTCTTTGGAGAGGAAAGTTGAGCTCAAAGAGATCTGATTGCCGCTCGGTTGGTGAATAAGTTAGACATGCTAGCAGTAATGGGTGATTTTTCAAAAGCTATAGGAAAATTTTTCAAAAAAAAAAACACATAAAATTCAGAAAAAAGCATGAAATCTTTATTTGAATCGATAGTACGGTCCATATAATTTAATGTTTGAAGATTATTTCATGCAAATGTTGACCGCGACTGCGCCTCAAATGGTCCATCCGCTTAGTCCAATTTTGGCATACTCTTTCCAACATTTCAGCCGGTATCTCACGAATAAATGCTTCAATGTTGTCTTCCAATGCGTCAATTGAAGCGGGCTTGTCTGTATAGACATGAGCTTTAACATAGCCCCACAAAAAATAGTCTAAAGGCGTTAAATCACACGATATAGGCGGCCAATTGACCGGTCCCGAACGTGAAATAAAATGTTCACCAAACTCGCCTCTCAATATGTCCATTGTTACGCATGCTGTGTGGCATGTGGCACCGTCTTGTTAAAACCACATGTCGTGCAAATCAAGCTCTTGCATTCTGGGCAAAAAAAAGTTGTATATCATATCACGGTAGCGCTCACCATTCACAGTTACGTTACGATTCGCAGCATCTTTGAAGAAGTACCGTCCAATGATGCCACCAGCCCATAAACCGCACCAAACTGTGACTTTTTCTGGATGCATTGCAGAAGCTTTTGCAATGCTTCTGGCTGATCTTCACTCCAAAATCGACAATTCTGCTTATTTACGTATCCATTGAGCTAAAAATGAGCTTCGTTGCTGAACACAATTTTTCGATAAAGAAGTGGATCTTCGGCCAACTTTCCAAGAGCCCATTTTGATAATAGAATTCAATGATTTGCAAGCGTTGTTCGTTTGTAAGACGATTCATGGTTAAATTATAGACCAAACCTAAGATGTTCGACAGAGAAAGAAAACACGAAACGTGCGTGAGCTGTTTAAACCTTGACTTGGAATAAATTATAGTAGTCTGAGAGTCTGAAAACTTCCTCTGAAGTTTGTGCAGACTTCCGAAGTCCTGGAGATGACCATACGGCAGGAGTAAACATAAATACTTGGAGTTTTTTGTACGAAATGCTTCATTCCAATTACGGTAAGATGAGAGTTAGTCAGTTAAATGTATGGCCTGGAAATCGTCAGATTGGGCAGAGTATGGAGCAGGACATTAAGTCGCATTGCAACGAGGGTACCTGTCGTCAGGCAAGTAGTTAAGATGAAAGCAAGTTAAGCATTCCAAAGAGCTTTCTCACCTAGAACCTGTAACCAAAAGAATTTTTCATTTTATAAAAGAGTTTTGTAGTTGCACTGCAATGCATGGCTCTTTAAAGTATTTGTAGGGAAAGTACATGGATCTGCTATCCCGTAGCAAGGCTACAAATAGCTGGATCTGCACTTCTTTCTGCAAATCCACTGCACCTAGAAATGTAGTTTTTATTATCATCCAGATGTACATTATCAGTCATTAGTGCTCGCAACTATTAAAGAGAATCCAATACAATTAAGGATAGTTTTTCATTCTTCAAATCAAAGTACATGCTTTTCATGGGGCTATAAACTAGCAACTTCCTAGATGCACGCATCTATTTCTATTTCTGTAACGCCTGACGTATCAATTCTGTCTTTGAAATGAATACCATGCTTCCTGGTAGTTTTCTATTCATTTGGCCTGGATTTTTAGCCTCTACACATTCTTTATTGGGCTCATTTTTAAAACCAAACAAAGGCAAGTAAAGATACTACCGCTTGGTATTCCTGTTCACAGCCTAACCGAGCCTAACATTCTAGGCTGTAGTTATGCACGTGTTGACTAATATCCTGAGCCTTATTTCTCATGCTTACAAAAACTAAAACATATTTTTTTACCATTCCAATCCTTCGAGGCCTCACTGTATCATAGTTAACCTATTTTACTTACATATTTCTCTTGTTTCGTTTTTTGACAAAAGCACTTGTGCTCAGGTACAATATTAAAATCTGCCTTTTTAAATCGTAAAGTTCTCGGCAATACGGTTTGGGATAAAAACGTAATTCTGTGTTAAAGAAAGCAAAAGAAAATTAAATTGAATGAAGTGCTGAAATAAAAGCATAAAATGTAATTGGCACTTTAATAAATTCGACATGAAACTGAACACAAGGCAGATATACAAACTACCAAAGAAAAAAAAGAAATTTAAATAATTTAAGGATGAAAAAGAAATATTTAAAAGCCTTCAAGTTAATGATTCTATTGCTGGATTAATTTTAGAACTGCATACATTGGTTGCATGCATCGATAAAGTTGCAAGCAAATGAAAATAATTCTGAATTCATTGGTCATTGATTGTCGCTCTTTCCTAAGAAGAGGTGTTGCCTGAACTTAAAGTTATCCCTACGGAATGATAGTGTTTCGTGAATGAATGTTTTTGGAATGGGAATGAAGGTTCTAAATTGTTAAGATACAAGTCACTATGATTGAATATATACTCCACCACTCCACCTCCATTCACCATATAAGGAAAGATAAGATATTGTCATCGAAGATCATGTGCAGCACGCATGTAACCAACTTTTTAATACCAATCGTATATGCATTCAACGGATCACTATCGAAAACACGTTGACTTCCTTAATATACAAAATGGATGGAGATTATGTTGGACTCTATGATTTGGATTATACCGATAACATCTGTTTGGAGGCGTTCATAGAGGAAAATTCAGTCGTGGTTGAATCGGAATTGAGAGGAAAATAAAATCAATGGTAATAAATATGGAGAGCAGCTAACAACTTCTGTACCATTGATGAGGCCTTTGAATTTCGTTTTATTTTGCGCCGCCGTTTGGGAAACAGAATGTTCCTCTTGGAATTTAAATAACAGAATTGAAAAAAAGGAAAAGCATAACATGCATAAGGGATGATTAACCCGATGCAGAATTTTTACAACCCTACACAGGAACTAAATCCAGAATATCCAAATACAGATTTCGAACGCCTCATGCTCATCGCGATTTAGTTTTTTGCTTATGGGTGTCTGTGGACCATATTAAAATTATTTTCGTCTGTACACCACCAAGCGACAAATTGGAACCATCAAACACGTATTGTGGCAGCATGGGGAGGAAAAAAACTGGAAAATTGCATCTGATTGACAGGCAGTAGCCGGGTTGATATAATAGGAATGACCCTTGAAGTAATTTCGGATTTACTTGCTTACTTACTTAATTAGTCATTACAACCCTTCAGTCAGTATTACGACCTAGTTTCTCACACCACTTATGTTGTGTGTGTTAATTTTATACATGAATGGCGGGATCTACAGTTTAAAGTCGAATCCGAATGACAGATTTTCGAGAAACTTTTCATGGCAATTTTATTTACTCTCCGACAGTTTTTGCCAGAAATCTGCTGAGAGGAAGTCGCCGAAGAAATACTTCTTGTATTTCGTTTTGATGTCTGGCTTGGGGCTCGAACCCTGGCTTTACGTCTAATAAGCCAACACACTACCTACTAGACTACGGCGACTACTAACGGCGTAGTAGTAGCCAACACACTACCGGCGACTACTATAACGTTTTCAGTTTGTTTAAATTTCTTTTTAATTTTGCAAACTTCTTGCATGGTAGGTTGGTTAGGATGGTCATAATCACATCTATCGTCGCCATATACAAGTCGCCGTAGTATAGTAAATAGTGTGTTAGCTTATTAGATGTGAAGCCATGGTTCTAACACCAGGTCAGATATCTCCAATAAAAACGAAATATGAACAAATATATCTCGGGCGACTGCCTCTCAGCAGATTTCTGAGAAAAACTCTGAGAATAAATAAAAATTGCCATCAAAAGTTTCTCAAAAATCTGTCATTCGGAATCGACTTTTAACTGTAGCTCCCGCCTGCTACTCATGTATAAAAAAATATAAAATGAATATACACAACAAAAGTCGTTTTCAAAGCTAGGTTGTAATCCTGGGTGTAGGGTTGTTATGTCCCATTATACATGTATGTATGTACGTATGTACAGTAAAGGCCTGCATTGGTGGTATTTATTTGGTCCATTCAGCTCTGGCATCCCAATAAAAATGTATCAAAATGTGACAAAAATATTCCTTTGACACCCTCCTCTCTGCTGTCTTCTGGTGAAAGCTTTAAGAGTAAATATTCACCGCAACAAACGTCACAAATCAAATATTCTGAGTTGACGTTTAATTGTAGGAACCGCTAAAAGAGGGTTGTAATGGCCAATGACGTGCGTAAACAACTTTTGTAGAAAAAAAAGGAGGATGCTTTGTGCTTCAAACTATCCCACAATATTAATCATGGCAATGCCCATGCTTCTATAAGTCTCGCACTAATCTACAGAGGACCAAACAAGCGGTCTCACACAATTTGAAATTATTTGCAAAAGAAAGATTGAATGATGACAGATCTGGCTCGATACGAATGTATGCTGAACAAAATTCTCAATAAAGCTGATCAGATACCATCTTGGGAACGGCGTAGTATTTACAATTGGCCACTGGTCTCTTGGTGTACACCTCCGGAGTTTGGAAATATCCCAGAATTACTTTGGCAGAAGCTGTAACGATAAGGAAGAAGTGGTGAGACCTGAATGACTTATCTGACGAAGGCCGACACTAAAAAAGAAAAGTTCTTGTCACTCAGCTTATTTTGACTGAACTAGTGGTTTGAATAAACTTTCTGGGATGCTGAGCTATGCCAACCAGGATTTATATATAAAAATAATGCACACATACAAATACGATTTCAAATCGCCGTTTTATTTAATGCCATTGTATGTGTTTTCCTCAGAGCGTGAGCATATGTGGTTGTATTTCTTTTTAGTTCAGTCCCCTATAATAAGCCTTTCAGCATCAGTTGTTTTTATTGATAACCTAAGGATTTAGTGCAGTTTTTTGGAAAACAAATTGAAAGAATTTTAGTTAGAGTCACTCCACATAAAGCTTTTAAGAGAGTTTCAAAATATCTTCTTATGGTTTCACTATACCCGTATGATTAAATACCAAAAAGGTAATACAAACCTGTTTGCTTATTATGGAATTGCATTCAAAGATATTAAAAATTTTATTTCTAGCCATAATAAGTTTAAAAAAAATTCTCCTTTAACTGTTAAGACTTTTAAAAATCCTTCCTAATCAAGCCAATGTACGTACCAGCTTAAAACCCAAGTTTTTGTCTTCACCAGGTTGAGCTGTGTGTGTGTTATATGGTGTGTGGATAATGTCTTCAGTATAATATCCGTTAGCCACTAATATTAACTAGCATTGGCATAATAACCCCAAAAAAAACTTCTAATAATACTCTCTGGAGTCATTAAATGTTATCCTTCTTTTCATTTTGAAGCCATAACGTTCCCGTATAACTCGTTGCCAGCAGTTAAATTTTTTAATTGTTTTCTTTGCATAAAACTTCCATTAAATTCAATTATGCCTGACTGTTTATCAATGTATGTATGTATGTATGTATGTGTATAGTGTACTTTGCTATACTTAAAATACGAAGAATGAAAATCTAAAAATTACTGCCATTGTTGTTGTATTTTATTGTAAAGTTTTCTTTGCTTTTTTTTGTCAACTTTAAAACATAAAACTAATGCCGACAATAAACTCGATCTCTCTCTCACACACATACATACATGTAAACAAAAATGAGCTTTTCATATAAAGCACCTTTCAAAAACAGATACAAACACACACATACACAAACACTCACACATACTCTCCTTCATTTATAATATTTACTCTTGTGTATACGATTATGTCGTATAAGTGTTTGCCTTTGTAAGAGTCAACATACAATATATCAAGGAAAAGTAGTGGTAGTTATAGCAATAATACATACAAAGAAAGTCTATATGCGAGTGTGTGTGTCAGTGTATGTGTTGTTGTGCATGTGTGATAAGTCTTTAACGACTAATAAAGCCTCTTGTTCTTTTATAGTACTTGAAATGACTTTTCTTGACTACTTTAGAGACTCATTACGCCAAATACACAAATACTTCTTTACATAAACGCAAAACGTAAAACTTGAATACATGTGTTGTCTATAACCCAGCAAGTATTTGTAGGTGATAGTAGTTTAGAAAAGACAAAAAAGTGGTTTGTTATTTATGGAGTTTTTTAATTGAAAGAAAGGAAAGCTGCCACTATAAAAACCAATGAATCGGTTGTGTTTTCTTAAAACATGTGATATATTCTGAAGCATACATAACTTTAGTTTATCGTGTGCATGTAATAAAGTTATAAAATTTAAAGAACAAACAATGTAGTCGCCGTAGTCTAGCAGGTAGTGTGTTGCTTTATTAGACGTAAAGTCAGGGTTCGAGCCCCAGGCCCGACATCAAAACAAAAATACAAAAGTATTTCTTCGGCGACTTCCTCTAAGCAGATTTCTGGCAAAAACTCTGACATCAAAAAAAATTGCCAAGAAAAATTTTTCAAAAATCTGTCGTTCGGAGTCGACTTTAAACTGTAGGTCCCGCCACTCATGTATAAAATTAATACACACAACATAAGTGGTGTGAGAAACTAGGTCGTAATCCTGACTGAAGGGCTGTAATGACTAATTATGTATGTATGTATGTAAAGAACAAATCATGTGTGTAGGAAAGCGAAGTTATAAGTTAGACGTGAGGCCACCGCTCAAACCCCAGTAAGATTTCTCCAACAAAATGGAAACTGAAAAAATATTTCTTCGACGACTTTTTCTTCACAGAATTCTGGCAAAAACTCTGAGAGTAAAATAAAATTGCCATGAAAAGTTTTCTCAAAAATCCATCGTTCGGAGTAGACTTTAAACTGGAGGTCCCGCCACTCATTTATAAAGTTAACACTCACAACTTAAGTGGTGTTAGAAGCTAGGTGGTAATACTGACGGAGGGGATGTAAATGAGCTATTATGTATGTACGGCCCTCTGAATGATCGTAGCTTACTTGGGTTTCAAAAGATTCCGTTAATACCTCTTGCGTCATATAATTACAATTTCTGGTTGGCATTGCTCAGCATCCTAGCAGATTTATGATGGTGTGAACTCAATCCAAATCACTTGTTCAGTAAAAAAAAACTGAGAAGCAAGAATTGTTCTTTCTTAGTGCCGGACTACGACAGATAAGATGTTCAGGGCTGACCTCTTCCTCCTTCTTCTTATCGTTAAAGCTTCTACAAAAGTCAGTGTGAGATATTCCCAACATCCGGAGGTGTGCACCTAGAGTCCAGTGGCCAGATATAAATGTTACGAAGTTCCTGAGATGATATTTGGTCAGCTTTAATGAGAAATTTGTTTAGCATACATTCACATCGGATCAGATCTGTCATCAATCCGTCTTTCTTTTGCAAATATATTCAATTTGTATGAGACTGTATGTTTGCTCCTCTGTAGAGCAGTGCTAGCCTTATGTATGCATGGGCATTCCTATCAGGGAGAAACCTGTTTTATTTCAACAAAAGTTGCCAGCATTTCTAAAAAGTGCGGAACTGCTTACGCACCTCATTTGTCATTACAAACCTCTTTTCGCAGGTCCTCCAGTTTAACTTTGACTCAGAGCATTCGATTTGAGGAGTTTGTCGTGGGAAATAGTTACTCTCAGAGCTTTTACCAGAAGACTGCAGAGAGCTGAGCGTCGAACGTGTATTCTTGTCACATTTTTATATTTTTTCTATCCGGATGTCATAGCTAAGACTACGGCAACCCCATAGGCAAGAAATACAGAAAGAGCCAAATAAATACCATCAATGCAGGCCTTTACTGTACATACATACATACGCACATACATACATAATTGATCATTACAACCATTAAGTCAGTATTACTACCTAGTTTCTCACACCGCTCATGTTGTGTGTGTTAATTTTATACCTGAATGGCGGTTCCTACAGTCTAAAGTCGGTTCCGAACAACAGATTTTTGAGAAACTTTTCATGGCAATTTTATTCACTCCCAGTGTTCTTGCCAGAAATCTGCTGAGAGAAAGTCGCCGAAGGAATATTTTTTCATATTTTGTTTTGTTCGAGATGTCTGACTTGTGGTTTAACCTACTAGACTGCGGCGACATCATATGTAAATGCGTATACCGCTTTTAAATCTAAAGCCCGTCTGCTTTCAGCACTTAAGTGTTACAACCTTTTTTTTTTTGCTTTCATTTACGTGAATGAAAATGTTTGTTGGGTATCCCGATTCTTAAAGTTGCTGTAGTTGTTTTCGTAGCTTTTGTAACTTTGCACACACACACACACTAATACGATTTCAAATAACCGTTTTATTTAATGCTATTGTATGTGTTTTTCTTAGAGCGTAAGCATATGTGGTTGTGTTTGTATTTCTTTTTTAGTCCAGTCCCGTATAATAATGAAGTTTTTCGTTTAGTCATCAGGTTAAATGCTCCATTTTAACCGATTTTCCCCATTTTCCATTGCGTTTTCTTTCTTTGTCCCTGTTTTGTGTTTTTTCTTTTTGTCTTTATTTTGCTAAAGACAAGCCATAAAGACGCAAATCTAAAATAAAACTCATTACAATGTTTCATAAAGTGCAGTGCAGTGTAGAGTCGAGTAGGGTAGAGTCGAGTAGAATAGAGTAGAAACCGAAAGAGAGGGAGAGGGAGAGAGAGAGAGTTTGCGTTCTACAATAAACGAGAGTATGAAAGCAAATGAGGTAAGAAAGTAAAGTTAAGATCATAAATACATATTGTTTTGTTCTAACAAGCTGTTTAGATACTTGGCTTAGAACAGTACTAAATACACTTTAAAGTCTATGTATGTCTGTGTTTAAATCTTCTGTAAAACAATAAACAAAACAACAACAACAACAAAATAAAAAAATATGAACAAACAAAGCAATGTTCGAGCAACAAGAAAATTTATACAAGAGAGAATATATTACAGATTTTCTTTTCCTTCTATTTTTCTTACGGAAATATTCTACCAAAAATAACAAGAAAACTCGTTAGATAATATTCACAAAGAAAAATAAACTAAATAAAAACAACAACAAAAACAACAAATACTGTAATAAACATTGAGCAACATAAACAAGAAACTTTAGCTGCAACGTTGTCATTGTTTTCTGCTGAAATGCTGAAATAGAAGTTTGCGAAACAAAACGCATTATATTGGGGGGCAATTTAAAGATATTGGGTGTTATAAAAAGAAGTCTGCGTTTCCAATTTTTGGGGCACTATTAAATGCGTTATGTGAAACGAACATGTGCTTGAAGATTAATATTTCAGTTAATATTTTTGGTGAAGACTATTCTTAAATGAATTTCAGTTACTCTGAGAATACTTCAAATAGAGTTGAACAAAATATGGAGGCTATCAGCTCTGTTAGATTTAAATACTCTACACATGGCCAGAGATTTGGAGACTTTGTTTAGGTTACTAGAGAGACTGCTTTAACATAAAACCTGTGATCTTGTGAATCTTGTGACTAGAATTTCCCTGCTTAAATATACCTTGGACAGAAGTGCCTCACAATGAGATTTGGTAACGAAAATGAATAAAGCTGCGTACTGTTAAGTTTTTACCTTTTAAAAACGTTTCAAATATGAGCCCGTAGATTGCAAATAAAATAAAAATAAGTTTTGTGTTTAGTTTCTATTAAAATTCTTTATTATTCGCACAATTCTGTGTACCACTGTTCTCAACTTTATGTAAACAACAACAATTGCTTTGTTTGTTATTCCTCTGTTTATACCCTTAGCATAAACGATAACAATTACTAGATAATTATTCGACAGATATTTGTAACGGATTACTCAGACGATTAATCTCTTTAAACACACCGCGTCTCCACACAAGACTGACTGAACTTCACTAACTCATTCGCCTGCCTTGCCTTGCCTTTTATATGGCAAAGTAAACAGACTGATGAAAGTTCTTGAAATCTCTATAAATATAAACATCGTTGTTTACATTTATTACTGTAGTATTGTTGGTATATTTGTTTACTTGTTTACCATTTTTCTATGCTGGTGTTTGTTGTTGTATTAAGTACTATAATTTGTAAGCAGATTAGTTTACTGCATTGTTTTGTTTTTGTAGCTTTAGTTTATAATTTTAATATTAAACGATGTAAAAGCAAAACACCAGTAGCTAGATTTTTCCTTTTCTTAACAGTATTCTTTTTAAAAAAAGACCAATTTGTGGTATACGAATGGGTTAAGAATCGATCTGGCAACAGGAGACGGAGCTTACGGAAACTAGCAAATGTTTTTCACGCAGAAGTCCATGTCATTGAAAGATGTGTATAATTTAACAAGGATAGAAGATACAATGGAGGGTACATAGTTATCCAGTCAATACAACTACTCGGACTGAACTCTCATAAGGTAAAATTGATGACTTTAAAGAACTGTCTGTGGAAGCTTAATCAGCTAGGTAGGGAAAATAGGTTTACGCTCTGCTTTGTCTCAGATGATGTGGACATTCGTGGCAATCAGCAGGCACAAGAGTTTGTTAGACAGCTAACCTCCGTATTGCTGATGGGGCCAAAACTTTTCTGAGGAATGAAGACAGATATTCGGAAAGTTGAGTGGCAAAGATGCTTCTGAAACCAAATGTGTTTGAGGCATTTCTAATATTTGTTTGGAAATTATGCATCAGATCAGGTTGCTAGAGAAACCTGAAATTAGTAGCTCGTCTTCTGACAGGACACTGTAGACTCAAAGAGCAATTGTTCTGAAAGAAAATCGCTTTGAACCCACAGCGTATATTCTGAAAGGTATTAAGACATCCCAGCAGAAAATATCTGGATTCATATCAGATATTGGGCAAGGAACCATTCTTGTTGATACCGATCAGTATACTGAAGTTTGGAGTAGACAAACTGCTTCTTCACAATAATAATACATCGTATAATCCAGTTGTTGCGCAGTCCGAAAATAATTTAGTGTCTACAAGACTCCTCTGCCCAATATAACTTTCTTTTGTTTTCCAGGAATAAACTGCGGCTTATAACTGGTCTTTGGCACGACATTTGAGACATAAAGATCATTTGGTTAGAAACCACGATTTAAATCATCTATTGAAGTCTTCATAGTCTAGTTGGTAGTGTGTTAGCTTATTAGACGCGCACCAAATCAAATCAAATCAAACACTAGCTGAGACATCTCTAACAACACAGTATATAAAAATAATTTCTATAGGGGCTTTTGCTCAGGAGTCTTCTAGTAAAAACTCTGACAGTAAAATAAAATTGTCATGAAAATTTTCTCTAAAATTTGTCGTTCGTAGTCGACCTTAAAATGTAGGTCCCGCCGCTCATGGAAAAATTGACACACACAACATAAGTGGTGTGAGAAGCTAAGTCGTAATACTTGTCAGAGGGATTGTAATGACCAATTAAGTTAGTATGTATGTAGCTGGTCTTCTGAAAGGATACTATAGGTTCTAAGAACACTGGTTAAGAAATATGATCATGTTTAAACCATTATGTAGATTCTGTGATTCCATTCCATTCTTGGAATCTGTGAGTTATTTATACGTCTCAGATGGAAATATTTGGGTGCATATCAAGCACTGCACAGGTAATTATCCATGTTAACACCGAGCAGCATCCTGTAGCATGTCAAGCCAATATGTTGGGAGGAGGCATTATGAGAATATCCTATATAGACTGAGGAAAGTACAGTAGATCACATGGTTGAAATACTATGTCATCTTTTTTAGTAATAATAATACTCCTCAACTCTGTGTATTTAAACTTGATATGTTTAGGTTTGTAGCCAAGTTCTTTACCCATTAAACAACATCTGTATGAAGGTAATTAACAATATTGACAACATTTTTGTCTTTTCTTCACGTTTTTGAACTTATTTTTCAATTGAATGCAAGTATATTTGCTTTCAAATCATTTCTTATACCCAATATACATATCTTTCCGTTGTTTTTATAAACCAAAAACTCCTATTAGGAGATGTTTCCAAACTAACAAAGTTTTGTTGCATTCATTTAAAGCTTTTCATTTGAACACAAATCCCTCCTTAAAATTCAACGATGGCAAGTAATAGCGAGGATTTATTTCTAATAATAAACGAATATTTGTTTTCGTTTTGAGATATTTTTGCTACATAAAATTCTCTTAAAATTTTTTTTAAGTTTTAATTCCTTTACGAGAAAAAAAGTGAATAATTTTTAAATCTTTTAAAAAAATTTTAAATTTAAAATACTTCTACAGAACATCATTTAAGACTTCTAAAAAAATGTTTTTTTCAACGTTAACGCTGTCCTTTTGGATGAACCACTACACAACCTATTTATTGTTCCATAAAAGTTATTATTGTTGTGTCTTAGTATGTCCGCTTCCTGATTTAACAATAATGAACAGGGAAATAAAAAAAGAAGCACAGGATACATAGCACAGCACAGCACACAGCTGGAAAGTCACACAAGTATACCATCAAGCAAACACACACACACACAAATACAAGCTGTGACAACAACTAAATTTTAATAAATTTTTATGATTATGACTGAAAGTCATTGTTTGGTTAAATAACAGTGAAAGCTTTATAGCACAGAAGGGAAGGTAACCCATATTCTTTGCTATTGAATCTCATTCGAGGAAATGTTCATTAAAACGAAAAAAAATTGTTTTTTGAGTTGATTTCTTAGAAAATCATGTGTAATTCCATTACATTTTTCTAATTTAATTGGAACCACAATATCAGTGGGAGAGAAATGCTCATCAAGAAGTTGTATAATCTACTAATAACTACCCAGGAAGGTATATTAGTCTACTCCCTATTGTATTTTCCCTTAATATCCATGAAAAGGATCGTCAGTGGAGTAAAATTATCCAAAAATTTTAAATTGTTTTCCAAATGGTTGGTAGTTAAGCACGGCGATCATGGTAAAGGCGATAATACTGCTAAATTCACCAACATGAGCCTTAGAACTGCTGTCGCTACTTATCACTAATTACACCTGTAGTAATGAATACTTGTAACACATCCCTAGATAAGATTCAAAGTCCATGAAGGCTAAAGGAAGATTTATCATCTTAAAATGCATCACAATCAGATAATGATCAGTAGTCCTCAAAGACTTCGCCATAGTCTAGTAGGTAGTATGTTGTCTTATTAGACGTGAGGCCAGTTAACTAAACTGCAGCGATTTCGAAGACCCAATTGGAGGTACAGATTTTAGTAGGCGTGACATAAAGCCATGATATTGTCGCCTTATTAGACTAGTAGCTAGTGTGTTGGCTTATTAGACGTGAGGCCAGGATTCAAACCCCAGGTTAGACATGTCCAACAAAACGAAATATGAAGAAAATATTTCTTTGGCTTAATGCTCAAAGTCATTACGAGTAAAAACTCGTTCTTTAAACTCTAATCAATGCAGACGATCTTTTCTTTTCATTGAGATGACAAATCTATATCGGGGGCTCTAAGTAATCCTGACTGACACTAGTATCTTGCTCTTCCACAACATAACTGAAGTTGCCGTAGGATAGTAGCTACTGAGTTAGCTTATTAGGCGAAGAGTCCGTGCTGCAACCCCTGGCTCAAAATATGGAAAAAAATATTTCCTACGGCGACTATATCTCAGCAGATTTCATGCAAAAAATCTGGGAGTAAAACAAAAAATTGCCATGAAAAGTTTCTTAAAAATCTGTTGTTCGGAGTCAACATTAAACAGTATCAATACAAAGTTTGTATGCCGTTCTACAACTGTATATAAACTATGTAGATATGCAAAGTAACCAAACAATGCATCAACTATAAATCCGATGCCTGATTGTTTTGTTACTGCTTTAAAAATGTACATTGACGACGTTTTGAAATAGAATACATTGTATATATCTTGTACAGCGGCATTATGAAACACGATACTTTGTTCAAACACAAAGCAATTAACATTTTAGAAGGCAGCCAATCAAGACATACAACATGAGTGGTGTAAGAAACTAGGTTGTAATCCTGAATGAAGGATTGTAATGGCCAATTAAGTAAAATAAGTAAGTCTGTAACATAACGTAATAATATGTAAGGAATTCAAATGTTATTAGTCAAGAGGCCGGTTCAAACAATTAACGACCATATGTTCCTGATTTCAAGCCACACATCAAAATGAAATACGAAAAAAATATTTCTTCGGTGACATCCTTTCTGCTGTGTTCTGGCAAAAACTCTGAGGGTAAATAAAATTGCCATAAAAAAGTTCTCTTACATCTGTCGTTCAGAGTCGATTTTAAAACGTGGGCAACGCCGCTTACAGGCACGACATGGATGGTGTAAGAAACTAGCTTGTAATCCTGACTGAAGGTTTGTAATGAGCAATTATGTATGTATGTGTGTAATATTATGTGCGGAATTCAAATGTTACTAGTCAAGTGGCCGCCTCAAAGAATTGACTACCATATGGTCAAGCATTCTAATGCATACCGTCCTAGAGCGATTTAAGGATCTGACGCTTGTTGACATAGTCCAGTGATTTCAAGAAAGCCCATAAAAAAGTATATAATGCTCCAATCTGTAATCCTTGGCGGCTGGTGCAAATCATCAACAAGAGAGATGAATTCAGAATTTCGGATACAGCATCCCTTAGCCCAATCTCTTTGAATTACATTACAATTAATTTTCATAGCTCGTCTAGTTCGAAAAGAAAAACTTTGTTGACTACAGTTCTGTAGCATCTATGGCTCACAGTATAAGCCACATTAGGCCTCATAATGCCTCCAGCTTAACAAGTATACAAGGCTGTAACTTTTATCGGATGTAATGACGCTTAACTTCTTCCACAAGGTATAATTCGGCTTATTCCTGTATTGGCACAGACGCAACTGGATCTCGCTGCTCATGGCAACTTTGATTGAAAAGTTATTTTTCTCGAGATGAGACTTAGAGCCGTAGGTTGCAGGCAACTTTTCTACAAAGATCGTCGATTGGTTGAGAATTAAAATCACCAGAGCATAGGTTACAGACAAGTATTCTGTAATGATCTCCGATAGATGCCCGATTGCATGGCCGGTCGTTTGGTCAATAATCCCATCACAGCAGAAATGCTGCTCGGCAGTCATCCAGACCTGACAACAGCGATTCTCCTCAGCGACCAGCTGTTTCAGGCCAGATAGTACAGGATGATCGGGAAATCTACATTGAAATTCTCGCTGCAGCAACGCCATTGAAAAATTCTTATTCCACGATCTTGAGGATAATAACGATTCGTAACTTATTGACTTGTATTTTTTAGCTGGTAACTTTACAAATGTCAAGTTATTAAGCAGAAGTAACATTTGCAACAACTTTAAGGTGAATGGTAACCCCAATATGTACTACGAATGATTTGTCCAGCCGTCTAGCAGACTTTACCAGTAGTTATCTTTCTGAATGAACGGACTATTAAAGACTATTATGGTTCTTATTAATATGAACTCGACTATAATTTATTATAATGCGACTGCAACCAATTATCTCAAAATTCTCAGTATTTTAATTGCCATAATCATACTTTTTCCTTAGGATGTAAAACTGGTTCCGTAAGGCTTGTAACATTTTCCGTTTTAACATTGTCTTGATCATGTTTTGTTAAACTTGGCTGGTTGTTATTGTGACTCTTTAGGGCTCTTCTTGCGACCATCCAACTGACCGACCTATTTTCCACAATGCATTGTCTAGAGTCTCCGGTGTTTTGTGTTAAAAGCAGGATACGACGTTCCTTTATTTCATTTTTCTCCGCAACCTCTCTCTCTCTCTTTCTGTGTTGCTTTTAAAATATTCCACTAATCAGTCTATTGCCTGCGTTGTACCAGAAAGCTGTGGGGTTCGAGTGTGTGTGTTTGTGTGTGTCATTTACATTTTTGGTCGTTGATTTTCATGTTTATTTCTTTGTTTATTTCGTTGTGTTGTGTTGTGTTCCCTATTACCAGTTTAATTTGTAACACAGTGTTACTGTTTTACAACAACAACAACAACAAGGACAGCGGCAACAACAGCACTACTAGCAATAACAGTGTATTTATTATACGCCACAAATACTGAGCTCGAGTAATAAGTACGTATGTATGTACGAACGTAGCTTGAGTTTATTAAAGGCAAACTGTGACGAAACCTGTTAAATTTCACAAGAGTGTCTACAAATTTCAAAATAAAAGAGTGTATTTAACTTATGAGAGTTACAGGCGAACGACATTATAAAAGGCAACAGCAAACATGTCGCCTTCAGTATACATCGCATCATCATCGTCATCGTATAGAAGCAATAGCAACAGGAATAACAAATAAAAAAACATGAATGAAATAAAAACAACAACTTGTAGTCATTATACCTGATGATCATTATTGTTATATTTGCCGTCAATGTTGTTGCCATTTTTAGTCATCGTTAATGTCATTATTATTGTCATGATTTGCTACCATAATGGTGGTAAGAACTAAACTCTCGGCATACAGTGGGCTTAAGTACTTATACAAAAAACAGGGAAATTATTTCTAATTAGTCTGTCGAACGGCAGATTATTTGTGAAACTTTTCATGGCAATTTTATTTTACTCTCAGAGATTTTGCCAGAAGATTGGTGAAAGGAAGTCGCCGGAGAAATATTTTTTCATATTTAGTTTATGATGCCTGAGCAAGGGTTAGAACTACGGGCTCCCGTCTAATAAACCTACCTGCACCTACTAGAGTACGGCGATTTCTAAAGCCCACTTAAAGGTACAGATTTTAGTAGTCATGACATAGTCGCCCTTGTGTAGTAGGTAGTGTGTTGGCGTATTAGATGTGAAACCATGGTTCAAACCCAAGGTCAGACATCTGCAACAAAACGAAATACGAAAAAAAATATTTGTTCGGCGACTACCACTCTGATACAGATTCTGATACATATTTCTGGCAAAAACTCTGCGAGTAAATAAAATTGCCATGAAAAGTTTCTCAAAAAATCTGTCGTTCGGAGTCGACTTTAAACTGTTGGTCCTGCCATTCATGTATAAAATTAACACACACAACATAAGTGGTGTGGGAAGCTAGATCGTCAACCTTACTAAAGAGTTGCAATGACCAACAATGCATGTATGTATGTGTGACATGAAGCCAAGGATAAAAATTTGCGCATCTTTGAAGAAAAATTCTACTAAAGGAAGTACTCGCTATTCAAAGATGCTTCATCTTGGAATTTTTTCTGAAAATTTTTTTCTGACAATTTTTTTCTGACAATTTTTTACTGACAATTTTTTCCTAACAATTTTTTACTGACAATTTTCTCCTAACAATTTTTTCTGACAATTGTTTTCTCTCAGGCTATCTTTTTATAAACCAATATTAACCCTTTCATTCCCGATGTTGCCTATAGGCAACATTGTACATTTTTGTTCATAAATTCCGTAATTTTTAATTTTTTTAAAAGATTTTTTTTTTGCAAACAAGCTTGGTTAAAAACTTGTAAAACCATAATACGTATGACTCTGAATTTAATACCACTTCATATTTAGGCCGTGACTAACAAACACATGTCCTTAAAAAACTTTTAGCTCTGGCCAAAAAAATTCGGGCATGAAAATGTTAATAAAAATTTAAAATTTCGACGGGTATTTAAACAAAAACTCGTTCTATATACTTGCTATCAGGCTTAGAAAAAAAAATGTAAAAATATTCTTGAAAATAGCTCAGATTTAGCTAGGCACACAATTTTGCCTAACTTTGTATAGAGTACTGTAAAGTTGTGAAATGGCTTTACACGAGAAGTGCTTTCATTTCCTGGTATATTCTTGGGAAAGCAAAGAAGGAACATTTATTCGTTTATAGCACAGTTGATATGACTGCAGATATCGGTAATAATTTTAGCCGCAATTAAAAGGATTTTAATGGACCTTAAGATCAACAAGATTTTTATTCTAGATGAGCTCACTTCTTCAATAGCTTCCAGGCTATATATCGTACAAGTATTCGCTCTTTTTACAAATAATGTTTAGGCACATGGAGAGCCTTTGCTTAACTGCAAATGGATGTTGCAGAGGTTGTAAATCTAGTGATGAAGAAGGCCGTATTATCCACTTTATTAGGCAGTGTCCGTTTGGCTCAACGTAGATTTTAATCAATTGGTTCAGCCTTTCTTGGCAGTCTAATAAATCTATCGCTAGCTGATACCAGACAGTTCAGTAAATTCATTATATTTTCAAGCTGGCTTTCTACCTGATTCTAAGAGAGCCACGCTTAAAATAAAAAATCCAGATGTTGATTTCAAGGCCGATTAGTAACGACTGCTTAATTAACTTTGGAATATTACTTCACGTAATATCTCAATGAAAATCTAGGTGTGCTTAAGGCCTCTCTTCATACTTTATAATGTACTTTTTATAGAGCACAGATGATTACAGGCTACCTGCCAATAAGCCGCCGTAGTCTAGTAGGCAATGTGTTGGCTCATTAGAACGTGAGGCTACGGTTCAAATTCCAGGTCAGACGTCTTCAACAAAATGAAATAAGAAAAAATATTTCTTCTGATACGGTCTCTCAGCAGATATCTTTTGAAACTCTGAGAATAAATACAAAATATCCATGCAAAAGTCTCTCAAAAAATGTGTCCTTCGGAAACGATTTTAAACCCTACGTTCCTCCACTTATGTATAAAAATAACACAAACAAGACAAGTAGTGTGAAAAGCTAGGTTGTAGTGCTGACTAATTATGTATGTATGTATGCAGGTATATACGCTGAGCGCCAAAAGTGAGTAAACACCACTGAAATAATTCATTTTCTTAGGATAGCGAGAAAAGTATATAAGAATAGTTGAATAAACTTCCAAAAATAAAAACGTTTATTTATTACTTATAAAATGTTAAAACAAAAAAGGAACTTTTTTATGCTTAAGAAAAAAACTGTTTTATACTTAAGAACAAAAGTGTTGACTCACTTATGGCGCTCACTGTATATATCTGCCTTAGGCATTATAAATATAATGCTTCCTTCAGCCTCCACGAAGCGGGAAGTGGCAGAAGTTTTGACTGTCCCTGCTTCTGCTATCTTGTTTTTCTTTCCACAACTTATACAGTGAGCGTCAAAAGAAACTGTACACTATGGATAAAATGCTAACAATCACCAAACAAAACTTTTACCACTTCAGGAGAGTGCCTGAAAAAATAATATTAATTTAAAAAAAAAAATAATTTTTAATAATAACAATATTTCGAAATCTTTTGTGATTTTTTTTTGTTTCAATTTTAAAAACTGGCAATGAAACACTTTTAAAATAAAAATAACGGTAATTTATTAATACATAATTGTAATTTAATTGTATAGTTTCTTTTGACACTCACTGTATATCTCGTTTCAGTTTACTGTACTGTATAAGTACTCTATGTAATGGCGGTAAAGAAAACATTTGAAATCTTTAATTAATTTTTTCCGGCTGCATGCCCACTGTGGCAATGTTATGTTTGGATTGTTTGCAACTAATTGACAATCGCAAAATGGTATAAACAAAACAAAAACATTCATTTATACATACATAACAGCCACCACTCCCTTCGTATAATCCTCTTGTATGTGTACAATACATGAAAACAAATTGTGGCACTTTGGTTGAGACGACTCTATCGTCGTTGGGGGAATTAACCTAACAATTATTAAATAATTCACAAAAGCACGGTAACAATAACACAACACACGACAAAATGAATACAGCAGCTATTTTTAATTTACAGAACAAAAAAAAGGAGAAGAATTCTCAAAGACAACTTGTCTTGCATCTTAAATCTCTTGAGGAATTTTGTTGAAAAATAGTTGCAAAGTTATTTAATTTTTTTTATTAATATTTACAAGAGATTTCAATGTTGGTTTTGGTTGTTAATTTTTATTTGTTTTGTTTTTGTTCTATGTACTCTACTACAGCCCAAAGGCGATAAGGGTGATAGAGGACAAGATGGTCGTGATGGTTTGCCTGGACCACCAGGTCTACCGGCAGCTGCTGGTGAAGGTGTACAATATGTTCCTATGCCGGGACCACCAGGACCCCCAGGACCACCTGGTTCACCCGGCATGCCTGGTTTAACAA
The DNA here is from genome assembly GCA_932273835.1 of Sarcophaga variegata. Classification (NCBI taxonomy): domain Eukaryota; kingdom Metazoa; phylum Arthropoda; class Insecta; order Diptera; family Sarcophagidae; genus Sarcophaga; species Sarcophaga variegata. The sequence continues at coordinate 68,394,309 of OW026362.1, forward strand.
TAACCGGACAAAAAGGCGAGCCAGGCATGGAAAGTCGTAATGGCTACTATGGCGATGCTACCTACTATGGCAGACCGGGTAAGTATATCTGCATGTCAAACTCATATAACTCATAACAAAACAATGTGTAATGCAAAAAGTGTTTGTTTGTAATACAAAAAACATTCATGTTGCTAAAAATTTACCTCTCATTTACATACTTTGAAACTGTGTAAGAAACTAATCCTTGTATTTAATTTTTTATGTGTTTCCTTTGATATGTTTCCTCTTAAAACTTGCCATTCCTAACCATTGTATTGTAAACTAAAAAAAAAAAAAATTTAAATCATAATCACTTTAGATGAACTGAAAGCCTTGCGTGAACTCCAAGATTTAAGAGATCGCCCAGACGGCAGTTCGGGTAAAGATTTATTTATCCTCCACTAATTTCTTTAATTTATCATTTTTTTATTTTTAAATCACGCCTTGATTTTAAGTTTTGCAATATTCTCTCTCCATAAAATTTCTTTTCACTTGATTTCGCAAATATTTTCTTTATTTTCACGTTTTATTTTGTTATCCGTTCCGTTCTTTCTTTCGTTCATTCGTTCGTGATTGCATTCTAAGCATTTTCTACTTCTTCTGGGATTCTTCTTGCATACAGTTTTTCCTTTTCTTTTTCTTATTTTTTTCTCTTCGCTCTCTACGAGCTGTATTTGGGACAATAAAATATCAATTTTCCTTTATTCTTTTTGTAAATTATTTCATATAATTTGTCTTATTCTTGTGGATACAATTGGTTTCTTATGTCCGTCTGTCTGTCTGTTGCAGAATGCATACTTCGCTGCAAGAGATTTGATGGACTTTAATGTGCACTTTACTTTCGTGTATAAAATTATTTGAAACGTTTAGACTTTATAAAAATATTTTATGCAATTGACTACACACCGGATTATTTTTGATTTCAAATTAAACTCACATTTTGAAGGAAAGTTTAAAGCATGTTTGCCTCTCTCAATGACTTTGTCGTCATATAACATGCAACACTTTTCGATTCGATTGTGAATCGTGAAAGCGAAAATGCAACTGATGCTGCAAATCCGCTAAAGCAGTTGTCAAATAATTTAATGTCCCTTTTTAAAAGCCTCCGATCTTTAAACATAAATATAACAAAATGTGTATCAGAGGTCGTCGATATTTTTCATTCGTTTGCAAGGTCTATGGGTGCTGCAATAACCCATTGTTCAAATGTTCATAACAGAATATCTATTAGATTGCATCCGAAATGTCACATTTTCTAAGACTCTAGCGCATAAAGCAGGCTGAATATGACCGATGGCATGAGTTTGAGTACCGCTGAGAAAACTTCACAAGAAATGGTCGAATGAGGACAAATCGCACGATTTCGATGGCCAGCTCACATTACCTTCACGTGAGGTGACCATACCCTCAAAGTGTTCACTCAAAATATCCAATGTGGTATCAGTTGTATGGTACATAGGTACATCCTGTTATAACAACATTTCGTTTCCAAATCAACCAATTAAGGCCAAAAGACATTGGTAATTATCGACCGATATTGCGATCCTTTAACAATGATGGCCTTACTAATGTCATTCTTACAAAAATGTGAACATATTATATCGCCAGACCAAAATCCACAACCAACTGTGACATTTTTGGAAAGTATTGCGTACTCTTGGATCTCAATTCTACACTATCTATAGGTGCTATATAATATGTACGAAGGGATCTAAAATTCATGCACTTTGGTGATTGTCGTGGTAAGTAGTGTGTTGGTCATATAGGGGCTCCTGAGATAAGTCGAAAAAAAATTACTTCTCTCGACAACCTGCCCTCAGCAGTTTTTTGGAAACAGTTTTGAGAGTAAATAAAATTATCATGAAAAGTTTCTTTAAAAATCTGTCATTAGGAGTTGGCTTTAAATTGTAAGTCCCTCCACTCACGAATAAAATTAACAAACTCACAACATGTGTAAGCAATTAGGTTGTAAACCTGACGGCATTTTCAGATATGCCCACATATTGAGTGAATTTACTGTGTAGTTTTCGTAGCAAAAAATTCCTACTCTGTGGATTAAGCTTCAATTGACTATTTCTTGTTTTTAATACTGAGAAAATGGCTCTGCGAAAAGATATTTGACATGAAATAAAATGGAGGAAGGGAATAAACACTGGAAAAAGATTTGATGAAGTATTTGAAGCAAAGACGAGAGTATTTTGAAAAATAAACAGAACTTTTATTTTTATTTTTTTTTTTTAAATCTGGGTTTCATTCAAAAATTCAGGGAGTTATGGGTACATACTCTTATTATTGCTCAAAATAATTCAAACAAATGTTATCGTTCAATAGGATCATTCAATTTTAAGCTCAATTTAGCTGTTTTACTTTTCGTTTAACTAAAGAAAACTTTGCAGTCATTAAAATTGTTGAAAAGATGAAACAACTCCAAATCTGTCAGTCTATTAACAATGTGGCGAATTGCAGTAAAGATTCGACTGTTAAACCTTTCGAGGTAAATAGCTATCAGGAAGTCTAATTAAAGAAAAATTATGAAAATATTATCGAATTTGGTCATTCGCAAATTTTCACCAACGTACAGTGAAATTTTTATATTTCCTTGGGTCAAGGAAAAATGCAAAACTTTTAAAGCCGCCATAGTCTAGCGGATAGGGTTTTGGTTTATTTAACGTGTTAATTAACGGGTGGCTCCAGTCCACATATCTCGAAGAAACTGAAATATTAAAATATATGAAAAAATATTTTAGTTCGAGATATTTCGTCACTCATGGATAAAATTTTCACACACAACATGTTTGGTGTGATAAGCTCAGTTGTAATACTGACTTAAGGGTTGTATTGACCAATTAAGTAAGTAATGCAAATGCTAACGTATATGCTGGTGGTGTGTAGTTTCACCCAGATGCTCAGCTTATAAAGCATTAAAAATTTCTGATAAACTCTGATAGGAGTTATTTCGAAAAAAATTTTAATACGCATACACATATAATTGCTCATTACAAATCTTCAGTCAGTGTTCCGACTTAGCTTCTCACATTATTTATATGAATGATGTGTGAATTTTATACATTATTGTCGGGAACCTACAATTTAAAGTCAATTCCGAACGACAGACTTTTGAGAAATTTTTATTTTTATTTTACGCACAGAGCCAACATATTACCTAATAGACTGTGGCGACTTATTTCACAAAATTCTTAAAAAATTAGAAATTATTAGAAACAAATCAGGAGAAGAGAACATTTAAAAAATGTTATTTGACATACATCAGTACTAATTTAAATTTATAAAAATTCTTTTATTATTATTTGCCTTTGAGACGCAATGGGAACAAATGATATTAAAATTCATGGCTTTCGAAGATTCCTTCTATTCCTTCCAAGGATGTAGTGCACCCTTCGATTCGTTAAAGTCTAGGAAAGTTGTAGAAAAAAAATAAAACGAAGAAACACAATTTGGTCATTTTATACAGTCTGATGAACTCACGTTTCGTTTGTAGATTGCGAAGTGCACTTTGTTTGTCATTATCTCTGAAAAATTAAACTACAATAGCAAGACAAACAATGAACGCTAAAGAAAATATTTCTGTTTTGTATGAAATTGTGCAAATATTTTCTCGAATTAAGCTGAGTTCTGAAGCGATAAAAAAAATAAAATAAATATAAATAAAACAGACGAAAAAAATTAGATTGAAAACAGTTTTGAATTTCAATGAGTTTTTCTTTATTTCCAAATCAAATTTGAAATGATCATAAAAATAGTAAAGTTTTCTCAAGATTTCGTCTCCAAACACTTAAAATGATGATGAAAATAAATAAAAATTTGAAATGGAAAATTAAATTAAATGAAATGCCTTAAGAACCCAAGATTTTTCTTAAATACGCCTTTAAAGTTCCTACAAATATATATGTTTTGGGGTTTTTATAAAACATTTGCTAATTGTAGCATCAAAAAAATGATACGAAACTAATTGCCTTTTTTCTGTTGTTTTTCTTTTTGTTGTCTCTGTTGGAAGATGTCCTTTTTTGTGGCGTGTTTTTTTTTTTCTTCAACAAAATGTGTCCAAAATGTGTGTGTTAAACATTTGAAAAGAGAAAAACTTTTCATTTTTTTATAAGTCTTTCAGAAAATTTTCATTTCGACAAATTAATTAATACAGCATAAAGGAGACACCCTCTACTCTCTCCCTATCTTTCTCTCTATCTATCTCTTTTAAAGTTTGGGACTGTATACAATAGGGTGAGGGGCGGTGGTGTGTAAAAAATAGCAAAGAAATTGAAAAATCAAAGGAGAAACTGCTTAATTAAATCCCAATAACAAATTTTTAAATTCCTACATCTAAAGGACATGTACATCTGCAGGACATTACGAGAAAGAGAGAGACAGAGAGAAAAAGTAAGAAAACATTCAAAATAAAAATCAGCAGGAGGCAAAAAAACAGAGAGAGACAGGATATTTTTCCTTTGAAAAGTAAACTTAAAAGAAGATTCTTTTGCCAAGAATGACATACAAAAAAAGGACAAATCAATGTAACTGCTGATAATCGTATTATTTTCAATTTCCATTGCTATTTATAGTGTTCAAAGTAAAAAATTTTTTCTATTTGCTATTGAAGGGACAAGAGGTGTCTTAACAATAATCGCAGAAAATTTACAAGCTTTTGTAGTCACTTGCACATTACCCCCTAACAACAACGCCTGTCATCCCACTTACAACTTCCCAAGATTTGTAAGCATTTGTAAGGAATTTCATTCAATATTATGCTGCTGAAATTAAATTCATGTTTAAAAATAAAATGAAATTGTTATTGCGTTCAAAGACAATTGAAAATTCCTTTTCTTTTTTAACTGATTTCTCTTCTTTTTTTTGGAGTTCAAATAATTGATAAAGAATAGATAGCAGAGTGCAAAAAAGCTCTTTATAACTGATAACAAAAAATAAGAACAGATAGTACGTTAATGTATAATAAAATTAAATTTTTTCTTTCAAATAATGAAAACATGTAAGATTCTTTTGGAAAAGATATCCAAAGACTTCATCCCCTTTCATCAGTAGAAAGCAAGCTTTTGTAATATTTGGTAGCTTAAATACACGACAATGCTTTAAACTGAGAAAAATTTATTTTCGTATGGGAGAGTCAAATTTAAGAAAGAGAATACTAAGCATATTGTTACGGTTTTACATTTTGAAAACGTTTAAAATATGAGCTCCTAGATTGCAAATAAAATAAAAATTAATTTGTGTTTTAATTAAAATTCTTTATTATTCTCATAATTCTGTGTGCCACTGTTCACAACTTGATGAAAACAACAACAATTGCCTTTTTTTGTTATTCCTCTGTTTATACTCTTCGCATAAACAATAACAATCACTACACAATTGTTCGACAGATCTTTATAACGGAGATCTTCAAACCACGATTACTCTCTTCAAAAGCAACGCGTCTTCACACAAGACTGACTGAACTCTATTCATTCACTCGCCTGCTTTGCCTTGCCTTTTATATGGCAGGGTAAACAGTCTGATGAATGTTCTCGAAGGCGAATGTTTGTGACTTCGCCTGCTCGAAATCTCTATAAATGTAAACATCGTTCATTATTGTTGCCTGTGTATTTTGTTTACATTTACTCTTGTAGTGTTGTTTGTGGGTTTTTATATACTTGTTTACCATTTGTTTTTATGCTGGTGTTTGTTGTTATATTAAGTAATACGACAATTTGTAAACAGGTTTGTTTACTGCATTGTTTTGTGTTTGTAGCTTTTGTTCATAATTTTAATATTGAGCGATGTAAAAGCAAAACACCAGTATCTGGATTTTTCATTTTCGTTTCAATATAATGTCCTGGTACTTAATATATAAAATTTTTCTCCTCCAAATGCTACTCTTGTGTATGGAAGGAAATTTCAAGATTATAGTATATATAAATGCTCTCACTTACTTTCTTAGTAGGTCCCTATAGCCCTTCACTTAAGACTACAACGTAGCTTCTCACACCGCCCGTGTTGAGTGTGTTAATTTTATCCATGAACGGCATGACCTACAGCTTAAAATCCACTCTGAACGACAGAGACGGAGAAACTTTTCATTGCAATTTTATTAAATTTTCTGAGTTTTTGCCAGAGCAGGCTAGCAGGCTAAAAAATCATTTCTATCGTCTGAAATGGCATTTATACAATCTCTTCGCCGTTCTTTGAAACCTGACGTACTTGCTTATTTAATTGGTCATTACAACCTTTTAGGTAGGATTACAATCTAGTTCCTTACATCACCCATGTTGTATGTATTAATTTTATCCATGGGTAGCGGTACCTAAAGTTTAAAGGCCGCTACCTCTAATGGCGTGATAACTTTTGTTACTATTTTGACCGCCTGGTGACGAAATGGAATATTGCTTTCCTCCTTGAACCTGAGCCTCTTGGTCTTCTTCCTATTTAGCTGGCCATCTACAGCTTACTTCACTGGGTATTTTATTCAATGTATCGTGTCTGACTCCTGTGGTGGTATTATACTACCAAACTTTTCTCTCATTGTTCGGTGTCAAAAGTCTTAATTCTATTGGATTCTGTTGTATACCAAGTGGATTAAGACGATTCAACTGCCATGTTTAGTTTTTCGGTTTCTTACCCTTTATCCGCCATGTAGGTGATGTTGTTGCTAGTGGAGCCGAAGCTATAATTATGTTTTTAGGTTACCATTGGTTCTTTTATACACGACTTCATCGAACAACCTTACTTTTTCAGCGGCAATGCCATTTAATTGCATCTACTATTAGAAGCTAGGTCTATTGGTCACTGTGGTCCATGCGGTCCGTGAGCATAATTGTGCCTGAAATCATTTCATCTTGAGTAGAGCACGTGTACTTTATCCATTATTTTCCTGACTACCACTTTACATACAAGGGCTTGAAAAACAGTGGAGCTGGAGGAGATAGTGTCCAATGCCTTTTCGAAATCTGTAAAGACTCGATATCTCTCAGCAGATTTCTGGCAAAAACTCTGAGACTAAATAAACATTTGGCATGAAAAGTTTCCCAAAAAAATCTGTCGTTCGGAATCGACTTTTAACTGTACGTCCCGCCACTCATGTATAAAATTAACGCACACAACATAAGTCGATTAAGAAGCTAGGCCGTATGTATGTATGCTATGTATGAAGAGCCGATATAGAAACAATCCTCACTAAGAACAGTCTGCTCAGCTGTATGCTGTCTATTCAAACGGGAAGTCGTCTTGGTCTAGTAGGTAGTGTGTTGGGTTATTAGAAGTGAGGCCTCAGTTCAAACCCCACGGTTAAGACATGTCTAGCTAAACGAAATATGAAAAATATTTCTTCTGCGACTTCCTCTCACCAGATTTCTGGTAAAAACTCTGAGAGTAAATAAAATTGCCATGAAAAGTTTAAAGTTTCGGAGTCGCCTTTAAACTGTAGGCCCCACCACTTATGTATAAAAATTAACGCACACAACATAAGTGGTATGAGAAACTTAGTCGTAATCCTGACTAAAGGGCTGTAATGACCGATGATGTTATGTATTTAATTAGGATATGTTATCTGTCCAGACCCAAGGTTTCCATTGAAAGAGGTGAATAGTCTACATTTCAAACTGGAATTTCATTTCCTATTTCGCCCTTTAAATCCGATATTTCCCCACATATTTTTTGTTATCAATCCAACTGATGCACTGTCTGACAAGCTATGAAGTAAACATATTTTCCAATTTGGAACGTTGTTTTCTTTTTAATAATTAGGGGTAGTAAAACAAATTATCGTCTTTGTTTTTCTAAAATTAACGAAAATCGCTGTAAAAAACATTAAAAAAAACTTAAATTCTTATAAAAAATTTAAATAAAAACGGAAGCAAAAAGAAAAAACGGTCAGAAATAAAGAAGGAAGTAAAGCTTAAAGAAAAAATTTATATTCAAAGCAAATATTTACCCGGGCTGTGAAGGAAAGTATAAAATAAAGTTGAAGAAACTGCACAATAGAAAGAAATTTAAAAGAAATTGTACAAAAAAAATATTCTGAAATAAAAGCGGAAAGAGTTATAATGCACAATAAGTAAGAAGAGAAGAAGAGAAGAGAACAATAAAAGTAATCAATGGAATTAAAATTCTGAAAGTCAAACCAGACGCTCAACAACATTTTAATTATTTCAGATTTTTTGCCATCTGCCTTCAGCTGAATGTTGCAAGACAATAACGATAATGTCGGTGTGATGAAGTTGCATTAATTTCTACCCCGCACTTACAACTCATTGTTGCACCGAAAAAAAATAAATTTAAGACAGCAAGACGTCGAGTACAAGGCGAAAATGAGTGAAAAATTAAAAGAAATTTGAACAATTAATTCACTTGCGTTGTGTGATATTTTTCAGTGGTTTTATTGAAGCCTTAACGTCTTCTTATGCAGAAGACTGTTTATCAGTTTAACTTTTAAGTTTAAAATATATTTTTGAGGTTATTTGTTATGGAATATAATGGCAAGTGATTATCGAAAATTTTTAATTAAAAATTTACATTCAATGAAAATACGTTGTTTAATGGTAGTTTGAAAATTGCTTTTTCTTGTAAGAAAACATTATTAAGATAACGAGACTCATTTCGTATAAAATGTGGAAATTTGTGAGCAACAGCACTTTGATGGCAGTGTCAAAGGCATGGAGCACCATTGGCATCTTCTTCTTATATGAGATAATGAATCTTAAGCGGTTCAATTTTCATTTCATGGCCACTTCAGAAATATTGAATGTCTTTTGTGTTTCTTGGTAATCCATAATGAGCTGCCAAGTTCAAGTATTCTTCAAGTCCTTTACACTGATGAACACAAAACCTAGTATCGGGCTTTGTGCACCGTCAATATTTTATGTTGTTGCTACTCGAAGCATAAGCAGCATTAGGGTTCATGTCTTTAGATATCGAGTTAAAACCCTTTTGCTCTAGTCAACGATTTTTATACAAACTATATTTTCCTTCAGCATTACATACATAATTGGTCATTGCAATCCTTCAGTCAGGATTACAAGCTAGCTTCTCACACCACATATGTGGTGTGCATTAATTTTATACATGAGTGGCAGGACCTACAGTTTAAATTCTACTCCGAACGACAGATTCTTGAAAAATTTTTCGTGGCAGTTTTATTTGACACTCAGAGTTTTTGCCAGAAATCTGTTGAGAGGAAGTCGCCAAAGAAATGTTTTTAATAGTTCGTTCTGATGTCTGACCTGGGGTTTGAACCGTGCCCTTATGTCTAAAAAGCAACACACTACCTACTAGACTATGGCGACCTTTTTCCACCGTTAGTTCACGTAATACTGGCCTGTAATGTTATAGAATACCAGATGTATATTATTGTCATCTCTTAGCGCAGTTGGCTTTTGAATCCTTTGAACAATCAATTGCTATCGATTTAAAATTGGTCTGCTGCTATGTACTACCCGGAATTCTAACAACACATTGGTCTTTTATTATGTTTTTCGCCATTTTCATAATTTCCAAGGGATCGGATGTTGCATTCAGTTACCCTTTTTCTATATTTCCCTGCATTGTTAGGGATTTGATAGAATTTGTGTTTACTCTACTACCATTAGTTGTCACAGACATACATATTATTGTCAGACGTATGCTCTAACTATTTAAATTCCTTATGGAGAGTTAATATATTAAGCATTCCAGCATCCTAAGTTCAAATACAGTAGAGGACTATGAAATGGTAAGATCATATATTGGAATGATTGTGTCGAATTTTAAGAAATTAAAAAATTCTTTACATACATAATTGATCCAGACTACGACTTAGCTTCTCACACAACTTATGTTGTGTGTGTTAAATTCATACAAGAGTGGCGGAACCTACTGTTTCAAGTCGACTCCGAACGACAGATTTCTCACAGTTTTTGTCAGAAATCTGCTGAGAGGAAGTCGCCAAACAAATATTTTTTCATATTTTCGTTTTATAGGAGATGTCTGACCTGTGGTTGCAACAGTGCCTAATAAGCCAACACACTACCTACTAGAATACGGCAACTTCATACTTAAAAATACTTTTCCTCCTCTAAATAATCCACCTAGAGGGCATCTGATTGTAGAGGTAACAGTATTAACAATTAACGTCTTATGAATGTCGGACAGCAGCTCGTTTTGAGAAAGAGTACTCAAGGCGCTAAGTTCCTTCTCCTTTCAACCAATAAATCAACAGAATTTGTACAGTGGGTAACAGTAAATTGTCAACTGTTCTACAAGCTGCTGTATTAACTGGCAAAATTTGATTTATGAAACCGAAGAAGACGATGGAGAATTCGCTCCATATGCTCCTTAAAGAAACTGAAAAAAATTAATACTAGTTCAGTTTCACGCCTCCATTTTATATAATTCTGGCTATTATTCGGACATTTCTTTTTCAACCTTTCGCCTATATAGTTGCGACACTGGAAAGTCTCTTGTTTAAAGCGCAGTTATTCAACAGGATGCCCAACATATTAATAACAACCAATTGCATCACTTTCATAGCAGATCGACTATGTTGGCCAAAGATCACTAATGCCCATGGGAACTAGTTGCTACACGAATGGCCCTGAACATGTAGATAAGACGGGACTAAGCCTCAATATAGAAGAACCAGAAACCAGACTTTGATTTCGGCTACCGAACCATAATACTGTTTTTCAAGGGGAGGTATGCACAATTTCGGAATGTATGGTCAGCGATAGTAATCATTTGGTTGTCATAGAGGGGTTAAATATCTTTACGGATAGTCAAAGGATAATTAATCCATGAGTTCGCAGACCGTCATGGAGTGTTAAAAAACGATTAACAATTACTCTAGGCATGAAACGGTACGGGTTATATGCATTCTTAGTCATCACGGAGTGATTGAAATTGAGGAAGCGAATAGTTTAGCTAATAGAGCCATAGCAATACATACCATAAGCTTTTAGTGTTGTACCTATCTACCATTAGAATACTTCTACTTGAGATACCACCATGTCAAAAGATTATGTCTCCTGAATGAGAAGAAGAATCGAAATTGTCTGGAAGAGACTGAAGCCATAAGCAGATTTTGCACGATTGTGTTGTGCTGACTACAACTAGATTATATCGTTTCAATTACTATCAGCTGATTCCATACCTACATACATATAGTATGTAGTACATGATTACGACCTAGTTTCTTACACCATTTATGTTGTGTGTGTTAATTTTATACATGAGTGGCGGAATCGACAGTTTAATGTCGACTCCGAACGACAGATATTTGAGAAACTTTTTAATGGCAATTTTATTTACTCTCAGAACTTTTGCCAGAAATTTGCTGAGAGGATGTCGCCGAAAAAAATACTTTTTGTATTTTATTTTGATGTCTGGCCTGGGGCTCGAACCCTGGATTTTCGTCTAATAAGCCAACACACTACCTACTAGACCACGGCGACTTCGTGTTGTGCTTACTCTAATAAATTATATGGTTTCAATTACTATCAGCTGGATCAAGAGAATATTATTTCTGTTAATTTAACATGTTTTGAGTTCGTTTAGGTTTAGGTTAGAGGGCGTATACTTGCCAATTGAGACAAGTACAGTACCTGGAGGTCATGTTGACCCATTGCCCAATCATCCCAAAAGGGGCGAGGAAAAAGGACAGGAAGTATGCAAGGGACAATAAGGAAGCGCAGGAATTAAACAGACTAACAAACACACAAGAGAGCGGACTACACTTTGAGGTCGTAGTTTCACTGAAAATTTTATATCATGTGGTCCATCATTAACGACTTAAATTGGAAACAAAAAATATTTATGATTTCACAGTCTGCCGCTGGTTAATCTACTGGCAAATAATAATAAAAATATGCTGCAGTTTTTATATTTTTAATATGAAACATTTATTGTCACTAACAACATCCATTCCTTTAAGCAGTTTAAGAATTATTTTAAAACATATTTAATTACCTGGCCTGGATAATAACATTTAAATGCATAATTAAACATGAAATTATATTCCTATTCTGCAGCATGTTCTCTGTTCTCTGGTCATATTTATTTTCTTTTTTTTTTTTGTAATGCAAAAACCCTAACGGAAATGGTGTTTTTCTGCTGCCTATGTTGTTGTTGTTTCTGTATTATAATATTCCATATTTTTGTTCCCAGGCTGTTCATTTCAATTTTATACGATTTAAAATAAGAGAGAGAAAGACCGAAATTTTTTATTTTTGCTCTCCCCGGCTCATTTGCTGAGTTATATAGTTTATTATGCAATTTATTCTGTTGAGCTGTATGTCATGTATGCCAGCCTCAAACGGGCAGGCCAACCGGGCTATTAAAGTTGCAGGCTATTAAAGTTCGAAACAAACTAATAAAGAAAAAAACCAAGCCACAGAAATAAAATGAAGTGCTGGGTACAGTAGCGGTATAACAGAAATTGTTGCCAACTCATCACTACTTTAGGAATAAAACTCATAACATTTCTGTTCGTGTTGTTGCTGTGCTGTTCTGTTATTCTGTTTGTTTTTAATGTTCCTTTGCACTTCCGTTTCCGTTTACCACACTACTACGACAACAGCGCAAAAATATTTTTTTTTATTATGAATATTGTTGCTGTTTGTTGTTGTTGTTGTTGTTTGTTGTCCATATTACGAGATGGTGTTGCTACAACATCATAACAACATAAATTTGCTGTGTTGTTATTTCCATGTTGCACGAGTCTATAAAATATTTCCCAGTTTTTTTCTTCTTATTTCTTCCCTCTTATACTCATTAATTTTTTATTTTCTCTTTTTTGCTTTTCTGTTTTATTTTAATGTTTCTCCGTGTTTTTCTTCCTTTTTTTCTTATGGAAATTATGTTTTGCTTTTTTCGTCGTTGTTGTCGTTGCCTTATGATGATGATTACTTGCCATTCTTATTTATTAGTTTCTATTTTATCTTCCATTCGTTCTTCTTTTTTGTTTATAAAAATATTTCCTTTTGCTTCCTTTGTATGAAAATTTAATTTAATTTTTTCTTCCTTTTTTTTTTTGTTGGACAACAGGACCACCAGGTCCACCAGGACCACCTGGACCACCCGCCAGCAGTAGTCGTCATCATGATCACGATGAGGAAGAGGAGACTCCCTACTATTCGGCAGCATCTTCTTGGAATATGCGTATCGTACCGGGCGCTGTTACATTTCCCAATATTGATGAGATGACAAAGGTAAAATGGAATTTAATTCTGATTTTTTTCCTTTTTGCTTTCATGCTTTTCTTCTTTTTTCTTATTTTACATCACAAAAGTCACATACAATTTGTTTTTTAATGGATTTTTAACATCTTTTTCTGTTTTTTTTTTTATTTACAAGAAATCCGCCATGAATCCACCTGGCACTTTAGCATACATAACAGAAGAGGAAGCCTTATTAGTGAGAGTCAACAAAGGTTGGCAATATATTGCGGTAAGTCGTCTAAATTTTTGATAATTTTTAATTAAAAAACAAATCAATTTCTGCTTAAATATTTTAAAAATTGTCATCCCGAATATTGTTTTATATTCACTTCCAAGTTATTTTGGCAATTAAATTAAAAAAAAAATTTTTTTATTGCCGAAATTTTTAAGGAATTTTTTTAATTTCTGTTCATTGCTTTTGTTATTTTCAAAGAAATTCTTTGTTATAATTCTCCTTTTATTTATCATATAATCTCTGTAAATATTGTCCTCTTTGAAAATTATTATTATTGGCCCTACAAAGGACTTATAACTCTTGGGTGTAAGCATTAATTTGCCAAAGTTTTATAATGGAAAGTGAGTTCTTTTTTCGTTAAAGATTTGCAATTTATTTCATTGAATAAAGCTAAGCGGTTAAACAATCTTTCTAACAACTATAGGATTGCAATTAATTCTGTCGTTTCTTGATCTTGTCCAGAGCTTTACCCATGCACCCAATATAGTTTTTAAATATGAGAACTTATAGGAAACCTCTACCACTTGATGGAAAATTATTTTGTTCGTATATTTTAAAAGTGACAGAAAATAGTTCTGTGGGCACAGACTGTGGTGGGCACAGACATGGGTGGTGAGAGAAGCTAAGTCGTAATGCGGACTGATAGGTTAAAATGCTGAATAACGTATGCGTGTATGTGTATACATATGTACGTGCATGTATCCATGTTTTTTTTTTGTCTTATGGCGGATGTGGGAATCTTCGAAACACACTTTTGTTCCAACAAAAGAGTGCACGATTCACCATCGCTGGTCCTACGTACTAAACCCACCCCCTACACACTTCAACCACTCTCCCTCCGCGGGACTGCCGTAAGGTATTACTTCGCGGTGTGCTGGTTAGCCCTAAAGCTTGGTCACACTAACTTAAATTTCGCCTCCGTTCCTCCAGCCTTCGGAGTTTTATCATAACTGCAGCCATTCTCTGACTGTATTGGCTCCATAGAATCCTAGAATTCAACACCTCCTCCATAAGCCGAGTTGATTCGAAACTCGTTTCCCCGGGCCATCTAAATCTGGGGCCGCATGTTAGAATATGCCCTGCGTCTTCCTCCTCATCTACACAGTTTGGGCATAAAGGTCCAAATCTGTGCAGGTATTTCCTGAAGCACCCATGACCAGTTAGGAACTGGGTGTATGTATCCGTGTATGTATATGTACGTTATTGAACATTACAACCCATCAGTCAGCATTACGACCTAGCTTCTCTCACCACCCATGTTGTGTGTGTTAATTTTATCCACGAGTGGTGAAAGCTACAGTTTAAAGTCGACTCCGAACGACAGATTTTTTTGAGGAACTTTTCATGACAGTTTTATTTTGCTCTCAGAGTTGTTGCCGAAATCTACTGAGAAGAAGTTGCCGAAGATATATTTCTTCGTATTTCGTTTTGTTAGAGATGTCTGACCTGGGGCTTGAACCGTAGCCTCACATCTAATAAGCCAACACACTACCTACTACACTACGCCGACTTTAGAAGCGACAGAAAATAATCCTGCATGCATAGACTTTTATATACGAACAATGCCAATAAAAAAGAAATTACTTATGTGAACGATCAGTGGTTTGACTTGGTCAAGAAGTCTTTCCTTTGAGAAAGATTTTTACTATGCAAAGCCTTGAAATTACAGGACACTAATCCCTTTGTTTCATTGGAGTACTGTGCTATGTAAGGTCTATAAGGCAATGAAATACGTTCAACAATTTATAGGAACTCTTAATAAGCGTTTTCATCCTTACTCGTTTAAAGTTAAGATATCACAAACAAGAAACAAATCCAACACCATAATAAAGGTGTGTACCCCAGTAGTTAGTCGCCGTAGTCTACTAGGTAGTGTGCTGACTTATTATACATGAGGCCACGGTTCAAACCCCAGGTCAGATATCTCCAACAAAACAAAACATGAAAAATATTTCTTCGACGACTTCCTCTCAACAGATTTTTGGCAAAAACTCTGAGAATATATACAATAGGCATGAAAGGTTCCTCGATAATATGTCATTCAGAGTCGACTTTAAACTGTAGGTCCCGCCACGCTTGTATAAAATTAACACCCACAACATAATATGGCTGACTAAAGGCTTGTAATAGCCAATTATGTATTTATGTATGTCTCAGTAGATAGGTAGATAGAATTGGCTGTCCACCCACGATAGTCGAATGGCCACATAGGGCCGTTTATCCTTTAGTTTCGATGAAGCAACTCTGACTGCCAATATCAATGCATGACAATTCATCCAGATCCTAAATACAGTAGTCAATCAAGGAGTCTCTTTCTTCTTAGGCTTCTTATGCGTAGTGTCGGTCCTGTACAAATTAGGTGACGAAAAGTCTCATCCTTTAGCTAATCTCTGTAGCTTCTTTGTAGCATTGTCCAACACCAAAGCTCTTCGCATGCCTGCGCACAATACTATGCCCTGTTATGACCCCGACAACCACACTAAGCGTGCTTCTTAGAAATTTATGCAGTCTTATCGGGCTCCCTCCATCCAGTTTTGGCCAGATTTTCTGTGCCGTTCTGCCTGTGTCCGAAGCCGAGTATTTGCCGGAATCGGTGACCACATTGGCAATTATAATCTTACAAGTCGCCAGAAGGATTCCCAATGTCGAAAATCCATCGGGGAGTTTGTTGTTTGTGCCACGCTTGGCAAGGTAATCCACTCCAGAGTTAACCGGAATATCATTGTATCCTGGTACCCGTACGATATGCACATCATTCATATCTTTGCGCTATGATGTTTGGCTATCTGCGACAATGTGTCTCAGCAGCAGTGCCATTTTTTATTCCGGATGACTAAAATAGAGCGCTTAACAAAACAAGAACGCATTATAATTACAAAAAATTTGTAAAGTTCTGCTTATTACGTGAGAAACTGTATTTCATTCTAAAATTGAAAAAGCAATTGGGCCGGTTGTATACAGTAACATCCCAATCTGCCAATATACCGCTGAAAACATCAATTTGGCATCGTTCTAAATAACCTCACATTTTACGAAGCATTAGGCAGCGAATTTTGTTGAAAGACCTCCAAAATACAAGAGACATACAAAATTCATAGTACTCTGGAGGTGAAAGCAGAATGCCATTGAAAGCTTTGACAATCCGCTTAATGGGTAATGCAGTAAAGTGAAGTGAATGACAATTTTTCGAAAAAAAATCCATCTTCGCCGATGAAGAGTGTTTGCGCCTGAATGGATTAGTGAATACACAAAATTGTAAACTTTGGGGCTCGAGAAAGTCTTCATGTAAATAATAAGAATGTGTTTTATCATGGAGAAATGCTTTGAGAATTTTAAAGAATAATTCGTCCCAAAATCCCTCTGACTTTTGATTACTCGAAGATGATAACATCAACAAACGATCATAATTTGAAGGTCAGGCAGTGCCTCTACTTAAGGAAGAATAGGACTTAATGGGAAACAAATACAAGTATATCCAGAAGGAACAACCAGCGAATACATTTTTCAATAGAATATTGTTTGCACAAAATAGTGGTTGGCAACCCTATTGCCCTAGAAACTACTATAGTAGAATGCCTGCTAAGCAAGAAAAAAGAAGGAACTTATACATAGGAGAGGAACAAAAAGAAGGAGAGGCAGAAGCCTTTAAATTTTTTAACGCGTAAAGGCATCAGTACCTTATAAAGGGTCCGCCACATAACATTTTTTTTTGAAAATGCTTTAAAAAACTACTGAATATTTTCTCAAATTTCTTTTTTTATTTGAAAGTACAATC
The DNA here is from genome assembly GCA_932273835.1 of Sarcophaga variegata. NCBI lineage: Eukaryota > Metazoa > Arthropoda > Insecta > Diptera > Sarcophagidae > Sarcophaga > Sarcophaga variegata. The sequence continues at coordinate 68,411,533 of OW026362.1, forward strand.
CTTCCGGTTAATAATGGAAAACCATTTCATTCAAATGGCTGCTTCGGCTGGCTATGCAGTAGCCTACACGATCGGTCCAATTTTTAAGCACATTATCGATTGTGTGCAGCTGTATTTGACCAATGGCTTCACGAATATTGTCTTTTAAAGCGTCAATTGTCTCTGGCTTGTCGGCGTAACAATTATCTTTGACGGCACCCCACAAATAATAGTCCAACGATGTCAAATCGCAGCTCCGAGGTGGCCAAACGATATCAGCTCTGCGGCTGATAATGCGGTCTTCAAAAACGGGGCGCAAAACATCGAGTGTAGCTTCGGCTGTGTGGCACGTAGCGCCGTTCTGTTGAAACCAAATATTGCCAATATCCTCCTCTTCAATTTTTGTGAACAAAAATTCGTTCAACATGGCCCGATAACGATCGTCATTGACTGTAACAGACACTCCTTGCTCATTTTCGAAGAAAAATGGCCCAATTATGCCTCTGGACCAAAATCCTTACCAAACAGTGACTCGTTTTGGGTGCGTCGGCTTTTCAATGTATGCGTGCGGGTTTTTTGTGACCCAAATGCGACAATTTTTCTTGTTTACATACCCGCCAAGATCAAAATGAGCTTCATCTGAAAAGATGATTTTTTTTGCCAAAATCGGCATCTTCTGGTTTAGGCTACTGCATGGCCAGCCGAGGCAGCCATTTGAATGAAATTATTTTCCATTATTAACTGGAAGGATTGTACTTTCAAATAAAAAAGAATCTTGAGAAAATATTCAGTAGTTTTTTTAAAGCATTTTCAAAAAAAAATTATTTGGCGGAGCTTTTTATAACTTCTGAATTGCCTAAGCCACTCACGACTTCCACTACTTTTATTTGTATTACCCTTTCGCAAATGCGTTTTTCTTGATACGATAATCGTGGCCCGTGTATCAAAAATGATTTTGAACTGAATAAGTCAAACTAATAAAAGAATTATGATTGGACTGTTATAGAGCAATGAATATTAATGCATATACCCAATAATCTGTAACCACATCATTTCTTTACGCTGTTTGCCTTCGCTTTGACAATTTCATATTGCTACGCATACAAAGTAAAGAGAAACAAGTGCTTTTAAAACAATTTCAATCATTTCAAATCATTCTTTTTGTAATTTCTTAAGAAACAATTTTGATTAAAAAAAAAACGAAAGAAAACATAAAACCAAGTGAATGACAAGATAATGCAGACGATAATAAATTTCGCAGACAAATTTTTGGGAAATTAATAAAACAGAAAAAAAGAGAGAGAACAGAGAATGTAATGTGTTGGCCAATTATAATAACTTAATAAGAATACACCAGCCTCCAAGCATAGCAACTAAATAGGGTGTGGGTGCCAAAAGACCTGTCTTAAGATGTCTGACATGGAAATGACATGCCATCACAAAAATTGCTTTTAGTGTACATATGTCTTTTTTTTAATAATTTAAAATCGTCTAATACCGTATGAAATATGGCAGAAAATTTATTATTTTTGTCATCACGTGCCGTATTTTAAGACACCCAATGTATCGTATTAAAACGAAAAATTGTTGGAAATTCTTTATAAAAATAATAAAAATTAAAATGTAAACAAAAGTATTAAGCAGCAGCGAAAAAAAAACGAAAAGGAAAACAAAAAAATTAAAATCCATCACATACAATACTCATGTAAATGCCCATGGCTGTTTGCGTATAAGTAACGCATTCTTAAATCATGGGCTGGTGGCTGTCTTTGCTAAAAAAAATGGGTAGAGAGGAGCATGAAAATTTATGAATAGCTAATGTTTTTGTTGTTTTATTTGTAAACAATAACAATCCATTCCTTTTTTATTTCATTTGGTATTGGCTTTTCTACAACCAAATACTACTTCGTGGGTGTTATTGGCTGGTGGCTTGAAATTACCAAGTCAAACAGACACAAAACACACAGGATTTGTTCATATTGTTACGTTTTTACCTCTCAAAAACGTTTAAAGAAGTCGCCGTGGTCTAATATGTAGTGTGTTGTCTTATTAGACGTAAAGCCAGGGTTCGAGCCCCAGCTCAGACATCAAAACAAAATACAAAAAGTATTTTTTCGGCGACTTTCTCTCAGCAGATTTCTGGCAAAAACCCTAAGAGTAAATAAAATTGCCATGAAAAGTTTCTCAAAAATCTGTTTTTCGGAGTCGATGTTAAACTGTAGGTCTAAAATTAACACACGAAACATAAGTGGTGTTGGAAACTGGGTCGTAATCCTGACTGAAGGGTTGTAATGACTAATTATGTATGTATGTATGTATGTAAAACCTTTTAAAATTAGAGCTCGTAGATGGCAAATAAAATAAAAATAAATTTGTGTTTAATTTTAATTAAAATTCTTTATCATTCGCCCAAATCTGTGTGCCACTGTTCACAACTTGATGTAAACAACAACAATTGCTTTTCTTTGCTATTCCTTCGTTTATACTCTTTCCATAAACAATAACAATTACTAAACAATTATTTGACAGATCTTTGTAACGAAGATCTTCAAACCACGCATCTTCACACAAGAGTGATTGAGCTTCACTAACTCACTCGCCAGCTTTGCCTTGCCTTTTATATGGTAGGGTAAACAGACTGATGAATGCTCTTGAAATCGAATGACTTCGCCTTTTCATTTTTATTTTATCTGTATCGTGGTTCCTATAATTTCTCCTGAGGTTTCTAGGTGGCATTAGAATTAGGTACTATTTAGTACAAAAGTTAGGCCTCGATTCAAATTCTGAGCTAGGGTCAGACATCAGAACGCAAGTATGAAAAAATATTATATCGGCGACTTCCTCTCACAACATTTCTGATTTCTCAAAAATCTGTCGTTCGGAAATGACCGAATCCTTCAGTCAGAATTACGACCTAGTTTCTCATACCACTTATGTTGTGTGCGTTAAGTTTTACATTTGAGTGGTCGACCCCGAACGACAGATTTTTAGAGAAAATTTTCATGGTAAATTTCTTTATTCTCAGAGTTTTTGCCAAAAATCTGCTGAGAGGAAGTCGCCGAAGAAATATTTTTTTTTTTGTTCAGTTGGAGGTGTTTAAATTGGAGCTTGAACCGAGGCCTCAGGTCTAATACGCCAACACACTACCTACTTGACTACGGCAACTTCAATGATGTTCTGCATAATGATGGGATAATCCTGTGAAACTAAAGAAATTGGAAATTGGAGATTGGGAGTTCTACTACACCAGCCTGGATCATCCATAATACAATTTCTAACGATATTCCTTGTGGAACTTACTTTACTTTTGTACTAAATTTCCCTACGAAATCCCAGACATTAACAGATTTTTAATGTAAATCCCAACACTAATTGCAATATTTTCAAAATGACCACGCATGGAAAACACTGCGAAGACCAGAAAGATTTTAAATAAGCCTAATGTCAGCATAGTTTTCTGTCCAGTAGGTACTTCAAAGGCCTTCCCGAGAACATTCTGATCTTCAAGCCAGAATTCCCCTGTTGCAGCTGTAAAATCAACTCTCCTATGGAGAAAATAATACAGAACCATATTGTCGACCCGATTGTATGTATTGTTACGAAAATGAAAAAAATCTAGATACTGGTGTTTTGCTTTTATATCTTTTAACATTAAAATTATAAACAAAAGCTACAAAAACAAAAACAATGAACTTGTTTACAAATTATAACACTGCGTAATATAACAACAAACAGCAGCATAAAAATGGTAAACAAGTAAACAAAAATAAACCAACAATACTACAAGACTAAACGTAAACAATGATGTTTACAAATATAGAGATTTCGAAAAGGCGAGTTCATGAAGGTTCGCCTGCAAAAACATTCATCAGACTGTTTACTTTGCCATATAAAAGGCAAGGCAAAGCAACCGAGTGAGTCAGTGAAGTTCAGTCAGTCTTGTGTGAAGACGCGGTGCGTTTGAAGAGAGTAATCGTGGTTTGAGCATCTGCGTTATAAAGATCTGTCGAATAATTGCTTAGTAATTGTTATTGTTTATACAAAGGGTATAAATAGAGAAATAACAAAGAAAAGCAATTGTTGTTGTTTACATCAAGTTGTGAACAGTGGCACACAGAATTGTGCGAATAATAAAGGATTTTCATTAAAACCAAACATAAATTTATTTTTATTTTATTTGCAATCTACGAGCTCATATTTTAAACGTTTTTAAAAGGTAAAAACGTAACAGTATGTACGGCTTGCCAGTACTGCAGTGTGTTTGCAGTCCAGGTTGGACAAGAATTCCACTGGATTCAGACTGACTGTTACCAGCACGGCCATTACTCTTTTTCTATTATAATGATGAATTTGAATTCATTCTGCAAAGCAACATTTTTCTTTCTTAAAATCCTTCATTTCCCCCTGAATTTAAAAGAATTGGTAGAAAGAAGGGGTTCTACCATTTGTTAACCCTGTTTTCTTTCAAATTCAATCACTAACGATATAATTCGGCAGATATTTTCACTTTGTTCTGTATGCCGTATTAATGTCATGTATTCTTATTTATTTTTTAAAACAACAACAATAAGAACAGCGCAATAATATGAATAATAAAAATAACACACAAATTTAATGGCAGCCAAGAAGAAGAGGAACAAGAAAAAAAGAAGAAGAAAAGAAATCGTTCCCTTAGGCAACATTATTATTCTGTATTGACAATGATTTTCAAGTTATTTTAAACGATTTTCGTTTTGCAGTTGACTGCTGCTGTTGTAGCTGCTGTTTCCTTTACTGTAGTGTTACGGATTTTTGTGTTTTTTTCTGCTCGATTACCAAGCACAGATCATTATTATAAAACAGATGGGTTTCGTCAGATATCAAATATTTGTTCAAATAAAAATGTGAAAAGAAATAAAATCAAATGCGAAAACGGCAACAACGAAAAACAATTTCAACACAAATTCGTTTTAAAATGTAAGAGCAACAGCAAAAACAAGAGAGGAAAAAATAAAGGATCAAAACCGAAATAAAACAAAAAAAAAATTGTATGAAAAAAAAACCATGCAAAAAGAAAGAAATTGACGGCAATTCAAGGATTATACTCATGGTGCTCATCGTTGTATTCGCTTGTATGTGTAAATGTACATGTATGTGGGAAAGTGAGTGGATATCCTTTAAAATTCAAGTTAAAATAAAAGGAAATTGTAAAGCCTCTCTAAGGTAATCCTTCAATATGTAGCAGTTTTGGAAATGATTTCATATTTAGAAACTTGATTTTAAAACGTAATTTTATTTTAAAGGATTTTAGAAACCACATTACTATTGTCTTAATAGTTTCAATGATTTCAGGCAAGTTTAGAACGAACCACTTTCTGTTCGCTCTTAGTCATACATAATTGGTCATTACAACCCTTTAGTCAGGACTACGACCTAATTTCTCACACAACATATGTTGTGTGTGTTAATTTCATACATGGGTGGCGGGACCTACAGCTTAAAGTCGATTCCGTGCGACAAATTTTTGAGAAACTTTTCATGGCAAATTTATTTCCTCTCAGAATTTTTGCCAGAAATCTGCTGAGAGGAAGCCGCCGCAGAAATACTTTTTGTATTTTGTTTTGATGTATGGCCTGGGGCTTGAACCCTGGCTTTACGTCTAATAAACCAACACACTACCTACTAGACAACGGCGACTACGTTGTTATATTAAGCAGTACGATAATTTGTAAACAAGTTTGTTTACTTGCATTGTTGTAGCTTTTGTTTATAATTTTAATGGTAAGCGATGTAAAACCAAAACACCAGTATCTAGATTTTTCATTTTCGTAACACAACGTTTGGTTGGTTATCTCTTCTTAAAACTGCTTATACCTGTCATAAGGAACATTTATACAACCCCTACCCAGTCAAATCTCTTTAAAAATATCCAGTCATTGCTTATTACAATGTTCCGAAATTTTCAAACTTAAATTCGCAACATTGGTGGTGGCCATCTCTCATTAATAGTTTGCAATAACGGTTGAAGTTCTTAATTCCACTTTGGTTTTCTCAAGTGATTGTTTCTCTTTAAAAAGGAGAAAAAAAAAACAAAACACAGATTCAAATACTACTATGGACTCAATCTACCGTATAGAGTATCAACAAGAGATTGCTGTACATTAAAATGCTTGTCGTGGTGTTCACATGCGCTACAAAGTGATTTTTATTTCATGCTGCATAGGGAAGTGGCTTAAGTATCAACGCTGAATAGAAATTCGTTTGTTTTCAGGCACACCATGCCATGATAACCACACTGATATTGCCAAGAATTTTAAAGAAGTGGGAAGACGACGGAAGCAAGTCGATTTTATGGCATTCGTTAAAATACAATAACAACAAGGATAGCGTTAATATTGTATTGTATTGGCAGTTGACAGTGCAGAAAATTTGTTTAAGACAAGGGGTGAAATTAAAAAAATTTTTAAATTCTTAAACAATTTCGGTCTTTCCAATTAAAAAGTGAAAGCCGTTGTACACAATAGGGGAAGTAAAATTTTCAGATTCAAAACTGATACTCTTTTCAGCTTAAAGCCTTTAGTATTGTTCTAATTTAAGAATGCACACACGTTTACTAAGCCATATGTATGCTGTTTCAATAGAAAACAATTGTTAAGGGATTAAACCATACCAACCAAGCAAACCATTCAAAAATTTTGAAAATTCTCGATAACGAAACATGATGTCAAGTGGCAGCCATTCTATTGAAAAATTGAAAGGGTAGAGTCTAGTAAAGAGGGGGGTATGTATTAAGGAATCCTCTTAGATTCTTATGTTTACGTTTTTATTTTTCTAAAAGTTATTGTCAACATTCAATTATCTTTTCCATCTTTATTTTTTTGAAATTCCTAAAGAAAAGCAAATAAAAGTTGCAATAAAAATAAAGGATTTCTTTGAAAAAGATAAACAAACTGAAATAAAATAATATTGCAGCTGAATTTTTTTCAATAAAAATGAATTTCGAAGACATAAAAAACCCATTCCTTTAAGAAAAATTGCAAATAAAGTTTAATTGTTACGTTTTTATGCAACATAATGCCCATCAGAGGCAAGCGTTTCATTCTGATTTTCTCTACTCGAGCTATTTAAGAACGTGTTGGTTTCAAAAATTTTGAAAAGTATTGAATACCTCAAGAGAGCCTTCATGTTGCTCTATGCAGTTTGAATTTGTGCATGAAACCGTACTTAATTGGCCATTAACAACCCGATTAACGGATTTCTGCATGATTTAACACGTCTTCCAGGTGCCTCTGCTTCTTGAACGTCTTCGCCAGTTGATCACACCAATCGATGACAAGGGTCCCTCCATTTGGTGCTACTAACGCCAACAAGAAAAGATAAAAGATAATTTGCTTAAGAGAACTTGTTTGAAGAGACTTGTCTTGATGTTCTGCTCAATTTTTGATTGAGATTTATACGCGTAGATATCTACCACATCCAACTCATTGTGCGATGGCTATACACGATTGCATTGAAAATATTTTAAGTGTAAACGATGAGTCTGTGTTCGAATGACAGAGAAGATAAGCAATATTACACATGTGAGGTAGCAGGGTCCCGGTGGGCAATGTGGTACTCCGGCGGAGTTTTAAAAATACCTAGTATCAAAGCCAAGTTTAAAATAACAAGAGTTTTTCGGATATGTTGTCATATTCTTACTTGTGCAAGAAGAGCTGATGGATTACCTTAGAATTTCTCTATGATCTTGAGTTATACGGGTTTCACGCCGAAGTTTAGTAAATAGTGCATTGGCTTATTAGACGTGAGACCACGGTTCAAACCACAGGTTAGATCTCTTCAACAAAACGAAATTCGGAAAAGTATTTCTTCGGCGATGTCCTGTCAGAAGATTTCTGGCAAAAACCCTGAGTGTAAATAAAATTGTTCCGCAAAAAATCTGTCGTACGGAGTCGAATATAAATTGTAGGTCCCGTCACTCATGTATAAAATTAACACACACAACATAAAGTGATGTGAGAAACTACGTCATAATCCGTCAGTCTTGTGTGAAGACGCGGTGCGTTTGAAGAGAGTAATCATGGTTTGAAGATCTACGTTACAAAGACGTGTTAAATAATTGTTTAGTGATTGTTATTGTTTATGCAAAGGGTATAAACAGAGGAATAACAAAGAAAAGCAATTGTTGTTGTTTACAACCAGTTGTGAACAGTGGCACACAGAATTGTAAGAATAATTAAGAATTTTAATTAAAACTGAACACAAATTTATATTTATTTTATTTGCAATCTATGAGCTTATATTTTAAACGTTTCTAAAAGTAAAAAAGTAACAATACGATTTGGTTTGATAAGCTTATTAAATATAAAATAACTCAGTTCATTTGTCTTTTATGAACTATTCTTATATTTCTTCATTTTCTATCGAACATAATGTTGTTTCAAACCAAAATTAATTATTTTTTCCCGTTTTTTTTTTTTAATTTAACATTATAATTAAAATAAATTTCTTGTGATATTTCTTTACATTTTGGCAACAGATTTTTCTTTAATAAAACCCGGCAAAAGAAAAAAAAGTTCAGAAAAAGTTCAGTTTTAATGGATTTCTTAATTATTTTGTAAATTTCATTATGAATGAAATTTTTTATAAAACTTTTACTCTCTTGTAATGGCAATGTTAATTGAAAAAATTAAAAAAAAACGGAGAGAAAATCCAAAGAAAATCCATGAAACAATAAAAATGCAAAATTAATAGAAGAGGCAACTTTACGATAAGAAAACATTACAGAAAGAAAATGTAAAATAAAGTTTAATTGGCACAAGAAATATTGTATCACTCTTCGTCAATCCAATAGAAGAAAAACGAGAACGAAAACGAAAGAAAAAAATTTTAATTCAGCAAAGAAAAACTTCTCAATTTTACGTTTAATAGCATAGAAAACAAAAACAAACAAAAATTTCATGGATTTTCCAAAACAAAAAAATCAAACTTTTCACTGTTAAGTACTAACAACAGTGTAGACAATCTCACAGCTTCCATGTAAGTCATGAAAAACTGGAAAAGATTTTCGAAAAAAACACCAAAAAAAAGGAAAAGAAAAATTGTATTTATTAGCTTAACAAACCAAAAACAGACTAATTGCTGGCAATTTGTAAACTCTAACGTGTTGCCAAATGCAAAATAAAAATGAAAAAAACGAGATTTTTTCAATCTTCACAAGAAAAAACGAAAATTGTTGGAAAGTTTTTCTGTTGACAGGCAACTATGGAAATAAATCTTTCAAATTTTCACCAAAAATCAGAAGAAGAAAAGACGGGAAACAAAAACCGACTGGATTAATTGCGAAAAAACGAATAAAATTAAAATTCATTTGGAAAAAACTCTTGAAAAATTTGATGTTTCAGTGGATTGAAAAGCATTAAAGAAGAAAATCAATTAAAATGTTTAATTCAATCAGAAATTTGTATGCCGTTAGTTACAATACAGAGTTTCCATTTAATTGCTTAAAATATTGTAAATTATTTAAGGCCGCTAGGTGGCGGACCCCCCTCAGAGCAAGAGATCCCACTTGGATCAGCATTTTGGCCCATTGTATTACCACAATCAGTTCTACCCGAGAAAAAAGCATTTCGTAGGGAAAACCAACTCGACTCCAACACAAATCTTGCAATTGCAGCAATCCTGATATTAGAAAGATGATGAGAAATCAAAAAAAAAACTCCGTTTCTTTGCGACAAGATCATGGCACTGATATTTGAGGTAAAAGACAGTCTCCACAGACTCACAGCTCCAGTAGAAGTCATTTGACGAAATGCTGAGTCTTTCAACATGCCTACTAAAAGGACAGTGACCCGCAAGTGTCACTCTTGTGCGATGAATACATACATACATACATAATTGGCCATTACAAGCCTTCAGTCAGGACTACGGCCTAGCTTCTCACACGACTTATGTTGTGTGTGTTAATTTTATACATGAGTGGCGGGATCTACAGTTTAACGTCGACTCCGAACGACGATTTTTGACAAACTTTTCATGGCAATTTTATTTACTCTCAGAGTTTTTGCCAGAGGAAGTCGCCGAAGAAATATTTTTTTATATTTCGTTTTAATGTCTGACCTGGGATTTGAACCGTGGCCTTGCGTCTAATAAGCCAACACACTACCTACTAGACTACGGCGATGAATAGTCATGCGATTTAAGGACAGAAGAGAGTCAGTCCTCTTCTTATGTCTTTCGGCATGCCTACAGAAAGCATAGAGGCCCATATGAAGAGCTATTGTGCGATAAATGGCCTTGCAATTTAAGGACAGAAGTGAGTCGGACCTCCTCATGTTCGTACGTGTCCAGCAAAGACTAGCAAAATTGTATGTACCTTCCTCCTGCTTAGGTTAGGTTAGGTTAGAGGACGTGTGCTCGTCAATTAAGACAAGTACAGTACCCGTAGGTCGAATTGACCCATTGTACAACGTCCTAGTTTCTCACACCACTTATGTTGTGTGTGTTAATTTTATACATGAGTGGTGGGACCTACAGTTTAAAGTCGACTGCGAACGACAGATTTTAGAGAAACTATTTCATGGCAATTTTATTTCCTCTCAGAGTTTTTGCCAGAAATCTGCTGAAGAAATCGCCGAAGAAATACTTTTTGTATTTTGTCTTGATGTCTAGCCTGGGGCTCGAACCCTGGCTTTTACGTCTAATAAGCCCACACACTACCTACTAGACTACGGCGACTTCCTGCTGCTTACGATATTGAGATTCCCTTTAGAATAGGAATACCTATGCCCTGTAACATGTCGAAGATTGCAAGTTTCCTACTGACTCTGGCCAGCTTATCACCAATTTAATTTAAAACGATATCCCTATGTACACTTAATTTATGCGACATTTCTCAGAGAAATCAGGGACAAGGACGTTCGTTAAAACTACATTTGTTATAGACTTAATCGCTCCCTGGCTGTCCGAGTAAATCAAAAGATTTTCAACAAACATTGCAACGATTTCAAAACTGTCTGGCCTCTGCTTGGAAAATATTTTTGATACTTAAAATGCTTCCATTTTAAATGGCTCATTGGCATTCTCATCATTGGGACAACAGTAATGGCACACATAAACGCTTATTACGAGAACATATGAAGTCTCCAATTTATCCAAAAACAAATTCCATATGACATCTGTTCTGTTGCTTTAATTTGAGTATTTAAACTGCAGTCCAGTAGGCAGTGTGTTGGCTTATTAGACGAGAACTAATGATTTAATCCCTGGCTTAGACATCGAATATATAAAAAAATTCTTTCGGCCACTTCCTCTCAGCAGTCTTATGGCAAAAACATAAAATTGCCAAGAGTCTGTAGGAGTAGGTATTAAAACTTTTTCCCTCCCTCATAGAAGAAAATAACAGACACAACATTGGTGTTGTGAGAAGCTAGGTTGTAAACCTAGCAAGGAAATTTAAACTTTTTATCGCCGTAGTAGGTTCTGTATTGGGTTTTTAGACATGAGGTTCAAACCTCAGGTCAGACATCTCGAGCAAATCGAAATCTGGAAAAAATATTTCTTCGGCGACTTCCTCTCAGCAGATTTCTGGCAAAAACTTTGAGAGTGAAATAAAATTCCCATGAAAAGTTAACTGTAGGTTCTCCTACTTAGGGATCAAATTAACACACACACTTTAAGTGGTAAGACTAAAGGATTGTAGTGACCAGTTAATGTATGTACTCATATTATATCCTGCGGCAATTGCCGAACCTTTAAATTAATCCGGCTTCCTAATACCCACTGTTTTTAGTAATCATATAAACAGTTTGACAATTTAAGAGAGAAAAGAGTGAAGGGGGTTTCTTAATGATGCCTGATATTTAATTCAGGAATTTATCTAAAATCCCATGTAAAAATCTTTAATAGTTTAAATCACTTAAAAGTTGAATAAAAGAACTAAAATGTGGTAGAAATAATGTTTTTGCATTCAATCCCTGAATAAATTTTTTCCAAAATTAACTTTGAAAGGCTGAAGTGATTTGAAATCCAATGAATGTTTATTACACAAGCAAGAGTTTTTCGTCAAGTTGGATGATGGAAAGAGAAGTTCTGGGCAAAGAAAATATTATTTAGCTGGAAATTTGTATTTGTTTTTATAAAATTGTATTGTTCTTGGCCATAAACAGTAACTTTTTTAATACGAAAGCCTACACTTTTTATTTTTATGAAAATTATTTCAACTTTTCCTTTAATTTGTGAAAGTTTTCAAAACTTTTTTATATTCCCTTCAAATGCTAATAAAGGTTTGCAATGTTGTTAGAAATTGAATTTCTTTTTTAAAAATTATTTAAATTGCTTGTGTTATTACATTAAAATAACCAAAAACTTTGCAAACTACCCTTTTCATTAGAATATTTAAAGAAAAACCGATTTTCTATAAAAAAAATCAAGAAAAACTACAAAAAAAAAGAAAAAGAGGAAAAAATTAGGAAAATTGATGATGTTGAAAAATACAAATTGAATAGAATAAAAATTTCTTTTCAATTTCCCTATGGACATCACCAGCAAGTTGAAAAGAAAACGGCACAAAAAATACGAGAAACATACATATAAAGAAAATGAGCAAAAACGTAGAGTCTCTCTGGTTAAAGTTTTTTTTCTTATTTTAGAATAAATATTTGATCACCACCATTTTATATCTTGTATGTCACCATTAGCATTTCGTTTATTTTCTTTCCTTTTTATTTTTGGGATTTTTCTTCTCTTTATTTTTTTTTTAATAAAATTTCAATCTAAAGTGTCACCGAAATGAAAGAAAATTTTATTTCGTTTTCCTTTTTCTTTTCTGCATCAATATTTGGCACAAAACATTTAAATTGATGGAAAAAAATTTAAAAAGAGATTAAAAAGAAATTGGTAAATAAGGAGGATCAACAGAAAAGGCAAGAGAAACAGCTGTAGTTAAGATTAAGCCAGACAGAATAAGAAAAACTGAAAAACTATTTCAAACATTAAATAATAGAGGTACTGTGGTTGAACAACACATTTTAAGTAGGGTTGGTAGATTTGATTATTTTAAAGGCTATTGACTTCACTATTAATGGATTATAGAAGGGATGGGGTATTCAAAAAACGACAGAAGAAACGATTTTAATCCTTACTAGGCTCAAAAAAGTTTAAATTTAAGTGAACATTACAACCCTTTAGCTAGGATTGCAAACTAGCTTCTCATGCCACCCAAGATGTGTGTGTTCATTTCTTCCATAAAGGACAGGAAATGTGTAATTGCAGCTCATACCGACAGAATTGAAAGACTTTTATTGGCAATATTATGTTTTTACCATAAGACTGTTGAGAGAAAGCCGGTAAAAAATATTTTTTCATATTTCGTTTTGTTCGAAATATCTGAGCCATAGGTTGAAACATACATAGGCTCTCGTCTGATAGCCTATACTACATACTAGTCTGTAAACACATACATGCAGACATAATTGGTCATTACAACCCTTCAGTCAAGATCACGACCTAGCTTCTCGCACCACTTATGTTACGTGTATTAATTTAATCCATAAGGGACGGGACCTAAAGCTTAAAATCGATTCCAAACGGTAGATTTGAAAGAAACTTTTCTTGTCAATTTTATTTACTCTCAGAGTTATTGCCAGAAATCTGCTGAGAGACAGTCGCTGAAGAAATATTTTTTCACATTTGTTTCGGTTGGAGATGTTTGACATTGGGGTTTAAACCGAGGCCATATGTCTAATAAGCCAACACACTACCTACTAGACTATGGCGACTTCAGACTCTTTTGTGAGGTTTTCTTAAGTCGAAGGTGATGACGATCCTCAAAGCCATCATAATCCAAGCCATTGGTAAAATTCAGTATAATTTTTGCGTCAAAGTCATTGGAAACTCAAAATTTCGAATGCCTCCACTTACAGTAGTCGTGGTGCACATATGAACGTTGTTATATTCTACACATAATGGCGTCAAAGGCTTTCAAACGCATACAAAATTTCGATGATATCACACTCATGCTATACTGCATTTAAATTTAAAGCTAAGAAACGCTTGTTGAAAGAACCGACATATTTTCTAGACAACGGCGACTTCATGTTCCTACACATGCGTAAATAAGACTCCATTTTCTGATGTGTTTTCTGACTACTGCAGTCTTCCAAGTGAAACAAACTATCCAATTATTGTTTAAAAAATATTCGGCAGAATTAAGGAATCAATGATTATTTAGTCCTTCGGTTTATAGTAAAGGTGGGTGACATTTACCTCAGAAGTTATCTTCAATTTTTCTTCCCTTAGGCAATATCATTAAAAAATATGGACACGTTTTAAATTTCACAAGCCAGGTTTGATTCAATTTGTTGGACTTTCTGGATAGCAAAATCGTTTATAAGACCAAGATCCTTTACAAACTTTTCTAGGAGGGAATATGCGCCGATTCTGTTAATGGAAGAAAATAATATTTGAGAGCCTAGCAAAATTAGGAAAAAGTCTCCACTAATTCTGTTCTTATTTATGGTTGCCTTAAGCTACATATGTATATATAAATATACTGGCTTATGTACTAAAAGCCCTAAAACTTGTCTTCATGGGACTGCATATATAACTCATTGGCGTATGAAAAATATTTACACAGAAATAAATATCAATCATACGCTAACGAGTTATATACCATCGCATGTAGACAATATGTAGCTAGACGGCGTATGATTGATATTTATTTCTGTGTAAATATTTTTCATACGCCTACAGTACAATTATGAATATAAGCAATGTAGAATTTGAATATTACTGCATAGCATAAGGCGCCTACAGCAGCACAAGGTATTACACTAGCAAGAAAAAATAAAATTTACCCTTCTACTAATCCTTGATAAATTCAATTAAATTTTTTTAAATTGCAATAAAAAAATGCTTTTAAACGACTTTAAATGTATAATTTTAAAATTTAATTCCTTTGTTTATAAATTCTTCTTACCTTGTTCGTGGCTCTCTTCCATTTTCCATTTACATTTGCGTCTCTTGCTGAGATTTATTCATTGTTAATGACATTAACCTGCAAAGGGAGAAATTACAAAAACAAAGAATACGTTTTTATTTAATAAACTTAACTTGTAAATGAAAATGTTTATAATTTTCAAATGAAGCATAAAATTGCTGCAACCTTTTTTAATACACAACAACAACAACAACATCAGCAATAAATACAAAAGGAAATTCAACAGACAACTGTCGACACACACATACAGAGAGAGAACTTTACATATGTATAAAATCTCTTCAATATTGTTGCTATTGCAGCAGAATTCATTCAAGTGTAAGACATCTTTTCAAATACCAATACACAAACACTCGCACAGAAATACTCGCACTTACATATGACGACAAACATATTTTAACACTCTCTCGCTCTCTTTTTACTCTCCTCTTTACTCACTCTTAAGTTATCAATACAATACAAATATGCAATGAAGCCAATCACATCACATAGCAGGGATTCCCAAATACAATAAAAAAAATATGTTTTAAGGTTTTCCATGAATATGGGAAATAGTTGTGTGTGTGTGTGTAATACAATAATTTTACATGAAATATTAATCAAATAATAACTTAAGTTGTATGTATTAATAACGGTAAAGCATGAAATTCTATAAAATGTCAAGTGCAGCAGGTGAAAATCCATGGAAATTGGTTTTTTTTAGAAAATCAAAAACTGTCAGATTAAAGGTTTTTTAAAATATGTACAGTGAAGGACAAAGGTTGGTCATTAATACGGAAATACTAGCACAGAAATAGTGTTGTGTTAAAACCGTTGGACTAAAAACAGGAATAAATTGTATTCGAATGCTCACGAAGACAAACAGTGTCGAAAATTAAATGAATTCAATCAACTTTCGATAGGAAAACCAGCCAGCACAACCTCTTGATAAGAGTAGAACTAATTAATCAAAGTTCTACACCAACTTAGCCAATACAAACACCAAAAAAAAAAATTGTTTTAATAGCCAACATTTTGGATTGTGGAACTGGCAAGGCTCTTATCGTAGCACCAGCTGCAGTACACAACTGCATACATACATACATACATACATACATAACTAGTCATTACAGGCCTTCAGTCAGGATTACGACCTTTCTTCTTACACCACTCCTGTTGTGTGTGTTAATTTTTTTTATCATAAGTCGCGAAATCTATAGTTTAAAGTCGACTCCGAACGACAGATTTTTTGAGGAACTTTTCGTGGCAATTTTATTCACTCTTAGAGGTTTTGACAGAAATCTGTTGAGAGGAAGTCGCCAAAGAATATTTTTTTTCATTTTGCTGAAGATGTCTGATCTGGGGTTTGAATCATCGCTTCACGTCTAATTAGCCAACACACTACTACGGCAATTACACTACAGTAGACTATAGCAACGAAAGTACACAACTGTAAACAAAAAATTAAGAAACTAGAAAATATATCGGGGGGTCTTACATCAAGCGCTTCTTAGCTTTAAATTTAAATACAACAAAGTTTGAGTGCCATATCATCGAACTTTTGTATTCATTTGAAAGGCCTTTAACTTCATTATGTATGGAAGACAATAACAACCTTTAAATGTCTGCCACGGCTTTTGTAGGTGGAAAGCATTCGAAATGTTCAGTTTCCAATGACTTTGGCTTAAAAAGCAGACTGAATTTCAACGATGACATGGGTTATGATTGCTTTGCTGACTGCCATCACTTGCATTATAAGAAAACCCCACAAGGAAAAGCCTAAAATCACCGTAATCTAAAAGGTAGTATGTTGGCTTTTTAGACGCGAGGCCACGGCTCAAACTCCAGCTAGGACATCTCGATCAAAACGAAATATAAAATATATTTCTTCGGCGATTTCCTTTTAACAAATTTCTGGCAAATAGGTCTGAGAGTAAATAAAACTGTCATCCACAAAAAAATCTGGAGGTTCCACCACTTATGAATAAAATTTACACACACAACGTAAGTGATGTGAAAATCTTGGCTTTAATCCTGACTAAAAGGTTGTAATGGCCTAATATGTATGTATGTGTCTTCTCTTTTAACGTCCTGCTTTATCTCGTATTGTGTTTGCAGATAATACAGTAAAATTCAATTCATTGCACCTCCTTTTCTATGAAAAAATGTTTGCTGGGTTGTTTAAAGAACCCTAATATAAAACCAAAAACCAACACGTGTTTGTTATGTTTGACTTGCCATAAAAAGAACTGAAGGAAAAAAAGAAAAACAACTCAAATAAAAGAAAATCGAAAAGAAAATCTCAATAGTCGATAGGAACGTACCAATCAAACGAAAAAAAGAAACAAAAAACGAAAAGAAAAGAAGAAAAACATAAAACCAGTTAAACTTGATAAGAAAGTCTTCGAGTGGATCTTTTATGTTCAAAAGTCAAGTGGAAAGCAAATTTACCGACATCATTGTGTAAAGACGTTTGATTATTGTTAGACGATTTGAAGGCCCTACGAAATGATGGCAAGCATGGTTTATAGCACAGCGCAGTAACAGAAATGAAAAAAAATCTAATTTCAATTTTAAATTTTATTTCTGGCCTTTAAGCAGACCAACATACATCAAATTAATGTTTTGTAGTACATTACGCGAGTAGCTCATTTTACAATTTACCATTACCAGCCAATTTTCCTATGCGTTAAGGCATTTTATAAAATCGTTTTTCTTTTTTTTATTACAAACTCTTTACTTGGTGATGTATTTCAGATGCACTCACAAGCTTCCTTCGTGTATTATTTGATTTGTTAGTTGGAAAATAATACGGCTATAATAGATGATCAATATTTATTGATGAAATATGACTGGAATAATAATTTCATTTCTTTTTCTTTTTTTCATCTGATTTTATTATTACAGTAACTGGAACTCTCTCTCTCTCTAAGCCTTTAGGGTGTTCTTGTATTTGTCAAGATGGAAGATTTTTTTGTTCCGGTTTAGCTTTTGGCTAATAAAAGTAAGAAAAATTGTAACAAAATTATGCAGTACATAGGGTTGGTAATAAAAGAATTAACTCTGCAGGATTAGATCTGTTTTGTAGATGAATACATAAATATTTTTAGAATCAAATAATGCTACTGAAATTTCAAAATAAATTGAAAATTTCGAGTTAAGCGACCAAGGGCTTCTTTGATTAAAGATCCTAGAATTTTTAAATTCATAAATTATATTACACACTTTGTCACCTTCTCGCGCTGTCAAACTTGATTTCCCGAGGTTTGCTCAAGTATCCCCGTGCACAAGTTAACCACTTCAAACATCTAACCTGATAGCATAATTGTCATAAAATCAAGATGTCAATGAAGAATCCAATCAAATCTTTGGAGCGGCCATCAAACACCTTAGATTTGAGTGTAGCAGAGTGTTTCAAAACTTCACAACAACGTGGAATCACTAATGGGATATCTGTAGAAATCTGTTGATCGCTCTTCCTTGATTTCCTATTGGCAACAGCTCATAATGGATGATTGCATTACAATTCAATGAAATGCCTAACGAAACTTTAGCATTTAAGATGCTTGTGGAGAGTCATCAGTCTTTCGTTTCACATTCTCTCATTGCATCCAATTTTTAATGCACGTAACTATACACTTCGATTCGAATATTCGTTCAAATTTTGGAGCCCTCATTGCTTCGTTAGGCTTCCTTGTGGAAGCAGCTTTTGTCGAATGACGTGGTTAATGTTTCGCGTGCCACTATCTCCTGACAATTTTTATACAAATCTTAGTCCCCCAGTTTCAAAATTTCTTCATTTCCCCAGTGGTTACTGACTAAAGCGAGATCATTAACATCGGAAAATCAGAAATGGAATCCAATACTCATGGTATTCCCCACCGAATAATATGGACATTTTTTGGACTGATTTGGAAGAGTTTTATTTAATTTTTTATTGTAAAAAAGCTAAGTGCACTTTAAGAACTTACCATATGGGCTATAAGGGCACCGAGTGAACCTGCCTGTGAGCGACAAGCAACCCGCTTACTTACTTCATTGGTCATAATAACTCTTGTTATGTGTGTTAATTTAATCCATGAGTAGCGTGACCTACGGTTTAACGTCGAATCCGACCTACAGATTTTTGAGCAACGTTTCATGGCAATTTTATTTATTCCCAGAGTTTCTGCCAGAAATCTGCTGAGAGGTAGTCGCCGAAGAAATATTTTTTCATTCTTCGTCTTGCTTGAAAGGGGTTTGAGCTGAGGTTTGAACTACAAGCTCTATTCTAATAAGCCAACACACTAGCTACTAGACCACCATCTATAACGACCCACGTATTTCGATTTCTGAGAAAGTTGAATATAAATCGAGACAAAGAGCACAGTGAGCTCTCTTTTAAATGCTTTTGAAAATGTTTGTTCCAGAAGAAATACTCTCAAGCGCATGCAAATCTGTTAGTAAAACTTTTCAGTGCCCTTATGCTGATGTATGAATGAGT
Source organism: Sarcophaga variegata (assembly GCA_932273835.1). NCBI lineage: Eukaryota > Metazoa > Arthropoda > Insecta > Diptera > Sarcophagidae > Sarcophaga > Sarcophaga variegata. The sequence continues at coordinate 68,430,948 of OW026362.1, forward strand.
AGCGCTACTTCTTGAGAGAAGTAGAATTCAATAAGCAAAATTCGTCGCCACTCTACACAATACAATGCATTTTCACAGAAGAGGTTATCTTTAGGTAACACAACAGGACCTGCTGCAGCAGACCAGTCACCAATTTGGTTGCAAATCCTCAATTGAAGACACTGAAACAAAGCGAAAAAATAATAAAAATACAGTTCTATGCTTATAAAAGCAGTGAAAAGGACTGAAAAAGCTGTTGTATCTCAGTGAGATCAGGATTGTTACCATTATTAGGCTGCTGTGATCCGTATGTATTTTTAGGATTATGTTGTGTAAGAGTCAAGAAGTTACAAGCATATTTCTGGATAGCTGAAAAGTTATTAAATAATACTACATGTATTATACAGTCAAAGAAAAAAGACTACATACAGTGGTTTCTTCCCGCTGGTTTTTTTTTCAAGCTGAAAAAGATGTCATAGAGTTGCCAAAGGCATTTACAATTAAAAATAATTGAAGAAAAAGCGAATGTGCAAAAACCTAGAAATTAGTGGTAAAAAAATTTATAATTAGCGGGAAAAAGGCTACGTACAATGAGTATGTAGACTTTTTTCTACATGTGGGTATGTAGACTTTTTTCTTTGACTGTATATATTATATGTTTTTCACAATAATGGAAATATTATTCATTTCAGGGTATTAGTAGCGAAAATTAAACATTTTTCTGTATGAAAAACAAATAACATTTCAGATTTTTTTTCAAGATTAATAATTATGATAGAAATCTGCATGCTTGCTTGTACCATAAAATACAAAATTTCTAAGAACTTTTTTAATTCTATGCTAAACACAATGAATTTCAAAGAACTTTCTTCCAAATAAGCTGTTTCAATTAAATTTGAATTTTAATGTCGATTTAATGAAATCACAAAAACAAAAAAACAATTCAAAATGTAGATGCTGAGATTATAAGAAGAATTTTTTCCAGCAGGAGATATAATGGCCTTTAAAAGAGACCTTAATTAGGAAAAATAGAACTTTGTCAAAGCAATTAGAAAATTCCTAAGAAAAATAGATAAATATGGTTTGAAAAACTAGCTACGAGAGGGGTATGGTATAAAATCAAAAATAAAAGCCAATAAATATTTCCAAGATATTCAATATTGCCCATTAAATTGTTGCGAACATTTAGAAATTTTTAAAAGTTTTAAAGCCATAGTTTGTACGAGTATTTCTTGGAAAAAGAATCGAAAACAACAAGAATTTTCAATTTCAATACAAACAAATTCATTAGAATTTTCATTAATTACTCCCAACCAAAAATCCAACTGTATTTAAAGGAGGAAACGTATATTTTATTTTTATATTTTTGTGAGAGTATATGTATATACATACAGTATGTGTGTATGTATGTATGTTTGTCTTTTGCATTATCAGATTAAAATAAATTATTTAAAAAGCTTGGCAATTAAATATGTATGTATGTACAAACATACAGTGAACGTAAAAAGAAACTGTACACCAAATATAAAATTCTAACAATCAGCAAACTTAACTTTTACCACTTAAGGAGTGTGTCGCAAAAATTTTGACAATCTTTCGAAACTTTTTGTAATTTTTTAGAATTATTTTTTTTTGTTTCAATTTTAAAAACTGCCAATGAAACTATATTAAAATAAAAATAACGGTAAGTTATATTACAATCTATATTTTTTAATGTACAGTTTCTTTTGACACTCACTGTAGGTACATACATACCCAAATCCCCTCCTGTACATTTGCCTTATAAGAAAAGTTTATTTTCGTATTATTGTTTTCCAGTTTTCTTCTTCTTGTTTTCCATTGACTTTGTTTTTGTAGTTTTTTTCTTTCTTTCTTTTGTTTCGTTCTTTCTCTACTCATCTTTATTTTTCTTTGTTCAAAATAATATTTTGTTTGATATCAAAGTAATTACGAATTTATGATTAATTAACTTGAAAATTGAGTTACTGGCTGTGGCTGTGGCTGCTGCTGCTGCTACCATAAGATGACAAAACAGCCAAAGTCTTAAATGCATAACATCTTAGTCTTTCCACTACCACCCCCCTTAAGTAGGCAACATTATTTACAAATATATGGGATATACTGTATTAAATATCAATAAAACATTGACACTCACTAATACAACAATAAATTTTTAGTTGTATTTTATAGAAAAGCTTTTTGCTTTCAAGCTGACTTAATATGCATGTGTATGTGTGTGCTAGAATGAGTGTATCTGTGTGTGTGTGTATTGGAGTATAAAGTTTTATTGTAAATACATCCATTACTATAAGCAGAATACGGTTGATGAGCAAACAAAAGACTAAAACTTCATAGATAAACCATTTATTAAATATTAAAATATCAGAGACGGGCCGTATATGGCACGAAGTGTATTTTTAGGGGTACAATAAAATTTGTGAACGTAAGCCTTCACTTCACCCCTTTTATTGAGAGTGCAGTTGTCTTCGGCATCAATTTGGCTTCTCTTTGTAAGAGCTAGGCGTACCCTCATTCTACTTATTTCCTGATGGTTCCAATCCAAGGCAATTCTAGTAAAGTCTTTAGTTTGCCTTCTTAGTTTATGGCCGATCCAATGCTATTTTCATCCGCTCAATTCAATAGATAGGATGAATTGGCCTGTTCTTTCCTAGAGGCTCCTATTTTGCATGGCTTTCGGCAATAATAAATATGGAAATCGTTCAAAGACATGCAGTTGAAGAATATTTGCATTTTCTGCTCTTTCACGAGGGGTAGACTTCAATGTCTCGTAGTGATGCAGTAGAATAAACCTTCATTCGCATTCATACGAAATTTAAAGGATGATTAACGAGATTCAGAGACTGTAGCTATGCTTACTTAATTAAACATTACAACCCTGTAGTCAGGATTACAACCCATCTTCTCACATCACTGGTGCTGTATGTATTAATTATATCATTGAGTGATGGGGCCTTAATTTATTGTCGACTCCGAACTTCGACTTCATGGCAATTTCGTTTTACACTCAGGGTTTCTTACTTATTAATTTTCTTAATTGGTGATTACAACCCTTTAGTGAGGATTACAACCTGGTTTCTCACACCACTCGTTTTGTGTGTGTTAATTTTATTTAATTTAACATACAGTCTTAAAGTCGATTCCACAAGACAGATTTTCTTTTGAGAAACTTTTCATGGCAATTTAATTACACTCTCAGGGATTTTTCCAGAAAATTCCTGAGAAGAAGTTGCCGAAGAAATATTTTTTTTTCACGTTATGTCTGAGCCGAGGTTTGAACCACGAGCTCTCGCCTAATAAGCCAACGTACTGACTACTAAACTACGGTGACTTCTTTGAAACACTGTCCATACAGGACTACGACCTAGTTTCTCACACCACTTATGTCGTGGGTGTAAATTTTATATATGAATGGCGAGGCCTACAGTTTTAAAGTCGACTTCAAACGACAGATTTTCTGTTGAAAAACTTTCCATTGCAATTTTATTTTACCCTCAGAGAGTTTAAAGTCGAGTCCGAATGGCAAATTTTTGAAAAACTTTTCATGACAATTTTATTTAACTCTCAGAGGTTTTGTTAGGAAACCGCCGAAGAAATATTTTTTTCATATTTCGTTTTGTTCGAGTTGTCTGAGACAAGGTTTGTACCGCGAGGTCTCCGCTAATAAGCATACATACTAGACTACAGGAACTTCATTTCAAACCTATGCTGGGCACTAATTAGCTTAAAAAGTATTTTCGATCAAACCCGCGTTATCATCATGAAAGTGAAATAAAAAGTATTTCCCATGAATGTTGGACAACTCAGCTCTTTAAACTGCTATATCATTTGTTCATTAGAAAATATAAATGTGAGATTTGCGTGAGTATAAGTTGCTTTAAGTATAAAACTGTCTATCTTTGCCGATGTGCCTATGTGGAGTGTAACTCTTAATGAAAGAAGCTGTAAGAGTTTAAGTGAACATTAAAAGGAGGCGAATAGGAGTAGGAGAGACAAAGAAAGTGATAGAACAAGAGAAAATAAGCTTGAAGAGAACAAAAATAACAACACATTGTTAATTGAGTTATGCTTCACTAAATTGAGGCTTTTCTAAAGGCGTTCTGCTTAATTACGTATGTATGTATGTGTGAATGTAAACAATGTGTATATGAATTTGTTGATGTATAAGTGTATGTGTGTATATAAACTGTGTGGTAATTACCTTCTGATGACAGTTAAAGCAGTTTAGCGTATATATTTTTAAATTTTTGGTTAAAAAAAGAGGGAAACTTAAAGAAATTTTGTAAAAAAAAAATTTTTTTTTGATTTTTAAAATTTGGAAATATTAGCCGATTTGTTGTTAAAATTTAACTCTAAAGTTAGTTGAGTTTACAGCCAATTGAAGAAGAATTAATTGAATTAATTAATGGATTTCATTTCTTTAAAGAACTGAATTAATTACGAGAAGAAAAATTAAAAAAAATTTCCCGAACAAAACATTATTATTTATGAAACACCACGAAATTTTGAAAAATATTTCAATATTCCGTTTAAAATTTGTTTACTTAGCGTGCATTTAATAAATTTCCATTGAAAAATCTTTTTGGTTTTGTTTTTCCTCCTCTACTCTGCTAAACAATTTCCTGAGGTTTTGATTTTTCATCTTCTTCTTCTATTTTAATGGTATCTGTGGTACGTACACACACATACTCCAAACACTATGAAGTTAAGATCGTCTTTTTTAGTTTGTATGGAAAACTTCTTTGAATATTTTCAAATTTACGCACACACTCACACAGAGAGAGAAGGAGAGTATATTTTAAATAAATTTTCTAATAAAACATTAAAAATCTTTTTTGGCAAAAACAAAAAACTATAAAACTTTAAAACTATTTTGCTAATCATCTTAATGTTTCTCTTTCTGGTTGTTTCTAAGAACAACTTGACTTTCGTGTGGTTTTTATTGTTTGAAAAACATTCACAATCGTTTTCCACAAATTTATCCACAAAATAAAGAAAATTTTTAAGAAACTATTTTGAAAGAAATCATAAAAAGCACAACAAATTTATGTTTATGAAACTGAACTAAATATTTTTCATTTTGTTTTTCAATTAATTTAAATTTTCTTTTTTAAGTGTTTCTTTAAGCTTATAATATTAGAAAATCAGAAATCGGTAGAAACTGACTGCATGTTAAAGACGATTTCGAACGACAGATTTTTGAGAAATATTTCATGGCAATATTTATTTACTCTCAGAAGAAATATTTTTTCATATTTCGTTTTTGTTGGAGATGTCTGATCTGGGTTTTGAACCGAGGCCTCATGTCTAATAAGCCAACACACTACCTACTAGACTACAGCTATTAATGTATCATACATACATACATACATACATACATAATTGGTCATTACAACCCTTCAGTCAGGATTACGACCTAGCTTCTCACACCACTTATGTTGTGTGTGTTAATTTTATACATGAGTGGCGGGACCTACAGTTTAAAGTCGATTCCGAATGACAGATTTTTGAGAAACTTTTCATGGCAATTTTATTACCTCTCAGAGTTTTTGCCAGAAATCTGCTGAGAGGAAAATCGCCGAAAAAATACTTTTTGTATTTTATTTTGATGTCTGGCCTGGGGCTCGAACCCTGGCTTTTCGTCTAATAAGCCAACACACTACCTATTAGACTAGGGCGACTTCTTTGCAACACTGTCCATACATAATTGGTCATTGCAACCCTTCTATCAGGACTACGACCTAGTTTCTCACTCCACTAATGTTGTGTGTGTAAATTTTATACATGAGTGGCGAGACCAACAGTTTGAAACCAAACTTAGTCAGATAATCAACAAAATATTCCACTAGTCTAGTAAGTACTACGAGAGTAGCTTCTATTCGCAATTGAATGGCAATTTGTTAAATGATCTCATTCCGATCTGCTTCCGGTTTCCAAAAAAATTAATGGCATAAATAAATAAAAGTCCGTTAAGTGTAGGTTTCAGTTTAAAAAAATGGCCATAGGTTCCTACAGTGTATCAAATGCTCAATGAATAGTGGAACGTAAAGTTATTAAAGTACTCTCAGTACATAGTCCAAAATCGAATCACATTCCTGGCTTTCGTAAGTCTGCAACATTTCACAAAGTTTAGAGACAGCAAAGAGACTTTCAACATAGTTTGTCCCAACAGATCTTGTGCCATTTAACATCAGTCTTAGACGCCTTTAATTTTTGTTGTAATCTTTTCGAATTATAACAATTAGGTTACCTTTTATTTCTTGTAGCACATACTTATATATGTTCCTTTTACTCCTCTAGTGAGCATGGGGCCGCAGTAGCACATACTTATGTACGTGCAGGAAATGTTTTTGATTGTCTTAAATTTACCTAAACTTCAAATCTTCAGACACTACATTTTTAAAGTAGTGTCACCAGGACTTTCGACGTCTGCACCTACAGAAATCACTTCTTTATAATAATACGCTAGCGCATACGATGCTAGATGAATAGCGATGTTACATCACGGATGTATATTCAGGCTCAGCAAAACCTTAATTGCTCTTGTAAAGTGCAGGTTGTATTTGAAGTCGCCGTAGTATAGTAGGTAGTGTGTTGGCTTTTTAGACGAAAAGCCATGGCTCGAGCCCCATGCCAGACATCAAAATAAAATACAAAAAGTATTTCTTCGGCGACTTCATCTCAGCAGATTTCTGGCAAAAACTCTGAGAGTAAAATAAAATTGTCATGAAAATGTTTTTCAAAAAATTTGTTGTTCGGAGTCGACATTAAACTTTAGGTTCCGCCACTCATATATAAAATTAACGTACACAACATAAGTGGTGTGAGAAACTAGGTCGTAATCCTAGCTGAAGGGTTGTTATCACCAATTACGTACGTAATTGCTCTCATAAGTGGTATGAGAAGCTAAGACGTAATCATAGCTGAGGATTGTAATGACCAATTATGTTTGTATATATGTTATGCGTTTGACCTATTCATATTTGATAACAACAAAACAAACAAATTAAACTTAAAGTCAGGTTTTTTAAATAAAAATTTTTAATTTCTTTAAAACCGATGCGGCTGCTGCTGAAATGCAGTGTTTATCGAGCCTTTTGAAGAGAATACCGTGAACAGTAATAAAATATGTTTTATTTTCCACAAACACAGCCTAATTGTCTTGAATGAACATTCGATCTCAAATTTAATACCGCGTGCATGGTTTTTGGTTTTCATTTTTATAAAAATTTTCTTGATATTATTTCCTAAAAATTAAGGTTATCTAGCTGTTATCGTGAAAGTTCTTAATTTAATGAAATAAAAACCTTTTAATTGTAATGCAAATTGAGTACAAAATATACTCTTATACTTGCTTTCGATTTGATATCAAAAAATTTATATAAGCAATGTTGTTGATAATCTATTTGACTTGTGCTATTGCAAGTGAACCTATGTTCCACTGTCAATTACTGTATATTTGTCCATTTGTAAATATCCTAATGACAGCGTTTATTAAAAGAAAATAAAAAATAATTTTACGCTAACGAACTAGAAATTAAGCAGATAACAATGGTTGGAGCAATAGAAAAGGAAAAAAAGGAAAATATTTTAATATGACTCTACCAACTGCAGCACACAGAGAATACAGATGGAACTGACCAAACATACTTCAACAAATGCTCTCTGCATTACAATAGCGAACTTCATCAGCATGAGTTAATTGCAGAGCCGAAAATGTTTAGCGTTATATGTACCTTGCCATTGCCGGTGTTTATATTCAAATTTCGTGCTTTGCTTGCATATCCTGCTGCCAGTAGACATCATCAACTCAACTCCTTGGTGTTTAGCTGTTTGCAAGCTTGTAAATGTTCTAATTTTCTCTTTTTATGCATTTTCATTTTCATTTTTCGGTTGTTTTTTTTCTCTCTATCTTTCAGTCTCTCACTCTTGTTGTTGTTTTTCGTTTCGAACTTAAGTTAAGCAATCTAATTAGATTTCAGAGCACGAGTTAACTGCCTTAACTTGGCAAAATAGTAATTAAAACTTTTGTCATCAGTTTTTTCTTCTGATGCTCCTGCTTTTTTTGGCAGCAAACTCCATGTAGAGTACGATGAAGACATAAAATGAAGCGAAATATATTGCCTTTAAAGTTTTTTTTTTTTTGTTTTTGGTCATATGGAGTTGAACTAAATAACGTTGAATTTTAAAAATACTCTCAGGATAGTGTTGAGCTTAATTTGTTTTACAATTTTATGCTGACAGAAAAGTACTGAAGTTTTTTTATTTAAAATCTGAATTTTCTATCTGAAGCCGGTCTAATTATGGTCTCAAATCATATGAAACTTTGACACGAGTGTCTTTTCTTTTAGATTTTGTCATCACATAACCTTACTTTTCCTATACATATTAATATGTAAAGGGTGGGCCATTGAAAAGTCTAAATTTAAAAATGCAATAAAAAAACGGTTTGTAACTTTGCTAAATTTATTTTCTTATTGTGAAGTACAATTGTTCCGTTTAGAAATGGAATATTATTTCATTCATACAGCTGCCGCGGTTGGCCTCACAGTACCACATTCGATAGGTTTAATTTGCGTGCCATTTTTCGAGTGTACGGGGTCGTATCTTGGCAATGGCATCACGAATGTTGGATTTCAAATGCGCCCCACAGAAAATAGTCCAACCGTGTCGAATTGCAGCTTCCTGGCAGCCAATGGACATCACCATTTCAGCTAATTAAACGGCCATAAAATGTTTGGCGCAATAAATCAATTAAGGCATGAGATGTATAGCAAGTTGTACCCTCTTGTTGAAACCAAACATCGTTCGCAGCAATGCCGTGAAGTGCGGGTATAAAAAATTGGTTTATTATGGTGCGATTGACCGTAATGGTTGTGACGTCCTCATTTTCAACGATGCCTCCAGTCACTAGTAATAGGTGGTCTATAAGACCACGTGTGGGTTTACTGAGCCCCAAATGCGGCAATTTATCTTATTAACGTACCCACTAAGATGAAAATGAGCTTCAACCGAAAAGATATTTTTTTTTTTTGCAAAATCGACATCATCGTGCAGTTTCCCGTTGACTCAAAAAATCCCAGCGTCGCTTAAGGGTAACTCGATTTACTACGTTCAGTGGAAATAATATACTGAATTTTGTGACAGAATAGAATGTCATAAGTATTGCCAGATTCGAAATAACCCATGGTTCAGATTTAAGCCGATAGATGGCCCACCCGATATTAAGGTAGTCCCAATATACAGTGGTGGCCACGAATTTAAGACACGACATATGACTGACTTAGTTGTGATAATATTTACAATCCTGTAATATCAAATTTGATATTCTTTATTCTTCCATGTACTGTGTAATATTAAGAAAAAGTACCATTATTTTATTTTGATTCTTTTTACATTTTGTTGCTTTTTGATCATATTATTGTAAAAACGTTTATTAGAAATTGGCCACGAATTTAAGACATTTCAGAAATATCTGGTTTTTAAGTGATTTTTTAGTGTTTTTTGAAGCTAAACGTTGAGCAACGAATGTTTTATTTTATTTTATGTTGGAATACATAGAAATATTTAATTATAAATGGCCAGAGGTACTTCGAATTCCGATGCCGAGCGAAAACTGATCCAACAACTAAAATTTGATGGAAAAATAATAATGGCGATATCCAAGCTGCTTAAATATCCTAGATGCAAGATTTACAACGCGCTGGAACACATCAAGCAATATGGTACCACCAAAAATGTCAAACAGCAAACTAGAGCCCGAAAAACTACACCCTATAGTAGCTACTAATATTGCTTTCACGAGCTCAAGTAAAATAAAAAATAGGGCAATAAGAAGATGTCTAAATGAGAAAAAATTGCGTGGGTGTATTGCACAACGTAAACAACTTGTGTCAAAAAAAAAAAAATATCAAATCCCGACTAGCATTTTGTCTTGATCTATATAATATGTATATGTATATATAAATATAGGTAACAAAATATTATTAATTTTTCTTCCTAATATTACTAAAATCTTAAGAAAAATATCATTGACCTAAAATTTTTTGATAAGATGAAAAAATTATCACAAATGTATAAGTAAAATGTAGTGTCTTAAATTCGTGGCCACCACTGTATGCCAGCCTTACAAAGAACACAAATAAAAAATAATTCTTTCTGGCTCAAAATAACATCCTTTTAAAGCGATATGAACTTGTTAAGATATTCAATAGTTTCGTATCCCTGTTTACAACTTAAACTGTCTTAATAAAGCCATCAAACGGTAGGCCGAACCTCTTTGTTTTAACGATTTATCTACAACCGCTAAAAACCTATTGATATCACCGATAATGATAAGTAAACCACACACTTTTTTCAACTCATTTGTTAATAATTAAAACGATCATCTCTCTTGACATGCATAATAGCCACAACAACAGTTTGCATTAAAATAATTGATAACAAAAAAAACAAATCAAACAAATAAATTTTATGAATATTTTGCATGTGTGCCATACATTTATTTCGAAATTTTCAACGGGACAATTGAAATTTTATTTGTCGCTATCATAATTTGTTTGGTTTAACACAAGTCCACCATTCTACTTCGTTGTGTGAGTGTGAGTGTGTAATGTAATCCAAAAAGACATAAAAAAATGTTGTATAATTAAACTGTCTTCTAATTTAATTGCTTTTTATAAATAAACATTTTTGTAATTAGCAGAGTCAATCAGAAGCGTAGCCAGTCTTTACTTTTGAAGGGGGAAAATATTTCAAAATTCCTTCAAATGCTTCTTTGCTTAAAATGGTTTTCCACCATGGGAGCCTATGGATCAAACTTACAATTTTAAGACCAACAATTTTACGACAAACAAATGCTATTGTATCGGTTTTAAAGCATTCAACCCAAAGCATTCATTTTTCACTTGGATACGCCTCTGAATGAAAACCTTCATTAAACCATTCATATGATATCCTAGAAAAAGGCGAAAAAATTACACAAAATTAGCGAAACCAATAACAAACACACACACATATTTCGAATATAATACATATTCATTTTATTATTGTTTTAATAAAAAAAAAAAACAACAGAAAATAATATTGGATATTAGGCTTATAGGTCAGTAGAAAATTAAAAATATTTGTGGTGTCGCTGAGTGACTTTTAATAACTGTGCTTAATTGCTTTTATTATTATTTAGCACAAGGGTTGCCAATGTAAGAAGAATTCTTAGCAATGTTGGAACATTTTTTATACCAAATTCTGCAAACGCTTTTCCAATGCCCACCAAATTAACCAATTTTCTAGTATTAAGCCTTACATTAAAAGCAGTTTGCAGCTCGGAAAAATGCTGTTTACTAGGGTATACCCTAGCATCTGTGCCAAGTTTCAACTTTGAACTGTAAAAACCTGTAAAAGCGACTGAAAACTCCTTGAAAGACGTTTTTCCACTTTAAGTCTCTCTAGATTGCAGGAGTTTTCTACTTTCCAATACACAGTGAGAAAGTTTAATTAGAGTTTCGAAATCCTGCTATTACATTAGCTGTTATAGGTGGGAAAAAGATCCCGCGAGGAATCGAGCTTAAATAACATTTTGGATGTCACTTATCCACCTTATTTCCAGAAGCTGCAGAGATGAGACTGTTCATCACCTACTGGATGCATGCCCGGCACTATGTCAAAGGAGAAAGAGACATCTTAGTGCCTACTATATCCATGATCTAGGTGACTTATCGAACATTGACTGCGGTAGTTTGAGTTGCTTCATTGGAAGCTCTAAGTAGTTCCAGTACTAGGGGAAAATTGACGAAAACTGTAGTGTCACAACAGGCCCCATGTGGCCTAAGTGCGTCCATCTAAATTCCTTGGGGCACCTACCTATCCCCTTTTTAAGTAAAGTACAGCTGGTATGAAAATATAATTCTTTGGCGACTACCTCTCAGTAGTCTTATGGCAAAAACTCTGAGAGTGAATAAAAATTGCCATGAACGCACAACATGCATGGTGTGATAAGCTAGGTTGTAATCCTGACTATAGTGTTGCAATGATCAATTATGTATGCCTCTTTGAGTATTACACTGCCTGACTCCATTTGTCTTTTATGTAAAGCATTATGCGTAGTGCAATACGCCTAAGTGAATCGGACTGTTGAAAACAGCGCCCAAGCGGTTAATCAGATGTACTGAATGTCTGGAGAAATTCTTGTTCGAACTACCCCGACTATATGGTTGCTAAGGCTGTATTAGAGAATTTTATTCCGTATTTCAGTTCTTATGAAATGGGAAATTCCCAATACATATTGCAATACGGGTGCTGTGTTGAGCTGTTTTATGAAGATTTCAAGTCGTTCTTCATTATAGTCTCGACGACAACTGAAGCGATTTTCAAACATAAATATTTGCAGCTTTTGCGGCCGTGATTCTTCTAATGCTTTAGAATCGGCCGCAAATGCCTTGTGAACGTAAGTTCTCCTTAAGAAATTTTAAATGGGATCAGATCAGTTTCTGTTGAGTTCCACACACTACTAACAGTCCTAAGGATGATATGGCTGATGCACTTGTTAAATTGTGTTGTTGATCCAATCTGCTGCCCTTATGAATTTATTCCGAGATGGCTTAGAATAAGAGAGCAGAAGCGCTGAGAAATCAGATCACAGACCTAGCTGGCAGCTAGGATTCAATACACCCAACATGAAACTGGTAACTGGTTCTTGTCTGGAACATTGTGATATAAAGTCGCTAACAAGAATCTGCAGTAGATTTCAAACGGCCTTTTGCACAATATGTGCATATCCCTACGCTGAAGGCAATAATGCATCTCCTCTATGACTGTTCGGCACTTGAAAGAAGAAGGTTAAATACACTGGAGAGGCTATAAGATGCCTGAACTCAATATTTACGAGTATTCATGTTAAACATCGGACATCTTTAGATAGGGATACGGTGTAATGCTACTTGAGGTTGAGTTTGATTCGCATTGAATGTAAGCAGAGACAGTAGCTTGAACTTGTTTCCTCTTGCAAAGTTAGTGCCAATTGTGCTGTAATGATATTAACAAGGCTTTCAGGAAAATCCTGAGAATGTAAACAATGAATCACGCACTCTTTATGGTCACATCAATAACGGCCTTTACGGCATTTATCTGAACAGACAGAGCTGTTCTGAAAGCAACTTAAATGGCGTTGGATAATATGCAGAGACTGCGAGTGAAGTGTTCGATTTAAATTTACTGCACAGAGTAGTGAAGGCCAGAGTTGTTGAGACAGTGGTTAGGATAATGAGAGACAAGTCCAACACGAAATTCATTCGAATAGCCATTTTAAAATGTGAGATGCGTGCGCTGGTATTAATACGCCGCGTTGCTGGTATGCTCGCGTTTTTCCGGGATGTGCTTCGCCGGATGAGGTGGTCCTTGCCGATTATCTGCACCTAAAGCGCACTCACATATAAAAAAATCATACTTTATATAAAACAATCTAAACAAAAAACATGCTAAGGGACCCGAAAGTGATACTAACAACGGAAACTGATACTAAACGGGGACAAAGACCTACTCGAGTTCCTCCTCAACTGTTCCCTGGAGTTTACTGGCTTGTGATTTTGGAAAATGACAATGAATGGAGTAATCTGCAAGCTACATACTCTCTTGAATGGTTGCTATTTTGTGCTGTACAGATGGGATAGTAGCGAGAGTTTTTTTTTAAATGAATTATTCCGAACCCATGGGAAAACTCGCGTGTATGTTACAAGCAGAAATCTATGCTCCGCTCAATTTATATGGAAGGTATACAGATCGGGGCATAGCAATTCTCCATTGTTCTGAAATATAGATGACTGACCAGTTGAATTTTCATGAGTTTTTTGGATATAATTTAACATAAATGTGAGTACCTCTGTTTGAGTTTTTACATACGATTAGTCTTCACTTTATGCTTATAATTCCACCAATCGAATGTTTTCATAAATTTATGAAATTCTGTTGCCTAATTCCGTAGAGGTTGCCACCCTAACTAAATTGCTAAAATTATTTCCATAAAACAATATTTATTTATACTTCAGTAGAATTTTATTTATTCTTTAACATACTAAAGTGCAAAAAAACAGGATTCTGATATACACACATACATACATACATGCATACATATACATATATGTATGTATGCATAGATACATATGTATGTATTTGCATATATATTTTGTAATTAAAATTAATGAGCATTTTCCCTAGTTTTATTATTAATTACATAAAAACACGAACTCCTTCCTTCCTTCTCTTCAAAATATTCACATACGTTCGTTACATTCAATAAAACACATATTCACGGCGGCATTCAAAACAGACAGCCGTATAGATTGAAAGACAGCTGAATAGGGACAAAAAATTGGGGGGAGGCATATGGACATCCAAACATTTAATCTTACTATACTCTTTGGACAACAACAACAAACAACGACAATAACAACAAAGAGAAAAGTTACAACAAAACTAATTACAATCAATTTAATAGAAGTACATGAACAGACAGCAAATGACGTGTCTAAGTGACACACAAAATTTCACAAAAGTTGAGATTTTGATTTTAATTTTGTTGATGATGAATTTCAGTTGAAAATTTAAATTAAAACAACAAAAACAATAAAAAAAATATACAGAAAATAAATCATTAAATTTTATATTTTTAATTGCTTTAGTTTTTTTATGAGAACTTTTTTGTTGATTTTTTTCCTTGCATTTCTTAAGGCCATTAAATTGCCTTGAGTTGTTTATGGGGTTAACATTATTAAAGCGTTAGCATTTTGGGGAGAGTGGAGAGTACATACACACATATATAATTGCATTAAATTGTAATTAAAACATAAGACAAGAGAGGGTGCTGTTAGTAGAGGCATGGGGGACATGGGGTCGGTCTATTTATAAAATTCATTAAAAATTAATTTTATGAGGGGAACAAAACAACAACTACGTTACAACGAAATTATATTCTTAGCCATCATAATGCTAATGAATGAGAGGGTCGAGGTAATCAATACCCTCAGTGGAGATAATTTAATTTCTCTTTTTCTTTTTTTTAATTAAATTCAAATGAGTGGCCTATTTTTGAATGTTACAAGTACCACGTTGTTTTGCCTAATGACAGCACCAGCATACTTAGCAATATGAATTCATTGCCAAGAATACATACATAACATAACATACATAATTGGTCATTACAACCCTTCAGTCAGGATTACGACCTTGTTTCTCACACCACTTATGTTGTGTGCGTTAATTTTATACATGAGTGGCGGAACTTATAGTTTAAAGTCTACTCCCAACGACACATTTTTGAGAAACTTTTCATGACAATTTTTATTTACTCTCCGAGTTTTTGTCAGAAATCTGCTGAGAGAAAGTCGCCGAAGAAATACCTTTTGTATTTTGTTTTGATATCTGGCCTGGGGCTCGAACCCTGGCTTTACGTCTAATAAGCCAACACACTACCTACTAGACTACGTTGACTTCGCTACTGAATGCCATGCCTAAGCTTATCTTGTAAAGATAGTGCCCATTGTGCTGTAATGATATGAACAAGGCTTTCAGGAAACTCCTAAGAATGTAAACAATGAATCATGCACTTTTTATGGTCCCACCAATAGTGACCTTTAGGATCATTAGATGAACAGACATAGTAAATCTGAAAGCAAATCAAATGGTGTTGAATAAAATCCAGAGACTGCGAGTGAAATGTTGAATTTAAATTTTCTGAACAAGTTGTAGCAGTGAAGACCAGTGTTTTGGAGACAATGGTTAGGATAATGAGAGCCAAGCCCAACACGGAATTCAGTCGAGTGGCTAACCACTTCCTCTGCAACTATTAACTGGAATCTACTATGTCTAGGATTCTGGTAAATGCTTCGCAATGTAACTTTGTAACACAAGTGAATGGAGTAATCTGCAAGCTACATACTCTCTAGAATAGTTACTATTTTATGCTGTAAGCATGAAACAGGCCCATGAGTTTCTAATCCCAGAATAAAATATTCCAAAATCATAGGGAAACTTTCGAGTAACTTACAAGCGAATGTCTATGCCATTTAAAGATGTGCTCCGCTCAACTTGTATGGAAGGTATAGAGAAACTACTGCAGAAGTCGGTAGTCCTGACGTCTGTGGTGAAAACGTTGGTCTTCACATCCCTTAATTGTGTGCCATAACCTCAACTTGGGAGAATAAATCTTCAAGTGGGAAACTTCTCAAAGCAGAACAGATGGCTTTTATAAGATTAAAACGAAGATACTAAGGTACTATCTGGGGAAAATTAATCAACTACAAAATACTTCGTCTTTACAAACCTTCAGTCAGGATTACAACCTAGTTTGTTATACCACTAATGTTGTGTGTGTCAATTTTTAAACATGAATGGCGGGGATTTTTGAGGAAACTTTTCATGGCAATTTTATTTGACTCTCAGAAAGGGAACTTCCACGCTGCTTATGATGCTAGAACCTATATGCGGTACAGTGACAGTTGTTTGGAAGGGCATATTTAACGAAAGGAAATATAAAGAGAGGTTCAAGCCAAATGCCTTGCAGACAATCAAAAGTTTTGTTGGAAAATTTCAATAAGAAGAGTTTGGAGTTACGCATTAGGCTACTGAAGAATAAACTTTCAGTAGGGCATTGCCGATTTAAAGAACACTTTTCCAGAATACAAATCATCTCGTACCGAACATATAAATTCTGTGATGATGAGAAAGGAAAATTAGAACACATTCGTGCATCCTGTAAGGCATTAGCACATGCTAGAAAGACATACATGGAATCGTTTTGAAGTCACCATTGTTTAGTAGGTGCGCCTCCAACAAAATGAAATATGGTAGAAAAATATTTCTTCGGCGACTTCGTCTCAGTAAATTTCTGGCAAAAACTCTGGGAGTAAATAAAAAAAATTGTCGTGAAAAGCTTCTCAAAAAAATCTGTCATTGGGAGTCGGCAAACTGTTTCACCACTCATGTACGAAATTAACACAAACAACATAAGTGATTTGATAAGCTCGGTTGTAATTCTGACTGAATGACCAGTTATGTATGTATGTGAATCGATTTTCATACAGGCAACACAGTGGAATAATGACTTTTATTGTCGTACTTAACGTACAAGTTCATACGATTGATTTACTTTTGCCCTGCAGGGAATACATTCGATTTGTAGACCTCTTTAAGCACTTTAAGAGCGAATCTATTTTTTATTGTCTGAAACTCATTTTTAAAATAACGATTGAATTGTATATTGTTAGGCTTCATAATAAATTGGTTTTAAAATATCAAACTGTCTATTAACCATAAGGCCATAGACAATTTATCTTGTGATTATTTCTTTAAAAGTTTACACTGAGAAAAAAGTATGTGCTGATTATAATTGACAAGCACTGTGTATCTTTCCTGATTATAAAGTTTTATATTAAAATTGAAAGGCCATAATAAGCCATAAATCGTCATCAAATATAGTCGGCCTAACTGCACAAAAATTTCTCTGCCTGTAAGCCACACAATGCGTTTAATAGTATGAAGAAAGAAAAAACATTAAATTTATGTTTCTAATCCATTATTTTATTTATTCAATCTGTCAACCCATTTCAAAAATTTAAAATTTTGTTTAATACCAACAACAACAACAACACATGTTAACCTTTTCCTTTTTACAGAGAAAAAAAAACGAGAACAAATTTTAGAGAAAAGATTTCCATGCTTTTTTTTTACAATTTGTCAGTCAATATGAATTATCTGTTAACCCAATACATCCATCAGGAATCGTGTTAAGGTTAAAAGCAATACACACACACACAGGCATTATCTCATAATGTTATCATCCTGTTAATGGATTTTCTAAAACAGAAAATCTTGTTACAATGAATTTCTATAAAATTTTGAATAATAAAACGAAATAAAAGGTTATTGAACACATAAATGCTACGAATACGTATATGGGCCAAATGTGAAAGGTTTTAAACTAATAGAGAAGGTAGCATAAGTTGCGTTTGGAATAAGAAAAACATTTTGATTTCACTCCAAAGCCCTAAAAACAGTCGTGGGCAAATTGATATGTAAAGGGTCCGCCAAATAACTTTTTTTTTGAATATGCTTTAAAAAAAAAACTACTGAATATTTTCTCAAATTTCTTCTTTTATTTGAAAGTACAATCCTTCCGGTTAATAATGGAAAATAATTTCATTCAAATGGCTGCCGCGGCTGGCCATGCAGTAGCCTACAGGATCGGTCCAATTTTTGAGCACATTATCGATTGTGTGCAGCTATATTTCACCAATGGCTTCACGAATATTGTCCTTTAAAGCGTCAATTGTCTCTGGCTTGTCGGCGTAACACTTATCTTTGACGGCACCCCACAAATAATAGTCCAACGGTGAGGCTGATAATGCGATCTTCAAAAACAGGTCGCAAAACATCGAGTGTAGCTTCGGCTGTGTGGCACGTAGCGCCGTCCTGTTGAAACCAAATGTTGCCAATATCCTCCTCTTCAATTTTTGTGAACAAAAATTCGTTCAACATAGCCCGATAACGATCGCCATTGACTGTAATGGCCACTCCTTGCTCATTCTCGAAAAAAATTGTCCAATTATGCCTCTGGACCAAAATCCGCACCAAACAATGACTCGTATTGGGTGCGTCGGCTTTTCAATGTATGCGTGCGGGTTTTCTGTGCCCCAAACGCGACAATTTTGCTTGTTTACAAACCCGCCAAGATCAAAATGAGCTTCATCTGAAAAAATGATTTTTTTTGCCAAAATCGGCATCTTCTGGTGTAGGCTACTACATGGCCAGCCGAGGCAGCCATTTAAATGAAATTATTTTCCATTATTAACCGGAAGGATTGTACTTTCAAATAAAAAAATAAATTTGAGAAAATATTGAGTAGTTTTTTTTTTAAAGCATTTTCTTCTCAAGATTAAGCCTTAAACTTTCAATCATTTGTCATAAGATTTCCTAGGAATACAAGCAAAAAAAGAATACAAAACAAGCTTAAAATTTAAGGTTTTCAAATCGTTTACACTTTACAGTGAAACGTACGTATATTAAATTTGTTGTGTCCCCCCTTCCTCTTTTTGCCTGGTCCTTAAGATTGTTTTTTTTCTCTTCCTTTAGAGATCGTTTATCATATTTTGATGAACAATATTGCGTTAGAAAAAAACAAAAAACTCTCATAGATTATGCGAATATTACAACAAAATTTATTGTACAATACATATCGTATATGAGGCGTATAGGAAGAACGTGGTGTTATATACTTATATACAATATACAGTTACATAAGGTCATGAGCATTTCACACACATTCCGCTTTACAGCTGTGGTAGCTGCAACATAAGTCATTAACACAATTTCTCCAGAAGCAACAGCAAGTAGTGGCGGAAGAAGAAGCAAGAAAAAAAATCCTGTTTCAACATTTAAAATCTTACGAAAATAATAATGATTGTACTGTGGTTCTCTTTTATGATTTAATTTTTATGTGCGTTTAAATATTTAGAGTGACCAGATGCGAGAATGCATAAAAAATTTTAAAATTTTTTTTCAGGACACTAGTAACACTAGGATACGTACATACATAATTGGTCATTACAACCCTTAGTCAGAATTATGGACCTAGTTTCTCTCAACACTTATGTTGTGTGTGTTAATTTTATACATGAGTGTCGGGACCTACAGTTTAAAGTCGACTCCGAATGACAGATTTCTTGAGAAACTTTTTCACGGCAATTTTATTTATTCGCAGAATTTTTACCAGCAAAACTGCTGAGAGGAAGACGCCGAAGAAATAGTTTTTTCATATTTTCGTTTTGATGTCTGACATGGGGTTTGAACCGTGGCCTTACGTCTAATAAGCCAATACACTACCAACTAGACTACGGCGACTTACAGTAACACTAGGATACTGGTAGTAATTCTTACGTTATCCAGGACTTTGCAGAGAAATTTACCCCTTAAACCATTGCCGGTGTAACTATTATCTTATACAGCTAGGTTGACATAAGAAGTTTGGATTTTATCGTATGCAAATTGCATTTTAATGGTTAAAATAAGTTTTCCCAACCCTTTCCAGGGTATTTTGCCTCCGCAAGAGTTTTAAAATCGAGGTATTTGACTTTGGAGTAAAAATTTAGTTTAGTAATGACTTTTTTCTTTATCTTGGATCTCACGTGGATTGGTATCGTCCCATACTCGACAAATTTGTTTGTTCACACACGCATTCATTCACTCCCTAAATATAGGCATATAGTACCTGTTAATTTCATTTAATTTTTTGTCACGGACAGGAGATTGACCGTCTTAAGAAATAAAGCCTTTGGAATGGTTCTATCAGTATCCGTAAAATATACGCCTTTCAGCGTACACTGCATTACGTTTTCATGCCCCGAACATCAAGAACATGAACTAATTTCCTAAAGTTCACAACAGCCTTAGTTACAGATGATATCTTATTAAGCAATCAACATGGGGTCCTTTATACAATAAAAGAAAAACTATTCTTTCAGTTTTTTCTTCCAAGCTGGTCACTTTTGCCCTCCCCTAGAAAAATGTAAAGAATATGAGAGTGAGAGTATGTGTTTCAAAATGGCTCTTTGGGGAAATGTGGTTGAACTCCTTCAACTTTTTATGTTGTTGTTTCCTGTCTTTTTTGTTATTGTTGTTGTTGTTATCGTAACATACGGTATTACTTTGTATCAGTTTTTTCCTTATTTTTGCATTTTTTTTCTTTCTATTTTGTTTCGTTTCATCTTTATTTTCATGCATAAATACCAACACGCACGATTTAAATGTGCGAAAAAAGCGATTTATCATCTACACAATTACGCATTCTGTTAGTAACGTTGTTAACACTAAACCATACTTACAAACACATACATATACATATGCTTACATCGACTTACACACAGACACACATGAACACTTAACAGAACTCACATTATGAATGATGATAGAGCTGACACTAGAGCAGCTAATGTTGCTATTGCTGTTGCTATTGCTATTGCTATTGGTGTTGCTATTGCTACTCCAACATAGTGTTGGTAGTGGTTGATGGCGATGACGATAACGATTAAATTTTAGCATAAAAAGAAGCGTTTGGAAAAAAATACGAAAAAAACCGGGGGAAAAAAATGTACAAGATTGTTACAATGATACCCAAGCTCTCACCACCCACTAGACGCCATGAACCGTTTTAAGCTTTAATGGTAATAAAATGTGTGTTCACAACAATAACAACAAAAAGAAAATTGAGGAAAAAAATGGAAAAGAAAAGAAGGAGATACAGAGAGATATATAATCGTTTTTACTTAAAATAGGAGTACCTTTTTAAAAACATTATAATTTTACCCAAAAGATTAAACACACACACACACACACACCGATACTCTTGCCGCACTTCTTAAGCTTACCCACGATTTCACGCACACACACTTATACAGACACTTATAATTTGATTTATATTTAGAACACTTGTACGAGTATATCATTAAAAGTGAAAGTGAGGATTTTTGCGTGTCTATGTGTGTATGTGTGCGTGCGTGTATGTTTGAATGTGTGAAAAAGGATATTGTTGCTGTTAAAAATTATCCTTTTATTTCATTCGTTGGTTTTTTTTTCTCCACACGCTTTCAGCATTCGCTCGCCGTTAATATCCAATTTATATGCACTTAAATTATAACCGTATGGCATATAACGTGTGTTCATAATATTTCTATAAATCTTAAGTTTTTAATGTTTCTCTTACACTCTCTCTCTTCCTTCCCCTCTCCCTCTCACTCCTTTTATGGTCATGATAAACAATCTGTTTTGCAAGCCGTTTCTATTCACTCATTCTCTGTATGCATGCACGTATCTATCTATGTATGTATGTGTGGGAGATTTTTTTGTGTTTAAATGGTAATTTCCAGGCAATTTAGTTGAAAATTTATTGATGTTTTGCAAATATTGTATATGAAAAATATAACGGCATTATCATAAATACAATGGGCAACAAATAAAAAAATTTATAAACTTAAGAAAAAAGATTCGTAAGTTTTGCCGAAAGGTCAACAACTAATAAATATACGTTGAAGAAAAACCAAAAGTAAGCCTTTGGCCATTCACGCATGCCTTAAAACGAACTGCCCGGTGCCCTGGACGATTTCGCACAACACAATTGAAGGTTAGCTTAACCGTAAATCGAGCTTTGTATCATAAATGATACATTTCAATTTTTGACACAATATAACTTTAATTCAGAAAAGATTGGATGCCTGATATTTTTTTAATTCGTTAGTATTGTTATCGCCATTATTTTAAACCAAATAAAAAAAGAAAATTTCAAACACGGGTTACAAAATTCAAAAACTTCATAATTCTAGCTTATGTATCATTTTTGATACATACGACTTTTTTAGGGATTTTTTGTTCTTGTGTATGTAATTTTTTTAAGATTTCAAAGATTTTGTGAAGTTTTATCGTAATTAATACAATATTTATGATTTTTGAGAAAGTATTAAACGTTAAGTGTGGAACGAAAGTGAAATGTTCTTGATATTGATTGAAGTAGTCGTAGTCTAGTATGTAGCGTGTTACCTTATTAGACGTCAGACCAAAGTTTAAACCTCAGGTCAGATAATTTCAAAAAGGTTGTAATGACCGATTATATATTAATTATATATGTAATATTCCCGCTGCTAAAGACTTTGAAGAAGAAGAATGTAGAAGCTCGTCTTATGAACTGAAGAAAGTATTGGCAGCAACTTGGAACAGAAAAAACTGCCTTTAGTAGTTTGGGATGAAAAAATATTACCAATTTTGACACAGATTGCTAGCAGCTGTTTCCTGAAATGTTGTAGAGCCTTTCTTACTGCCCTTCTCATATTTATCTCACGTGACAGACAAACATTAGAAAAATGTGTTTCGTCCCATGTTTTATTACAGATGATAATATTTCGGTCAACTACGTACGTATGAGATAACAGAATCATTCGCTTTGATAATGATATATTTACACCCATTACGCCTTTTCGAAAAATGAGCTGAATGTCTTCCAGCCTTTAATAATCATGCTTAAAGCCTTTTTTGAAATTCGAATGAATATGATTTTTTTCCTAAAAAAATATATTTATCTTAATTTTTTGTTAGAAAATTTTAACCATTTTTATAAAACTTTTATCACACAACTTGTAGTTTTATGTAAGAAATAATACTATATAAATAGTTTGGGATTATCTATCATACTTTCAGAGCAGCCCGTATATCCTTTTTTTAAGATTTTTAAAAAATTAATTTTTTTTCGCCTAAAAGGTAAGAAAATTAAAGAAAATATATTCAAATAATGATGCTTATGTTTTTATGTTCCTTTTTGGTATATTTTCATCTCAGATTAAAGTTTTTTAGCAACAGAATTCAAAAAGTTTTTAATTCTATTGTGGAAAATGAAAATTACCTCCAGCGACTTTAATTGAAATTTGATACTTAATGATGGAATATTTAAAGTGATTGTTAGGGAAATTAACTTAAGGATATTTATTTATTAATGCTTGGTATTGATTTATGTTTTCTTTCCTTTTGTTTTGTTTTTTTACCTTTTCCACTCATATCTAAATTTGTCGCTGTAGGTTAGTAACTAATTGAATTTGATGGTCGTTATAAATTTTGTGGTCCACCGAAGTCGAATTGGCAGTTTTAGACTCAAGTACATGCTACGTGCGTAGCAACTACTTACAGCAGTATTTGGGGAAACCCGTATCCAGGAAACCAGAGAGGAATCAAAGAGTGAAAATTGCTATTGACATAATTGATGTTCTATTGCAACAGGAATCTTTTTTACCTCACATGACGTTGACAACAAATATTTCTAACGAATCACAAGAATGGCTTGTACCATCAGGTTTCAGTGTTACTGATGCGAGTGACACTAAGCTGTCCTATCTAAGCAATTGGAAACATATAAATCGCCACAAAGCAGGGTGCTAGATGTCAGATTATTACCATTTAGAAATAAATAAAACCAAACTGACATGAATTGCTTGATTTTTATGTAAAAAACCATGCATGAAGTTTTTTAAAGGCTCGTTCTACGGTAAAGAGATGTTAAGGTATCTTATGTGATAAACAATATTCCCTCAAACTGTCCTCAATTTTTAGTCCATCGGTTTCAAATAGAACGTTTGATTTTAGAATTACAACTAGGGACTTCTGGTCTGTAGATCCTCTGGTTCCCCATGGCGCCCTTGCAGTATACACTGATGGCTTAAAGATGACTGACAGGGTGGTGATATTAAACTTGCCTAACCACAGCAGTGTTTTCCAAACAGAGGACAAGGCAATTTGAACACCGCTACAATGCTTGTTGTCCATGAAATCCATGAAAATCTCTAGATTAACTCGGACAGCCACGATTAAGCCCCCTAAGAACGTAGTTTCAACCTCCGTCCTTGTCCATTAATGCTGAGGATTTCGCATCATTCACAGGTAGACCTTATTTGGGTTCCGGGACAAAACGGTATCCTTGGAAATTACATTACTGGCCTAGAGAAGGTACGGAGCTCGCAATCTCCGACATTTTACAGGATGAGGGTATTCCGATACATACATAATTGGTCATTACAATCCTTCAATCTGGATTATGATCTAACCACTGATGTGTGCTTTAATTTTATACATGAGTGGCGAGACCTACAGTTTAAAGTTGATTCCGTACAACAAATTTTTAAGAAACTTTTCAGGGCAAGATTTTTCCAGAATTTTTCTGAGAAATAGTCAACGAAGAAATATTTTTTCATATTTCGTTTTATTTGAGATGTCTGATCTGGGGTTTGAACCATGGCCAACACAAGACTACGACAACTCCATTCCGATTATCTCATTAAATTTGGATATTATCCGCTTGTTTTACAAGAAAGCTCAATCTAATTGGGCGCAGGAATCTACACGTAATGTTGTTATACACTGTTGAATATGTATGAACAAGAAGAGAACCGACTCATTTATGTCCTCTAATATCATGGCCAACCATCGCACAATAGCGATTCTTATGAGCTTTAGTCATTTTGGTAGGTATGCCGACAGACTCTGAATTTCGTCAAATGACTTCTGCGGGAGCTGTGTGTGATGAGGAAGAATAAACTGTGTTAAATATTGTGTGAGCCCTGTGATTGTCTTAAAGAGACGGAGATTTTTGGCCTCTCATTTTCTGATATCTCTAACCGAGCTCTCCAGTATCAAGATTGCTGCAAAATCAAGCTATACTTTGGATTCGGGTTGGTTCCTCTAGGGAATGTTTGATGCGCGAGTAGAATTAATTTTGGTATCACAATAGGCCTTAAATGCTGGCCTAAGGACAAGGACTAACTTACATACATACATAGATAATTGGTCATTACAACCCTTCAGTCAGGATTACGACCTAGTTTCTCACACCACTTGTGTTGTGTGTGTTAATTTTTATACATGAGAGGCTGAGACCTACAGTTTAAAGTCGACTCCGAACGACAGATTTTAGAGAAACTTTTCATGCCAATTTTATTTACTCTCAGAGTTTTTGCCAGAAATCTGCTGAGAGGAAGTCGCCGAAAAACACTTTTTGTATCTTTGTTTAGATGTCTGGCCTGGGGTTCGAACCGTGGCTTTTACGTTTATTAAGCCAACACACTACCTAATAGACTACGGCGACTTTGGCCTCTCATTTTCTGATATCTCTGACCGAGGTGTATAATATAAATATTCTACAAGCAAGATTTAATTTTGATCTCGGATTGGTTTCCTCTCGGTAATATGATGCCTGTGTAGAATTAATTTTTGTGTCACAATAGGCCTTAAATGCTGACCTAACGGGGACCTCTTCCTTCAAGGAGGTCATCTAACCTAATTTTTATTTATTTTTTTTTTTTCAAAACTACAGCCTACAAATGCTTGGTACGGCATTTGAAACCACAAAGTCCCAAGCTTTTTCGAATAATTCGACTTATCAGCTTTTACGAGAAATTCAATTTTTGTTTATGGAGCGGATTTCCTAAAATTTTTGCTTTGATCTCCAATAACTTGCGGCGTTCGAATTGAGTGTGAACAAAGAGAACTGGTGCCAGTCTGTATATGTTCAATCTACTCCAAGTATTTTAAGCACCAATAGAGGAACCAATAGACGAACTAATACCGAGTGGTGGGCAAGTTTTAAAAGATTATATTTATCTCATATCATACTTCTATAACAGTGATGCGTTTGTCGTTATCTCACCGCTTCATGGTGAAAAGTGAAATAATTTTGAAATCCCGAAGCTTTTTTAAGAAGTTATCGTAGTCTTATAGGTAGTGTGTTGAATTATTAGACGTGAGCCCATGTTTCTATGTATGGCTCAGACATTTCCAACAAAACGAAGTATGAAAAAATATTTCTTCGGCGACTGCCTCTCAGCAGATTTCTGGCAAAAACTCTGAGAATGAATAAAATTGCCATGAAAAGTTTCTCAAAAATCTGTCGTTTGGAGTCGACTTTAAACAGCATAACTGGTATGAGAAGATAGGTTGTGATCCTGACTATAGGGTTGTAATGACAATTAAGGTATGTAAGTAGGTATGATGCTTTACAGATTACATTTCATAATCCATGTGATAATAATGCAGTATGTTCAATTCTTCTTTTAGAATGAATATGTTCAGTGTTGTTACAATATTTATGTCGCACATAAGTAAGACAAATTAGAACAATTAATCGGTAGACAACAAACATCACGCTTAATAATAAATATTTTCCTACTACTTTATATTAAAGGCCTATTAAAGAGGACATAAAAGATGCGTACATATAAAGTACAATCTTTCTTGTGTTAACGTTTAACGAAAAGAAAAAAAATTAAATAACCTGAGACTGTGTTACAATTCTGCTGTAATTAATTACTTTCATATTTATTTAAAACATTCCACTACTTTCCCCATTACCAATAAAAATGATGATAACGAAAAATGTATTCCAATTTGTTTTAAAAAAAATCTCGTGTTTATATTTTATTTCCATTACAGCTTGGCACACTGGTACCAATTGCCACACCAGCCCCACCGACAACAATTGCACCACCAGTACGTGTTGATATACAATCATCGAATTTATTAAACAATTTACCACCTCTACTCAATACACCAACGGTAAGTGTTGCCAAAAAAATGGAAAATAATTTTCGTTTTTCTTTTTACTCGTACAATATTTTAATGTTATTACCTGTTAAGCTTTTATCGAAACTCCTTCTTCATTTGCTTTTTTTTTTGTATTTTTTATTTGTTTTTCTTTTTTTATTTAATTTAATTGAATTTAATTTATATGGAGGAATGTTTGTTTTCGGTTGTAAAATGTAAGATACAAAATAACAGACTATATACACTTAGTACACTGAGAAGAAGTTGATTTAAAATAGAAAGAAAAAGTAAAATTATTTTGTAATTATTAAAAAAATTAAAAATAAATTATAAAATGATTGCAAAATATTTATTTCAAACATATTTTTCTCAGTGTATTTCTTCTTCTTTTTTGTAACACTTGCCTGCCATCTGAGTGTTACTTTTGTTTATAACGTTTTTAATTCATTAGTTTTTTTTCATCATTTATTTAGTTTTTACTTTTATGATTAACTTTTATATTTATTTGTTGTATTATTATGTATGTATTTTTGGTGTTTTTTGTTTTATATTTTTATGTTTATTAAAATATAATTTCATATATTATGCTATACAAACAAACAATCAAACAAACAACCTAAATATCAAAAGATCAACATACAGAGCAACAGACAGACGCTTAATCAATGTATACACACATGGATACACTTTGCTACATAACAAATCTATAAACAAATGAATATAAATTATTTATGTTTTATTGTATGTTTGAAAATATGCCAACAGTTAAGGGTAGAAAAATAGCATTTCTTCCTTTCTGTTTCACATTATTTTTTTCTACAGAAAGTTCTTAATAATCCGGCCAGTGTTTTCAAGTTGTAAACGGATTTACACAAAACCAGGGAAGTCTTTTTAAAAATTTAAAAAATTACTTAATTTTACAAAATGCGGAATTTACAATATAATGTGTATCTGATAGACATACATATGTAGATATGTAGTTAGAGAGAACGAATATAACATTTATGAGGCCTTTATTATCATTAAAGTCCATTTCGATCATGTCTAGAACATACATACATACATAATTGATTATTACAACTCTTAAGTCAGGATTACGCTTTAGGTCCTCACACCACTTATGTTATGTGTGATAATTTTATACATGAGTGGCGAATCCTGTAGTTTAAAGTCGACTCGAAGTGACGGATTTCTTTGAGACATTTTTCATGGCAATTTTATTTACTCTCAGAGTTTTTGCCAGAAACCTGCTGAGCGGCAGTCTTCAAAAAATATTTTTTCATATTTTATTTCGTTCCAGATGTCTGCCCTGGCGTCATAGGGGGTTAGACCATTGTCATTATAGTATATTTCGATAATTTTTGGAGTGAAAGTTTTTTTCACTTTTTCAACTTGAAAAATAACCGCAACTGAAGCATTTTTATTTCTTAAAAAAAACTGCTACTGAATATGTGGCATAAGATAGTTTCTCAAGTTCAGGAGTCTAAATAGCTTCGAAAATAATGACTTAGAGGGATTGCTCCATGGACTTTATTACCAAGCTTAAGAAGGACTTGTGACATCATTGGGCGTCCCTCCACTCAGCACCACAAATAAATTTCTTAAACAATTTAGGAAGCAGTAAATTATGCCGTAAATCACACGTGCCACTGTCTGTAAAACCCGGCCAACTGGTCGAATAAAGCCCGTGGCATTAGGGTAACAAGAAAAATCCATTCCATACATATATCCCGATTCTCTATATACAACTCTAGATAAAAACGAATTGCTATAAAGTATAATAAATTTACCATCTAATTAGGTTCAGTTAAACCGACTTAGTTTGCTCTATGGCTTCCATTTTTTCCTAGTTATGATAATTTCTGCAGAGGTTGTTGCAGAATACTTCCATGCTTAAGCCATGCATACCATAGCTGTAAAAAGTCAGTCTCCCTATAGAAATTTCTGAAGATGTATTCTAAGTAAATTCAATGCTAAGCTTGTGCTGTCTACATGCCTAACAGGGAATATTCCTTTTGTCTCTGTGTATCCAAGTGAATTAATTTTCCCATGTGTACCTTGCAAAAGAGCAAAGCCTGTGAGAGATCAATTGTGTTTAGATTTGCAACGGAATGTCAATTTCACACAAAAATTCATTCTAATTATCGTTTTTTCCAGTTTTTGCAAATGCGTCAGCTATATTGTTTCCTTAACTAGTGCTTTCAGAGACACTTGGTATTCTTAGACAATCTCTGATGTGGCTTACACATTCTCTGGGGTTATAAGGGACACTTTACTTACAGTAAATATGTATTCAACCATAATCAATGTCTTCTGATACTGAGTCCACACAGCGACTGTTCCCACACAAAAACGCATCATCTTGCTCTCTTTATGATCAGTTTGTTGATGCAAGCTATTGTCATAATAGCAACTTTCGGGAATTTTTGTCATAAAACGTGAATTGAGAGCAGGTACAGAGTACAAATAAAAAAATTTTAATTGCTGAAATACATCCGAAATATATGTACGAGGCCTCAAACTGCAAGGAAACTTAACCACAATTTTGCAAATAAGGGTTGTTTATTTGTAGAAGTGTAGAAATCGTCGTAGTCTAGTAGGTAGTGTGTTGGCTTATTAGATGTAAGGCCACGGTTCAAACCCCAGGTCAGACATCAAAACGAAAATATACAAAAATATTTCTTCCACGACTTCCTCTCTGCAGATTTCTGGCAAAAACTCTGAGAGTAAATAGAAATTGCCATGAAAAGTTTCTCAAAAATCTGTCGTTCGGAGTTGACTTTAAACTATAGGTCCCGCCACTCATGTATAAAATTAACACACACAAATTGAGTGTTGTGATAAGCTAGGCCGTAATCCTGACTGAAGGGTTGTGATATCCAATTACGTAGATTCCCTAATGCGTTGTTTCCCTTTTTAACAAAAATTTTTCCGGCTTAGTAGGTCCTATTTATGGTTGGATTCTCGTGAAATTTTTTTGAATTTAATAGGAGCAGGCCCTAATACTGCTCTCTTTCCCTTCACCTGATGTTTTCCTGATTGACGTTGTGAATTCTATTCTCTTTGACAAATTGGAGGGTTTCAAGTACAGATTATTTGTAGCAGCATTAATACCTTTGAAGCAGCAAATCATATGTTCCGCTATTA
This sequence comes from Sarcophaga variegata, assembly GCA_932273835.1. NCBI lineage: Eukaryota > Metazoa > Arthropoda > Insecta > Diptera > Sarcophagidae > Sarcophaga > Sarcophaga variegata. The sequence goes on from OW026362.1 coordinate 68,461,209, forward strand.
TTTTATACCTAACTGTATACAATACGTTAACGTACTATTAATGAAAGGGAAGAGAGAAAGAGGAAACAAAAAATACAATTTATGTACTATAATTTGATTGTAATTATAACACATGCACATCTTTACAGACACCATATGATTACAACATATTCTGTAAGAAATTATTCATTTTGCTTGAATTTTTTTGTTGGTTTTGCCTTATGTTGTTGTAATTAAACACACATTAAGTTACAGGATATAAAGACACACACACATATGCATTTATCTACATACATACATATACAGTGAGTGTCAAAAGAAAGTGTACATTGAAAAAAAGAAATAAACATTAATAAATTACCGTCATTTTTATTTTAAATTTGTTGCATTGCCAGTTTTTGAAATTGAAACAAAAAAAAAATTACAAAAAAATTTCAAAATATTGTGAAAAATTTTTGGGGCACTTTCCTTAAGTAATAACTGTTAAGTTTGCCGATTATTAGAATTTTATGCTTGGTGTACACATTCTTTTGACGCTCACTGTATACATACATTTCTACAATATTTGTAGACATATTGAGCATTTGCTTTAGCAATGTATCAAACAGTTTGAAGATTATGGGGTTTTTTGTATTAAAGATTTAATAACTCACATGCCTTGAAACATATGAATAATTTGTTTCAGTAGCTTCATAAAATTAATTATTAAAATTATAAAAACAATATGAAATCAGGCATCTGTTTTAACACAGAAATTATAATGAATTAAATACAACACGAAATATTTTATTAGACAAACGAACGAGATGAACAATTTGAATTCGAATTAGGCTGTGGCTTGGAATAAATCATGAAACGTTAAAGGAGTATGTAGATAGAATTTATATTGCAAATGACTAAATCAAAAGGGATAACTTCTAATCCTATGATTGCTTACAACACACACACACATACCCCTGGAAATATTGTTTAAATTGTTGAAAAACAAAAGGTTTATTTGGACGGAAATGAATGTTTCTCGTTTTTTTTTTTTATTAAAAACTAAAGGAAAAGTAATCAACAATTTGCCATTTGACCTGCACATGTTGTTTTTTTTTTTATTAAAAGAATAGAAAAGGTCCAGCCTGGCTGCCATATTTATTTAAGGCTTGAACAAAGTTAAAGCGTTAAATTTTGGATATCCTTTGTTAACAACAAAAAAAAATTTAAAAAAAAAAAAATTTTCAAGTGTAAACTAACAAAGGACCTTCATGTGAAAATATTACATACAATAGAACAACCAAAAAAAAGGAGGAGGAAAATATTAAAAAATAAGTCCCTTTGTTTTCACATTTATTTACTTACAATGAATTGGTATTTTTCCTTTTATTTTTATTAAATACGACCAAAAAACAAAAGAGGACTTTGAAAAAAGGAATTTCAAATAATATGTTCGTTTTATTTACTCGGGTTATTTCCTAGAACAATTTGTATTTCTGCATCCATAAATATTTCTGGGGAAAGCTAACAAAACAAAAAAAATGAAATAAAATCCAAAGTAAAGAAAAAATTAAATTTAAAAATATACACCCGCAAAGAGACAAATAGTATGTGAGAAAATTGTAACACAAAAATTTTTCTTCTTTTTTTCAAACATTCCCAATAAGTAGGCTTGATTTGAACATTATTGATCACATAATCTCAGTTTTAAAAATCCTCTACGATATGGTCGATTAATCACTAAAAGCATCCTGCAAGTAATTGAGATAAACCGGCTAGGCAATTAGCTAATCATCCCAAATAACACTATGCGACAAAATACAAAAAGTTAAATACAAGATCAATCAAAAATTTTGAAAATTTTTGAAATTAAAGTTCTTTTGATGAAACATCATATATTAAAATTATGACTAAGCTGTTGTACTCTTTAAATAATAACTACGGTAATTTTTGTCCCATTTTATCAAACGAATTGTCAAACTCTTGACAAGAGAATGCACTTTAATAATGTCTCCACTAATTTCATATTTTTGAATTAAATTTTGCAGTTAAGAATGGTCAAACTTGAAAAAATAAGAAAAAAAGTAATACCTTGGAAGTTTACCCCATCAAAACTCATATCATATAAGTTTGAATAAAATGTTTATGTACACCGTTTGAAATGCTAATCTCTCCCCTTTATAAAAAACTTAGGATTTAGATAGATAGGTTCAAACATATTTGGGTAATCAAAATTTTGTGTGAAAAGATCAAAGAAAAACGCCTTTGTCAAATAAAACAAGTTTGGAGGGTTCGAGAAATATAAAAAAAAAATATTTTTGAGTTTTACTTAACTAACTGAATAACTTAGTCTTAGAGAGTTACTCGGTTGTATTTTCACTGTCGCACCCTGTAAGTGGTCATTACAACTCTTCAGGAAGGATTACATCCTTGCTTCTAACATCACTTATGCTGTAGGTGGTAATTTTATATATTAGTGGCCGAACCTACAATTTAAAGTTGATTCGGCAATTTTATTTCACTCTCAGAGTTTATGCCAGAAATCTGCTGAGAGGCAGTCGCCGAAGAAATATTTTTTTCCTTTTTTCGCTTCTTTGAAAATGTCTGACCTGATATCTAAAAAGCCAACACACTACCTATAAGATTACGGCGACTTCAATCCAAACACTTTTAATCTGTTGAACAGACCTGGATGCATAAAGAAACTGAATGTTTAAGCGTATGGCGTATACATTATTGGTAATAGTCTCCATGGACCATAGGTCCACTAGCTATTCGCTGATAATGCGAAACGAAATCGAACTTTATCGGAAGAAAATGCATAAAGAATAATGTGCGAGAGAGATTATAGCCGAAGTAAGATGAAGCTTCGAAGGCGAGGATTGACTATTATAATTGACACTTGTGTGACTGTTTGAAGTCACCGTAGTCTAGTCGGTAGTATATTGGCTTTTTAAACTCAAGGCCATGATTCAAACCAGAAGTCATATATCTCGTACGAAATGAAATTTTGAAAAGAATATTTCCTCCTTCCACGCAGTAGATTTCTTGCAAAAACTCTGGGAGTAAATACAAAGTTGCCATGAAAAGTCGACTTTAAACTGTAAGTCTCGCCACTCATGCATACAGTCACTCATGCATTAAGTCACGCAACACAATGGGTATGGATTATCTATCCAGCTAGCTAGGCTAGGATATAATCCAGACTAAATGGTTGTAATGAGCAATTGAGTAAGGACTGGTTTGATTAAGCAATGCTAAATCTGTTAATGAAATAATAAAACTGCAATCAAATCAAACCCAATATAGTCGTGAATATGAAATTTAGTACAACACGTTGATGAATAAATTTTACGTTGGCTTATACACATAATGGAGGAGTTAAGCAATAGCCTTCCACTAGCTGTCGTTTCCTTTATACATCCGTCTCGTCTACATCAACTTCAGATAAATAGGCATTGCTATAAACTTTATAGTATAAAGCATAATAAATTACCACTTAATTAGGTTCAATTAAACCGTCTTAGGTTGCTAAAGAATTTTCTGAATACTCGTGTTCTTCCTCGTCGTCTTAACTTCTGCAGAAGTCTTTGTAGAATTTTTCGAAACTTAAGCCGTGCATATCATAGCTGTGCATGGTGAGTCTCCCTTTGGGTGCTTCTTTAGATGTATTCTAGGTAAGATTCAATGCAAATCTTATGCTGCCTATATGCCTAACAGGGCAAATTCCTTTTGTTTCTGTGTATCCAAGTGATTTCAATTTCCCATGTGTACCTTGCGAAAGAGCATCGTCTGTGGGATATAAAACGTTTATAGCTTTGCAACGGAATGTCAATTTCAGACAAAAATTCATTCCAATTATCGATAGAGGGTTCAATATACGCATGAGTCTGGCATCCATGAAAAATGTTATCCACAGAAAATATCTGTTTTTGGTACCCACTGTTTCACGATATCTGGCAAAACTGGCTTTTTTCTACACAACTTAAGAAGTGAAACTAAGGGAGGAATTTTGTTTCTTAGCAAGTAGATCAGACGCATAGGATGAAGTAGGCGAGTAGCAAAACTGTATACCACCGTGGACCGCTATGTCTGACAGCATATCCCGCTTCAAAAGTTGAAATCTTCCAATAAAATCAGGAAGCCCGACTAATGTGCTCAATTTGATGACTCCAATTGTAGGGTTTTGTATAACAAGCGCTTCTCTAAACCATTTTTCTAGAATGGAAGGTTATTGTCTTTGCTATTATTAAATTGCAGATAATTGCTATGAAATTCAGTGGGGCCTTAAGCCGTCATCTTGAGGACTTAGTTTATGCTGACGATACTTGTTTGTCCACCGTAAAATTTAAGTTGACTGATATACTGTAGCAGGTGATTATCTAGAAATAATGCTTTCTTTGTTTTCGGTGTAGAGGTAAGGAACCTGGCTAATCTACTATTATAAGAGATTGTTGTCAGTGTTATCTCTCACTTTTGTTGAGAAAGATTATACTGGGGCCTAATTTATATCCATAATAAAAGGTGTTACAATCTCTATCTAGAATTTCATTTGCTTAACGTACTGTTCTATGCAAGGAAGTTAAGGGATAAGCGGGAGCATAGCTTTATTAAGACGTCTGATTATTTGCACTTCCTCTGTAAAGTAAAGTAAAGTAGAAACTCATGATTCCATTTCTCTTTAAATATAATTTTCTAAAACGATTATTTTGTATTATATTTAGACTTTGAATTAAAAGAAAAGCTACAAATACCTCTTAGGGATGTTTTCCCTGTGTATTTAATAGCTCCTGACTTTTTCTTCTGCTTTAAAAAAAGAAATCCTTTAGTAGGCGTTTTCCATTAACACAGAGACATACGTTAAGGAAAGCACACCTAAACAAAAGACACACTTTGGCACATTGGATTTGGCCACCTTTGGCACATTGGAATACCATTTAATTTTGCGAGCAGATAAGAAACAACACAACAAGAAAAACGTAAAAAACTTTTTACAAAAGCAGTGAAAGGAAAGTCGTTCGAAAGCCTTAATAAGATTATGTCAGCTGTAAGGCGATGGTGAATGAAGCATCTTCTGCTTGAAGAACAACAGTTTTCTACTCAATGCCTTAAAACGGCTTTATTTTCATTTCATTTTCTTAGTCAACTCAAGTTAAACATGAAAGAGAAACAAAAACAAAAAAAAAGATAAAAAAAATTATACATTCACACAGGAATGATTTTCTCATTTCCTGGTGTCCTTAATTTTTTTTTCTTCCCCATTTTCTTATTTTTTTTTTTCACTCGGTTTTCATATGTATTTCACCTTGTTTTTCTTTAAGGGCTCCAGAGCCATTTCGTTGTGCAATTGAGTTGTGCTTTAAAAATATAAGAAGCGAAAAAGAAGATCCTTTTTTTGTGTTCCCTTTATTCTTTGTATTCTTTTTGCCCCTTTTTTTATGTAGTATATTTGTGTCTCTTTAATACTACTTTTGTCTCCTCTTTTTTATTTGCCCTGAAATTTAGCATTTTTATTTCAGTTTCTATATTTCAAGGCAGGAAAGTCTGTGTCTACTGGAAATTAAATTTTGGTACGTTTGTTCCTTTCTTCACATTTTGGTACGTTGCTTTGCATTAAGCTTTTCCAAGCGGAAATTTTTGTTATCTGACGTTAAATTTGGTGAAGTTATTCGAATATGCTAGAGTCTGTAGAGCAAATATAATGAAATTTCCATTGAACAAGAAAAATTGCGTTGTTTATCCAAATTGTTCATGAAAAACCTGACTTTTTGTTGAACAAAACTTGTGTTTAATTTAGTTTTGAATGTTTTTTATTTTTTTTTTTTTAAATGTTGCTTCCATATACACATACATAACTGGTCATTACAACCCTTTAGCCAGGATTACGACCTAGTTTCTCACACCACTTATGTTGTGTGTATTAATTGTATACAGTGGTGGCCACGAATTTAAGACACGACATTTTACTTATAAATACATTTGTGATCATTTTTACATCTTATCAAAAATATTTTAGGTCCATGATATTTTTCTTAAGATTTTAGTAATATTAGGAAGAAAAACTAATAATATTTTGCTACCTATATTTAGTTAAGAATTTTTATTTACATATTATATAGATCAAGACAAAATGCTAGTCGGGATTTGATATTTTTTTGACACAAGTGGTTTACGTTGTGCAATACACCCACGCAATTTTTTCTCAGTTAGACATCTTCTTATTGCCCTAAACGAAATAGCAATACCAAAATCCAATGCAATTTTATTTTTTATTTTACTTAAGCTCGTGAAAAGATTATTAGCAGCTACTCTAGGGTGTAGTTTTTCGGGCTCTAGTTGCTGTTTGGCATTTTGGTGGTACCATATTGCTTGATGTGTTCCAGCGCGTTGTAAATCTTGCATCTAGAACATTTAAGCAGCTTGGATATCTCCATTATTATTTTTCCATCAAATTTTAGTTGTTGGATCAGTTTTCGCTCGGCATCGGTATTCCAAGTACCGCTGGCCATTTATAATTAAATATTTCTATGTATTCCAACATAAAATAATATAAAACATTTGTTGCTCAACGTTTAGCTTCAAAAATCACTAAAAAATCACTTAATAACCAGATATTTCTGAAATGTCTTAAATTCGTGGCCAATTTCGAATAAACGTTTTTACAATAATATGATCAAAAAGCAACAAAATGTAAAAAGAAAAAAAATAAAATAATGGTACTTTTTCTTAGTATTACAGGGTACATAGAAGAATAAAGAATATCAAATTTGATATTACAGGATTGTAAATATTATCACAACTAAGTCAGTCATATGCCGTGTCTTAAATTCGTGGCCACCACTGTACATGAGTGGTGGGACTCCGAACGACAAATTTTTTGAGAAACTTTTCATGGCAATTTATTTATTTTCTCTCAGAGTTTTTGCCAGAAATCTGCTGAGAGGAAGTCGCCAAATAAATATTTTTTCATACCTTCGTCTTGATGTCTGAGCTGGGGTTTGAACCGTGGCCTTACGTCTAATAAGCCTACCTACCTACCTACTAGACTACGGCGACTGGCTGCTTCCATATATTCAATTGCAATTAAAGCCTTGTACGCATAGCTTGAAGTGCACTTCCGTCAGCAGTTAAAATGTGAAGAAAGACCTCAAGAATCAAAAGTACTCGAATGCAATTTCTTAGGGTGCTTGTTGCATTTGGTTTGGAAGAGTGCTATGCTGATTCCATTGCGATGTTTCTCATGTTTCAAATAATTCATTAAATGACTGCAGAACAGACAGTCTGGGAAAGTTGTCGATCATCTTTTATCTGCCAATTTTGCTATCTTTTAACAACCAAAGCCATTGTTAGTGAAAGTTTGGCAGTCAATTCGTATTTCACGCCTTATCTCACGTATTCCACGGCATTCGATTCATTTGGATATTCACCTCCATCCGTATAAAGTCCAACTCATGCAACAATTATAGTCAAAAGACCATTCACAGTAACGTTGAAGCAATAGGCTTTCAAAGCAGATTTTTTTTACCAAAATTGTCTTCAGTGGTAAGTCAACAAATAACATTGTTTCCGCGATTGCGGAAATTATCCTGGAAGTACTTTCAGAACATTGTGGCTCTGTGAAGATACACTTTTTTGGCCTGCAATTGAAGTTTACAACGTGGAAGGCATATGGTGTGAGTAGAATGATGCCATGAGTCACATCGTGCGACTCGTTACGGATTGTCTGCTTGAGAAGTTTCTCTAAAAAAATAATGTAACATTTTGCCAACTTCAGTAAGCCATCAAATTGTTGCGGTTAGACGTCGTTCGCGCTTTTTTGTGGTGTTTCTTTAAAGACCATATCTATGCGGATAATTCGCTAGTGTTGAAGTATTTAAAAATCCGTATTCGCCCAGTTATCACCAAGAGCCTACATGTCCTCACCGACTCGCCGCTGCTTGAAGGTCTATGGAGGTAGACCATATAGCATCCACTTTTTTCATTATATGTTAGAAATTTTTGAATTAGTTGTGAAGACAATGTAATTTAGCGGCAACCAAACATACAATTGGTCATTACAACCTTTCAGTCAGGATCACCACTAAGCTTCTCACACCACATATTTTGCATGTGTTAATTTTATACATGAGTACCGGGACCTACAATTTAAAGTCGATTTTGAACGACAAATTTTTTAAGAAACTTTTCAAGGCAATTTCATTTTACTCCCATAATTTTTGCCAGAAATCTATTGAGAGGCAGTTGCCGCAGAAATATTTTTTCCTATTTCATTTTGTTGCAGACGTTTGACCTGGGACTTTAACCGCGGCCTCACGTTTAATAAGCCAACATACTACCTGCTATACTAAGGCGACAGGTTGTTGGTTACTCTTCTTATGTAATAAAGTAAGGGCACAATAGATTCATGGTTAATAGTAAGGTTATTACAAAGAGTCTTCATTTCATTTTCCAACTTTACTTTCGTTGCTGTGCTTCAGTTTCAATAATCAAGTTGCCTGCATGTCCACACAAGTGGCCAAGTTGCCAAAATCTTTCCAGCTTCATAAGTCTAACTGTAAGGCTATAAAGCCTATGATTCATGCGAAACCTATACAGGCCACCAACACAGATGGGAACATTTAACGTACTTTACGAAGAAGTTTATCTCGACAATATGAAGAAGTCTTATGGTCTATGGTAAGAAGCCTTACTTTCAATGTCTTCTGTATTGACATTCTTGGAAGAGAGTTTTGCTTGTCCAGACTGAACTAGCTTTGTAAGAAATTTTGATCGTTGACTGTATTGGTATTGGTTTATCACACTATAAAGATATGTAATTTGTACCACTATTTTTAAGCTATTTTTACCATCGTTCACAGTGTGTCTATGGTTCGTGCATTCCAAATTCTTTGACACAAAAAAGCATGTATTTGCGGCAACAACTAAACCTTTTTGTATTTAAATAACTGTTCATATGTAAAGAAAAATGATTCCTTTGATTGATCACCCCAGCGTATGAGCAATATTAAACCTTCCACTCACATTACTCATACTCAGCGAAAAAATCCTATTCACACACAATAATTAAACACTTTCACTATCACAATTGCATGTGAATATTTATTGTCTCCTATTTTTGTTGAATTTTATCTCATTTTTTTTTTTGTTTTTTGTAAATCTTTTTTATGTTTATTATTTATTATGAATAATTATTAAATTTTTTTCATCTTTCTTTGTAATAAAACCAATAACAACTCAAATAAATTATTTGAAAACAAAAATTCAATATTTCAATAGCCATACGGAGACACAAATATTTAACAAAGACTTCAATTTATTTAACATTGTATTGTATTCGGCTTAAAATTTTTTTATTTCCTTTCCACAAACACTTCAAAAATACTTTTAAATTTTTTTATAATTATTGAAACATAACATTTGAATTGTTTTTTTCCAATAAATTATCATTTTGTTAATAACAATATTTAATCATAAGCATTTTGTTTTGGTTACAAAAAATTATTTTTTTTTTTGTGAAAAACACTATGAATTGCAAAAGTGAAACTCGATTTACGTGGTTATGTTTCAATCAGACTACAACAGAGAATTCTATGATAAGAAAATAGTCCATATTATAATCACTGTTGTAACTTTGTTGTGGGACCAACCACGCTCACCACTAATCATAATAGTACTCTAAGAATCAGTTGAGTCAGTACTCTAAGAATCAGTTGAAACCAGCTTGAAATTTAGGCAGATGTTCTATATTGGTTGGCAATATAATGAGATTATGCAGTAGGGCCCCTAGCCCCTACGCCTCTGCTTGTGCTACAGTATGCTTGGGCTCTTTACGATCTTATGGTATAAAATAAAAAAATGAACCTACTGTTCATATATGTTAGTTTCGGTAAAGAAAGTAGGGTTATTACAAGGAATTTTCATTTCAGTTTCCTTCTTTACGTTCGCTGCTGTGTTTCAGTTTCAATAATCAAGTGGTTCCATCTAAGTAGTTGATTTATGAGTTGTAGCAGGCCCTATGATGATAGATTTACTAACAGTCGTTGTGTAGAAACAACGATCTATGTGAATACTTTAAGTTGCTGTTGCTTGGAGAGTGGTGTAGGAATATGCTTATTAAGTTCTATTCATTGCTTAAATGTGACGGTACTGGACTACTCTGTGATGTCCGGTTCTTGATGAAATCTTTCAGCTGTATCCGAACCAGAGATCAGCAATGAGTAGAATCGAATCGTACTCATAATTTCTGATACTTATATCATACTACTCATATTCAAAGTTTGTAGTACTCATCACATTCGTACTTAACAACACGTACGATGTTATCGATTTCGACTCTCCATGACTCAAAATAAGTATGATTCGCGTACGAACACTAATCCGTCTTTTTTGCTTATGTGTCTTTTTTTGTTTTTTTGCAAATGCAACAACAACTGAGACTGTAAATTTTGATGAATGATTCGAGTCAATCGAATCTTATGAATCTGAATTTATAGACGTATGAATCAAACATATTTCGAATGGTATGAGTTTGAAGTCAACGTTGTACTCCTACTCATTGCAACCCATACTTATAAATCCACGTTGTAGTGAGTACGAATGAATCGTACATACATACATAATTGGTCATTACAACTCTTCAGTCAGGATTACGACCTAGTTTCTCACATCACTTATGTTGTGTGTGTTAATTCTATACATGAGTGGTGGGACCTGAAGTTTAAGTCGACTCCGAACGACAGATGTTTGAGAAATTTTTCATAGCAATTTTATTTACTCTCAGAGTTTTTTGTTAGAAATCTGCTGAGAGGACGTCGCCGAAGAAATATTTTTCTTATTTTCGTTTTGATGTCTGACGTGGGATGTCTTATGTCTAATAAGCCAACTCATTACCTACTAGACTACGGCGACTTCATACGAATTAGAGTAGTTAAATTTCATTATTGTTGACTCACTTACATATTGTTACGTTTTTACATCTTTAGAAACGTTTAGAATATGAGTTCGTTGATTACAAACAAAGTAAAAACAAATTTGTTTTCAGTTTCAATTAAACTCTTTATTGTTTACACTACTTTTGTGTGCCACCGTATACTTGCGTATGTAACAATAATCTGCTTACAACCTTTTTGTAAGCAATACCACTTGCACGTTAGATCTGTATAGCGGAGACCTTCGCAATAGCGAAGCCACGACTGTTTACTTTGCACGCAACATGTCTTCACACAAGACTGACTGAATTATTACTGACTCGTTGTCTGCTTTGTCTTGCCTTTTTATATGTCCACAAAATCAGTCTGATGAACATTCTTGAAGTAGAAGGTTCATGTTTTCGACTTCTCGAGAGTTATATATCGCGACTGCATTGTTGTTTCTGTAGTTTGCTTACGTTTTTTGTTGTTGCTTTCGTTTAGTTGTCTATCTTCTTTTCTCATACTGATGTTGTTATTGGTTTACTTATAACAAGTTCGGTGTATGTGTTAGTGTAACTTTTGTTTATCGCTTTTAATGTTAAACGATACTACACTGTTTTCATTTCCGTAACAATATATTCAAAATTTCATGAGTGCTTATGTGTATCGAAAAAACGATTCTTTGCTAATCTCTGATGAGAACATAGGATGATTTAGTTTAATTTCAAGGCTAAACTTCTTTTGATTTCCTGACATCCAGTAGTCTTTCGCTTTGAGAATATAAAGTCTTTATAGGAACCCCTACGAGAACGTACACAATTTTTGTCCAACATCCCTCACCTAATCTGCAGAAATTGAAATGAGAGGTGTAGTGATATCACTTCATTGTTTAAATAGAACGTTTAAGAAAAATGGAAATGAAAATGAAAAAGGGTTTTGTTTTACTATTTGAAAATTGAGAATTAGAATGCTTCAAGGAACAGCACTAGTTTCTCTATTCCAAATCTAAGGAGCTTTCTAAAGAGAGAGTTTTGCTTTTCAATCAAAACCACATAAATCGAGGCTTTGCTGTCATATGACAGGTATTTAACAACAAGTAGTTTCAATTGAAGTGATATTTGCGTTCACAAAACAATAAGAATTCAAAGCAATTGAACAAAAGGGAAATAATTTTCAATAATAAATTTTTTTTTTGTATTTTTTTTATTTTTTTCCAACAATTTTCTACAATTGAAATTAAAATAGTTTACAACAGCTCCGGAATATGAAACGGTAAATATTTTTTTGTTTCAAATCCACTTCAGGTTTTTATTGTTCATCTTAAAAAATATTTACAAAAATAAATATTCAAATAATAATAATAAAAATAAAAATAAAAAAACAACAATTTTTTAATAAATTTTTCTCTATTTGTTTATATACATAAGTGCATGTATGTATGTCTGTATGAATGTATGCATGTTGGTGCATGTGTTGTAATGCAAATAAATATCCACAATTTAAATATTTATTTACTGTTTTTCAATCTGCAATACAATACTAGTTTTCCAGTATTTATTTTACAATAAAATAAATGAAAAATATATTTTCCAATTATTATTTTATTTTTTTATTCAGAAAATATTTAAACAACAACCAGAACAGCAATATGATAACAAAAGAAAGGGATTTCAGTGTAAAATTTTTTATGATTTTATTTATAATAAAATATTAAAAATAGAAACAATTAAATGGCCAATGAATACAGGCACACACGCAGTCACACACAGATTTAAAAACAAATCACTTATTGATGGGCCATTAAGGGGTTTAAAATCATTGACAATTTTAATGATTGCACTATGGTGGATCACATTATCAATACAATGAAGTCGCCGTAATCTAGTAGGCAGTGAGCTGACTAATTAGACATGAGGCCGTGTTTCGAAACTTAGATCAGATATCTCGTACACAATTAAATATGAATAATATTTCTTCGGCAACTTCCTCTCAGAAGACTTCGGTCAAAAGCTCTGAGAGTAAAGTAAAATTACTATGACTACATGCTCAAAAATCTATCGTTCACAGGCGACTTTAAACTGTAGGTCCCACCACTCATGTATAAAAATAACACACACAGCTTAAATGGTGTGAGAAGATAGATTGTAATTTTGACTTAAGGGTTGTAATGACCCACTATATGTATATATATGCATGAGAGCATGAAGTCGTCGTACTCTAGTAGGTAGTGTGTTGGGTTATTAGACGAAAAACCAGGGTTCGAGCCCCAAGCCAGACATCAAAACAAAATACAAAAAATATTCCTTCGGCGACTTCCTCTCAGCAGATTTCTGGCGAAAACTCTGAGAGTAAATAAAATTGCCTTGAAATGTTTCTCAAAAATCTACCATTCGCAGTCGACTGTGGGCCCGCCACTATATACATATATAAAAATACCACACATATCATAAGTGGCTGGAGAAGATAGGTCGTAATCCTCACTAAAGAGTTGTAATGACCAATTACATATGAACGTATGCATGAGAGCCGTGTTGTTTGGAAGCAGCAAAAGATGGCAACCCTGTCATTCTAGCACTTTTTGCAGTGGAAAAAACTTAACTAAGAATTCTGCAATAAAGCAAAAAAATTATCAGAAGGCGGGGAAGATGCTTAACAGCAGAGCTACATTCTTGAAAGAAACGAAAAGAATTAAAAGTAGTGTTAAAAAGTAGTATTGACAGGTTAAAGATGGAAAAAATCTGTCAGCCTTAGTCAGATATTTATAGAAAATATACTCATCTTCCTTCGCCAATAAATAAAGGAATCGACCACTGCCAATAACGTTATTTAAGTAAGTATAGGTAACTGTCTACCCAAAGTTTTTGGATAAACACACTAAGGATAGACACACATGGCCCATTTTGATACCACATTTTAACCTTTCCGCTAACACCTGAACTATTCATAGCTTGTGATGAAGTGTCTTGGACTGCCTGCCGCTGATCCTTCGTTTTAATTGTCCATTTAGTAGGCACCAAAATGACTTTTTATACCCTAACCTAGCGCTGAGCATGTGCCCAATAGGTAGAGAATAGTTTAATCCTGTTCTTTATCTCTGCAACTCCAGCAAAAGTTATTTGCCACGTGTCCCAGACCAATACGCCTTGCATCAGTGCTTCTAACGCAAAGTCTATTAACCACATCGAAGGCGCTTGTCTTGAAGTTTAAGCAAGCTTTCCGTACGATCTCTGTACAGCTTTGACAAGATATTCTGCGGTGTTCTACTCGTATCCATCTGGCGTTAGTGTAATCCGTAACCTTATTGTCCTTTATGAGCCCGACGGCTTTTAAAAGGGATTCTAAAAGTAGATAAGTATTCTGCATCTGATGAGGTCTTTTAATAGCAGTTACTCCGAGATATTGAGATGTTGGCGACAACTAAAGACCGTCTGGGAGTTCGTTGCATCGATACAAAATGACCTGATAGCCGCTTGACTTACTTCTTACTTTACTTAACAAACCATTAATAATCCGATTAATGAATTCCGGCTTGCCTTAACACATTCTCCCAGGAGCATCAGCTTCTTGCGCGTCTACGCCAGTTGGTCACGCCAATCGAGAACAGGAGTTTCCCGATCTGGTCCTTTCAACGCAAACAAGGTCATTCTCTTTGCCAACTTCCGCAAATCTCTGCATCAAATACCAGTCTCGCTGAAGCATCCTCCTCCATTCGAACGTCATGGCCGAGTCAGCGTAGTCGCTGCACAACGTCCATGTCGTTGACGAGCTCATAAAATTCACTGTTAATAGTGTCCATGCCTCTGCGCCATAAAGAAGCACGGGAGGAAGGAGCGTCTTGTAGTGCATTAAATAGTACATTAACAATCAGAATTTTATACAAATAATCCCTGAATATTGCGAGACATATTCCATACTGTAGCACAATTAAATATTCTTTGAGTCTCATTAGCACCATGGCCTACAACAAGTGTCTGTCATATGCAAACCTACGTTTGAATTGCGATACTGACTGATGATAAAGTAAAATTCATTGTAAAGAAATTTAACACTCTTGTATCACTTAGTTGAAGGCTTTAGGCGAATAATAATTCATGTCAATAACTCAATGTAAACACCTGTTATCCTTTTTCTTTTCCCTCCCCCACACGCTCTTCCTCTCTCACACTTAATTTATTGCTTTTATAATAAATAATTTTTTTGACACATTTTTTACCCGTGGGCAAAACACTTTTCTATTATTTTCTCTATTGCTGTATGCTGTATGTGTGTAGGTGTATGCGTTATATGTATATATATAGGTATATATATTATATTGTTGTTATGATTGTTAAATTTGTCACATCCATTTATACAGCCAGGTGTCAATATTCCCACAAGATAACAAATGTGTGGCAATCACGTTTATTTTGTAAAACAATTTTTTCCTGTTTTTTTTTGCTTTCTTTCTTTCCTTTTCTAATTTTATTCCTTTTTTTTTATACTACGAATATGTGTAAGTGTATGTTGTTGGCAAATATTATTCATGTTACACGTTAACACTTACAACAAATTTCTCTTCATGTTTTTTTTTTTCTGGCATAATTTAACTTGTTGCAGAAATTTCGTATAAAAATCGTAGAAAAAAAATTGAAAATTGAAGATTGAAAATTGTGTTCATCAAATTGGATTTGGGATAAAAATGGAAATGAGAAAATAAAATAAAATTAAAATGTTAAGGGAATAGCAATAAATCGACACAAATTTCACGATAAATGAAATGCATTACGTGCAGGGACATTGTCGTGTTGCAAATTATCTTGTCGTGTTCTTGTTGTCGCCGTAGTCTAGTAGGCAGTGTGTTGGCTTATTAGACGTAAAGCCCGGGTTCGTATTCCAGGTCAGACATCAAAACGAAATATGAAAAAAATATTTCTTCGGCGACTTCCTCTCAGCAAATTTCTCTCAAAAACTCTGAGAGTAAATAAACCTGACATGAAAAAGTTTCTCAAAAATCTGTCGTTCGGAGTCGACGCTAAACTGTAGGTCCCGACACTCACGTATAAAATTAACACACACAACATGGGTGGTGTGAGAAACTAGGACGTAATTATGACTGAAGGGTTGTAATGGCCAATTATGTATGTATGTATGTTCTTGTGGTCCATTCTGGTCGTTTTTCAATCAATGCACAATTCAAATTGATAATTTTTATCAATAGCAATCTGTATTAAAGGTTTCACTAGGTTTCTAATCCCACCAGACAACCAACATTAACTTCCTGCCAAATCGATTTTGTTTTGCAGTCGAATTTGATGGATGTTCTCTATTAACCCACAATATTTTCCCATTAGGATTCTGAAAATAATTTCATTTTTCATTGGCAGTAACAATTTAATGCAACATTGATCTTCTATTGTGCCTTTGAATCAATATTTCTCAAGTGATTTCTCGGTTTTCCATCAGTCTATCATTTAATGCATGTGGCATCCATTTTCTAGACTTTTAAGTCTTTCCCCTTGGTTTTAAACGATCAGAAATTGTTCGTTGTACAATACTTAACACTGCTACCATTTGTTTCTGACGCAAATTGTCATTTCCACACAATATTGTTTGCAATTCGTCGTCTTCACACCTTTTTGGTTGTCTCTTCCACGTTCTTCATTTCTCACATCAAAATCTTTATTTCTGAACCGTCAAAACCATCTTCTGTATATTGCTTCTGATGGAGCATGATCGATGCGACTCTCCAGAATTTTTCTTCAAATGAAAACAAAAATGTAATGCTTACCGCAAATCATCATTTTCTAACACAAAATTCGCTATTTTTAACGCGATGAAAAAATATGGTTAAATGGTGGTTGTACATTGATTTGACAAAGCAAACAAAAAAATTAAGACTCATTCACAATAAATGTGTCCTATGGAGACTGTTATATCTTGACGCTTACTTTATACCGGTACATATAAAGGGTCCGCCAAATAACTTTTTTTTTTTGAAAATGCTTAAAAAAAAACTACTGAATATTTTCTCAAATTTCTTTTTTTATTTGAAAGTACAATCCTTCCGGTTAATAATGGAAAATAATTTCATTCAAATGGCTGCCTCGGCTGGCCATGCAGTAGCCTACACCAGAAGATGCCGATTTTGGCAAAAAAAAAAATCATCTTTTCAGATGAAGCTCATTTTGATCTTGGCGGGTATGTAAACAAGCAAAATTGTCGCATTTGGGGCACAGAAAACCCTCACGCATACATTGAAAAGCCGAAGCAGCCAAAACGAGTCACTGTTTGGTGCGGATTTTGGTCCAGAGGCATAATTGGGCAATTTGTCTTCGAAAATGAGCAAGGAGTGGCCGTTACAGTCAATGGCGATCGTTATCGGGCCATCTTGAATGAATTTTTGTTCACAAAAATTGAAGAGGAGGATATTGGCAAAATTTGGTTTCAACAGGACGGCGGTACGTGCTACACAGCCGAAGCTACACTCGATGTTTTGCGCCCTGTTTTTGAAGATCGCATTATCAGCCGCAGACCTGATGTCATTTGGCCACCTCGGAGCTGCGATTTGATACCGTTGGACTATTATTTGTGGGGTGCCTTCAAAGATAAGTGTTACGCCGACAAGCCAGAGACAATTGGCGCTTTAAAGCACAATATTCGTGAAGCCATTGGTGAAGTACAGCTGCACACAATCGATAATATGCTTAAAAATTTGACCGATCGTGTAGGCTACTGCATGGCCAGCCGAGGCAGCCATTTGAATAAAATTATTTTCCATTATGAACCGCAAGGATTGTACTTTCAAATAAAAAAAGAAATTTGAGAAAATATTCAGTAGTTTTTTTAAAGCATTTTTCAAAAAAAAAAGCTATTTGGTGGACCCTTTATTATATCTGAATCTTATATGCCACTTTATCTGCAAAGAATAGAGAATAAATTCTATTTTAGTAGAGTTATCCTTTCAAAATTTAAAAATTACTGTCGCTTATTTAACAGCCATTGGCCATTACAATACCTCAGTCAGGATTATGACCTAGATTCTCACATCACTTATGTTGTGTGTGTTAATTTTATACATAAGAGGCGGAACTTACAGTTTAAAGTCGACTTCAGATGACAGATTTTTGAGAAACTTTTCATGGCAATTTTATTTACTCTCAGAGTTTCTGCCAGAAATCCGAAGAGAGGCAGTCGCCGAAGAAATATTTCTCATTTCCGTTTTGTTGAAGAACACTGATCTGGAATTTCAACCGCGGGCTCACGTCTAATGAGCCAACACACTACTTACTAGATTACGACAACTTCATTCCTTTGAATTACATCAGAATTTATTGTAAAAATTCACGCGAGATTTGTTTCAAGACTAAGGCGTGGTTTCATAAAAAGTTTCATACAAAACTGCTTCTGGTAAGTACTAACCAATAAATAGTACTCCTGATGAAATCTATTTAACTGATGACAACCTTGCCACCTTGTCACACCACAGTGCTTAATGCCACAGTACATTACTTACGGCAATGCCATTTGGAATACACATTGGCGTTTAACAGAAGATAAGAAATGATAATGAATTTAAGGAATTAAATTATAACAACAAAAATAAATAAAAACTTAAATCTTTTCTTAGCTTTAAATTTTATTCCTTACATAGTTTTATTGCCTATATAACTTTTAAGTATTTTATTACAAATAATATCTTGGGCTTCAAGAGTTCTCATTTTTATTGTGTTAATAAAAAACGCACATTTTCCTTAACCAGTTTATTCAGTCATCTGGATTATTAGTATGTAGAAAACATTTTCAGTTAACACATCACGTCTCAATGACACATGCAGACGAGAAATTATTATCCCAGTAAAAAAAAAATACAAACAAGTGTTATCAACGTTTATGCAAAAATTATCAAAAATGTCAGAACAAAAATATTCGTTTTGTTTTATAGTTTCGAGTCTGTTTAATAAAAAAAAGAATAATAAATTGACAAACAAAATTTAATACACGAAAATAGAAAAAAAAAATGAAAATAAAAATAAAATATTTTCCCTCTTTTCTTAGATGCCAACTGATGTTTGTAAAATTGCATAAAATTCTGTAGGTATTTAGTACAGGTTCAGTTTTGTTTAATGAATGTTGAGTGTTTTTAAAGTAGATATATATAGTGAAGGTATAAAGGTATTATGTATTGTAGAAGGATCTTGCAAAATTCAAATTAGCTACTGCTTCAGCTAGCTGTCAGTTTAACCTAACCTAACCTACTTTTCTAAACGACAACATATCAGACATAACTATGCAATCCCGAAAAATAAAACAGTATCCTATAATATTTTAAAAACAAATTTGCATTGCGATTATGATTGATCTATTTTCTGGCTAGGAATGGATTTGCAACTAGGGATAGACTCTCTTTGATTTAGCCAGATCGATTGAGCCTACATGGCTGAAAAATACCAGCATATATTCTGAACGCCTTGTTTTAAGGCAAAACTTTGGATTCAAGTTCAGGTTAATACTAGTGCTACACATATGGTCTCAATAGCAACATGTTTATTCCTTTTCGTTCCTTAAGGAATATAGGACTCTCACGGAGTATTTCGTCTCTTTAGTTAAGATTTCTCAGACTATAGCCGATCCGTTTGTGAAGATATGTCTGTCATAATTCTTGATCAATAGCTAGTCTTTCTCTAGAGGGAAAGCAATGCCTGAACTACTTACGAACGCAGAGGTTAGAGGCTTTCTTGGTACATAATTTATTTATTTTTTTATTTTATTTATTTCATTTTCAAATTTAGCACAACAAGATAGAAATCTTATAAATTAAATTGCTAATGATTACGTACAAACAATAAATTTAAATTTAATTATTTGGAGGGGATTGAAAGGAATTTTTTTCGGCTTGTTTATGGCATTTTAGGTATTACTCCACAGCATTTTTTTCTCAATTTCATAAACGAATTCAAGTTTAATTCTGAGATATCACAGAGCTTAGTTCTGTCTTGAAATTTTTCTATCTACTATGCCTAGACCGAAGAGACTTAAAGGCTTAATAAAACTGTCTTATTGACGCCGATGTCTTATTCCCTGGAAAACATAAACAAAAACTCTCAATTTTGTTTGTATTTTCGACACAAATAGACGAAGGTGTGAAATCATTTGTTTTACAAAAAAGAGACAACCCACATACATGCATACATAATTGGTCATTACAACACTTTAGTCAGAATCATGACGTAGTTTGTCCCACGACTTATTTTATATGCCTTCATTTTATACATGAGTGGCGAGACCTACAGTTTAAAGTCGACTCCGAACGACAGATTTTTTTGAGAAACTTTTCATGGCAATTTTATTAATCCTCAGAGTTTTTGCCAGAAATCTGCTGAGAGAAATACTTTTTGCCGAAGAAATACTTTTTGTATATTGTTTTGATGTCTGGCCTAGGACTCGAACCCTGGCTTTACGTCTAATAAGTCAACACACTACCTACTAGACTACGGCGACTTCACATATTTCCACATATATGCATACATAATTCGCCATTACAACCCTTTAGTCAGGATTATGACGTAGTTTCTCAAACCGCTTATGTTGTGTGTGTTAATTGTATAAATGAGTGGCGAGACCTACAGTTTAAAGTCGAACTACAGATCTTTTAAGGAACTTTTAATGGCAATTTTATTTACTCTCAGAGTGTTTGCTAGAGATCGGCTGAGAATAAGTCGCCGAAGAAATATTTCTTTCATATTGGTTTTATAGGAGATATCTGCCCTGGAGTTTAAACCGTCTAGTAAGCCAGCACACTATCTACTTGACTATGGCGACTGGTCGACAGAATTAATTCTTGTATTCCCCTGCTGATTTCATTTGGGATGAATAGATTTGTAGGTACTCAATTGCAATGAAATTACTATGTGATATAGAGTATCTTGCATTTCGTGTTGTATATAAAACTTTTTTTATTCCGAATTCATGCTGAGTTGTAAAACCATTCTACCTGTCATCTATTTTTAATGATTCAATGTTTTTCGTCTTTATTAAGTTGGCTGTTGTCTATTTATTTTGAAAATAATTTTTAGACAAACGTGATGAATTTTTTTTAAACAATTTCATACTCATTGTTTTCATTTTGTTTGTTTCAAAATATAATTTCCACCATTCATCATAAAATGTATGTATGGATGTATGTATGGTTTTTTTTGGTTAACTTTTCACTTTTAGTTTCCTGTCGCATTCTCATAAATTTTGTTACGAATAATTGTGTCAGGTGCCAAATGATTTAAGAGAGTTCCAGTGTGTTGTATGAAGAGTACCAATAAAACAATTACCAGCATCATTTATTATAATAATGTCACAGGCACAGCCAGTTACTTTGCATTACAATTCATTATGTGTTTGGTTTCTCTCTTTTTTTTGTCATGAATGACAGACAATTTAAGTTCTCAAAAAGACCAACAAAATTGTAATAAATTTTCCTTCCTTTATCACTCAGATCTTACGAAGCCTTTGTTAAGTACTTTTTGTATTTTATTTGACGCAGTAGAATGGGGTGCCATACTTAAATTTTTATTATTTAAAGGACATGGCCATACAATGTGGTCATATGTATGTATGTACATAAATATTTAATTAAAAATATTAAAAAATCTACGTAAAGAGATAGAAAAACGTACCACGTAAAGTACGTCCAAGTAACTAGATTCATGACATAAAAATGCAACTGCCAAGCACAAAAAGAAAGACAATGTTTTGTTGTTGAATTTTACGCATACAGTAATTCAGTCAGTCTTGTGTGAAGACGCAATGCGTTTGAAGACAGTAATCGTGGTTTGAAGATCTCCATTACAAAGATCTGTGCATAATTGCTTAGTGATTGTTATTGTTTATGCAAAGGGTGTAAACAAAGGAATAACAAGGAAAAGCAATTGTTGTTGTTTACATCAAGTTGTGAACAGAATCTGGCACACAGAATTATTCGAATAAAATAGAATTTTAATTAAAACTAAACACAAATTTATTTTTATTTTATTTAAAATCTACGAACTCATAATTTAAATGTTTTTAAAAGGAACTACCCATATTTAACTTAATTTTTTAAGTTCCTTTGAAATTATTTTGCAGTAGTTAATGCCAAAAAAAAATTCTCGCAATTTGCCTCTCTGTGCAGTTCAATTAAATACTTGCCTCCCATTTTAAGCCTACTTTTTGTTCCTTTGTACGCTTTTAATAATTATTTCTCGGGTTTTTTATGTTTCCCTTTGAAAAGTGTTGATATTACTACTATTACTCTCTGACAACAACATGTTGTCGCATAAAATGTTATAAAAATCATCAGCAAGCAAAAAGTGACAGCAATTGTAACATATTTTATTGAAAATAAACTCTTGACTTTCATGTTCCACTTTTCAATGGAAATTCTGTTGACGTTATTTCACCATAAGCATGGAATTTATTTTATTTATATTTTCCAAAGAATCATCAGAGATAAACACTATTTTTTGGTGGAATTTGATGAAAGATGCGTTTGCCTTTATTTATGGTACTTTTTTTTAATGATTTACTAGAGAGTTTAAACCTCAATTACGACAGATGCAGTTATGTAGATGCCACTCAATTTTTGTAGTTCGACTTAGGTGTGCTACAGTGAGTGTCAAAAGTAACTGGACATTAAAAAATATACATTCATAAGTTACCATTATTTTTATTTTAAAATTTTTCCACTGCTAGTTTTTAAAATTGAAACAAAAAAAAAAACAAAAAAAATTACAAAAAATTTCGAAATATTGTCAAATTTTTTCGGGCAGTCTCCGTAAGTGGTAAAATTTGAGAGTACAGTTTCTTTTGACGCTCACTGTGTATATACATAAGTGTGTAATAAATGGCAATTGTCTTGGGACCAGAACTACTATAAAGGCGCTATTTACTCCATCATTACCAAGAGTCTTAGATAAAGCAGATAAACCCACCATGGCCTTACCTTGGTTCACACAACGACAATTGCATGCGTTTTTAAGTGGAGTCTAACACAAATCCGCATATAAATTTTAAGTGAATTTAGGCACACAAATCTTAAAAATTATAGCAAAAGTCATCCACTTTAACATCTTTTCGAGGAGAATTTGTTTCGTTAAAATATGCGTATTAAAGTCCTGCTGCTTCTAAATGCTTCCCTTAGACAAAAACGAAATGTTTTCCTTACCTCAGGAGTTTACAATATCCTTCATTGGGCAAGAGCCGCACTGCGTTTCGTAATTATGGTTCTAATTCTAGTAGAGAAATTGGATCCCTTGTCCGACTAAAAATGTTTAGCCTTTAAAGGCCCACATAATTGTTGGCTTCGTTCAAATCTGATTTGCCAAATTTTGATAAATGAGCATAACAATGGCTTGTGGTTTATGATTGGTCTTTATAGCATTTGGGAACAGATTAAAATATGATGAACATAAATAGATAGACAAACAAAATTGTCGAATTTGTAACGATACTAATTGACATCAGATCCCAGACCGTATAGTGTATACTGAGAAAGTCGCTCTTTGGTATAGATTTTAAGTTTGGCGTGCTATCCATATAACTCGCCGTAGTCTAATAGGTAGTGTGTCGGCTTATTAGACGTAAAGCCACGGTTCGAGTCCCAGGCCAGACATCAAAACAAAATACAAAAAGTATTTCTTCGGTGACTTCCCCTCAGCAGATTACTGGCAAAAACTCTGAGAGTAAATAAAAATTGCCATGATAAGTTTCTCAAAAATCTGTCATTCGAAGACGACTTTAAACTGTAGGTCCCGCCACTCATGATAAAAATAACATACACAACATAAGTGGTGTTAGAAACCAAGTCGTAATCCTGACTGAAGGGTTGTAACGATCAATTATGTATGTATGTATGGCCATGTCATCCCTGTCAATGGTTCACGCTATAGGTCGATGATTATCATTTTTTTTTACTGAATTAGATGATCTGAACACCAACAGCATGTGGTATATACTGGACGACAATACGCGTCACACAGCTCATGCCATATCGGATATCCTGCACGGGCGCTTTGACAGCACGGTTGTCATACCATGTGGAGGCGATGTGAATTGCCATATCGGATATTGACACATCTGCGCAAGTGCTTTTACAGCATGGTCGCCATACTATGTGGAGGCGACTTGAACTGTCTGCTGAGATCGTGCAATTTAGAGCTTTCTAGTAACCACGCTAGTCATCAAAACCAACATAACCCATGTTAATGGTCATATTCAGCCCTATCTATGCGCCAAATCATGGAAAATCAGAGATTCCGCATGCGTTCCACCCAGAGAAGCCGTGGCGGGTATTTAAACAATGTTATATTACACGGAAGTCGCCGTAATCTAATAGGTAGTGTGTTGACTTATTAGACATAAAGCCCGGGTTCGTATCCCAGGTCAGGCATCAAAACGAAAATATGAAAAAATATTTCTTCGGCGACTTGCACTCAGCAGATTTCCGGCAAAAACTCTGAGAGTAAATAAACCTGCCATAAAAAAGATTCTCAAAAATATGGCGCTCGAAGTCGACGTTAAACTTAGGTCACTATGTATAAAATTAACGCAGACAACATGAATGGTGTAAGAAGCTAGGCCGTAATCCTGACTGAAGGGTTGTAATGGCCAATTATGTATGTATGTATATTCCACGAAATGACATCAATACATAAATACATATATATTTCGTCCTCACAACCAACCAGTTAGGGTTAGGACCTAGCTTCTCACAACACTTATGTTGTGTGTTTATTTTATACATGGGAGGTGTAGGTCGTTCAAAAGAAAACAAAAATTGGAATTAAGTACTTGGCAATTGATTTCAGCTGCCGGCAATCATTTAAAGCTTTACTTAGACTTAATTCCACATTTTATGTAGATTGCCACACCGCCACCCTTGGTCCTGGTGTCAATACCATTAACCATAATTGCCCCGGCAGAACTTTTAAAGATCTGCTGTAATGTTATCAGATTCGGCAGGTTAATTTTACCTGCAATTGTAGAAGAGCAATTTAAAATGATAGATTTGCAATTAGCTGTTGTTATTTGTAGGTTATCCTTGTAGTATCTACGCCGTACGATTGGGCTTTGGGTTAAGAAAGAGGCTGCCTTCCAAAATGTTAGTTGCTTTGTGTTTGAGCAAAGTATCGTGTTTTATAATGTCGCTGTACAAAATATATACAATGTATTCTATTTT
Organism: Sarcophaga variegata; assembly: GCA_932273835.1. Taxonomy (NCBI): domain Eukaryota; kingdom Metazoa; phylum Arthropoda; class Insecta; order Diptera; family Sarcophagidae; genus Sarcophaga; species Sarcophaga variegata. Next base: position 68,486,262 of record OW026362.1, read on the forward strand.
AAAACGTCGTCAGTGTGTATTTTTAACGCAGTCAAAAAGCAATCAGGCATTGGATTTATAGTTGATGCATTATTTGGTTACTTTGCATATCTATATAGTTTATATACAGTAGTAGAACTGCATACATACTTTGTATTGATACATTTTGGAAGGCAGCCAGACTGAATGTAATTTGATCCCTGTATTGTATTTATTCTGCATATTTCTAGCATACGAACTTATGACAAACTGTGTGGAATTTATTTAATTTTCAAAAGTGTATCTTAAGCTTTCATGATTTATAAAATAGCACCTTAAATAAATAAAAATAAATCAAAAGTTATTATCTTAAAAGGTAAAAGCGAAAACATTATCTTAAGCTCTGCAATCTGGAAAAATAAATCTTAAATCTTAAACATGCATGTAAATGCCATTAAAAAACTATGGGGCATAAATCAAAAAACAAAGCCCATTTGACTTCACTTTTTTTATCAATAAAAAAAAAACGGAAAGAAATATTAAAAGTCTCTCAAATCAAATGATATTCTTTTAAATATTAGATAAACAATCTAAATTTGTTTTTATTATTTTAAATCGTGTATGCAAATAAACTCCATAAATTTTCAAGATTAATCTGCGAAATCTTTAAAAATTTATCACCGAACGTGTAGAAATGAGTTTTAAACACGCTTCAATGACAACACATATGAACATATCCTTAAACTGTATGTACGTCATTCTCCTACACACATTTCTAATTAATTAACACACGTCGTAATTAATCGAGTCTATCAAAATGACATTTACACCCTACATTACTACATGAAATTGTAGTCAAAGTAGGTGACCTTGTAGTAACACTCATTTAGAAATTGGTATCCAATTGAATAGGAGTTGTTAAAAAGATAAAAGATCTGATAAGGTTTGTTGGAATCGTGTCGCTAGGGGATTTATGCAAACTACCAGATATACAGATGTGTTCAACAACAAAGTTCTTCTGGATATGTACGATCACCGATAAACAATTACATGACCACGCCTAAGTAGCAACGTAAATGTGGAATTTGTTCTTGAATATGCAGAAATCATAGAAAAAGTCTTTATAGTCTAATTGGTAGTGTGTTGGCTTATTAGACGTGAGGCCACGGTTCAAATCCCAGCTCAGTTATCTCCAACAAAAAGAAATATGAAGAATAATTCTTCGGTGACTGCCCCTCAACATATTTCTGGCAAAAACTCTGAGAGTACATAAAATTGTTTACGTTGGCATATAAAAGGCAAGACAAAATAGGCAACGGAGTTAGTAAAAATTCAGTCAGTCTTGTGTGAAGACGCGTGGTGTTTGAAGAGAATAATCGTTCTTTGAAGATCTCCATTATAAAGATCTGTCTTGTTATTGTTTACGCAAAAGAGTGTAAAGAAGAATAACAAAAAAAGCAATTTTTGTTGTTTACATCAAGTTGTGAACAGTGGCAAACAGAATTGTGGGAACAATAAGGAATTTTAATTAAAACTAAACACATTTTTTTTTCATTTTATTTGCAACCTACAAACTTATATTTTAAACGTTTTTAAAAGGTAAAAACGTAACAACATGTCCACTCTAGAATATTTACTAATGTCTTACGCACAGGCCTAGTCTCTTGTAAGCAAAGATTGATTGCATTCTATATACGATGGCACAAGCCAGTGGATCCGAGAACCTGTCAATAATGTAACAGCGCAGACTTAAGACCAAACTTCATTTGTGCTGACCTGTATTCATAGGCGCCAATTGAGTTGAATGAAAAAGCAGATCTGGATTCCTTGGGCGTTAGTAGATTCTAAGACTTCATCGGCATGTCAAATGTAGTTTGGTTGACAGAAAAAGAACAATCCTGTCCTACCTGTTGTTGGAAGATATTTATTTTAGGTTAGGTTAGTTTAGAGGACGTGTACTTGTCAATTAAGCCAAGTACAGTAACCGGAAGTCGAATTGACCCATTGTACAACGTCCTAGCTTCTCACACCACTTATGTTGTGTGTGTTAATTTTATACATGAGTGATGGGACCTACAGTTTAAAGTCGACTCCGAACGACAGATTTTTGAGAAACTTTTCATGGCAATTTTATTTTACTTTCAGAATTTTTGCCAGAAATCTACTGAGAGGAAGTCGCCGAAAAAATACTTTTTGTATTTTGTCCTGATATCTGGCCTGGGGCTCGAACCCTGGCTTTACGTCTAATAAGCCAACACTACCTACTAGACTACGGCGACTTCAAAATTTATTTTAAGGAAGTTACTTACTTAATTGGTCTTTACAAACCTTAGGTCTCTTGCCTGTCACACCATGCTTGTTGTATGAAACTTTTCTCGTCTAATTAGTCAACGCACAATTTACTAAACTGCGCCAATGATTTTAAAGACTTCTTAGTTAAAAGTGAATGGACGGAATTGCTTCAAAAGTACAATAAGGGAATATTTTTAATTATAATATACTATCTTAGTTATTGTATCAAATATTATGTTAGGGCATCAAAATGTCGTCTTCGATTACTTATAAATCTATTGTACCTGCCTTTAACTACAAAGGATAATCAATTATCGAATGCCGGCTATGATTTATACAAATGTCATGTTAAACGAATATGCTTTTGTATTCCTGTTCCTACTGTCGTTCATATGTAGCCATGGTTTTTTTTTTGCATATGAGAGTATCTGTGGATATGCGTGATTTATGTGCCACTTGTTTATATGCTTCGAAATGAAACACATCATAATTTTATAGGCCATTGTGAAGGACTATGATAGATAGTCACATGTGATTTTTTTTTATAAAATTTTTAAATACTTTACCTGTAAATTTGTATGGGTTTTTTGCCAGAGGAAAAAATGATTTTCCCTTTGTGATAAGATTTTTGCTAATAAAATAAAAAGCTTTTTAAATATCAACCATGTAAAGCGAATAAAAAGAAATGACAGAATGTGTAGCCGATATTAAGAAAATAATTAATATTTCAGCAACTTTTTAATCAAATATGGATCCCAACTCCATTACATGCACATATAATTGGTTATTACAACACTTTTGTCAGGATGACAACCTAGTTTCTCACACCACTTATGTTGTGTGTGTGTTATTTTTATACATGAGGGGCGGGATCTACAGTTTAAATTCGACTCCGAACGGCGGATGTTTGAAAATATTTTCATGGCAATTTTATTTTTACTCTGAGAATTTATGCCAGAAATCTGCTGAGAGGAAGTAGCCGAAGAAATATTTTTTCATTTTTCGTTTTTGTTAGAGATGTTGACCTGGGGTTTGAAACGTGGCCGTTATATAAAAAAACTCTCTCATATAAGTTACCATAGCCTAGTAGGTAGTATGTTAGATTATTAGACATGACGCTACGGTTCAAACCCCCCGGCCAGTCATCTCAAACAAAACGAAATATAAAAAAATTTGCTCGATGACTTCCTTTCAGCAGATTTCTGGTAAAAACTCTGAGAATAAAATAAAATTTGCATGAAAAATTTCTCAAAAAAAAATTTGTCGTTCGGAGTTGACTTTAAACTTTCTGCCACTCATGTATAAAATTAACACACACAACATAAGTGCTGTGAGAAACTAGGTTGCCATCCTGACTGAAGGGTTGTAATGACCCATTATGTATGTTTAGTGAGCGTTAAAAGGAACTGTATACTAAGGATAAAATTCTAACAATCATAAAACTCAACTTTTACCACTTAAGAAGAGTGCCCGAAAAAATTTTTCAATATTTCGAGATTTTTTTTTGTTTTCAATTTTAAAAACTGGCAATGAAACAATTTTAAAATAAAAATAACTACAATTTATTAATATATAATGTGTTTTTTATTTACAATTTCTTTTGATGCTCACTGTATGTCTCTCATATAAGAAACTTGATTCAAAAACGCAATAAAATATGAATACAATTTAAATTCGATTGTTGAGTAAATTTTGTATCTAAATATTGAATTTCTAATTAATTTTAAAGTTTTCCGTTCCTTTTCATAAATTATTTGCCTAATCAATACAAACTTTACTTCCTTCCTAAGGGCCTAGTCAATAAATATTTCCTGCCCTTTTTTTCTGTATAATGAATAGATTTAATGCGATAGATTTCTGTATTTATTTTCATATCTTTATTTATTCTACTTCTGTTTCCATATGATTTTTATTTATTTGCTTACGAATTGTCTACGTTTTCTTCACCCCCCCCCCCCCCCCCCATAAACTTTCTATTTTCGAATATTTTCGTTTTCTTAACCTTAAGGAGTAAATTGTAACATTTTTCTACAGTTTTCATATGTAAGAATTTTAAAATTTGTGTATGTATGTGTATGTAAATATTATGTATGGAAAATGGGAAAATAGTTTAAATATTTATTTATCTATCTATATATATGCATGTGTGCGTATGTGTATATGTGTGTGTAAGCATGTTAAATATTTATGTTACAAATACTAACAGAAAAAAAATATTCTTTCTCTCTTAATATTTATTTAAAGTAAAGTGCGTTTCCTTTATTGCTTAAAATAATATTATTTTCCTTAATAAAATTCAATACAATACAGTATTTAAATAGATTTTATTGTTGTTGTTTTTTTTTTTTTGGTAAATAAGAAATAAATTTAAATTAAAATATTTAAATCAACATTATTAAGCTATGCATAGATAGCCTTGGCAAACGAAAGGGAAAAAAAATAAAAAAAAAAAATAATAATTTTACAGTCGATATTAATTAATATAATATTGACATACGAGTACATATTGACTGAAAATGAAAAATTAAACATTTTATAAGCAACAGAACATCGCTTTAATGAAATTTTTGTTAAAAACTTAGAAAATAAATTCAGGTTTCCTATCAATAATATTCAAAAGAAAAAACTGTTTCACTATTTTACATTTGAAGTCCTGTCAGCAGAAGATAACAAATTCCATAACATTAAGGTTACCTTTTTGTAGACGCCTATATGACATCTAAGCCACGATTTTGTGGTCTTTTGAAAACAAATTTTATGTCAAGGCTCTCCACTTACATACATATGTAGATATATACATATGTAGATATATAATGATATATAATTAGTCATTACAACCCTTCAATCAGGATTACAACCTAGCTTCTCACACTACTTATGTTGTGTGCTGACTTTATACATGAGTTATGGTACCTACAGTTTAAAGTCGCCTCCGAACGACAGATGTTTAAGAAGCTTTTCATGTCAATTTTTTTTACTCTCAAAGAGTTCGCCAGAAAGCTGCTGAGAGGAAATAGTTTCCATATTTCGTTATGTTTGAAATGTACAAGCTGAGGCTTTAACCAGGGGCTCTCATATAATAAGCCAACACACTACCTACTAGTCTACGGACACTTCATTATTTATTATGTTTTTCACAATTTTACTAATGGGTGGGTAGGTTAATAAGTTCTTTACTTTGTAAATTGCTTACGGCCAATTCTGTTTTCACAAAATTTCTAATCAAATTTCGACTGTAGTAAACCGAGAAATAACTTTTAGTAGAAAGGACAATATATACGAGGTTAAAATTTCAGGAAATTTTTTTCCATTTTCGGATATTGATTGATTACAGATTTTTACACAATACTGGAAATAATGTGAAGAAAAATTAAACAAAAAGTAAAAAAAAAACAAATTGCAGTGATGTCTTTAGATTTTTCTTAAATCCTTCTCTGCTATGGTCGAATTTCCGAACTATTCCTCAGTGTGCTAAATTTATTTAAAGACAATATAGGTGTATTGTCCACCTATGTTGTCCGAGTTATTCTTCCAACAAATTTCGTTTTTATACTTATTTTGACATCAATCTTCTTAAATGAGAGAAGGTCTATTAAATTACATGGCCACACATCAAATGAACGAATATAAGTCACTTTTTTGTGATTGCATTGGTAGAAATACTCACACATATCAGACATGGTTAGTTCGAAGAATTTCACAATACATTTGATTTTCACTACCAACTCTGCTTAAATCAGATATTTCTTCTTCTTCACAACAGCTATAAAATGAAGTTTGAAGGTATGATTATGATGCTTTGCTGGGGTATATACATTTGATCAACTTTGTGATTACAACAGAAGCGTATTTGTTTAACATACTTCAAGTCTTATACGAATAGCTCTCAGCATGTATAACTTACTTAATAGATCATTATAACACTTTAGTAAAGGCTACAACCATACTTCTTCCACCAACCATGTTGTGTTAATTTTTTCTTTGAGTGGCGGAACCTACAGTTTAAATCATCCCCGACCAACAGATTTGAGATCCTATTCCTGGCAATTTTATTTTACACTCAGAGGTTTTTCCGGATGAAAAGAAATCATCAACAGAAATATTTTTTTCATATTTCGCTTTGCTCGAAATATCAGATCTAGGATTTTAACCAGGGGCTTTTGTCTAATAAGCTAACACACTACCTACTAAGGCGACTTAGCATAAATTGGTTTGATTTAATATTGTGAGTTGTTGCCGTAATCTATTAGGTAGTGCGTTGGTTCATAAGACGTGAGGCCATGGTTCAAATCCCCAGGTCAGACATCTCAAACAAAATGACATGAAATGAAAAATACTTCTTCGGTGACTTCTTCTCAGCAGATTTCTAAGCAAAAACCCTGAGCGTAAATTAAAAGTTGCCATGAAAAAACAATAAACTGTAGGTCCCGTCACTTATGTATAAAATTAACACATAAAATAATATAATTGATCATATGACAACCTTTTAGACAAGATTACGACCTAGTTTCTCACACCACTGATGTTGTGTGTGTTAATTTTATACATAAGTGCGAGGACCTACAGTTTAAAGTCGATTCCGAACGACAGATTTTGTTTGAGAAACTTTCCATTGCAACTATATTTACTCTGAGAGTTTTTGTCAGAAATCTGTTGAGAGCAAGTCAACGATGAAATATTTCTTCATAATTTCATTATGACGTCTGACCGGGGATTTGAACCGCGGCCTCACGTCTAATAGGCCAACACATTACCAACTAGACTACGGCGACTTATGTATGTATGTTCGAAAAAAATTGAGCTGAGCTCCCAATATGTATAATGTTGCACTACAAAGTTGAATGGTGTTTGCCTACCACACCAAGCTGCATTTGACAGCTTTGATTGTACAGAAACACAGTTCGAAATGAGTGAAAACTTCTGTAGAAAACTATCAGCAAAAAAATCGAATTGAATTCTAGAAAGTTATTTCTTTTATTACTTACAGGGGTTAAGCATGCAGAGACAAAAATTTATTTTTTTTTATTTAAAATTAATTGATTAACTTTAAATGTGGCTGTGGTTTAAATGATTTTTCATTTTTCTTTTTATATTTCTTCTGTTTTCTGTTTTTCCGTTGTTAACCTTTAAATGTTAAAAATGTTTTAACTTGTTTAACCTACAATTTTTATTTTTTTATAATTTCTATATAATATCGTATAAACAATTTTTGCAAATAAATATATTTTCTTCTTTTTTTTTTGCCAATGTTGACAACATTCACTATATTATAAATTTCAATATTCTCTGACTCTTTTCCTCTCTTCTGTTCTCATGCATTCTCTGTGTGTTTCTATTAAAAATAATTTTCAAAATTATTTTCAAAAACAATAGTGGTATCCACGTATGGTAAGTTGTTAATCAATAATTTATAAAAAAAAAGAAATAGAAATATTTAAAAATTCTTTAATTGTTTAAAATGCTATTGAATTACATTCATTAGCTTAATTAATATATAAGAAATAATTTAAAAATTGTTCTATGAAATTATTATTGTATCGTATTAATTCTAAATCATAATTTTATCTGTATGCAAATTGTATTTGAAATATTTAAGTTTCATTTTAATTTGTTTTATTAAAAATATTTAATTTCTATAGAAATATATTTAAGGCCTTTGAATTATTTGACGAATATTAATTAATGATTGAATTTTAAATTTAGTTACGAGTGGCTGCCTTAAATGAACCCTACATTGGTGATTTGCAAGGAATACGTGGCGCTGATTTTGCATGCTATCGCCAGGGTAGAAGAGCTGGCTTGCTGGGAACATTTAAAGCTTTCCTGTCATCGAGGTATGTATTCCTTTCTACTTTTGGAACATTTATTGTAAAACGTTGTTTTAAATTTTAAGTTTTTATAATTCTTAGTCATTGTAACCTTATAGGAACCAAACATGTCATTCTAAGTACTCTAAGTAGAGATAAGCAAATAGAAATAAAGAATTGTTTGGCGGGCTAAGGGTTTAACTTTAACAGAAGATAGCTATAAAATTTATCTGCTTCTATTTTCTGTAACTGGTTTTAAAAAAAATGAAGCGCTGTCTTGATGGAATTTTGCAGCTTCATGTACGGTCCAGATAGCAGTCCTTTTTAGAATGCTATCCCAAAAATCTTTTCATTTCTGTACAAACAAACTTAATAGGGTTTTGAGCTCCTATACACTTCTTTCAAAGATTGCCCGTAAATTAATCGTCTGTCATACTTAGCTTCTCTCACAATCTACCAGGGGTTTGCCTGCTACAATACTATCGCTATTCTGAGTCACTAAACTGTTTGATTGCAACTGTGTTTCATTGAAAATTATTATGCTTATTGAAGGTTTTTGAGGCGATACTAAATGTGGTGTTATATAAGATAAAAAGCACTATGATGTTGCAACTTGTATTTCCCTTTTTAACTTTTTTTTAACTTCACTTTCTTGTGGTCCAACACTTAACACTGCTTGGAATTTGAGGTGCAACTAACGACTCGTGAGCCTGATATATGCAGATAATTTATGTCTCTTTTTTTATTGTTCTGAGCCGGAAGTGGCAATCTTTAAAAGGTACTCATATTCCATCATAAGTGTGCACAACTCACCATTTCTGGTGCCCGTGTACTAAATCTACCAATTTTCTTCAACCACTCTGCACTTCGCGGGACTACCGATAGCCTTCTCATATCAAGGCTGCCTTATAAAATGTATCAATACAAAGTTTGTATGCAGTTCTACTACTGTATATAAACTATTTAGATATGCAAAGTAACCAAACAATGCATCAACTATAAATCCGATGCATGATTGCTTTTTGGCTGCGTTAAAACTACACATTGAAGACGTTTTGAAATAGAATACATTGTATATATTTTGTACAGCGACATTATGAAACACGATACTTTGTTCAAACGCAAAGCAACTAATATTTTGGAAGGCAGCCAAAAGGCAGCTCAAATTTCGTCTTTATATCTTTAACCTTCGGAGTTCCAATATAACTTCAGCTGGCTGTACCAGTTCAATAGAATTCTTGAGTGCAACAACTCCCTTAGAAACTGGTTTGTTCTTTTTATTTATATCCGCAGGCCATCTAAATCTCGGGCAGCATACTAGAATGAGCTCCGCATCTTCATTAGTATCCAAACAGTTTGGGCATAAAGGGTATCTATCATGTCCAAATCTTTGTGGAGGTATTTTCTAAAGCAACCACACCCAACCAGCCAAGAACTGGCTCACGTAGATTTTCACTTCGCTGGGTTTGTTCTCCAATCTAGAGGTTATATTGGGGATAAGGTGAAATATTCACGCTCCACCGGGTGTTCGAGACGGCGAAAATATGTTCATCTCATCTTATACTACTTTTAAAGCACAGTTTGTCCTGAGTCTTCGACACGGTGAAAGTACATCCGCCAATGTATCTATCGGTATTATTTTCAGCAATACCAGTACCGCGTCGTCAGATATTGTTCTGAAGCCATTTATCATTCTAATCGCATGTACGGGATGCGCCGAGGATAGTTTCCACCTTGTTCTAATGACAGTATTAGGCAAGCCTTTAACATTATCGATGTTATGATCCTCCTCTTCAATGGATTTAGTCCGCCAATATATAGCATCATCGTTGTCAGCGCTCCCTGATGAATTTTGAGTGGTTCATAATGGTCACCCTGTCTTCGATATTCACTCCCAAGTATTTTATGGAACCATTCGATCCTATTTTAGTGTTTTCAACGGTCTCTTCCATCTTTTCCACTCTTTTTGGGCCACTTAACAAGGCGGTCACTGTTTTGTGTGCAGCAAATATGCCGCTCATCACCAATATGGTGGTGATGAGAATCAGCTAAAATCAAATCTCCCGTGACCAAGTCTACAAAAGCTTAAAATAAATACTCGCCAGAGCAAAAAGATAACACATTTACAACACAGAGTATTTAACCAAAAGTATTCTGAAGCATGCGATTGATTACAATTACAATGTAGATTTTCGAAGGCTCATCCAACCTGTAGAGAAATCTCTAGTTACCCCGAAATGCATTAATATCAGCACGTTTCATTTAAGTGTTAAATTATGCACCACTGCAAATCATGTATGCCACATCTTCAAATCATGTATGCCATCTCCTATTCTGAACTACTGTTTATGAAAGATTCTCCGGATATTTTGATCAAGGCTTACATCCAATAGACAACTAATAAACGACCAGATACGTCGTGATACTTAATCCCAAATGGCTCTGGCTTAACAGAATGCTACTGCCAATACAGCAGAGTGATATCAGGTTAGTTTCTTATAATAGCATCATAAGCTATGTTTTGCTGAGTTCTGAGTAAAAAAATTTTGTATTTTCCAACTCTGTGCGTTTTTAAGCTGCTTTTGACGTACAAACTAAAGGTCGGAGATATTAGAGATCATTTTTACTTCATATTATTTTTGTTTAGAAATAAACAAAGAAGTTTCGTATCGCCTATTGACGATACAAGGTATTCATGCCTTTACACAATGTATTGATTTAATTCATGTCAAATGTTAATTTATTATACGAGTATTTCATTGAATTTAATTAAAAAAACATTACATCTGGGCAACCTTACAACACTTACCACTTAGTATTTTCTTTTTTCTCTATATTTAACGCTGCCTTATATTATAAACAGTTGCGATATTAATTTCTGCCTTTCATGTCAACGTTCTATGAAAAATAGTCCTTTAATTAGAATTTCAATAGAAAGAAATTTTATTTATTTCTACAAAGGCTATCGAAATAATCATTTTAATTAAGCTTAAAACGATAGGAAGTGTGTTTTACTTTTAAAATGTAAGTGGAGGGGAGAGGAGAGGGGCGGCGAATGTCAAAATTTAATTCCCATAATTAATTACAGCAACAAATTTAGTTGAACGGTGGAAGCAGCATTACAGATTAGCGATAGAAGTGTTGTTTAATAGACTGCCACGGTGTCAAATAGATTTGACATTTAATTTATATGCTGAAAAAGGAGGAAATAAATTTGTATAAGATAAATAATCTAAAGACTAATGGTGTCTATATAATGTTGTTGTCTTTTTTTAATTAATTTTCATTTATACGCTGGCACATAAAAGTGAAGTGAATATAGAAACTCTAAATTTTTGTTTAGAACAGTTCGCAGAGTATCAAAATAGGGTAAAATGAACATTAAATCAAATACCAAATCCTAGTAGATTATAGCCTCCTTCATCTTATTGCAGCCACTTCAAAAATCATAATTACCCAGTGAGCATTTTTGTAGATTCTTATCAAAGCAAGTGATTCCTTGTTACCATAGAGTGTCCTGATTACATCCAATATGTTCTCACCAACTACAAATGTTTTCACGTGACCACCACAATATTTTTTATATATGTTCTCTTATCAAATGAACTTTAAGTTAACAATTTTCAAAATTTTTGACGGATCTTAAGTGTTTATTGAAAAATTAATCCTTTTTCCGTTGGACCAACCACCTGAAGTTGGCTAATGTTTGCGCAAAGCGAAATAATAATATTTGCCAAAAACGGAAATATTACACTACTTTTGGTAGTTGTTCAAACCTGAGCAAATTCTCGGTAAACAATCAAGATCCATCAAAAATTATAAAAAATTTTGAAATGAAAGTTCATTTGATGTGAAGAAATATATAAAAAATATGACTAGGCTGTTATACTCTTCAAATAATAACTTCGGTCATTTTTGTCCCATTTTATCAAACGAAGTGACAAACTCTTGCTAAGAGAATGCACTTTTTTTAGTTAAATTTTGCAGTTCAGAATGGTCAAACTTGAAAAAAATAAAAAAAATAATATTTTGGAAGTTTACCCCATCAAGACTCATAACATATAAGTTTGCACAAACTGTTTATGTATACCGTTTGAAAGGCTAATGTCTCCTCTTTCTAAAAAACTTAGGTTTTATAAAATAGGTTCAAACATATTTGGGTAATCAATAATTTTGTGTGAAAAGATCAAAAAAACCGTTTTTGTCAAGTAAAACAAGTTTGGAGGGTTCGAGAAAAATAAAAAAATTATTTTTGAGTTCTACTCAACCTAGTGAATAACTATGTAGTTACTCCAGTGTATTTTCACTGTCGCACCGTGGAATTATACCAACAGCCAAGACTCATCTGTGAATTTTGGTTTAGGAATTCCTATTTCCTTTTTCAAGCTCTCCGTTTCTTTCGTTATCTCTTCCACGCCTGTTGCAACCGGTTGTTACCTTGTCAAATATATAGAGTTCTTCATCATTAGAGCATTGAGTTGCGGGAGAACCATGTGAAATTCAATTTATTGAATACAATTTGTGGACACTGCTCTATCAAAACAAATCAATTGTGTTCTATCCTCTGTTCCTTAAATGAAGCAATTTCAGTGGCATATAATGGTTCTGCTTGTGAAGCTTGAGTCCTCATAACAGACTTTTTTTCATATCCATTAAGAACTCAATACAAAAAGGACTTCTTTCCAGTAGAAATTCCAAATGATTTGGCAAGTTCTACTTGAGTTCCACAACTTTCTCCAATTAATCTAGTGACCTCTACCAAGTGCTCTTTGTCTCCTATGAAAATATCACAGCTTTCGTGGACAATCGATGGATTTCAATTACTTAATAACTTACTAAATTCGTCATCATAACAATTTAGTCAGGATTATAACCAGTGGTCAGCATTGAGTATTCAAAACGATGAGTATATTCGAATCATACTTATAATTTCTGATACTTATACGCATTCATACTTACTTAAATGTCATACCCATCCTACTCATACTCAAAGTTTGAAATACTCCTGGTACTCATACTTAACAATACTCATGATGTTATTGATTTCGACTCTCCATGACTCATCGTATACACGAATCACAAAATAAGTATAAGGTTTTGTGTTCGCTCTCCTTGCTGTCTTTGTATTTTTTATTTATGTTGTTTTCTTCTTTCTTTGTAAATGCAACAACGATTAAGGATGTAAATTTTTGTGAATGATTCGAATCACTCGAATCATTTATGAGTATTATGAGTATTTTTCTAAATTTATGAATCTGAATGAGTAGGAGTATGAATCAAACATATTTGGAATGGTATGAGTTTGATGTCAACGTTGTACTCATACCCGTTGCAACTTGTACTTATAAATCAATGTTGTACTGAGTACGAATGAATCAGAGTAGTTGGATTTAAATACTGTTGACCCACTCATACTCAAAATTTCATGAGTCCTTATGAGTAGCGAAAAAGCGATTCATTGCTGATCTCTGATTACAACCTAGCTAAGTATAACACCCTTGTTATGTGTATTAATTTGATGGATGAGTGGCAAGACCTACAGTTAAATGTCGCCTCGGAACGACAAATTTTTGACAAACTTTTCATCTCAATTTTATTTCCTCTCTGTTTGTTTGAGAAGTTTAGGAAGTCGTCAAAGAAATAAATGAAAATATTTCACTTTGTTCGAAATATCTGAGCTGAGACATAAACCATGAGCACGTATCTAATAAGCCAACACACTACCTACTAGACTACGGCGTATTTCAACTAAACTTTTTCATATTAAAAAAAGAGAGACATTGTAAGCAAAATTCGACAACTTCGAGGCAAAGATTTGGTTGCTTCCATGATTTCTTCTTATAGCCATTGGCTACTTGTGGAACAAACGCCCTTAGCAACCGCCTTCCACCACTTCTTTCGATTCTTGGCTATATTTTTAACCCCGTGGAAAGAATATTTAAGTTATTGTACTCTTCCATATTCAGTGACTACATACATACATATATAATTGGTCATTACAACCCTTTAGTCAGGATTACGACCTAGTTTCTCACACCACTTATGCTATGGGTGTGTTCATTTTATAAATGAGTTGCGGGATCTACAGTTTAAAGTCGAATTTAAACGACAGATTTTTGAGAAACTTTTCATGGCAATTTTCCATTTACTCTCAGGAGTTTTTGCCAGAAATCTGCTGAGAGGAAGTCACCGAAGAAATATTTTTTTTTTCATATTTCGACTTGGTGTTTGAACCGTAGCCTTACGTCTAATGAGCCAACACACTGCCTACTATCGGGTCCACCATCTAACGTTTTTTTTTTAACTAGTGCTTATTTCGTGAATGGTAACACTTAGCTCATGTCTGATTTGACAGATAATTAGTTTTATCCTTCCGCTGAACGAATATGGTTGTGTATACGCTTGAACAATGCTGGGAAATATTGCGACATTACTTTGAAAATCATGGTAATGTTGCAAAATGTGTGCGAAAATTGCGTACGGATTTTGGAAGAAGAGAAGCACCGTCAGCCGCGTACACCGGAGAATATTGCTGCTGTTGCAGAAAGTGTGCGTGAAGCGCCATCAACATCAATTCACCGCCGTTCTCAACAATTGAACATTTCGGAGACATCATTGAGAAGAATTTTGCACAAAGACCTTGGTATGACGCCATACAAAGTCCAAATGGTTCAGGAGTTGAACCCAATTGACCATCCAATGCGTTTTCGCTTCGCTAAGTGGGCCTGCGCTCGACTTACAGAAGATGCCGATTTTGTCAAAAAAAAGCATCTTTTCAGATGAAGCAAGCAAAATTGTCGCATTTGGGGCACAGAAAACCCGTACGTATACATTGAAAAGCCGAAGCACCCCAAAACGAGTCACTGTTTGGTGCGGATTTTGGTCCAGAGAAAATGAGCACAGAGTGGCCGTTACAGTCAATGGCGATCGTTTTCGGGCCATGTTGAACGAATTTTTGTTCACAAAAATTGAAGAGGAGGATATTGGCAACATTTGGTTTCACTCGATGTTTTGCGCCCTGTTTTTGAAGATCGCATTATCAGCCGCAGAGCTGATGTCGTTTGACCACCTCGGAGCTGCGATTTGACACCGTTGGACTATTATTTGTGGGGTGCCGTCAAAGATAAGTGTTACGCCGACAAGGCAGAGACAATTGACGCTTTAAAGGGCAATGTTCGTGAAGCCATTGGTGAAATACAGCTGCACACAATCGATAATGTGCTTAAAAATTGGACCGATCATGTAGGCTACTGCATGGCCAGCCGAGGCAGCCATTTGAATGAAATTATTTTCCATTATTAACCGGAAGGATTGTACTTTCAAATAAAAAAAGAAATTTGCGAAAATATTCAGTAGTTTTTTTTTAAAGCATTTTCAAAAAAAAAGTTATTTGGCCGACCCTTTAGACTACGTCGACGTCATTTATTCAGTGACTACATGAGAATAAATATCTGATGTTAAGCTTTTAGAATTTCCAATAAGTTATTTAAGACACAAACCATTATTCAGAACACAAACCTTATATTTTTGTTGCATATTTAAAACATTTATATTTTTCTGTTATATACTTACACACAAAATTTAAAACTTTATTATTAATTAACTACTAAGAATTCTTAAAGCATAAACGATTAACTGATTATATAGATAATCAATAAGATTTACGTGTAATCTATAACCTTATTTACCATATAAAACCATAAAATTTTTGTAAATTCTATAACCATGCATTCATATTTTATTTACATTTAAAGTGTAATTCTAAGGAAATATTCACAAAAGATTAATGAGACTTGCCACACTAATTAAAGTAATTAAAATAATTGCACAAAATCTATGAATTTAGTTTTTAGAAGTAAGACTTAACGAAACGTATGTAATTTAATTACAATTTTGCTTGCTTATACTCCTAAAACTATACTATAATGAATGCATAGGCAAGCATTTAATAATTAAAATTCATAATTCACATACACACACAGGCAAATATGTATGTGTAAATAAGAAAAAAGAGAAGATATTTAAAAAAAAGACAGACAGACAAACAACTTCTCAGTTACTCAGGTAGATAGTTGGTAAACAGATACTCAGCGAGAGAGTAGTGAGAGAGTCTTCAACTAATTGTAGCATGACTTACATTTAATGGCACTTCAAGGAAAATATTTCATTAAATATGGCAGCTTCTTGTACAATATTTACAAATGTTGCTATTTTTTTTGGTTTTGTTTATTTAATTAAAAGTGAAAAAATAGCAACAAAAACAAAGCAACAGAAACATTTTATGGCGAGTAGAAGAAATTTTAAGTAACGCCTTGGTTTAATGAACAAAATTAAAAAGTTTCGGCGTCTATTATGGTAAGAAACTTAATTACAAGGTTTTTACTACTATTCCAACCAAAAATTATGTTAAAGTTGTTGATTGTATTACGGGAATCGGTCAATGTGGACCTATTGATACCTTGCCGGGAATATTCGTCGGATTGTTTTGCTTTTCTGGAAATGTATTCACTTTCGTTTCAAATACGAAGACTGCTTAGCTTAAAAAACTTGTCTGTTGAAACTGAAACAGAGCAAGGGAATAGATCTTCGGAACGATATTTTTTACAAGGTTTTTACTACTATTCCAACCAAAAATTATGTTAAATTTGTTGATTGTATTACGGGAATCGGTCAATGTGGACCTATTGATACCTTACCGGGCATATTCGTCGGATTGTTTTGCTTTTCTGGAAATGTATTCACTTTCGTTTCAAATACGAAGACTGCTTAGCTTAAAAAACTTGTCTGTTGAAACTGAAACAGAGCAAGGGAATAGATATTTGGAACGATGTCTAAAGAACCGATGGACTTATTCATGTCAAACATCGATTCCAGTCTAACACCCTGGAACACAACTAGGCAGCTGACATGAAATTTTTATGCTATGCATACTACAAATCGGTTTTTGAAAGAAATGTTATCTTTCAGGACAGGAAGATTTAAATAAAAGTTATGGTTTCAGTATAAGTTCATTATCATTGGGCGAGATATGGAATATGATTTCAATGACAGCTTCTAGTTTGTTTGCAAACGTGGTAGTTTTCGCCATATTTTCTGAGATATGTCCACTAACCTTTGACTTAGCCCTGCAAAATGTCTAACGTAGTCAAATCGAATAATCTTGGTGGTCAATTGAATGAAAAGTCCGATTATTCGAAGTTTTTACGCAATAAAGCCATAATCGGTTGTATTGCACTGTTCGAAGTAGTCGCCTTAGTCTAATAAGTGCGTCGTCTTATTAGACGTGAGGCCATGGTTCAAGCAACAGGCTAGACATCTCCAAAAAAGTGAATTACATAAAATATTTCTTCGGCGGCTTCCTCTCTGCAGATTTCTGGCAAAAACTCTGAGAGTGAAATAAAACTGCCATGAAAAGTTTTTCAAAAATCTGTCGTTCGGACTCGACTTAAAACTATAGGTTCTACCGCTCATGTATAAAATTAACACGCACAACATAAGTGATGTGAGAAACTAGGTCGTAATCCTGACTGAAAAGTTGTAATGACTAATTATGTATGTATACTACAGTTTAAAATTGAATTTTAAATAAACACACAAAAAGCTGCGGTTTCGATGGAAATTTAATTTCATTGTTATGCTTGTACCCCGCAATTAAGCACGAAATGTGTTATTCGGTTTGAGCCACCATCTTGTTAAAACCACATACCGTGTAGCTCATTGTGTTCAATTGCAGGCCAAACAAGTAGATCGTGTCGTATGTATATAGAACTGTGAGCGGTTGTTTCAGTGTCACCTTCGAAAAATATGATCCAAAGGCACCTCCAGATCAAAATGAACAACAAACCGTCGTTTTACCAACATGCAATGGCTTTTCCACAACCATTTCTGGTTTCTTCAAGCCCTATATGCGACAATTTTGCTTCTTAACGTATCCAGCGAATGAGAAATAAACTTGAAGAGCGAAGAAAATTTTGTTCGTAAAGTCACCGTATCAAACCCTGTTACGTTAGCAGCCAATCAGCACATTTACGGCACAGTGTGTTGTCAGTTCGCTTTGACGGTTGCATGACTTGTAATTTATATGGATCGCGAATGAAAATCAGACTGCGTACTATACCATAATAAGCCGTTACGTAGGCCAAACATTTTCCTGTTTACAGATATCGCAGGAGAAAAGCAGAGGAAGTAGATGATTATGTCATCATCCTTCACCTTATATAGTCACTACAAATGTCACGATGACCCAGTATTCCTAAGTGAGCATAGAACGGCATAATCACAGTCAATAAGTTTTTACTCCATACCAGTCTTCCCATATGAGCAACAATGTAATAACTATAGGCCCCATCTATGAATTCTGGTTATACAAACGATTTCTTGTGATTGTAGATCAATGAGGCTAGGCCTGTTAGCCTATACTACATCTAGTATGCCATCTCCATATATTTCACATCAACACCGATGTGGTATTAATTAATAATCATCGTAACCACCATGCTTAGACCACATCCATGAATTCTGAAGAAAGAAAATGTCGTGTAAAAACCATTCAAGATTATTATCAGCTTAGTAGTTACAGTGAGCTTCAAAAGAAACAGTAAATTAAACAAAAATATACATTAATAAATTACCGTTATTTTTATCTTAAAATAGTTTCATTGCCAGTTTTTAAAATTGAAACAAAAAAAAAATTACGAAATTTTTCGAAATATTGTCAAATTTTTTCGGGCACTTAAGGAAAAGTTAACTTTGGTGATTGTTAGAATTTTGTCCTTAGTGTACAGTTTCTTTTGTAAGCATTCAAATATCTCCTAAGAATGACTAGTACCTTGGAAAACCTATAATTTGACGAAATTTCGATTTAAAGATCACTAGTCTTGAATAGTCTTGACTACCTTCTTGACGATTGTATCAACAGGTAGCCAGTTTAATACTACCATTAGTACCTTTGTTAGAGTTGTCGTAAGCGCAACAGAGCTCAGTAAAGCGAACGATGTTTTATTTCATCAAGAAATAACCACCTACATACATAACATAATTGGTCTTTACAACCCTTCAGTCAGGATTACGACTTAGTTTCTCACACCACTTATGTTGTGTGTGTTAATTTTATACATGAGTGTCGGGACCTACAGTTTAAAGTCGACTCCAAATGACAGATTTTTTGAGAAACTTTTCATGGCAATATTATTTAACTCTCAGAGTTTTAGTCCAAAATCTGCTGAGTAGTAGTCGCCAAAGACATATTTTTTTATATTTCGTTTTAATGTCTGGCCTGGGGCTCGAACCCGGGCTTTACGTCTCTAATAAGCCAACACACTACCTACTAGTCTACGACGACTCTATAAATTGCCAAAATTTTATCGATTTGAAGATTACTGTCTAATTTAGATTTAACTACCTTCTTGACGACTGCATCAACAGGTTGCCAGTTTAATACTATAATTACTGCCTGTGATCGAGTTGTCCTAAGCCCACGAGTGATCGGTAAAACGGACGATGCTTTATTTCGTCAAGAAGCAACCACCGAAGTAGGGTTTTAACATGGACGAATTACCAGGTCAAAGAACAACAATGACCCTGTAGTTCATTAGAAACTTCACAACTGCACAGCATTGTCCAGTTGGTCATTAGAAAACCCTTTAGTCAGGATTACGAAATAGTTTCTCACAGCACATATGGTGTGTGTGTTAATTTTATACATGAGTGGCGGTACGTACGGTTTGAAGTCGACGCTGAACGACGGGTTTTTGAGGAACTTTTATTTACTCTCAGAGTTTTTGCTAGAAATCTGCTGAAAGGCAGTCGTCGAAGTAATATTTTTCCACATTTCGTATTGTTGGAGATACCTGACCTGGGGTTTGAACTGTAACCTCACGTCTAATAAGTCAACACACTACCTTCTAGACTATGGCAACTCTGGAGCATTCGTTGTAATTAAAGCCTCGTGATTGATACCTTAGAACTTTATGTTACAAGTACTGGCCCACGTCTTAATACACCGCAATAGTTTTAAAAAATGTAAGTAATTATAGGCCCCTAAACAAACTTTGTTTTGAATGTTACTTTTTATTTCTTTCTTTACTATTCTATTCAATGAAAGTTTTTAGTTTTTAAGATACTTTACTTATTAATAAAAAAAATTTTATTATAAAAAAGCACAAAAAAAGTTGGTTGTGTGCTGCTAATATTTCAAAACTTTAATAAGGGGCTCCTGTGTTAGCCTCAACCAGAGATTTTTTTGTTAAAAAATATCAAAAAGCACAGAACTTTTCTTTAGTAAAAAACGAAAAAAAAAGACTGAATAAATAGCACAGAAAAACACTGTGTATAGACGTACACATAATAATAACGAAGCGAAATATTTTATTACTTTTAATAAGGCGTTCACCATAAACACAAAAGCAACAACAGGTGCCCATAATGATTATGGCCCAGGACTAAATAACACACAACAGCTACCAGCGAAAAAAATATGAGAAAAAAAGATGGAATTTAAAGCAGCGATTCATGGTCTGCAAAAAGAAATGTAATTCAATGGATTTCCCTGACTTGGCCAAAAACTGTGTTGAACTTTACAACAACAAAAAAAGAGTATAGAGTCCGTCTGTCTGTCTGTCCGTATAGAAAAAAAAGTTAAAATTAAAACACACAAGTTGCAAAAATTCTAGAATTTTTGTGGTGGCGAAAAAGCGGGCATGAATTGAAAAGTATTTTTTCCACTTCCTTTTTGGAAAAAAACCAAAAAAATTATGCTGGTCAACAAAATGTTAATGAATCTCATACAAGTAAGGGTAACTGTGGTTTCCTCTGAATGGAAGGATAGTTGAAATGGGTTGAGTTTGGTTGTATTTACTAAAGTTCTGAGAGGATTTATTCACCGAGTCCTACTCTTTGCCAAGAAGAGCGTCTATCTACATGCATAACATAATTGGTCATTACAACACTTCAGTCAGGATTACGACCTAGTTTCCCACATCACTTATGTTCTGTCTGTTAATTTTTTACAAGAGTAGCGGGACATACAGTTTAAAGTCCACTGCGAAGGACAGATTTTTTGGGGAAACTTTTCTAGGCAATTTTTTTTTTTATAATTTTTGCCAGAAATCTGTTGAGAGGCAGTGGCCAAAGAAATATTTTTTCATATTCCGTTTTGTTGCAGATGTCTGACCTGTGGTTTGAATCGTGGCCTCACGTCTAATAAGGCAACACACTACCTAGTAGACTACGGCGACTTCAAGCGTCTGTCTAACCTTTTTATTATGTTCATTACCAATGTAATCTTCTTTGGGATGTCGCAGGACTTCTAGATATCTTACATAAGGGCATGAAATAATAAATTCGAAATAATCAAACTGTATCGAGACTATGCTTGAGTTCATAGCGAAACTTTAACCGCGAGAAATTTTTTTAGGATCTACTTCACGATACTCGTATAATCCAATAGGCAAAACCATGCCACAAAATTGTTCATCCTGTTCCACTTCTGGGGTCATTTTTTGTTTGTCATCATCACTTTAAAAGTGTTGCTTTTATGACTTTCTCAATTAACCTTCTTAAGAGTACATGACTTCTACTTGGCGTATCCATTTTACATGGTTTTCTGGTTCTCCGGAATGTCTTAATTAATAAGGTAACTTTCATTTTCTGCTTTAGACGAACTCGGCTTGAGAATTCCAAACTACTTCATCTTAATAACTGACTTATCTTACTTGCCATTAAAACCCTTTAGTCAGGATTACAACCTAGCTTCTCACAGCACCCATGTTGTGTGTGTCAATTTTGCACATGAATAGTGCGACCTGAAGTCGCCGTGGTCTAGTAAGTAGTGTGTTGGCTTATTAGACGAAAAGCCAGGGTTCGAGCCCCAGGCCAGACATCGAAACAAAATACAAACTCTGAGAGTAAATAAAATTGCCATGAAAAGTTTCTCAGAAATCTGTCGTTTAGTGTAGGTCCCGCCACTCAAGTAGAATATTAACACACACAACATCAGTGGTGTGAGAAACTAGGTCGTAATCCGGACTGAAGTGTTGTAAAGACCAATTATGTATGTATGTATGAATAGTGCGACCTACAATTTAACGTCGACTCCAAAAGACAGATTTTTGAGAAACTTTTCATGGCAATCTTATTCGCTCGCAGAGTTTTTCCAGAAAACTGGTGAGACAAAGTTGATGATGAAATGTTTTGTTCGAGATATCTGCGCTCTGGTTTGAATCATGGGCTATGGTCTAATAAACCAACACTCTACCTAGTAGGCTCTAAGGCACGTCAAACTCTTCAGGTATATATCTTTGCTTGCAAGTTTGTGCGAAAGTTGGAAAATATCATACACATGGCGCAAATACTAGAGCTGGCGGGAGTGATTCCAAATAGTTCTTCTGCACTAAGAAAAAAAAGTTGTTAGGTTGCAGTGGCAGCTTTGATAGCAAAAGCTCACTTGAGCACGCATAGCGGGTCGTTGTAATGCCGCAGTTAACGCAGCCTGAGTTCTACCAAACTAGGGAAGAAGTTGGTCAGCGCAAGGGCTGCACAGGAAGATAAAAAGTAGTTGATGATAACATCCAGGACAATGGTGTACAAATTAGGGGACAGAAGGCATTCTTGTTGTACTCCATCATTGTTATAAAATGATTGACCAATGTTCCCTTTCTAAACAACTAAGAGTTCTGCATGTTAGTGCTTAACATTTATAATTCGAATTATTTTTTAGGACAAGTCTTGAGAAAGTTCTCGATATTGCAATCCGCCAGATGGTATTGAAGGTATTTCATAAATCGTGCAGGACAGTAGGTCGTTCTGTACATTGTACATTTCTTACATACATACATAATTGGTCATTACAACCCTTCAGTTAGGATTACGACCTAGTTTGTCACACCACTTATGTTGAGTGTGTTAATATTCTACTTGAGTAGCGGGACCTACAGTAAACGACAGATTTCTGGGAAACTTTTCCATGGTAATTTTTGTTTACTCTCAGAGTTATTGCCAGAAATCTGCTGAGAGGTCAGTTGCCGAAGAAATATTTTTTCTGACCTGGTGTTTGAGCCGTGGCCTCACGTCTAGTAAGCCAACACACTACCGACTAGACTACGGCGACTTCGTTCATTTCTTCTACTTTAGAATTTATGAACCCATTTTAATTATTTTTCACAAAACTTAGGAATTCTTTTTAGATATCAACAGACAAGCTCTTTAAGCAGTTTCCAATCAACAAAATATCAACAAATTTTATAAAGTTTCAAGTTCTTTCAGATATTTTCATTTGATTTAATTGACAACCTATTCATAGGCTTTTGTGTATCACAATACACTTCCTTCTACAGCAACAATTTCAACAAATTTTTTTTTTGGAAACAATTTTTCTCTCGAAAGGAAATTCCTTTTGCCCTTAACCTACAAAAACACTTTTTAAAGTTCACTTTTAAGTTGTTGTTGTTGCCGTTCTATTTCCTCTCGTTTTTTTTTTCATTTCAATTCTGTGACCATTTGTGTATGTGTATGCGTGTGGTATGAGAGAAAGCAAGTTTTTCGTGTTTATTTTTATGAAAATAATAAAAGCAATAACGAATGAAAACCGTTGTTGTAAGGATGAGAAGAAGAAGGAGTAGAAGAAGAAGGAGAAGAAGAAGGAGGAAAAAATACAAAACTTTTCATGGTTCATAATGAGGAAGTTTATTAAAATTAAAACGGTTACAACACACAACACAATAATAAAGAAGAAAACAAAACAAAAAAAACAAGTAAAAGAGCCAAGAAAAAAAAACTGAAGAAAACAAAAACTGTGTAACAAAACTGTAACAAAAAACACTTTCGCATAAAAAAGGAAAACGCACTCTTACATACGCCCACCTAAACTAGTACACGTATCAACAGTGTGGGAGAAAATGTTAGAAACAATTCCTCTTTCTTTTTTAATTCATTACCTTTCTTCAATGGAAGTCACTTCAGAATTTTTAAATCTCTACGGCTGTAATCTACACAACATAGCGTTGACTGGTTTAAAAGCCCTTCTGGCATTCATAGTGATGTACCTGAGAAGAATTATGAAGATCTTCCATCTCAATGCAATGCGGTGCTAACAGAAGCTATAAAATAAGAGACGATGTTGCGACAAGCACAGCAAAGCTGCAGAAGAGGTACGCTTGCAAATTTCTGGACACGAGTAGTAGCAGTAGTAAAGGAAGTATCAAAGGTGGATAGAAGCTGGATGATGGGTTAAATACATACATACAACCCTTTAGTCAGGAAAACAACCAATCTTTTCACATCACTTATGTTGTGTGTGCTAATTTTATACATGAGCGGTGGAACCTACAGTTTGAAGTCGACTCCGAAGGACAGATTTTTTTGAGAAACGATGGTTTAAATATTTCGAATTAAATAGATGTTGAATCTTCGAAAGATTTGCTATACTTCTACAATCAATGGAGGGCAGGAGAGCTATTCTTGTTATCATTCTTTATGCAAACAATTTGAACAAGTTTGAATTTAGAATGCGTACCTTTTTATTTAACATTCATATGTAAGCATGTACTTACTTACTTGCTTACTTAACTGTCCACTAACAACTCGATTAACGGATTTCGGCCTGCTTTAACACATTTTTCCAGGCGCCTCTGCTTCTTGCGTGCCTACGCCAGTTGGTCACACCAATCGATGACAGGGCTTCCTCGATCTGGTCCTTCCAATGCAGACAATGTCTTCCTCTTCGTCTACTTCCGCAAATCACCGCATCAAATACCCGTCTTGCCGGAGCGTCCTCCTCCATTCGAACAACATGGCCGAGTCAGCGCAGCCGCTGGATGTTAATACGCTCACAACAACTATGTCGTTGAGGAGCTCGTGCAGCTCACTATTGGATGGGATGCGGAAATTATCGCCAACTTGCACTGAACTGAAGATCTATCGTAGGCCTTTTCTCTCGAATACTCTCAAAGCTGCTCCTTAAAGAAGTACGGGGAGGATGATCGTCTTCTTATATAAAAATGAATGTTTGTTTATTTGTTTGTAGGTTTGATTGTTTGTTTGAAGTCTACAGTCGACTAAACGACTGGACGGATTTTCTTGAAATTTTAACAATACCTTCCTGTATGTCTGGAAGGAACTATATGCTACTTTTTATTTTAAAATTTCAAGTAGGCGATGTACCACGCCCACATACCCATATAAAAATGAATGTTTGTTTGTATGTACTTTATAGAATCATAAACTATGCATATCATCACGTTATGATCTTTAGCAAAGTTGTTGCGCATGAGCCGGAGAAGGTTTCTAAGTTGATATAACTAATTTTCGACAGGTGGCGCAACCTAAAATTACTTAAAATCAATTAAATCGTAAACTGTGTATTCTTTAACAAAGTTGTTGCGCATAAGTCGACGGAGGTTGGATGATTAATTTCCGATGGATGGCGTCACTGAAAATTATTCAAAATGAATGACAAGCAGTTGGTGGTCGACCTACACCTCAAGCACGGAAGAAAAGAGCATTACGAGCCTCAGCATCAGACGAGTATTGAGACTGGAGAATCTTCGAGTATATGCCGCTGAGACTCGTTTCGCTTGAACCACTTGAACAACGAGAAATGGAATTAGAAACTGATCGAATGAAATAATAAATATAAATGATTCAAAATTAATTGGACATTTGTGTAATGTCTTTCATTCAAATTTATTTTAGTTGATGGCGCAGCAACACGCGCAGGGTACAGCTAGTGTCAGTATAAGTTTTGTCGTATAAGAGAGGTCTCTATTACTCAACTGCCTCTTGAGACCATAGTAGCACCTGTTGGCAAGAGTGATTCTGCGCTTGATCTCCAGATTGTCATCATTTTTGGTTGTAACGACGGAGCCAAGATATGTAAATTCCTTGACTACATCGAAAGTATAGCTATCGGCCGTAATCTGAGATCCAAAATGACGCATATCACTACTTGTCGATAACATAGACTTTGTTTTGCTGCCATTTTTTTAAATATGTTAAATATTCTGCATTAAATAGATCTTGAATCTTCGTAGGATTGTCTGCTGTGGTAGGATTGCTTTTCTTGTTATAACTTTTTATGCAAACAAATTGTACGTGTTTGAACTAGAATGCGTAACTGTTTTACTAACATATGTACGTATGCAATAAAAAATTTAAGAAAATTGTAGAATGTCCACATCAGAATGTCCACGACGATACGCATTCATACTTATTTTAATGTCATACTCATACTACTCATATTCAAAGTTTGATATACTCATGGTACTCATACTTAACAATACGCATGATGTTATTGATTTCGACTCTCCATGACTCATCGTATACACGAATCACAAAATAAGTATGATTCGAGTACGAACACTATAATACTTCTTCTTTTCTTGCAACAACAATTCGAATAATTTATGAGTGTTATGTGTATTTCTCTAAATTTTTTAATCTGAAAGAGTAGGCGTATGAATCGAAAATATTTCGAATGTTATGAGTTTGATTTCAACGTTGTACTCATACTCATTGGAACCTGTGGGTTTAAATCAACGTTGTAGTGAGTACGACTGAATCAGAATAGTTGGATTTCAATACTATTGACTCACTCATACTCAAAATTTCATGAGTAGTTATTAGTAGCGAAAAAGCAATTCATTGCTAATGTCCCTATTATTTCTACCACTACTGTATACTTCTAGTTGAAAGGAATATTTGCTACACTATTTTTTTTCTTCTTCTTTACTTAGTAAAACAATTCTTTCTAGTTGTCGTTGTTTTTGTCGCTATTCCTATAGTTGTTGTTGTTGTTGCTTTGTTTGGTTATTTATACAAACCATAACAATAATAACAATAATAATTTGGGTAAAGTTAAAGCAGTAAACTTGTTATGAAAGTATGAGTACAACACTCAACATACACGATACAACAACTGTGTGATGTTTGTTCTTGTTCTTGCTATCAAGTATGAATGTGTTTGAGTATATGAAAGTTTGAACATGAAGGAGAACATTTTTATTTTCTACTGCATGTAGTGGTAGTAGTAGTAGTAGTATTGGTGTTAAAAATTAAGATGCTGCTGTGCTTTTTAGTGTTTCTCATATATTCTCACGTTCCAAGATGGCAATGGTAGCCTTGTTTCCAATTTTTTTCTTTTTTCCGTTTTTTGCTTTCTGATCTTTATTTTTAATATTGTATTACCGAAAATGTACATGTGTGTGGTTAGTGGTAGTGTATGTATATTTATTTTTTTGCTTTTTTTGCTTTCTTGCTGTTTCGTGCATATCAGAGTGTGAGCATTAAGTCTAAGTGATACACTACATTTACATGCTGATATTGTATACAGTACGTTAATAAAGTATTCCGCCACATAAGCAAATGCAGAGTAAGACAAACGCATTTATCTGCGTGATAAAACTATATCTTCAGCGACTGTACTCTACTAACGCTGGTAAAATCCTTACGGGCTGTTTGAAGTTCGATAAATTATGAAAACGACTCCAACAAAAATCAAGGACAGGTTTTCTTTGAAGTTGTTTATCAATTTCATTAGTAATCGTATAAAGAGCAGCTAAAGGTCGGCCGAAATATGAACAAATATTTCTTCGACGACTGCCTTTCAGCAGATTTCTGGTAAAAACTCTAAGAATAAATAAAATAAATAAATAGTCTAGTAGGTAGTGTGTTGGCTTATTAGACGTGAATCCAGGGTTCGAACACCAGGCCGGTCATCGAGACAAAATACAAAACATATTTCTTCGGCTACTTCCTCTCAGCAGATTTCTGGCAAAGCTCTGAGAGTAAATAAAATTGCCATGAAAAAGTTTCTCAAAAATCCCACCACTCCCACCACTCATGTATAAAATTAACACACACAACATAAGTGGTGTGAGAAACTAGCACGTTGTACAATGGGTCAATTCGCCCTCCGGGTACTGTACTTGTCTTAATTGACAAGTACACGTCGTTTAACCTAACCTAACCTAACGAAATTGAATTCGAAAATTTATGGAAGCATTGCCTGAAATCAATAAAAGAAAACAGTTTCTGAAAACAATGCAAATAACGAGAAAGTCTCTCGGGGAATAGTCATCAGAATGGAAATGCTTATAAATATTCAGAAGGATCAACCTTAGAATATTCAACAAATGTGTGGAATCTCTGCGTTGTAGGGAAGTAAAACCTGTCTGAATTCAATCACCCTGTACCTCAAAGCCACATGCAGTATATTTCAGTCCAACTCCGCTGGGAACACAGATGCTTGGAACTCTTTCAACGAGAAACTTATACTAAAGCAAATCGAATGTAGAAATTCGAGATGGATCAGCCATAGCATCACAAGGATGACACCGGACTGGCATATTCAAGGCCCAAGGAGTTTAGTCCGGCCAAAGAACACCTAAAAATGCACGCAACTCTCGGAACTAGGAAGGCAAAAAATTTTAATTGATAACTTTGGAAAATCAAGTTGCTTTTTGAAAGCCATATATACCCAACAAAAATACCATAAAAAATAAAGAATTCAGTCAGTAAGACCCTTCAGTCAGGATTTTGACCTAGTTTCTCACACCACTTATGTTGTGTGTGTTAATTTTATACATGAGTGGCGGGACCTACAGTTTTAAAGTCGGCTCCGAAAATACTTAGATGCCCTTAAAGTCACGGTAGGACTAATATGCTTAATAGACGGCATGCTGGTGGTTCAAACCCCTGCTCAAATATCACAAACAAAACAAAATATGAATAACTATTTCTCCGGCATTTACCTTTCAGCAGTCTTCTCTGAAAAATAATAAAAATTGCCGTGAAAAGTTTCTCAAAAGTCTGTCTGTTCAAAGTTGACTTTGAAATATACGTCCCAAGAGCCATGGATAAAATTAATACACACAACATTGCTGGTGTGAAGAGCTAGGTTGTAATCCTGACTAAAGGGTTGCAATGAGTAACATGCCTTCGTATTCTGTATTCACTAATACAGACAATCTTTATCTGAGTATTTTAAGTCAAATTTGTTAGGCCAGCATGTGAACCTCCTTACTACATATTTTAATCGAATAGAAAAAGGCAAACCTGGTTACTTTCTCATGCCTCTTACCCTTGTTCTTAAACTCTTGACGAATATTTTCCTTTTAAGATGGTTGTGCTCATTTTTCTTACGAAAAAAAGTTCAAATAACCTCGAAAATTTACCGTAAAGGAATTTTTTTTTTTGGTATTTCTCAACATATTTTATGTTCTACTTGGCTTGATGTATTAAATCAGGAAAACAAGAAAAAAACACACACATGCACATACGTACATACATACACAGAAAATATGAAATGTTGAACATTTGCTTTATACATTAAATATTTGTAATAACTTTTGTAATATTTTATGGCAGTTGTAGCAAAACGTGCAACGTTATTAGGTTGCAGCAAGTATGACTAGAACAGAATGACATGGAAATACGTAAGATTTTTTTTTTGTAAATTTAAAGCCACAGTAGGTATGAGATACGATTGAAACTTAAATTTAAAATTCTTTTATTTGGAAAAGACATATTACAGTTAGTATGACTATGCCTTTCATCATGCTCCATCAAATTTCCCGATTATTTGCCTTTAAATTTCATACTTTTTCCGTTTAGAAAAAATGTTTATGCAATAGTATTACAATAAAATGCAACGTGTAAGTGATGTGTAAAGAATCAAAACGTATGCCTAATAATAGTTAATAAAGTAGACTACAGTACTCCTTCGATTTATGTCGCCTTGAATAACGTTGTTTCGATTTACGTCGTCAATTTTTTGTTCCCTCTAACTTCTATCTGCGCCTTCATTCGATTTACGTCGCTTTTTTTTGGAACCAACTGCGACGTAAATCGAGGGATTACTGTACAAAAATTGTGATTAAAACGTGACCAGTTTTCGGGCACTACGAGATGATTATGGTTGTCATAATCGACCAACTGTCCAACTGTGAGTTGAAAAGATTGTAAAGAAATTTTAAGAGATGCGTGGCATCATCGCACTTACTTAATTGGTCATTACAGCCTTAAAACATGATGACAAGCTAGTTCTCACACTATCCATGTTGCATGTGTTAATTTGTATTCACAAATGGCAGGACCTACAGTTTAAAGTTGATTACGTACTACGAATTTTTGAGAAGCTTTTCATGGCAATTTTATTTTAGGTTAGGTTAGGTTAGTGGACGTGTACTTGTCAATTAAGGCAAGTACAGTAACCGGAGGTCGAATTGACCCATTGTACAACGTCCTAGTTTCTCACACCACTTGTGTTGTGTGTGTTAATTTTACACATGAGTGGTGGGACCTACAGTTTAAAGTCGACTCCGAACGACAGATTTTTGAGAAACTTTTTCATGGCAATTTTATTTACTCTCAGAGTTTTTGCCAGAAATCTGCTGAGAGGAATTCACCGAAGAAATACTTTTTGTATTTTGTTTAGATGTCTGGCCTGGGGCTCGAACCCTGGCTTAACGTCTAATAAGCCAACACACTACCTACTACACTACGACGACTTCTAAGGCAATTTAATTTATTCTTAGGGTTTTGCTAGAAAAGGAATTTTTTTGTATTTCGTTTGCTTCGATATGTGTGAGCTTTTATTTAAACAACGGGTTCGCTTTTAGTAAAACGTCACTATACCTACTAGACCTAAACGATATGCAATATATAGACTGACGTAATTTTCGCTTCTGTTAGTGAAAATATAACAGAAAAAACGAATTTTTCGATCCCACAGCGGTTTCAGTAATTGTGGCTATCTTACAACTCGCTGTGGCATATTTTTTGTTTCGATTTACATCTCCAAGCAGAAAAAATCCTATTAATTCAAAAATTACAGACGGCTGAACGTTCGCAATACGCTGATTACGTGCTAGAACAACAAGTTTTTAATGTAGATTTTTCAAGGAAAATTTTCTTTAGCAATGAAACTCATTTCAAACTAGGTGGTAATGTCAACAACCACCATATTAAAGACTCAGAGATTCTTCATTCATTCATTGCATCCAGAAGAAATCATTATTACATACATACATACATGGTCATGTATGACTGAAAGGTTGTCAGTAAGGATTACGACCTAGTATCTCACATCACCTATGTTGTGTGTGTTAATGTTATACTTGAGTGACGGGACCTATAGTTTAAAGTCGACTCCGAACGACAAATTTTTTTTGAGAAACTTTTCATGGCAATTTTATTTACTCTCAGAAATATTCGAAATATCGAAGAAATATTTTTTTTTCATATTTTCGTTTTGATGTCTGACCTGGGGCTTGAACAGTGGCCTTACGTCTAATAAGCCAATACACTAGCTTCTAGACTACGGCGAAATCAATATTTGGTGAGAATATTATACTGGAAGTATACAAAAAAATGGCTCCAGAAGAACTGTTACCATCTCTTCAGAGAGCAATGGTTTGAAAAAAAATTTTAGAAAGCCAATTGGCTTATAAAGTATTCAAAACTAGATACAACAGAAGCTGATTTAAAGAAGATGAGGATAAAAAAAATTACAATAAAAGAGATGAAGAGCTCTTATTATGGTTGACCACAAATCTTAATGTAACATTTCTAATAAAAATTTTATTTAATTAAGTATTTTATTGAGTATTAAAAATGACTGCCATCTCTTACTTCTTAACAACTTATTGTTGTTGTTTTAAAATAATCTCTTGAGTTTAATTAGAAACATTTTCTTCTAAAAGTACTCCCTTTTATTATAACAGTAGCGTTTTGAAAATGAAATAAAATGTACAAGAGAGTTTCTTAGAACTGAAACTTCACTCATACACATATCAACATGCAATAGAGTTTTGTAAGCACAGAGCAAAAAAGTATAAGAATTTTAATTTAATAAATACTCACCACCATCATGTGAGAGTTGCTTTAAAATAAAATACTTTCAGTTTCAATATAATGTCACATAATACTGTTATACGAGCATATGTAGTATGTGTATGTATGTATGTATGAGTGTATTAGTGTAAGAACTAAGAAAAGACAACAGGAAAGCATTGCTACATGCATACACATGCAGCCATATGTTATGTTCTTCTCAAATACTCTCTCTCATTCGTTTTCTTTCTCGTTCTCTCTCTCTCTCTGTCTTTGTTTTCAAAGTTAAAAGTTTAATAACTGTTTTATGTAATTAGAGAATAACATGTTGACGTAGTGTGTGGTACACTCACTCATTATTATCTTAGTAATTAAGTTTTTAAAGTTGTAATCGTACTCGTATTCGTATTTTGCTTGTTTATTTGTTCGGTTGTTGGTTGTTGTAAATAAGGAGGTGTAAATAATCTCAGTTCATTATACATCATATGTATGGCTGTGTGTGTGTACATTTGTAAATTTTTAATTTCAATTAATTTTTAATTGATGCACACACATGTTATTGTTACATATAACATGAGGTTGAGGTTGAGAAATGAAATAAAAAAATAAAAAAATAAAAATTAATTAAAATGATCATCATTATGATGGGTATTATTATCACATTAGCTGTTAAACATAACTCATACGCGCAGTGTGTGTTATGATGGTTAATTATTTGATTTTTAATGATGATGCTTGAAATGTTTAAAGCCACTACTGACACACAGTATGTATGAGTTACACTATATATTGTTGTATGATAACATTCATACATAACAAGCAGTAGATGTATAAATAAATGAAAATAAAATTGATTGACAGGGAATTCATAAAAATTTGTTTATACTCGTAACCTACTGCACATTAGGTGATGAGAATTGTATCTTTATTCAAGATTACAACCTAGTTTCTTACAACACCCATGTTGTGTGTGTTAATTTTATACATGAGTGGCAGGATCTACAGTTTAAAGTCGACTTCGAACGACAGTGTTTTTGTAGGAAGTTTTTTTGTGTGGAAATCGTCAAAATATATTTTTTCATATTTCGTTTTGTTCAAGTTTTCTTAGCTGTGTTACGGCCCATCTTCTTACATTACCAAACGACAGATTTGTGAAGCTTTTCGTCGCAATTTTTTGCCAAAAATGTTTAAAGAATATTTCAAAATATTAAGACTGAGATTTTAATTCGTGAACTCTGATTCAGGAAACCTACAACAGACTTGACTACGAAAATCCATCATTTTCTCTAAAATAGTTATATGTACACAGGTCTTGAAGGCAAGGCCACACAATCCTACGAAAATTGCTTAACCTGTTGGCATATAACTGCCGTCTTCAAATTAAAACCATACAAATTAACAACACGACATATTCCATTTACAAAGCTGTGGAACATTTCATTACGACAATCTGTTTAAAGACTCCGAAAGACAGATTTTTCAAAAACTTTTCATGGCAATTTTATTTTCTCTCAGAGTTTTTGCTAGAAATCTGCTGAGAGGAAGTCGTCGAAGAAATAATTTTTGTATTTTGTTTTGATGTCTGACCTGGAGTTTGAACTCTGGCTCTACGTCCAATAAGCCAACATACTATCTACTAGACTACGGCGACTACAATATTTCGATATCTTTACTGTGTTGTATTCATTGTTGATGGCTCCATAAGAAGAGCAATGGAAACCAATTACGTTTACATGCAACAATTTCGGATCTGGATAGGTTTTAAAGCCTATAAACCCAAGTACCTACTGCCATGTACTTTTTCCTTTAAATGATGCGTGAACATCGATTATAAATTTTCTAAGAGCTTCGATAAATGTGAGATAAAGAAAACATCTTATCTTTCTTCAATCCATTTCAATGCTGTTTAACCGTTCTGCAAATGACAACAAGACAAAGAAACTCAATATAAATGAATTACTTTCCGCTTGAAGTCATAGTAGCAGACCCGATTTAAATTCTTGCAAGACCCAAAATAAAATGAAACAAAAGAATTAAAGAGAGTCACAGAAACAATGTCAATTGCATATTCTAAAAATATTTATAAAGGAATTTTAATTACAAGTAAATATCACAACAATAATCAAATGATTCATATTGGCATGCATGACAGATTTTTAATTATTTAACGTCAATCAAACAGCATTTGTGGTTAAATAATTGAGTTCTCATTAGAAATTTAATAAATGGAGTGTGAGCAAGCACACACTAATGTGATAATTTTGTAAAAATTTATTACAAAAAATTAAAAATTTAAATTTAAAGAAATTAAATGAAATGAATAAATGATTGAGCTTTGTCAAGATAAGGCTGCATGACGTGATAAGAGTTCTGCGTTGTTGATTAAAAAAGATTTTCGTCTTTTTTTATTTGTTCTTTTCTTTAATGTGTTTATTAATCACTAAGATTATCTACGAATTAGTTGATGAATATATTAAATGACAACAATTTTAAATTTTTGATGCTTTTCGTCTCACAATGACACTAAAATTAATCTCCAAACAGTTGTAGGCATAAAATTAAAAGCAATTCGTTATTATAATACCCGTCTACTTTGTAGATTTTTTATACATACAAATGCTTAGACTGTTGAAATTGGTGGCTGATCCAATTAATTTTGTATGCTTTGTTTTGAAGAAATGTTAGAATATACTCGGGGGAACCAAATTAAAAATTAAGGCGTTGGACTTGACCTAAACTAATGTCGAGTTGTCCCCTATATTACACAAAATATGTGTCTGCATTCAAGTTGGTAGTCTAATAGGTAGTGTCGCCGTAGTTTAGCAGGTAGTGTGTTGGTTTATTAGACGTGAGTCCACGGTTCAAACTCCAGGGCAGACATCTCCAACAAAACGAAATACGAAAAATATTTCTTTGGCGACCTCCTCTCAGCAGATTTCTGGCAAAAACTCTGAGCGTAATAAAACTGCCATGAAAAATTTCTTCAATATCTGTCTTTCGCCGTCGATTTTAAACTGTAGATCCCGCCATTCACGTATAAAATTAACACACACAGCATAAGTGGTGTGAGAAGCTAGGGCGTAATCCTGACTGAATGGTTGTAACGACCAATTATGCATGTATGTATATATGTCTGTATATTCCAAGTTTAGTTGGACTGGAAATTTGTTTCAAAATTACAAATATAAAGCATTACCGTGTTCACTTTTGGCATTTTTTTTGCCAGTCATAATTCCTAGCATATTTAATTTATATTCACCGCATTCGAGGTGTATTTTGATCATGAAAAATTGCTTTAGAAGTGCTCTCAGCTTCAAAATATGAGTGTTCCTTGGTTGAATAAATCCTGCTACTCTTGAGTTTTACAATAGTCTTCATGGAGTAGTAGTCGCCGCAGTCTGGTAAGAAGTGTGTTGGCTTATTAGACGTGAGGACGTGATTCAAAACCAAGGCCAAACATCCCGAATAAAACGAAATATGAGAAAGTATTTCTTAGGCGGCTTTCTCTTAGCAGAGTAAACAAAAATTGCCATGAAAAGTTTCTCAAAAATTTTACGTTCTTCATGAAGTTGTAGTTGCCGTAGTCCAGTAGGTAGTCGTGCTGAGTTATTGGACCTGAGCCCGTGGTTTAAACACCAACCCAGACATGACAAGGAAAACGAAATTTGAGAAAATATTTCTTCGATGACTTCTTTTCAGCAGAGTAAATAAAATTTCCATGAAATGTTTCTCAAAAATATGTCCTTCGGAATCGCCTTTAAACTGTAGGTCCCGCCACTCATGTTTAAAATAAGCACACACAACGTGAGTGGTTTGAGAAGCTAGGTAGTAATTCTGACTAAAGACTTGTACAGATCAAATAGGTAAGGTAATATGCAATAAGAGCTCATCTTTTATTGGCTGTTTAGCATACGCAAAACACATGATCCTAGAGGACTTGTGTTAAATTTAATTCAATCCTTTGATATGAAATGCCAAGAAGACACAACTTCTACACCGCACATAATCATACGAATGAAAGAGTTTGAATGAAATGGAACATATTCAGAATAAACTTTTGTAAGCATTTATATTAGCTGCTCAAGCAATGAAATTCTTTTCTAGGCCAACAGTTTTGAAAAAGAAGAATCATCGGCTAATAAGGATGTTTGAACTCCGACATACAAAATAAATTATTGAAGACATAAACCATGTGCCAATTTTATGTATTTCTGTTCCTCATTGTTACAAGAATTTTTACAAAATATTAACTGCTATCCCGGTATGTTCTCATATAAGCAGACGAAATCAGTTCTAATTTATTATTTTTTAATGTGTCCTAGTAAATCCATAACATTCAGAGATCAGACCTTATGGTGTTTAATTTATTTGAATTGGTTTCCAAAGTTTCTCTGTTTTTTGTTAGATGACGGAGTCCCTGCATTATATCAAAATTATTTCATATTGATTTTCATTATTTGAGCTACTATAGCTCATCGCTTAGTTGCCTATTAAATACTGTTTATTTTTTTTTACTTACCACTGCTCTTTAAAATTGTTTCCAAAAGCTTTTAATTTGTTATACTTTATTTCTAAATTTATTTTTTCTTTCTTTTAAAATTATTTAAAAATATTTAAATTTTGTAAATACTTAATGACACACACTTAATCACACACACTAAATCACTCAATTGTTTATCAAATTTACAGAGACTTTGACCTCAATCTTTTTAAAAAAAAATTTTTCTTCTTCTCAAGTATTTTTAAATTTAATTTTAGAAAACTTTTTCATTCTCTCTTGTATAGTTTTTAAATAAAACTTTTGTTTGCAATTTAATTTTGTGCTTTTTTTTAATAAAAAAAGCAAAAAATAAAGAACAGAACTTTATTTAAACGCCAACAAATTTATTTTATTTTTTTTATTCTTTTTGAATTTTTGTTGTGCCAGTGATAACACACAAGAATTAAAATTATTAAAAAATTCTTTTTAATAATAATTCAAAAAAAGAAAGAGAAGAAATAATAAATAACGAAAAAAAAGAATGAATTGTAATAAGAATGAATTTAGAAGAGAAACAAAATCAACATTAAATACAGCAGCAAATATATGATGTTGAAGAGAAGAGATAAGGCACAGACTTTTTGAACACGAACTAAAAACGCCAGCACTGACTGGCTGGCTGGTAGCAATGGCAACAAAAAATCGTGAAGAACTTAAAACTCAAAGACTTGAAAAAGAAAGAAAACGAAACAAAAATTATTGGGTAGGAGCAACGATAAAGAAAAGTGAGGGTTTTAAAGAAATGTAATAAATGGTTTGGAAGTAATAAATGACCCATTGAAGATGTAGGAAATAAAAGTTTTTTCTTGGACAAATTTGGACAACCATTGCGACAGATAAGGTTACCCACTTTGGTTCAAGAAAAGATCGTATTATGATATTCGTTACTAGGTTACTTAACTATAAAGTGCAAATTTATGTTCTAATGAGACATTATATAATTATAAGTTCAAAAGAACTAAAAAATCTTTCCAATATTGATAGATGCTCAAACGATCAGTACACAAAAAAGTCTTTGCCAGAAACCTGTTCATAATTTAGGATAAAGCAGGCAATTGGCGTAGGAAGCAATTTCTTTTTGCAAAAACACTTTTTAGACACACCCCAGATTATAGAATATTTGGACGTAAAGAATAACACTTTAAGAAACATGATGGAGTTTATTTACTTGTGCAACAAAACAATAATGCTTAGTATTCAGCGAAGTTTTTGAAAATTCTCACAGTAACTAACTATTGTTCAGTAGGGTGAACCGACAACCACTATATCTGCTATCTCATAACAAACACAGATTCCGATCAGCTTTCCTGTTGTATGATTCTATGGACGTGTTCAATTTCCAACTTTAGCAAGAGAAGTGAAAAATACATCATCTGGCCAGTGACAGATTCTCCTGCAATGTGCTGTATGTTTCTATTTTACTTACAAATGTTCGACAATCGTTAGGCATCAAAGATTTCCAAGTCACAGTGGTTTAGTAGATACACATAATTACACATAATTGGCCATTACAACCCTTCAGTCAGGATTACGGCCCACACCACTCATGTTCTGTGCGTTAATTTTATACGTGAGTGGCGGGACCTACAGTTTAACGTCGACTTCGAACGACAGATTTTTGAGAAACTTTTTCATGGTAGGCTTATTTACTCTCAGAGTTTTTGCCAGAAATCTGCTGAGAGGAAGTCGCCGAAGAAATATTTTTTTTTTATATTTCGTTTTGATGTCTGACCTGGGATACGAACCCGGGTTTTACGTCTAATAAGCCAACACACTACCTACTAGACTACGGCGACTAGAACATAGTGTTTTGACTTATTAGACGCTAGTCTATGGTTCAAAGTCTAGCTCAGACATTTCGAACAAAACAAAAAATACTTTTTCGATGACTTCCTGTAGGTAGTTTTCAGGCAAAAAATCCGAGAGTGAAATTTCTCAAAAAATATGTCGTTTAAAGTCGAATTTAAACTGTAGGCCCTGCCACTCATGTAAAAATTAACACACACAACATGTGCTATGTGAGAAGCTAGGTTGTAATCCTGACTAAATTATTAATAATATATATTATTAAATTATAAATTAAGCAGGTTTAACTACTTTTAAATGGAGGGAAACCCCCGTTATATTGCCTTACGGAGCATTGGGCTTTCAAAAATAATGTGATGATATGCTGATTTCATCGCTTTGTTCGAGTTCCAATAATCGAGTACCTTCAGCCAAACCGGTGGTTCGCCTAATACTGTAACTGGTCCCATGATAGTGTTGATGTCTGTCATTGGCAAACAAGAACACCCTCTGAGAATATGTGTTGTATTGTGTATAATTTTACTAATTGAGTCCTACTCTTCCTCTAGACCGCGCCTTGTCTGAACTTCTTACAATATTCGTTGGTGTATTATTTAAAGGAATTGTTTAGGGGGCAATTAGAGTCTCTTTAGTTTAGGTTTGGGTCGGAGTGGTAGCTCTGATATCACAAAGCTCACTTGAGCACGCATAGCGACCCCTTGTGATGCCACGGGTGAACACAGTCCCTGTACTGACCAAGTTCCACCAAAATCAGGGAAGAGGAAGAAGTTGGTCAGCGCAAGGGCTGCACATCAAATGCACGACTATCCTACACTGGAAAACCAGCCAGAAAGTTTGGTGAACGAAGCTATATCCTTGATATCAATAAATAATAGCTGCGTCAAGCTGACAAGAAATGGGGAGCCAAATAACCTATATCTACACCTAGCAAGAAACGGGGACTGACAAAGAAAGTGGATAACAGTCTCTTCTTCCTCAGCGGATCTGCATCCACGACAGAAGTCGTTAAAAGGGGGCTTCATTCCTTCTCCGTGTCTACCCACAACGCAATGACCTGTAGGCATGGCCACTGTGGTTGAAATGACGTCACGAGTCTCTTAATTTTTAATCTTCGTAATTGTGATGATAATTTTGTTATCTTCACCCGGCTTTGAAACTAGATTGCTAGGGTTCATAGTCTTAGTACTTCAATACCATGCCAAGAACAATAAATAAAAGATACTTCGATTAAGGGAACCTGGCTGAAGATGCTTGTCTTGATATATATTCTCTTCAATTTTCGATTGAGATTTATACGTGTAGATATCTACCACATCCAACTCACTGTGCGGTGGCTATACACGGTTGCGAGTAAAATATTTTAAGCCTGAACGATGAGTCTGTGGTCAAATGGCAGAGAAGATAAGCAATATTACACATGTGTGGTAGCAGGGTCTCTTTACTTCCCGGTGGGCAATGTAGTACTCCGGCGGAGTTTTAAAAATCAAGGCCAAGTTTAAAATAACAGGAGTTTTTCGGATATGTTGTCCTATTCTTATTTATGCAGGAAGAGCTGATGGCCTTAGAATTTTTCTATGATCCTGAGTTATGCGGGTTTCACGCCGAAGTTTAGTAGACAGTGTGTTGGCTTATTTGACGTGAGACCAAGGTTCAAACCACAGGCCAGATAATTCCAACAAAACGAAATATGAAAAATATTTCTTCGGCGACTTCCTCCCGAAGATTTCTGGCAAAAACACTGAATGTAAGTAAAATTGCTTCACAAAACATCGACTTTAAATTGTACTTCCCGCCACTCATATATAAAATTAACACACATATCACATACGATTTAATGCGCTTGCTCTTGATTTCAAAATCATTATTTCGGAATCGATTAGCTCCCCGTAAGCTATCGATGAGTTTAAGCTGTAGATGTTTACAGATGTTTATAATTGAAGACTTATAATAAATGATTATTTGTTTAGTCAAAAGTATAGATAATATTCGAATTTAAATAGCAAATATTCAGCAAAAAAAAATGTAAGAGATCCCATCAGTATTATTAACCGTAAATCGAGCTTTGTATCATAAATGATACATTTAAATTTTTGAGACTATATAACTTTAATTCGTAAAAAGTTAGATGCCTAATATTTTTACAGATGTTTATAATTGAAGAAATAAAATCAGACTTATAATAATTGATTATTTGATGGCTCAAAAGTATAGATAATATTCGAAGTTAAATAGCAATGTTCAATAGAAAATGTAAGAGATCCCACCAGTATTATTAAATACATAAGAAAGCTCGAATGAAGTAATTATTGACACAAAA
Organism: Sarcophaga variegata; assembly: GCA_932273835.1. NCBI lineage: Eukaryota > Metazoa > Arthropoda > Insecta > Diptera > Sarcophagidae > Sarcophaga > Sarcophaga variegata. Next base: position 68,526,808 of record OW026362.1, read on the forward strand.
GAAATAATTTTAAGGAAAACACGAGTATACCTCCAAACCCTATCACTCTCTGCTTTAAAAATATCAAGAGCTTCAGAGCAAACGCACATCCTTTAATGACCTTAAGTGGTATGAGAAACTATGTCATGATCCTGACTATAGGGTTGTATTGATCAATGTACAGCCTTCTCATAAATATACTCTCTGTATCATGTATACAGTGCACTCGCTTTGTACATCTAGATTTGAAATCCCAAGTTGTGTCGATTGCTGTTTTGCAAGTGTTTTACTTTTTGGTATAAAACTACCAGCCCTTCCACTGGTACGCCTGCCAGTTTGTTACACAAATTATTCAACTGCCTGTCTTGCACATCAAAGTCCTCATCAACTGCTCACACGCACATTGTTACGTAGACCTTGGCACCCAACGATGTGTTGTAAATAAATTTTAGCAAACGAAACGTAAATTATTTATGCCCCTACCCAATAAGACGGTTCATATAAGTAAATATTTATAAACCTTTAGAACTTTTAGAATTTATGTTTGCAGCTGTTCGTTTTTCGTCTTCTTTATTTTAAAAGGTAAAGAAAAATTAAAAAATAAACAAAATAAATGAAAAAAATTAAGTGGGAGAAGAAGAATCAAAACCTCAAAACAGAAACAGGAATTGCCATACAAAATCCCGGGTTGGTTGGCTGGGCTGTTGGACTTGTGATTGAGCACAATAACAGGTGCTTAAATACAGAAGAAGAAAAAAAATTATTTTAATTTGATCAAGACATGATAAGAGCAACAAAGTCTTAAGCAATGGCGGTCTGTTGTTACCACGTACTTACAGTTGAAGGAAAATAAGAGCGAAAAAGAAAATGAATCCAAGAAATATTTATTTTAAATGCCATTTAAATAAATTCGTTGTTTGGTTGTTTGAATCTCGTTTTTTTGCCACGTTACTACGCTGCTCATCTACTTGGAGGATGTAGAATTGTGGCAATTTTTTCTTCATTTTTTTTTATTTCATATTGTGGTTTAACAATGATAGCCGCAGCATAAAGTGACCACCCACTTAGCCAACAACTTGTTTGTTTGGGTTTTTTTTTCTTCTTCAAGGGAATACAAATCGTATTTATTTTCAGTTTCTTTGCAAGATTTTTATTTAACGAAAGAATTCATGCGAAAAAAGTTCTTATTTATACCCACAATATTTTCTTTCGTGCTATTATGCTCGACTGCTTAAATATTAAGAACACCTTTTGCCAAGATTTATTATGTTTTCTTAGCTACGGTCTACAGCTGAAGAGCTGTAGGTAAGCTTGCTTAGAGAGGTTGTTAAGGCTGCTTCAGATTTATTTCTGCGTATGTGTATGAGTTAATTTCTTTTTTTAAATTTATTGTATTGTAATAAGATAAATTTTCCATAATTCCATGGTGGCTATACATCCCCTACTGCTACTGCTAAACAGAAGGCTAAATTTCAATCTTATCATCGTCATCATCATTTAATTTCGTTTTCAATTCGTTAAGGAGAGCTCAAATAACAAAATGCTTTGGAATTTAAATTGGTCATTACGAGAGCAAGATGAATGGCTTTTAATGAATAGGCCTGCCTGTTAATTTATTGATAAAGAAATTGTTTGTTTATGAGAAAAATAAATAATAAATAAAAAAGGCCATCTTTCGGTCATATTATTTAAAAAATTAATTATTTGGGTTATTGGGATACTTTCTTATAAATATGTGTCTGGAAAACTGCTTTTAATACATACAAGTTCTCTCAGTGGCATGAGTATGGCGAAGATGAACAGCAGTTTAACCCTGAACTTCTGCATTTGAGATCAATAATGTCCTCTGTCCTATACTGAAAAAGGGAGACCCTACTATATGCGCCAACTATAGGGGTATAAGCCTTCTCCCTATCGCATATAAGGTTTTTACAGGAGTATTGTGTGAACGACTGAAGCCACTTGTCAAAACACTGATTGGACCTTATCAGTGCGGCTTCAGGCCTGGCAATTCCACCATCGACCAGATCTTCACACTACGCCAAATCCTGGAAAAGACCCACGAAAAACAGGTCGACACACACCATCTTTTTGTCGACTATAAGGCTGCCTTCGATAGCCCCATAAGGGATCGTGTTTTTGCCGCAATGTCTGAGCTCGGTATACCTGCGAAGCTGATAAGGCTATGCAGAATGACGTTGAGCAATTCCTGCAGCTCCGTCAAGGTAGGAATGGACCTCTCTGAGCCTTTTGATACCGTGTGTTGTTTCAGACAAGGCGACCCCTTATCATGCGACCTCTTCAACTTCGTCATGGAGAGTGTTCTGCGAAAGGCGGGAGTGCATCGCAGTGGCACTATTTTCCAAAAAAGTGTCCAGTTGCTTGCGTACGCTGACGACATTGACATCATAGAGCGTACTAAGCGAGATGTTATTGCTGCCTTTAGTGCTATTGAACGCGAGTCTACTAAGATGGGTTTAGCAGTAAATGAGGGCAAAACAAAGTATATCTTATCTAGAGATTACGGCCGATATGAAGCTTGATTTATATAAATATCATTAAATTAATTTCCCTAACAATCACTTTAAGTATTCCATCATTAAGTATCAAATTTCAATTAAAATCGCCACAATAAAACTAAAAAGTTTTTGAATTCTGTTGCTAAAAAACTTTAATCTGAGATGAAAATATACCAAAAAGGAACATAAAAACATAAGCATCATTATTTAAATATATTTTCTTTAATTTTCTTAGTTTTTAGGCGAACAAAAAACTAAATTATTAAAAACCTTAAAAAAAGGATATGTGGACTGCTCTGAAAGTATGATAGCTAATCTCAAACTATTTATACAGTATTATTTCTTACATAAAACTACAAGTTGTGGGATAAAAGTTTTATGAAAATGGTTAAAATTTTCTAACAAAAAATTAAAATAAATATATTTTTTTTTAAGAAAATTTGTTTTCATTCGAATTTCAAAAAAAAGCCTTAAACATGATTATTAAAGGCTACAAGACTTTCAGCTCATTTTTCGAAAAGGCGTAATAGGTGTAAATATATCATTATCAAAGCGAATGATTCTGTTATCTCATACGTATGTACGTAGTTGATCGAAATATTATCATCTGTAATAAAACATGGGACGAAACACATATTTCTAATGTTTGTCTGTCACGTGAGATAAGAAAGAAAGACTCTACACGATTTCAGGAAACAGCTGCTAGCGATCTGCGTGAAAATTGGTAATATTTTTTCATCCCAAACTACTAAAGGCAGTTTTCTCTGTCCCAAGTAGTAACATCTTTGGCGATAAACATCGAGTTGTCATGTTTGTTGCTGCCAATACTTTCTTCAGTTCATAAGACGAGCTTCTATTTTCTTCTTCTTCAAAGTCTTTAGCAGCAGGAATATTACATATATAATTAATATATAATCGGTCATTACAACATTTCGTTATAAATTGGAAATGTCTGACCTAAGTTTTGAACCTTGGTCTGACGTCTAATAAGGTAACACGCTACATACTAGATTACGACTACTTCAATCAATATCGAGAACATATCAAGAATAGAAAATTCATTCTTTTCACTTTCGTCCGACTTTTAACTTTTAATTCTTTCTCAAAAACCATAAGTATTGTATTAATTACGATAAAACTTCACAAAATTTTTGAAATTTTAAATAAATTACATACACAACACCAAAGAATCCCCAAAAAAGTCGCATGTATCAAAAATGATATATAAGCTAGAATTACGAAGTTTTTGAAAATTTTAATTCCTATTTGAAATTTTCTTTTTTTATTTTGTTTAAAATAATGACGATAACAATACTAACGAATTAAAAAAATATTAGGCATCTAACTTTTTACGAATTAAAGTTAAATAGTCTCAAAAATTTAAATGTATCATTTATGATACAAAGCTCGATTTACGGTTAATAATACTGATGGGATCTCTTACATTTTTTTTTGCTGAATATTTGCTATTTAAATTCGAATATTATCTATACTTTTGACTAAACAAATAATCATTTATTATAAGTCTTCAATTATAAACATCTGTAAACATCTACAGCATAAACTCATCGATAGCTTACGGGGGGCTAATCGATTCCGAAGTAATGATTTTAAAACCAAATCGTATGTGATATTGTCCTACCATTACCTGGCGACCATGTAATGTTCTGATTTTCGTAGAACAATAGAAGTTCATCCAGAATTTACCGAGGTCTATCTCTAAGATAGACAATCCATTATTCAGGCTTCTTAGGCGAGAGCTCATGGTTAATAGTCTAGTTTAGAAGGAAAAGAAATATTAAAAATTATATTTTCGGCAACTTTCTCTCAGCAGTCTTTTGGCGCAAGCTCTGACAGTAAATTGCGATGAAAAGTTTCACAAAAATCTGTTATTCATAGTCGAAGTGACATTCACACTCATGGGTGGTACGAAATGCTGGCTTATAATCCTGACTAAAGGCTTGCAATGACTAATTAAGTCAATAAGAAAGTAGTAGATGATCATCTGTTATTGACTGCTGAAATCGGTGCATATGATCTGAGAGTACTTGTTTCTTCTTTAATTAAATCTTTTGACATGTGGCATCACGCAATATTCGATCAAAAGTCGGATTTGCAATTGTGCCGAATGAATGCTTACTTGAAGTCGCCGTAGTCTAGTAGGTAGTGTGTTGGCTTATTAGACGCAAAAGCCAGGGTTCGAGCCCCAGGCCAGATATCAAGACCAAATACAAAAAGTATTTTTTCGGCGACTTCCTCTCAGGAGATTTCTGGCAAAAACTCTCTGAGAGTATATAAAATTGCCATGAAAAAGTTTCTCAAAAAAAAAATTTTTTTGGTTCGGAGTCGCTTTTAAACTGTAGGTCCCACCACTCATGCATAAAATTAACAACAACTCCGGGTACTGTACTTGCCTTAATTGATAAGTACACGTCCTCTAACCTAACCTAACATAATGCCTACTAGCTTCAATTCAAGAAAGTGTCTTAAAAATGAAATCTTCTGAGAATGATAGTAACAGAATAGATAGTATAACCATCGTATTTCAAATGTAAACAGTTTTTTCTTTTTCTTTTCTTAAGTGGTAACTCACTGTATGTCCGTTTTTGATTTCAGCTATTTTAGACAATCCTTTATATTTAGAATTTAATCCTAAAAGAACATCAATCTATAGCTTATTGGACTGTAAGACAGCGTAAATACTAGTATAACCAGCCGAAACTGTGCAGTGTGCCTGAGGATATAAAAGATAAAACAAGGAAATAGTGTTGTTTCCAAGTAAAATACACATAAAGGCCCGATTAGCCGAACGTAACGGAATGTGTAAGTTCGTTTATAGCATAAGAAAATAATACAAATTCTTACTGAAATTTTATTACGGTTCGGTAATCGTTCTCATTGCCTTTCGTTTGCTAGAAACGTATGTAGGTTACGTGAACGTTTGGCTAATTTTACCAGGTCCAATTAGCCGAACGTGCACGGAACGTAACGGAACGTGCACGTTCGTTTATAGCGTACAAAAATAATGCAAATACTTACAGAAATTCGATAACAGTTCGAAGTTGCCTTTCACTGACTAGAAACCAATCTACGTTCCGTGACTAATTCTACCATAAATTGCCTTTAATTTTAACAATACATTTAAGAAAATATTTCTACTGAAAACTATCTATCAAGTAATTTCCTATTGAGTTTAATTTCATTACAACGGAGTATGAAATTTTGATGCGACTTAATTTTATATTTCCGTTTACAAATTTTAATTAAAACTTTTAAGGCCATTAATCCCATAATAACGGAAAACAAACAAATAAAAATCCCATTTAATTAAATCCTGTAACATGGAAAATCAAGCCATACTCTTTTGTAGGGCAAACAAGACAAGAAGGATTCCAATGGTTTCACTTTCGTTTGAAAAAAAATTCGGAAAATAATTTTTGATTTACAAATCAAATCTTGAATTTATATTAATTAAGTTCTGACGTTTTCCTAGGTGGAGGGGGATCTTCTTTTCCAACCAACTGTGGGCATTAAAAAGCGCTCGATAGAAGATTATGAAAATTAAAAACCCAACCACAACCACATTTAAATACGTAATCTCAGGGTTGTCGTCCTTAAACCATCATCTCTAAGAGACAAATTTCGCAAACCAATGTTATTTTAAACTTTTGGTCTAAGAAAATTGAAAGTATCGCTCAAAGAGCTGGGGTACATACTACAATTTAAGCCAAAAACAATAGCAAAATGACAGCCATAATCACAATGTTTTTAACAAGAAATGTTTTGTTTCCCATACAATTTAAAACAATGACAACGACAGCAGCAGCAGCAGCAGTTCTTTTAAAAGATAAGAACAATTCCCTTCAAAAAAAAAAAAAAAAAAAACGAGGAAAAAGTGTCCTAGTGAAAGTGTAAAGGAATTAGGAAAACGTTAAGAGAAAAAATTTAAAACAATTTCTTGCAATTTATTTTAACACACACCTCGCTTAGAAGCCATCCATTAAAAGACATTTGCTGGTTGGGTTTCTTTTTTTTCTTTTCATTTCCATTCATTCAACGTTTAATCTTTGGAACGCGATATCATCATTGCTTTTAAGTGGTAAGTGGTGGTGGTTGTGTTGGCGTGGCGAAAGTGGAAAATTGTTGAGACGCTGTATTTTCCACAGTAATAATGAGCGTGTTGAGATAAAACTTATGTTTGTCTTTCGTTTCGTTTCATTTCAATTTCTCTTATCGTTGTTTTCGCTTTGCTTGTTCCCTTTCATTATTTTAAACACATACTTCTCCTCCTCTTTTTCTTGTTCTACGTGGGCATATGTACCATACATACATAAGTATGTATTGTATGTCTTCTGTGTGGCATATCCTTCATATTCATGTGAAGCATTTAAGCCACCTATAATCATGTGTTACATCACCCAGTTTGTATTACAGATTGTTAGTCAGATTTTGTTTTTCGTAAATTAAATGGTAAACAGGGAAAACAAATTTCATTTTTTCATTTTTATAGGGGTTTGTTTAGTTTTTGATTTTAAACGCCTATTTAGCGGAAAAGTTTAATTGGTTACAGGGCGAAAGTCTCAACACAAATAAATTTTAGAAGCAATTGTTTATCAATATCATGAATAAAATATTTTATTCAACCTGTGATTGAAAGAAAACTTGATTGTTTTTCGTATGAGAGGCCTATTTATCGACCTTTAGTTGATTAGTTGGACTCTGGACAGCCTGCTTACCATATTTGAAATTGTTTCGGAATATTAGTTTCATTTCATAGCAGGTAACCTGCCAAAAGCATACGTTTTTCCCATATCCTTTTACATGGATGTTGGTACGCAAGGTTCAATGTTCTTTATTGTATCGTATTCTACATTCATCGTTCTCGCATAAGTCTTTGTAAGTCGAAGTCTTTGTGTGATGAATTTTTCTTTTAAAAACCCGCACAAGTTCCTTATCATCAAACCTAAGAGTCACACTACATGAATTAACTACATTAGCTTGGGCTTTGTGTTTTTCCAAGGATATTCAGTTGTTCCCAGAAGCTATCTCCAATACCTCTACGGTACAAAATTTTTCCTTTGATTTCAGAATCTTCTTCAGCCATTCATACCTCTTCAAATAATGCCGTTTCGCCAGGGTATTCAGTAGATATATGCAATAGAGGTTAGGTTAGGGCTAAAACCTAGCTCTGATAAGGTGGATTAAAAGATTAAAGACCGCTTAAACGTTGTGATCTGAGACAAGGTTTGTTTGTTTAAAAATGTGTTAAAAGTTCGTGGCAGTCATAAATGTAGCATACAATTGTAGTTTACTGAAGGGCCATATAAGTTCATCCGCAAGAGCATTCAACCTTCCAGATCATTTGATGGTTATGGGAGATGAAATTTATCTTTCAATTCTGCAAAAAGTTCTACACTCGTGAATAAGCCTGAGTCGAAATCTTCAGGCAAAAGATATAATTCTGCAACACTGGACTAAATTAGTGTCCTCAACTTGCAGAAATATTGCAGTACCCTTCATATGATCATCACGAGCACTACAAGATTATTGTAATATTTCTTGGAGCTGAAATAATGGCTATTAAATTTGCCACCCTGCGAATTCAGTATCAGTATATGGTGATGTACACATAATTAACGACAGTAAAGCGACTCTTTGAATCCTAGAGAATGTGTACATCAAATCTAAGATTGTCCAAGAATGCAGGGTGTTTTTTAGAGGAGATGGCAGGACAGTCAAATGTTTCCCTTATTTGGATTCCTTGACATAAGGACATTAACAACAAAGTCGGAACTCTTGCTAAACAAAGCACCACGCGAAATTCAATTAAATTCCTACATGAGGTTGGTGCTCCTCTGCAGAGAGGCAAACATATCGTTCCATAAAAACTCCATTACTTGGCAAAGGTAAGATTGGCAAAGGTTGAAGTCGCCGTAGTCTAGTAGGTAGTGAGAATGCTTATTAGATGTGAGGCCACCGTTCAAATACCAGATCAGACATCTCGAACAAAATATTTCTTCGTCGACTTTCTCTCCAGCAGATTTCTGGCAAAAACTTTGAAAATTGCTACAAAAAGTTTTTCAAAAAAAAACCGTTGTTCGGAGTCGACTTTAAACTGCAGGCCCTGCTACTAATTTATAAACAAACACAACATAAGTGGTGTGAGAAGCTAGGTAGCAATTCTGACTGCAATTATGTATGTATGTAAGATGGGTAAATGAACCCACTTGTAGAACTATCAAGCAGATCTGGCCCGACATGGATATATGCAGAATAGAATTTGAATTGATGCTGACAGGATTCCATCTAAGTTACCTTATAGCAGATGTAGTAGGACACGGGCTTCTAGTTGTTCGCGCCAAGAGACTGGGAATACCTCATAATAACTTCTGCAGAAGCTGTAACTATGAAGAAAATGAGAATACCACAGAACATATTAGCTACCATAGTCCGGCACTTATGAACTTCAGAAAATGAATTCTCGGACACCCAGAATTTAGTGAAAAACATGTCTAGCCAAAGACGATTTGAGAAATACCTACACCTTCACAGGACTCTCGTTATAGTTGAGAGATGCCAACGAGAAGCAGTATTTACATGGCGGATTAAGTAATATCAATGTTGCAATGGGACCTTATAGGATCCAAGTAAGCTGCTCCCTGTAAGACCGCTGCCAGTTTAACCTAACCTAATCTAACCTGGATAGGATTTCTAGGTTTTAAATCATTATCTGATAATCAAACGTATTTTAAGGATATCTAGGGTACTTATGTTATAGTGACCAGCATGACTAAGAATTAAAATTTATAATTTAACAAGGGTGACTAAATTAATCTACCACTGCTGCTGCTGTTGCTGCTCTTGCAGCATCCACTTAAAATTTCCTGATGATTCCCTATTAACTGTGGAGTAACTGGCATAAAAATATTCATGCATTTAAATGAAGATTCAATATAGTTTTTAATTTAATGAGCGAATAATCCAAAGAGGTATCCTTATAGTGAATTATTATTAAAAAAAAATATAATAATAAAAGCCAATTAAATTCCCCTAATCTATGGAAATATGGTAGAAGGTAGAGAAAAAAAACGAAATTTAATTTCAATTAAAATACCAGCCAACAATATTTTTTTTTTCTTTTTACCAGCATAATTTATAGCTTTAAGAGGAATTTTTGTTGCCAGCGTTTAATTTTATTTCATTTCCAATTTTCTTACAATTTTTTTCACTTTTTTCTCTTTCTTTCTTTATTGCAGAGTACAAAATCTTGATTCAATTGTACGTGTCGCCGACCGTGATCTACCGGTGGTGAATACCAGAGGTGATGTTCTATTCAACTCGTGGAAGGGCATATTCAATGGACAGGGTGGCTTCTTTTCACAGGCGCCACGCATTTATAGTTTTAGCGGTAAAAGTGTGTTAACAGATCCAATGTGGTAAGTGAACAGAGACTCTTGTATTATTATTATAACGGTATTGCTGTTGTTGTTATTGCCAATATTAAACATTCACCCTCAGCTTTATCAGCCATATTTTAGTGGCTGTGACTGTATAAGAATGTCTAAATATTTCAGTAGCAAAAACCAAGAAAATATGTTTCTTCCATAAATTTTGGGTTTTCTTAGGAAAAAAAACAAAAAAAAACACACGAAGAAATTACAAGTATTTGCTGGTAATCTAAAGCAGTTCATACAGCATCGTTATTAAGGAAACCGAAAATCTTATCGAGAACAAAAATACAAAAAAAAACATACGAATTGAAATTGAAATTAAATCCGTATTTGTATGTTTTAGAAGGCGAACATATTTTCCTTTTTTTTTATTTATTTGGTACGCACAGCAAAGCAAAATGTTCCCATTGTTCGATTTCTACTTGTTTTTCTTTCTTATTATTTTTTTATTTATTTCTCCTGCAATATTTTATATCCATTTTTTCTTGTTTTTTTCGTTTTTTTTTGCTTTTTTGGTTTTAATTTTCTTGTGTGTTGCTTTTTAAAGAATGTTGTACTTTAGCATTAAGCCATGTAATTACGTTGGATAAACAATACAAGTATTGTTATAACAACTACAACAATTATAACAATAAACAAAACAACAGCAACAATAACAACAATAACAATAATAAAAACAATAACAACAACTTTAAACCATTGTTCAAATAACAACATGAACAGACAAAGCGAGGGAGAGAGAGAGAAAGAAAACAAATGAACAAGTTGTGCCCTTTCAAATATAATTTGATTTTGGTCACTGCTTGTACAGTGGTTACCGAAACGCCGAAAGGTATTAAAACTTCTAACTTTATTACGTACTTTATGGACAAGCTTTTGAAAGCCCGATATTCCAATATTTTGGTGATGACACTATACCAGACGTAACTCGTCTTAGAGAAGTGGTTTAGAAGAAGTCAAGGAACAATGTACAAGTACAATGGGTCAATTCGACCTCTGGGTACCGTACTTGTCTTAATTGACAACTACACGTCCTCTAACCTAACGTCCTCTAACCTAAGGAAGCTTGCAGAAATTGTAGGGAACTGTTTTATGTGGAATTTTATCAGAATCATTCGGAATATCCCGGTCTATAAGGCTGTGGATCTGATCAGCACATTCTCAGCAGATTTCTGGCCAAAAATTCTGTAAAAATAAATAACAATTGCCATGAAAAATTTCTCAAAAATCTGTCGTTCGGAGTCGACTTTAAACTGCAGGTCCCGCCACTCATGTATAAAAATTAACGCACACTACACAAGTGGTGCGAGAAACCAGGTTGTAATCCTGACGGAAGGATTGTAATGACCAATTATGTATGTACGTATGTATGCATGTATAAGGCTACGCAATGAGTGCAGCGTCTTTCAGGCGGAAGTGTCGGCAATATAGGCTGTGGTAAAAATTGTTTGTGGGCAAAAATGGTTCCAAGTGGAAAATGACCATACTTTCCGATAGCCAGGCAACTGTCAGAGCATTAGATTCTAATGTAATGAACTAAGACGGTATACAACTGTGGCAGATATCTCAACGAGGTAGAGGATTGATATGATGTTTTATGTCACAAGAATGCCAGGACATAGGAACATTCCGGATAACTGCAGAGCTGATGATATCTCTTATGAATCCTCGACATAGGGAATCTTTTTAGGAACTTGTATAATTGACAATGCAATCGTGTACTTCGTCAACAAAAGTAGGGCGACTTCGGACACGTACAGAATGGCGCAGAAAATCTGACCAAGGCTGGGTAGAAGACGCACGGCAGCTCTACTTAAACTCCAAAGTAGAAAGCTCAGTACTGTTGCCGTCGATTACGAGACATTGCTTAATGATCACACATGTGACACGCATCGGTCTTGGACACGTTGCAAATAATTTCTATAGAAACTGTGTAGATTAGAAGGAGGATGAGACTGTTCTTAATCTACTGTGTACATGTCCGCCACATTGTTGTAGGAGAAAGAGTCACCTGGGTGCCTAACATATAGAGAATCTGGATGAACTGTCATGCATTGATATTGGCAGCCTGAGTTGTTTCATCGAAAGCTTCGGGCGGTTCCTGGACTAGGAGGAAAATGTTAAACTGCGGTATAACAATGAGCCCTTTGTGTGGCCTAAGTGGGTCCGCTCATACTGCATCAGTGGACAGCCACTTCTACCTACCTACCACCTACCTTGTGCAAGATACAAACTTCCTACAAAAAGTAAAAACCGATAAATTGCAAAGAAATTAGTTGATGGAATGCAGATCAATATGAAGTCACCGGAGTCTAGTTGGTAGTGGGTTGGCTTATTAGAAGTGAGGCCTTAGTTCAAACACCAGGTCAGACATCTCCAACAAAGCGAAATATGAAAAAGAAATTTTTCCTCCACTTTCTCTCAGCAGCCTCCTGGCAACAATTCTGGAGCAAATAAAATGGTCATGAAAAGTTTATTAAAAATCTGTCGTCAACTTTAATCTGTAGGTCCTGATACTTATAGAAAAAATTAACACACTCAACATGTTTGGTGTGAGAAGCTACGTCATAATCCTGATTTAAGGTTTGTAATGATCAATTAAGTCAGAAAGTACTTACTCTGGGTTTTTTAATTAGAATATGAGCAGTTAATCCCATTTTAGAGACGTGGCAATCTACATTCCGTCTGGAGCTTTACAGCTCAGGTCTTACAACTGTGCCAGATACGAAAATGGCACAGTTCCCGAATAAAAGCAAAAAGTTAAGAGGTTTAAATTCCATCCTAATACTAACAATTAGTGCAACAGCAGTCCTTTAAGTTGCCCTGACTGGTCTAGATACCAAATTCAACAACTTTGTTTGTTGACGTATGTTTTGAGCCAAAAATAAAGTCCGTTGCTGAATATAACTTTTCGATAGAAACACATTGCCAACTTGGCATGAATTTTGGTAACGTAATGATCATTTTTGTCTGCATATCTACCCTCATCATCTTATTTCCTGGCATGATACAAATACGACAAAATGTGAAAAAGTCTCTCCTTCGAGCAGTGTTAGCTACCACAGCGGGAACGACATAGTGTTTAGGTGTAATAGTATTCAGAATCAATAAGCCAGCTTGAGATTGACAGTCTTATTCGATTGTTTTTAGAGAGATTCTGTGAAATCAAACAAGAAATCCTTTGACATTATATTGCTTCGAATTGATTTTGGCAGCCATTCCATACCACTGTCTTCGTTATTGGAATATTCCTTTGGAATTAGTTTTTTAAGAATTTGAATTCATTCCTTGTCTTTTTAATAAGAATTGTTTCTATTGTGTTCGTATTTTTGTGGCTTAAACCACAAAAACAAGATAAAATTCATTGTTTCAATTGTATTTCATTTATTTCGTGTTTTTTTCCTTTTCGTTCGTTCGTTTATTTCCGTTTTTCATTTAAAAATTTGTTGTATTTCCTTTCGACTCCTCGCTATTCTATAAAAAAAAACAAAAAAAAAACAACAAAAAATTTAAGTGGCTATCAATTCTATGGGCATTATTATTAAAGATACCCCCACATACACAGACAAACATAATACACATACATAAACATGCCTGCCAAACTTACACAGTCATACATACACTGCTATGTTATGGTATTTGCTTACATTTACACTACAGCGGTAGCTATGCCACGAATCCAAGTGGATATTTTTTTTATTTTTTGTGATTGTGATTGTACTGTGCACACTTTGCCATGACCCAGTGGACCTTTTGTACTCTTAACAAAACAAAAAAAAAAAATAACAAAACTGAAATAACAATTGCTTGTAATAAAAATTGGGCTGCCTGCCTCTGATGATGATGATGACGTTACAAACGTTATTTCGAGGTCATTTCAAATGAAAGCGCCTACTGCAGCAGTAACTTCTAAGGCCCTTGGGGTATAAGCATTTAATTTTAAGCCCGTAAATGTTTTTGGAGTGTGAAACCTTTTTATTAGTCGAACAATTAACATTTTTTCTCTTCTGTGTGTGTAGATTGAATATTAAGCGAAAGGAGGATTTATTGAATATTTTTAATGGTTGGGGTCGTATAAAAATAAAAATTTTGGAAAAAATTACAAATAATTACAGGGTAATGGTTTATTAAATAAACAAAAAAAAATAAACGAAAAGAAAAAAACACAAACATTTTATTATAATAGAATTAAGAAAAGATAAATTATTTCGCATTTTATTGTTGCGTATTGTAACTCGAGCTATAAAACATGCTGAATATAAGAAATATGATGTCGTAAAATAATTGGTTATTAAATTTGTTTTATTTTATGAATTAAATGGAAAAATAAAAATTATATCTTTTGTTATTTTCCATCATTACAATAATATTTCATTTAATTTGTAAGCTGAAAATTAATTTAAAAAAAAAGAAAATTAGGGGTTCATGTGCCTTATAATAAAACAGAATTATTTTCAATTCATAATTGGTCTTTAACTCATGACAATTTTGGTACTTTACATCGAAAAAACTACCATCTTCCGAGGTATCAGTGTGTAAAGTAGAAGTGCCAGCCTAATTCCATATGATGGCATTGAATAAAACGATATAAATAATAGGCAGTTAGAGTAAATTACAAAACTTTTCTTTCAGCTTTTTTCAAAAACTTCTATTAAAATAGAAGGCAGGCTCTCAGTCTTTACCTATTTGAATTAATTAAAATATTCAAAGAACTCTTTTTAGCACACTTTTTAAAGCAGATTGTCTTCCAGTTCAAAAGTAAAGCATAATGAGATCAAATGGAATTATTTGGGCACCGAATAGACTACTTCCGATCCTGATATTAATCGCTTCTTATGTTACCATATAAGTCGCCGTAGTCTAGTAGGTAGTGTGTTGGCTTATTAGACGTAAGGCCACGGTTCAAATCCCAGGTCAGACATCAAAACGAAATATAAAAAAATCTTTCTTCGGTGACTTCCTCTCAGCAGATTTCTGACAAAAACTCTGAGAGTAAATAAAATTACCTTGAAAAGTTTCTCAAAAAGCTGTCGTTCGGAATCGTCTTTAAACTGTAGGTCCTGCCACTCTTGTATAAAATTAACATACACAATACAATCGTTTGGTGAGGATTACAACCTTGCTTTTCACACCACTCATGTTGTGTGTGTTAAATTTTTATCCATGAGTGCCGAGACCTGCAATTAAGTGCTGAGTCTGAATGACAGATTTGTAAAGCTTATTAGGAAAATTTTGTTTTTACTCTTAGAGTTTTTGCCGAAAACTGTTGACAGCAAGCCGCTGACGAAATATTTGTTCATATTTCCCTTCGTTCGAGCCTATTAAACCAAGACGACTTCACTGCCTTCTCTTTCTGCTCTGGTCGAAAGCTGCTATTGAAAAGAAATATTAGACTCTCGTTCTTTACCTATTACTATCGCGAAATATATTTTTAGTTCTTGTTTCAATTTACAATTCTTATTTGCTTTGGATTAATTAACGTATTCAGAGCGCCCTCTTCAGCATACTTTTTCAAGCAAGTTGTCGTCCAGGCCTGATATTATCACAGGTGCAAGACTCTTCACATATCCCCACAAAGTATTGTGTAATGAGGTTAAATAAAATTATTTTGGCGCCAAAAACGTAAAACTAATCAATTCTCATGAAGCAAAAATTTGATACGGTTACGATTACTAGCAGCAGTTATACAAACTATTATGAGGTCTAGGGAGATATTCCCAGAGAAAATATGTCTTTATGGTTTATGGTCGATCTAGCGACCATTGACATTAATAGGCGCTGTCAACGGATTAATACTTAGAATTGTTCGACTACAACTGTGTTTTATTGCTCAACACCGTAGTAACTTACTAATGATAACTCACCCCTCGATGCTCTATCGGGTCCGCCATCTAACGTTTTTTTGTTCAACTAGTGCTTATTTCGTGAATGGTAACACTTAGCTCATGTCTGATTTGACAGATAATTAGTTTTATCCTTCCGCTGAACGAATATGGTTGTGTATACGCTTGAACAACGCTGGGAAATATTGCGACATTACTTTGAAAATCATGGTAATGTTGCAGAATGTGTGCGAAAATTGCGTACGGATTTTGGAAGAAGAGAAGCACCGTCAGCTCCGTATGTTCGTTATCTTTTGAGAAAAGTGAAAGAAACTGGCATCCTCATCGATAAACCAAAACGTGAAAAGCCAAAAACAGTGCGTACACCCGAGAATATTGCTGCTGTGACAGAAAGTGTGCGTGAAGCGCCATCAACATCAATTCACCGTCGTTCTCAACAATTGAACATTTCGGAGACATCATTGAGGCGAATTTTGCATAAAGACCTTGGTATGATGCCATACAAAGTCCAATTGGTTCAGGAGTTGAAGCCAATTGACCATCCAATACGTTTTCGCTTCGCTAAGTGGGCCTGCGATCAACTTGCAGAAGATGCCGATTTTGGCAAAAAAAAAATCATCTTTTCAGATGAAGCTCATTTTGATCTTGGCTGGTATGTAAACAAGTAAAATTGTCGCATTTGGGGCACAGAAAACCCGCACGCATACATTGAAAAGCCGATGCACCCAAAACGAGTCACCGTTTGGTGCGGATTTTGGTCCAGAGGCATAATTGGGCTATTTTTCTTCGAAAATGAGCAAGGAGTGGCCGTTACAGTCAATGGCGATGTTATCGGGCCATGTTGAACAAATTTTTGTTCACAAAAATTGAAGAGGAGGATATTGGCAACATTTGGTTTCAACAGGACGGCGCTACGTGCCACACAGCCGAAGCTACACTCGATGTTTTGCGCCCTGTTTTAGAAGATCGCATTATCAGCCGCAGAGCTGATGTCGTTTGGCCACCTCGGAGCTGCGGTTTGACACCGTTGGACTATTATTTGTCGGGTGCCCTCAAAGATAAGTGTTACGCCGACAACCCAGAGACAATTGACGCTTTAAAGGACAATATTCGTGAAGCCATTGGTGAAATACAGCTGCATACAATCGATATTGCGCTTAAAAATTGGACCGATCGTGTAGGCTACTGCATGGCCAGCCAAGGCAGCCTTCCGTATGAAATTATTTTCCATTATTAATCGGAAGGATTGTAGTAGTTTTTTTTTACATACATAATTGGCCATTACAACCCTTCAGTCAGGATTACGGCCTAGCTTCTCACACCACTCATGTTGTGTGCGTTAATTTTATACGTGAGTGGCGGGACCTACAGTTTAACGTCGACTCCGAACGACAGAATTTTGAGAAACTTTTCATGGCAATTCTATTTACTCTCAGAGTTTTTGCCAGAAATCTGCTGAGAGGAAGTCGCCGAAGTAATATATTTTTTTTTTTATATTTCATTTTTGATGTTTTTTTTTAAGCATTTAAAAAAAAAAGTTATTTGGCGGACCCTTTATATTTAATTTATTTAAATACAGTTAAGGAGCAAGGGTTATAATTTAAAATTCCTTCATATAAGAAACTGAATCGTTGACTGAAGAGTTGTAATAGAACTGCATACAAACTTTGTATTGATACATTTTGGAAGGCAGACTACGTGTGTATCTATGGAATCAGAAATGCTTGAATCTTTGACGATTGAAATGGTTTATTGAGATAATTGGTTTTGATTATTCAAAGCAGTATTTGCAACAATTTTTGGAAGGCATTGAGGATTTATGGAAGACTAACAAGTTTGTTTTAGAATGTGTTAAGATGCATAGATTACTAGAATTGTGGGTATTACTTTAATCAACAATGAGCGTCAAAAGAATCCGTACACTAAGGATAAAATTCTAACAATCACCAAACTCAACTTTTACCACTCAAGGAGAGTGGACGAAAAAATTTGACAATATTTCGAAATTTTATTCTAATTTTTTTTTTGTTCAAATTTAAAAACTGGCAATGAAACAATTTTAAAATAAAAATAATGGCTAATATACAGGCTATGGTGACGATTATTAAGGATGACAATTAATGTAAAATTTTTTTAATGTACAGTTTCTTTTGACGCTCACTTCATATCCCTTAAATGGTCCGTTTAGATCCATTCCAATTGAAACAATAAAATTTGCTCAGCTTCATTAACTGTCCTTTAAAAAAGCCTTAAATTTATGTGTCTTTAAGACAATTATTTTCAAAATATAGTGAGCATTGCCGATTTTAATTACAAAACATAACAGATAATCTACAATACAAAAAAATTTTCTTTCAAACAAATTTGAAAGAAAATAAGAATAATTTTTGAGAAAAAAACCTGCATCTTAATTTGAACATTCCTTTTATAACACTTTTTAAACAATTAAACAACTAATAACCTAGAACTGTATTCCAATTCCATTAGAAAAGCATTCCAAAATTAAAGATTTTTCCTCATATCGAGTAATCTTTTGGCCCAAATAAATAATTTTATCAACAACAACTTCTTTTACGTTTTAATTTATGCATCAAAGAAAAAAAAAGAAAAAAATTTTAAAAAATTATTTCCGAATGGAAAAACTAATTGAATTGCATGAAATTGTATGGCATTTATATTTAAATCCACAACAATTGTGTGTTCTAAATCTAACAGCATTCTAATGCATGTCAAATTTTATTCAATTTACCTGAAAAAGTCATATTTCTCTCATAAACGAAAAAAAAGTTGAAAAGCATAATAATAAGAAACTTTTCAATTATATGCCAGAAACAAATACCTTTGAAAACCTAAACAAAAACGAGAGCAAAATTGTATAATAAAATACAAATAAATTTGCATATGAAACAACAAAAAAAAAGAATTATTTAATAACCATAAAATATAAGGCTTTAACCCTAAAAAGGTAAGAAGGGGTTAAACATGTTTTAGGGTATGCTTCAAGGAGTTTTGTTGAGCAGAAACTCATAAAACTCTAACTCGAAAGCGATACTATTATCACTTGGCTCTTGGGAAATACGCACATACATACATAAATCAGGAGCCGCTCTATACAAGTCGCTGCGTAACTCTAAAAAACTGTATCAGCTTCAGAGCCAGAGGAATATCCTAAGGCTAATCCCTTCAAAGGAAATTCCACAGCCTGATTTATTTCCAAGTTCATTAACATCTACGTAGACTTGCTTCGAATTCAAGAGTTTACGACCAAATATGTTTTCCTAATATCTCAGATTTCTCAGATTTCCCGGTAATTTGTAGGAAAATTTTAGGAATTTGCTTTCAAAGACAGGGAATGAACAAATGGCTTCTCACGCCACACTCATATCAGTGGCATGACCTACAGTTTAAAATCATCTCCGAACCACTGAGGGAAAATAAAATTGCCATGAAAAGTTTCTCAAAAATCTGTGGTTTTTATCAGAAATCTGCTGAGAGGAAGTTGCCGAAGAAATATTCTTTTATTGTTCGTTTGTATCTGACCTGGGGTTTGAACCGTGGTATTACGTATAATAAGCCAACATACTACCTATTAAACTAAGGTGACTTCTATATACAGGCTACGGTGATGATTATTAAGGATGACAATATCTCTGAGGAAAATGTTATAAAACTTTCTTAGAAGCAGTGGCTACCAGGTGCCGATATAATGTCCTCCAAAAGGGTCTACGACTGTTATGAGGTAGTAAGGCGATGCAATTTTAAGTCGTATTGAAAGTATGAAGTAGCCGTATTGTAGTAGGGAGTGTGTTGGCGTATTCAAACCCCAGGTCAGGCATCTCGAACAAAATGAAATATGAAAAAATATTTCTTCGGCGACTTCTTCTCAGCAGATTTCTGGCAAAAACTCTGAGGGTTAAATAAAATTGTATTGAAAAGTTTTTCAAAAATATGTCGTTCGGAGTTGACTTTAAACTGTCATATATAAAATTAACACACACCACATGGGTGGTGTGAGAAGCAAGGTCGTAATTCTGACTGATGGATTGACCAATTAAGTACGTATGTATGTATTGATACAGAAACATAAGCTGCGAAGCGGTGGCTTGGTAAGCTTTGACAAAACGATGAAACTTTCGAGTGAGTTCTCTACATTGTAAATCTTATCGAGGATCTGCAAGCTTAGGGTTGCAGTATTAGATTTCCATAATACAGCCTGGGTAGCTGTGCGTAATAACTCAACATATTTAATCAGGGCTAGAAAGAAAAAATGCACGTAAAGTCTACACAAATAATTAAGTAGATCGGTTAGTGTAGTTGTCGCTTTCATTACTGGACATTGCATTCTGGTTTTGATAAGAGACATATTTGTATTGGCCATATGACCCATGGTTTTTGCAAAAGCTGCCTCGACGTGGAAAAGAAGAAAACTTTTCTTCACTCAGTGTTATGTCATAGGAGAAGGAAACCCTTGTACATTTCTTATGCAGATAATCATACATATCTGTCGGGTATGAATTGGACTGCAAACGGTTTCATTATGATCTCAGGATAGTTCCAGCAGTAGAAATGGAAAGCTGTGGTATAACAATGAGAAATAGGTAGGCTCTCTATGTCTTTTTCCCAGGTTAAGAGGTATTTTCTCTTTATTCTGACGTGAAAGTATTTCCATTATTTACTTAGTGTAGGAATCATGATATTAGAGACTTAGATCAACGTTAGTCTGGTTTCAATTTCTCCTCTGGGAGCATATAATTCGACAAAAACGTGACAGTTTATGCTGCAAAAAAATTTGTCAAGCCAATCTTAGCCACTGTCACACTAGTTATGCAAGACATAGCGTTTATCGATGTGTCAAACGTATTGTGACGTAGTTTGAGGTACTGACGAGTGTTTTGGCTATTTCTCGAGATTACTTAGAGCACTTATGACAAAATCATTCGTCTGATAATTGTATGACAGCGTAGCCGTAGACTGATATTAACCTACCAACATCGTATCCTTTCAAATTTCGTGTTACATCATGAGGGTTAAAGAGTTCTACCATTGTTAACTGCTGCTACTCTGCTGCTCTACTGCTCATTTAATGTAACTTGTATGTGAGAAATTTTTTACTTTTTAGAGGCTTACTTTTTTGGTATAGGCTTTCTCGCAATGCGTTGTTAGTTGGGTGGCCTAAAATTAAGGAAAAATGCATCCGACAAGCTAGCACCAGTCGTATTGTATTTCATTACAACAATAAATTTAAAATAAATTGCATTTCGCTTAAATTAAAAATAACGCTTAAACTAAAATATATTTACAGCTTTCTGTTATCGTTGTGACACCTCTTGTAGATTTCCTTTTAAGTTTTTGTTCTTTTAACTTCAGGTAACTTTTCTATTCCTTTTTTTTTTTGTTTTTACCTTTTGTTGTTGCCAAATGACTTCTTGTCTTCTTTTAAATTCAATTGCATTTAATTATGCAAATAATTCAAATTCATAGAAGCGACACAGCAACAGACAAACATACCAACAATCATTATAACATTCATTTCAGGGTGATTTCAAAAACATTTCCATGTGCTAAAGACTAAAAATACACTCGTATACGAAGAGAAATACAAACACACATACATACATACATACATAATTGTGCATAAAGTTATAAATAAATTATCTGGGAATTCCTTTACATTTAAGCATAGAATGTTAAAAGAATTGGAAGTAGGAGGGGATTCTCAAACATCCTGACAATTTAAGTGAAAGTTCTAAAGAGATTTCAAGGAGATTTTATGGACTTTTTCTACAAAAGAGTTAAATATACCAGAAAGTTTCTTCCTAAATTTATTTACATGGAGGTTCTGAATTTAAAAAAGGTGCAGAACCAGTTCAAATGTTGTCACTACAAACCACAGTATAAAGTCGACTCCCAAAGACAGATTTTTGAGAAACTTTTCATGACAATCTTATTTACTCTCAGAAGTTTTGCCAGAAAAGAAAGTTGCTGAAGAAATATTTTTTCATATTTTGTTTTGCTTGAGATTTCTGAGCAGAGTTTTGAACCACCAGCTCTTGGCTAATAAGCCAAAACACCACCTACTAGACTCTTCAAGACAAAATCATCGCTGCGTCATACATAAACAATAGTAAAGACACTTACCATGTTCAACTCAATAGCTTAAGTAAAAACATTTGCTGTTGATTTCATACCTTTAGAGTACGGGCCCCAAAAAAAGCTACACTTCCTTTGCATTCAGGCGTTAAAAATTTTGAAATATTTTTGTGTGTGTGTCATTTTGTTAGAATTTTGATCAAAAAATTTAAATTTTACGCACATTTATCGTACTTTTACAGTCATTCTATTGAAATTCTTACTCTGTGTTGAGTATTTTGTATTTATAAATACTTAACGTCACTCGCACACATACACACACACACGTTCACACAAATTTATTCATTCATAAATTCATAAAAAAGAAGACAGAAAATGCATTACAAATGTAAATATTTTAAATGTCTTACTTTAGAAACAATTTTCTTCACACACATACATACTTACACACCAATGCACAGATGGAAAATATTTCAAAAAAGTGGAAGATTTTTGGCAAATTTCCAAAATTTTAAATATTTGTGGCTTCGTCCGATACGTTTGAGGAAATTGAATAATTTATCGTATAATTTCTAATTCGTCTTACAAATGAATTGAAAATTATTTTCAAAACGTTTATCATCAAAAAGATTAGAAATGTAAGTAAAACGAAATTAAAATATTAATTTGGAAATCAAAAACATACATTCATGCGACCATATGACGATAGGGAGTAGGTACTGTAATGTTTGCGTTGCATTTGTAATGAAATTTTTAAGAAAATTTGTAAGTTTCACGTTCTTGAACTTGAATTCGTTTAATCTAAGTGGGGTTTTATTGAATACAAGAAGATTAAAACAAACTCTAAATGTGTTCACCAGGTTTAATATGTCATGAAAGCAAACTGACCTCATTTTTTGAGGTCCCATCAATGGAAATACACAGATAAACTTATGATAGTCGATTTACACACTTGTGCAGCCCTTGTGAGCGGTGATCAACTTCTTCCACTTCCCTTATTTTGGTGGAACTTGGTCAGTACAGGGACTGCGTTCACCCGTGGCCGCTATACGTGCTCAAGTGAGCTTTGTGATATCAGAGCTACCACACCGACCTAACCTAACCTAGATTTGCACATTCCTTCTAAGCATAAATGGAGAATAGTCCTGAAAGACCACAATGTATTGCAATCTATATAAAACTTACCACAGTTACAGCAAGCTCTGTAGTCTCCGTAGTATAGCAGGCAGTAAGATGCTCTAGAAGCAGTCTAGTAGGTAATCTGTTAGGTATTGTGTTGCCTTATTAGACGCGCGCTCATCTTTCGAACACAGGCTCAAAGATTTCAAACAAAACGAAACATGAAAAAATATTTCTTTCGGCAACTGCTTCTCATCTGTGTTCTGGCAAAAACTCTGAGAGTAAAATAATATTGCCATTAAAAGTTTCTCAAAAAATTGACATGCGCAGTCCACATTAAACTGCAGGTTCCGACACTCGTATATGGTGTGTGAGACGATAGATCATAATCCATAAGTAAGTAAGCACAGCAAGTTCTACGGTAAGTCTGCCATCAAACTGAATGTTATCAGAATCTCAGTAGCATAGTAGTTCGTAGGTAGTGTACATAACTACTGAAATGAATTCGAAACCTTCGAATCTATTCTTCTTTCTTTTTTTCGTCCCAATTTTTTACGGATGTCATCGTCACATCTACAAGAATTTCTGTATACAAGCAGCATTCTAACTGCATCCATAACCTTGTTCGCTCCAGTCTGCTGCTCATTTTCGTCTTGTTCTCTATACACTGAATTCCACAGTACCACATAAGTGAATAAGGATGAGTGAGATATGAGTCTTATATCGACGTAATTGTCTATTGTGCCAAAAGTATGAGTGAAAAATGAGAGAAGGATACCCATGTCATAGCATACTAAACGTACCACATGGTTGCTTCTACAAACATGAGTACCAATTTAAGACTTACAGTTGAACATAACATTCCACTTGTAGTTTGCGACCACTAAGAAACTATACAAAGTTGTAAGTTAAGTATGCACAACCAGATCAAGTTCCTAGAATTTGAGTAAATATACCAAAAATTTCATCTTATGCGTGGGGAAATAGAGGTCTTGGATACTCAACACCTAGGGAACTACAATAAGCCTTCGTGCAAATTCCAAAGGCTATGCTATTGGGAATCATCATGGGACTGGTGTCCAACATATTGTGTTCAAATAAGATAAATTTAACGTCATGTCAAGTAGACATACAATCCGCATTTCTTGTGGGGAAAAATGGCAAACAATTTCTGTGGATGATGTTTGACAGTAGGATCGACAGGTGCGGTTCCTATTTTAGTTGCAAGCAATGTGTTCTAAATTTAGGTTATCTCCCAATATGCATTCTGAATACCGCTGTTGATCAAGTTCCTTTAGCATCAAAATCTCTGAAAGGACTGATCTAAAAGCCTTAGGTTTACATTACTTATTTATGTAATTCATCATTACAATCCTTTAGTCAGGATTAGGACTTAGTTGCTCACATCATCGTAGTCGCCGTAGTCTAGTACGTAGTGTGTTGGCTTATTAGACGTGATATCATAACGAAAATATGAAAAATATTTTTTCAGCAACTTCCTCTCAGCAGATTTTTGGCAAAAACTCTGAGAGTAAATAAAATTGCCATGAAAAGTTTCTCAAGAAATCTGTCGTTCGGAATCGACTTTAAACTTAAGTGGTGTGAGAAGCTAGGTCGTAATCCTAACTAAAGTGTTGTAATGACAAATTATGTATGTACTCACATCATCAAAGCTGTGTGTGTTAATTTTATCCTTAAATGGTGGGACCTACTCCGAACAACAGATTTTTTGAGCAACTTTTCATCGCAATTTTTATTCTCAGTAACTGCTGAAAGGAAGTCGTCGAAAGAAGAATTTTTTTCAAATTTGACTTTGTCCGAGATGTCTGATCTGGAGTTTGAACCACAATTATGGGAAATACGATGCTTATTAGCCATTAGTTTGGATAATACATTTTCCTCTTCAATATCATATGTATCCTTCTGCTATAAATACCGTGCAGTCGGTCAGCAGGTATAAAGTTCATCGCTATATTATTCAAGACGATACATACATACTTAATTGGTTATTACAACCCTTTAGTCAGAAGTTTACACATCAATTCAAAAAAAATTTCTGGCAAAAAATTTTAGAGTATATAAAATTGCCATGTATAGTTTCTCAAAAATCTGTCGTTCAGAGTCGACTTTAAACTGTAGGTCCCACCAATCATGTATAAAATTAACACACACAACATAAGTGGTGTGAGAAACTAGGTCGTAATCCTGACTGAAGGGTTGTAATGACTAATTATGTATGTTATGTAAGTGGACGATAAGGTAGAAGTGAGCGTTAAGATAAAGGGAGGATCATCCTATCCGTAACTTTTAAAGTTACCAATAAAGTTGTCAGTATGGCAACTTAAAATATAAATAAAATGAGCATATACAACAAAACACGAAGCCAGTCATTGACACGGCGTTTAAAAAAAACGCCTTTAAATGAGCAATGTTATCGACATTGCTTCGGAACTGCCATATTTTTGAAAAAGTTAACTTTATTTTATCATTAGGTTGTAATAACGAAAAGAAGTTAAAGTTGACTTTAAAGTTCACTTTAGCCAAAGATACCTTCAATTAAACCGAACTTTAATGGGAATGTAATAATGGCCCTATGTCACACAAGGTACATTATTACGAAGAACTTGGGTGTCGGGTCACTTGTCTGCTTTTCTAACTTTTGCGGGTAGAATTCGATGCGACAATAGATGCTTGATTGATGTCCCTATAATTTAAAGCATTCAGGCCTAATTGTTATCAACTTCCCACAACAAATTCAAAGTGTCACTAATATTTCCTTTTTAAATAATATTTTTCAACAATTTTTTACCCAAAAAAAGAAAGAGAAAATCTATTAAATTTCAGTTCGCTTTTTTGTGTTTATTTCTGTCATTCTACAAAAGCTTGTGATGACAATAAAACATTTCCCAACTGAGGCTGAGGCTAAAGCTGAGGCGGAGGTTCTAAGAATGTTGAATTTAAATGGCAGAAATGTTAAATTTTAATTTCTTAAGTGTTATTTGCTTACAAAAACAGAGAGAAAAAATGCTGAAAAAATAGAAGAAGAAAAAGGAAATCTTGATTTTATTCAAACGTCCTTAAACAGTTTGCCAACAATTCCATTGTGTTTGTAGTTATCATTGAAAAGCAAACACATGCATATAACAAACACAGGCACATACACACAAGCATACATACAGAAAAAGCTCATATGAATCGAGATCATAAAGAACAGAGCACATGCAAACAATATATATAAAAACATACACATACATGGAACATATAAACATGCTCTCCAATGTACTCTTAAAATACAAAAAAAAACATGCACACTCACTTACAGACAAGAAGCATACAAACAAATACACATAAGTACGTGTGATACAAGACATCATGGCATAGAGTAGAGTAGAGAAAGGAAAGGAAATAGGAATATAATAATAGATAAAGAAAAACAACAATAAAGCAAGAGAGCCAAAGAGAAGTAGAGAAAGAGAGAGAGAGAGTGATAGCAAGTGATAGAAATAAAAAACAGAACTTAAGAAAACAACTTGAATTTTCTAGGGTACAATTTGGCAATCTAGGCATGATAAATACACGCACACCACTAACACATACATCACTTACACACACCCATATACACACACACATAGTCAGTTATTTATAATAATAACGTGTGTGGAAGTGTGTTTTAAAGCATTTTTTAAGCTTGACCTACTGTTCGCCTAGCCTAGTGTATATAAATAAATTTGTTTCATGTGTGTGTTAGTACATGCGTGTGTATGGTAGGTGTGGGCTTAAAAAACAAACAACCCAACAAGCATAGGAATAAAAATCAGGCAAGAAAGTATTTATATTGTATGTGAAGTGATAAATATGTTCTGACGGGGTCTAGTAAGTTTGTTTGTCTTTTCTAAGCACATCTTCTTCTTAGAATTACCTACATAACTATGTAAGTAATGCGCTCTCTAAACCTAGAAAGAAATAAAGATAAAATAAAATTCTGGGTTTTCATATTAAACTTTCCTGTAGGTTACCTGACCACTGGAATGTTTTCCAAGCAGAGGTCATTGCAATTTTGAAAGCTGAGCAATGCTTATTAAGTGACGAGAAAATCTCCTGATTTACTCCGACAGCCTACCTGTAATTAAGTCCCAAAAGAAAGTAATTTCAACGTTCCTTCTTCGCCATGAATGCCATGGATTTCTCAGAAAAAAATTCGGATCCTTCAAATATTACTCTCTTATGAGTTCCGCCGCATAAAGCTTTCGTAGGAAATTCCACTGCTGATGAGCTAGCCAGGGCCGGTACAGAGCTCGCAACCTCCATCATGGGCATTGAGATTCCGGTTACATACATACATAATTGATCATTACAACCCTTCACTCAGGATTAAGATCCAATTTTTCACGCCACTTAGGTTGTGTGCGATTATTTTTATACATGAGTGGAGGGACCTACAGTTTAAAGTTGACACCGAACGACAGATTCTTGAGAAACTTTTCATGGCAATTTCATTTCATTTTCAGAGTTTTTGCTACATATCTGCAAGTTGCCAAAGAAATATTTTTTCATACATCGTTTTGTTGGTGATGTTTGACCTGGGGTTTAAAGGCCTCATGTCTAATAAGCCAACACACTACCTACTAGACTCAAGGCGACTACACCTTTTCAAAATGACTACACATTTTGAGGCCATATCTCCTTAAATTGAAATTAACTGCCTATCTATGTAAGTAAAATGCGTCTTCTAAACCTATCTTATATCCAAAAAAATAGAAGAAAATTCTGGGTTCTGATATTAAACTTTCCTATAGCCTGTCTGAAAGCAAAGCAATGTTTGTTAAGTGGCGGGATTTCCCTTGAATATCTCTTGATTTACTAGGCCAGCCACGCTACGATTTAGCCTCTAACAAAAGTAGTTTTAAAGTCTGTTCTTGGCCATGAATGACGAGGCTTCCTTAGGGCAACTTCAAATCATTCAAATGTAACTCTCTGGGTTCCGGATTACAGAGATATCGTTGGCAATTGCACTGCTGATGAGCTAGCCAGGGCAGGTACGCAGCTTGCAGTCTCCGTCATGTTACAGGGCTTAGGACTTCCGATTGCCTAAATTAATTTGGAAAATATGTACCCCTTTCACAGGGAGGAGCTCAATCTCGTTGGCAGCAGGCAGTTAAGTGCAATATTGCTAGACTCTACCGCACAGGTATGGATAAAAACAAGACCGCCTCACTTCTGTTCTTAAATCGTATGGCCATTCAATGCACAAGAGCGATTCTCACGGGTCAATGTCCTTTTGGTAGGCATGGCGGAAGACTCTGAATTCCGTCAAATGACTTCTGCATGAGCTGTGAGTCTGAGAAGAAGGAAGAGACTGTCTTTCGCTCCATATGCTTTTGTCTTAAAGAGGACGACCACTTGCTTTCCGACATCATTAACCGAGCTCTGTAACACAAAGTCTGCTGCAACAGCAAATTTTATTTTGGACTCAGGTTGGTTTATACTAAGGAATGTTTGATTCTCGGGTAAATTTGATTGTGATATCACAATAGGGGCTAAATGTTGGCCTAAGTGGAACCTTTTCCCTTAAAAGGGAACCCTAATAAAACTTTATTGAAAAATAAATTCAAACTTGAAAGAACCTTTCCACGTATAAGTGTTACAAACATGCATAAATTCATTGGTAAGTACATTAAATATATGTTAGCGTATGTGTACATGTATACGTATGTACATATGTATGTGTATGTGTCTGTTTTAAAATGTGTGGGTTGAAATGCTTACAAGGCACATCCGCTCTGCAGCACTAATGTTTCTACTTTAGTTTCCTGTTAGTTTTCACCCATTTAGTATGTCTGAACTTTTATACAAAAAAAACGGTCACAATTCTCCTCTTCTTTTGGTTTGTTTGTGTGTGTTTTGCTGTAGAAGAAGGCCTTATTGTAGTTGTTTTGACGTACTACGCGTATATGTATGTATGTGCGGCTCTAAATGTTAAAGCGGCATGGCCATTTGTCTGCTTGTCTCTTGAGAGTCAAGAAAGCATTCATTTCAATTTACATATTTATACGTTAAATTGTATGTATTTTATAGACCCAAAATTTATACACATTTGCATAAACACATACACTATGTATGTATGTACGTACATATGTATGCAACATCTTTTGTGAAGATAAATAGGCAGTACTGTAGCGTTGGTGCTAATTTTTCTTTTTTAACCACATGTATGTGAATAAAAAATTTGTTAAAATTGTTAGCAAATAATTCGTAAGGCCAAGTGAAAGTGGCGTAGAGCAGCGTATTTTAAAATTCTGGTCTTGTAAAACCCCTCTAACCTCCAAAACTGTTGCAAATAATGTGCTGACAATATTGTTGTTGAATGTACTCCACAACAATATTTTGTTGAAAAATTTTATAGAAAACTTTTAACCGTGGTCGTTGGTTGAAAAGGATTTAAAGGAATATTAAATGGGAATTGTTAAATTAAAATAAATTTTTAAATAAAAATTGTTTATTAAGCTTAAAACTGTGATGAAATTAATTCTCCGTTCGATTTAGTTTATTAATGCAATTAATTTTGAAATTTATAAATGAAAACAATCTGTACTTAAGTAAATATATTAAGAGACCAGATAAGCCCCCAGTCTCTGCTCTAACAGGCTAGTACAATAACTTGTCAAAACACTCAAATCAAACAATTATTCTGTACCCCTCAAATGAATACCATTCCCTTGTCTGAATAACAAAATTGCCCAATTCTCGAAGCATTTCTGATAAGAACTTAATTGAGTACCCTCCCTACTCCTATACAGTCCAATTTACAATTTTTAGAAATAATCGTCGCATCATGGCCAATGGGGCCAATCTAGGGAGTTCTTCCAGAGATATTTTCTTCAATTAATGCAAGAACTTTCAATACTTCATGTTTTATACCTAAACTCTAATTAAACTTTACATGCTTCGGTTGTTTTCCTCGCTAAGTTTGAAGATAGAACTTCTGTTTCAATCTCACTGCTGTACATCAATAAGTTTTGTTAGGAGGGAGTGTAAGCTTCGTTAAAATCACAGTCCATTTGATCACATACAGCAATCTGTGGTCATGCTGAAGCGAACTTTGAATGCTAATTGACAAGTCCGGATTAACTTCCTTGGCAATAAAACTTCCTTAAAATTTTAAGTAAGAGTGCGAGAGTTCTGCACCAGTGGAGAATACTATTATCATCTTTAACCCTTTCATGCCCGAAGTTGCCTATAGGCAACATTGTACATTTTTGTTCATAAATTCCGTAATTTTTAATTTTTTTAAAAGATTTTTTTTGCAAAACAAGCTTGGTTAAAAACGTGTAAAACCAGAATACGTAGGACTCTGAATTTAATATCA
This sequence comes from Sarcophaga variegata, assembly GCA_932273835.1. Classification (NCBI taxonomy): domain Eukaryota; kingdom Metazoa; phylum Arthropoda; class Insecta; order Diptera; family Sarcophagidae; genus Sarcophaga; species Sarcophaga variegata. Next base: position 68,557,175 of record OW026362.1, read on the forward strand.
CTTCATATTTAGGCCATGACTAACAAACACATGTCCTTAAAAAAATTTTAGCTCTGGCTCAAAAAATTCGGGCATGAAAGGGTTAAACAATCCAAAAAGATCTGCATAGATCTTTAGAGAGTAAGCGAAGTTCCCAACAGTAACGCAATGAGCCGCAAAAACAGATAAGGCAATAGAAAATAATATATCCAATATAATTTAGGCCAGATGGGTCTAAGTAAACTTCAAATAAATCACAAGAGCGATTCCTAGTTTACATTGAAACTAGGTTCAAACAAGCTGTAATTAATTTCACTCAGATCCTGAGAAATGTTAGTAAGGGTAACAAGGGTTATAAAACTTTAAGCCACATTACGATAATGCCATATATTAGCTGCCAAGTAGTGTAGGATACTCACCATATTCTTCCATTAAACAATTATAACTCATGGCTAGCATATCCCAGCTAATCCGTTAGTTTTATGAAGAAGTGGTTTTCTTCCACATTATCTTAGCCAATAGTCAATAGTCAATAATCCTTCATCTCAGAGCCCCAAGTGCCAGACAATAATAGAGAAAATGTTGTGTGTCTTCTTCTTCCGCGGTATTAAAGCTTCTATGGAAATCGATGCGGAATATTCCCAGTCTCTGAAAGGTGCGTCCAGAAACCAGTGTCCTTTTACATTTACTATGATGCACTGTCAATAATGTTCGGTCTGATTTAATGCAAATTTTGTACCGCCTATATCCATATCGTGCCATGTCTGCCCGGTCTCTCTAAACGTGTCTTCAATATCCCAACTTCTCTTTGCAAATGAGTTAAGCTTTCCTGCAGTCCCTGTACTGACCAACTTCCACCAAACTAGGAAAGAAGTTGGTCAGCGGAAAGACTGCACATTATATGAATTCACTTGAATTTTCCATTGTCTCAGCCTTTGCAAGTCGGCTAGCTTAATTGTTATTCTCAACATTTCCGTATCTATGATACAAAATGTGTGTAACCGTTCAACAGCTTGCTATCTCCTCCTTCAGAGACAGCCGGCATTCTTGGACAATCTTAGCTGTATTGTGCATAATCTCTAGGTATTTAATAACCGCTTTACTGACGATAAATAGGCATACATCGTCATCTGATAAGCATTGATACTGTATTCTTCCACCGGCCTTTCCATGACCTTAGCATATGTAAGCAATTTTTCAAATTATTTTTAATTAAAAGACAGATAAGACCAATAAATATTTAAGCAAACAAGTTTGCTTAAGTCAAATAAAAACGTCTCATAGTTTTTATATTCAAAGTAATTCATAATTTTTTTAGAACTAAATTCAATCAATTTTCAAAAAAACCATGACATTCTACACAGATTTTCAAAACTTCTTTTGAAAGAACACACTTTCTGTGTCCAAATTCCATAGGAGTTACAAGGAAACAATTTTTTGTGAACAATTTTTTGAAATCATTTTCATTAAAACTTCACAATTCTTAGTTTCCTTTGAAAAATTTTATTTTATTTTTCTCTGTACCCAGGTACTATTTAATAAAGTACCACCACTGTGAATCAGTCCAGAGCCAAAGAGGATGAGACCGGGTGGTTGTCATTTTTCTAAAAGATTATGCTGAAAAAAAAGAGGAGAAATTTTACTTTTTTTTTTGTTTGTTTTCAAAGCTTAATAAGTAAAAAGGAATATAAAAGTCAAAAGATTTCTCTCTTTTTTCCGGTGAAAACAGTTCAAATACAATACCCTTTTTCCTGTACACATACAGACAAACATAGCAACACATACAGTCATACAGCCATGCATACATATGCAATCATATGAATGAAAGTAAAGCGAAAGTAGTTTTTAGCAACACGAACAAGAAACAAACAGCGACAGAATGTATGAATGAATGAATGACTAACTGGCTGACTGACAAACTGAAATAGCAACTCTTTTTTTGTTTTTTTTTTTAATTTTAATTCGCAACAACCTCAGGTTATAAATTAAGTGCAGCCTTATAGTAATAAAAGCAACAGAATTGAATTGTTTTTTCTGGTATGACAAGAGAAAGAGCAAAATTTCAAAGGGAGAGAGAGTGAAAACTTATGAACTAAATGAACTTTAGTTGTGCGTTGCAGTATGCATACCCTGGTATTTAAATGAAAGTGTACGTAGCATACGTAGATACTGCCAAAAAGGAAGGTGAAATACTTGAAACCATTACGTTAATAAAAAACGAAGAAAAAATTGCAATGAAAATTTAAACAAAAGAATGCATAAAAAAGAGGAGGAGGAGGAATTGCTAAGAAAAGAGGTTTTTATTACAAAATATTTTCAAATGAATTAAACATGAAATGTTGTATTAGCAGAAAGACTAACGTAAATTAATTTCGTATAATTTTATTTTAAATACCATGAAAAACTAAATAACAAAAGAAAACAGATTTTAACAAATTCGTTTAGAATTGTCGGGAATTAATTAAGACTGACATGTCGCATTTGTTAAACAGTGGACTACTAATATAGTGGACTACAAAAGCAGTTTACTACAAAAGCAGTTGACTACAAAAGCAGTGGACTACAAAAGCAGTGGACTTCAAATGCAGTTGACTACAAATACAGTGGACTACAAAAGCAGGAAACGAAAAGATAGTCAAAGTATCATGGACTCACTTTAATGGAGGAGAGAGGTATTCAAAAATAATACTGGACTACAAAAGCAGTTGACTACAAAAGCAGTGGCCTACAAATGCAGTTGACTACAAATGCAGTGGACTACAAAAGCAGTAAACGAAAAGATAGTCAAAGTATTATGGACTCATTTTAATCGAGCAGTGAGGTACTCAAGAATATACCACCATAAGACACTATTTAGATGATCGAACTTCGTCTGCAAAAACAAATTAATGGCAACCATCCAGCTCCGGAACAAGGCAAAATTCATGCTTGTAAACAATCAGATTTCTGGCAAATAGCTCTGAGAGTAAATAAAAATTGCCATGAAAAGTTTCTCAAAAAAAGCTATCGTTCGCAGTCGACTTTAAAATGTAGGTCCCGTCACTTATGGATAAAATTAACAAACACAACATTGGTGTTGTGAGAAGCTAGGGTTGCAGTGACCAAATATGCATGAATGTATGTCTTGTTTGCAAACTTTTTTGGTGTTGGACTGTTAGCTATGGCCATGCCAAATGCTTGGTCTGAATATACTGATCGACTACACGATACCTGATCCAACTTTTGACCCCGGTTTTACAAAAGATACAAGCAGATACCAGATAAATCCTTTTATAATAATGGTTTGGACCTGCCGGATCTAGATTTCACAACAAAATTGAATGTGAAATTTTTTCAGCACACCTGAACATTATATCGTCCCCTTCACTACCAGATTATTGTGGTACTTTGCAGGCCAAAATAATGACCTTCAAAATTGCTACTGTGCGAATTAAATATCAGATGTTATAGTACGGTGATATATGCATATTTAACTTTTATTTTTCTGTCAAAATTAATTTCGAAAGTAATTAACGTATAAACTTTTTATGTCAACATTTTCTATTTCCTTTCCTTTTTTTTTGGGTTTTTTTCTCTACTCTTTCCCCTTTGATTTTAATATTTTTGCTTAAACTTTACATTTTTATTTTTGGTAGTTTTGAGAAAAAGAACTCGAAAAGAATGTATTCATTAAGCAGAGTATGTTTAGAAAGAAAAAAACGTACCTGTCTTGAATGAAGAACATCTGGTTAGCTGCTTTTGTTTTGAGAGAATTTGTTGAGTGACTGAAAACTGGAGATATCTGGAGATATTTAGATAAAAGTTTATAAGGACCATATACCGTTAGGTATCTTAAATTTTTTTATTTCATTATAGGTTATATTAAACAACACATTAAAGTTTCATTATGAATTAAGAATTTTCAGCTAAACATGTGATTATCCAACAATAGCATATACTATACCGTTATCCATTTCGTGGTTTCAAAAGTAAACGTAAATAAAACACATATAAAATATTTTTTTTCATGATATTTCTTTTTTATTGTAAAGTTTGAACGTTGACATTATGTGTGAAATACTACATCATTTAAATGACCTCCACGCAAAGTGTTGCAAGCATTGATTCTTTTGAGGTAATTTTCGACCACTTTTTGACACATATTGGGCGGTTTCTCAGCCATAACTTGACGAATGTTGGTTTTTAAGTGCTCAAGAGTTGAAGGTTTATCTGCATAAACACGGTCTTTCGCGTAGCCCCACAAAAAGGTCGACTAGTGTCAAACCGCATGATCTTGGTGGCCAGTTGATATCGCCACGACGAGAAATTACGCGGCCAGGAAATGTCTCTTGCAATAAAGCCATATTCGCTCAAGTTGTGTGGCATGTGGCACCGTCTTGTTGAAACCACATATTCTCCAAGTCTCTCCGAATAACGCTCCGAATTGACGGTGACAGTCGTTCCATCGTCGTTTTCAAAGCAGTAAGGTCCAATCACACCTTCGAACCAAAGAACGAACCAAACAGTGACTTTTTCTGGATGTAATGGTCTCTCTTCAATTACTTGAGGATTCTCATAACCCCAAATACGACAATTTTGTTTATAAACATACCCACCGATTGTGAAATGTGCTTTATCGCTGAAGAAAATCTTGTTCAAAAAATTGCCGTCCACCGCCTGTTGTTCAAGCACCCATTCCACGTATCTACGACGTTGCTGGCTTCAGTTGTTGCATGAGCTGGTCTTTATATGGATGTAGGTGTAGATCTAAATGCAAAATACGCCATAATGTGCCGTAGGACAGTCCTAATTCCTGAAAACGACGAGGAATCGACACATTCGGGTCTTCAGCAACACTTACACTTACAATAGCATTATTTTCAGCGGAACGAGCGAAAGGATGATGCACAGGCCTTTCAATATTTGTAACCACTCCAGTCTCTTCAAATTTCTTCACAATTTTGCCAATTGCTTGTGTAGTTGGACGATTATGTAAACCATAATCTTCTCTTAAAGCACGATACGTGTCTGTGGCAGAATCGCCATTTTTGTAGTAGGTTTTGATAATTTTTATGCGTTGTGTGATATTTAAGCGATCCATTTTCGTCAATGTCAGACTTTCAACTGAAAAGAAAAAAATTGGTTTCACAACTTAGTTTGACAGATGTCGAATTCCAGTCCCATACTTTTAAAACCACGAAATGGATAGCCCTTAAGAATGATTGGGTTGCCACCTATAGTCTCCTAGAAATGAAAAATTCTGCGAAAATATTTCGGGTTGTTGTATTGATTATAATAGAGAGTAGCTTAGCTCATTGACATTTAGTCTTTTGCCTAAAAATGGTATTGCCTTGCCTTCATATGATGTTCGTTGTCAAATTTATTCTGTTTAGAGATTTGAGGACTTCTTAGTTGGCTATTTGAAGGAAGTGTTACAAAATTATTTGCCTTCAGCTATGATGTTTGGGTTCACAGTCGAGAAATGTGAGCACCACAATGGCCACAATATAACTTCGCTCCGCAAAACTGAAATTAGCCATAAAATACTAAAATACCACAGGCTTTTAATAGTTAAAGAGAGAGGCTTGCACTTTCTATAGTGGACTTGTCAATGACTAGCACTTTCTGTAGCAAATTTGTTCATGATGCTTGCTGACATAACCACCGAGTAAGAAATGAGTTTCAACGCTAAAGAAAATTTTGTTCAAAACATAGCATTGATTTTGAAGTCGCCGTAGTCTAGTTGGTAGTATGTTGGCTTATTAGACGTAAACGTCAGGGTTCGAGCCCCAGGCCAGACATCAAGACAAAATACAAAATTATTTCTTCGGCGACTTCATCTCAGCAGATTTCTGGCAAAAACTCTAAGAGTAAATAAAATTGCCATTAAAAAAGTTTCTCAAAAATCTGTCGTTTGGAGTCGACTTTAAAGCTATAGGTCCCACCACTCATGTATAAAATTAACACACACAACATAAGTGGTGTGAGAAACTAGGACGTTGTACAATGGGTAAATTCGACCTCCGGGTGCTGTACTTGTCTTTATTGACAAGTACACAATCAACATATCTCTCAGTTTTTCCAAAAGCTGGAGTTTGAATGGATGGAGGTGCAAATTCGAATGCAAAATATGCCATAGTGAGCCGTAAGATAGACACAATTGCTGAGAACATTGTGGAAGCGAGAAATTCCAATTATCACCCACACACACTCTCTAACAGAAATAATCTCTTCGGCAATGTGGACATTTCGATGATGCATAAGTCTGACGTCATTTATAAACCTTTCAGTCTCTTAATTTAATAATTTGTCTTTATGGCGAACACGGTCATCTCGTAATGTGCGAAATATTCTTCGGTTGTTAAACGATTCATTACTTACTTACTTGCATAATTTTCCATTACAACCCTTTAGTTAGGACCAGAACCTAGCTTCTCACATCAGTCATGTTGTATGCGTTAATTGTATCCATGAATGGCAGAAACGACAGTTTAACCACGACTTCAAACGACAGATTTGAGGACCATTTTGATGGCAAAAAAGTCGAAATAAATATTTTTTTATTTCTTTTTTCGAGAAGTCAGAACTGAGAACTCAAGAGCTCTCTGGTCTAGTAAGCCGCCACACACTAGCAATTCATCTGCAATATATATTTGAAAACAAACGCATGAATTTTTTCTTCCTTTGCCTTAAGAAATATGCGTCCCTTTAGATGACTGATTTTTCAATTTTGCATCATTTGATGTAATAATTTTAAATCAGAGAAAAAAATATTACTGGCTTCTGTGACTCGTCTTCCCCCTTTCTTTTATGTTCACAAGTTTTTTACGAACCCTTTTAACACTTATACACACGCACTCAAATATTTTGTTGCCAGCAAAAATCTACAAAAAAAATGGAAAAACGAATCTCTGTTGACTGTTGGTGGACTATAAATGTAAAATATTTGCTCGAGACTATCATTCATTTTCTCTCGTTCTCTCTCCCTCTCTCTCTGTGTCCTACTTCATCTCATTTTCTTTTTGGTGTGCCATGCACCAATACATAAGCATTTGTTAATTGTGTGTGTATCATTTGTTTTATTTTCCTTAAAGCTTTTGTTTATTTCATGTTCGAGTTGCAAGCTCTCTTTCTCTCACGGTCATTAGTAAAATTAAATACAAGTTGTCATATCAAATAGTTTTACAGTTGTAGTTTGTCTGTCTGTTTGCCATCTCCATCCTTGCCTCCCTCTCTGTCTTGATTAAAATTCTTTTCATTCTTCTTGTAAAACAATTTGTCCACGTTGCCTGCCGTTCATGTTCATGTTCATGTTCAAGTTGAAGTTGAAGTTTTTTATGGTTTGGGTTTGTAATGTCAAAATTCTTGTGGAATTTGGAAGGGAGGGGAGAAGGGGAGTGTATACTTTTTGTCATAATTAAAAATTACAACATTATTATTATTATTATTATTGTTATTGTTATTATTTTGTATACGAACAAAAGCCAAAAGATTTTATGTCTTTTACTGTAAGGAATGTCATGTTTTAACTCGCTCTCTCTTTCACTCTTTCTTTCAATTTGCAGAGTTTGTAAGTTAATGTTGGAAAAAACAAAAAATTGTTTGTTTTTATTATTGTTGTTGTTTGTCTTTATTGTCTTGTGTCACAGATTTAATTTTGCGTTAAAGTTATTTGCAATACACATATATATGTACATACAGACATACATATTCATGAAAGGACTTTTACTTTTTAACGTTTCGGCAATAAATTCATGGCCGTTAATGGCATGTTTTCACATACTTTAAAATCATTGTGGCGTATGATTAAAATTTACAAGTTTTTCAACATGTTTTCTTGTTTTTTTTTGTGTTCAAATGTATGTATATCGGTAACGATAAAGAAATGTACAGAAGAACAAAAAGTACTTTAAAGAGGATTGATTTTTTAAAATTCCAGCATATTTCGAAGCAGAAGCAATATTCTTTAATTCCTTAATTGCTGAAACATCTTAGTGTTCCATTGCTATCGATTTTGCTATCAGTTTCGCCTTAGACTTTTAATTTCCAATTCATTGTTATCTTCATAAAGTACTTGGAAATCTTCTGCTAGTTGCAATTTTTCTAGTTACTTTCTTCATGGCTGAAGAAAAATTGGACTTTGTTAAGAATTCAGCCAAATATGTGATTGTTCAACAATAGCAGATACTAGAATGATAGGGTTGCCATTTATAGTCTCCTAGAAATAAGAAATTTTGCAAAATTATTTGGAGTTATTGTTTTGATTATAATAGAGAGTATCTTAGCTCACTGTCACTTAGTCTTTTCCCCAAAAATGGTATCGTCTTGCCTTCATATGATGTTTGTTGTTAAACTTATTCTGTTTAGAGATTTGGTGGCTTCTTAGTTGAGTATTTGAAGGAAGAGTCACAAAATTATTTGCCTTCATCTCGAATGTTTGTATACGCCGTCGAAATAGGTATGACACAACAATCGCCGCAATATAAGTATTCTCCATAAAGCTGAAATTACTCATAAAACACAGGAGGCTTTAAAATACTGTAGACTTGTCAATGGCTATGTAAACACTACAATCGCCGCAATATAATTAGCCTCCACAAATCTGAAATTATCTATAAAATATCAGAGGCTTTGTTTTGATTAAGGAGAGACACTTGCACTTTCTATAGTAGAGTTGTTGATGATTTGCATTTTCTGTAGTAAATTTTTTATTGACATAGGTTAGGTTAAGTTAGAGGACGTGTACTTGTCAATTAAGACCCGGAGGTCGAATTGACCCATTGTACAACGTCCTAGTTTCTCGCACCACTTATGTTGTGTCCATTAAATTTACCTACAGTTTAAAGTCGATTCCGAACGACAGATTTTTGAGAAACTTTTCATGGCAATTTTATTTGCTCTCAGAGTTTTTCTGCTGAGAGGAAGTCGCCGAAGAAATACTTTTTTTGGGATTCGATCCCTGGCTTTTGCGTCTAATATGCCAACACACTACCTACTAGAATGCGGTGAATTCAAAAAGTTGTTGGGATGTCAACAACATGCGGTGTTCCCAAGTGGTCCCCAATCTAAGTACTAAACGCAACCGATGCTGTTTAATTTCGGTGATCGAACGAGAACCGATGTATTCAGCGTGGTATGGTCGTTGGCATAAAAACACTACCGAGCAAGAAATTAATTTCAGGGCTGAAGAAAATTTTGTTTTAAACATCAGCGTTTAAAGCGCGTCGCTTTAGCATCAAATCTGCAAATATCTTACTCGTTCCAAAAGCTGAAATTTGTATAAATACGCGGTAGTGAGCCTTAACATATATAACTGGCCATTATAGCCCTTTAGTCAGGATTACGAACTAGTTAACCACACCACTTACGTTGTGCGTGTTAGTTTTAACGGCGGGACGCACAGTTCGCGTTTCCGTCAATTCCGAACGATAGACTTTTCACTTACTCTTAGAGTTTATTGCCAGAAATCTGCTAAGCGGAAGCCGGCGAAGAAATATTATTTCATGTTTCGTTTTGTTGGATTTGTCTAACCAGGGTTATGAGCCGTGACCTCTCGTCTGACAAGGCACCACACTACATATTAGACTACGACGACTTCTAGTGGGCTATAAGATAGACCCAATGGCTGAAAGCATTGTGGAAGCGAGAAATTCAAATTGTCACCCATATATTCCCTAACAGAAGTGATATCTTAAGCAGTGTTTACATTGTTTACATTGCATGATTTATAAGCCCAACAACATCTGTAAAGCTTTCCGTTTCTTCATTTAGTTGTTTGTTCTTATGACGAAGACAATGAAAAAAGTTCTACGATTACTAAACGATCAATTACATAATTGTCTATTTCAACCCTTTACTCTGGATTACAACCTAACTTCTCATACCACCCATGTTGTGTGTTTTAATTTGTATACATGAGTGGTAGGGCCAACAGTTTAAAGTCAACTCTGTATAACAGATTTTTCCGAAAGCTCTCATGGTAATGTTATTTAATCTCAGTGACGGTAAAAGTAATTCCATACATTGGCTAAGACAGCTGACAACCAGGCAATAAGACATTGTTTGGATATTTTATGGGCCTATGTCGTGTTATGTGTAGTAGGTAGTGTGTTGGCTTATTAACCGTAGATCGAGCTTTGTATCAAAAATGATACATTTCAATTTTGAGACGATATAACTTTAATTCAGAAAAAGTTGGATGCCTGATATTTTTATAATTCGTTAGTATTGTTATTTACAATATTTTAAACCAAATAAAAAAGAAAATTTCAAACAAGAATTAAAATATTCAAAAACTTCGTTATTCTGGCTTATGTATCATTTTTGATACATACGACTTTCCTAGGGATTCTTTGGTCTTGTGTATGTAATTTTTTTAAGTTATCAAAGATTTATGGTTTAACGGATTGAACGAATCGCCAAAGATGTTACTACTTGGAACATAAAAAACTGCCTTTAGTAGTTTGGAATGAAAAAATATTACCAATTTTCATGCAGATTGCTAGCAGCTGTTTCCTGAAATGTTGTACAGTCTTTCTTACTGCTCTTCTCATATTTATCTCACGCGACAGACAAACATTAGAAAAAATTATGTTTTATTTGATTTATATTGCAGACGGATAATATTTCGGTCAACAACGTACGTATGAGATAATTGATAATGATATATTTACACCTATTACGCCTTTTCGTAAACTGAGCTGAAAGTCTTCCAGCCTTTAATAATCATGCTTAAAGCCTTTTTTTTGAAATTCGAATGAAAATTGTTTTTTTTTCTAAAAAAATTATATATTTATCTTAATTTTTTGTTAGAAAATTTTGACCATTTTTATAAAACTTTTATCACACAACCTGTAGTTTTATGTAAGAAATAATACTCTATAAATAGTTTGGGATTAGCTATCATACTTTCAGAGCAGCCCACATATCCTTTTTTTAAGTTTTCTAATAATTTAATTTTTTGTTTGCCTAAAGGTAAGAAAATTAAAGAAAATATTTTAAATAATGTCGCTTACGTTTTTATGTTCCTTTTTGGTATATTTTCATCTCAGATTAATGTTTTTTAGCAACAGAATTCAAAAACTTTTTAGTTTTATTGTGGCGATTTTAATTGAAATTTGATACTTAATGATGGAATACTTAAAGTGATTGTTAGGGAAATTAACTTAAGGATATTTATATAAATCAAGCTTCATAAAGAGATTTACGGAGTAATGCTTGGTATTGATTTATATTTTCTTTCCTTTTATTTTGTTTTTTTTTTACCTTTTCAACTCATATTTAATTTTGTCGCTGTAGTTTAGTAACTAATTGAATTTGATGGTCGTTATAAATTTCGTGGTCCACCGAAGTTGAATTGGCAGTTTTATATTCAAGTACATGCTACGTGCGTAGCAACTACTTACAGCAGTATTTGGGAAGACGCGTATCCGGGAAACCAGAGAGGAATCAAAGAGTGAAAATGTTATTGTTAAATCAATGTCCTATTGCAACGGGAAACTTCGTTACATCACATTATATTTTTAACCCATCACAAGAATGGTTTGTACCATCAGGTTTCAGCCAGCCCTCAACTAAGAGTGTTACTGATGCGAGTGACAATAAGCTGTCCTATCTAAGCAATTGGAAACTTATAATCGTCACAAAGCAAAGGTGCTAGATGTCAAATTATTACCATTTAGAAAGAAATAAAACCAAACTGACATGAAATGCTTGATTTTTATGTAAAAAACCATGCCAATGAACATCATGTCAAAAATTTTAGTGCAAATTTCCTACAAGTGATAATAAAATGTAATAATATGAAATAAATATATTTATTAAAATGAAATAAAACATTAAAGTTTTTTAACAAAATCTATCAATAATCGTGACAATTCCATGTTCTATAAGTATGTATCAAAAGTGATACATTAGCTAGAATTATGAAGTTTTTTGAAGGCTCGATCTACGGTTAAACGTGAGGCCACGGTCCAGATTAGACATCCAAACGAAAAATTTTTTTTTCATATTCTTTATTTACGAAAATATGAAAAATATTTCTTCGGTGACTGCCTCTCAGCAGATTTCTAGCATAAACTCTTGAGAGTGAAATAAAGTTTCCATGAAAAGTTTTTCAAACAATCTGTCGTTCGAAGTCGACTTTAAGCTGGAAGTCCCTGCACTCATGTATGACACACACAACATAAGTGGTGTGAGAAACTAGGTAGTAATCCTGACTTAAAGGTTGTAATGACCAGTTATGTATGCATGTATGAATGTCTCTAACTAGCAATCATTTCGAAACCAATATTCGTCAAGCCATCGCCGAGGTAGTAACGTAAATGTGAAAAAAATTGATTGAAAACTAATACAAAACGGAGGTCATTTAAATGGTATTGTCTTTCGTACATAGTGCCTTTACTAGTCTGTTATTATGCTTGAGTTTTGAAACTTATGCATAGATAACCCTTTATGTATGGAAAAGTAATAATAAAACTCACGTATTATGTAAAGGAAATATCACATCTTGTGGTTTTCAATACAAAAAGGAAATTTATGCTCTTAAGCACACACACGCATGCATACTCCTATCCACTTATGTTGCATTTGATGAAACTCTACCACAATGTTGTGGTTAAATACAATAGGAAATATGTACTTGCAACACTATTTGTACTTTAACTCTTTCTTTATAAGAGGTGTGCATGCGAATGTGTGTGTGAAAGAGTGAGTGAAAGAAAAAAGAAAAACGAGCATAATACATTCATTTACTCTCTTAAAGTTTATTTAGTTTCCTATTAAAACCTGTTACTCAAATAATGCATACAAATGTGCATACACATGTATGTCTGCTTAATCTAAGCATTATTTTACTAACACTAATACACCATCAAGAGATCACTATGGAACATTATGTATGTATGTGAGTTTAACACTCACACACAGAACAGAAGAACAGAGTGGAGACTGCAGCAAAAATTTTTGTTTCTTCAACAAATCCATGCACATTCCTGCTTTTATTAGTGCCTGAGGGTATTGTGTTACCCTCTAATAAAGAGCCAAAAAAAAGGGGGAAAAATGCCCAGAAAAAGAATAACGTAGAGCTTGTGTGTGTGTGTGTGTTGGTGTGTTGTGTTGGTTTTTTGTGCGTTTATTATTATGCGGGTAAAGTATTGTATGTGAATAACAATTGAAGACAACGTACTCATTACCGTAAATTTGAGTAAATATGATAGAAAAAAAACGGCAAAAAAAATCTGTACATGTATGCTTTCTTTCTTATCTCTTTCTCTTGAATACACATACACAAGCAGTGTCACACACTCTCATACATACATATGATGATTACAACAAGGTTATGCGTTTAAGGTAAAATAAATAAAGATAAAACTAATGGCACAAAACGTAAAGTTAAAAAGGATAAAATACTCAAGCACACATATACATACATACATGGGGACACATACACTCACACATATATGCATGCAGGTGTATGTATACCACAAATAATGAATGAATTTGCATGCAGGTATTTACGTGAATAAATTTATGTATTACAAGTGCGTGGGTAGTTTCAAAAGTACAATTAAATTTTGCAAATAAACAAAATTTGTTTAAAACAACCGATTTATTTTTATTTTTTTTATTTCCCTGCAATTGAAGTTTGTGAACTGGACGGCATATAATTTCAATTAAATTGTGTCGCCAGATAAAGGGCTGATTTTAGCTTTATTGCATGACAACCCTGTATAGTAATTTGCATGTGTTCATGACTGTCAAAGACTAACCTCACAGGAGTATTCATAAATTCTGAAACCATGTAATTATAGTAATAAAGATCTTCTTGGTAGCCGTAGTCTAGTAGCTGGGGTGTGCAGGTACTTTCTTAATAGCAATTCATACGTACCCCGTATCATTGAAAGACTCTACATTAAGCAGTAAGGTTCTTACAAGCGTATTGTGTGAACGACAGAAGCCACTCGTCAAAACACTGATTGGACCTTATCAGTGCGGCTTCAGACCTGGCAAGTCCACCATCGAATAGATATTCACACTACGCCAAATCCTAGAAAAAACCCACGAAAAACAAGTCGACACATATATATTGTCGACTATAAGGCTACCTTCGATAGCCCCATAAGGGATCGTGTTTTGCCGCAATGTCTGAGCTCGGTATACCTGCAAAGCTGATAAGCCTATGCAGAATGACGTTGAGCAATTCCTGCAGCTCCGTCAAGGTAGGAATGGACCTCTCTGAGCCTTTTGATACCGTGCGAGGTTTCAGATAAGGCGACCCCTTACCAGGCGACCTCTTCAACTTCGTTATAGAGAGTGTTCTGCGAAAGGCGGCAGTGCATCGCAATGGCTTTATTTTTTAAAAAAGTGTCCAGGTGCTTGGGTACGCTGACGACATTGACATCATAGGGCGTACCAAGCGAGATGTCACTGCTGCCTTGAGTGCTATTGAACGGGAGTCTACTAAGATGGGTCTGGCAGTAAATGAGGGCAAGACAAAGTATATGTTATCGACAAGTAGAGACGTGCGGCGTATTGATTCTCAGATTATGGCCGATAACTATACTTTTGATACAGTCAAGGAATTTGTTTATCTTGGCTCCGCCGTTACCACCAAAAATGATGTCAGTCTGGAGATCAAACGCAGGATCACTTTGTCAACAAGTGCTACTATGGTCTCAATAGGAAATTGAGTAGCAGAGACCTCTCTCGCACGACAAAACTAATACTCTACAAGACGCTCATCCTCCCCGTGCTTCTTTATGGTGCAAAGGCATGGACCGATCCAACAATGAGCTGTATGAGCTCCTCAACGACATAGACTTTGTGCAGCGTATTAATATCCAGCGGCTGCGCTGGCTCGACCATATCTTCGAATGGAGGAGGATGCTCCGGTGAGACGGGTATTTGATGCGGGGATGTGCGGAAGTCGGCGAAGAGGACGACCTTGTATCCGTTGGAAGGACCAAATCGAGGAAGCCCTGTCATCGATTGGTGTGACCAACTGGCGTAGGCGCGCAAGAAGTAGAAGCGCCAGGAAGGATGTGTTGATGCAGGCCGAAATCCGTTAATCGGGTTGTTATGGCCAATTAAGTAAGTAAGTAAGTATTTGGAAGTCACTAACAATTCCCCACTTACATGGACTAAATTGGATAATAAGCGCACCAGTCATATCTCGGCAACTATATGAAAGCTCATGAGTCTGAACATAATTCCTAAGCACACGGAGAAACTTCTCATATCTGCAAATAACTTCTATAGAGCTTGTGATGTTCATTTTATATGAATGAAACTGGTCCCATTTAAGTCACCCTATTTCCATAGCCTAAAGGTATTAAGTCGTCGTAGTCCAGCAGTAGTGTGTTAGCTTATTATACGCAAGACCAATGTCATGTCTGACCTAGGTCAGACGCCTCAAACAAAACGAAAATTGAAAACAATATTTCAACGGCGACTTTCTCTTAACAATCTGGAGGCAAAAACTCTGAGAGTAAAAAAAAATTGTCATGAAAAGTTTCTCAAAAAATTCTGCCATTCGCAGTCGACTTTATATACACAATTAACACACACAACATAGGTGGTGTGAAAAACTAGGTTGTAATCCTGTCTAAAGGGTTGTAATGAATTATTATGCAGTAAATTTATTATATGTATAATCGGGAAATTCATCCAAACTTGGTCTATAAAGCTGAGGCTGACTCCCTAAAATAACTTTTCTAATACGAAAACTTCTTTAAATTCTATGCAGTAAAGCTTTGAAATGTCTCACAGAAATTACAGGCAACCATATATATTGCGGTTAACTTCACAAATATTCCAATAAGAAGTGATAACATTCTCACGCAAATATTTTACAATGATTGAAATGATTCCTTCAATTTCCCTTACCTATCAACAAATATTTCGTTATCCTACCTTTCACTTACCTACACTTGTACACATACATACCTATAAAAAGATAAGCACGAGTATATAACAGAATATCTGTTTTACTTTGCATACCCAGTTGTCCGTTTTTTGTTTTGCTTGCTGTATTCTTATCTCTCTCTCTGTCTCTGTCGGTAGATATTTACCACTTTGTTATGCAACAACACATGCTCAAGTTCTTTATTGTTTCAAGAAAAATGTCATGAAAAACTTCTTCAAAAATATCTCAAGCGTATAGGGTTGCATCAGTGGTTAAAGATTCAACTCCTCTTTGTTCTCATCTCAAGTGGTGGTAAAGTATGGTCCTTGTACGGTAACACAAAAGCTGTTACTATGAATACTAAAAGCAATATCAACAACAACTACAACAACAACAACAAAGACGTAACAGAATAAAAGAGAAAAAACTCAATGTTGCTAAAAGAAATTTCAATATTTTTTTTTGTAAATCCATGGCACTTGATAACACATTCAAATGTACTCTTGGGTTGAATCGATTGTGATTTTTTTATTTTGAGAATTTTTTTTGTGTTGCAACAACATGTAGTTTTGGTACTCGATAAAATGTTTAATTTTTTTAAATGTTTGAATTTTTTTATTTTATTAGAGGAAAAAATGGAGTGGGGGGGTTTGCAATTCATGGCTCTGTAGCATGAATGAAACATTAAAGGTGGTGATACCTTGTTCTTCGACAAATATGGATCGTCTAGATATACCACAAGTTCTACTATTAATCCGCATACAAATTTTATTTAAATCGCTTAAATGATATGCTGACTACTTTCCTTTTTAAGTAGCAGAATGTTCAGGTGTTGGGACTTTAATGTCCCTTCGTTTCATAGTTAACAAAGGGATCTCCTATTGGCTTCCTGTGATTCATAGACGATATATGCAACTCAGGAACTGTATATGAATAGCATACCCAGATCATATTTAAAATATGAAAAATATTTCCTAATAAATAACCTCTGAAGCTGAAGATAATCGTATGGCTCTTCCCTCTGGACTATTAAGGCTTAGCAGTTAATTGTAATCAGCGCCTATGGACATAAGCACGAATCAAAGTTCCTGACAGAATAAAGAACATTTAAGAATATAAATGACACGATAGATAGAGATAATTGGTCATTACAACCCTTTAGACAGGATAACGACCGAGCTTTTCAAACCACTTACGTTGTGTGCAGTAATTTTATACATGACTGGCGGGACATACAGTTTAAAGTCAACTCAGAAAGACAGGTTTTTGAAAAACTTTTCATTTATTTTTATTTTACTCTCAGAGCTTTTGCGAAAATTCTGCTGAGAAGAAGTAGCCGAAGAAATATTTTGTCAAATTTCGTTTCGTTGGAGATAACTGACCTGGGGTTTGAACCGTGGCCTCACATCTACTAAGCAAACACACTACCTAGTAGACTGCGGCAATTTCATGACATGATACCACACTATTATTTCTAGAGGAAGTACAGAACATCGTTGCCGAAAACATAGGAATATGAAAGGCGTCTGATGCAGCTCGAGTTCGCCTTCATGCAAGTATTCGTGAATGGATATGTGGGTTTAGGTATCTATTCAGAGCCAGCAGGTGTAGCTACCTTAATGAAACCACCGGAATACCCGATTAGAAATGGTTATTAAGGATAAAGTCCATAATAGTCTAGTAGGTAGTGTGTTGGCTTCGTAGGTGAGACCCCGTGTTTCAACCCCCGGCTCAGACATCTCAAACAAAAAGAAATATGAAAAAGAAATTTCTTCGTCCACTTTCTCTCATCAGATATCTGTCAAAAACTCAGACAGTAAATAAAATTGCCACGAAAAGTTTTTCAAAAATCTAGCGTTCGAAGTCGACTTTGAACACACACAACATGGGTGGTGTGATAAGCTAGGTCCTAATCCCGTCTAAAGAGTTGTAGATACGTATTAGAGATGATAAAATATCTGGGAAAATTATTACAATACTCTCTGCTAGACAAGCGGTTTAAACTGGTTCGTAACATAATGAAGATTAAAACGGCTGACATCATTTTCACTGCATTATGAGGATATTGTATGATATATTCTGGGAAACTTCAGAGCAGATGCATTGGCCAGATATGATGCAAACATCGAAATTTCGCGTAAGTTCTACACGCTAATAACCCCATAGAAAATATGTAACCTCATTACTGATGACACAGTAACAGATTCTAGTTAATCCCTGTGATTGGCTACGGAAAGGGCAGCAAACTTATCCAAAATTAGATGAGGGGCACATGTAGAGTATGCTAATAATCCAAAGGTACATGCTTAGAACTGTTATTAGATTCTATTAACGCTCTGTTATTGGCTTCAGACATAGAGAAGCAGTAAACCTAACCAAAACTAGATAAAGGGCGCCCGTAAAATCTATCCATATTCCAAAAGTGCATTGTTTTCGTAGTTGTCAGAGTCATTACCGAACGATACATGCTGGGTACGCAATGAAATCGCGTTAGACTTGACCAAGTGTCCAATGACTTCTGCAGAAACTATATTGACCAGGAAACTGTCCACTTTTTGTATATACATATGCCCAGCACTGCCTTTTGCAATGCAGTTGATGTCAAAGTTGGACACTGTAAATCTGAATGGCTTCATCAGAAGCTGCGGAAGATTCCAGTATTAGGAGAAATTGAAAACTGTGGTAACACAATGGCCACACGTGGGACTAAGTGTACCTAAATTGTCTATAAGTGTGAGTTGTCAGACACTTTGACTCCCTACCTGAAAGAAAAATCCAAAATTACTTACTTAATTGGCCATTAACAACCCAATTAACGAATTTCAGCCCGCCTTACAACATTCTTACAGGCGCCTCTGCTATTTGTGCGCCTACGCCAATTGGTTACACCAATCGATGACAGGGCTTCCTTGATTTGGTCCTTCGAACGCAAACAAGGCCATCTTCTACGCCGACTTCTGCAAATCCTCGTATCAAATACCCGTTTCGGTGGTGTATCCTCCTTCATTCCAAAGACATGGCCGAGCCAGCGCTGCCGCTGGATTTTACTACGCCGCACAATGTCGATATCGTTGAGGGGCTTATACAGCTCAATGTTTGATCGAATGCGGAAATCATCCCCAACTTGCACTGAACCGAAGATCTTCCGTAGGACTTTTCTCTTGAATACTCTCTCGCTCTGTATTCGTTCAAACTAATAACTTCAGCAAGCGATCGATTTCAACATGTTTATGACCAAGCTTTTGTTATTATTATTGGCAATAAATTCTTATTTTATTTAAGATTTAAAGAAACGCAATCATAATACCTTAAATTACAATCAAATACCAAGGAATTCCTCTCATCACTTTCGAAGTCATCGTCATTATTTGTTAAAAAATAATTATTTTTCATTGCCATAAAAAAAGAAAATGAATTCCTTTTTGCCTAAACAAAGAAACCTATAAACCTACAATTAACATGTATACACGGTATTCTTTTATATATTCATACAATATTCATATATGTACGTACATATGTATGGTATAATCATACATACGCTTCTTGTATGTTAAAATCCATAAGATTTATGGCATTTGATATGAACCTGTATTATGCCTTTGAGCATTACAATTTGAATTATTACATCAAATAATTTAATTTCTATGCATTACAATAAAAAAGCAACAAAAACATAACGAACAAAATAAAAATTAAAAGAAAAAACGAAATTAAAAAACAATACCATTACAATGAAAGAAAACATAAACAATGGAATTAAAATTTTTCTTCTTTCGAAAAGATTTATTGTCTCAATGCATGAAAATCCCTTTACGTCCGTAAAACGTCTCTAATGACTTGAAAGAGATTTTTCAAAAGATTAAAAGAGAAACACAGAGAGAAACAGAGAGAGATAGCAAAAGGAAATAAACAATTTTTAACTGCCAGTGTTGATACTTTTTTATATTCTTACGCTTTACATTGTTTGGCATATTGAAAGAGCATCTTGTAAAAAAGGAATACGGATTTGATGAGAATGATTTTGTGATGAGAAAATAAAACGGCATGTTAAGGCACGGAGTTTAACTGCAGTTTTAACATGAAAGTCTTGTGAGTCAAAAGCAAGAACAAATACAAGTATGACGGCTTGGTAAGCAAAATTCAGCAGCACAGTATTGTGACCTTATTTCGTAAATTTTTAAACACATTTTCGTAATCAACACCACACCAAACCTCTCCTGAAGTTTGCTAGGGCAGCAGACTTGATGGAGATATTATAGTTCAGCTCTGTATAGATTGATGGCAGTACAATAGACAATTTGGTCGCAATGCATTACAATACAATACCACACAGCATTAGGTTCAGTTAATGCGTGTTAGAAAGAAATCGATTCGTTCAAATTACGCCTCTAAGTTGAATTCCAATGATTTATAATTAAAAACCATATTTTAGTTACAGCGACTTTAGCTTCTCTTCATTGATTCTATGTGTGTCATGCCTCTTCCATGCCTCCGCCTTCATGCTGGATCCAATCTTGATTTCTCTTGCAATACCATCCCTAACGTTGCCAATAAATTTTTATTTCATGCAAGTGATTTCAAGATGTTGATTATTTGCGATCGTTATTGATCGATTGCTATCCAGGAGTACCATTGCATCACCTACACATTCTTAAAGAAGGAATGGATTTACTCAGCTTGATTATCTGCAAAATTCTGTTAAATTTGCGAATGTTCGAACGATTGTCTAGGTTAACCATGCTGTCACTTCTTAACACTCCACCTGAGTTATCGAGTATACCGTCCAAGGCGAATTCATTACGAGGTGGGAATAGTATTACAATAAGTACAACAATACAAGAACAACAGGGATTTTTTGTTGTTGAGAAGAAGTAATGTTGTCAAAAACAGCTGACTTAAGAATGACGATGGGAAGAAAAATGTTAAAAAATTTTATAAAAATTGTTGAAGAATGACGATGGGAAGAAAAATGTTGATTAAAGAATGACGATGGGAAGAAGAATGTTAAAAATTTTTATAAAAATTTTTAAAGAATGACGATGGGAAGAAAAATGTTGATTAAAGAATGACGATGGGAAGAAGAATGTTAACAAATTTTATAAAAATTGTTAAAGAATGACGATGGGAAGAAAAATGTTAAAAGAAAAAGAAGAAAAATATACAAACTTTTGTCACAATAACAAAAAACGAAATTGATTATCAAAACAAAATACACAAAAACCAAAAATTTTTTGACATTGTTACTTACATCAGCTGGTAAACAAAACCCACCTCGTAATGAATTCGCCTTGATACCATCGACATAATGGCAGCGACGAATTTGTCTACTTTGCGAAATCGTTCTGTATTTGTTTGTGAACAAGAAACGTTTTCATTTCCTTGATATGGTTTGTCAATGCGACTCGGCCTATCACTGTTTGAACTTACGTCAGTTTGGCTTCAATGTATGGAAACTTGGCTTCAATGTATGGAAACTTTTGGATGTAAAGCTTACTTAGTTACTTTCTGAATTAATTGTTTACTACAACCCTTTAGTTAAGATCACAACCTAGCTTCTCAGCTACGTCGTAATGTATGTTAATTTTATACATGAGTGTTGGTATATATAGTTCAAAGTCGAGTCCGAACTACAGATTTTCGATGACTTGCATTTTTTAAACTAAATCTGTCGATGACTTGCATTTCCTACAGTATTTATCGATGGCTTGCATATTAAACAATAAATTTATCGATCACATGCATTTTCTATAGTAAATCTGTCGATGACTTGCATTTTCTACATTAAATTTATCGATCACATGCATTTTCTACAGTAGACGTAGTAGTATTTAAAATATTTGGCAAATCTAAGTACTCCTATTTCGAATTAACGCAAAAATAGGAAGCTTTAGTCTTTCTCCAAATAATCCATCCAAAAGTTATCTGACCACCCAGATAGGTTAACATCAACAATAAACCTCATAGATGGGTCTTTCAGCGTCATCCCTTGAAGAATGTTACAATCCAATTAAGGCATCTTACCTAAAAACTATATCCAATACAACAACCTAATATAGAAACCACAGATAGATGGCAATTCTATTATCCTAGCTCGTGCTATGGTTTCTGTCTTGTAGAAAACAGCAAAACCCACTAAGAAGACTTAAGGGAACTAGAGCAATCGTACTACTAATCGGAGCCATTAGCACACTCTTTTCTTTGTCAACGAAAATCGGCACGAAATTTTTTTGCTTTTCATACCACTATTTTTATGTCCACTAGTGTATATATTGAAAGTTCTACGAACTTCAAATAACCGGTATATTCATTCATTCATTATCTCACACTGTAATTAATGGTTTATTATATTTGGTATTAAAAAATCGGGACATTTTTCATGGCAATTTCATTTTATTCTCATAATTTTTACCAGACTGCTGAGAGTAAGTTGACGAACGAAATATTTCCTTTCATTTTTCGCTATGTTCGAGATGTCTGCACCAGGCGTTAAACCAAAGCCTGACGTCTAATAAGCCAATATACTATGTACTAGACTACGGCAACTTAGAGTGTGAAGCGTCTGCCCAAATATAATAAATATGGAATATAGCAGTGATCGCCTATCCACCAACTTCTCTACTCTTAATTTGAAGCAGTTGACGTGGCCTTAACATAATTTATAGCCTAATGTTCTAATTAACAATCTAGAATTTTTAATAGCCACATTAGTAATGGCTCATCCGTTCTAGAGGTGAAATATAGGCTTCAAATGATTTTATTTTCTAGGTAGTCTAAGTGACTAACCAAACTACTAAACACATGCATACATACATAATTGGTCATTACCATCCTGCAGTCAGGATTACGACCTAGCTTCCCGCACAACTTATGTTGTGTGCGTTAATTTTATACGTGAGTGGCGGGACCTACAGTTTAAAGTCGACTCCGAACGACAGACTTTTGAGAAACTTTTCACTACAATTTTGTATTTATTCTCAGAGTTTTTGCCCGAAATCTGCTGAGTGGAAGTTGGCGAAGAAATATTTTTTTATACTTCGTTTTGTTGGTGATGCCTGACCTGGGGTTCGAACCGAGGCTTTACGTCTAATAAGACA
The DNA here is from genome assembly GCA_932273835.1 of Sarcophaga variegata. Lineage (NCBI taxonomy): Eukaryota > Metazoa > Arthropoda > Insecta > Diptera > Sarcophagidae > Sarcophaga > Sarcophaga variegata. The sequence continues at coordinate 68,580,131 of OW026362.1, forward strand.
ACACACTACCTAATAGGCTACAGCGACTATCTACCAATCTACTAACCTAACCTATCTTTGTAAGCATATATTTTAATAGCTTCAACTCAAGTTCTTGTAAAACAGACATATTATACATTGCAGCCACATTGTAGTGAAATAACTCCAACTCTTTACTTTACTTATACGAGTACTTAAGCCCATTTCTCGAAACTTCAATGCCTCGAGCATTAAATACTCCTTTAAAATGTCACATTTCATTGCCATTTTAATAAATTTCCTTTCCTAAGTTTATATGCCTTTAATAAATAATAAATAGAAATGACAAATGAATTCAAATTCATATTCATCTTCAAAGTTCATTTAAAGTCCTTAAATCTCTTGTATTTGTATTTACTTCATACTCCATATACTCCTTACTCCATATGCATATGCTGTCACTGTCATCATTGTCCATTAGTGAAGACGGGTCCGTCCAGCTTACATACATAAATTTCATCGTTTATTTATTTAAATTAAAAAGCAAAACCTTCACTTAAAGGTCACAATAGATGTCCTGCTTAATATTACCAGAGTCATACAGACCGAATATAATAAATTACGGCAAAAAAATGGCTTGTAAATATTTTGGTTTTGCCCAATTTGGTTTTTGGCTCGCAGTTCATATTGCAGCAATGCAGTACAGTACAGTGCAGTACAGACCGTTTGTTTGGAAGTTGTTTTCAGGTTTTTGGGGTTTTCAAAAATAATAATCATTACGAGTGCACTCATATGGGTTAGTAAGTTGCGTATGCATGTGTGTGTGTGTATGGATAAATTATTGACTTGTGTTAAGACCTCTGAGTCGAGAAAAGTCAAAACATATTTACAAATCTACACAAGAATAAGTATGTATGTCAGTGTAAGTGTATGCATACACTCAAGCGTAAATGTGAGAACGATTTTGTAACTTAAGGAAGTTGCCAAACAATATATGTTTATGTTTATGTTTATGTTTATGTGTGAGTGCAAAGGAACATTGAAAGAAATCTTAGGTTACATATCCTTCAAAGCTATGTTCAATTGCTGGATTGTTTAAGTTTGTTTTATGGTGGACAATTACAATTCCTTCCATAAGAAGCGTTATCATCCGCTCTAATTACAGGGAAGCTCAGTCTCGTTGGCTGCAAGAGGAAGCGTGCTATATTGATAGACTCTGTTGAACACATATCTATAGAAAGACGACCGATTCAGTGCAATCCTTTAATTCCGTGGCTATTCATAGCACAATAGCGATTCTTATAGTCCAGTTCCCCAATGGTAGGTATGCCGAAAGACCCGGCATTTCGGTAAACGATATCTGCAGAAGCTGTGGGTCTGAGAAGAAGCAAGAGACTGTTTTTCAGCTCGTGTTTCAGTGCCCTGCTCTTAACGTAAGGAGGCGTAGGTTTGAGAAGAAGAAAAAGACTGTCCTTCACCTTATGTGTGAAAGTGCCCTTATCATAAAGAAACGGAGGTTTTTGCTGTAATACATACATACATACATAATTGGTCATTACAACCTTTCAGTCAGGATTACGACCTAGTGACACTACATGTGTGGTGGGACCTACAGTTTAAAGTCGACTCCAAACGACAGATTTTTGAGGAACTTTTCGTGACAACTTTATTTACTCTCAGAGTTTTTGCCAGAAATCTGCTGAGAGGAAGTCGCCGTTGATGTCTGGCCTGGGGCTCGAACCCTAGCTTTACGTCTAAAACGCCAACACACTACCTACTAAACTACGGCGACTTCTGCTGCAATAACAAGATTTATTTTGAACTCAGGTTGGTTTTCTCTGGGGAATGCTTAATTCAACCACAAGGAGCCTAAAGGCTGGCCTGAATGCGATCTCTTCCTCTTCCGCCACCTTACGTAACCATACTAACCTAAATAAACTACTTTAGCAGATTATAGAATGATAGGGTTGCCAACTATCGGATATTGCTTTATGTTGGATACAGTATTGAATTTATTTGTGCTCAGAAGGTGACAATGACTGAGCTTCCTATGACTTCTTTTTAATTCTATGATTTCTATGACTTCAGGGAAATGAACAAGAGAAAATCCTTCAGGTTGATTTCAATGGCTCTCTGCAACTAATTAATGAGAATGTAAAAGGTAGGTGCTCTTAGTCGACGTAGACTAGTTGGTATCAGGTCAGACATATCGAACAAAATAAAATACGAAGAAAATATTTCTTCAGCGACTTCATCTCAGCAGATTTCTGGTAAAAATCCGGACAGTAAATAAGATTACTGTCGTTCAAAATTCTGTCGTTCAAAGTCGATTTTAAACTGGAGGAACCGCCATTTATTAATAAAATTAACACACACAAGTGGTGTGAGAAACTAGGTTGTAATGCTCACTGAAGGATTACAAGGGTCAATTAAGTATGTAATTTAGGTTCTCTTAGTTCCATACAAATAGCTGCTGAAAGGCTTGATTAGATGAAGAGATGTTAAGCAGGATTTCATCGATGATAGGCTAGTATTGCCAAATAACATAAAATAAGATGCCCAGTAAACTTTCATTCCATATGCATGCATTTTCCAATTTTCATCTACGATCAGAAATTTCCTTTCAGTGTATTTTCCTTAAATAAATAATTTCTTGGCATACATTTATGCTGTACGTACGATTTGTAGTTGCATTTACAAATACACGCATTTAAACTTAATGAAATTGAATTGAATAATGATTTGAATATTTTCGACTTTCATTGTCTCTATCTTTCTCTCTCTCTCTTATATTTCGAAGTTTACTTTACAGGCTCGCCTACATCGTATACATTTTGAAATATATTTTGGGGAACTGACTTCTCGGATACACAGGCTATAAATTTCATAATGCAATTAGAAGATATGTAAACATTATAAATGTTTGTTTAGGACATGCATAACTACACACACACACAACACACACACACACAATGTGTTTACTTGAGCAGCAATAGTGTATAGTAGTGGTCATACAAGCCTATATTCCAACACATGCACATTTCTATATAAGTAAACGGAACTACAATGTTATACAAACAGGCAGGTGCACATACTTACGTATGTATGTATGTATGCTATGTGCATGTGTATATGCATGTGTATTTGTGTTCTCTGTGAATATTATTTAAATAATTCAATTCAATATTGAGTTGAGTTGAGTTGAGTATAGCATAGCATAGCATACAGACGCACAGTTATATTGTATTACGTTTCATACAACAATACATAGTTGTTTCTTATTTGTGCATGCCCAGTTAAGTTTATACTGCTTAAAAATACATCCATGCATACACAGTTACATGTACAATTATATACGAAACTATAAAATATAATATGTCCCTATGCAATGCTGCAATAACATCAACAGTAACATGCAACAACAACAAACCAAGTTGTTTTCTTGCACTGAATTGCATCCTGCATGACATTAGCATTCACTTAATGGGTACCAGGTCAAAATAGTAACACCACTACCACCACCACCACCGCTACCACTACCGTCACCATGTGAGATATTCATGAGTTAAAGTTTTTGTTGCTTTCCTTCCTGTATTTTGTTCAGACGTAAAGGTAGATACTATTGACTGAAATGTTGGTGAGAAAATTTCTATTGGTTGGGGGTAAAAATAATATTCCGAAAAGAAAACAAAAGTCTATAGTATCGACGATTTCCTTTTAAAGAAGAAAAATGGACCAAATTTCAATACTTAATTACGCTCTTAACGAGCCAAGATATATAAAGAAGGAGTTGAATAATTTTATAATGATATCGTTACCTGCAGAATATTCAAGATGCTTAGGCCTACTCAAGCAAGGACAAGAAACAGAGCTCTAGTGAAACTTAGCATGATTTCAAGCAGCCTCTTTATGGGCGTATTTACACTGTATTATTGCAAATATTTCTGAGCATATGGGTTATTGTCGGAGATTTTATATATCCGTCATTACAAAGATACATACATAATTGGTCAATACAACGATTCAGTCAGGATTACGACCCAGCTTCTCACACTTCTTTGGTGTGTGTTAAATTTATCCATAAGTGGCGGATCTTACAGCTTAAAATTGACGCCAAACGACAGAATTTTGAGAAAATTTCATGGCAATTTTTCTTACTCTGGGAGTGTTTGCCAGAAATCTGCTGAGAGGAAGTCGCTGAAGAAATATTTTTCACATTTCGTTTTCTTGGCGATGTCTGATCTGAGGTTTGAACCGTGGCCTTACGCTACTACACTGCCTATTAGACTATAGCGACAAAGACAGCAGCAATCAAATATTTCATAACAACACGGGAGTAAAACAAGGATATTTCTGTCACCCTAACTGTTCAACATTGAAATAACTTTGAATTGTGCAGATAATATTTATCTCCTGTTAGGTAAGATTTTCAGCATGCTCGGAAAACTAGAAAATCTGAACAGTTTAACGCGTCTGTTGGAATTAAAATAAATGTCAGGAAGAGCAAAAGAAAATAAGCACTGAGAACATCATGCTACAAAGCCAATCTATCATATATGTACGTTTATAGATTCTGCTGTCTAAACTATAAAAAATAACTCGAGACATATGCTAGGCATAGTAGACTATGGCTGTACGGAAGTTAAATTTTGGTTAAATTCGAATGCAATCCCAAAAACTTTAGGATTTGTCAGTATGGGTTTATAGCTGAAATGTCGGCAATTAAGGCTGCAGGGAGAATTACGAAAGGCGGTAATATCTTCGGAAAGGATATTACCACACTGTCTGATAGCCAAGTGGTTTTCAAGACACTGTATCTAGAGGTAATGAACTGCAAGACGGTGAATAACGGTCGCGAACATCTTGACGAAGTAAAAGATTAGTATGACATTCAGACAATGCTAGTTCTGGGGCTTAAGGATACTAAAAATATCTGTAGATGGGATGAACTGACCAAACGTGACGCCGTCATAGAACTTTCTAAAAAATTCCCCATATTGAAAATTGCTCTAAGGACTTGCGGTTTCATAATTAACAATTCATTTACGGGTTCTGTTGGTGCTCATTAGGCATCTTCAGATACAAATGACACAGAAAATCTGAGCAAAGCTAGACAGACGGCGCACGGAAGATCTGCTTAAACTCCTAAGAAATATGCACGATGTGCTTATTGGAGTTATTACTAGGCATGGCGTTATAGACACTCATGCAAGGTACATGGCAAATTATTTCTGCAGGATTTGGAGAAAACTATTCTACTCATACTGGACACTTGCCCAGCACTATGACGGAAGAGAAAAAGGCACTTTGGTATGCATAGACAATTTAAACGAACTATCAATGATAGGCATTGGTAATGTTAGCCGCTTCATAAGAAGCTCTGAATGGTTCAGAAATTAAAGCAAATGTTAAATTGTGGTATTACAATGGACTATATGTGGCGTTAGTGTTTCTAGCCAAACCTACCAGTGAGTACCACAGAGTAATGAACGGGATACCATCAACACAAACTTTTGCGGGTTAATCCAACCATGATCTTCTCATCCAGAATGGAACGTAAATACGCTCACAAGGAAAATCAATAGTATCGGTAGGATGACGTTAGAGTGATAACCTAAGGGTTATTATTACAACTTGCTGTTAAAGTTGGGTTTAGTAAAAGGTAACTTTAGCTAAAGTGAACTTTAAAGTCACTTTTAATATCTTTTCGTTATTACAACCTACAGATAAAATAAAGTTAACTTTTTCAAAAATACGGCAGTGCCGAAGCAATGTCGATATCAGTGCTTAATTAAAAGAGTTTTTTTTTTAAACGCAGTGGCAACCACGGATTTCGTTTTTGTTGTATTTAGTAATTTTTGAAAATTATTGAAAATAATATATAATATGGCAACACCAAACATAAACTTAACTTTAAAAGTTAGAGGTAGGATGATCCTCCCTTTAACCTAACGTTCACTTCTACCTTATCGTCCACTTATAATAATGAAAAACAATTTATCTGCCCGTTAAAATCCTCCCTTTAGTTAACGGCAAGACTGATATTGATCTAAACAATTTAAAACATTTTTATTAATCAAGAATAAAGTTTTTCAATCAACCAATATTAACAATAAACGCCAGCAGCCAGCCATTTCTTAGTGCTGCATCAATCTTAAATTATTCTTGGATTTCAATGCTTACATATGTGACATATGATCTATGCAGAGAATTAAAAGAATTCATTCTTAGTTGATGTGCAAAAATCAAGGAAAAAAATTAAATATGAATTTCTGATTGAAATCATTCTTTCAAATGCCATGTTCTTGTTTACTGAAATATAGTAATAATAATAATGAAATATATTCGAATACTTCAGTATAACCATAGAGTTCATAAGAGTATAAGGGTCAGTTCACTCTCCTTAAGGAATAAATTAATTACACCAGTGTCATTCAGTCAAACCACAAACAGACTGTCATTCTTAAAAATAAAATCCTTGCCCTTGCATACTCGTATACTCTTTAAAAATGGAAACCGATGATACACACACTTGATACACACAATACATAAGGGAATATAGTAATATTTTAGAAATATTGTATTTACCTCAAGTATATTTAAACTAAACATATACCCCCGGCCCCTACCCCTTATTGTTTAAAAAATGTTATGAAGAGAAATATGAACTTAAATATGAAATAAAATGCAGCATAATGACCATACAAATGATATTGTATTTGTAAATAAAATCATACATACGGGCATAAAAGCATATATGCTTTAATAACAGAGTGTACATATGTATGTATGTATTGTAGTTGTAATTCCTTAAAGACTTTGGTATTACTGACAGTACATTTCTTAATCATTTTTCTTTGTACGCATTTATGTGTAGGAGAAGTCATTTGAAATTCCCTTGTTTACATATCTCAAAAATATTTCATTGCAATCATATTTAATGTCTTCTTCTTATTCTTCTATTTATTGTTGTTTTTATTGTATTTTTCATTAAAATGTAATGCATTTAATTTGTATACGAAACCCCTCATTTTCTTAGTGAACTAAATGAAATGTGAAGACTTTTTAAGCATATTGAAATAGAATCTCCCATGTTATCATCATACGTTCTTACATTGTAAATATGTTTCAATGTGTGTTTTATGATTATACAGATTGCAGATTGTTTCTTCGTTAATAAATTCGAAATTACTTTCAACAAAATTACTTAAAATCCAAATCACTCTCTGGGGAGTTGCTAGCAGAGCATGTGGCACGGCAGGCAACAAACACTTGAAGAAGCATAGGAAAGATTTTCAAATTAAATGTTTAAGTTCAGTTTAAATATTTGGAAGAGGAACTGTTTAGTTACAATAGAAATCTCAAATAAATACAAAATTATAAATAGGCTCGGAAGTTTGAAAATTCAGTGTTCATTGACTGTACCTTTCTTTAAGATTAGGTTAGGTGATGTCACTGGTAGGTAGTATGTTGGCTTATTAGACGTGAGGGCACGGTCAGAAATCTCTATCAAAACGAAAAAAAAATATTTCTTTGGCGTCTGCCTCTCAGCAGATTCCTGGCAAAAAATCTCAGAATAAATAAAACTATTATCATGAAGAAGTTTTTCAAAAAATTTGTCATTCGGAGTCGGCTTTAAAACAGTAGGCACTTATGAATAAAATTAACACGCATAACATAAGTAGTCTGAGAAGCTAGGTCATAATATTTACTAAAGGGTTGTAATGACCAATTACAATTGAAGTCGCTTTAGTCTAGTAGGTAGTGTGTTGGCTTATTAGACGTAAAGCCCGGGTTCGTATCCCAGGTCCGACATCAAAACAAAATATGAAAAAAAAAATTTTTCGGCGACTTCCTCCCAGCAGATTTCTGGCAAAAACTCTGAGAGTAAATAAACCTGCTATGAAAAAAGTTTCTCAAAAATTTGTCGTTCGGAATCGATGTTAAACTGTAGGCACCGCCACTCTCATGTATAAAATTAACACACACAACATGAGTGGTGTGAGAAGCTAGGCCGTATTCCTAACTGAAGGGTTGTAATGACCAATTATGTATGTAGATGTGATTAGGGAGCAGATTCCTTTCGTTTTGGTCAACTAACTGTATTAATAAACTGTGCATTTTTTTGGCATCTCTCTTACAGATCATCAGTATTATTTGGTGTTTTAACCATTTGTATTGTATTTCCCTACGTTACAATGTAACAACGATGGATTATTCGATTGACATGAATTTTATTTATCCGAAAGATAATCTTGTGGCATTACATTTTAAATATGATTTCTGGCATATGACCGCAACGGCTGGCGCGGATGTAGTCCAATCTGGACGTCCAATTTTCGATGACCTTTTCCAACATTTGTGGCCGTATATCGGCAATAATACGGCGAATGTTGTCTTCCAAATGGTCAAGCGTTTGTGGCTTTACCGCATAGACCAATGACTTTACATAGCCCCACAGAAAGTAGTCTAGCGGTGTTAAATCACAAGATCTTGGAGGCCAATTCACAGGTCCAAAACGTGAAATTAGGTGGTCACCAAACGTGTCTTTCAATAAATCTATTGTGACACGAGCTGTGTGACATGTTGCGCCGTCTTGTTGAAACCACATCTACTGGACATCATGGTTATTTAATTCAGGAATGTAAAAGTTAGTAATCATGGCTCTATACCGATCACCATTGACTGTAACGTTCTGGCCACCATCGTTTTTGAAAAAGTACGGACCAATGATTCCACCAGCCCATAAAGCGCACCAAACACTCAGTGTTTCTGGATGTAACGGTGTTTCCACATACACTTGAGGATTACCTTCACTCCAAATGTGGCAGTTTTGTTTGTTGACGTAGCCATTCAACCAGAAGTGCGCTTCACCGCTAAACAAAATTTCGCTTATGAAAATCGGGAACAACGGTAATCTCGTTTTGGGCCCATTCGACGAATCTACGCCTTACTTGATGATCGTTTGGCTTCAATTCTTGCACGAGTTGAATTGTGTAAGCACGCAAACCAAGATCCTTCCGCAAAATCTTCCATAAAGTGGATGGACACAGATCCAATTCCTGTGCTCGATGGCGGATGGACTCATTCGGGTCTTCCTCAATGCTACGCTCTACAGCAGCAATAGCTTCTTCTGTACACACCGTACAGCGTCTCTGGGGATGCGAGTTATCAATAAGAGTAAACGTGGTGCGAAAACGTTCAAAGGTTAATCGAATTAACTGCTCTGATGGACGATTTTGTCGACGATAAAATTGACGTAGTGCGCGATACGTTTTCCGCACAGAACCATTATTTTCGAAATAAAATTGCACTATTTGCAAGCGTTGTTCAGGCGTGAGTCTATTCATGATGAATTGCCAAACCAAACTGAGAATAAATTACTTGACAGCTGTTAAATCGGTCGCCATCTTTAAAAGTAATGCCAGCTTAAAGTTCTATACCTCTATAAAAAACACCCTTTATATACATACATAATTGGTTATTCCAAACCTTCAGTCAGGATCACGACCTAATTCGTCATACCAGAAATCTGCTAATAGGAAATCACCGAAGAAATATTTTTCATATTTCGATTTGTTCGAGATGTTTGACCTGGGGTTTGACGTGGCCTCGAATATGTTACACTACACCGAGCATAAGTTGATCAACAAGTAAAAAATAAATTTCTATTGCTTTAGAAAATTCTGCTGTATGCCGTCGTTATTTCTTAACTTTGTTGCGGTGTAATAGTGAAAAACTTTTGCTGACTGAGTTCTAGTTTTTCCAAAGATCTGAACTTTTTGTTAATATTCTTTGTTAATGTTCACCTCTTTGAGGGATAAAGGTAAGAGAACTTGCTGAATGGATTAATTGCAGAAAAAATAAAGAAAAGTTTGAACCTAGATGCCCTGGATTTTTAATGCAAGTATCTTATGAAAATTAGATACGATTTAAACACACACAAATTGTAATGCCTTTAAAGGGACCTTTGTCAGCACATCTTTGTACCGAAACATAAGAAATTTTTATTACAATGCTCTTATTACTGATGGCCTTTTCACACCTGTATCCCATATTACATAATTTACCTTCGATGTGTATATAGTATTGCTATTCAAATTTTCATTTTGTTTCGCCTTGAAAAACCATTCAAATCCCATTGTGCATTGATTTGTATTTATATTATTAACCCAGTGTGGTTTGTGTTGAGGTTGACATCATTTTTGGGGTAAATATACATACCAAAATACGTTTATTTAAATATAAATACACACACACAATGTCATTCAACAACATGCAATCCATTTAAAATAATAAATTATTGAAAATAATACACACACATTTGAATAACTAGAATACAATACTAACTACTTTATAAAATAATATACATATACAATATAACATACATACACATAAGTATGTATGTATTTGTATGTATGTGTAGTAAATTGTATATGTATAGCCTCTATGAATATAAATTTTACCTGTAAATACAATAAGAAATCTTAAGAGAAAATAGTTAAAACCTTTGGAATGTATTGAAGGAGAATAGAAAACATTTTCAATATTTACATGTATGTAACACATATACATGCCAGATATACCAGGAGTATCAAAAACCGAATGAACTTCAAAAAAAAGGATGACAAAAATCTTTTTAAAAAGCTAGTGTGTTAGAAGGGGCCTTATTGTAGAGGGTGTGGATGGTGCTTTTGTAAATGAAATGGAAATGCAAATAAATTGTAATAAATTTAGGAATTTTATTTAGAAAACCTATACATAAGGACTTAAATGAAATATTAAAGTGTGTGTGTGTAAGAAAAGAAATATCACAGACATGCTCTTTTTTATTGTTATTTTCCTGGGTGTAAGAAATTCCTTAATAATTCAGGGTTTTTTGTTGAATTTTACAGGCATTTTATGTATTGGAAATTAAACACTCTCTCTCTCTTCCTCTCCCCTCTAGCTAAACTTTTTTTTCAAATTAAATTGCAATTTAAAAATCATTTCCTTTCTTTTTTTGATTGTAATTTTAGGCCACAAAAGCACGTCTGGCATGGTGCTTTACCCAATGGTGAACGTTCAATTGACACATACTGTGATGCCTGGCATTCGGGGGCACGTGATAAATTTGGTTATGCCAGCAATTTGCTGGGAAACAAGCTGCTGGATCAAGAGCGTCTAACATGTGATAGTAAATTAATCGTATTATGTGTTGAGGCTCTCTCACAGGATCGACGAAAAAAGCGCGATTTGAGTGACAGGTAAGTAAAATGAACAAAAAAAAGAAAAACTATTTAATTTAAATGTCAACTGCAAATATCAGGGGTATTAATACATATACATATGTATGTATGTATTCGGTGCTGGATGTAAATGCTTGATATTATTTTTAATGCTTGCATATATACAGTGAGCGTCAAAAGAATCGGTACTTTATGAAGAAAATTCTAACAATCAGAAAACTGAACTTTTACCACTTAAGCAAAGTGCTCGAAAAGATTTGGCAATATTTCGAAATTTTTTTAAATTTTTTTTATTTCAATTTTAAAAGCTGGCAATGCAATGAAAACAATTTTAAAATAAAAATAACGGTAAATTATTAATGTGTAAGTTTTCTTAATGTACAGTTTCTTTTGTCGCTCACTGTATTTACACTTGTGTAGATAGGTATGTACGCATACTTGCAATCTTACATTGGGGAATTGATTTTCAATATTTATGTCGTACACAGAGGAAAAAGGAGGGAGGATGATGCTTTGGTTACTTAGTATTGCGAACCGCAATGAATGAAGAAAAGGATTTTTTAACTAAAGGGTCCACCAAATAACTTTTTTTTGAAAATTCTTTAAAAAAAACTACTGAATATTTTCTCAAATTTTTTTTTTTTATTTCACAATCCTTTCGGTTAATAATGGAAAATAATTTTATTCAAATGGCTGCCTCGGCTGGCCATGCAGTAGCCTACACGATCGGTCCAATTTTTAAGCACATTATCGATTGTGTGCAGCTGTATTTCACCAATGGCTTCACGAATATTGTCCTTTAAAGCGTCAATTGTCTCTGGCTTGTCGGCGTAACATTTATCTTTGACGGCACCCCACAAATAATAGTCCAACGGTGTCAAATCGCAGCTCCGAGGTGGCTCTGCGGCTGGTAATGCAATCTTCAAAAACAGGGCGCAAAACATCGAGTGTAGCATCGACTGTGTGCCACGTAGCGCCGTCCTGTTGAAACCAAACGTTGCCAATATCCTCCTCTTCAATTTTTGTGAACAAAAATTCATTCAACATGGCCCGATAACGATCGCCATTGACTGTAACGGCCACTCCTTTCTCATTTTCGAAGGAAAATGGCCCAATTATGCCTCTGGACCAAAATCCGCACCAAACAGTGACTCGTTTTGGGTGCGTCGACTTTTCAATGTATGCGTGCGGGTTTTCTGTGCCCAAAATGCGACAATTTTGCTTGTTTACATACCCGCCAAGATCAAAATGAGCTTCAGCTGAAAAAATGATTTTTTTTGCCAAAATCGGCATCTTCTATAAGTCGATCGCAGGCCCACTTAGCGAAGCGAAAACGCATTGGATGGTCAATTGGCTTTAAGTCCTGAACCAATTGGACTTTGTATGGCATTATACCAAGGTCTTTATGCAAAATTCGTCTCAATGATGTCTCCGAAATGTTCAATTGCTGAGAACGACGGTGAATTGATGTTGATGGCATACTTTCTGCCACAGCAGCAATATTCTCGGGTGTACGTACTGTTTTTGGCTTTTCACGCTTTGGTTTATCGATGAGGATGCCAGTTTCTTTCACTTTTTTCACAAGATAACGAACATACGGAGCTGACGGTGCTTCTCTTCTTCCGAAATCCGTATGCAATTTTCGCACACATTCTGCAACATTACCATGATTTTAAAAGTAATGTCGCAATATTTCATAGCGTTGTTCAAGCGTATACACAACCATATTCGTTCAGGGGAAGGATAAAACTAATTATCTGTCAAATTAGACATGAGCTAAGTGTTACCATTCACGAAATAGTTGAAAAAAAACGTTAGATGGCGGACCTGATAGCATACCGAGTTCTTGAATCGTTTCTTTGTTTCTAACTCTATTATGATTTAAAATTAACACAAACTGCAAGTAGCTAAATTTCCTTAAAAACACTCACGCATAATCTACGTCCTTTGAAAGATTCATCCATCAAGTGAGTGCTTATTTCTCAGTGTATACGCTTAAATGATACACACACACACCCTTAAACTAACTGTTTTTCAACTAATCTCCTTCACTCAAACTTCCTACTCGAAATAGGTCAGTTAATGATTGTTATTTGAAACACAGTATCAATGCAAGTAAAAATTGTGGCAAGCGACTGTGGCAAATGCAAAACAATTGCCAGAAAATGAAGTTGATTTTAAAACAAAAAAAACTACAGCATTTTGTTGTTGTTGGCACAGCTATCAATTACAGCAAAATCGCAATTTATCTTGATCCACTTTAGCCCGTCTGGGGAATGAGTTAAGCGTCATATGTATGAACAAACGAGTGATTTTCCATAGAAAGTGATAATTAAACGGCTTGTGACCATCAACGATATGTACGCTAATGAAATCAATGCATTTTAACAGAGGACACTCATAGAGATTTACAGTGATAAGCTGAATTAAATTCTAATTTTTGATTTTAAAAATATGGAGGCATTTAAAAATGCGACACTATAATTGCGATTTACACATCATTGTAATAAAGCCCGGTGGTTCTAAAGACGACATTGAAAGTAAAAGCACGTAAGTGAGACAAACGTTTGGTTTTTGGACATACATTTGGAAGTAGTGCCCTTTCGAGCCGAGTGAAGAATAAAATATTCGATATGAACAACTAACATGGAATAGCGTAACCCGCATGCATAAGTTTGCTTCTCTGCTTCACATACATAGGTGGTCATTAAAACCCTTGAGTCAGGATTACAACCTAGCTTCTCACATCACTTATGTTGTGTGTGTTAATTTTATACATGAGTGGCGGCAGCTGCAGTTTAAAGTCGTTTCCGAGCGACAGATTTTTGAGAAACTTTTTCACGACAATTTTATTCACTCTCAGAGTTTTTTGCTAGAAATCTACAGAGAGGAAGTCACCAAAGAAATATTTTTTCATATTTTGTTTCGTTGGAGATGTCTGCCCTGGTTCCAACACACTACCTACAAGACTATGTCGCCTTCTCTAAATGTGTTACGGAGACGTAAATTAAACTGGATGGACAATTTAATCGTTGCGCTAAATAGACATCGAAATTAGGAGTACAAACATGAATATGCAGACATTCTTTTCACCAAGGATTCTACAACCTATGCCCATATGAGACCGTGATGTCAGAAGCGATTACATTTTCTTCTCTTCGAATTAAAATCCTTGCACAGAAAATGCTATCGACCGCAGAGAATGGAGAGGTTTTGCGTTGCTTACTTGGCCCGTAAGAGATCGTGATGTCAGAAGCGATTACATTTTCTTCACTTCGAATGCTTGTGCAGGGTTTTGCGTTGCTTACTTGGCACATATGAGACCCTGATTACAGAAGTGTACTTACAGAGCATTTAGAGGTTTTGCGTTGCTTACTAGGATTAATAAACACCTGAAGGGCAGACCTTTTAATCGGTCTCTCGTGTCTACGTTGCAGAATGACATAATGGAAGGCATTTCTCCAGGATTATAGCATCTGGCAAGCACTTTAATACAAGAGAGTTCTGTCAGTTCACTCATTCTGCCAGACCATAGTGCCAATCAATCTTTTGTTTACTAAGTCTATACATTAAAAGCCTTTAGTCTGGACAACAATCGAACTTTAGTGCCCTAGTCAGGATTACAACCTAATTTCTACCACCACCCAAGTTTTTTTAATAGCTTTACGAGCTAAAGGCGGGGAATCTTCAAAAGACATTGGTAGCCCGGCCTACACAATGTGCACGAGTAGCCACAAGATTTACTCTCGGTGTTTTCTTTTGGTAAATTCGCTTATACTCGGTATGAGTCTGAAAGTCCATCTTCCCTTGCTTCGGCTTGGTGTCATAGCATCATACACTAATTGAACAAAGTTAGAAAGATCTGTTCCCCTACTTGTGTTGTGTTTCCTACTCTCTACGTCCACTAGTAGCTTCAGGGGCATCATACCCGCAATCATGAGTGGTGGAGCCTACAGTTTAAAGTCGCTTCCGAACGACAGATTTCTTGAGAAACTTTTTCATGGCAATTTTATTTATTCTCAGAGTTTTTTTGCTAGAAGACTGCTTAGAGAAAGTTTTCGAAGAAATATTTTTCATGTTTTGCTTTAAATGTCTGGACTGGGATTTGACCTACGGTCTTACGTCTAAAAATCCAACACACTACCTACTAGACTACAGCGACTTAAGTACCCAGTTTGCCTAATTTAAGTCCTTTGAAATTTATTACTTCTTACATCGGTAAGGATTTGAAGAGCCAACAACAATTGTCCCTAATTGTGACAGTGTTGTGTTCCATACAAACTCACCACCATTAATGAAACGAAAGTAGTCGAAACTGCCAGAAAACCGGCACAATGCTTTCAGGCAAGTGCACTAATAATGCAAAAAAATTTCAATTCATCCCTTTTCTGTAGTCATTAATCCTTTGCTTAAATACCTGTTAAACTTTTATCACTGTTTCGTTTTCGTTTACAATACAATTTCATTGGCAATTAATTTCTTTATAAATTCCAATCAAATCAAATTTAATTGAAATCAATTGTTATTAATTGATTTGGCCTGGCATTTTTATTTCATATCCTTGAAATCAATTGCAACATTAACAAGTTAAATTTCCTGTCAAAACTTTCACTATCAAAAATAGTTTCTATTTTCGTTTTTGCTACAGAAACAAAACAAAAAAAATATGCTCTTTCTACTCTTTATGATGCTCAATGGAATTGTGTCAGGCATACATATATAGTATGGTAGACAAGTTTATAACACATACGATATAATTTTTTATCTCCCTTCTCTCTCTGTCTGTCTCTCTTTGTCTCTTTCTCTTCCCTTTTTGTTTTTTTTTTTTTTGTTGGTACTTGTCTATCTAAAAGTATCGAACAAAAATTAATAAGTTATTGTATTTGTTTGAAAGTCCTGAAATCCCTTTCGTGAGTTGTACCATATCGATGATGATGATGTGCAATGGTATTGGTATTGGCCAACAAGTATGTTTAACATGTTCGTTTTACCGGAAAATTGTTATTACTTTTACTCAATCATCTGTTGGCTGACTGGCTGGCTGGCTCAACTGATTTGCTGACTATCAGATACCGTATGACTGCAGCACATATTACTACACGCACACACCTACACATGACACACAAAAGTATATTTTCACACTTTTATACACACGTTCATACTCGTACATACTCGTACATATACGGTACACCATATTTGCCATAATAAAAGTTTGTAAAACTGAAAACATATTTAGTTTTTATACGTGTAAGTCTGTCTGTCTGCTTGCTGTTATTATTGTTATTTTTTTCCTCTTAGTGGTGGGGTTCCTCTCTCAGTGTATAGCACAAGCAAATAATGAAATGAATCAATTTCCTGTAACAAGATATGAAATATAAATTCCTTTACGTTTTTCTCCAATAACACTGCATAAATACTAACAACAAAGATTTTATGCACACACACACTCAAACACTCACACATACACCTACTGTCAATATCATGCTTTTTGTTAAAAATCTTTATTTAAAACTCGATTTTTCGCTACGATCACCGGTACGTCGGCTTTAACAATTCATTTATTACTGATTGATTTTAAAAGATTACAATAAAAGAAATTAAACAAAGAATGTTACTACCGTTATACTTATTTATGTATAATGTAAAGTAATTCAGCAATGTAGTAACATTGTAGAAAGAATATGATAAAAGGAATAGTAAATGAGTACATTTTATAAAACAGTTAGATATTTAGTATGGGTATTCAATGTTTAAGAATAATTTTCTACACCCTCCGCCCCGGCAGCTGATATCTCTAAGGGGTACAGAAGCTGGATAGGCCTTTTCAGTTTTTGTTGGTTCTGAATTCGCACATCACACGCTCGAACTCGACCATCTCTACCTTGGAACGTTTGTTGAACCACAGCTAGTCGCCATAATAACCTGGGTTTATTATCCTCATGCAGCAGGACGACGTCCCCAACTTTTATACTCTTGCATATGTTGGATTTGTTGTGGTGTATGGATCTGAGCTGACACAAATATTCGGTGCGCCAACGCTTCATATAATTTTTTATCAGTGACTGTCGTAAAGACCATGACTTTGCTATTGCTGACCCATCATCTTTAAAATCTGTTGAAGATAAAATGCATTTGCAATTAGTTAAGAAATGTGATGGAGTCAAAGGCTCCAAATCGTTATGATCGCTGGTAATATAAGTTATTGGTCTGGCATTCACGACACTTTCAACTTCCGCTAATAGAGTTGTCAGGTCATCTGTAGATAACTTTGCTTTTCCAATAGACGCTTTTAAACAAATCTTGACGCTTCTGACAAGACGTTCCCAAAATCCGCCCCACCAAGCCGCTCGTTCTGGTATAAATTTCCATGAAATATTTTGATGGGCTGCCATACTTTGTACATCGCTAGATTTCAGTAACTCTTCAAGTTTTCTAAGTTCTAAATCAACTCGCTTAAATGTTTTTGCATTATCTGAAATAATTGTTGCTGGTACGCCTCTTCTCGCCACAAATCTACGTAAAGCGTTTATACAACTTTTTGTAGTCATATCACCGACCAATTCTATATGAACTGCTCTTATAGCTGCGCATGTAAATAGCATAATATAAACTTTTCGTTCTCTATCTTCACACGTCACATAGAGTGGTCCAGCAAAGTCAACACCTGTGGTTTCGAATGGGCGACTGGTAACTACTCTTTTTACTGGCAATACTGTCCAAGGCTCCATGGCGCTTTTTCCATAAAAGCGTAAACACACAACACAGTGTCGGATTATTCGCTTGATTAGTTGTCGTGCCTGTATTATCCAATACTTATTACGGATTTGGGCTAATACTGCAGAAATTCCACTGTGATGAGTTTTACGATGAGCGTCTAGTACTATAAGTTGACTTAAGTGAGAGTTCTTTGGCAAAATTATTGGATTTCGTATGTCGCTGCAAAATTCTCCCTTGGGAAGTCTACAATTTGCTCTGAGTATACCATTCAAAATGCTGGGGTTTAAAGATGATAACTTAGAATCAGCCGATAATTTTTTATTGTTCTCCAACATTTTAATTTCTTTGCTGTAGTGTTGGTTTTGTTCAGCTTTTATTAAATAATTTTCAGCTTCTTGCAATTCGGCAGCTGTAAGTTCTTCAGGATAGTATTGTCCGTTAGAATTTTTATTAGGTTTTGATGCGCTTTTTATTCGCTGTATAAATCGAAATATGTACGCTGTAGATCTTAAAAGTCTAGTTAATTTACTAAATCGTTCAATTTCAACAACAGGAGTAATTATTTCAGCTTTTGTCTCTAGTACTGCGGTTAATAAATTTGTTGAATTTTCAACAATAATTTTTTCAGGCCAATAGGATTTACTTTCTAACAGCCATGGGGGTCCGAATTTCCACAAATGCGATTTATTTAATTCATTTGCTCTAATTCCTCTTGTGAGTAAATCGGCAGGGTTACATTTACCATCGCAATGTCTCCAGTCGTAAATATTTGTTAAATTATTTATTTCACTCACCCTGGCTTTAACATATGGTTTACATTGTTTGCCTTGACCGTTTATCCAACTCAACGTTATGGACGAATCTGTCCATAGAGTAGTAGAATTTATTTTGAAATCCAAAGCTTTGACCAAATATTCTTTGAGTCTCGCTGCTATTAACGCTGCCGTCAATTCCAATTTGGGTAGAGTAACTTCTTTATTTTCGTGCTTTATTGGACTTACTCTATTTTTCGAACATATTAAATTTGTACTTACATCTCCATTTTCTGCTGTTTGTCGAACGTATGCTACTGCACCAAAAGCTTTTGGGCTAGCGTCTGCAAAAATGTGAAGCTCTTTTTTTGCTTTTCTTGACAATGAGAGACATCGAGGTATATGGAGTTCGCTTAAATCGCTTAATTCATCTTGCCAAGTTTGAAAATTATCAAGTATTTCGCCGCTTAATAGTTGATCCCATTTGGTGTTCTCTTTCCATATGGACTGTAAAATTAATTTTATTCTTACAGTAAATGGCCCTAAAAATCCCATCGGGTCATATAATTTTGCCATTGCCTTCATCACATTTCGTTTTGTTGGTCTTAATGAACGCAAATAAGACAAATTGTTTGTTATATTGAAGCTAATAGAATCGCTCGCTATGCACCAATTTAGACCCAAAACCTTTTGTTCCACAATTTCTGTGCTCTCACTAAATAACGCCGCTACTTCCGCATCGTTTGTGTTCCACTTTCTCAGATTAAAATTTGCATCTTTCATTGTTTCTTTCGCCGCTTGAGAAATACATTTGGCCTCTGCGTAATTATCAACGCTTATTATAAAATCGTCAACGTAAAACGACTGCTGCAGTTTATTGCAAATTGAACCAAATTTTTGTTTATATTTCTCAATATGGGTTTGTATGGTCGCTGCCAATAAAAATGGGCTGGATGTTGTACCAAATGTTACTCTCGCCATACGTAATTCAACTATATTCGGTAGCTTCTTGTTTATTTGTGGTAAAGTTTCATACCAAAAAAATCGATGAGAGTCACGATCCCTTTCCGCTATAAATATTTGCAGGAAAGCCTTTTCTATATCTGCAATCATTGCTATTTTATTAGACCGGAATCTCAAGAGCATCGTTAACAAATCTGCAACCATATTATCAACAGGACTTAGATGGTCGTTTAAAGATGTAAGTCCCATTTCGCTGGATGATGCATCGAAAACAATACGTAATTTAGAGGTTGTTTTATCCTCCCGATACACTGGTTTATGTGGCATATAATAAATTGGTGTATATTTTTTATTTTCGACTACCTTTTCCGCTATACCGCTGTTAATTAAAGATCGTATTTCATTGTCATATTCTGTCAGTTTTTCATTACTTTTAATTAATTTATTTGTTAAATTGTATAATCGTTTTTCAGCTACGTTTCTATTGTCGTTCAAATGTTCATTAATATTCCTCCACGGCAAATTTACTACGTAACGACCGTTTATGAATTTTATTCCCCGTATAGTTTTCTCATATAAATCGTCATCCTGTGTCGTTTTTTGTTTTATACCGATTGATTCTAAATTCCAAAATTTTGTTATGTCAAATTCTTCACTTCTAAATTTTTCTTCGTTTTCCGTAACGTTTAGCACATATTGATATTTATTAGCTTTTGTATAACCTTGAATTGTCCAACCAAAAAATGTTTGTACAGCCATTAACGTATCACTAATTTTCTCGCTGTTGTTTGTATTAAATTTCCAATAATTGTCTTGACCAATAAGTAAATTTATACCGCTTACTGCTTTTTTATTAATGATTGAATTATCAGCGAGTTCTAATTTTATACGATCAGACAAGTTATTTAATGTCGCTGGACGTGGAAGATTATCGACGCAAATCGACGGCACTACAATTGCATTTATCGTTATTATGTTTTCATCATATTGGCTTCGCAACGCTATTCTCACTTTTTCATATTCCTTTTCTTTTTTATTTTGTTTATTCCCGAAAGCCACGATATTTAGTTTAATTATCCCGTTTGTTTTTAATTTCAATTTATTCTTTAATTTTTCAGTAATGTATGTACGCTGACTTCCATTATCCATTATTATTCTAGACAACACCTGATCATAGTCGTCAACGTTATTATCACGCTCACACATTGATGTTACATGTTTGCCGCTACACTCCCTACACTTTATGTTTGTAGTTCTGCAAAACTTGGAGTTATGATTTCTGTTGGTACATCTGTAACATCTTCCTTCTTTTTTTAACATTGATTTCTTATCGTTGATGATTAAGCTACTCTTACATGTAGCTGTTGAGTGGTTATTTCTTTTGCAAAAGACACAATACAGACTTCTTTCGGTGTTCACATGAAGAGTAGCTGCAGTATGATTTTTTGGTTTTGACTCTCTTTTTTCAAACACTCGTTTATCACTTTCTGATAATTGAGCCATTTCCATTGCAACCAGTTCACTTTTAATAAGGTTCAGTAATAAACTTAACTGCTCCCCCTCTTGACCATTACCTCCAAGCTTTTCAGTTGCAGTATCAACACTGGAGTTTAATATTGTACTCGTATTTCCTTTAGCTACTCTTCTATGAAATTCTATACGTATTGTTGTTGGTATATTTTTTAATAAAATCGATTTCACCATTATGTCATATTGTGATGAAGAAATCTGAAATGTAGACAGAGTTCTCATAGTAGAAATCACTTCGTTATAGAGCTGGCGCAGACCATGAGTATCGCTGGCTGACTGCACTGGTTTCATACTCATTAATTTTTGAACAAATTTTTCTACTATTTTGTCTGTATGGCCATATTCCTCCAACAACAAGTCAATAGCTTCCTTATAACATTTCTCTGTGGGAGTAAAGCCTGCAATGGTTGCCTGTGCTTTTCCTGTTAATGACTCGCTAAGAAAATTGAATTTTGCTGCTACTGAGAATTGTTTATTTTCATGAACAGCTCTCTTGAATAATTCCCAAAAGGGCAGCCAGTTTTCAAAATTACCATCAAACTTTTTTAGTTGGAATGGTTTCAGTTTTACTCCGCTACAACCATTGTCTTCCTGGTGGCTTATTGTTACATTACGCTCTTCTACACCGCTTATTGATGTTTCGCTAGATTGTTTAAAATGTGTTCGCATAATATGTTCAAGTTGCGCTATAACGGTAACGGCTCTGTCGTCATATTCAATGACTGACTCACATTCTTTCGCTAAGTCATCGGATTTTATTAGAGTCTTCATATCATTATCAGCTTTTCTTAAGTTGGCGTGAGCATTACGTAACCTCTGAAGATAAATAACGATCTGAGACTCCACGCCGTTTGGGTCGCTTACTTCTTGGAAACCTATATTAAACTGTTTTAAATAATCCGTAATGGTGTTACATAATTTAGTAACTTGTGTACGGCACGTAGCCCGATATACCGCTTCCATTTTTCTTTCGGAAAATTTTATTTTAATTTGATTCACTTTTAATAGTAATATTTCACTGTTAATAAAACACAATTAATAGCCGGCAGTCCCGGGTTTCGGCACCATGTTAAAAATCTTTATTTAAAACTCGATTTTTCGCTACGATCACCGGTACGTCGGCTTTAACAATTCATTTATTACTGATTGATTTTAAAAGATTACAATAAAAGAAATTAAACAAAGAATGTTACTACCGTTATACTTATTTATGTATAATGTAAAGTAATTCATCAATGTAGTAACATTGTAGAAAGAATATGATAAAAGGAATAGTAAATGAGTACATTTTATAAAACAGTTAGATATTTAGTATGGGTATTCAATGTTTAAGAATAATTTTCTACACTTTTATTTCCATAGAAATCTCACAATTACATTTATATGGCAAATATGGTAGCATTTGTAGGCACTACATGCCTACACATGGTCCATAGATTGCCTCTGACGGAATTTTCAATAAGTATGGAGAAACTAGGTCGTAATCCTGACTGAAGAGTTGTAATGAGCTGTTATGTATGTATGTATGGTGTTCCAACACAGACTTCCGAACTTCGAACATCTTATTGAAGCTACATCTGTCAAATTAGTTATCAGTTATTCAATCTGTTTTGCCAAATCACCATGGGCGGCCACAAACAGCAAAAAGTGTTCGCTTAATGAGGGGCACCTAATTTTTAATCCAAAAATAATGTTAAGCAAGACCTCGACTGTTTCTGGATGCATGGGTATGTGAACATACAAAATTGTTGAATTTGTTACAATACCAGTCCACATGAGATTCAAAAGCCTACAATACATCTAGAAGAAGTCACTTTATTGTACTGTCAACAGCGACCACTATAGTTCGGTGATTTGCAGATCAACAACATGCGCTTTCAACATGACGACGCTACGGACTACACAGCTCATGCCACATTGAATATTCTGCTACAGAGATTTGGCTACGCCGTAGTCTAGTAGGTAGTGGGTTTGCTTATTATACGTGAGACCATGGTTAGAATGCCATAGCAGACGTCTCTAGCAAAACGATATATGAAACAAAATTTATTCGACGACTGCCACTCAGCAGATTTCTGGTAAAATTCCGATCTGATGAAATTACCATGAAAAGCTACACAAAACTCTATCGCTTGGTGTCGATTTTAAGCTGTAGGTCCCGCCACACACACAACATGAGTGACGTTCAAAGCTAGATTGTAATTCTGACTGAAAGGTTGTCATGACCAATTATGTATGTATGACTTCAGGACATGATCATATCACATGGATCGTAGGATTTAAGCCCGTTAAACTTTTTCTTGTGTGGTTTTCTTATGTCACAGGTTTGGACAAATTCAACCTGGCATATGCTCCACGGTCATGGTAAACTGAATATTTCGGTTGCTCTACACCCAAAGAAGCCGAGGTGGACATTTGAACGACGTTATATTTCACACATAATTGTATGAAGAGGCCTGTTCTACACTTTGTTTTAAGCTTATGATGATGATTATGATACACTTTGTTTTAAGCTTCCTAAAATCATAAATTTTTGAGAAATCATTTCCTTACCATTGATATTGATGATGTTTTCGCTACAAAAAAATCCCTCACTTTATTACTTAATTAGTCATTATGACCCTAGCTTCTTACACCATCCCTGTTGTGTGTGTTAATTTTTAGCCATGAACGGCGTGATTTAAAGTTTAACATCGTCTTCGTAAGACCTATTTTTAAGAAAGTTTTCATGACGATTTTAATTTATTTACCCGCGTAGAGTTTTTGCTAGAAGATTGCTGAGAAGGAATCGCCGAAGGAAATGCTAGTCAGGATTGCAGCCTAGCTTATTACGCCATCCCTGTTGTGTGTCTTAATTTTTAGCCATCAGTGGCTTGACACACAGTATAACATCGTCTTCGTAAGACCGATTTTTGAAAAAGTTTACATGGTGATTTTAATTTATTTACTCGCGCAGAATTTTTGCCAGAACACTGCAGAGAAGTAGTCGCCGGAAGAAATGTTTTTCTTTTTCATGTTTTGTTTTGTTCGAAATATCTGGGCTGGGATTTGAACCAAGGCATCTACAAGACAAGTGGCAAAATTACTGGCGAATAAAAATTTTCTCTTTTAGTTTTCTCTTCAAAACACGGAGCACTTCATTTTCTATTGTCAAACATATTAAAGGACATAGTTTGTTAAAATTTTGTTAGAAATTAATTGACGGATGTTGTAAAGTTAGGACACGCACCTATGATGTATTTTTAAACATGGTTTGTGTTTTAAATAACTTGCATGGCATTTTCAGGAGTAAATATGAATACTTTAGAGCCATTATTACAACTTGCCGTTAACTAAAGGTGGATTTTAACGGGGAGATAAATTGTTTTTCAATATTATAAGTGGACAATAAGGTTAATAATAATAACGTTAAGCTAAAGGGAGGATCATCCTACTTGTAATTTTTAAAGTTAAGTTTATGTTTGAACTTGCCATATTATATATCATTTTTAATATGGCAACTTCAAATATAAACAAAATGAACACATACAACAAAAAACGAAGCCCGTCATTGCCACTGCGTTTAAAAAGAACTTGTTTAATTGAGCATTGCCATATTTTTGAAAAATTTAACTTTATTTTATCATTAGGTTGCAATAACGAAAATAACTTAAAGTTTAGTTTAGCTAAAGTTAACTTGAACTAAACCCAACTTTAACGGCAAGTTGTAATAATGGCCCTTATACTTTCTATTCATTATAACACTTGTTGTTAAAGTTCAATAATTTTTTTTTTTTTTTTTTATTTAAAAATTATAGTTTTAGAAAATTTTTGAATAAAAAAAAAATATTTTTTTTCTGTCTTTTATTTCCAGTGACTTAGAGTTCCATACGGCTGTTGCATATGAGGAGCATTTAAAACATGTACTGACTTGAAGTAGTTTTAATAATCATTAATTAAATAAAATTTTATTTATTTTTGAACTTCCACAACAAAAACAAAAAAACAACAACATCTTTAAAATTTATTAAAAAAACAGAGAAAACTAGAAGAGCATCCATTAATGTTAATCCAGAACAACAGGCATCATCAACATTAAACTAGATTTACCAAAATAACGATAACAACAACATCAACAACAACAAAAAGAATTAAAATTTATAAAAACATTGCCATATTAAGGAAACAAAATAATAAAAAAGTGGCATTGCCAAAAAAGAAAAACTGAAAAAAATAAAAAAAAATGTTCTTATTTTTACATAAAACTTAACGGAAAAAAATTAAAAATAAAAAAAAAATAATTTAAACAAAAATTAAGAGTAACTAAATTTTTAAAGATCCTGTAAAGAAAATTACGAAATAAATTATTTGGGTTCTTTTTTTTATAAGAAAAAAAATTAAAAATCATATCCCAAGTGATAAAAATCGAAATCAAGGCAATTTATTATTAAAAAAAACAGGCAAATTGTTAAAACGAAAAAC
Organism: Sarcophaga variegata; assembly: GCA_932273835.1. Classification (NCBI taxonomy): domain Eukaryota; kingdom Metazoa; phylum Arthropoda; class Insecta; order Diptera; family Sarcophagidae; genus Sarcophaga; species Sarcophaga variegata. The sequence goes on from OW026362.1 coordinate 68,605,740, forward strand.
AATTTCTTTTATTTATTTATATTTTTTATTGAATTTCTTTTCAAATAATTCTATAAGATTTCGATTTTTCTTATCAGGGCATATTAAGGAGTGCACATGAAAAAACCTAACGCTTAATTTATGTAAATTTTTATTTAAATTAAAGAAAATATTGTTTAAGCTCTGATGCGTTAAAGCATTTTCAGTCTTTAATAGATTCTAACAAATATTTTTATTTTCAAACATTTTCTTTTTAACAGCGTTTATTCTGTTAACTGTTACAACTTTATTAAAAATTCCTCGCTTGCTATTCAACTTTTCCTCATTTTTGACTGAGACTTTGGTGTCTTTCAAATGTTCTTTATTTTCTTATTCATAATAACTGCTCAATAAAACTGAGTTCTAAACAATTTGGTGGATTGTATTGGACCTGAGTGCATAAAATTTATTATACGCAATGTACCTTTCAATTGCTTTTTAAATGTTGACTAGAAAAATGGAGACACTTTATGATTAATTGTTAACACTTCCTTCTACAAACATTTATTAACCTAACCATCTTTGTTAATGGAACCGCTAGTGGTAGAAGTAATGAAAATTTTTTGCCATTCTAAATATTTTAAGAGCTCTTCACTATTTTTCCACTCTGAATTTTTCGCTAAAAATTCAAGCTATGAAAATTTAACCACCATATATGTCTCACCGGCGCTTTACATACATACATAATTGGCCATTACAACCCTTCAGTCAGGATTACGACCTAGCTTCTCAACACCACTCATGTTGTGTGTGTTAATTTTATACACGAGTGGCGGGACCTACAGTTTAAAGTCGACTCCGAACGACAGATTTTTCACCGGCGCTTTAACTTTCTTAATTACATACTTAGTTGGGCATTACATTCTATTAGTTAGGATTACAACCTAGCTTCCCATATCACCCATGAAGTATGTGTATTAACTTTTAGCCATGAATGGCGGTGCTCTACAGTTAAAACGTTGACTACGAACAACAGATTTTAAAGACTTTTCATGGCAATTTTATTTTTCAGAGTTTTTTTTTAAGACTACTGAGAGGCAGTCATCAAAAGAAGTAATTTTTGTTTATATTCCGTATTGCTCGGAATGTCTAAGCTAGGGTCTCACCCACAGGCTTTCGTTTAATCAGCCAATGCGCTGCCTACTAGACTACGACAACTTTCGTTTAACAGATCTCGTATACCTTACAAAAATCCGTCTTTGAACTATTTAGAGTATTTTTATGCCTTATGAAGAATGGGTTTCTATCAGAAGCTCTTTAATATATAAGAGTGTTAAGATTTTTTAAGCTTTTCCAAAAAAATGTTTCGGTAGACTTCATCTTTTGGCCACTTATTTTCTTTCATAGAATATAGGGTGTTTTGCCATGATCTTTATTACTCTTCTTACTTTTTTGGAGACTACAAGACTTTCCTGAACTCGCCGTGGTCTAGTAGGTAGTGCGTTGGCTTATTAGACGAAAAGCCAGGGTTTGAGCCCCAGGCGAGACATCAAAATAAAATACAAAAACTATTTCTTCGGCGACTTTCTCTCAGCATATTTCTGACAAAAACTCTGACATTTAATAAAATAATAAATATAAATAAAATTATAAATAATTAAATTATCGACTTTAAACCGCCGGACTAGCAGTAGAAAACTTATGTTTTAATTGATACACACAAAATAAGTGGTGTGAGAAGCTAGGTCATAATATTGACTGAAGAGTTGTCAATATAAAGAGCCAAGTGCTCTTTATAGTGTTTTTATAACCAGTGAACCACTTTTCCAATTATAATCTGAAAACTTGGATTTCTATTAAAAATGTCATGTATTTTCCTAAACAATTTCTGTTGTAAACAAAATTAAAATTTTCTTGTATTTACAATAAATAATAATTAACACAAGTTAACGTTAATTATTACACCCAAAATTTTTCCTTGCGCACTCCTTTAATTTAAACATATTTTTAAAAGTTTGAATAGGCTAAACATTTAAGGAAATTATAACAATAATTGAATAATTGAAAATAAATGAAAAAACAACAAAAAAAATTATAAAAAAATAACTTATTTTTAATATACATACACAAATAATAATAAATAATTATAATAATAGTAACAATAATGATAAAAATAACGAAGAATTTTGTAAATATTGTAATATTTTATTATAAACAAAAAAAATAGTAAAACTCCTCCTACTCAATACCAATATCAACTACTATGTTTAAAAAACTCACAAGCCACGAACTCACATACATACATACATACATTTACACCTAAAGAATGACAAAAAATATATCATCTATTATAATAATAAAAACAAATATGATTAAAAGTACACAAAAAATTAAATAATTATAATACATATGCAACAAAAAACAATAACAAAAACAACATCACATGGCCATTATGTAATTAAAACATTGCAAAAAAAAGAAACGGAAAAATGCGGAAAAATTATAAAAAAAAAAAAAAAAAACATAATCGTAAGCGTAAACGTAAACGTAACCGTAACGTGCATGTGAAAGAATGATAAGGAAAATTATTTTTAATTTAAAACAATTGAAATTTAATGGAATGTTATACATTACATTACACTTTTTTATGAACTTCCATACGCAGTATTTTTTTATTTTAATTTTTTAGTTTCACAGCAGGAACTAAAATTATTTTTTAAATTTTCTTTATTAAAAAATGTTTCTGAAAAACACTTTTAAGCCAACATTTAATCCTTTCAATACTGATGGTACATATGAAACCCATTGAATGCTTTCATTACAGTTTTTAATGTGACTATATCAGTACGCATCCGTACATACAGTGAGCGTCAAAAGAAACTCTACATTAAGAAAATACACATCAATTAATTAATTGCCGTTATTTTTGTTTTAAAATTGTTCAGTTTTTAAAATTGAAACAAAAAAAGTCAATTACAAAAAATTTCGTAATGTTGTCAAATTTTTTCGGGCACTCTCCTTAAGTGATAAAAGTTGATTTTGAAGACTGTTAGAATTTTGTCTTTAGTGTACAGTTTCTTTTGATTCTCATAGTACACCATCAGAAACATAGACTTTCGGCCTTGAATCTCTATTTCTGTCCACTATTTCCTAACAAACGTAATTTATTGAAGTACTGAACGTTTCGATGTGAATTGCCTTGTAAATGCCACCCAAATAATGCACGACAGATTTCATTGCAGCATTTCTTAGGGTGTGTTAGAACCGTGACAACTTTTGGCATCATATTCACATATCCTCACAATTGGTCATTACAACCCTTCAGTCAGGATTACAACCTAGCTTCTCACATCACTTATGTTGTGTGTTTGCATTTTATACAGGAGTGCTGGGACCTACAGTTTAAAGTCCACTACGAACAGCAGATTTTTGAGAAAATTTTCATGGCAAATTTATTTTATTCTCAGAGTTTTTGTCGGCTAAACTGCTGTGAAGAAGTCGCTGAACAAGTATTTTTTCATATTTTGATTTGACCAAGAGTTTGAATCATGGCCTCGTGTCACGCCAATACGCCACCTACTAGACTACTTAATACAATACAAAGTTTAATTCAATCACCCTCCACCTGGACTACCGTGGCATCATGCATTTATTTATTGATAAAGGGTGGGCCATTTAAAAGTTTAAATTTGAAAATGCAGTAAAACAAAAACGGTTTGAAATTTTGTTGTGAAGTACAATTGTTTCGTTTAGAAATGGAATATTATTTCATTCACATGGCTGTCGCGAATGGGCTCACACTTCCTCATTCAATCACACCAATTTTCGTGCACTTTTTCAAGTGCTTGGGGTCATATCTCGGCAATGTCAATTGTCTCTGGTTTGTCGGTATAACGCTTTTCTTTACAGCGTCCTACAGAAAATAGTTCAATGGTGTCAAATCGCAGCACCTTAGCAGCCAATTAACATAACCATTTCGGCTAATTAAACGACCATCAAACGTTTGACACAATAAATCCATTGTGGCGTTAGATGTGTGGCAAATTGCACCATCCTGTTGAAACCAAACATCGTTCACATAAATACCATGAAGAGCTGGTCCAAATAAACCGATTACCATGGTGCGATAGGTATCTCCATTGACTGTAATGGTTGCGCCATCTTCATTTTTAAAAAAATATGAGCCAATGATGCCTTCGCTCCACAGGGTGCACCAAAAAGACACTCGGAATGGGTGCATTGGCTTCTCTAAGACCACGTGTGGGTTCTCTGAGTCCCAAATACGGCAATTTTGCTTATTAACGTACCCACCAAGATGAAACTGAGCTTCATACGAAAATATGATATTTTTTTTTAAAACCGACTTCATCGTGCAGTTTCTCGTTGGTTCATTTAGCGAAAACAAAACGAATGGTCATGCGGCTTCAACTCTTGAACCAATTGAACTTTTTAAGGCGTCATACCGAGATCTTCTTGCAAAATTCAATGTAAGCTGGTGCGTGAAACGTTTAATTCTTGAGAACGATGACGAGTTGATGTTGATGGATTCTCACGGACTTTCTCAGTCACAGCTTCTATATTTTCGGGTGTCTTAGAGCATCTAGTTCTTATGGGTGGTACCATGTCCACTTATCCGCCTTCGCACACTAGGGCCTAATACTGACTGAAGGGTTGTAATGCCCATTCGTGTATGTATGTATGTATTAGGAATTGAAATAAAAAATTAAATTCAAATTATTTTAATGACGCATTTAAACACAAAATTTTTTAACAAATTTATATGTACAACACTTTGTTTAACAATACATTTATGAGGCGCATACCTACATACATAAATAAAATAATAATCGAGTGTTTATGTTTTAGTAACATTTAATGCAAATTTATGCTGTGAAACTATTAAAGTCAGTCAATTTAAGATGAAATTATAAATTTTTGTTTGTTTTATAAAGAAAAAATTATTAAAAAAAAAAACAATATACAGTCAAAGCAAAAAGTTTACATACACCAATGTATTTCAAAGTTATATACAATTAAAAAGGTTTGAAGAAAAAGCGAATTTGAAAATAATACAACGTCTGCGTAAATTATTGAGAAAAAATAAAAAAATTATAAATTACACCTTCGTACGTAGACTTTTTTCTTTGATTGTATTTTTTTATTAATTAAAACATCAAAAATCATACAGACAGCGCTACAAACGTGTTTTGATTTAAAAAAAAAGAAAAAAAATTTTTGTTTAAAAATTTTTTGATACGGAAAATATAAAAAAAATAAAAGAGAAAAATTATAGAAAATAAACAAGTATACTTTATATACATATAAATTTATAATTAAATTATAAAACAACAACAACAACAAATAGTTTTTTTTATTAAGCCAACACAAACAGACTTATAGTTTTTTAAATAGACTTCCAATTGACACACATATGAACTCAATCATATTTGTAATATTAACAAAAACAACAACAACAAAAAACAATACAAAAACAAAAAGAAAAAGAAAATTAAAAAATATTTAAATAAATAATGATAATAATGATAATAAAAAATAAAATTCTCATCATAATAATATTAATTGATTTCCTTTCTTTTTTTAAAGGAAATTAAACCACAAATGAAATTAAAATATTTCAAAACCAAATGCAAGCTCATCCTCACATCTAAACAACTGATACATAGAAAGACAGACAGACAGACAGGACATTAATACGTACATACCTACTCATAAAATTAACTACTATTAGCCATAGTTTAGTAATAAAACGTCAAACAATTATAAATAATTTATAAATAACCCTACGGTGTATACATACATACATACATACAAACATCTTTAAGCTAAAAAGAAAAAAATTCAATTCTCTCCAACAAAAACAAGAATAAAATTTGTATCTTTATGGTTAAAAAATAAGAAAAAAAACAAAATCAAATTGCATTTATAAACTAAAAAAAGAATAAAAACAAAAACAAAAAAATTCAATCAAAAACCTAAGCCATAAACCCACTCTCATAAACCTTAGACCCTCATTTGTTGATTAAAAAAAATATTTTTTTTTAGTTTTTTTTTATACACAAATAAACTTATAAGTTTGACAAGAATTTTAGAGGAATTCACAACAAAAATGAATTAAAAATAATAATAACAAATGAAAAAAAAACAGAAAGAAACCTAAAATTTATAATTGAATTTGTAAGTCATCATGCATCATTAGCTGATAATACTCAGATTAATTGTTAAGCAACAATTCTAGTCCTAAGGCAATAATTCTAATGAACAAAACAGAAATAAAAATAAAAATAAAAAAACAACAAATAAAATAAATTAAAAAATAACAATTAAAACCAAATAAAGCGCAGAATTTATTTTAAATTAATTGAATGCTAAACGGTAGTAAATGGTAAGTATTAGAAGATCCAACTAAAAATCGAAAGAAGTAAAAAAAAACGAGGAAGTGATTGAATATCGTTTGTGTTGGCACATTCACTTTGATAATCCGCTATCCATTATAGTAATGGGTGATTTTTAAGAGCTATAGGAAAATTTTTCAAAAAAAACACATAAAATTCATAAAATTAGTCCAATTTTGGCATACTCTTTCCAACATTTCGGCCGGTATCTCACGAATAAATGCTTCAATGTTGTCTTCCAATGAGTCAATTGAAGCGGGCTTGTCTGTATAGATATGAGCTTTAACATAGCCCCACAAAAAATAGTCTAAAGGCGTTAAATCGCACGATCTAGGAGGCCAATTGACCGGTCACGAAAGTGAAATAAAATGTTCACCGAACTCGCCTCTCAATAAGTCCATTGTTACGCATGCTGTGTAGCATGTGGCACCGTCTTGTTGAAACCACATGTCATGCAAGTCAAGCTCTTGCATTTTGGGCAAAAAAAAAAGTTGGATATCATCCCACGGTAGCGCTCATCATTACAGTTACGTTACGATTCGCAGCATCTTTGAAGCAGTACGGTCCAATGATGCCACCAGCCCATAAACCGCACCAAACTGTGACTTTTTCTGGATGCATTGGTAGCTTTTGCAATGCTTCTGGCTGATTTTCACTCCAAAATCGACAATTCTGCTTATTTACGTATCCATGGAGCCAAAAGTGAGCTTCGTCGCTAAACACAATTTTTCGATAAAGAAGAAGAATCTTCGGCCAACTTTCCAAGAGCCCATTCACCAAAAATTCTGCGTTGCGGTAGGTCGTTCGGCTTCAATTCTTGCACCAGCTGTATTTTGAAACGCTTCACACCTAAATCTTTCCGCAAAATTTTCCACGTTGTTGAGTAGCAGAGGCCCAATTGCTGCGAACGGCGACGAATCGATAATTGATGGTCAACATTAACCAGTGTTAATATTTTCTTCAGTTCATACTCTACGTAAGCGTGTTGGTGGTTTAATGTCCAACAATGTAAATTTGGTGCGAAATTTGATGCGCTTCAGTGGGTCGATTAAACTGATCATAAAATGGAAGAAGCGCGCGATGAACTTTCTTAACAGAGCACGCATTTTGATAATAAAATTCAATGATTTGCAAGCGTTGTTCGTTTGTAAGACGATTCATGGTTAAATTATAGACCAAACTGAAGATGTTTGATAGTGAAACAAAACACGAAACGTGCGTGAGCTGTTTAAACCAGTGTTGCCAGAAAGATAAAAGCTAAAAAATCACCCGATACAAATGATGAGGCTAATAACCATGACAACTAGTGACCAATAGCAACAATATGTTATGGAAAAAATGAACAGGAATACCATAAGCCTGTGGTATATTTAAATTTCAAAAATCTAATACATACATACACTTATATAATTGGTGATTACAACCCTTAAGTCAGGATTACAACCTAGCTTCTCAAGCCACTTTAAAGTCGCCTACGAACAATAGTTTTATGAGGAACATTTACTCTTAGAGTTTTTGCCAAAAATCTTCTGAGAGTCAGTCGCTGAAAAAAAAATGTTTTTACATATTTTGTGTTGCTGGAGATGTCTCGGCAGCATATTACCTACTAGACTACGGCGACTACTCAGAATCTGATCGGATGCAGGGTTTTCCGATTTCGTAAGGCCATCCAACAGTTGATGTTATTGTCAGAAAGATATGTTAAAATATTTTAACAGAGTGTGGCACGATTTCGATTAGTTCCGAGCCTTTTTAAGGTCATACGGGTTGTTATAGATGAGATTCAGGGAGATCGTAAGATTAAATTCTACCTCCATCTCTATTTCTGAATCCTTATAGTTCCTCATATTCTTCTGATCGTAGAGATGTGAAGATAGACTTGAACGATTCTCTCGCATCCGTGCTAGGCATTATAATCTACTTAGAATTTGAATTACTTATACACGTTCTTAAATTAAATACAACTTGTATGTGTAAATACAAGAAGATAGTCCCGTAGTCTAGTAGGTAGTGTGTTGGCTTATTAGACGTATAGCCAGGGTTCGAGCCCCAGGCCAGACATCAAAACAAAAATACAATAAGTATTGCTTCGGCGACTTCCTCTCAGCAGATTTCTGACAAAAACTCTGAGAGTAAATACAAATTGCCATGAAAAGTTTCTCAAAAATCTGTAGTTCGGAGTCGACTTTAAACTGTAGGTCCCGCCACTCATGTATAAATTTAACACACACAACATAAGTGGTATGGGAAACTAGGTCGTAATCCTGACTGAAGGATTGTAATGACCAATTATGTATGTATGTGTGTGTAAACCGATATTTCAAAGTCTCGATACTCCTCGACCACATACGCACGAGGTTGGAGGTGCTTATTAATGAAAGTAGCTTAAGCTATCGATTCTTTAGACCACCATTGCATGGCTTGTGCTTTCTGTCTTAACACCACTTCGACAATATCGAAGGAAATTATGAGACTTTACGAATTTGATAGCGGATCGCTAGAACTAGTTCTTTAACCAAGCTATTCACATATGGAAATACATTCGTGCAGAGGTCTTTCCGGTCGTTCAAATAGTTTATAAACACGACGGTCTCTTTCTTCATTCTCATCCATAAGTAGGGACCATTGTCTGATTCTTGACCATAAATTTAAATAAGTAAATAGAGTATAAATCAAGTCCTTGGTCACCGCGGCACTATCCTTTTGAAACACCCTATCCGCTAATTGCAATTCCTTATTTTTGTGTAGAAAATTAGAAAAAATGTTCAGTAATCACATCACGATACCTGACTTCAATAACTGTAGCGTAGCGATTATCATCGCCGTCGGTCCACAATAGAGATTCTTTCCAGCTGTATTTCGCAATTTCGAAACTGCCTCTTCAACCCAAATACATCAATTTTATTTGTTGTAGTACCGATTGAGCCAATATTGAGCTTCGTTGCAGAAGCAAATTTTTACAAAGAAATTAATTTTTTATTAGGAAAATTTAATAATATGTAAGCGTTTTTCATTTATTAGTCTACTTATCGTGAAGACGCATACCATAGTATATATTTTTCATTTTGTCACTTGTTACGAAACATTTTTTACACAAAAAAATTGTTCTTTGAAAAACAAACTGACAAAAAATTCCATTCTGCGTAATTATTTGAAAACTATTGGCTGCCTTTCAATAGAATTATCAAAGTATAATATATGCGTTTTAATTTTACCACACACTGTTTCATTCTCAACAAGATTGTGTGTCTAAATATAAACCATGTGCACTTTTTTAATGTACGCCAAACAGTTCCAATTTGTAACTATAGAGTTGGACTATAAGCACATCCCATCGTCTTAGGTTCAGAGCTTGAATAATTTTAAAAAGCTTTCCATATTTCGTTTATCAACCGCTGGCATTTTGAATTTTGATGATAAAGTTCAAAAAGCATGAAGATATTTTAAGAATAATTAAGAAAAATGCACCTCGCAAGAGAACTTAACATATTCAAACGCAAACTTTTGTATTTAAATACACCGTTTGCAAAAGCAAAGAATAACATCCAGAAGCTATTTTTAATAGAACTTGAATTTTATAAACTTGTTATAGAAATCAATATATGATGAAACGAAATTTATTTACAAACTTTTTAAGTACACTGTATTGCAATATTCTTTATACTGTTAAGAGAAGCTTCTCAATGAAAACTAAACATATTTGGATGTTAAAATAACATTTTGGTTTTTGTCTGTGATAAGAAAAAAATTAAGCTTTCATTACACTGAAAGAAATTTTTTTTGGAAATGTTTCAAATATAGGTCTCACGACATCTGTATACACTCCCTCCCCCTCCCCCATCTGAACAATATTAATGTCCACTAAAAGCAGTAAATTCTGCCCACTCCAAAATTAATCTCGGAAAGGTTCTAATTTTGGAGAGTTCAGCCAAAGATGCGAGAAAGCTAGTCGCCAAGCACATTTGCATATTTATGACATGCGCTGGCCACAGCCACAGCTTCTGCAGAAGTCATTCGTCAAAATACTGCGTTTGTTGCAATACTTTTCAATAGGGCAGTGGGTTATGAAAGACTCACATGCGTGAAAAAACATAATCATTCATCTTCTTATTCATGTCAGCTCAGCAGAGTCTTACAGCACTCCACTTTTTATGCCAACAGAACTACGGCAAAAGGATATTCACTTTAATTGAGATCGTCGGGACACCTATGAATTCGCCGTAGACTAGTAGGTCGTGTGTCAACTTGTTAGAAGGGCACCTCGAATAAAACGAAAAGTGAACAAATATTTCTTCGGCGCCTGTCCCTTAGCAGATTTCTGACAAAAACTCTGAGAGGAAATAAAATCGGCATGAAAAGTTCCTCAAAAATCTGTCATTCGTGGTCGGCTTTAAGCTATAGGTTCCGCCACTTATGTATAACATTAACACACACAGCATAAGTGGTGTTAGAAGCTAGGCTCTTGACTGAAGAGTTGTAATGACCAACTATATATGTATGTATGTAGTCTTCTGACAAAAAAACTTCTGAAAGTAAACTAAAATTACCATAAAAAGTTTCTAAAATCTGTCGTTCGGGGTCAAAATTAAACTGGAACCTGCGTGACTAAGTGATAAAAATCACACATACAACATGAGTAGTGTATGAAGCATGGTTGTAGTCCTGACTAAAGTGTTGTATTGAGGCATTAAGTAAATAAGTCGGAATATCTATGCCCTGCAACACATCGAATTTTATGGTTTTTTAGCTTGCCTTTAACTTTAAAAACGTAATTTCCAAAGATATCCTTAAGTTCTGTCATCCATATGAAATGTCAGAGAAATTTCACTGAGAATTTCTGATATTAGGGGAAGAAGGCAATCATAAAAGTGATATTCATTAGGCACTTTAAAGCAGAATGGTTGGAGAGAAGAACTTACCACCGAACAACCTTCACAATTTTTTAAAGTGCTCCTGGAATATACCCCAGTCAGTCTAATAGTGTATGAATACATATAGCTAATGACCTAAACCCTTAATATATCATATGTACCGCAACCAAAAATTTAATTTTGCTTCTATTAGAAATTTCAAAACCAAGAGTCGATCACGGTGAATGTTGAGGTAATTTCGGAAGAAGTAATGTATCAAATAGACTGGGTAACACAACGGACCATATGGCCATCGACTGAACTTGCCTGTGAACGGCAAGCTATCCGCTAACCTTACCTAACCTAATGTGTCAAGTTATGATTAAGCATTTAATTTCTATTTATTACACTTAGGGCCATTATTGCAACTTGCCGTTAACTAAAGGGAGGATTTTAACCGCCAGATAAATTGTTTTTCATTATTAGGAGTGAACAATAAGGTAGTAGTGAGCGTTAAGCTAAAGTTCACTTTATGTTTGAACTGGCCATCTTATATATTATTTTCAATATGGCAACTTCAAATATAAGCAAATGAGCAACTACAACAAAAAAAGTTTAAAACAACTTATGTAATTGAGCAATGTTATCGACATTGCCCCGCATCTGCCACATTTTTGAAAAAGTTAACTTTATTTTATCTGTAGGTTGTAATAACGAAAAGAAGCTAAAGGTGAATTTAGCTAAAGTGAACTTTAAAGTCACCTTGACTTCAGCTAAAGTGAACTTTAAAGTCAACTTTAACTAAACCCAGCTTTAACGACAAGTTGTAATAATGGCCTTTATTGGAATACAGAGTTTGTAACATTCTTGATGTTTTACTTACATTTTATGCCATTCATTTGCCATTTAAACAACTCAGTCGTATATTTATTTTCTTTCAAACGTTTTTTTTTTGTTCTTTTTTATTTTTTTGTTTAAACTTAGAACAAATAAATTTTATTTTATTTTGTTTGGGTATTTTCAATTGTTTTATTTGTTTTTGTATTATTTAATAATTATTTGATGTCAAAATGTTAACAGTTTATTTGATTTTATAATTTTTTTTATAAATATTTTGGTTTATTTATTTAATTATTCATTATTGGTATGTAAATACAAAAGTGTGTAAATTATTTCTATATTTCATATATGTATATACAACAATAGAAAACAAAACAATTTAACTTAAACTAAACTAAAGTTTTGTTTATTAATTCATAATTAAATATTTAATTTAATTTATATTTGTTGTTTTTATTTATTTTATTTAATATTTACTTTAATATGTACTCGTTTGGATTATTTTTGAAATATCTTACGATTAATTTTTAATTTTAATTATTAACTTCAGTCAAAAATATTCAATTGTTTACTCGTGTTTTTTTTCTTCTTCGTTTTGTTTCATTAAAAAATATAGAAATCTTAAGCAAGCATTTGTTTGTATTAATAATTTTAATATTTTTATAATGTCAAGTATAGATGTATGGAGTTTCTTAGTAAAACGTAACATTTCATTTGAAAATAATTTTATGACACTGGCAATATAAATCGATGGTTTTACAATAAAAATTACCGTTCAGAGTTAATAGAATAAAAAGATTGATTTTAAAATAAGTACTTGACGTTGGTACTTCGAAGTTATTTACTTTACATACATAAAAATTAAGCTGTAGCAATAGCCAAGCTGTAGACGATCATCCACTGTACTATGTGATGAAAAATATAAAAGAAAATACCGTCTTTAAAGTGCTCGATGGAAATGGTGTATATGAATTCTAGCAATTTTGCACTCAATGGCTCCACATATACATACAAGACACCCTATAAAATACATAACATAATTGGTCATTGCAACCCCTGCAGTCAGGGTTACGACCTAGCTTCTCACACGACTTATGTTGTGCGTGTTCATTTTATACGAGAGTGCCAACTCGGACCGACAGATTTTTAAGAACTTTTCATGGCATTTTCCTTAGTTACTCCCAGTTTTTCCCCTATAAGATACTGAGATATTAATTGAAAAAGTTGATAAAAAAAAATGAATTGGAACTGCTGAAGTCATACTGGTGCTCAAATTGGCAGGTTCAGAAGAGCATCTAAACATGGACCACGTAATAGTTTGGAATTATTTTCAAAAGGTTAATGAAGTGATCCTTAAATTAAGAAACGATATAGAATTTATTCTTTTAGTGGAATAAATCTTCATGTGCTTTTCTGGCTGTTCTGATTTTGAATATCTTTCGTAATAAAACTAGTTTCGCATTCGTAGAGGATCAAAACCGAACACAAGATTGGGAAAGATTTTGGTTTTACTCCCGTATTCAACGTAGTCTAGTAAGTAGTGTGTTGGTAAGTAGTGTGTTGGTTTATAATACGTAACGCCACGGTTTATACCCCCAGGTGTCATTTTCCACAAAACAAAATAAGAAAAAATATTTCTTCGGTGAGTTCCTCTCACTAGACTTCTAGAAAAAACTCTGGACGTAAATAAAAATTGCCATCAAAAAATTTCTTAAAGAAATCTATCATTCGGAGACGACTTTAAACCGTAGGTCCCACCACTCATGACGTGAGAAGATATTTCATAATACTGACCAAATTGTTGTAGAGATTGATTAAGTAAGTAAGTAAGCCACTTTTCTCGATTTATATCCAACTTTCTTAGGTCTCGCACTATGCATGCATACATAATTGGCCATTACTACCCTTCAGTCAGGTTTACGGCCTAGCCTCTCACGCTACTCATGTTGTGTGTTAATTTTATACATGAGTGGCGGGAACTACAGTTTAAAGTCGACTCCGAACGACAGATTTTTGAGAAATTTTTTCATAGAAATTTTATTTGCTCTCAGAGTTTTTGCCAGAAATCTGCTGGGAGTAAGACGCCAAAGAAAATAAATTTTCGTATTTCAATATGTTCGAGATGTCTGGCCTGGGATTTGAACCGTGGCCTTGCGTCTAACAAGCCAACACACTACCTACTAGGCTACGGCGATTTGCACTATACAGGTTGTAGTAAATAGGATTACATCAGTTGAGTTCAGATTAAACCGAGGAGTACAGAAAGGTTCTGCTCTATCTTCAACTCTATTTCTTATATTTCTCTAACTTCTAATACTATCTACTCTTTTGCAGATGACAGCAATATTTGTCATTCATATTGTTTTAAGGGAGAGACGAGCTCTTTTGGAAATTGATGTGAAAAGTCTTAGAATGAATGGCACACTTACATCCGATCTGCAGTCAATATCTAATTTATCGAATCTCGTATTTAATTCGCGAAAGACTCAATTTTATTTGGCGCAAAAGTGCAGCAATAAAGGAACTTGTTTCCGAAAGTCATATATTTTTACGCAGAGTGTTTTTTTCGTAGAGGACATATGTTTAATATACAGTGATGCGAGAAGCTCGTGAATTGGACTGAAAATGTTGTAATTATCAGTTATGGTTGTATGTGTTCATATTCTTGACTTAACTCTCAATATTTTAGTACTCATTTACTGAAATTCTTTCACACACGTTGCTCTGGAGTATGTAGAGAAAAGTAAATTTGGTTTCGCCCATGTTGTTCAAATAACATTTTTTTGCATAAAATTATTTGTTAATGAAAAATTTTAAATTGTTAAAATAGTGCAATATAGTTTCCAATTTCCATATACATAGCTACACATATACGTAGTTGTTTATTGGCTGTTAAAACCAAGGTTTCCTTATCAATTTTCTATACGTAGCTAAGAACATAAGTGATGTGAGAAGCTGGGTCGTAATCCTGGCTGAAGGGTTTGTAGCAAAGATCGGCAATGAATTACTACTCATAAGCGCTCATGAAATTTTGAATATAAGTTAGTCAACAATATTGAAATTGAACTACTCTGATTCATTCGTACTCACTACAACGTTGATTTATAAGCACAGGTTGCAATGAGTATGCGTACAACGTTGACATCAAAATCATACCATTCGAAATATGTTTGATTCATACGGCTACTCATTCAGGTTCATAACTTTAGAAAAATACTTATAATACTCATGAATGATTCGAGTGATTCGAATTATTCATCAAAATTTCCAGTCTTAGCTATTGTTGCATTTATAAAAAGAAAAAGACAAAACACAAACTTTTAATGAGTATTTTAGCGTTCGTACGTGAACCATACTTATTTTGTGGTTCTTGTAAATGTTGAGTTTTGGAGAGTCGAAATCAACAACATCATAAGTGTTGTTAAGTATGAGCACGAAAGCACTTCAAACTTTAAATATGAGTAGTATGAGTATAATACTAAAATAAGTATGAATGCCTATAAGTGTGAGAAATTATGGGTATGATTCGATTCTACTCATATTTCTGAATACTCATTGCTGATCTCTGCTTTGTAGTGACCAATAATGTGTGTATGTTTGTAGTTAGGACAGAAATGTGTGTAGACAGTTGGTGACAGAAAATATTCCAGTTTGACACGTGGAATGTGTTTAAATGGCTCAGATATTTTCTCTCTCACCTAGTAAATAATTCTGGTATGTAGATCTACTACTACTACAGACACTAAACGATATGTCCTTGACTTTGAAACTAATTTTTAATACACAGCAAATATCAGTTCATAAAAATAATTTCATTTCATTCAGCATTTCAGGAAGAAAATTTATATTCAAACTAATAAAAAAAATATGTACGTTTTACTGCAATACTCCATACACAAAAGAAAGTTTTTTGTTGTATTTGTTTATGAGTGTAATAAAAATTAAATTTTTTTTAATAGCGAAATAGTTTGTTTTTATAATTTTTTTTTATTCATCTTTTGTTTTTCATATGTTTTTGTTTTTTTTATTAAGAAAGAAACCTTTATTTTTGTTGTATATATTTTGAAGATAAGAGTTTTATTTTATGAGTAAGAAATAGTTTTTTTTTATAAAAATACATTTGTTTTGTATTAAAGATTTTTAGTTGTGTAATTAAGGAGTTTAACAATGTTTTTTTATTTTTATAAATATTACTTGGTCCAAATAATCGTTCATTTTTTGTGTTTTTAACTTTGGTTTGTTTTTTGTTTATTACATAGGCGGGGTTATTTTATACAAAAATTAGCAATAAAAGAAAAAAAATTTAACAAAAATTAAAGTAAAAACCCTTCATTTAGGGGCTTTAAGGAATTTAACCTTGAAAGAACTGCTTACGAAGTGTTCGCATATGCAAGTACTTCAATTCGTTTGTGGTTTCCCGATTTGTTAAAGTAGTTGCACTCATGAGATTTTTTTAAATATTTTTTTTTATTTTCCTTCGTAAGAAAATAAGTTTTTTAAGTTCTCTAATAAATACGCTGAATGGTATCACATAAATCAAAACGAATAATTGACTTAAAAGGTGTACGTAATGCTCGTATTATCGGGTTATCTAACGATTTAAATTTAAACCATCGTTTATCTCGAATTTGGCAATACTTATGTCATTCTATTCGGCCACAAAATTTAATATATTATCTCTACCGAACGTAATGAATCGGTTTACATTTGAGCAACGTAGGGATTTATTGGAAAGTCATACAAAATGTGGTCGCAGAGAAGGACCAACAATGTCCGGTATACGCATGTTTTTTGCTAAAGTCCGTGAAAGTGGTTTCATTGTTGATGCAACGTGAGCGTGCTCGTGTGCAGTGCAGTGTGATACTCGGAAATATCGAAAGAATATGTCTGAGAGTATGCGTGAGAATCTATCAACATTAGCTCGTCATCGTCCGTAAGAATTGAACATTTCACGCACCAGTTTACGTCGAATTTTGCGAAAAGATCTAGGTAGGATGCATCACAAAGTTAAATTGGTTCAAGAGTTGAAGCCGCATAACCATTCGCTACGTTTACGGTACGCTAGATGAGCCAACGAGAAAGTGCACGATGATATCGATTTTTCCCAAAAAAAAAAACATCTTTTCGGGTGAAGCACATTTTGATCTTGGTGGGTACTTTAATAAGCAAAATAGCCGTATTTGGAGCACAGAAAACCCACACCTGGTTTTACACAGGCTAATGCACCCATTGCGAGCAACTGTTTGGTGCCGCTTGTGGGGCAGAGGCATCATTGGCCCATATTTCTTTGAAAATGAGGACAACGCAACAATTTCGGTCAATTGAGATACTTATTACATCATGTTAACCAACCACTTTTTGTACTTGATCTTCATGGTATTGATTTGTACTATGTTTGCTTGCAACAACACGGTTTAACTTGCCACACATCTTATGCTACAATTGATTTATTGCGTCAAACGTTTGATGGCCGTTTAATTAGCCCAAAATGGTGATGTAAATTGGCTGCCAACGAGAGATTTGACACCGTTGGACTATTTTCTGTGGAGAACCGTTAAAGAAAAGTGTTATGCTGACAAACCAGAGATAATTGAGCATTTGAAGAGGCCGTGGTCTAGTAGGTTAGACGAAAGGCCACGGTTCAAACCCTAGGTCAGACATCAAACCGCAAATATGAAAAAAATATTTCTTCGACGACTTCCTCTCAGTAGATTTCTGGCAAAAACTCTGAGAGTAAATAAAATTGCCATGAAAAGTTTTGCAAAAGTCGACTTTAAACTGTAGGTCCTGCCTTTCCTAGATAAAATGAACGCACACAGCATAAGTGGTGTGAGAAGCTAGGGCGTAATTCTGCCTGAATGACCAATAATGTATGAATGTATGAACTTTTGAAGGCCAACATTCGTGATGCCAATGCCGAGGTACGCTCCCATACACTCGAAAAAGAGTATTTATTGTACTTTACAATAATAAAAAATTTGGCAAAATTTAAAACTGGACGTAGATTACGAGCAAATTATTCATTTTAATCAAAACCATAGTAAGGAATGAAATTAAGCTAATGAAAGAATTTTTCTTATAATTTAATTTTTTAATCAAATATTTAAAAAAAATTTCGTCTTAAAACTACGCTTTAATTAAATTTTAGTTTTACAAAAATATTACAAAAATTTTTCCATAAAAACAATAAAATTTTACTAAAATTTTACAAAAATTTTTCACTTTCAACAAGCAGCAGCAACACAATTATTGTCTTTTTACAAAAAAAGAAAAACAAGAAACTTTATTTAATAAACTTTACTTAATTAATTAATAATTAATTTAGTTTTTTTTTTATTTATTTTTATTAATAAAATATTATTTTAAGAGAAAATTTGTTTAATAGTAATAGGAAGTATATGTATTTGTATGTAAGTATGTATGTATGTGGTAAAATAAGATTCAAGTTACAAAATAGTTTATAATCTTTTAGTATTTAATTGTTTAAAATAGTTTTATTTCATTTAAATATAAATTTAATTTTTATTTTTTTTTATTTTATTTTGGTCGGGTTAGTTTCCATTGTGTGGCTTAAGTTGTGTCCATAAAGAAAAAGTTTCGGCATTTTGTTTTCTTTCTTTTTAATATTTCGGTGAGATAGAGTTAAGATTTGTTAGACTTGAAAAATGATACTTTTTATATCGTACATAAGTATTGTATTGGCGTTTTTGTTAATCTCAGTGTAGTAGTTTTTATTTTAGAAGGATATGTTTATTTAGTTTTTTTTATTTTGTTGTTTTTTAAGTAATTATTTAATTTAATGTTTATTTAATTCTTTATTTACATTATTTATTCTTGCTAAGGATTGTATTCTTTTCATTTAAATTATTGAAATCCATAAAATACTTCCTCCATAATTTCTTCAAAAATTTTAAATGTTTTGAGAATTTGGAAAATTATTTTAAAAACAATCCTTCTTATTTCTTTTCTTCTCATTATCTATTTCTATTGATTATTTAATATCTTAAGTATGTTAGTAAATCATTAATTATTCTGCCTTAAAATTTTTTTATTATTAAGAAAACCTTTTGTTTTTATTATTTTTCTTCTTTTTTTTACTTTAAAAGTAGATTTTATTTTATTTTTTTTCTCGGGGTTTAATTGCTTCAAGCCTTTTTTATAAAACTGTGAAAGAAACTGATTTAAATATTTTTCGATTAATTAAATCACTATGTTAAATACACCATTTCCACTTTAAGTTGAAATAAAAAAATCTTTTTATATACTATCAAAAATATCAGATACATTCATTGCATTCCATTAACTTAATTTAATGCAAAAGTGTTTAGTAGTAGTGCTGCCAAATCATTATAATAATAGATAAACAGCCTTCTAATGAAAGTTTTGATGTGTTTATAACACAGAATAATCATTAAATTGATTTAAACTCTCAGCAATAAGCTTACCGACGCTAAAACTTTCCAAAAATCACTAAGGTCGCTCTGATTGACAAAATTTCAATGAGAAGAAATCTAAAAATGGTCCAAAGAAGTTCCAAAAAAGTGTGTTTATTAAGCATTATAGTTCGATGAAAGAAACCATCATTCAAATCAAGGTCGAGCTTGGTAAACCATACATTCATTAGAAAAGAATACTGTTTTATGAAATTTTTTTATGGCAATTCGAAGAAACATTGTAAATTTCCAATACACCCGAAGGAATTGAAAATATCTTCGATATAATGTTGTTCGATCGAAAACTGAAAGAGAGGAAAATGATGTAAGCTATCGGCATCTCAAATGGCTTTGTAGTTTGTTTCAATATCGTATGGCGGTCAACCCTGCCCTCGTGCATGTAAATACAGGCAGAGAAGTTTCTTGAAATTTAAAAAAATGATTTCAATAAACATGGGAAGATCTTTTTAAAACTTTTCTTTTGTTTATCAATTATTTTTATACAACATGTCAGCATGAGACCGTTGCAGCATAGTAGGTAGTTTATAGACTAAATTCAATCCCCGGTTCAAACATTTCGAACAAAGCGAAATATGAAAAATATTTTTCGGAAACTACTTTCCTGCAGTGCTCAGGATATACTTTTGAGAGTTAATAAAATTAGGTCAGATCAAAATCGAAATTACTTTAATAAACTTAAAAGAGTATAATGCTCTATGACGTTAAAGGCAAACGTTTAAGAAAATTAAGAAATACATATTGAACTGTCTCTCGAAATCAGAACAAACTTCCGAATAAACTCCAAAGACCTTTTAGTAAATCCCTGTTATTGAATTATAGCTTCTCATACTAACGATGGTGCGCATTAGATTTAACTCATGAGTATTGTGATTTACAGTTTAATGTGAACAGAGTTGAAAGCGTTTTCATAACAACTAGTTGCTCTCAGTGGTTTTGACACTTAATTACCGAAAAGATTAAAAAGATTTTAGTTTTTCTAGATGCTGAAGTTTTAATACGAAGAGTAAATACAACATACGAATCTATGTCTAATACTATTGACTAGAAACAATTACTTAAAAGTGATAAATTTTAGTCAATCGATGCTATGGAGCCTATAAAAGATGAGAGGCTGTTATTTATGACAGTATATGAGATCAAAATTAATACTCTAGTATTTTCTGTATATGTTATGGAAATTACTTTCCTGTAATAAGTTACAAATACACCCAACTCTTTTTTTACACCCTAGATACGTTCCTCAGAAATCCGTGTAAAAAAAACCGTGGCGTTTCCTATAGTAAAATGGGGGATACGTTCCATGTCATCTGAAAACCGTGTAAGATGAAATAAAGAACTATATTTACTTCGAAAAAACATGTAAAAAATGTTGAAAACTATAAAATTTCAGAAATGCATACAAATTGTATGTTCATATGGCATTTTATTGAGCATTAAAACTTAAAATACATAATTCATACAGGTGAAAAATTGGTAGAGCAAGCAAAAACCAAAAGAAATCTGTTTATCCAGAATTAAGAACAGAAAAATTAGAA
Organism: Sarcophaga variegata; assembly: GCA_932273835.1. Classification (NCBI taxonomy): domain Eukaryota; kingdom Metazoa; phylum Arthropoda; class Insecta; order Diptera; family Sarcophagidae; genus Sarcophaga; species Sarcophaga variegata. The sequence goes on from OW026362.1 coordinate 68,626,790, forward strand.
TAGAAATAAAGAAAAAATATTTATATAGCTATCATCAAAGCCATCAAATTATCCAATGTTGACTTGCGCCGTCGATTTTTTTATTAAAAAATCTTTTATAGAAAGTTGTAGTTTTGGTTTTTTTAGTTCTTTATACAACTCTTAATACCCAGTAATACAATTATTATTATCTCGTTCGAATTTTAGGGCTCGTTCCATATTAGGATCATTTTTTTTCAACCGTGTAACTTCAAATCTGTGTAAAAAGAAACTGTGTAAAAAAAGAGTTGGGTGTATATGTGTTTACGATCAGTAACGAAACTTTTTGTTAACACAGGAAATTATGCAAAAAATTTGGCCCCTTGACACAAAAAATTAAAAAAGTCATGGGATGTTGTAGGAGTTAAAGTGCTTTTATAGTCAAGCAACTGAGCAATGTAGATTTGAATACTGAAGTAATAGAATAAATTGTCTTCATATTTTTCGAATTATAAATTATATATTGGGACTTTAATTGATCTGCAAATAATCCAACCAAATAGCTTTATGTCTTCTGACCTGCAAGAGACCATAACATCAACGGCAAACATAGATCATTTCTTGTATAAGATGTCATCATCAGAGGAGGGCTTTCTTTTTAAGGGTTTATAGATGGCAACCATATCATTCTAGGAATTGCAACAGCAAACCAATCGCTCACTTAATTGGGAATGTTCTGTTAATTAAAGTTATTATTAAAGGAACAAAAAAAGAAAAGATTGAAAAATGGTTTCAATTAACATTGAAAGATCTTTTTAAAACGTTGCGTTTATTTTTCGATTTATTTTATACAGCATGTCAACATGAGTCACCGTAGTCTAGTAGGTAATGTAATAGATTAATTCACACTAAAGCGTGATTCAACCTCTGGTTCAAACATTTCTAAGAAAGCGAAATATGAAAAAAAATGTCGTCGGCGATTCCTCCCTCCCAGTCTTCTGAAAAAATTCTGAGAGTTTATATAATTAGGAAGGTTGGTAGTGTAATGACGAACGTAATTTAAGATTTAAAGAAACGAGTATCTCTTTTATGTTTTAACCTTTAAAATGGAAATGGTGTATTCTTATAGTCTTAATTTTTTTCATGAAAATTTCTATTTTCTTGCTTTACGTTTAATTTTATAAATATTTATGATATATTTATACAAAATGTTTTCTTTTTTTTTATAAAAATCAACAATATTTAAATGATTAAACCGAATATGTATGTCAATCGAATTAAAATTATAAATCAACATGCAATTGTAAAAAATTATTTCATGTATTAATCATTAATTATTAATGTATTCTTAAATTATGAATATTATTACTAAGAGTAACAAAAAAAAGTAATGAAAAGTTTAAGTTTTTTCTTTTCCTGTTATCTTACTAGAATTAAATATTTAACGTCATAGAAAAATAACAATTTTTAATACAATATTTATGTATGAAATATTTTATAATAAATATATATAACTTTTTATATAAATATGTATGTATGTATTTATAATTTATTTTATTATGCATATTTTATTTTATTTTTAAATGTTTTTTTGTTTTGTTTGTTTTAATCTCTTCAACTACTATCACAATATGGAAATATTCTTTAATTATTTTTATTTTAAATATTAAACGATGTATTTTTCGGATTTCCATTAAAACTAAATATACGAGATAAATTCCTTTGTTTAAAATTAATTACAATATTAATAATGTATGGTATGGTATGTACGGATGTATAGATGTGCATGCACGTATGAATGTGTGTATTCTATGTAAAAAAAAAAACAATCAACAAAAATCTACATTATGATACATTTTTTACGTGCCACACTACCATCACCTTCGCTCATTTGCATTGTCTTTGAACGCATCAAATTCAAATCGGTACGTATGCTAGGCCTTCGGGCATTTGGTGTAACCACACCACATGCATCACTGAAACGCCGTTTAATCGACAGAGCATTCTTTTTCGAACCACCCGTTGACGAGTGTGGTGGCAAAGGTGAGGGTGCACCAAACACGGTCACCACACGACGATGATGATTGGGTGCCATTTCAAGTGGTAAATTAGCTGCCGTAAAAAGTTCATAAAATAGTTCATCAATGCGAAAGTTTTGCTTTGCTGAACACTCTACAAATACGCAACAGTTGTCCTGACCGGCAATATAACCCATAATTTCATCGAGTTGTACGGTTCTATATTAAAAAAGAGGAAAATTGAATTAAAATCGTTCGAATTGTAATAAAAATAATAACTCACCTGTGTTCTTTATCACATTTGTTACCCGCCAATATCATGGGGATTTTGGGTAAGGCTTTTTTCTTAAAACCCGAGCCTGGATTTAGAGCGGCCCACTTTGTTTCCAGTATGTTTTCTCTTAAGCGCACAACTTCTTCAAAAGATTCTCGTGAATCCATGCTGAACACTAAAATGAAGATGTCGCCTGAAAATATGAAAAAAAGAAAAAAATTTGAGTTTTCGTAAAAGGCGAAATGTATTGCGTTTTCAAAGAAAGCAGGTTTTTTCAATAATATTATCATTGCAAGCTTTCTTGCTATTGTTCAGATGTTACGCAAAGCATATTAACTAATTGAAAACTACTCAGGATTATGGAGTAGTTTCTCACATCGACCGCAAACTGTAGTTAAGAAAGCTTATCATACCAATTTTATTTACACTCAGAGCTTTTGTCAAATGAATGCTGAAGAAGAAATAAATTTTCACATCTTTTTCTTCAGGATGTTAAAGTTATGTTTAGAATACAGAAACCAAAACAAAGTCCACTAGACTACTGAAGCATAAACATTTTTAATCCAAATATCCCGCTGGTTACTTGACATTATTGTCTTAGATACCACCACTGCATATTGAATAATGTACGCAGATAAACGGTATCAGCTCTACACATCGTTCGACCTTTGTATATCGTCCTTTGCTAACCTAGTCTAGAACGTAGTTAGTTAGCAAAATATTGAAGTACTGCTAGAAAAATTTTTTTAGAGTTGCTGGGACTACCGTTCACGTATTAAGGCAAACATAACATTGCTCAACAGAACTACAACACAACTTTGCAAATTAACTTTGTTCAACATTAACTGACATTTGGTCTGCCAACTACTTGCTTCGAATTCCACTAATTTTCTCTAGGCATTGTCTGGATAATTTCTACTTCTACTCCACTGAGGGATTTGTCCATATCCAAGCTGGCTATGCTCGTGCTCATTATTCTTTTGTTTATTATAACTCGAATGCGAATTAATCGCATTTGCTTCCACCATTTTATGTCTACAACCTCCTAGTTGGGATTACAACCTAGCTTCTCATGCCACTCATGGTGTGTATGTCAATTTCTTTCATTAATGGCGGCAATTTCTCAGTGATATATCGTTAACTCTCATATGAATGCCAGTACATAAAGATATCATTGGTAATTACGTTGTTAAATTCAAAGCCAGACTAAAAATCTCATAATTTTCGATGTGTTGCAGAGCATAGATGTTCCGACTTACTTATTTACTTAATTGGTCATTACAGCCCTTTAGTCAGGATTACAACCTAGCTACTAAATCTACTCATTTTGTATGTGTCAATTTTATAATTGAGTCTAGGTCCCGCTACTCTTAAACGCCGACTCCGAACGACAAATTTGAGAAAGTTTTCATGGGAATTTTATTCGCTCTCACACAATGATTTGTTCTTGCTTGTAGATTTTCAGCAAAGTTCATAGGAGTTTTGGCAACCTCCTTGGTGACAATTTTTTCACTTGTTTTCGCTCCTTTGACTAATATTCGATTAAAACAAAGCATCTCCCATTTCTGATTTTTTCTCTGCTTTGTCTTGACTTCGAAAGTCTAACCTCTGACGACATTTATTCAGCATAGTTTTGGGCAAATTTTGCTGCTTAAGTGCTATTTTTCCTTAAGGGGTTATGTTATTTTCTGTGGGCGCAAGAAACTTACCCATTATGTCATTTGGAGAGGAATGAATATTGCTTTAACCGGGGTTTGAATTTGGATTTGCTTAGCCATCAATTCGGCACTTTGTTTTTAGAATACGCAAAGCAATGGCAGCGATTACCGAACCGCAATGTAATTCCGATGATCATTTACATTGACCTTCATATGTTAAAACGAAGGTACGTTCCGTTACTTTCCGTGCTCGTTTGGCTAAGCAGGACACATAAAGTTTAACATTCTAAGTTCTAGTCCGTTTTATTTAGACATAAAAACATCTTGTGGATCAGAGCCATTTCAAAATCGAGACACATTTTAAAGACAATGTTTAAATGGATACGTGGACAAAAGGGATTTGGGCCAGAAATGTATCTTTAATTTAAGAAATAAATACGGAATGTTGTCTTCTCTGCTTCTGAGATACTTGATACTACTCTCTGTTGTAAACACTTGAAGCCGGCCTACGTATTTATATGAAATTTATTGCCAAAAAAGGTACAAATTCTTACCTTTTCTCTTATCGCATTTTTTTTTTCTTTTTCTTTATTTTTTCCTCTTATCCAACGTGTGAAGGTAAAGCAAAAAAAAGAACCGAAATTACTTCCTCTTATCTGAACATAATCCTATAAACAGTCAAATTAAACTAAACAATCGAATTGCATTGGGGGGACGGGGCAACATAATGAAACGTCAAGAGGCCAAGAAGGAATGGCCAAAAGATAATAAATAAAGCTTACAATAAAGCGACATTAAATCTTGTATTTCTTTTCATTTATTTTTTTAGAAAACATAAACGTACATATGTATGTACACCTTCGAAGGTCAAACGGGCAGAAGTTGAAAAGAGTTCCTTAAACATGTCTGACGTGGACCAAATAAGATTAAGAAACTATTCAATTTGGCAGTTGCTTTCGAAAGCCTGAACTCATACAGACAGTTACTTATAATTGTCAAAAATTTAACATTTACTTGGCCTTTGACAAGCATAAGAAAAAATGTTTTTTTTGCTTTTTTTGGTCATGTATTGAGCACAAAATATATGTGACCAGCAGCACCTAAACTCAAGTTAAAGAAGTTGAAATAAAAATGACAAAAAAAATGAAGGCAATTTATATCTTAAAATGTAACCACATAAGCACATACCTGAAGACATACATAGAAGAGATTTGAATGCAAATCATTCCAAAAAAAAAAATAAATAAATACGTATGTATTGTACTATGTCTGTATATGGGAAATAAAATTCAGGAAAACTCACACAGAAGATAACGACTGACTAAATTCAAAGGAACCTAAACGGAAGCATCAGTGTATGGCGATGCTATATTGACAGCCATAAAATTCATTCCCATATACACTCCTGTGCAACAACTTGAAAACACTTGCCACTGAGAATGACAAAAAAAAAACAAACGAATATTTGTGCTACTTGGGGAAAGCGTAACAGTAGTGAATAGGAAAAATGCTTTAAGTCGCCTTGAAAAAAAAATGACTTAAGTCTAGTGGGGGGTACATGTCGTTAAGCAGGGTTCTGAGAAATGAAAACACGTTTACAATGGCAAATAAACAATCGTCAGATGTGTAAATAAGAAGACAGGACAGCAACAATGACAACAACAACAACAACAACAAAAGCAAACACAGCATTTTCTAAATGGGAAACAAACAAGAAATAGAAATGATTACCATCGTTAACGAGGGGTCAGTTGGTAATTTGTTGAACTTCACAGCCAACATAAGATAGCAATAAAGCCACGTCTAAAGTTATAATAATTAAGGTGCAGATATGAAGATAAATCGAAGGAGGAAATATTTAAGTCCAAAGACTTCAAATAAAACCTATTGTGGTTTTGTTCAAGCAGTCCAGGTTCGAATCCGAGTGAAGGTGACAGAAAAATTGTGATTTTTTATATTTAAAAACTTCTAAATAATCCACACCGGTAGTAGCCCCTGTAGTCCCTGCTCCCCCTCCAGCGAAACTTATGAGATCAATAGCGAACATCATATAAGAGAGGGGCTCTATCGCTTCTTGAGTGCGAATAGGACTCCATGAACTAATATAGCAAGACAACAAATATACACAAGGGCTGTCTCTAAAGCAAAGAAAAAGGTACATGCCAAATGGTGGTCTTGTCATCCTAGCAACCGTTTAAGTAGCCCAATCACATGCTTAGCTGGGAAAATGGACTTAAAATCAGGCTTAAAAATAATGAAATGCGAGGAACACATACATACATACATAATTGGTCATTGCAATCCTTTAGTCAGGATTACGACCTAGTTTCTCACACCACTTATGTTGTGTGTATTAATTTTATACCTGAGCGGAGGGACCTACAGTTTAAAGTCGGCCCCGAACGACAGATTTTTTTTGAGAAACTTTTTCATGGCAATTTTATTTACTCTCAGAGTTTTTGCCAGAAATCTGCTGAGAGGAAGTCGCCGAAAAATCCTTTTTGTATTTTTGTTTTGATGTCTGGCTTGGAATTTGAAACCCGGGTTTTCGTCTAATAAGCCAACGCACTACCTACTAGACTACGGCGACTTGAAATGGGAAGAACGCTTAACGAAAACAAAAAATGTTTGATGAACACCTGTTTCCGTGCAGTTAAGCGTTCTATTGACTGAAGCCTTTATTTCAAAGAAATGCACCAGATTAGCTACCGTAGTCGCCGTAGTCTAGTAGGTACTGTGTTGGGTTATTAGACATGAGGCCACGGTTCAAATCTCAAGCTAGAAATCTCTCATGCAAAACGAAATATGAACAAATATTTCTTCGGCGACTTCCTCTCAGCAGACTTCTGGCAAAGACTCTGAGAGTAAATAAAATTGCCATGAAAAGTTTCTCAAAAATCTTTCGTTCGGTGTCGACTCCACTCATGTATATAATTAACACACACAATATAAGTGGTGTGAGAAACTAAGTCGTAATCCTAACTAAAGGGTTGTAATGACAAATTATGTATATGTAAAGGGTCCGCCAAATAACTTTTTTTTTGAAAATGCTTTAAAAAAAAAACTACTGAATATTTTCTGAAATTTCTTTTTTTTATTCGAATGTACAATCCTTCCGTTTAATAATGGAAAATAATTTCATTCAAATGGCTGCCTCGGCTGGCCATGCAGTAGCCTACACCAGAAGATGCCGATTTTGGCAAAAAAAAATCATCTTTGAAGTTCATGATGAAGCTCATTTTGATCTTGGCGGGTATGTAAACGAGCAAAATTGTCGCATTTGGGGCACAGAAAACCCGCACGCATACATTGAAAAGCCGACGCACCCAAAACGAGTCACTGTTTGGTGCGGATTTTGATCCAGAGGCATACTTGGGCCATTTTTCTTCGAAAATGAGCTAGGAGTGGCTGTTACATTCAATGGCGATCGTTATCGGGCCATGTTGAACGAATTTTTGTTCACAAAAATTGAAGAGGAGGATATTGGCAACATTTGGTTCCAACAGAACGGCGCTACGTGCCATACAGCCGAAGCTACACTCGATGTTTTGCGCCCTGTTTTTGAAGATTGCATTATCAGCCGCAGAGCTGATGTTTGGCTATCTCGGAGTTGCGATATGACACCGTTGGACTATTATTTGTGGGGTGCCATCAAAGATAAGTGTTACGCCGACAGGCCAGAGACAATTGACGCTTTAAAGGACAATAATCGTGAAGCCATTGGTGAAATACAGCTGCACACAATCGATAATGTGCTTAAAAATTGGACCGATCGTGTAGGCTACTGCATGGCCAGGCGAGGCAGCCATTTGAATGAAATTATTTTCCATTATTAACCGGAAGGATTGTACTTTCAATTAAAAAAAATAAAAAAAGAAATTTGAGACAATATTCAGTAGTTTTTTTTAAAGCATTTAAAAAAAGGTTATTTGGCGGACCCTTTAGATTAGCTACCCATTGATTTACTGCCCAGTAATGCTCAGCATAACGAATTAAACGAATATTTTGAAAACAAATTTACCGACCAACTTTACACCATTTATACATTGCGAGTCTCAATCATTGTTATACTTGTACTGCGGATTTAAAACGAATGCAGTTGTTAGTAATGCTTACATTAAAGAAATTTACAAGACACTGCACTTTAAATGGATGATCTTCAAAGATATTAATTGTTCTTCATTTCTTTTAAGATACATAGGACTGTCATGGAGACGGTGGAGTCGTTCTATTATTTCTTGCCTTTATTACAGTTCCATCAGTAAAGTATTTCCAACTAACTCGTTGATTGTATTACTCTACCGAAGCCATGTCCAAATGCATGGCTTCGAATTGGTACTCACGTATGGTGTGCAATCTATGATATGCAGGGCGTAGACGCATTGTTATACCCATGTTTAAAGCACCGTGGAGTGTGCCATCATGGCAATACTCATGTTAAGCCCAGTAGTAATGTATTACTGTACCAAGAATGTTAGCAGAACCATCTGTATTGTATGTAAACAATGTTTTCTGTGAACATTTGTTGGAAATAAGCAAAGCATTACATATTGTTGGCTAAGTATTGACGTTATCATTTCCCTTATTGATGTTATATTCATTGGGGCACAGAAGCCAGAGATCAGACGAATCTCAAGGGGGATCATTTGAAGTTGATTGAAAAATTCTACTTTTCTGTGGAGACCATTTTTTCGCCTTCTTGAACGTTTCAACATGAATTATTTGGATTGATTTTGAGCACTTCAACCACTGCAGCATTTCTTCACTGCTAGCGTATCAAGATCTTGAGTGTAATCTGGCTGCAGATGGCTGGTAAGAACACACTACCTTGCTTACTACGGCAATCGTCACGAACGATATAGAAGAGGGTGAAACACTTTGCGTTGCCCAAGACTATTGAACAATATTTGGATTTAAATTTTGTGAATGCATTGAGGTCGTCACAGTCTAGGTAGTATGCTGGCTTATTAGACGTGAGACCACGATTCAATCCGCAGGTCAAACCAAAAAAAGGAAAAAATGAAACAAATATTTCTTTGGCACCTTAATCTCAGCAAAGTTCTGGTAAAAAATCTGAGAGGAAATAAAATTGCTTCTCAAAAATCTGATGTTCGGAGTCGACTTTCAATTGTAGGTACCTCCACTCATGTATAAATTAAAACACACGTGGTGTAAGAAGCTAGGTCGTAATGTTGACTGAAGCGCTGTAGTGATCAATACTGTACGTATTTGAAGGGACTGATTGCCCCATTGGCACTAGAAGAATCTGTGCACTCGGATTGTAACTTCAATGTTAAGTACTTTAGATTTTGGTATCAGATTGTATGGTTATCGTTATAAATTATTTCGGTTACAGCATTTTCAATCTGATAAAAAAAATTTTAAATTGTACCACCAAACAATTTTATGACCAAAACATTGCATACGTACTTCTATTGTCACAGCAATAATGGATCAAATAATGAAAACAAATGAAAAAATAAAAAAAAAACGAAAAAAAAACGAAAAAAACGACAATTTTATAGAATATAAATTGACTTTATACAGAAGATTTTGGTATTTTCTTCCTTTATTTCTCTCTTTTTTTTGACACTAAAAAAACGAAAACATCCTAAATACATATTGAGTTTGCGTTTAGGCCCTGTTAGATGATGGTCAAATGAGTAGCACAATAAAAATGAAGGAAGACGGCAAAAAACAAGAGAAGGAATTGCTTGGAATTTTTTCGGAATTATTTTGTGATAAGACATCAAATAGCAAATTGTTAAGCAAATATTTAAACGACAGAGAGGCAGAAAAGAAAAAAAATTAACAAAAATTTAATAAAAAATATTAAATACCGTAAAAATGAATTTAAAAGTAAGGAAAAATAATATTTAAAGATGGACTGTCACCATATGTGCTGTGGTAGAATGTCATTGAAGTTGCTGTATAGTACTTATGAGCCATTATGTAGAGAATGTATGTGAATGTTCAAGATGGAATTGATAAATTAAATTACGATGTTATTAAGCCAATTTGGTCAATGCTATGTTTTTATTAAAAAAAACATATTTTTATTAAATTATATTATACAACAGCATATATTTAAATGTAGGCCCCTCTTAAAGCACTTTTATCCAGAGCTCATTTGCACTTGAGTTAAACGTTTTGAGCTTACCACGCAAGTTCTAGTGGAATATTATTTGCGTGATGTCTTCATAAGCTTTGAGAGTTTACATTGAATTTTCAGTCGTGTTGTCGGCCCGAAGCGATGCCTTAGATAATCCACATTACCTTCTTTAAGGCTCGATAGATTCAAGAAGAAACATGGTTAGGTTAGGTTAGAAGACGTGTACTTGTCAATTAAAACAAGTACAGTACCCGGAGGTCGAATTGACCTATTGTACAACGTCCTAGTTTCTCACACCACTTAAGTTACTTTTATACCTACAGTTTAAAGTCGACTCCGAACGACAGATTTTTTAAGAAACTTTTTCATGGCAATTTTATTTACTCTCATAGTTTTTGCCAGAAATCTGCTGAGAGGAAGTCGCCGAAGAAATACTTTTTGTATTTTTGTCTTGATGCCTGGCCTGGGGCTCGAACCCTGGCTTTACGTCTAACAAGCCAACACACTACCTACTAGACTACGGCGACTTCAGAAGCATGGTCACTACATATTCCTTCCATTTAATCCTAAAATCCTAAGTATGGCTTCCTTTTGTGGCATTGGATTTTTAAGTAGTTGTTGGCGTCTTGTAATTGCCCCAGAAATCCAGAAAATTAAAATTATCTTCCTTACGTACACAATCAGTGATTACAATGGATCATTACAACCCAACAATCAGGATTACGACCTAGCTTCTCATACCACTCATATTGTGTGTGTTAATTTTATACATGAGTGGGGGGACCTACAGTTTATAGTCCACTCCGAACGACAGACTTTTTGAGAAACTTTTTCATGGCAATTTTATTTGACTCTCAGAGTTTTTGCCAGAAATCTGCTGAAAGGAAGTCGCCGAAGAAATACTTTTTGTACTTTTGTCTTAATGTCTGGCCTGGGGCTCGAACCCTGACTTTTCGTCTAATAAGCCAACACACTACCTACTAGACTACGGCGACTTCAGAAACATGGTCACTACATATTCCTTCCATTTAATCCTAAAATCCTAAATGTGGCTTCCTTTTGCGGCATTGGATTTTTAAGTTGTTGTTGGTATCTTGTAATTGCCCCAGAAATCCAGAAAATTAAAATTATCTTCCTTACGTACACAATCAGTGATTACAATTTGTCACTACAACCCTACAATCAGGATTACGACCTAGCTTCTCATACCACTCATATTGTGTGTGTAAGTTTTATACGTAAGTGACAGGACCTACAGTTTAAAGTAGGCCCCAAACGACAGATTTTTGAGAAACTTTTCATGGCAATTTTTATTTACTCTCAGAGTTTTTGCCAGAAGTCTGTTGAAAGGCAGTTGCCAAAGAAAAATATTTTCAAATATTTTCGATTTGTTAGGGATGCCAGAGCTGGCCTTACGTCTAATAAGCCAACCAACTACCTACTAGACTACGGCGACTTCCTTCAGTATCGATTGTTAAATGCGTAAGTGACTTCTAGCATCTCTTTCTTCGAGTTGCAACCGTATAGGACTACCATGAATTTTCTTTCCTTCAATCTCATGGCTAACCGTTGCACTAAACGAATTCACATGGACCATAACCTGATTAGAAAGCCTACTGATAGACTCGATATTCCCCGATATGATTTGAGTACATGAACGATTTGTCAAAGAAGTAGTATTTGACCATAGTCCATCTCATATTTTCACATTCATGACATCTTTGACTATACTCTTCCAAATAAAGGTTTCCACAAAAGCAAGATTTATTTTAAAGTCCTAAGGATATTGTTTGATTGTCAGACACTACGATTGTTTTTCAAGACCTACACTTTAGCAATTTTCGAAGCTGACTTTTGAACACGATCCATTTTTTCTTCCATTCTTTCTTGATTATTTGGCCAAAAACATAGTTCCAAATGCAATACCAGCCATTTGTTTGATTAGATTTTTCCGCAAATTTCGAATAATCTCAAGGCGATGTTCTAAAGTCGTAATAGTCTAGTAGGCAGTGTGTTGGCTCATTAGACGTAAGGCCACGGTTCAAACCCCAGGTCAGACATCTCAAAATACAAAAAAAGTGCGAACAAATATTTCTTTGGCGACTAATTCTCCCCCAATCTCTCCTAAAAATTCTGAAAGTAAATAAAAATTGCCATGAAAGGTTTTTCAAAAGTCTGTCGTTCGAAGTCGACTTTAAACTTTAGGTTTAGTCACTCATGTGTTAAATTAACATACACAACATAAGTGTTATGAGTAGCTAGATCGTAATCCATGACGAACTTTTGTATGTATGTACATATGATGTTCCATACATTACAGATGATTTTGTAATAAAGACTTCAAATGCACTAGGCATTGGTAATTTTAGATTCCTTTGTATTTCAGTCCTTTTTTTTTGGTGTCTGTTCTTTTGGGTGATTCCATTTGGCTTCATTCAAGTCTTAATCGTTTACAAAAGATCCTTTTGCTCCTTTCGGGCATTGAAATCGTTATTTTCATCTTCTGCCCATTTCTGTAGTGCTATTCCTACCATGTACACCATGGCGATTATAGTCATTCGAAACATGCTTTGTAGAAATACATTGGCTCCCGTATAACAACGTGAACAACATCTACAGTAAAGCGCCTATTACCCGATTGTATTTCGCCTGCAAATGCCGACCATTCATTTCGAAGGGGGTGCACACTTGACCTGATCAAAAATAAAAATTTTTGGTATTTGGGTGGATATTTTAAGAGCATAACACTCTATTTCAAAGGGTAATGTGTGCAGGCGAAATTCGACCGTGTAATATGCGCTGAATACCGATATGATTACATTACCGGCTCTCAAAACCTTTTATGCTCAAAATTAGCCAATCTGTCGGTAAAGGGACTGCACTTGTCACAAGGGCCGCTATGTGGGCACAAGTGAGCTTTAGTAATCAAAGTTATAATTTCAACCTACCTATCTGCCTACCTACCTACCGACCTACCTAGCCTGTCTCGGTACAAGCTTTCCTAAATTTTACTTTATGCCCAAATCAGTAAAAAAAAAAATGCTTGACTACTACCCAGTGAAATGTCTACATCCATAACTTTCGTAAGAGTAATTCCATTACGCCTCCGTTTTAAATATTTTTAACGATGAATTGTTCATTCAAGGACATTCTAATTGAGATTTTTCGTAGATTCGTAGAACTTATTAAGATTTTCTTTCACGCAGAGTAGACTGACAATATTCAAGGTTTGCGGAAAATTGTTTTTTTTTGTACCAAACAAATCTCCCAACTAATGAAACATCATTCCGAAAAACATATTATTTTACATTTTATTTCAATTTGTTTTGAAATTTTATTCAATTCAACTTTTTATTTAAATACAGCTGTAGGGTACAACACAAAATAAATATTTTTATGACAACAAACATTTGTTCTTCTCATAAAAAACAAGAATAAAATAGAAATGGAAATGAATATGAAAATAAAAATTATTCGCCTTTGAAGTCATAAAGAAACAAAAAATATATGATCCGATGATATTCTTATTATATTACAAGATTAAATATAATAATATACACACCAAGGGCCATATGAAACGCAGACATACATACAAACATACAATATAATACAATCATAAGAATATTATACTGCAAATATCGTTTTCATTCCAGATATATTCAGAGAATACATACGTATTTTGGGAAATATTTTTATTAAACTCATCATAGTTTATGTCCTAAAGCTGAATGAAACACATGCTCTGTGTCTGTCTTTATAACTTTATTACATATAAATATTCAGTTTTTTCTCACATACATACATATGTACATATGCTTGTGATTATTTTTATGGCTATAAATTTCAAAAGACCATCACATCGTCTATTCACACTTTCAACCATAAGGCGTGCGGTTAGTGGTCAGACACACTTACCCGTTAGAAAGGATAGACGGCGCATTGCCGGGAATGGATGATGACCAGATGTGTCCAGAATATCTAATTGATAGACTTCATTGCGTATGCGATACAATTTACGATGGAAATCCTCAATGGTTGGCGTGTAGGCCTCATCAAAACGATTGCCCAGAAAACGTGCCACTATCGATGATTTGCCCACACGTGATGATCTGTAAATGGAAGAAAAAAAAACCAAATTATTTAAAAATATTACGGGTTAAAATTGCTGCTGGTTTTAGATGTAATCAATGTCAGGGTTAAGGAGAGAGCGAGTATAAATAAACAATTTCTAACTGACCAAACCTGAGTAATATTTGGATTTAAATTTTGTGAATGCATTGAGGTCGTCGTAGTCTACTTGGTAGTACATTGCCTTATTAGCCGTGAGGCCGTGTTTCAAACCTTAGCCCAAAGATCTTGAGCAAAATGAAGTGTGCAGAAATGTTTCTACGGTAACTTCCTCTTAGCAGTTTTCTCAAAAAAATTTGTCGACTTTAAACTGTAGGTCACAAAACTCAAGGATACTATTGTTATGAAAATGAAAAAGCTTGATACTGGTGTTTTGTTTTTACATCGCTTAACATTAAAATTATAAACAAAAGCTACAACAACAAAACAATGCAGTAAACAAACCTGTTTACAAATTATCGTACTGCTTAATATAACAACAAACATCAGCATAAAAAATGGTAAACAAAAATCCACAAACAACACTACAAGAATAAATGTAAACAACGATGTTTACATTGATAGAGATTTCGAGAAGGCGAAATCATGAACATTCGCTTTCAAGAACATTCATCAGACTGTTTACCATGCCATATAAAAGGCGAGGCAAACCACATGACTGAGTTAGTTCAGTTCAGTCAGTATTGTGTGAAGACGCGGTGCGTTTGAAGAGAGTAATCGTGGTTTGAAGATTTCCGTTACATAGATCTGTCGAATAATTATTTAGTGATTGTTATTATTTATGCAAAGGTTATAAACAGAGAATAACAAAGAAAAGAAATTGTTGTTGTTTACATCAAGTTGTGAACAGTGACACACAGAATTTTGCGAATAATAAAGAATCTTAATTAAAACAATACCGCCTCCTTCTCTGGCCTAACGCCCAACTTTCTGCAATATTTAGGAAACACCTAGAATGACATCCATAAGTGGTTTGCTTGTGGTATCGTAATTAGGAATTTTTAATTCCGTTGACTTTACTGTTAACAGGAATTACTGGTATCTAAGGTTTTAAACTAGTTATACTTCTGTGTCTTCTTTGCCCGTAGTGATGGTTATTTATTGTGATTTTTCTGTTTGACAGTATGTATTGAAACCAGGCTGTTATCGAAATCAGAACGTAGTCCTGGCTAAAGAAAAGTAATGGCCAATAATGGTTGGATGTAAGACTTTAGAAAAATTATTCTGTTATTCTGCAAAAAACCTGAATGACAGGGGCACGGAGTATAATTCGTACTTAAATATTTACAACAGCATCCACCTTAATGTATGAAGTTTATTGAAAATATCATGTTTTTTTCCATGGTTTTTCCTTAAGAAATACCTTCTTCTGTCTACAATTAAAGAAACAAAATGGAAGAATACCATCCTTCTTCTCCCTGAGGAATGTGATATAACTGTGGGCAATTTAGTCCAGTTTACTGCTTCTTGTCACAAATGACAGGTTATTGTTGCTCTCATGCTTTAATCAAATCATCAGTCATTGCTTTGTTACGGATTTCCGTTGCCATGTCTGTACACATTAATTGCTCAAGTCGTTCCAGCATGAGAATTAACAATTATTTGTAAGAAAATTATATTTGAGGCGATAAAAACTCACATGTACGAGTGTAGTAGTGTAATTATGTTTTTATGCAGGAGATTTAAATAATTTTCATAATCTGGTATGCCTCATGGATAAATTTTTTTTTAACCAATTCTGTGTAACTGTTTTTGGTGTTTGCATTTGCTGTTGACATAAAGTTTTATCACGTCTTTAAAATTTAATTAACAATCCCATTTGGCAATAATTTAAGGAAAAAATTCTCCTATTTAACATTCGTGTTATTATAAAGGGTGTCTCAGTAAGGATACACTTTTTCGTTTTAATATTGTTACGTTTTTACCTTTTAAAAACGTTTAAAATATGAGTTCGTAGGTAATTAAAATTACCATGAAAAAGTTTCTCAAAAATCTGTCGTTCGGAGTCGCCTTTGAACTGTAGGTCGCACCACTCATGTATTAAATTAACACACACAACATAAGTGACGTGAGAAACTAGGACGTTGTACAATGGGTAAATTCGACCACTCTAACCTAACATAACCTAATCTTTAGTCATTATTACAACATACCTTCTCACACCAACCATGTTGTGTGTGTGTTAATTTTATCCACAAATGGCGGAACCTATAGTTTCTGAACGACAAATTTTTGTGAGACTCTTTTCATGACAATTTTTATTTACTCTCAGAGTTATTGCCATCATAGGACATACCAAGCGAGATGTTACTGCTGCCTTTAGTGCTATTGACTGGGAGTCTACAAAGATGGGTGTGGCAATAAATGAGGGCAAAACGAAATATATATTATCGAAAAGTAGAGACGTGCGGCGTATTGGATCTCAGACTACGGCCGATAACTATAGTTTCGATATAGTCAAGGAATTAATTTATCTCGGCTACGCCGTTACCACCAAAAATGATGTCAGTCTGGAGATCAAGTGCAGAATCACTCTTGCCAACAGGTGCTACAGGCAGTTGGTCTCAATACGCAATTGAGTAGCAGAGACCTCTCTCATACGACAAAACTAATACTCTACCAGGCGTTCATCCTCCGCGTGCTTCTTTATGTCGCACAGGCATGGCCACTATTAAGTACTGACGTAGCAGCCTTTAGATTATTCGGAAGAAAAGTCCTACGTAAGATCTTCGGTGCAGTGTGAGTTGACGATAATTTCCGCATTATATCCAACATTTAGCTGTATGAGCTCCTCAACGACATGGACGTTGTGCAGCGTATTAACATCCAGCGGCTGCGCTGGCTCGGCCATGTCGCTCGAATGGAGGAACATGCTCCGGCGAGACGGGTATTTGATACGGGGATCTGTGGTGGTCGGCGAAGAGGACGACGTTGTTTGCATTGATAGGACCAAATCGAGGAAGTTCTGTCATCGATTGGTGCGACTAACTGCCGTAGGCAAGCAAGAAGCAGAGCATGTGTTAAAGCAAGCCGAAATCTGTTAATCGGGTTGTTAATGGCCAATTAAGTACGTAAGTAAGTAAGTTATTGCCAAGAGACTGCTGAGAGAAACTCGCCAAAGACATATTTTTGAAACAATACTGACTATAGAAGAGATCGGGTAAATTTTTATCGCCTAACGTAATACATCACACAACGATTTTTTACTCTAACGTTACATCTTCTCTATGAAATCTTTCAGTCCACTTTGCTCCACCATGTTTCTTAATGACCTATGTTTAGGTTTTTTTTAAAATTTTTTATTCCATAAAATCCATTGTTTCTCTTACTGAAATGTATGTATAGTGAGCGTCAAAAGAAACTGTACATTAAAAAAATATATACATTAATAAATTACCGTTATTTTTATTTTAAAATTGTTTCATTGCCAGTTTTTAAAATTGAAATAAAATTACAAAAAATTTCGAAATATTGTCAAATTTTTTCGGGCTCTCTCCTTAAGTGGTAAAAGTTGAGTTTGGTGATTGTTAACATTTTTTCAGTACAGTTTCTTTTGACGCAGACTGTATGTATGGCATAAGCAGTTATAATTTAATCTGTAATTAGTTTTATTATCTAATAAGTAGACAAGGTTTCCTGTGGCAAAATGTAATTAAAAAATGTTTTTTGATTTGTGTTCTCTATTTTAATGTCATAAGGACGCTTTCAAATATGAATTATTTAATTCATATAAAAGGATACACTGTAAAGCATTCTAAGTCCCTACTAATACAGATCGATTTAACAGTCCAAAGACTTCAATGCTTAGAACAACCATATACTCCTCAGCAATTTCGGTAGTACACAGGCCATTTTAATAAAAAAAAAAAAGATGGGAAAATTTAATTGAAATTATCCCTTAGAAAACCCTTCAGATTTCATAATTAAACATTAAAAATTATTTCCTAAATGTCTACCATTACTTACCCCAATATCACTAGACGATAACAATTCTTTGAGGTTGGCAGCGTATCATCACACAACATGGCCGAACTAACGATATTATTCGCCAAGAACTCCTCGGTGTCTAAGGCCTCCAAATCATCGGATGTATGATGATCATACTGTTGCTGTAAGTCTGTGTTGTTCATTAGACGTGTGGTGGTATTGACAACGCCATTACTGCCGCTGGGTACATCATCTAGAAAAGTAACAACATGTGAACCCGAACCAGTAACGCCCGAAGCAGTGCCACCCATGCCACTACAACTATTACTACCACCACCACCACCACCAGTACCTGTATTTGTAGCATTGCCACTGGATGCCAATACAGCTGAACCTGTTGCAGACGATTGTGCTGTTGTGCTATTGTGCGTTACAGATTGTGCCACATTATTGGCCATTGTTGTGCCTGTGCCTGTGCCAGTGCCGGTTTCTATTCCGATTCCGCTGCCTATTTTGCCATTAGCCGGCTGTTGTTGTCGCGCATTGTTGGCTGCTGCTGCTGTTGTCATTGTATCTGTGGCAGGCGTTGTTTGTGTTGTGGTTTTCGTATTGCCAAATAGAACCTCCGCATAGTCGTTATTATTGCTACGGGCACAAAACCAATTTTTGCAATGAATCATATTGACATCCGTTGACACCCGTTCAACGTTATGTTATTGTTTCGGATGCTGATGCTGATGCCGATGCTGTTGTTGTTGTTTCGTTATTTTTTACAAACTATTGCTGGTTTTATCAACATTTAGTTGTCAGTGTAGTCAGCGTATCAGTGTGGGAATTGAATCTATTTTTCCGATGAATACATCCTGCTTGCCAAGCAAGCTAAAACAATGGAAAAAAGTTTCCTTTTGAAATGTTTTTCCCTTTTTTTGTTTTTTTTGTTTTTGGTTTTCTCTTGTTTCTGGTCCGATAAACTATTAATTTATCGTTCTGTTCCACCTCCTTTCCATTATGTACCGTTACACGTTAGCAAACACACACATACATATATAGGTATGTTGTATAAAATTTATGCAATGCCAGTGTATTGATGATTTGGTCAGTGGCTTTCATACAAGTGGTGCGCTATACTATCAAGTGGTTTTAGCTTCGACGTTAATATTGCTCAACTACATAATGCTGTTCAGCAACTACTTGATGTTCGTTGCCTATCACTCTATTCCTTTTGACTAAACTTTAGGTTTTTTCTTGCCTCTCAAATAGGTTTCCTTTTCCTCTGCTTCCAATAAACTTTGCTTTTGAAGTGCTCGCCCGTTTTGCCTTGCTGCTCTGGGTGTAATATAATTGCCTATTTTAAGGCCACAAACTAGTAGACCATATCCCATATACCACCACCACCACTACCACCACTACGATTTGTATGTTGTACCACAACAACAACAACAACAACAATGATAATAGTGTTAATAATACATGCCATAAAAAAACTAGGAATTTATTTCCATCTAAAATTGTTTCTTCTTCTTTTTTTTATTGGTTTTGGCTTTATATTGCAATTCCTTGTTTCGTTGGTCCTTTTTTCTTATATTTTTTATTTATTTTTGTATCGGTGGTTTCAATTATTGTGCTGATGCCGTTGCCGCTGCCGCTGCCAATGCCGATGATGATGATGATGATGTTGATGGATACCACTAGAAATTGCGGCAAATAGTTGACCAATTTAATTTGAAACATCCATTTTCAATACACTTGATGTTTAAAAACTGAAAAGATAAAAAGCGTTTAAAAGCGTTTGAAATATTTGCTTATGGAAACCACAAAAACTATGTATAAAAGAAAAACTTTTTTTAATTAAAAACGGCACTTTTGAATATGTATTCATGGTTAGAACTGATATTAATAGACAAAAAGGGTTTAAAATAGTTGCTTAATATACTCAATCGAGTTAATTCATTTTTTTTATTTATTGTTTGTAAAAGGTCTCTAGACTAAGTAAGGAACGTAAGGAAAGCATGTTTAATTGACCCACGCTATAGTTGCCTACTTATTAAGTTATAAGCATTCCAACTAGTGCTGCTTTGCTATTTCAGACTTATTTCAAAGTGTAATAAACGTTTTCTTAGTCTTTAGGTAATCTTTCTTGTGATAAAAGCATTTGGAAAGGTGTCCACCAAACCTTTAAGAAATGCCTGTGAATATGCGATTGCATCTGATACCTAACACTGCTATGTTTTGCAAGGAATAATAAAGTTCCTGTGGAACAGTTCAATGACGTTATTTCTATAAAACTTAAGGATTTTTTAGGGAACCAATACAGTGTAAAATTATAAAAACTAAACACAACGCCTGTGGTTCAAAACCTAGTTTAAACATCTCCAATAAGTGGGAATACGATAAAATATTTTTTCCTCTTAGAAATCGTCTGACAAAAATTCTTAAAGCAAATAAAATTGTCATGAAAAAATTTCTTAAAAATCTGTCATTTGGAGTCGTCATTAAACTGTTGGTCCAGCCATTCATGGATAAAATTAACACACACATCATGGGTGGTGTAAGAAGCTAGGTTGTAATCCTAACTAAAGAGTTGTAATGACCGATTTAGTAAGCAAGTATCGAGGATATAGAAACTTATGATTTTCGGGACCAAAGCTTTGTTAGCTGGAACCGCGATTTCTTTCAAGTATTAATACAAGTTTTTGAGGGCCTTGGTCTGGTAAGAAGGTCCAAGAATTACTTCAGCTAATTTAACTTCCCCGAATACAACTTGCATGAACGGGATCGTACTTTTTAGTATATTTCAAGCATTCTGGAATTTGTACAAGAGAGTGAGATGATGTTAATTTGCATGCATGGGCTCGTGGCGTTTAGTCTATTTCAAGTATTCTGGAACTCGTAAAGGATAGTGAGATGGTGTTAATTAATGACAGTAGGGTACTTAACTCGACGTTGTCAATGTGGCTACTATTTCAGTGCTCTAAAACTAATAGAACACATTGTATTCTAGTGAAATGAAGAAATTTATTCGCGAAGATCGAAGGAGTTTATGTAGATCACATCCCTTCGTGGTACATTGGATTAGACGTTCTTCTATAATCTAATTCATTCCCATATAAATAAAATTAGGTTCAAATTTAATGTCCACAAGCACAACTCCCAATTTCATAGTATAGTAGGTAGAATACTGACTTATTAGACATGAGGCCGCGGTTCAAATACCCTATCAAATATCTCCAACAAAACGAAATTCTCTTTGGCGACTGTCTCTCAGCAAATTTTTTAAAAAAAAAACTCTGAAAGTAAATAAAATTGCCATGACAAGTTTCTAAAAAAAATCTGTCGTTCGGAGTCGACTTTTAAGTACAGGTCCCGCCACTCGTGTATAAAATTAACACACACAACAAAAGTGGTGTGAGAGGATAGATCGTAATACTGACTGAAGGGTTGTAATGTCCAATTATGTAGGCATGTGTGTACTAAGTAGTGCGTTTTTTCGTCCTCCCGTAATCAATGTTCCTATTAACAATATGATAATAACTGAGTAGTAACCATGCCTTGAGAGGTCGTATGGAAAAATCAGAAAATAAACTGAAATATACCGAAAAGATACCCCAGGGTAAAGACTTTTATTTTCTTCTAAATCGGGAACTTTAATAATGCCGGTGCCTTTTGTGTAGTCGCCCTTGGCTAAGAGGTAGTATGTTGGCTTATTACACAAGAGCCCGTGGTTCAAATCCCAGCTCAGATATCTCAATACGAAATATGAAAAAAAATTTCCGGTGACTTCTTCTCAGAAGTCTTTTAGAAAAAAATCCGTAAATAAACTAAAAATTGCCATGAAAAGTTTCTCAAAAATCTGTCGTTCGGAGTAGACTTTAAACTGTAGGTCCCGCCACTCCTGTATAGAATTAAAACACACAACATAAGTGGTGTGAGAAGCTAAATTGTAAGCACGATTGAAGGGTTATAATGACCAATTAAGTAAGTTAGTTATGCTTGATTATTTCTTTCATATACACTGAGCGCCAAAAGTGAGTAAAAACCACTGAAAGAATTCATTTTCTTAGCATAGCGAGAAAAATAAATGAGAATAGTCGAATAAATTTCCAAAAATAAAAACCTTTATTTATTACTTTTAAAATGTTAAAACAAAAATAATAATTCATGATAAAGGAACTTTTTTATACTTAAAAACAAAACTATTTTATACTTAAGAACAAAAGTGTTGACTCACTGTATTTGTCGAGTATTAAATTAAAAATGATACCATTTTAAGCATTTTTAATCAACAACTTGGAGACGATATTTAAATAATTTTTTATAATTTAATCCATTTACGGATTTTTTCACCTCAAATTTACCTGCCAATTTTTAATAAGATAAACCGTTTAAAATACTTTTAAAGCAATTAATTTTACATACCCATACTAGGGGCAATATTTCTTAAATCCCCTTTAAATTACGGCATTTTAATTAAACAGTTTGTTTTAGAGTCAGTTTAAGTAACGCAATTACCAACGTATTTACATGAAAAAGCAACGTTACGCAGAACTGACTGACTGACTGACTGAGTGTTTGCCTTGCTAGCCATATGCTTTTTAATTAATATTTTAATCAGCCGTAATTCAATTAACATAATTATTGTTATGATTATGATAATAATGATGATGATGCCGACGTTGGTAATGAAATCATCCCAGTGGCAGTGGCATCAGCATCAAATACAAAATAACCAAGTTGCTGGCTCAACAAAACACATCAGAAAATTACCATAAAATCATCCAATACAAGGTGTTTCAAATTATTAAATATTTAAATAGGCCCCCACATCGCAATGTAAATTGTAAACGTATGCGTAAATGAAATTCAAATTACCAAACAACAGCAACATACGAACACTGAAAAAAAGTTTAATTAAATGCAGACAACAACAAAACAAAAAAGAAAAAAAAATTGAATTTCAAATTTTTTTTGTTTCCCCCATTGTTGTCGGTGTGATGAACGTGATGAAAATATGAAAATAGTTTTAAAGTTTTCCTAACCAGAAACAACAGAAAAATGCCTCCTCTCTCTCTCTTCCGTTTTATCTTTAAAAGAGGTCCATTAGTGCTGTGGCCATCAGGTAAATTTTGGTACTTTAAAAACCTTTCGTTGTGCTGTTCCATCGCTTTCCGTTATTGTTGTTTTAATTTTAAAACTTAATTGTGTCTGTTAAAAGTGAAAGAGACTGCAATATTTTGTGTAATGCGTTCATCATATCCCTAAAACGTTTTAATGTTAATGGTAGCAAAACTTAATGGATTTGCTGGTTATGGGTCATTCCACGCATTTATGCATACAAAGAAATACGCAAATTCTATCCAAACCAGACACAATGCTCTGCTGTTGTATCGTTTTATACATCTCACATAGACATCCCTTTACGAAGATCTGCTTCTTATTTATGGTAGCAAGGTTTTTCGTGCCCTTACTCTGTTGGTAATCTATATATTGCTTAGACTCGCAGGGCTCTCTCCACTATCAAAAGTCACTTTCTTACCGACGTGTTCTCACACTTCGACTTTCTGAAAATCATGTTCGGTTCTATGACTCTTTAAATTGATTCCCATAAATTTGGTTTTGAGATGTTGACTTCAAATGCAGTGTTATATGCTACTACTGCAAGGAGATTTACTATTATCAAACCTGTCTGCTACAAAAGCTATATATGCTCAAAGGCGTTCAACCCTTAGGCCTCCTACTACCTTAGAAATAAATATCTTGTGCAATGATGAATAATTGTGGAGTCACCTTAAGCTTTACTAGGTCTTCACCCATGTAATCTGCTACATGTACATCCTACCCAGAAGATTCATACATATAACTTGACCTTCAGTCTTCTAGTACCTCCCGTATGAAATGGCATCAAAAAATTGATGAAGGAGATGTATATTGCATACCGATTTCTATACTATAAGAATGTCTATATGATCAATACAGCTCCTGTGAGTTAAAACTGCCGCTTACGATAATTTTTTAACATTTTCCCATGTGCCCGAAAAATTTTCGGAGAGAAGAAAATTTCCTTGGTTATGGAAAATAGCATTGAGTTCGCCCAACACCATCCTGAACAAGATCCAAAGACTAATCTGTTTTTCTATTACTATACCAATGAATTCCCCTCCTCCTAGAGAAAATAATCGGCCAATAATTTCTGAAGGTTAGGTTAAGTCAGGTTGGAGGAAGTGTACTTGTCAATTAAGATAAGTACAGTACCCGGCGGTCGAATTGACCCAACGTCCTAGTATCTCACACCACTTATGTTGTGTGTGTTAATTTTACACATGAGTGGTGGGACTTACAGTTTAAAGTCGATTCCGAACGACAGGTGGTTGAGAAACTTTTTCATGGCAATTTTTATTTACTCTCAGGGTTTTTGCCCTGAAATCTGCTGAAAGGAAGTCGCCGAAGAAATACTTTTTGTATTTTGTCTTTGATGTCTGGCCTGGGGCTCGAACCCAGGCTTTACGTCTAATAAGCCAACACACTACCTACTAGACTAAGGCGACTTCAATAATTTCTGAAAATCTTTGAGAAAAACGTCTCAGCGCTGTCAGCACAGAGGCTTAGGAAGTCTGGCAGATTCTGATAATTTCGTATTGTTCGCTACAGCATCCTACGAGGAGTGATTTTGTCGATCTTTTGGATTCGATATCTACCCTGAACTACGGTAGGATCTATAGGTTTACAATATCTCCTACAATACAATACACGATCTCAACCCCTACTGATAACTGAAAACCGGTATCGAGTAGAGAATCAGATATCCAATGTAATAAACTTCACCTTTTAGTCTGTGTCAGACTTTTCGCTGAATGTGTTGTTTTCTAAGCGTTGTCTTATAAAAGAGTTATGGGAGACTTATATCTCGAAACTGTAGTTAATAATATCTACGTGAGCAGCTTTTCATCGATCAATACTCCCAATAGTAACATTGTACAATCGATGGTTAATCTCAGTAGCATTCGCTAATTCGCTTAGTTTGGGTGACTGATAGGAGTCTGAAGTCCTTGTGGCATTTAAGGGGATGGTATTGCTTACTAGAGTGTTCCTCCCTTGCCTTGGCTCTCGCGGTACAAGTGTTCCCCATTAATTGCGCTGTGGAACTTAAGGTTGAAGAAGAAACATTTTTGGGGAATCTTCGGGTCTTTCCTGTCCATGCCCTTCTGTAAAAGCTCTCTTGACTTTTGAGAGAAATTCGATTGGGGTTCTAATGGGCATAATTACAAAACGTATGTCGGTACGCCTAGTTACCCATATTATGGATATTGATAGCATTGTCAGAATAGTGGAGATGAGAAATCTTAATGATTGTCTTGTTCTACGGGAGTTTAGACTTAGCTACGTTGGTGTATAACTCATTCATTACCTAGACGGTTTAAAGGACGTATCACTAGCGAACATGATGAATTTCGTCAACAATACCGATTGGATCTCGCAGGGATTACCTGAATTCGACCATCTTCTTAGGGTTTTCGGGAAGAAATAATAGAACCTAGGGGATATGACGTCACCACCAGCAAAATATTCAGTATAGTTTGATCTACTTTGTGACTTTTATAGGAGCTCTTTTAGATGACAAAGAAGAAGAATTCATACAATAGTTTCTGTGTAAATGTGCGATTCTAGGGAAACTCGGTAAAGTCAATTTGGTGCAAGTAGCTTACAAGTAAGTGGCTGTCTTGGAATAAATATCTGTTGGATCAAATACTTTTTCTTTATGATGAGATGAGCCCTATTCATGCAGTGGATTTTGTTGAAATACAGGAAAGATAGTTTATAGGAGACTATGTATATTCCCTTGTAATAATTCTCACTTTATTTTTTATGCATTCGTTGGAAGCTTGTGTTCTTCTCAAGGCAAATAAGACTGATTAATAGCAGGGTAAAATATACTTTAAAAAAGAATGCCTTACCAATTACAGCGTTCATGAAAGTCTCCATTATTTGAAAATGTAACGACAGCACCTGTCTTCCATGTTACAGAGACGGGAATAAAGTAAGGCTTTCTAGACCAGGACCTTTTTAATTAATTTTGAGAATAAATTGTGAACTCTATTGGAGGCGAAACATTCGTTTGAGTATTACTCTTAAAATCTCTTTAAAGTTCTGCAAGATAAAAGGAATTATCACCATAATATCGTGAATTTAAAGGACTCTTTTTGGCTATTCATAAGCGGTTTAGCTTTTGTCAAGTTTTCTAATTGTTTTGTAGAACGCTTAAGTATTTTCCGGCGTTGCAGTAGTGCCAAAAACTTTATTTTAAAAGTAACGATGGCCTTTGCAGATTAATGCCACACATTTGAGATTATACGACACTTTGACGTGTATACATATACTATAGTATGTATGTAAACTTTGTATGTAATTCACTTCACTGGCAGTCAAATACACATTGTATGTAACTGTATATATTACAGGCCAGTTTCAATCGATGATTTCATTTGGTTCATGAATAAAGATCAGCGCGTTTCTATCTGACAAAGTGCTTTTTGAACGGCAATGCAAAATGTTCTAATGGGTAAGGTTTCCAAAAAAAAGCAACGAAAATGCTGGAGTTAAAACTGACCTGAAGGCATGCACTGTTTCAGTTCATAGGATATAATGCTTGCAACTCATATGCATCAATGGCTACAACAATTGCTTCCGCCACATACATGTTCTCAAACTGTATTACAATACAAAGGGGAATGAGCAGCAGGAATCCTTAAAATATTCAATGTATGCAGTGAGCACAGGAAAACTTTTATTTAAAAAAAAATCAATTCATTTAAAATATTTTTGGTGGCTGACAATGGCTTTGTATGGGAATATTTACGATTTAAATTGTTTTAAAAAATAGTTGTGAGCTTATTTGCCGGAAGTTTCTGTTGACATTGTTATTATTTATAAAGGAAATATTGACGGATTATTATAACGGCAAGCATGCCAGGTTTTTATGAACTTTAACTAAAGATTTACAAAATTTTTTTTCTAAAATTTGAAATTTATTTCTCTAAAATTAATATAAAAATAAAGAAAAATTATAAAGAAAGGAATTATGCCCATACCATTAAAATGTATACTTATTTAGGCATAAGCGATCTCTTAAAGCAGTAAGATTTTACAACAAAAATGTTTAAAACAAACATTTGATATGGTATTCCTATTTACAAGACGTCCGTCTATAATACCGTCGCTACTCGTATATCTACACTGTCGAACAAAACTAACTGAACAAATCTTACTTAAAGTTAAAAGCAAAGAAGCCATATTTTTAAAATATTTACTGCAATCAAGTGCTTGACTCTAGAATGCCAGGAATTTTGGTTTAAAAACGAATTTTTACTCCATCATTATACTATTCGCACCATTTGCATCAATCTGTGGCTGGGTGCAGTAGTTCTAGGTTTCTTTCTGAATCCAAATTAATGGTTTGATAAAGGTCTGCTCGTGCTCGACATTATCGTATAGAAAAGAAGCAATGATCCACCTCACCATATGTCTCCGTAAAAATAATTTTGATGTGCCATGACATTTTTTGGGGTCAAATCAATTTATCTCTGTTACAAACTAAAATTGGCTGGGGAATTTACAGTAATAGTGCTCAAGAATTTTTCTCACTCCACATACATGAGTGGGGTTTGAACCGTGGCTTTACACTACACACTTCTTACTAGACTACGGTGAACCTGTCCCTAAACCTATTTTTGTTCAATATACAATGTATACATACATACATAATTTTTCAAGACAACCCACCCTTTAGTCAGGATTACGACTTAGTTTTTCACACTACATATGGTGTGTACTTTAATTTTTATACATGAGCGGCGGGACCTGCAGTTTGATGTCGACTTCGAACGACAAATGTTTGAGAAACTTTTCGGGGCAATTTTATTTACTCTCAGAGTTTTTGGTACTGCTATTGAGAAGCAGTTGCCACAGAAATATTTCTTTCATATTTCGTTTTGTTGAAGTTTGAACCGATGCGTCACGTCTAATAAGCCAACACACTACCTACTAGACCACGGCGACTTCAATATACCATGTACAGCGTCAAGTCTCACCACGAAGTAAATACTAATGGGACTTATTGGTAAACTGGCCGTAGTCCTTAATTGTATAGTTTCCGGCTTAGTCGTGCTCAGCAATGGTGCAAAGTTAATTCTTAATGCAACAGATAAAATCATAACAAAATACCAGACGTGGAAATCTAAAAGTCTGAAGTTAACCCTCACTAATCCTTAGCCCATCAGATCTTGAAAGTGCTTAACATGCAAGCTTAATATTTCACACAACGTACATTACACAATTCGCTGTCAACTAGGTCCTTATGTCCTCAAAGATAACAAAGCAATCGTAAACGCATTGTTTACACGACATTTATCACAATTAGGAGATGCCGGACATTTTCAGTAAAAACTATTCAGTGTAGCATAGAAATTTAGGGGCAGAAGTATATTCTGAACTGTTAGATAGAACAGAGAACTGCTTCTCCCACAAAGCGACAAATCTTCCACTGTATAGTCAATAAAGATCTTTTCCTTTGACCAAAATTGCCTATTACTAGATACTGCCCCATAGTTGCTCATGCAAGACCAATAAGGATTCCACTGTAATTTTATATCGTTTCCATGGGAAGGGTGCCTGGGCAGGTATTCTCTAGACCGCTTAATTGATATCGCGTCTGTGAACGTTGAAAACTTCAAAATTCTTTAAACATGAAAAGATTTTATTGCGTAAGATAATGTAAATAAAATTACCATGAAAAGTTTCTCAAAAATCTGTCGTTCGTAGTCGACTTTAAACTGTAGGTCTCACTACTCATGTATAAAATTAACACACAGAACATGAGTGGTGTGACAAACTACGTTGTAATCCTGACTAAAGGATTGTATGGCCAATTATATGTGTATGATTATTATTTTACAGATAATTTTCCCAGAAGGCTATGTCTCCGGATGGTTTTATTTTAAGCACAATATCGATTGGTATCAGAAAATATTCTTATGACTATACAACATTTTTGTAGAATCCTTCATTCTGGCAATTGGTTTCTACTACGTCATGTGTCTAACACAGTGAGATAATGCCTTTGGTTCCAAGCGGCTGTTCCAAACAGTCGCCAAAGTCTAGCACGTAGTGTGTTTATTAGGTAGTGTGCTGTTTAGACGAGATTCAGTGGTTCAAACCACAGCTAAAACATCTCAAACAAAATGAAATATTTCTCACAACAGACTTCTGGTCGAAATTCTGAGCGTAAAATAAAATTGCCATGAAAAGTTTCTCAAAAATCTGTCGTTCTGAGTTGACTTCAAACTGCAAGTCACGCCGCTTATGGAAAATATTAACACACACAACATAAGCGATGTGAGCAGCTGGGGCGTAATCCTGACTGAAGGGTTAAAATGACCTATGAAGTAAATAAATAAGAAAGATTTACTCAACACTTAGTAAATAAGCCTCATCTGAAATGTATTAACGCCTTGAATTTCCAAGCTTGTGTTCTAATAATTCGTTGTCATTTTCTATACGATTCCTACACTATACGTAATACCTTGGAGTACATAATGCCCAGTCTAAAGATCTATTGTTAATTGTTAGGTTGGGAAAAATACTGTACCCGGAGGTCCAGTTGACCCATAGTACAACGTCCTAAAGGGAAGAGTATAAAAGGGGAGATAGTGGAAAAAGAGAGGAAGTAGGAAAGGGAGAATTATGATGCAAAGGAATTACTAACAAAGCACACAAGAGAGCGCGACTACACTATTGAAGCCCTAGCACTTCTCAACCTGCTCAAACTAATAACGAATCTATGGATAGTCTTTATGTCGGCTCTCTACACAAAATGTAAACCCTTAAAGAAACCCCTGCTAAGGGTCTTCAACCTCAACCTACAGTTACAGTTCGATAGTCCCCAACTCTTCCTCATCGCAGCATACCCTGCAATAGCCCAGCTGGGATCTGTTCCAGATCCTTGTCAGCGATCTAATCTCGCAGTGCCCAGCAATAAACCCAATAACTAACCTTAAGTTGCCTTTATCCAAGCCCAGCAGCCAATCTGTGCTTTAGTGCCATAACTACATACATACATACATACATAATTGGTCATTACAACCCTTCAGTCAGGATTACGACCTAGTTTCTTACACCACTTATGTTGTGTGTATTAATTTTAGACATGAGTGTCAAGACCTACAGTATAAAGTCGACTCCGAACGACAGATTTTTGAGAAACTTTTTTGGCAATTTTATTTGCTCTCAGAGTTTTTGCCAGAAGTCGCCGAAGATATACTTTTTGTATTTTGTTTTGATGTCTGGCCTCGGGCTCGTACCCTGGCTTTACGTCTAATAACCAACACACTACCTACTAGACTACGGCGACTTAGTGCCATAACAATAGCCTGATATTTCTACTTTGGAATTAAAAAAATCTGAAGTTATATTATAATAACGATCTTTACAGATAATATTTCACAAACTTTTTATAACATTATGAACGGTCCACTTAAGATTTCAATCATTTAAAGGACTGCCTTTTCGGACAAATGAAAGGTTATCAGTAAACAGACGCATAAACAAAAAAACTTACTTAATCAGCTCGAAATGATGATGATACTGGCACAGGCACACCAATTCTATGGGCAACAATATTCGTTTTATAGTCTAATTTCAGTGCTCACTACGAAACCAAGTGTTGGAGTGTGTTTTTCAAATTTTTAAAAAGATTTTATTTTTTAATTTTTATTTTTAATTTTAAAAACTAAAAAAAAACAAAAAATGGTGCCGTTTAGTAAAGAACAAAATCGTCGCATTTATATCACAGCACTGGTGATATCGTTCCTATTGATAGTCGGCTCCATATACTTGCATTTACGACAGAAGACACACTTGGGTCGCATAAGTTTCCATTTCGATAACGATCGTATGCAACCATCCAGCGGCATTAGTATGTAAATTTTTTGAATAAAATTTTGAATAAAAATTTTTTTAAAATAAAACAAAAACAAAAACGAAATAAAAAGAAAAACTGGATATCGAAAACAATAAAACTACGAATGCAATAAAAAAAAAACAAAAACTAAAAAGAATTTGAATATTTAATGGTGAATACAATTTAAAAAAAATATTTTCATTTATTGTTGTTGTTGTTATTATGTTTTATTTTGAAACAAAAAGAATTATTAAGAAATCATAACAGATTTGATATGGATTTGACCAGTTTACGGCAAAGCGCTGATAAGAAAACTTCACTGTGTACTATTCACACCCATATTCACAGTGTTTTTAAAATCGATAACGGGCTTCTTGTTTTTCAAATAGTTGCGCTAGACAAAATGAATATTTTTTTTTTAATAATAAAATAAAACGTGTTTCATTAAAAATAAATTTATAATCATTAAAACAATAATTTTATTAAAAAAAATTCATAGGAAGCTGTACTGCATTTGACATTCATTTTTAGTGATAATTTGTGATTTCATTAGCAGAGTCTAATACGTTGAAAAATAAACAAAAAAATGGTGGAAATATTTTAATTGGAATTAAATAAATTGAATTAAAATAAAGTAAAATAATTATAAAAAAAAATTACACAAAAATTTGCAAATATGTATATCAAGTGATTACAATTAAAAATTTAAAAAATCTGTAATGCCTGTATGAAAGCATTGGTGGTATTTATGGGTCTATGGGGGCGTGCCTGAAGATATATGGTGATATATCCATCCACCTTTGGCATAACATCGATCTCAATGCACGCCATGGTAATCTACAAAGCGAAATACTATCACCACTCCTAGGAAATTTTGTTAAAAATCATTCTCTTAAGGTGCTGGATACTAACATGTTGGTTGTTTGATCTGTATATGATGAGCATCTGTGTAAAATGCGTATTTAAGAAGTTAAGAGCCAATTGTCAATAAGGCATACAAACATACATACATACATAATTGGTGATTACAACACTTTAGTTAGAATTACGACCTATGTTGTGTTTATTAACTTTATACGTGAGTGATGGGACCTACATTATAAGGACCACTTCGAAAACAGATTTTTGAGAAACTTTTCATGGCAATTTTATTTTACTTTCAGAGTTTTTGGCCAGAAATCTACTAAGAGGAAGTCGCCTAAGAAATATTTGTTCAAATTTCGTTTTGTTGGAGTTGTCTGACCTTAAGAATGTCTGACTTTATGTCAATAAAGCCTTAACGTAAATGCGGCGAAAACCCAGCGAGTGTACTTCACTTGTATACAAAATTAACTTGTTAACTGGTCATTACAACTCTTTAGACACGATTACGACCCAGCTTCTCACACCAATTTTATTTACTTTAAGATTTTTTACCAGAAGTCTACTGAGAGGAGGAAGAAGCCAAAAAAATATTTTTTTTGTTCTAAATATCTGTTTCAACTTCTGACTCTCATCTAATAAGCACACTACTACTAGAATAAGGTGACTTCTAATTAACGTACATAAGATCTGCATATTCAAGCGAGGATGTCCTATGATTTAAATTTTTTTAGAAATTATGGACGTCATTTCATAAACGGTTTACGCCTGTGGAAGAGCATAACCCAAGGTCGAATAATACATGTACTCTGTTGCTCTTTGATTCATATTTTTTTAAGAAGTTACGGTGTACGGGTAATATATTCAGACGCCTACAATTTAGTCCTATCATCCACTACTCTTCTTTGAGAACAACTTCTGCCGCAATGTTTTTGATGATTTAAGACTATCTACTCATAGACATAATGGCGAAAAATTTGGCTGCAATTTTGTCTGTCTATATGTCTATATATGGAGGTTCCTACCCATCCTTTTCCCGTTTTTGATTATCGCACCACAACTTCATAAAAAATTTATAGCATAGGGATCCATATTGAGTGGCTTTTATGGAATAAACGGGTTAAGTTGAGAATTAATAACGTTTTTCCATTTAAGCGGATGATTGATCTACCATAGCTGGTCCAGCATTTTTGTATGAATTTCTAGTAGATAAGGTTTTGCCTTATTAAACGAGAAGCAGTGATTCAACCCCTGACTAAGGCATTTCGAACAGAACGAAACATCAAAAAATACTTCTTTCAACAGCTTTCTCTCAGCAGTCTTCTGGCAAAAACTCTGTGAATAAAATAATAAAAATTGCAATGAAAATTTTCTGAGATCTATAATTAGGAGTCTACTTTGAAATGTAGGTCCTGCCACTCATGGATAAGATTAACACGCACAACATACAGTCACATACGGACCCCCTAAAAATCATTTTTTTTAAATGATAATATATGGACAAGTCACCTGATTTTTGCGCCAAATTTTTTGTTTTCCGTCACAGCCGAACAAACTATATTTGTTCTCATCACTAAATATTACATTCGCCCAAAAATCAGTTGACTTGTTCATATATTATTGGGCAAATTCCAATCGTGACTTTTTTCTCGGCACTC
This sequence comes from Sarcophaga variegata, assembly GCA_932273835.1. Taxonomy (NCBI): domain Eukaryota; kingdom Metazoa; phylum Arthropoda; class Insecta; order Diptera; family Sarcophagidae; genus Sarcophaga; species Sarcophaga variegata. The sequence continues at coordinate 68,660,333 of OW026362.1, forward strand.
GGCTTCGGAAACCGTTCTTTCAGAAAACACTTCGAACTGTTTCGGAATGCACAATAACACTGTGATCACTTTCCGAGGTATTTCGTATTTCTACGGCTGTAGTCCTAAGATTTTATCCACAATACCTTTTATATACCGTATATACGAAATATACGTCGTACGTATAACTTTCTGTGGTGCCATATTGGTTTTAAGCAAACTGCAGTCACAAATTCATAGATTTTGAGAATCTTTTTTCTTTATTTAAGTAAATGTGTCGTTACAGACGCTAATGTAAAGAAATTTTAGATTAGAAGTTCATTACTTTAAAAAAAAATGATTTTTAGGGGGGGTACGTAAGTGTGACTGTAAGTGGTTTAAGAAGCTAGGTTGTAATCCTGACTAAAGGGTTGTAATGACCAATGAAGTAAGTAAGTAACGTTACGTTATACTCTCCAGAGAGATACTGTGTCAAATTGCTTACTAAATAAATTATTTGGAATGGATTAAACCCTCCTAGTTGTTAAAATTCGAAAGTTATGGTGAAAATGTTCTTTTATCTTTGCCCGCTTGAGAACCTGGATTTCTCGATTGTGTGGTTAAGCATTACGCAATAATTCTGAGTGTAAATAAATGAATTGCTATGAACATTTTCTTAAAAAATCTGTCGTTCGGAGTCGACTTTAAAATGTGGGATCCGTCACTCATGTATAAAATTAACGCACACAACATAATGCTGTGAGAAACTAGGTCTTAATCCTAACTAAAGGGATGTAATGACCAATTATGTAGGTACGTGTGTAGTTAAGCTTTATAATCACCACACTATTTGAGGGTGTGAATGGATTTTAAAATACAATCAGGTAAAAAATATAATAAGATAAAGACAGTGGAGATACTGGAAGATGATGGGATTGGGGTGAACATGACCAAATCAGTTATACTTGTACCGTTTATATCACAGTTTCTCTGTGATATACAGAGAACATAAAGACAATGTATGTGCTATAAAAGTTGGAAAGTGACCGAATAATATCTAGAGAAATACAAAAATATTTATATCAAAGTATTCGAGATATACCCGACCGTCAGATACAATTGTAATAGAAACCTACCATATGGGGTAATACTGCAGGGTGGTTCTTGAAAGAATTGTTCACGACTTACTACAACAAATTAAATTCCAATCTGTTTTTGATTTTGTATACGATACTTTTGCATTTTAATTTCTAATAATTCTTTTCACATTTACTATACTTTTGCGTATACGCCGAACATGGTAGCATAAGTAATTATTGTTCAGACGTTTAGTTACAAAATCTTTTCCTTTTCTTTCCATAGAAAATTCAACCTGGCCAGCTGACAGCGATTACGAGTCAAAAACTATAAAATATGATGAAGAGAGTGGTAGAACAACAATTCAACCGGACAGTGAAAGCGACGAAAGGGAAAAGTCTTCCTCTAAAGAAATTACCAGCGGTGGCTATAAAACAGTTTATTTTGAAGCGGAAAACAGCTCAACAAACTCTAATTCCACCGAAGAAATTCTAGACGGAGATATGGAATCTGATACGATCGATGATTACAATACAAAATGTCTGCACTGTTTGTGCATGACTCTGAATGAATGTAAACCAACCATATGTGGTTCTGTGTCTTGTGGCAAATACATGATATCGCAGTTTTACTGGTCGGATGCTGGTCAACCGAGAGTAGAGGATGGAAGGTCATACTTAAGCGATTCAATTGGTAAAGAAAAGAAATGGAATTCATTTAACAAAAAAAGAAAAGAAAATATTCTTTAAAGTTTTATTTGTTTGTTTGCTTTTAGAACATTACAAATGTGCAAATGATGACAAGTGTTCTCAACGTGCCGTACGTCAATATTTCGAAAGATATCGAAGAGATTGTAATAAGGATGGCGTTATCGACTGTAGAGATCAAATCGCTATACATCTTTTGGGACCAAGTGGCTGCTTAAGACTGAATGTTAGCCAAAAACATGAAGATCGTATGAATAATTGTTTTAAAGCCAAAAACCACGATTATTTGTATTCATCTTTTGAAGTAGAGAGTGACGATTATTGACAATTCGAGTATATTTGTTAATAAATTTAAATTTTTTTAATTAAAAATTATTTCATAGTCTAAGATATTGTTTAAAAAATAAATATAGGGTTAACGTAATAATAAAAAATTTAAATTTGTTAATATTTTTCTAAATGCGAACTCATGTGGAAAAGCCTCTACCTATTCAATACGGCTGCTTCGTACTGTCTCATGTTTTCAGTTACAAATTTCTATTGGATCTGCTAACAGGAACTTCTGAACTTTGGCAGTTGATAACTGTCATATTGCTGGAGCTACATCGAACAAATTAGTTGTCGTTTATTCAGTTTGTTTTGCCAAATCCCTATGAACAGATAAAGTATTGAACAACACGTCCAAATAAGAAAATGTTCTTATCAAAATGGGAGTTTCATTCGGTCAACGTACCTCGCAAAATATCGCCTTCTGCCATGAGATCCATTTCTGGATTAATGGGTACGTGAACAAACAAAATCATCGCATTTGGGATGATACGAATCCACATGAAATCTAAGAGCTGCCAATGCATGTCGAAAAAGACCACGTATAGTATGGATTTTGGTGGCATCTACGGTCCATATTTCTTCGAGAACTACGTAAGCCAAGTTATCATTATAGGTCAATAATTACCACTTATTTTTAACGCAAATTGGATGATCTGACCGCCAACGAGTTGTGGTTTGAAAAGAACGGAGTTATGTGTTCAACAACTCATGCCAAATTGCACATTACGTACAAGCGATTTGAAGGCATGATCATGTAATATGGATGTGATGAGAGCGGATCATCGATATCATGCAATTTTGCTTCGTTAATGTTTTTCTTTTGAATTTTTCTGAAGTCGCAGGTGTATGAGTCTAAGCATATAGTGGTCATCAAAGCCAATATACCTCATAACATCGTTCAACTTTCGTCTGATTTATGCTCCAGTGTCTTTCAAAAAATTCTACAGCCAAGTTAGAAACCGTAAGTAGTCTAGTAGGTAGTGTGTTGGCTTATTAGACGTAAAGCCAGGGTTCCAGCCCCAGGCCAGACATCAAGATAAAATACAAAAAGTATTTCTTCGGCTACTTCCTCTCAGCAGATTTCTGGCAAAAGCTCTGAGAGTAAATAAAATTGCCATGAAAAAGTTTCTCAAAAATCTGTCGTTCGGAGTCGACTTTAAACTGTAAGTCCCGCCACTCATGTATAAAATTAACACACACAACATAAGTGGTGGGAGAAACTAGGACGTTGTACAATGGGTCAATTCGACCTTCAGGTACTGTACTTGTCTTAATTGACAAGTACACGTCCTCTAACCTAACCTAACCTACAAACCGACCGAGTGCACGTCTATAAAATCCCAAGAGCTGACCAAGTTAGCGGATCAGTCTTGCCTGCTTATAATTCTCCTATCAAGACTAGGTTCAGAGGTGGTAAAGTCAATTTTACTCAGAGCTTGGAGATCCTGAGGTGGTATAGAGTAGTTCCCAGAACGATTACTGTGCACTGCGACATATATCGCATGTTGTCTGGCCAATAATTGGAACTCAATTAAGCATAATAAGATGGATCAAGAGGGGTATTATTCAGCTTACTTGGTGTCTGTATTATTATCATACATACATACATACATACATACATACATACATACATACATACATACATACATACATACTTTAATATGGCTACCCCGCCATACTTAATGGAGATTCTGAACAATTAATTTCAGTACAGGAAGGTAATATACCTAACGGATGAGGGAGAGAAGGAATACCTAGTGACGGCGGAAGTCCCGCAGGGCTCTGTACTTGGGCCACTACTATGGAACCTTATGTACGATGGAGTACTTCGACTGCGATTGCCAAGCGGGACTACAATTGTGGGCTTTGCAGATGACATTGCCATAGTCTCGGTAGCTAAAACGGTAGGAGAAATAGAGGAGAAAACGAACACAGCGATTCGAAATGTTGGAGCATGGCTGGATGAGGCAGGTTTTACACTTGCTGCACATAAAACGGAGGCCGTCTTGATAAGCGGCCGGAATATAGTGGAGAAGATGGAAGTGACCGTTGGATTCACAAGGATCGAATCGAAGAGGGCGATAAAATACCTGGGAGTGATTACCGACGACAGGTTGAACTTCAAGGAGCACGTGAAATACATCGGTGAAAAAGCATCTGTAACACAGGGAGCACTAGCGAAGATGATGCCAAATATTGGAGGACCAGGTCCATTTAAAAGGAGAAAAATTTCGGCGGTAGTAACGTCGATAATGCTGTATGCTTGCTTGGGGACGACGAGGAGGATACTGTCCTCCCTGTATCGTCTAAGCTTGTCTGATGAAGCAGTTTTGGTATTGGCAAAGACAATACCAATAGATATATTGGCGGATGAGATGAGAGGGATATACCTTCGCCGTATCGAGTACCCGGGACAAATGGCGGCTATAAAAGCGGAGGAACGAAGGACTTCCATGCACAAATGGCAGTCACGATGGGAGAGCAGTTTAAAGGGAAGATGGACATTTCGTCTTGTCCCTGATGTAACCCTTTTGATGAAGAACGGACATTGCGAGTTGAACTACTACGTGACCCAGTTCCTAACTGGTCATGGGTGGTTCAGGAAGTACCTGCACAGATTTGATCATGACACTTCCCCTATATGCCCAAACTGTGTAGATGAGGATGAAGATGCGGAGCATATTTTAATATGCTGTCCCAGATTTAGATGGCCGGGAGAAACGTATTTAGGACCAAACCGGCTAATGGAAGAGCTGTTGAATTGTAGGATTCTATGCAGTCAATATAGTCAGAGAATGGCTGAAGTTATGATAGAACTCCGAAGATTGGAGGAACGGAGGCGAAATTTAAATTAATGTGATAAAGCTTTCAAGCTAACCAGCCCTCCGCATATTAATACTTCACGGCAGTCCCGCGGGGGGAGAGTGGTTGAAGTGGTGGGTTTAGTACGTAGGCACCAGTGATGGTGAATCGTGCACTCTTTTGTTGGAACAAAAGTGTCTTTCGAAGATTCCCACCTCCGGCTCAAGACAAAAAAAAGAAACACATACATACATATATAATTGGTTTTTATAACCCTTTAGTCCGGATTACGACCTAGTTTCTCACACCACTTATGTTATGTGTGATAATTTTATACAGGAGTTACCAGACCTACAGATTAAATTCAACTACGAACGACAGACTTTTGAGAAACTTTTCATGGCAATTCTTATTCACTCGCAGAGTGAATTGCCGAGAGCAATTCGCCGTAGAAATATTTTTCCACATTCTGTTTTGTTGGTTCGGTTTAAAACGAGGCCTCACGTCTAATAAGCCAACATACTTCTTACTAGACTACGGCGACTTCGTATTTTTTACCATATTGCAACTTTATTGAGAACAGAAGGCAACTGTGTGAGGAAAATTAAGTTATCAATCCAACGAACCTCACCGTGCTGAAGCCATTATCAGGCTTAAGTCAATGACAGTGAATTCACATTATGACATTACTTGTGTGTCATCTTGTAAATTTTGAGTTAAATTTTTGGCACTCATGCTATCAAGGAAATTGTGTCTAAAACATTGAGTCTTTATGAGCCTATGCATGCTTATTTTGCTTAAAAAAATACGGAAAAATGCTAGTCACGCAATATAAATTAAGGTGAGTTTATCTATTTTAATGACTATATTTTGTTCACTTCAAACAAAAAAACGAGTCATTTTGGTGCGATTACTCACTGACGATTCCTTAAAGCTCTTTATTCCCATACCATCATCTACTCTCTTAGCCGCAATTTCCTTCTTCGTTTTTCAAATATCCTGTGCAAAAGGGCAAAATCATCTACTTTTCCCATATTCGTAGACATTTTATTAAGCCAAGAGGCAAGTAGAAAGAGAAAGAGAAAGACAGAGAGTGAGAGACCGAATGAAAGAAAATTTTAATAACAAAAGAAAGTAAAATTAATTCGTAATTTACCTTCGCTGGCATAATATGCTGCGTTGAAATTCATTAAAGTGAACAATAAAAACCAAAAACACAAAAGGATTTTTGCCATTTCTTAAGCGCTTTAAGGACATACATACACATACACACACACAGACAAAAATAAGGAAGCAAAACGTCCAGTAAGTTTTACTTTATAAGCGAAATGTAATTACTTTACATTGAATGCCTTTGGTTGCAAAGGGTTTTCGGTTATACATTTTACTTTCAACTTAAGATTTAATGGAGGAGTAATTAAAGTAAAATTAGACAATAAATGAAAATCTTATTTAACGAATTTCATTGATTAAAATTAAAAGTGTATTTCATTTCAAATTAAATTAAAAACTAATTTAACTGAACAAGTGCTTTTAAGAGTTGAAATTTTGTTTAATTTTAAAAGACAAATAATGGGATGAGACCGAATTTGCAAAACAGAATTCCAAATTTGTTTAAAATAAATAATAACACAATGCGACAAAATAAAATAAATGAAATACACCCAGCAAATTACACACTGAAAGTTGTGAGTTTTGTTGAGTAGAACTCAAAAATATTTTTTTTATATTTCTTGAACCCTCCAAACTTGTTTTATTTGACAATAAACTGTTTGTTTTGGACTTTACGCACGAATTTATTGATTACACAAACATTTCTGAATCGATTTCCAAAATTTAAACATTATTAGAAAGGAAAGAGATGGATCTTTAAAACGGTATACAGATGTATATTATTTAACTTAATATACTATGGGGTTTGATAAGGTAAACTTGACAAATGCGAATTTTTTTCATATTTTTTCAAGTTTGTCCGTTCATAGTAGCAAAATTTAATTAAAAAATATACAATAAATAATGACATCCTGAAAGTGTATTATCTTGTGAAGAGATTGACACTTCGTTTGATCAAATCGGACAAAAAATTCCGTAGTTATTATTTAAAGAGTCTAACAGTCGTGTTATATTTTTCATATACTCGTATATATTCTTCAATTTTTTTAGTTCAAAAATTCTTAATTGTTTTTAACAAAATGCGTCAATTTCACGTTTGAGCGACCCCCAGAAGTTGGACAATGGTTGCGCAAAGAGAAATAATAATATTAGCAAAAAACACAAATATTAGCCGACTTCTGACATATTTGCGATAAACAGTGAAAATCCATCAAAACTTTTGAAAATTTTTGAACTGAAAGTTCATATGATTAGATGACATATATAAAAAATATAACACGACTATTATATTACATATTTAAATGATAACTACGGTAATTTTTATCCGATTTGATCAAACGAAGTATCATTCTCTTCACAAGATAATGTACTTTCAGAATGTCATCACTTATTTTATATTTTTTAATTAAATTTTGCAATTAAGAATAGCTAAACTTGAAAAAATAAGAAAAAAAAAAAATATTTTCCAAGTTTACCCCATCAAAACTCATAACATATAAGATTGAACCATATGGTTATGTATACCCTTTTAAAGGCTCATCTGTCCCCTTTTCAAAAAACTTTGGATTTTGAAAATAGGTTCAAAAATATTTGGGTACTCAATAATTTTGTGTAAAAAATTTAAAAAAATTGTTTTTTTCTTAGCCAGAAACAGGCTAGATTGGACAACACAAAAGTTACATAACGGTGAGGCCTGGCATTGTCCTGATTAAATACACATGAACTCTTACAAAGCAGGGCCATCAATTAAATGGCTGTAGTTCCTTAGTAAGAGAATCATACTCTTTATTTAATTGTTTTCTAAAATAAAATAAAACAAATTGCGTGTGAGATATCAGTGAAATTTGTTTATTCGCTTGAATGACCTATTGATGCCATTATATGTGGAATATAAAATCGTTTTAAGATCCGCCACGGCATAATGCTTTCGAAATGTGCAAATTTTAATTGGCTCTGACGCATAAATCAGGCTGTGTTTGTCCGATTGCATGGGTTATGTTGACTGTAAGGATCACAGTGGTATGTAGTTTATTCCCAAACACTTGTGTTTTAAGAAAACCCCATAAGGAATACTTTAACGAAGTTAAAACCCACGATTTTAGGGGCCAGTTCACATCACCTCCACGTGAGATGACTATGCCCTTAAATCGTTTGTGCATTATATCCAAATATGACTAAAGCTGTGTTGCACGTAGATCAATCAGATTTAAACTACATTCCTTGGTATCCGGATCATCCAATTCGGGATAAAAGAAGTTGAAAATCATCAAATTATAGTGTTCGCTATTGACATTAATGGATTTTCATTTACAAACGTAGTCGCCGTAGTCTAGTAGGTAATGTGTTGGCTTATTAGGCGTAAAGCCAGGGTTCCAGACCCAGGTCAGACATCAAAACAAAATACAAAAATAAATTTATTCGCGACTTTCTCTCAGCAGATTTCTGGCAAAAACTCCGAGAGTAAATAAAATTGGCATGAAAAGTTTCTCAAAAATCTATGGTTCGGAGTCGACTTTAAACTGTAGGTCCCGCCGCTCATGTATAAAACTAACACACACAACATAAGTGGTGTGAGAAACTAGGTCGTAATCCTGACTGAAGGGTTGTAATGGCCAATTATGTATGTATGTAGGCGCTAAGGCACTTGGCATGAAGGACAGTAAAAGTCAAGTCAAATGCCTTGCAAAACATTCTTCTTTTGATTTATGAAAAAAATTTGATATTTTAAGAAATCCCAAGAAATTCTTCACATTATTCCACTTTGTTATTTTAAATCCTTTTTAACGTTGATATGCCATACAAAACTTGTGTAACCCTAAACAAGAAAAGGTTGTTTAAGGTGCACTTGTTCATTATTATAAAACAGTGGCATTTAAAAAACAAATTTTTCTTAACAGGCGGGTACGCCTTTAACTTTTCCATTAACAAAATATTTTCTTAATAAACAAAAATTATTAAACAAAACAAAAAAAACACACAACAGATGCCTTTTCAAATGTCAAAAAATATTCGCAAGCCATTCTGCTTTAGGAAAATTTAATATTTTCTCATTGGCCGTATAATGTTCTTTAGACGCCTACACAGCCAGCTGCTACCCACTTATTTTAGTCAATTTTGTAACACAAAATTTTTGAAAGTTTCACAAAAAAAAATTCAAAAAGTATTTGAAAATACAATGGAGTAAATGTCAAATGAATAAATATTTTATCCTTTCGAGTGAAAGTGAATGGCATTAGTTGGCATTTTTAAAAATACTTAAAAATTAATAGTAAAAAATGATGATTCTTTTAAGCCAAAATACTGAAATTCATGATTCATTAGTTTTGGTAGAATTTGGCGGTTGTTGATGCCATAATTTCGTATGACTTGCAAAAATATTTCATTTAAATCCTTAAAAGAAAGAAAAATATTTTTAACTTTTGCTATTATAAGCTAAATTATAAGCATGAGAATACTTCTTAGTGAACAATATATTTTAAGCCTAAGCCTACACCTGCAAAATGCCTTAAATTTTCATAAATCTTTAAGAATGACTTAGGGTTGGCCCTCACTGTCAAAGGCAAGCACTGTAGATCGATGATTACCAATCTCATTTGGCTTTCATTCGGTGGTGTATATACCAACGACAGTTATTTTCAAGCGGACATATGCCACACAGCTCATACTACATTCTGCACGAGCAATTTGAAGACATAGTCATCTCACACGGAGATGATGTAAACTGACTGCGGAGATCGTGCGATTTTACCCCGTTAGATTTTTCCTTGTGTGGTTATTGTAAGTCGCGGATATATGCAATTTAATCACAAACTATAATCCATGCTAGTGAGCATATTCAGCTGGAGCTATGGAAAATTGGATATTTCTACCCATGAGAAGCCGTGACGGATATTCGGACAATGTTATACGCCACATGAAGTCGCCGTAGTCTAGTGGGTAGTGTGTTAGCTTATTAGACGTAAAGCGTAGGCCAGTCATAGAAACAAAGTACAAAAAGTATTTCTTTGGCGACTTCCACTCAGCAGATTTCTGGCAAAAACTCTGAGAGTAAATAAAATTGCCATGAAAAAGTTTCTCAAAAATCTGTCGTTCAGAGACGACTTTAAAGTGTAGGTCCCATCACTCATGTATAAAATTAACACACACAACATGAGTGATATGAGAAGCTATGCCGTAATCCTGACTGAAGGGTTGTAATGGCCAATTATGTATGTATGTATGTTATACCCCACATATAGTGGCATCACCAAGCCTTTCAAACGAATAAAAAATTTCAAACACTTCGTTTTATTTAAATTTCAAAATAGGAAGCACTTAATTAACGACCCAATATAAGCGGTAAGAGAATATTTTTCAAAGGAAGGTAAATACAAGGATATATTGAATTATTTTTCTGTAATTTTATTTACTCAGAGTTTTTGCCAGAAATCTGCTGAGAGGAAGTCGCCGAAGAAAAACCCATTTTGTATATTGTCTTGATGTTTGGCCTGGGGCTCGAACCCTGGCTTTACGTCTAATAAGCCAACACACTACTAGACTACTTACTAGACTACGGCGACTAATGGAAATCATAAAACTGAGTTGATTTTCTTTATTATGCTAGCAGAAGACATTTATAATTTATTTTCTAGCAGATTTAAGTGGTAATACCCTATTGAAGTATCATAATAATACTCATGAATGTCTTTCTCAAAATACTACGATACTATGATAATATAATTGCTTTCAAATAATTGTCAAAACAAAATTAGCAATTCCAAAAGAAAATAAAATAAAAAATCATTCCTTAAAACCCCATAAAAGAACCCACACACACAAAAAACATGAAACATGAGTCCAAATTCAACAAATCAGATTGTTGTTGTTCTCTTATTAATAATTTTTTTGTTTTGTTGTTTCTTTATCTCAAAAAGCCAACAAATACTACTACTTGCTGGCATATGAAGCAAAATAAAATCATGACTGACAATAAATAAAAGGATAGAAAATTTAACACACACACACACTGCTTTTTAGATGATGGTTTCAATACAATGACAATATTCACTGCTACACGCACACAAGTGTTCTTTTGTAAAGACTTATGTGATACCCACACACCCACATTAACACCCACATTTCTGCACATATTTAAACAAAAATCACTTAAACCTACAACCATATGATGAGACATGCATGAATTGGTTGTTGTAGGCAACATTTCTTTCGAAATAAATCGATTATTGACTGCTTGTCTATGTTTCTATTGATTTTATTTCATTAAAAAGAGAAATTTCCAAAAAGGAATCGAACAGAAAAAGGAATGCCTTTGTTAAAAAGGCAAAAATTCTATGGAATAATACGATAATATTTTAGCCTTTGTTTTCGATTCTAAATTGCTAATGTACGAGGTGTTTTCAAAAAGAAAATAAAAGGTAGACCCTGCATATATATTTTGTCTTCTTTTTTTTTCTCCTTTTTTCAGTTTGCTATTCAAATTTTAATCAATTTCGATACGTATATTTTAATTTATCGTAACTGAACACTTTTAAAAAGGACGAAAACCTACTAAAACGTTTAAATATTTGCCACTTACAACAAATTTTATATAAAATTATCCACGTACTCTCACTTTCTGTCCTATTTGTACCAAAATTCTTCAGCAGCACGACAAAATTTTGCAAAATTACACAACATATCGCAATTTTCTTAACAACCATCTCTAAGACAGGTAATAAATGTCATTAAAACATACTCCAAGTGCCTTATTTCAAGAGCCCAAGTGTTGAGTAAGTATGACTACCAGTAACTTTTTCCATTTAGCATCCATTACCATGTCTTCTAGCCTGCCGTAGTCATTCGATAACTTTGTGTGTAAGTGTTACGAGTACTTGCTGCTGTCTCAGGTCTCCGGTAAATAAAGTGTTTAAATGCTTTTCCTGCTCTTAACAAATTATTGTTTTTGACATAGAAAAATAGAAATTATTTGAGCAATATTTTATTAAATTTTATATTAATTTTGTTCATTATTTATGAAAAATTCCTCATGCTTTTATGAAAAATGTCAAATTAGATAAAAAACATTGAAAATTATTTGCCATTAAATGTTAAAACGTCAAGCATAACATTAAAGAGATAACATAGGAGTACAACAACAATTGATCAAGTAAGATTATATGATGCTCAACCAACCCATTTGATTTTTTTGGAATAATGCTAGCGAGCGTTATTAATAAACCGACATGATTCTATAAACGGTTTAAGGTAGACCGAGGTATTATCCCTTTCAGTTAAAGTACTTTTGTAGCAACTTTCATTCGAAATTTAGCTACGATTTCTGCAGCAGCAAAGGTTAAGGTTTATGTTTGTCAATTGAGACAAGTATAGTACAAGGAGGTTAAGTTGACCCATTGTGCAATGTCCTAAAGGGGAGGGAATAATAAGGTAGATAGGAAAAAAGGAAAGGAAGAATAAGAAAGCGGAGGAATAACACAGACTAACATACACACAACAGAGCAAACAAAGGTCAATATGTTGAGATAGCATTTAAAAGTTAAATTGCTTACCGACAAACTCAAGATACCCAGCCAGATTCGAATGCAGTTGAAAACAGTCCATATTTTATCGTGGTTTTTCAAATTTTATAAAAGTAAGTGCTTAAAAGTAGTCGCCGTAGTATAGTAGGTAGTGTGTTGGAGTAAGGCCACGGTTCAAACCCCAGGTCAGACATCAAAACGAAAATATGAAAAATATTTCTTCTGGGAATTCCTCTTAGCAGATTTCTGGCAAAAAATTGTGAGAAGCTAGATCGTAATACTGACGGAAGAATTGCAATGTATGTACATATGTAAGTGGTTAAAAGTATTCGCCGTAGTCTAGTAGGTAGTTTGTTGGGTTGTTAAAGGTATGGCTGAGGTTCAAATCCGAGGTCAGACATCTCCAACAAAACGAAATATGAAAAAATATTCATATTCGGCGAGCAGATTTCTGGCGAAAACTCTGAGTGAGAAATAAAAGTTTCCAAATAATCTGTTATTCGAAATTGGCTTTACTGTAGGTCCCGCCACTCATGCATAAAATTAGCACCCACAACTTAAGCAGTCGTAATCCAGACTGATCCCAGACCAGACATCTCCAAAAAACGGAATATGGGAAAACATTGGTATTCTGCGAGTTCCTCTCAGCAGATTTCTGGCAAAAACTCTGAGGGTAAATAAAATTGCATTGAAAAGTTTATCAAAAGTCAGTCGTTCGGAATCAACCTTAAGCTGTAGGTCCCGCCACTGATGTATAAAATTAGCACTCACAACTTAAGTAGTGTGAGAAGATACGTCGTAATCCTAACTAAAGCATTATAATAACCAAGTGTATGCAAGTGGTTTAAAGAAGTCGTCGCAGTCTGCTAGGTAGTCGGCTGGTTTATTAGACATGAGTCCGTCGTTCAACATCAGGCTCAGACATCACTAACGTAACCAAATATTAAAAATGTATTTCCTTCTGCATCTTCTTCTTAGCAGTCACAGACAGTAAATAAAATTGTCATGAAAAAGTTTCTCAAAAATCTGTCATTTGGAGTCGACTTTAAACTGCAAGTCTCGCCACTTAAGCATAAAGTGAACACATACAACATGGGTGGTGTGAGAAGAAAGATTGTAATCCTGACTAAAGGGTTGTAGTGACCAAATAAATAAATAAGTAAGTAAATTATTTAAAGGTTTTTAACTTCCAATGTTATTTACTTTTTCTAGTCGATAGTTAAATTCTGCTTTCAATTTCTTCCAAGCGTATACCAAGCCCTTTGGAAATCGATATCCAAAGAATTATTATGAATTACTCATTCACATGCAACCTACTATGAAATTCCGTAAGGTATCACGTTCATAAGGTCGATTTTAAAGTGCAAAGACGGACTGCTGTTTATTAATTTTAAAGCTACACAATAAAACATAATAATATTATGTGTGATGTAAATATTGAGATTCAGAAATTCATGATATTCTGTTCGTAAAAATTCTATGCAAGAATTGTAGCAACCATCATAATTTTCAAGTGTCGAAAGCGGATTTCAAGATTTTTTAAGTCAGTATAGAAAATGCTTCACTCCATTTTATTTCCTTATAATATACTTCATTTATATCCAAATGAAAATGGAATGCATTTCTTACGTGTGAACCAGTGTCTTTAAATATGTTTGGAAACTTCTCAATTGATTACAGGAAAGGACGAATATACTCGTTACTGACGTTAGGTTATCCATCTCTATTGATTCATGATATGATTGATTCACCATAGCAATGCACATTGTCCTTCATTGTTCTACTACTACTACAACGGCCTAAATTCTTGACAAGAAGGGAATAGTCCTCCATAATCGCATATATTATGAGTACTAAGTATTCCTCGACTAGCACATTCCATTGTGATCAGTTGGTAAGAGGAATACTTTACAAATACAAAGAAAATCTGTTCCTCTTTCTTTCTACTCGTATATGAAACGCTCTTCCCGCAGAAGGTTTTTCTGTTATTTACAACATAAATATATTTACACCCAGCATCCTTAAATACTACTCCTTGTTTGTTCTGTCCCACAACCTCTTTTCCTAGATCCAACACAATGCATCGCATGAATATTGATTATAAAAAATAAACCTAAACACTCAGGGAAATATGAGATCACGCCACTTCTTGGAAAAGGGGTTATAATTCCCAAAATTCTAATACAGCTGAAAAAATTGGTTCACATTCCTTCACGATCTTAAAAAACTAAGTGAATTCACTCCATAGAAAGGAAAATACCCAAAACGAAAATTATATGCAGATCAGACAGTGCCACATTTTGGCAAAGAGAAGAAAAACATATAGACGATTGGAGTTGGCAACCCTAATATTCTAGAACTTGTTACGGACAACCGATCACCTTCTAATCTATAAAAAACTTGGTTAAGGACACTGAAACAAGGCAAGAAAATGAAAATGAAAATGAATGATGCCACGAAGGATGGTATGTATGTAACTGCCAAAAACAAAAAAACTTACGAATTATTATATAGCTGGTCTTGTCTAGAAATTGAAAAAGAAAAACAAAGAAAGGTTGCTAAATATAATGAAATATTTATTTAAAGGCTTTAATTCTTAAAGATTATACAACAACTGATCCCAGCATTTTTTTTCAAGCTTTTCGGCCGATGTTTCACTAATAGCCACAGTGAACTGCTGGAACTATAGCTGATTTGTCCCTGTACAACAGAGTCTTCAAATTATTAAGATGTACATACGTACACATAAAGTTTGTATCACTTTAAAAGCAAATTTCATTTATAACTCATACACTTTCAAATTAGCATTTCATTCCAATCTTAAATTCAAAAAGTGACAACAAAAAATTCTGTTAAAATTATTTCCTTAAATAAACTCGGTTTTACTCCTCCTTTCCTTTGTCTCCCAACCCTAAATTTATTAATAATGAACGGAGAATTTATTTTATTTGCCATAAAAAAGCACGGATACTGAAAATTATAATAAAACTCGCAAATCATTATGAAAACGCTTGTTAAACCGGAGACGATTGTAACATAAAAACTGAAACTAATCGCCATCAAACAACACCACCACCTTTAGAGATATCAGCAGCGTATTTTAAGTGCAGTTTTCTATGACATTTTTATACCTTTCGGTTGCCATAAAGTGTTGGTTTCTTAGAAAAGAAAAGAATTTAAAGAAATACGATTCTCTTATGATCCCCATAATTTGAATTCTTCTTCTTTTTTTTTTTTTTTGTAAAAAAAAATATAAAAGCATGGAATGAAGAT
This sequence comes from Sarcophaga variegata, assembly GCA_932273835.1. NCBI lineage: Eukaryota > Metazoa > Arthropoda > Insecta > Diptera > Sarcophagidae > Sarcophaga > Sarcophaga variegata. The sequence continues at coordinate 68,676,108 of OW026362.1, forward strand.
ATTCACTATAAAAGAGAAGAAGCAACATTATGGGTTTTCTAGTGAAATGTTGAACAACTGAAAGTGTTGGAATGTAAGTGAATGGATTCTTTACAAAAAATTAAATAAATTTTGTTTTGAAAGTAATCAGAGAGAGAGTAGTGTCCGTAGTTTAGTAAGTAGTGTGTTGACTTATTAGACGTGAGGCCACCTTTCAAACCCCAGGTCAGACAACTCCAACAAAATGAAAAATTAAAAATATTTCTTCTGCGACTTTTTCACAACAGATTTCTGGCCAAAACTCTGAGCATAAATAAAAAGAGTTTCTGAAAAATCTGTCGTTCGGAGTCGACTTTAAACTGTAGGTGCCATCACTCATGTATAAAATTAACACACACAACATCTGTGGTGTGAAAAGCTAGGTCGTAATCCTGACTAAAGTGTTGTAATGACCAATTATGTATGTATTTATGTATGTACTCAGAAAGAGAAAGTGGATGGAGAACTTATTTATTATGTGCCTTATATCAGCTTAATTAAAAAAAATTTTCTTCAGCAAGGCACACAGACTTCTTATCTTTAAAGTTCTGATCAATACATGGCAGAGATTTTCGATCTCTGACAGTTAATAACGGCTATCTTGTTGAAGCTCTATTTGTCAAATTAGTTCTCATTTATTCAGTCTATTTTGTCATATAACCGTGAATGGTTATTGCATTGAGAAGTCGCCGTAGTCTAATGTGTAGTGTGCTGGCTTATTAGACGTACAGCCCGGGTTCGTATCCCAGGCCAGATATCAAAACGAAAATATGAAAAAATATATCTTCGGCGACTTTCTTTCAGCAGATTTCTGGCAAATACTCTGAAAGTAAATAAACCTGCCATGAAAAAGTTTCTCAAAAATCTGTCGTTCGGAGTGGACGTTAAACTACAGGTTCCGCCACTCACGTAGAAAATTAACGCACACAGCATGAGTGGTGTGAGAAGCTAGGCCGTAATCCTAACTCAAGGGTTGTAATGGCAAATAACAAAATTTTTTTAATCAAAATGAGTCTTCTATTGCGGCAACAACCCGTCCGCTTTCCTAACTTTACGATCGCCATAATCTTCTTACCGAGAGGATTATTTACAATGTGCTGCATAAAGTCGAGCAAACTAGTCCAGTTAATGATGGACTGAAGATAGAATCATAGAAAACGAGGTGTTTTCGCTAACTGGGCTTTGAAGCAGTTGGCAGCTGATCCTAATTTTGATTCAAAATCAAACCGTTTTGAATGAATGGCTGCTTGAATTAACATGATGAACGAGTCACTGGTTGGTGTAGATTTTGAAGTGGAGGCGCCATCGTTCCATATTTATTTGAGACTATCTTTGGACAGGCCATGTCTGTTAACGGCGAGCACTATAGGTCGATGGCTATCAAATTTTTTTTAGCCTAAATTAAATGATCTGGACTCTAACGATATGAGATTTCAGTAAAACAGCGTAGCGTGTCCGACAGCTTATGCCACATTGGATATTCTGTTCGAACGGTTTAAAGGCATCTCCATGAAGTTAATGTGAACTGGACACGGAGATCGTGCGATATTTTCATATGGGATTTTCTTAAGTCGCAGGCGTATAGAAATAAGCCACAAACCACAGTGATACTCAAAGCTAACATAACGCATACCATCGGTCAAATTCAGTCGAATTAATGTGCCAGAGTCAATTAAAAATTGTGCAATTCGAATGCATTAAATTGCGATTGCAAAAAAGCCGTGGCGGACATTTGAACGATTTTATGTTCCAAATAGCATCAATAGGTCTTTCATATGAATAATAAACGCCGACAATGTCTCACATACATAACATAATTGGTCATTACAACCCTTCAGTCAGGATTACGACCTAGTTTCTCACACCACTTATGTTGTGTGTGTTAATTTTATAAATGAGTGGTGGGACCTACAGTTTAAAGTCGATTACGATTGACAGATTTTTTTTAGAAACTTTTCATGACAATTTCATTTACTATCAGAGCTTTTGCCAGAAATCTGCTGAGAGACAGTCGCCGAAGGAATATTTTTTAATATTTCGTTTTGATGTCTGACCTGGGGTTTTAACCGTGGCCTTACGTCTAATAAGCCAACAAGCTATCTACTAGACTACGGCACATTCACACACTTATGTCATATCGGATATCCTGCATAAGCAATTTGAAGACATGGGTATTGCACGTGATGGTAATGTAAACTGGTTACCGCGATCGTGGCATTTAAAACCCGTTAGACTTTTTCGCAGAAGTATGCGAATAAGCAACAAACCACAGTGATCCTCAAAGACAACATAGCATATGCCATCGGTCGAATTTAGCCTGATTTATGCGCCAGTGTCATGGATAATTGGACATTTCTGATACGCTTCACCAAGAAAAGGCGTAGCGGACATACTGACAATGTTATATTTTAAATCCAAAAGCGTCAAAAGCTTTTTCCAACGAATTAAAATGTCGCTGATATCTCACACACATTTAATTTAAATTTGAGATACGAACCGCTAAATGAAGCGTCCAATAGCGCCTCTTCAAATCATCCCAATCAACTCATATATGATTAATCGCCAAGTCCCCAATAAATATTGTACGATTGATCATTATAACCCCTTAATTAGGATTACGACCTAGTTTCTCACACTAATTATGTTGTGTGTTAATACATGATTGGCGAGACCTACAGTTTAAAGTCTATTCGGAATGACAGATTTTTGAGAAACTTTTCATGACAATTTTATTTTGCTCTCAGAGTTTTTGCCAGAAATCTGCTGAGAGGAAGTCGCCGAAAAAAATCCTTTTTCTATTTTGTTTTGATGTCTGGCCTGGGATTTGAACCCTGGCTTTTCGTCTAATAAGCCAACACACTACCTATTAGACTACGGCGACAGTCTCACACATTCTGTTTCATTTGAATTTAGGTATGGGAAGAGCTTAATGAAAAACCTGCACTTTTTGAAATACTTGTCATTTGAGGCATCTCATATACATTTAGATGGAGACGCCTAAGAACATTTTGTGGATATTCTTAAACGTTTCGGGCACTAAATTTTTTTTTGATTGGTTATTGCGATGTTCGTCTCTTTGTTTAATCTGCCAGCGTAGAAAAAATCAAGAATTTATATTGGTTCCATAGAGACTACGACTGTTACCGGTTCCAGAGTGATAATACGACAATGTATGGTTGCTTGGAAACAACAGCCTATAAAATATACTCAGTTCTTGAGGGATACTGTTCTGTACACTTGCCTACTGTATTTTAAATAATATTGTGTATCGAAGCAATTCCTTAAGAAGCCATTCATTTACATTCTGTCTTAATGTAGAACTTTAACTAGAAAGGAAAAACCACACTGTAAAACAAAATAAGCATGATTGTACGAAAAGAAAACATGTTGAGCCAGTATGTGTTTGCATATCAATAAGAATTTTCTTTTCTAGAATTGTCTGTCTATGGCAAATGCTAAGTAGCAAGGCAAATAAAAAAAAACGAATTTTATTATCATGGGAACCGTGATCAACAAACACTCATAACGGATATACTGTCGCATATTTTTTGCTTTTTTTTTTTGCATCAAATAAAAACGAAAAGGAAAATCATAAAAAATCTTAAACTTATGCAAATTAAAATATTTTTTGCATGCAATATACATACATATGTACATACTCTCATATTTTCCCTTTTATTTTTAAATTATTTTTCTAAATAAAAATAAATTCAATTTATTCTAGAACTCTTGAGTAAAAATTAAAAAAGAGAATGAGATTTCTATTTATATATGTATGCGTGTGTTACACTTTTTTATTATTTATTTAAATTCAAATGCATTTATATTGTCTACTAAATTTTATATGCATATACTGTTCACATATTATAAGGATACGATTCCAGGATATGGCTGGCAATATATACACACTTATGGGTTGATTTAAGACTCTCTCCCTGGCAATTGCTACTTTAACGTCATAAAGAAGAAGTATTTTATGTAACAAAATTGGAAATAAAATAAATATTAAAAAACAACACCAACAACAACGACAACAGGGAATATGGAATATAAAAATATGCGAACATGAACATAAATTGTGTGTCAATGTCCCCCAGTGTAAAATATTTATGGCCTGCCTGCAAATGCAACTTTTCCTTGGTATTTGTTCCCTTTGGTGCAACAATTCAATTTACATGCTCATTTGTATGTATGCAAAGGGATAAAGGAAAGCAAAAAAGAATCCATAAATATAAGTATGTACGTATGTGTGTTGTAAAGTTAAAGACATCGAGACTAGTTAAACAGAAGATGGCCAACTGAAATTGGACAATTTCAAGATATGCAGCTACTTGGCAATTTAAGGAAGTTTGTTGCTGATGTATCGATCAGAGGTCAGCAATGAGTATTCAAAACGATGAATAGATTCGAATCATACTTATAATTTCTGATACTTATACGCATTCATACTTATTTTAATGTCATAGTCATACTACTCATATTCAAAGTTTGAAATACTCATGGTACTCATACTTAACAATACGCATGATGTTGTTGATTTCAACTCCCCATGACTCAACATTTACAATCACAAAATAATGTAAATATGATTCGCGTACGAACACTACAATACTCACTAGAAGGTTGTGTGTTTACTTTGCTTGCTGTCTTTGTCATTTTCTTTCCTCTTTTTTTGTAAATGCAACAACTAAGAATATAAATTTTGATGAATGATTCGAATCACTCAAATCATTTATGAGTATTATAAGTACTTTTCTAAATTTATGAATTTGAATGAGTAGGCCTATGAATCAAACATATTTCGAATGTTATGAGTTTGATGTCAACGTTGTACTCATACTCATTGCAACTTGTACTTATAAGTCAATGTTGTAGTGAGTACAACTGAATCAGAGCAGTTGGATTTCAATACTGTTGCCTTACTCATACTCAAAATTTCATGAATACTTATGAGTAGCGAAAAAACTATTCATTGCTGATCTCTGGCATCGGTGCCATTGCCCATTGCACTTCCTACGTGGATTATTTGATGGAGAATAGAAGAGCCTACAATTTTTCATATTGGAAAATTACAAAAGAAATAAATTCTGATGAAAATGTTCTTGAATTTGAACGCGGATTGCTCAAACAGACAACATATCGCTGATGGTGTTTTCTTTTTGCAGGCAACTAAAAATTACTTTATAACCTTCCCTGCACATAGAATGGCTTTGTCTTCTTAACCCACTATTCCCCCATTCAATATGCAATGTAAAGCATCTTTGGAAATGCCAGTGGTTCGAGTCATCTTACGTACTACATAGGTTTAGCCGGACGATCATCCGACGCCATTTAGTAAATTTTATTCTCCATTTCGAGCATGATAAATTCAACTCGCAATCTAATATTTTCTAGCCTTAAACGAGAGAAAAGATTACTCCAGTGTAAGGTTACATCCCTTTAAAGTCATTACAATACTTTAGTCAGGATTGTGACCTAGATTTTCACCACACACATCGTCCCCATAAATAGGGGACGCCTACAGTTTAACATCGAGCTTGAACGACAGGGGCAACATTGTTTTGATTATTTCATTAAAAAAAATCTAGAGCTCAGAGCCTTTAATTTTCCCACTCCGACAAACTTCAGGAAGCTGCTCGGTGCAACTATGACAATTCCCTTCCCAGCACCTGATAGTAATTGTAGTCCCCGCACTGAACTCTTTAAGTTCGGTGGAATTTACTACACTTTGGTCTTAGCCATAAGGCCGAGAAGCGATGGGTCAATTCGACCTACGGGTACTGTACTTGTCGTAATTGACAAGTACACGTCCTCGGTGCAATTTGGTCAGCACGGGGACTGCGCTTAACCGTGACATCACAATGGGCTGCTATGCGTGCTCAAGTGAGCATTTGGTATCAAAACTACCACCTGATGGAAGACAATTCCCATTCTGCACAAGTATACAATAAGTCTACAGTGCCCTGTCAAACGACCGTTTATCAACCTGACGAAATTTCTTGATAGTTTGATGCATGCCACTCCTGTTATGTATTAGAATTTCTTAACAAAAGTTTCGCCGTAGCCTAGTAGGTAGTGTGTTGGCTTATTAGACGTTCCAGGGTTCGAGCCCCAGGCCAGACATCAAAACAAAATACAAAAAGTATTTCTTCGGCAACTTCCTCTCAGCAGATTCTGGCAAAAATTCTGAGAGTAAATAAAAATTGCCATGACAAGTTTCACAAAAATCTGTCGTTCGGAGTCGACCTTAAACTGTAGGTCCCGCTACTCAGGTATATAATTAACCAACACAACATAAGTGGTGTGAGAAACTAGATCGTAATCCTGACTGAAGGTTTGTAATGACCAATTACGTATGTATGTAACAAAAATTTTGCTAGCCTTAGGATCACTTGGTTTGTGGAGAGTTTTTATTTCTTTTTATTTCCCCTTTTATTGAGCAAACCTTGCCAAACAACCTACTCCACTCCATAGAAGGGTTCTGGCAACATTAACGGTGTTAAAACTTACTCCTCTCAAAATCGTATGCTTCTTCATTGCCAAGAATTCTCATATGATGTGGGACCTAAGAGGGCAACCTTATTTTTCCTATTAAGCTGATTCCGCTTACCCAGACAGTCCATAATATTTTGATTTGAACCTAATAAGAGCCGAGTGTACGAATGAAGGCCTAACAGTCAGATAGTATTGCGATATCCTGTCTGCTATTTAAGTTCACTTGAGTAAAACTTTTAATAGCACACACTTCAGCTTGGATGATAGGCACTCGGAATATTTCATTCTTTAACCATAAACTTTTGCTTCTGTTCCAATAATCGTTCTGGACTCATCTGTATATTACAAAAAAACAATCGCTCTTCTCAAAAAGCATGTAGCTGCCAGATTGCTTCATTCAATGCTGTTACTAAGCGTCATTGCGTAGCGCTACAGAAAATCATAAAGGCCTGTCCTTACTTATGAATTTTGTTAGTTTGGTGGTGGACGATGGATGATAAGAAGAATGTTAAAATCCTCCATCTGGTCTGTAGACAATACTAGCTTGGCTTGAACTAATCTATACATAGTAGGTTCTCTGACAAACAATCGGTGCTAACATCATCTATTTGATCAACTTTGATAAACCGTTCAAGGATTTTATTTATGCTCTCCAGAAAACACTAGATTAGCAGCTCTGAGATATTCAGTATAAGCGTAAGAAAACTGCGAACATTTTTATTTAAAACTTCCTTTGAAAGTCGTTAAGGACTTTTGGACAGGACCGAATCCATCTGAGACGGCGGATGCTCAGGCTAGATTAGGTTTACTTTCTGAGGCCAGTTTGATAGCTGGTTCTGATCCTCCAATCTGCCGCCTCTGCGGCCTCATCAATGTATGGGACAGGCTCAGGAAGAGCAGAGGCGTTGGGGGAATGGATCGGGTTGTTATGTGGCCTATGGCCTGCTTTAGACAGTTTAAGGACAGGTTGGCTGCTGGGCTTGAATAAGACCAGTTTAAGATTAGTTATTGGGTTTATTAAGGGGTACTGCGAGATTAGATCGCTGACAAAGATATGGAACAGATCCCAGGCGGACTATTGCAGGGTATGTTGCGATGAGTAGGAGTTGGAGACTGTCGAACACCTCCCCTGTAACTGTCCAGCCCTTAGTAGGTTGGGGATTCTTGTTAGGGGTTTCTTCGAGGGTTTCAATTCCTTGTCGAGAGCCAACATTAAGGCTCTCTATAGATTTATTACTAGTCTGAGCTAGTTGAGAGGTTCTAGGGCTTCAATAGTGTAATCGCGTTTTGTTGTGTGGTTGATAGTCTGTGTTATTTCTCCGCTGCCTTATTTTGCCTTTCCCACTTCCTCTCCTTTTTTCCTATCACCCCTATTATTCTCTCTCCTTTAGGCAGTAGTACAATGGGTCAACTGGACCTCCGGTACATGTCCTTTAAGCTAAACTTAAACCTATCCTTTGAAAGCTAGTTCGTCGATTTTCATGTTCACAGTATTTTTAATTTTTATTTGAAAGCTTAAGTTGATTACAAAAATACTTCTGGACTCCAGTAAAAGTTCTAAAGCCTAATCGTGATTTATATGCTCACAAGGTGCCCTGGTAGTCTTGTGGGTAGTAGACTATTAGCGTGAAGGTCGTGGGTTCGATTCCCACCAGAGACTCTGGTCTGTGACACTACACCGAGCATAATGTCAAGTTACTTCGCCCGTATTGTAATTAATAAATAAATATATGCACACACTATAACGTTTCATTTAAAAATGGCTGTACCTGTTACGTTGGCCACATGCTTTTTCTTTACTACAATATGGTGTGTGACCCCTTTTTATCGCATTTGCATCTTGGAAAACCTTTTGTGCATATGTTTGGCTGGTTATTTACGGGAGTTCATTTTAAAGTTGAAAAATACAAGAAATTTATGCAAATAAATACAAAAAGAGAGAAAGAGTAACAAATTCGTTTGTATTGTATGTTTGTATGTATATGTAATAAATTTAAAATTTTTTAAATGTATATACAAACATACATACACTAGTATTTTATGTGAATATAAATATTCATTAAGCAAAAAAATGTAAATCAATTTGTAGTTTTGTTCACAGCAAACCATTGTTCAATTGCTAGAAATTTGTTAGAAAAACAAAAGTTTGAATGTGTTAAGGGAATTGAAAGGGAAAGAAAAAAACTTTTTTTTTTAATTTACCTTAGTAGTGAAGGGTTTTCTTTTTCTTTTCGTTAACCTGCAAATAAAAAATAAATATTTATTTAAGTTGCTTCTTAACAATTTTAAATTAAATTAATACAATGCAATACAATAAATAATTTGAATATAAGCGATAAATTCATAAATTTTAAATTTTTGGCAAGAAGATCTAAAACATTTAAACATATCGGGTCTTTTATAAGCGCTTACTATCTTTAAATAGAAATAAAACGAAATGTGTATGTGCATAGCTGCCAGATTTGACGATTTATCGTCATTTTGACGCTTTTGAGCTCCAAAAATATCATATTGACGATTTGACGATTTGTGTCCTTATTTTGACGATTTTTGGAAATTATAAATTTACATCATATTCTTTACTTTAGTACCACTTTAGTTAGCCACTTTAAGCTTTGTATTTAATTTGGATTGTTACTATTGGAAATTTATGTTAATAAAAACAAGGAGTAAAGTATTATATTTTTAAGTTACTTTCGAATACATGTGATGATTTTTCTGTATTTTATTCCTTTTTAACCCCTTAAAAGCCAAAAAATTACAACTCCTAAATAACCTCGTAGTTGAGAATAGATTATCACTTGTCGTTGCAGACAATTTTAAAAATTCGGGTATAGCTTCTAATATTACAATCGGAAGTACAAAGGCAAGCGCCTTTATTTTTGTTCGTACTACCAACACTCAGGGGATCGATGGCATTGTGTTTGGAACTATAAAAATATGTTATGTGAACAAGGAAAGAGAGAACAGTGTTTATGGACACTATGCTAGTGTATATTTATACCATAAGTAAAGGCTGCAGGGAATGAGTTCCACATACGAATAGTCCGACTGAAAAACGTATTTTTACTGGACTTTTTTCCACTGGCCAATCGACCACATACGGAAGTGGTGGCCGACAAAGACGAGCGTTACGTAGAAATATATGATTTTCGGGAAAAGTCCTCTTACTTCGTTCGAGCAAAATCCTTTTGTCGAAGCGATAGAACAGTGAAACACAAACCACATTGCAACGATGCTTAAATGATTCAATGGGGTTGGATACACTACCGTCATTAACAAGCTACTACGGCCTCTCCTGTACACGATCGAGAAACCTCAAAGTAGACGTTGAGGCACCGACCCATACATGACAGTTGTATTCCAGTCTCGGTCGGTTGCAAATGGTGTGAATAGTAAGATCATAAGATCTTAAGAAGGAGGGTGCCCTGGTAGTCTAGAGGGCAGTGTGCTACACTATTATGGTGAGGGTCGTTGGTTCGATTCCCACCAGAGACTCTGATCTGTGACACTACACCGAGCATATGGTCAAGATACTCCACTCATATATAATTAGAATATAATTTGTTATTGTAGTGTAATTAATAAATAAATAAATAAATAAATAAATAAATAAATAAGAAGGAACTGACGGAACTGAAAAATGTGTCGGTTGCAGCCAACTTTACACTTAATTTTCATGCTCAGAATATCAAGACTTTTTGACTCCTTAGTAACTACACCACCCATAGATTAAGATGATGCAATATTTTTGCTGCGCTTATGTGTTAATAATCAACACTGGGATAGATTGTTTAATCCTTAAACAAAATTTTTCTGAAAATGATATAAAATATCTCCGTTTTTGGAAAAAAATTAATTAATATTTTTTCTGACGATATTTTGACGATTCATTTTTCTGGCAGCTATTTGTATGTGAGACATCATCGACATTTTTTTAGGCTTTATAATATGCCATTTTATGTGGAATATAATGTCCTCTAGGATTTCTGTGGATGGAGCGCATACAATATGTTCAATTTTGGCTCTGGCGCAAAAATTAGACTGAATTTCACCATTGCGATGGGTTATGTTGGCTTTGAGGATTACTGTGGATTTTGACTTCATCGCATAACCTATATCAGCCAGCTGAAATGTGAGGTATTTCCAAAATTCCTATTAGGTCTTTCATTAAGAGCTTTCTATCATTATATTTTAATAAAATAATGTCTGTGTGTGATATCATTAGAATTTCTATTCGTACATACATACACATACATACACGTACATAATTGGTCATTACAACCTTTCAGTCTGGATTACAACCTAGCTTCTCACACCACTTATGTTGTGAGTCTTAATTTTATACATGAGTGGCAGAACCTACAGTTTAAAGTCGACTCTAAACGACAGATTTCTGAGAAATTTTTCATGGCAATATTATTTACCATCAGAGATTTTGACAGACATTAGCTGAGAGGGAGTGGCCGAATAAATATTTTTTTTCCTCGTTTTGCTGGAAATATCTGACCTGTTGATTGAACCCTGGCCTCACATCTAATAAACCAACACACTATCTATTAAAGGATCCGCCAAATATCATTTTTTTTTGGAAAATGCTTTAAAAAAAACTACTGAATATTTTCTCAAATTTCTTTTTCATTTGAAAGTACAATCCTTCCGGTTAATAATTGAAAATAATTTCATTCAAATGGCTGCCTCGGCTGGTCATGCAGTAGCCTACACGATCGGTCCAATTTTTAAGCACATTATCGATCTGTATTTCACCAATGGCTTCACGAATATTGTCCTTTAAAGCGTCAATTGTCTCTGGTTTGCAGGCGTAACACTTATCTTTGACGGCACCTCACAAATAATAGTCCAACGGTGTCAAATCGCAGCTCCGAGATGGCCAAACGACATCAGCGATCTTCAAAAACAGGGCGCAAAACATTGAGTGTAGCTTCGGCTGTGTGGCACGTAACCCCGTCCTGTTGAAAAATTCATTCAACATGGCCCGATAACGATCGTCATTGACTGTAACGGCCACTCCTTTCTCATTTTCGAAGAAAAATGTCCCAATTATGCCTCTGGACCAAAATCCGAACCAAACAGTGACTCGTTTTGGGTGCGTCGGCTTTTCAATGTATGCGTGCGGGTTTTCTGTGCCCCAAATGCGACAATTTTGCTTGTTTACGTACCCGCCAAGATCAAAATGAGCTTCATCTGAAAAGATGATTTTTTTTCCAAAATCGGCATCTTCCGGTGTAGGCTACTGCATGGCCAGCCTAGGCAGCCATTTGAATGAAATTACTTTCCATTATTAACCGGAAGGATTGTACTTTCAAATAAAAAAAGAAATTTGAGAAAATATTCAGTAGTTGTTTTTTAAAGCATTTTCAAAAAAAATGTTATTTGGCGGATTCTTTAGACTACGGCGACTTCAGGTCTTAAATCTAGTTTCTTGCTTTGAAAACTTCCCATTTGAAGATTTATTCTCCCATTTACTCTCAGGTTACGTTTGAAAGACCTGATGATGTGTGGAATAAATATAAATGTCCGTCACGGCTTCTCTGATTAGAGCGCTTTCGAAATACTCATCTTTTCATGACTGTGGTGCATGGGATATGTTGAATCTGAAGACGAAAAGTCTAACGGCGTCAAATCTCACAATTTCGTTGGCCAATTCGCAATACCACCACCTGAGAGGACCACAGTCTCAAATCGCTGGTAGACAATGTCAATGATCAGTTCATATCACCTCCACGTAAGATATGCAACCAAGACAAATAGCTCGTACGGAAAATCCACTGAGGTATGAACTGTATAGCGTATAGTGTTGTCCTATTGAAACCACATATCGTTGTTCTCCAAACCATCCATTGCAGACCAAATAAAGTTGATAATCGTCGACATATAGTGCTCGCCATTGAATGCGTAATCATCGCCATTGACAGTAACCATTAAATTATAGTCCTACACGTTGATAATAATTTCGTGGTTAATTGCATTCTCAAAGAAATATGAACCGATAACGCAGCCACCACAAAAACCACACCAAATAGTGACTTTTTTGGGATCTCATTTGGATTGGTGTCTTTCCCAATTTGACAATGAATTTTCTATGAAAATTACGTTGGATTACTAACTGCTTCAGAGCCCATTCAGTGAACATACGGCGTGTCAATGGTCTACATGGCGATTTCGTAAAACATACGGAATAAATACCAAGTAATTTGATGGTGGGTAGTGTGTAGTAGTCAAGTAGGTAATGTGTTGGATTATTAGACGTGAGGCCATGATTCAAACCCCAGGTAAGACATCTCCAACAAAACGAAATATGATAAAAATATTTCGTCGGCGACTTCCTCTCACCAAATTTGTGGCAAATATTCTGGAAATAAACAAAATTGTCATGAAAAGTGTCTCAAAAATCTGTTGTTCGGAATCGACTTTAAACTGTAGCTACAGCCAGCCATGTATGAAATTAACACACACAACAAAAGTAGTGTGAGAAAACAGATCGTAATCCTGACTGAAGGATATGTTATGTCTTCAACAATTTTGTTCGTTCACGTACCCATTCATCCAGAAGTGGGTTTCGTCACTGAGGATGATTTTTCTATGAAAATTACGTTGGATTACCAACGGTTCCATAGTCGCCGTAGTCTTGATGGTAGTGTGTTGGCTTATTTAAGGCAAGACCTCGGTTCAGACATCTCGAACGAGACGAAATATGAAAAAATATTCAGCTGTAGGTCCCGCCACTTATGGCTACGTTTAACACACACAACATAAATGGTATGAGAAAATAGGTCGTAATCCTGACTAAAGGATTGTAATGACCAATTATGTTATGTATGTACTCACTGTTCCAGAGCACATTCAGCAAGCGCATGGCATTTCTATGATTTTTCATAGCGATTTTGCAAAGCAGACTGAATAAATCACTAAAAATTTGATGGCGTGTTGGCTTATTAGACGCAAGGCTACGGTTCAAACTCCAGGTCAGATACCAAAACGAAATATGAAAAAATATTTCTTCGGCGACTTCCTCTCAGCAGACTTCTGGCAAAAACTCTGGGAGTAAATAAAATTACCATGAAGGTTAGGTTAGGTTAGAGGACGTGTACTTGTCAATTAAGACAAGTACAGTACCCGTAGGTCGAATTGACCCATTGTACAACGTCCTAGTTTCTCACACCACTTATGTTGTGCGTGTTAATTTTTTTTTTCTTTTTTTTACCATGAAAGGTTTCTCAAAAATCTGTAGTTCGGAATCAAATTTTGGTTGTAGGTCCCCCACTCATATATAAAATTAACACACACAACATGAGTGGTGCGAGAAGCTGGGCCGTAATCCTGACTGAAGGATTGCCATGTAATGGCCAATTGAATGCGTGTAATTTGATAGAACCAGCTTCAACTTTCAACGTACTGAAGTCTCTATTGAAAAGCCCTACGATTATATTTCAATTCTCCTAAAAAATCAAGTTTCCAATTATACAAGAAAAGAACACAATCTGCTGTAAGGTGTCATACCATCTTATATGAATAACTGTAGGTTGGCTTTTCATATTTTCACGTTTACATCAAGCGATTCCATCCCAAAGAAGTTTTTAACACTTAAAAAGTACTTTTCTTATCATGTTTGTTCTTGTGTTTGTGTTTTTTAACTTTTTCTAAAACTACTGTGTAGACTCATAAAACGTACGGACAATACATTTTTCGTAAAACACATGCTGATGGCAGAGGCCCACATAACCTCACAATGGATTTTCATAAACTCTGGTTTTGTAAAATCTTTTAACAACTTGGCTGGCGTTCTTATATTCACATTTCACATTTTTTTTCTTTCGTCTTATTTTACACACAATTTAACAGACTTAATCGTCTGTGTTGTAGAAATTTTGCTAATAATTTATAATTCTCAAGTGCAAGAAATACAAACAAAAACAATACCAAGAAGAAGTGAAAAATAAAGAAAAGAAAAAAGAAAAGAGGCCTTGGAATAGTTTATAAAAATAAGAAAATTTACGAGGGTCGATGAACATTTCATTTAAGATTACATGTATCCTACATCAGCCATACAAAGGGACGTTAACACTTTTGACAGCTCATCACCATGTGTTGTGTAGTGTTGAATTGTATGTTTTTTTCTTTTTCTGGTCATGTTTCCTAAATTAGTTGATAATTTGTTGTATTCTTTTCGGTTTATTTTCTCTTTCAAGGCCATTATTAGAACTGACCTAATTTTTATGTGCCACAAATGTGTCATGACATTTTATGGCAGGCATTAATTCTTTAATGGCTTGCTTGGCAAACCAAAAATTTACACACAACTATTGTCAGAGTGTTAATTTTACAATGATCCACACTAGCCACTAGTAAAACCAGGGGAAGTATCCATCTTAGCAAGTTTCTATTTATTTTAATAAGTAATAATGTACGTTCGTATGTCAGCCTGTTGTTGAAATGTAAATATTGACGTTTAACAAATTTTATATGAGCAGAGCCGAGCAGAACCAAGTGTTCATTTCAGTTTCTTTGTTTTTCTTTTTCTTGCTGCCAGTGCCAGTTTTTATTATTTTCACCGTCTCTCACACTTTCGTTATCTGTCATTAAGTTTACGAAAGTCAACATGTGTTTCTAAAGTTTCTGTGACATGATAAAGAGGTGTTAAGTTTGCTAAAGAACTTGCACCCGATACATTTTGTATTTGGTTTTGAAAACATAAAGAAACAGGTCATGGAGAAAAAGTTACACATACACTCTTATAAAACTATGCGCATTGATTGAAACCTCTTTAAGGAATATAAATAGTTCTCGAGCAGGTATCAGAAATTTGCCTTTAAATGCCTAGAGATTTTTGTTCAATTTTATTATAATTCTGGAAAATATTTAATAAAATATCGTCCCCTTTTTCTTTGGAATGGAAAATTTTCTTCCATTGCAAATTGATTGCTCCTCTTTAGCAGTTCCTGGAATGGCAGGGTTGCCATCTGTGAGTGTCCAGAAACAATAAATTCTGTAAGCATATTATGGGATATTGCATTCTGTGTAATTGTAAGAAGATATTGCATTGTAAGAAAACTAACACTCTACAACACGCTCATTCTACCCGTTCTTCTTTACGGCGCAGATGCATGGACCTTATTAAGTATTGATGCAGCAGCCTTAAGAGTGTTCCAGAGAAAAGTCCTTCGTAAGATTTGCGGTCCAGTACGAGTTGGCGATGATTTCCGCATCCGATCCAACAGTGAGCTGTATGAGCTCCTCAACGACATAGACGTTGCGCAGAGTATTAATATCCAGCGGCTACACTGGCTCGGCCATATCGTTCGAATGGACGAGGATGCTCTGGCGAAACGGGTATTTGATGCGGGGATCTGCGGAAGTCGGCGAAGAGGACGACCTTGTATCCGTTGGAAGAACCAAATCGAGGAAGCCCTGCCATCGATTGGTGTGACTAACTGGCGTAGGAGCGCAAGAAGCAGAGGCGCCTGGAAGGATGTGTTTCTGCAGGCCGAAATCCTTTAATTGGGTTGTTATGGCCAATTAAATAAATAAATAAGAAATTGTAGGAAATTCTTCCCAAGAATCTGTAGAGAAACATTTCTGCTTCATGTTTTTAGCGTGGCCTCTGATGAACAGGCCACCATCTTGGTGGTTGCAGTCTAGGATAAGATATCAATATGTAGCATACAGCCTATTCATTTCCACTTTCTACCAACCATTTTGATAAGCTGCTCATTTAATGTATCCCATAAAACTGGCCTGCATATAATACGCATAATTTTATTTGTAAAACATCTGTAGTCTTTGCACTTTTGAGTTTGAAAGGAACCCAGTTCCACTTCCGCAAAATAACAATAATTTTGATCATGAATTGAATATTCTCAACCTTGTTAGGAGAGATATTGATGGTGATTTTTCTATAGGTTAGGCGTACTAACGCTTACGTATCTTTATTTAAACATTATTCAGGTACTTTGCCATTTCTGTAAATACAAGACGAGAGCGTGAGATTTAGAACCTTAGCTCTGGCATCTTAAAATAAAAAAAATTAAAAAAAAACATTATTTTTACGACAACCACCTCTGAACAGACTTCTAACAAAAGTGCTGTATATAAACTAATTGTCTTGAAAAAACTTCTCAAAGCTGTCATTTGCATTCAATGTTAAGCTGCAGGCAAGTTCCGCAGCTTATGAAGTCTACCATGTGTCTTGTAAAAAGCTTCACCGTAATCATGACTGAAGTTTCGTAACAGCCAATAAGGTACTTATTTATGAAGTCGTCGTAGTCTAGTGGTAGTGTGTTGGCTTACTAGAAGTAAAGCCTCAGTTCCAACCCCCAGGTCAGGCATCAAAACGAAATATGAAAAAATATTTCTTCGGCGACTTCCTCTCAGCAGATTTCTGGCAAAAACTCTGAGAGTAAATTAAATTGCCTTTAAAAGTTTCTCAAAAATCAGTCATTCGGAGTCGACTATAAACTGTACGTCCCGCCACTCATGTATAACATTAACACACGCAACATAAGTGGTGTGAGAAACTAGGTCGTAATCCTGACTGAAGGATTGTAATGATAAGTTATGTATGTATGAATAAGGTTCGTATATGCAAATATATATCGGCATAAAACATCGAGTTAGAAGACCATATTTATAGCACGAGATTGTCGTGGCCAGCAGCTCCCAAAAAAATATATGCGCCTTGAGCTAAATGTTGTAAGTCTTTCAAATGGCAATGTAGAGTCTAAGCGGTCCTTTTTTAATCAATTTTTTGTGTATGACAGGCATCTAGGACAACGCCCGATTAGAGGATTTCGGCCTGGCTTAACACATCATTCCAGACGCCTCTGTTTCTTGCACGCTTACGCCAGTTGGTTAGACCAATCGATGACAGGGCTTCCCCAATTTGGTCCTACCAAGGTAAACAAGGTCATCCTCTTCGCCGACTTCCACAGATTCCCGCATCAAATATCCGTCTCGCGGGAGTATCCTTCTCCATTCGAACGACATGGCCTAGCCAGCGCAGCCACTGGAAGTTAATACGCTACACAACGTCTATCTATGTCGTTGAGTAGCTCATACAGCTCACTGTTGAATCGGATGCGGAAATCATTTGCACAGCTGGTTCACAATATTAGTCTTTGGTAAGGCAATCCTAAATGCAACTAAAACGTGTAATAATTTAATCCTATGGAAGAGCAGCAGTTTGATGTACTTGTCGACCTATTTTATCAAATGACTTACGGTCGCAATAAAGATTATATTCTCTTAACGGCTCACATCAGCTTCTTCCAACATTCCTGTTTTTGTCTCAAAACATCTTCGGTTTTTTTCGCTGCTCTAATTAAAATTGATTTATTAACTACTTCTAGGTGATTGATATACTTTGGGAGTTCCTGGAATGGCAGGGTTGCCATCTGTCATTGCCCAGAGACAATGATCACTGTGAGTTATATTGGTGTAGTAGTAAGGAATTATTTTTCTTGATTTTCCAATCACGTTCATTATTGATATCATCTTCTAACGGAAAATCAAGGATCAGGAGCTTCTTTGATAGATTATTTGAAGAGCGATTGAAATTTCTTAATATAAAAATTCGAAACCCATAAAGCAAATATTTTCGGTCAATTGATTGAGTTTTCTGTTACGCACTTTACTTCTTTACCACTTCACATCGTTATTGCCATGGTACCGGAATATGACAGTGGTAAGAACAGCTTTGTTAGATGTCCAATAAATAAATTTAGTAGCCTGTAAGGAGGAGTATATCACACTAAACGATAGCAAAGTGGCAGTTTTTTTGATAGGTTTGCGATTGCTGAACGCATACACAATACATGCACCCATAATTGCTCATTACAACCTTTCAATCAGGATTACGACCTACCAATTATGTTGTGTGTGTTACTGTTATGCATGAGTGGCAGAACGTATAGTTTAAAGTCGACTCCGCACGACAGATTTTTGAGAAGCTTCTCATGACAATTTTATTTGACTCTCAGAGTTTTTGCAAGAAAACTGCAGAGAGGAAGTTGCCGAAGAAAGATTTCTTCATATTTCGCACGCAGTATAGATTTTTCACCAGTAAAAAAAATCCTAAGTTTTCTTTAACACAATCTAAGCTAATTAACTCTTAAGAGCATATATGCCGCTGTAATAACAAATCATAAGAATTGAACTCTTCCTGCCTGTGAAAAGTCAATTGTTTCAAATGACCATGACCTTTGGACACATTTGGAAACATCTGAGTAAAACTCAATACAAAAATCAGTTCGCCTGTAAAATTCATGGAGTTTTGAATTGAAAAAACCAACAACAACCAGCAACGAAATAACCCTTTCAAAGAATATTAATCTTGAAGAAGCATAAAAAATAACAGAAAAAAGCCTTCAAAATTAAATTCCATTAAAAGATTGTGATGCTGTGATGCTTATTTATTAAAATTGAATACTCAACCACAGATGGTGGGTCTGAATTTTTTTCCTCTTACCGTCTTTTTTTTCTATTTTTAAAGGAAATAAAGTTCTTGGAAGCGAACACATTAAAAAAAGAACGAAAAGAGACTGCCTTTTTAGACGCATGAAGGAAAAAAGAAATGCCAACATGCATCACGTGTACAGCACAGTCCATAAATTTTTGACAATAAAATTCGATATCAATGGTTGGGTTGCCACTTTATATTTTAAACCATTTGGTGTTGTTGTTGTTGTTATTGCTTTAAACTCATATCTTTCTTCCCGTATTCATGGTCCTTGCTTATCTGTATTGCTTTTTTTGCCAGCAAAGGAAAGACCTTTTTATGTGGTACGCATCAAAAAGATAAACGAAAACAGGAAAAGAGAAACAGAAACAGAAGCTAAACTTTCCTTAACGCAATACCGCCATAACCCAGACCAACAACGTCAACATCAACATTCTCTTCACATCACATGGCCATTTTTACAAATTGGTTTCAATATTGCAAAATACCGACAAATGGAATGAAATTCAATATCCAGGAAACCAAGAAAAAAAAGAAAACTTCAATACGTTTAAACACAAGCTGCGTATTGAATACACGAGTAGATGCGGAACACAGTTGATGTTTTCATTTGTTGGATATTCGGGATAAATGTTATTCGGTATGTTGTCGGTGTTTAGATTTACACTCAATTATTCTAAAACTGAGATTGCGTTGTCTCTTGACAATTTAGTGTTTCTTTCAGTGAGGTTTTTTGGTTTTAGTTTTTGGCAACAAATTGAGGTATTTTGTATGGAATTGATTACTTTTTGTTTTGGGGAACTTTTTCCAATATTGACCTTCATTTACATTGAAATGTTCAGAATCAATGCTTAAATCAAATAAAATACTTTGTTATCCTAGAATGAATTTTAAGTAAATAGCGACAGTAAGTAATGACATTGGCTAGGCCATCACTGGCAAATAAATGGATTACTACTCACCTCTTGCATATACATACATATATAATTTTTATTTACTCGCAGAGAGAAATTCGCCTCTGAGAGGAAATCACCGCAGATTTTTTTTTTTCATTTTTTATTTTGTTGGAGATGTCTGACCTGGGGATTGAATCGACGCTTCAAGCCTAATAAGCCAACACATTACCTACTAGACTAGGGCAACTCCTACTCACTTCTTTTAGCCTAAATTGTACGATCTGGACACCAACTACATGTGGTTTTAATAGAACAGCGCTACGTACCACATAGCTTATGCCACATTGGATATTCTACACAAGCGATTTGAAGGCATGGGCTCTCCACGGAGATAATATAACCTGGCCACCGAGATCTTGCGATTTAACCATGCTAGACTTTTTCTTGATGTTCGCGAATGAACCACAAACCACAGCGGTTTTGAAAAAAGCCAACGTAACGCATGGCATCAGTGAAATTGAGCCTGATTGTACGCCAGTGTTTCTGCAAATTGAATATCCCGAATGCGCTCTACTTAGAGAAGCCTTGGCAGGCATTTAAACGATGATATATTCTTTTATATGATGCTGAAGGCATTAATAGGCCTTTCAAAATAACCAAAAATAAAATTAAAATCAATTGAAAAGAGCACTCCACCTAGAGAATTCATGGCAGATATCTGGACTATGTTGCATTCCACAGCAATAGGCCTTACAAACGAATAAAAAATTTTGTTCAAAATAGAAAGCACTTAAATAGAGACCCTGTATAATGTAATAGTGCCTAGTTAAGAGGAAATTAGGACATTGAAGCATATGTTAGAAGGGTAGCGCAACAGGTAAAGATACATCATTTGAGGTCATTTAATAGAAGCAACGTTTAAAGGTAAACTTCCAGTCTTAGTCACAAGTGAATCTTCAGTCACTTGCAACTAGGCTTGAGTACTGAATCAGTCAAGCTTCTAATCATTCCATAACATAGAAATAACTATTGACAGCGGTGAATGAAGGACCGAATCTATAAACTTCGAGCCAAACTCTCTGGGATATTAGGGACAGAGTCTAGTAGGTAGTGTATTTGTTTATTAGATCTAAGGCCACGGTTCAGACACCAAGTCAGACATCAAAACGAAAATATAAAAAAATATTTCTTCGGAAATTTCTGGCAGAAACTCTGAGTGTGAAATAAAATTGTCATGAAAAGTTTCTCAAAAATCAGTCGTTCAGAATCGACCTGGCTGTTGGTGCGGCTACTTTTGGGAGCATCGTGGTGGTTGTGGTTTGGACCCAAATCGCGGGAAGAGTCTAATTAGTAGGCTCAGTGTGGAGTTGCATTCTCAACCGGATGCCGTGACCGAAAGATCGGAAGGAGTTTTAGATAGGCTCCGCTCCTAACCAAGGGGGAAGTCATGTCAAAATACATGGCTTCGAATTGTACCAGTCTTCTACATTTGGGGGCGTTGCTAGACGCATTGTATTTCACATCGTGCGAAGAGCACCGTGGGATTAGGCCCACGCGGATAGGTACCCACGTTAAATCAATCATCGTTGTATGCCCCGCCCCCATTCATGTATAAAATTAACACAAACGACATGAGTGGTATGATAAGCTAGGTCCTTACTGAAAGTTTGTAATGTCCAATGATGAATGTATGTAGATGTAAAACGTTAATTCCAATGGATATTTACTACACAATTTTCCATCCGAAAATTCATGAAATATATACATAGAAATGTTCCCGTAGGAGAATACGAAAAACTCATCTTTTAATACATCATTGAAGACAAGCTGATCTTAAAGTCCTTCAATCGAATATATTCACGCCTATGGTGAGTGTCTGTACACGTTGGAAAACTGCAATGCTATTACATTGCTCTGAGTTCTTGGACATGACAAGACGAAAAAGCCACAGGGGAGAAATTCCTTAGGAATTAAGGGAATTCGCGGCTTACTACCTTGCTTAAATTTGTCAGCTTCAGGTTAAAAGTTTCTGAACTTATAATAAGAGAACCTCTTTCACTGAGTTTCACTAAGTTACTCTTCTGCTTGCGCCACATTATGTGACTCAAATTATTAGTTACCCATCGCTGCTGCGAGCACGTTATCACTGACACGCGTACTTTCGCTCACATATTTCCATATAAATTGCAAGCCATTAGACAACATCGTTCATTAAATACGTGAAAAACAAAATTGTTCATAAAAGTTATTGAAGATTTCATATAGAAATTCCACCGTAAACGATAATCTCACTTTCATTATCAGCCAATAGCATACACGAGCATAGTTAGAAACAAATAAGATTTCGTTTATCGAAGATTTTTCTGTGAAATAAAAGATTTTCCACATAAGCGAAGAAATGTTAGCGCGTGTGACAATAATTGAGAATCCGCGATTTAATGATACTTCTAACCCCACAGTAGAAATTGTTTCTTTTTTTTTTCTTGAGGGTGTTTCTAAAGAAAAGGTCATACATCCTCCAGAAGAAGACCATGTTCGTTATGTTCGTTCCGAAAAATGAAAAGTAAAGAAAGGAATTTTTTCTTTTTTATGTTCGATTCATAGTTATTGTCATTCTGTCTGATGATTGATGGTTGTTTGTTGGGTGATAAATTGGTTTTTTAAGAGATTTTCGTCTAAAAAGGAATTTCTTGTTGGCAAACATCACCAAGATTTAATCGGTATTTGTAAGCATGTGTATGTATTTGTGTTTGTGTGTGTGATTATATGGGTTTTAGTGTTTATGATAATCATGTCATCGTTTTTATTAAATTCCATAAAACTTGTCTAGTCTTTTTTGGTAATTTCAGCCTTTTTTTACAATCTTCATAGCAGATTATGGCTTGTGTTTATTGTTTTAAAAAACCTTTTTCTTTTCAAATCATATTTTTAAGGTCAAATATTTTGAGTTTAGTTTAGATTATTAATCTTTATGGTTTACATGAGGCTTACTCAAGTGAAAATATACTTACAAGAGCGATTTGAACTTGTTCTTATCGAAAACGGAAGAGAACAGTGACATTGCAGAATAAAGTGTCCTTGTTTGAATTTTTAGCGGAAACAATTTGCCTGTCTCTGAAACTGAAATTGCTTAAAAGTATTCTATTTTTGCAGCAATATCCTCGGCCAAAAAGGAGGCTGCCATTGTTTATTTTTTTTAGTCTCCATATTAATTATGCCAAGAAGTATAAAAGAGTGAACCAGCCCAAGGACTAGATTTAAAAGTTTGTATAAAAAGATGTGGTTTTACAATGCTAAAACGTAAACGATATTCAAAGTCCTCAGGAATGGATATCGCTTCTTAAGATATACATCGAAGGAGGTGTCCATTACTCACAAGTCCAGCTAATGGATCCTCAGAAAACTAAGAACAATTTATCATGGGGAGACAAATTTAAATTAAAAAATATGTTTCAAAGGATTCGTTCAAATAGTGATGAAACAATAGTTCAAGTAAACGATGAAAATCAATACCGGACTGGTGCTCCTTTTCTTAATTGGTCATTACAACCAGTTAGTCAGTATTACGATCTAGCTTCTCACATCACCCATGTTGTCAAAGTTAATTTTATTCACGAATGGAGGTACCTACATAGAATTGAGAAACCTTTCATGGCAATTTTATTTACTCTCAGAGTTTTTGCCAGAAGATTGCTAAGAGAAAGTCTCAGAAGATATATTTTTTTTTTCGTTCTGTTCAACATGTCTGAGCTGGGATTTGAACCACGAGCTCTTGTCTAATAAGCCAACATAACAAGTATTAAACTACAAAAAGAGGTTGGTGTTACTGATTAAATTCTTAAGTATTGTTACCTGCCTAGACCCAGATAATATGTACACAACATACACAATTGGCCATTACAGCTCTTCAGTCAAGATTACAACCTAGTTTCTCACACCACTTATGTTGTGTGTGTTAATTTTATAGATGCGTGGCGGGACCTACAGATTAAATTCGACTCTGAACGACAGATTTTTGAGAAATTTTTTCATGGCAATTTTATTTCACTCTCAGAGTTTTTGCCAGAATTCTGCTGCGCCGAAGAAATATTTTTTCATTATTCGTTTTGTTGGAGATGTCTGACCAGGGGTTTACCAGTAGATCGAGCTTTGTATCATAAATGATACATTTCAATTTTTGACACGATATAACTTTAATTCAGAAAAAGTTAGATGCCTAATATTTTTTGAATTCGTTAGTATTGTTATCACCATTATTTTAAACGAAATAAAAAAAGAAAATTTCAAACAAGGGTTACAAAATTCAAAAATTTCATAATTCTGGCTTATGTATCATTTTTGATCTATACGACTTTGCTAGAGATATTTTGGTGTCGTTTGTGAAGATTTTGTCGTAAATAGTACATTATTTATGGTTTTTGAAAAAGAATTGAAAGTTAAGTGTGGGACGAAAGTGAAAAGATTGAATTTTCTATTCTTGATATGTTCTTAATACTGATAGAAGTAGTCGTAGTCTAGTATGTAGCGTTTTACCTTATTAGACGTCAGACCAAGGTTCAAACCTCAGGTCAGACATTTCCAATTTATAACGAAAAGTTGTAATGACCGATTATATATTAATTATATATGTAATATTCCTGCTGCTAAAGACGAAGAAGAAAATAGAAGCTCGTCTGATGAACTGAAGAATGTATTGGCAGCAACAAACATGACAACAGGATGTTTATCGCCAAAGATGGTACTACTTGGAATAGAGAACCGTATTAGTACTTTGGGATGAAAAAATATTACCAATTTTCACGCAGATTTCTAGTAGCTGTTTCCTGAAATCTTGTAGAGTCTTTCTTACTGCTCTTCTCATATTTATCTCACGTGGCAAACAAACATTAGAAAAATTTGTTTCGTCTCATGTTTTATTACAGATGATAATATTTCGGTCAACTACGTACATACGTATGAAATAACAGAATCATTCGCTTTGATAATGATATATTTACACCCATTACGCCTTTTCGAAAAATGAGTTGAAATAATAATAATAATCATGCTTAAAGCCTTTTTGAAATTCGAATGAAAATGATTTTTTTTTCTAAAAAAAAAAACATATTTATCTTAATTTTTTGTTAGAAAATTGTAACCATTTTTATAAAACTTTTATCACACAACTTGTAGTTTTATGTAAGAAATAATACTGTATAAATAGTTTGGGATTAGCTATCATACTTTCAGAGCAGCCCATATATCCCTTTTTAAGATTTTTAAAAATTTAAATTTTTGTTCGCCTAAAAGGTAAGAAAATTAAAAAAAATATATTTAAATAATGATGCCTATGTTTTTATGTTACTTTTTGGTATATTTTGATCTCAAATTAAAGTTTTTTTAACAACAGAATTCAAAAACTTTTTAATGCTATTGTGGAAAATGAAAATTACCTCCAGTGATTTCAATTGAAATTTGATACATATCACAAGAATGGTATTAAATTTTTTTAGCAAAATCTATCAATAATCGTGACAATTCCATGTACTACAAGTGTGTTGAAGTTTTTTTAAGGCTCGATCTACGGTTAAACCTCGGACTGTCTTCTAATAAGCCAACATGCTACCTACCACAATACGGCGACGTCTAGAGGAGATGCAAGCTGGTTTAAAGAAACAGAGCTTCAAGGTAGAATATATTTCCAAAATATTAAGCCGAGAGATAGTTCCATAGTTTAAGTTTCAATTGAAACCGTAACCTGCATTAAGTTGAAAACTAATAAAATGCTTGCCACCAAAGCGGGGCACGTATTACACCAAAAAATTCGAATGGAAGAACCTCAGAAGTAATATCCATGCTTAAATAATTAAAATCATGGTTACACGAAGACTTATTGTAACCGTCTCGCTACAAGCATTGTGTACGATAACCTCCACGGATATGACAAATTTGTCAAAATTGAGGGCAACAAACCTTTGAGCAAATACAAGCATTGTCATGCTAAACAAATCACAAATTATAGAGGATACCCGGTATACTTCTCGGACAAATGCCTCAAATTTTAATAGACTTAAAAGGCATTTACCCAGTTTGTAAATAATTATACTTCAATGGCTTCTAATACTTATTTTTAGATATCCTTGACAACCTTCAACATGTATCCAATGCTGAAGCATTAGGGAATAACGTTATTCCAATGCAATACTAAAGGCTTCAATACAGCCACCAAGCTAAGCTTCTGATTTTATTCTCAGTCATCTTGAAGTTATAATTAATAAGTTGTGGTAGAGAACAAAAAGTTTTACAGTAAAAATGATCAATTTGATGCAAAATATGCTGAGCTTAGAGCCTAAATTGCTGCAGGAGAAAATCTAATCGCTGGCGGCCTATGTCAAAACGAAAATTATATCAAATACCTTCATTCCTCTTTGTCAAATTGGCTCACTGCTAGTATCTGAGACATACTTGACGTCAAAAGGTTTGATTATAATTCCAGGTTACAAACACAACATAATTCAGTCAGGATTACGACCTAGCTTCTTACATCACTTATGTTGTGTCCGTTAATTTTGTACATGAGTGGCGGGACCTACATTTCAATGTCGACTCAGAACGACAGATTTTTGAGTAACCTTTCATGACAATCTTATTTACTCTCAGAGTTTTTGCCAGAAACGTCTAACACACTACCTACTAGACTACGGAGACTTCTAATTCCGGGTTACACCGTTGATTTTACTGTGAGACCTTTTTAAAGAATTTCTTCAATCAATTAACATTTAGATTGAGAACTTGCAGAAAAATCTTGGCATATCCTTGGCTTTCTCGGCTCCCTTCAAAAGATTTATTCCTAAAAAATCTCTGGAGTTGTTATCTAAAATTCTTTATTGTTTTTGTATACAAGTAAATTCATGTCATTCATTCAAATATTTTCATGACAGCTCGAGGAATTTTTCTTAAACTGCCTTCTTCATAATGGCTACCACAAGTACTGAAACCATCTGAAAACAATCCCAAATTTGAGCAGAATTTTTTTCTTTGTTTCCTTTTTTTCATTTAAAATAAATTCTTATTTATTAATCTGTGTCCCCGTCCCTATTTAATAAAGACAATATCAACATTGACATGACTTCAACCCACCAGTGAGCAGAGGAATAAAATTTGCATAATTTAAGGGGAAAATGTGAAGAGGGGCAATACACAAATCTGAAGTGTCAAGATGACCCTTTTAATTACAAGAATATTAGAAAAAAATTCTCTGGCATAACAATAAAATCATCATCATAATTATTTGCATATTTTATTAAAAGAGGGGCGATTCGACCCGATAGCCGTCGTCTTTTGCCCAGAGGGTCTGTTTGGTAACACCATTGTTTTAGTTAAGAAGTGAAGCTTCATGTAAAACTTTGTAAGAATATTTAATTTTCAGAAAGAGAGAGAGAGACTTGTGTTTATCCATTATATACATATGTATGTAATATTATATTTAACAGCAACTAATTCCCGTATTTGTGGTAAAGTAAATGAGGATGGTACACACAGTCAATGAAAAAAGTCTGCATACACAACTGCGTATACACTTTTTTCCGTTGATTTTTATCAAATTGAAAAAGGTGTTCTGGCGTTCTTCGTGGCATTTACAATTAAGAATGTTTGAAGACAAAAACGAATATAAAAATATCACTCAGAAATTATAAAAAAAAAAACTACAAAAAAATTATCAAGCAAAAGGTGTATGTAGACTTTTTCTTGGACTGTACGTCCTTTCAAACCCAAAATACCAAAATAATAAAAAAAACTGAAATCTTATTCAATGAGAACTATTTAGATGTCTTTTATTTTATGTTAGTTTATGACGTCTAGACCAAGTCCTTAAAGGCTCACAGTTTTCTTTGGTTACCCTTGAACCCAACTTCAAAAGGATTTCTAAATATGCCACTCCAAATAATTATTTACATTCATTTCCCTTTCATTCAATGATTGAAAAGTGCAATGCTATTAGCGCACGGTTTTTTCTGAGCACCATGCAGTAAACACCCTACAGACAGAGCCACCTCTATCAAAAAATGACTAGAGATCCTATGCTTTATGAAATGGAAGATGGCAAGCCTTTTATTCTAGAATCTGCTATTAGGAATTCTTCTGCTTAGCTTAGCTGAAATATTTTAAAAACATTTTTTTTATATGGCTTAGTCCTGACTAAAATATTACAATAACCACTTAAGTATGTAAATGAGAACTACTTTGCTACAAATGCTATTGTAAACTATTTTTAAACAAAGTGAACAATTGACTTTGCAAGACACCGTAGTCTAGTAGAGAGTGTGTTGGCTTATTACACTTGAGGTCACGGTTTAAACCCCAGCTCAGACATCCCGATCAAACCGTTATATTGTTAGGAAAATGGAAATGGTGTTTTGCTTATACCGTCTAACATTAAAACTATAAACAAAAGCTATAAAAACAAAAACAATGAAATTGTTTACATGATAAACAAGTAAACAAAAATGCAACAACAAACATTGCAAGAATAAACGTAAACAAAAATACACAAACAACAATAATAAAACATCGATGTTTACATTTATAGAGATCTCGAAAAGAAGAAGCCACGAACATTCGCCTTCGAGAACATTCAGACTGTATATGGCAACGTAATAAGAAGCAAGACCAAGCAGCAACGGGATAGTAAAAGTTCAGTCAGTCTTGTGTGAAGACCGTTACAAAGATCAGTCGAATGTCTAATAATTGTTATTGTTTATGCAAAAGAGTGCAAAGAGGAATAGCAAACTAAGCAATTGCTGTTGTTTACATCATGTTGTGAACTGTGGCACACAGAATCGAGCGAACAATAAAGAATAAAATTAAAACTAAACACAAATTTATTTCACTTGCAGTCTACGAGCTCATATTTTAAACGTTTTTAAAAGGTAAAAACGTAACAATATGAAAGAATTTTTCTTCGACTACCTCTCAGCAGATTCCTGGCAAAAACTCTGAGAATAAATTAAATTGCAATGAAAAGTTTCTCAAAAAGCTGTCGATCGGAATCGACTTTAAACTGTACATCCCGCCACTCGTATATAAAATTAACACACACATCATAAGTGGTGTGAGAAGCTGCATCACAATCCTGACTTAAGGGTTGTAATGACCAATTACGTAAGTACAAATGTTATTGCAAACTATTTTTAAAGAGACTTAACAATTGAATTGAATTAAAGTAACAAAGGTTACGCTTACATTTAGTTAAAGCTAACATATTGAATACATGTTAAATATTATGCTGATGTTAGACTAACGTTAGATATTTAATTAATTGTTACAACAAATGAATTTGCGAGTAGGGTCTCAGAGACGTGAATTCGATTAACTACAATTCTTTATTTTCTTCTTTTGTTATTCGATTAAGTGCCATTATTACAACCTGTCGTTAAACTTGGGTTTAGTTAAAAGTACCTTTAGCTAAAGGGAACTGTAAAGTTACCTTTAAATTATTTTCGTTATTACAACTTACAGATAGAATTTTTCAAAAATATGGCAGTGGCGGAGCAATGCCGATAGCACTGCTCAAATTAACCCTGCTGTTAGGTTAAAAAAAACTTTCGAATCTTAGGTAAAGGATCATTTTGGTCCACTTTGTATTTTTCATAAATAATTCGATATTAAACTCTTTTGACCAAACATTATAAATAATTTAAATTGTTACAAAAGTTTTGGGATTCCAAATTTCTATACAGATATGTATACCACGACTATAAGTTTTACTGCACTTCGTGTTCAGCTTTTGATGTGTTTAGATTTTCAAAGAAAAAAATGGAAAATTGACGGAAATTGGACAGCAA
This sequence comes from Sarcophaga variegata, assembly GCA_932273835.1. Lineage (NCBI taxonomy): Eukaryota > Metazoa > Arthropoda > Insecta > Diptera > Sarcophagidae > Sarcophaga > Sarcophaga variegata. Next base: position 68,705,816 of record OW026362.1, read on the forward strand.
TGCTATTGCTGAAATTCTAAATAAAACTGATTCAGATACTTTAATTTGTTCCATATTAGATGAAAATATTGAAAGTGAAAGTGATATTGATACATGTGAATATGAAATGGAAAATGATGAGGCAAATGAAGAAGCTTATGAAGTGGATGCATTATACATTGCGAAGAACAAACTGCACACACATTGCACACACTACTACGTCACATTGGAGCTTCAGCGGAGAATATTATGTCATTACCACTAGGTCCAACACGTTTTGCGGTGTCCAGGTGCCGCGACGGAAAAATAACCGTACCTTGGAAAACCAAAATATGATAAGCCTGATAAAAATTAAGGAGACCGTGTCGTGTTTGAGTAGACAGAAGGATTGAAAGGGCAAAATATTACAGCTGATAAATTTTTTTCATCTTTTAAGATAGGGAAAAAACTTTTACCAGGGAAACTGACATATATGGGAACAGTTAGAAAAAACAAAATTTTATCACACCGAGATGTTCAAAAAAGTTCCTTTACATACGTCCACATTTGCTTTCAGTGAAATCGCAACACTTGTTTCGTATACCGGCCATAAAAATAAAGGTACTGTATTGATGCACAAAACAGATGAACCCGATTTCAGTAATCATAAGAAAAACCTACAATCGTTTCTTATTATAATTCTACTAAAGTTTTGTTATATTTTATCATTATTTATCGTTTCTGCTAATCAACTGATTAGCTACTACAGCACTAAAAGAACAACAAATAGATGGCAAAATGTTGTATTTTTAAATATAGTTGATACATATATGCGCATTGAATGCATTTATTTTATGTTCAGAAATTTATTCTTCGTGGGCTGCAAATGATTCAAATCAACAGCTATGTGCCTATCAGAAGAACACATGTTGAAAAGGACAGTCAAACATAAAAATCCATTTGCGGCAGAGCTATTGACTAAACTACAATCATCTTCGTCAAATAGTGTACCATCTACAAGTGGTGGTACACAAAAGTAGAAAACGGGCAATTTGCAATTCCTGTAAGTCCCAACGTAATGCCAAATGCATTATATGCAATACATTTGAATGTAGATTGAAGACAAAAACAATTTGTTCATTTTGCTGCGAAAATAGCAATAAGCCATAATTATTTTGTCTTACTTTTACTGTTATACAGAAGAAAATAAATTGTATGGACCAAGATGGTCCATAACCTAAGATTTGTAAATTTTAATTTTGTTCTGTTAGATTTTATACTAGATAGTTAAAAACTAACTAAGACCATTAAAATATAAAAAATACCTAAGCTGACGTTTAAGGTTGATACGATAAACCATTGCAAACTTAAATAAAAATTTAAAAAAAATTTGACCAAAATGGTCCAAACCTAACAGCAGGGTTAAACAAGTTTTATTAAAACGCAGTGGCACTTTGTTTATATTTGAAGTTGCCGTATTGAAAATAATACATACCATTAGGATGATTTTTCCTTTAGCTTAACGCTCACTTCTACTTTATAGTCCACTTATAATAACGAAAAACAATTTATCTGCCCGTTAAAATCCTGCCTTTAGTTAACGGCAAGTTGTAATAATGGACCTAAAACGTTCGAATTAATTGTGGCTATCTTTTCTATGACAAACACATTTAAAGTACTGTTTTGGGGGTTCCTATTTGATATTACAGAGCAAACCATCCCTTAAATATTCCCTTTTACCTTTTCCTCCTTTTCAAAAAGTGATAAAAGTACGCCTGGAAAATGAAGGGTTTGAGAACATATTATTAAAGAACGGCGTTTATTAATTTATTTATACGAAAGCAAAATACAATTTAATTATTGTTTTCATAGAGTGGGAGAGAGGAGTACATACATGATGAGTAATTTAACTCCTTTAAAAGGGGTTTAATAGTCAGCAATTAATTATGATAAGTTTTGATTTTAAAGGAATTTTAAATTCTTTAAAAATGAAATGAAAAAAATTCATTTAAATAAAGAAATTAAATTCCAAAAACAAAGGAACTTAATACCGGAATTTAATAAAATTAAAAAAGGAAATAAAATACGAATGTTTTTCGTACTTTTTTAATGTTTTTATTTTCAAACTTTGTAAGCCACTTAAAAGTAACTTTTTTACACTGAACTTTATGGAAAATTAAACAAAAATTATAAAATAATTATAATTATTAGCCTTTGAAAGCCAACCAGTCTGCCATCATTAGATGGCTTATATTCGAATGTAATCAGCGAGAATGAGAAAGACAACATTTCTGGTTTAATCACTCACAAGGGAAATGATTTCTTTTTTTTTCAAATCTCACATCCTTCTATTGGCATACATAAACGTATGTATGTACATGGAAGCTAAAAATACCAAAAAAAACACGAGTACGGAAATATATTTTTGGTTTTTATAACTCCCTATTAAAGGACATCTGTGTGTGTATGCATTAAAAGCAAAATAAAAAAATAAAAAAATACTCTGGCAATTAATTTTATCTGAAGTGACATTAATCTTTGATAGCTATCGAATAATGGTGTTCATAAACAGACACCCCTGGCACACATACTCGTACATACATTATTGACAACGAAAAGCACTCAAACTCTAAAATCCTTATGCATTAAAGCACTTTTTTCCCCCAACTTTTTATGGATTTCATGGTTCATGGCATTGAATAGCTTAACGAACGCTAATGTAGTATGTGTGTGTATGTGTGTGTGTTATATAAGCATACATAATTGGCATATAATTTTTTATATACGAAAAGAAAAACGAAATAAAAAAAGATGTCAGAAAAATTTGGTTGAAAATCTTTTTTTTTTTATTGTTAACCAAGTTTATTGACCTATTTTATTAGCAAATTTTATTGACCCAAAATCTTGTTCACATAATGGTGAAATTCAAAGGCAAATATATTTACTTCAGATGGCTTAAAAGTAATGCCATAATTATGTCTCAATTTAAGGTAATGGTAGCGATATGTAGAATTAAGCATAGGAACGGCAAGTATGGAAGATCATTCAACAAAAGCTATCAATTCACGGTAAGACGAGCTTAACTTAAATATTGAAGTCGTCGTAGTCTAGTAAGTAGTCTGTTGGCTTATTAGACATAAGGCCACGGCTCAAACCCCAGGTCAGACATCTCCATCAAAACGAAATATGAAAAAATATATCTTCGGCGACGTCCTCTCAGCACATTTCTGTCATGAACTCTGGGTGTAAAATAAATTGTCATGAAAAGTTTTCTCAAAAATCTGTCGTTCATAGTCGACTTTAAAGTTTAAGGCCCACCACATGGGTGGTGTGCGATGATACGTTTGAAGCCTGACTAAAGCGTTGTAATGACCAATTAAGTGACTATTTCTTCTTTCATCAAAAGTAATGACACGACTCCAATCTTGATTTCATCTCACAAACGAATCTGAAGATCTGGACATGTCATGTCACAGATGACCACGATGATTAGTTGTTACACGGATGGCTGTAAACTGGGAGATATGATGTGACTGGGCCACTATATCGAAGAACCAGAAACCAAAATTTCTCTCCGGCTACCAGAGCATAAAGCAGTTTATCAAGCGGAGATACGAGCAATCTGGGAATGTATGATCTACGCTAGTAATCATTTGGTAAGCTTGACGTAGAGGGATTTTAATACTTTTTCTGATAGTCAATTAACAATAACATCCAGGAGTACGAGATCAAAGCCAGTCCTGGAGTGTAACAATTACTCCAGGCATGGAACGGTATGCATTATGTGGGTTCCTGGTCATCGTGGCGAGATTAGAAATGAGCGAATATTCTGGTTAATGGAACCAGAATATTACATACCATAAGCTTGCATAAGCCAAATCCTTTCAGTGAATCCTTCAGTGTAATTTGAGAAAGTGGGCATAAACATCACATCGACTTTTGTGGTATAATGACAGAAGAATAAAAAAAACTTTAGGGCCATCCTACTAAAGAGAGAATCATGACTATTTAATTACTTAATTAAGGGCAACTGAACCGTATTGACGTGTAAGAAAATATTAAATGCAAGGTATGCGGCGAAACGATGGAGTATCTTTCGTGTCATTGCCAAGCTTTCGTAAGATCGAAATCCCCATATTTTGGGGATAAGTCGATAATGGACATAACTCATCTCAAAGGAGTTGACTGGAAGATGTAAAGGAGGTTTCTAGAAGATACAAACTTCGTATAGAACGTAAGGTAGTATTCCTAATGGTGAGAGCACAACAAGCCGATATGATGGCTTAGGTATATGTCAATAGGCATCAGACGTATGTTTTTACTTCTTTAACCTACCTTCCTGCCTACCCTGTTCAATCGATAACATATGTCGGGTGTGTTAATTTTATACATGACTGCTGGGACCTACAGTTTAAAGTAGACTCCGAACGACAAATTTTTGAGTAACCGCCGAAGAAATATTTTTTCATATTTTTGTTTTGATGTCTAATGTGGGGTTTGAAACGTGGCCTTACATCTAATAAGCCAACACACTACCTACTAGACTACGAAGACTTCAATAAACGTTGGACAAAAAGGATAAACAGCAAAGAGGTGATATTGAAACTGCTACTGAAACCGATTTTTTTATCCAAGATCCTGTGTTTAATTTAGAATTTGGCGGACTTATTGATGTATTTTGTATAAGCCTGAATAGGATGATTAACCTAAATCCGTACAAATTTCCTTTGTATTACGAGAGGGTCGCCGTAGTCTAGTAGGTAGTGTGTTGGCTTATTAGACGTAAAGCCAGGGTTCGAGCCCCAGGCCAGACATCAAAACAAAATACAAAAAGTATTTCTTCGGCGACTTTCTCTCAGCAGATTTCTGGCAAAAACTGTCGGAGAGTAAATAATATTGCCATGGAAAGTTTCTCAAAAAATCTGTCGTTTGGAGTCGACTTTAAACTGTAGGTCCCACCACTCTTGCATAAAAATTAACACACACTACATAAGTGGTGCGAGAAGCTAGGTCGTAATTCTGACTGAAGGGTTGTAATGACCAATTATGTATGCATGTACGAAATGGTTTTTTTGAAGGAACAAAGTTCCCATATAAAATTATTTTTTTTTTTATATCGTACAATTGTTATCAAAAAGTTACAAGATTACATATTTAATTTAATTCAGTTTAAAAAATTTTTAAATTTTACCACAGCTTTGGGAGCAAGCACTTGCTATATCCGTTGTTTAAACAGCGGCATTACAGGAATATTAATTTCTGTTTTTCAACAACGAAGTAAAATTATAAAAAAAAATTATTTTTGGTTTTTAACACACATTTTCAATTAAAAACTTTTTTGTATTTATTTTTTCTTGTTTTATATTTTTATTTATTTACTTGTATAGTAAAAATTACAAGAGTATTTATATTTTATATTGTAATGCTTACGGAACACTTACATGCACGGCTTAATTTCATTATTAAACAAGGCATGACATTTCATTCACATTTAAACCGTGAAACATACGCGAGTATACATGCGAGCGTGACAAATGCGGTCATGTTTTAAAAGCTTTAAACACTCATGCACATGAAAACGGCATAATTGGTGGAAATTTTAATTTTATTGAACATATTAGGCGCGTATGAAATATTTACAATAAATTGTTGAATTTCAATGAAAATTTTATTTAATTTTTACGAGTTTAATTGCCTGTCAATAATAATTTATTATCACAAGCCAAGATTGTTAGCAATTATTCTGCAAATTATTTTATATATTTATGGTTGCGATAACTAATTTAGTGGCCTGTTATGATTATTATAACCATAATAGGCAGTTTATCTATGTAATAATAAATATGGGGCTTTGTATTGCCATAATTCATTAATTTTTATTTTTTTATAATTTTATTTTATTAATTAAATTTTAATATTCAATTCATTTCAATTTATAATTTAGAAAACAAAAAACTTTTTTTTAATTTCTCTTTCCATTTTTCAAGAAACTTTCTTTTCTTTTCTGTTACAATTACTTTAAACTTTGCATTACAAATTACTTTCTTTAACGTATTTTGTTTGTTTTCCTTTTGATTTCATTTATTTTATTTTTTAATCTCTTCTAACAACCACTGATATCCTTGTATATCCTGCAACAGTTGAATATTAACTGAAGTAGTTAAGCAAACAGAATGTCTTATTTAACTGCCCGGCTGTTACATGTACATTTATTTTAACAGCAAAAGAGACGTTAAAATGCTCTGTAGCAAACCATTACTGTTAACAGTCAACATAACAGCAGTCCCTTAGTTAACAACTCTCTTGTAATGTTATACCCCCTTAACATTAAGAAATTATGAATGAAAATTACGTTGCCTTTAGACATCCTTATAAAGTCTTTAGGAATTCTTTTATTCTTAACAAACTTTCGGATTTCAAGAGTGTATTTCCTTTCGTAGTAATTTAACCACATTGTACTTTGGCTCTAACAATTTAACAGAAGTATTGTCAGCTTAAAACACTTTAATGTTAGGCTCGTTGCTACTTTAAAAAAAGCAACATAAAATTAAAATACTTTAAGAGCAGTAAACTCAGGTAATTAATGCAGACAATAAGGATGTTAAACATCCTTAAACATTAAGAGTGTTTAAACAAATGCTGATAAAAGTATAGAAGCGCATATGCTTGTAAAACAATAGCTAATGTTAGATTAAATTGGATGGATAACATCGCTGTGAGGTTATTAATTTCATTGGGATATTTTAAAAAGTTTAACACTGTCCCCAGTTTTGTAATCTCAAGGGTCAGATCAGCAATGTTTTCTTATATTCCTTCGCCAAGACTACTTTGCTATAGTCGCCGTAATCGAGTAGGTAGTGTTTTAGCTTATTAGATGTGAGGCAACGGCGACTATTTTTCAGCAGATTTCTGGCAAAAACTCTCAGAGTAAGTAAAAAATTGTTATGAAAAGTTTCTCAAAAATCTGTCGTTCGGAATGAACTTTAAACTGTAGATCACGCCACTCATGTATAAATTTAACACACACAAAATAAGTGGTGTGAGAAACTAGGTCGTAATCCTAACCGAAAGACCAATTATGTAAGACTGCTTCGCTGTCTTCGTGTGTGGCTGACTAGTTTCATAATAATCATGTCATGATTTTTTTTTTTACCTGGACACCACGATAATTGTTAACCAGTTTGTGGATGCATTGGCTTGAACGGGATCTAGAGCCCCACCATGTACAACCGCTTACTACTATTGTCTATGTAACCAAAGACTTGTTTATCTTGGCTCCGCCGTCACCACCAAAAATGATGTCAGTCTGGAGACCAAGCGTAGAATCACTCTTGTCAACAGATGCTACTATAGTCTCAATAGGTAATTGAGTAGCAGAGACCTCTCTCATACGACAAAACTAATACTCTAGCAGACGCTCATCCACCCCGTACTTTTTTTATTGTGCTGAGACATGACACTGATGCAGCAGTCTTGTAAATATTCGGATAAAAAGTCCTACCTAAGATCTTCGGTCCAGTGCGAGTTGGCGATGATTTCCGCATTCGTTCCAATAATAAGCTGTATGAGCTCCTCAACGCTGGCTCTGCTGGCTCAACGCCGCATGTCGTTCGAATGGATGCGGATGCTCCAGCGAAACGGGTATTAGATGCAGGGATTTGCGGAATTCGTCGAAGGGGAAGGACCAAGTCAAGGAAACAGAGACGTCTGGAAGAATGTGTTCGGAAGATTGGCCAACTACAAAGAAGAAAAAGAACCAAATATTAGGAAATTTGGTAAATGTAAAGCATCTTGGGACTCTCAAAAGATGCACTTAAAGATTGAGTTCAGTCTCTGGCTGGGGAGCCGCTTGGTGGCTCTAAAACATGAAACACATTTACAGAGTATCACTGATATTTGCAGGTTATAACTGCAGGCAATAAATTCAACAGAATAAAATCTTCGCTTCAGCCTTTTAAGAGATTTAAATTCCTTCGAATAGTGATTTGACTGTCAAATAGTATACTCTGTCCTGATCTTTGTACCTGCTATGCTAGTAGAATTGAGCACATCGTTTGATGGCAGGGATATATTGCTTGGAAGACCAGTTTCACTTTCTTCATGGACTCGAAGTATTTCATTCTAGAATCAAAAACTTCTGCTCCGTTCTTGACCCATCTGTATAGCACATAATACACCCTCTTGCAAAAGAGTATAAAGCCTCCAGATTACTACACATAATCCCTTCAGTTTGGATTACAACCTAGCTTCACACACCACTTATGTTGTGTGTGTTAATTTTTATACATGAAAGGCGGGACCTGCAGTTTAAAGTCGACTCCGAATGACAGATGTTTTGAAAAACTTTTCATGGCAATTTTATTTAATCTGAGACTTTTTGCCAGAAATCTGCTGAGAAAAAGTCTTCGAAGAATTTTTTCTCGTTTTGTTGGAGATGTCTGACACGGAGCTTGAAACGAGTCTTCACGTCTAATAAGCCAACACGCTAGCTATTACACTACGACGACTAGACTACTACGGCTCCGGATTATGCCATTCACTTTTGTTACAAAGTCTCGTTGCAAAGCATTTCCCACTTCAGGCCGTCTACTGGTTGTGTCCAGAAAACAGTTAAGCAGGAATATATCAGTCATTAGATTCATTTGATTACGAAATCCCCTAATGAATTTTAAACATATTCTCCAAAGCTCTGATCTTCACTGCCACGTTCAGCGGACATAAGTTCAACTGGGTTTCTACAGCCGCTGTACGACGGATCCTCATTGCCCCTGTTATACGAACACATGCTAGCCTACGTATATTTCCTAGTTCCGTTTGAACTGTTATCAGATTTCTTCTGCCTGTCAGATAACGGCCGCACTATTCATCGAGACTATTTAAATTTCAGAAATTTCCCTGCAAGTCTATGTTATACGAGACCTTCTACCATGAGCCTATCATAACAATTTACTATTCAGTGATAGTTTTCGATATTTTGCCTCCATTTTGTGTAATATTACCTCACCTAGTATTGTATTTTAATTCCATTGAGGAAGTTGGCCCCTTCTTTTAAATGGTATTACTGGGGTCTCATTCGTGATTTTGATTTCAACAACAAATTTAAAAAAAAAATTTTATTTCAGACAAGCTTTCAAAATCTTTTTATTCCCCTTTCTTTTCTTGTAATCAAACACCAACAAAATTGTTTGCATAGTACCTCATAAATAATCTGATACCATGCAATTAAATTTCTTCAAAAAGTTTAAGATTTTCGATGAAAAATTTTCTTGAAACATTTTTCTTGTTTTTCTTTTTTTTTTCTTTTGCCTAGAATATGAAGCCAGTCATTATTTTAATTATGAATCTGGTAAGTTTTCTTGTTTTCCATCAAATTTTTTCTTTTTTCTTCGTTTCTTTCTTCATTTTTATTTTCATTTTTTCTTTTTTTTTTTTTTTTTTTTTTGTTTTGTTAATAAACATCCTACACAGTTATTCATTCATATTAATATGAACCCAAGACGCTTGCTGAATGCTCTGTTCAAACTCTGTTTCTGAATTCCTGAAGAGAATGATTAAATGCTGCACAAGAATGTGTTCGTTCGTTAAACATTTTCTTTTCGTTTCATAATGAATATGAAGTGAACTTTTGCTTGTAATATTAAGAAAAACAATAACAAAAATGAACGAAAAATTCGAAAATAATTATGAACAAAAAATATAAATGAAAGTAATAATGAAAGAAAACTATGATGAAAAGAAATTTAACAAGAAAATAAATTAGAAAAAAGAAACGAATCGATAGATTAAAAAAGTTTTTTTTAGTTTTTTCATTTAAAGTGCAGTGTGCCCACCTGCAGTATGCCTGCCTGAAGGGCTATTAAATTAAATGCCAAAAGTATTGTTTAACACTCATACGCTGCGGTGGTGGATCAAAGCAAAAATATTTTTTTTAGTAATCATAAGCCCACATACAGTAAAATTTCAAGAGAATGCATAATTAATTAAATTTTCATAAAACGTTTGTTTCGCATTCGAACTTTTGGAAAATTTTGAAACATAAACCCAATGCTCGAAAAAAATTCTATGAAGCTAAGCATAATTAGCCCATCTTGCCTTACTTTGAAGAGAAGAAGAGCTAATAATTGCTCTCCTACATAGGAGTTTAAGTTGAATTCATTATTCGGTTACAAGCATAATCAGAAGCCGATTGCTTCTGTGTGTCCCCTCAATCACTTCTAGAGAAAAGGACACTCAAAAGCATTGGTTAAAAACGGATATTCTTATAATTGAGGTGTACTAACGGAGGCTATTAATTGGTCTCCTGTAAACATTCTCTTACACCCTGGTTCAAATTCTTATCAAAAATTCTTCACCGCTAAGTATATCTTGCTGGAAGCCGCAGTAGTATAGTAGGTAGTATGTTGACTTATTAGACATGAGGTCTTCCCGGGTCAGACAGTCTCCAACAAAATGAAATATGAAAAAATATTCGTCGACTTTCTCTCAGCAGATTTCTGGCAAAAACTCTGAGAGTAAATAAAATTGCTATGAAAAGCTTCTCAAAAATCTGTCTTTCGGACTCGACTTTAAACTGTAGGTCCCGCCACTCATGTATAAAATTTAACACGCACAACATAAGTGTTGTGAGAAACTAGGTCGTAATCCTGACAGAAGGGTTGTAATCGCCAGTAATACTGATTATTTTTTGATTATTTTGTAATCGTAATCAATTATTAACTATTTTAACCAAAAATAATCGTAATTGTAATCATTATTTAACAATTAAAAAAAAAGTAATCAAATTACTAATCATTACGATTACTAATCATTACTTAACAGGTATGGCTAGAACCATCGCTATTGTCAGGAATTGACAATTGATCTTTGCTCTTCAAAATGAGCCCAAAGCCAAATTGTTTGCATGCACGCTTAAAGTAGGGGGTGGGTTTATGTCAAGGGGTGCAAGAGAAAAAGAAATGCATTACGGAGGTCATTAAAAATTAATCAGATTTACTTGAAAATTGTTACTCAGGGGTTTTTAGGGTCGCTGATTACAGATCTTCATTCAAATTTAAAAAATTCAAAATGGCGGATCCAATATGGCGGTCGAGGTTCATAAAAATTAATCAGATTTACTTGACCGCCATATTACATGACGTGATGGAAAGTTTTTGAACCCAGATACGTGCACAAAAAAAGTCCAAATTTGCAGGGCGGTGTAATTGATCTCCTACAAAGGAGTTAATGTTGAATTCATTATTTTCTCATAAGCGTAATTCGACGAATACCGACTACTTGCCCTGTATTCCTTCATTCGAAACCACACTAAGAGCATTGGTTAAAAGGGGATATTTTTATAACAACGGTGACTATTGGTCTCCGGTAATACATTCTCTCATAGTCTGATTCAAATTTGTCTCAAAGATTTATTACCGATAAGTATGCCTTGTTGACTAATAGACTTCACAGACTAAGAAAATACAAGCAAGAGCAACATGTTAAAAAAATTTTTAGAAGCAGTTGGTGGAGCGCGTATAGTGAACATTGAGTCATTACTTTGGAGGCCACTAAGAAATTATACCCAAAGAGAAGGTAGCAAATGAAGTGGCACAATTATATCATTTGGTCAAGAATTCATAACACAAAATACGTGAGCAATAGCAAAAATTGTAAGGATGGAGTTCAGCTTTCCAGCTAGGGCGTCGCTTGGTGGTTCTAAGCTTCAAACGCATCTACAGAGTTGCACTGATATTTGCAGATTATAACTGCAGGCATCAAAATTAATGGAATGCCTTCGATTTAACCTTTTAGGAGATAAAGAATCACTCAAATAGTGTTTTGACTATCAGATAATATTGCTTATAATTCATTATTTGTACCTCCTATCCCAGTTGAATTAGGCACAATGTTCCATGGCATAGACTTGGTAGACAATCGCAAGTTTTTTCATGGACTCGAACTATTTCATTTATGGACCAAACACTTCTATTGCATTTTAATAACATCTGTATAGAACATAATATTCGATCTTATCGATCTTCTATCTTAGTGAAAAATGCATTAATAAATGTTATGGAGCGGATTAGAATCATCCTATTGACTCCGATGGGGGAATGTTGGTTACACCACTTATAAATATCGCTTAGGTCACGAAATTTTGAAAAATATTTTTAGTGCTTAAATGAAAATGAAGTTGGAAAGCAAATTGTGTTTAATTTGAAGAACATGGATGGAAGTTAAGCTCGTAATCCACTACATTTTAACAGTATATAATATAATGGAGGTTATGGTAATAGCCGGCTAAAACCAGGACACAGAGCAGGACACCAATAAAGCATTTAACGAAATACTGTGGAGGACATTATGGAAACTGCTTAAATAACAACACACACAATGAGAGAAAGACCTACAGACAGACAATATATACAGTCAAAGAAAAAAGTCTACATACAGTGGTGTTTGTAATTTTTATATATTTATCCCAATAATTTCTACGTCGTTGTTTTTCAAAATCGCTTTTTCTTCAAATATTCTTAATTATAAATGCCTTTAACAACACTATAACATCTTTTACAATTTGGAAAAAACCAGCGGGAAAAAAGTCTGCATACAGTGATGTATGTATGTATGTAGTCTGCATACAGTGGTGTATGTAGACTTTTTGCTCTGACTGTAGCTACATAATTGGCCTGGCTTTTTATATCACCCATGGTATGTGTGTTTATTTTATCTTTTAGTTGTTTAGTTGTTTGAAAGCGCCGAAGTCTAGTAGGTAGTGTATCGGCTTATTAGTCGAAAGGCCACGGTTCAAACCCCGTATCAGACTTCTCGAAATGAAGTATAAAAAATATTTCTGCGGGGACTTCCCTCAGCAGTCTTCTGGCAAAACCTTTGAGAAGAAATAAAATTGCTATGAAAAGTTTAACTTTAAACTCTGGGCCCCGCCACTTATGGAATAAAATTAACGCACACAACATAAGTGGTGTGAGAACTACGTCGTAATCCTGACTAAAGCGTTGTAACGACCAATTAAATAAGTTGTTTCTGCTAAGTGGTGCAGCTTCAAAAGGAATGTTTTTCTGTGTTATAAAAAATGAAGTTTGAACTTAAAGCTCTCGGTTAGTAAGCGAACTTACTACCATCCTGGCTACAAAAACCACCATCAAGAACTTAGCCACACCACGAAATAATAATATGGAATACAGTGTTGGAAATGGAAGTTGATTTAGTTGATAAGAATAGCCAATAGGATTAGAACTTCCTTAATATACTTGAGGTTACAAATGTGAGAAGCTAGGCCGTAATCCTGACTGAAGAGTCGTAATGGCCAATTATGTATTTATGTACGAATGTAACCATTTATACCTTCGTAGCTTTATATGAGAGATCAAAAACTAAACATCCTGATTAGAAAAATATTTTAAATCTCTTAATCGTTTTCTTAAATATTTCAGTCCCTCTCACATTAAAACCAGTGGAACTATTCTACGCCGACGACAACTTCAAAGTTTAATGAACTGAATATAAAATGATGAAGTGAATCCTTAAATGAATTAAACAACACAAATCAATGTAAAGAAAATCATAAAATTTAAAACATGTTGACAAAATACAAGCATATTTTCAAATATTCTAAAAATTTATTTCTTTTTCATGTAAAAAAAAAATAAAAATTAAAAAAACACAAAAAAAATTGAATTTCCTCAACTGAAAGTATATCTACAAGCAATTTTTAAGGATTCCTATTAAAGTGAGTCAATAAGTATGAAAAGAAAACTAAAATCTATCTGCCGTAATGCATTTCAAATTGCTTCAGAATACATTTCGATTGCAAATATTTTACAAGAAATATGCACAGAAAATACACAACGAGAGGTGTTGTTGCAACTATGCTGTCAAAAACTGGCACTAAATAAAGCAATGAAATACAAACGACCTTAACCTACAATATTGTTACGTTTTTACCTTTTAACAACGCTTAAAATATAGGCACGTAGATTGCAAATAAAATAAAAATAAATGAATGTTTAGTTTTAATTAAAATTCTTTATTATTCGCACAATTCGTTGTGCCAATGTTCACAACTTGATGTAAACAACAACAATTGCTTTTCTTTGTTATTGCTCTGTTTACACACTTCGCATAAACAATAACAATTACTTGGCAATTATTCGGCTGATCTTTGTAACGGAGGTCATCAAACGCACTGCGCCTTCACACAAGACTGACTGAACTTAATTAACTCACTTGTCTGCTTTGCCTTGCCTTTTATAAAGCAGGGTAAACAGTCTAATGAATGTTCTTTAAGGCTAATGTTCGTGACTTCGCCTTCTTGAAAGCTCTATAAATGTAAACATCGTTGTTTACGTTCACTATTGTTGTTTGTGTATATTGTTTGCATTTATTCCTCTAGTGTTGTTTATGGAATTTTGTTTACTTTTTTAAGATTTTATTTAATGCTGGTGTTTGTTGTTATATCAAGCAATATGATAATTTGTAAACTGGTTTGTTTACAGCATTGTTTTGTCTTTGTAGCTTTTGTTTATAATTTTAATGATAGGCGATGTATTATTTAATACAATATTATTTATCTTGCAAAAGTTTTGCAGCAAACAGTCTGCTGCAGTCTTTAGTTTCCATTCACCAACGCTTGATGTAAAAATTTTCTCTGCAATAAATCTATTGAAAGAAAATATTTTTTCCAAAGATTTCAAATTTTAATACTTAATAATTGAGTTATTGAGTTTGTCTCTCAATGTGGCTGACTGTATTTGTGTGTGTGTCTGTAAGTCTTTCAAATAAAATCTCATCGCATTTGACTATTTGAATTGCTTCAAGGAGAAGAGTATTTGAAATATTGTCATGCAAATCTTTATCTTTTTGGAAAATATTCTAAAAAAAATGTTTACAGAGTATATAAAATATGGAAAATAGTTTAAAACTGCTTTTAGAATTTTGAGGTTCCCCCTTTTTTCTTTGGTGATTTTATTTGCAAAAAAGTTGTTCAAAAAGTATTGAAGATGACATTTGTTAGTAGAGTATGAAAAGTGAAAGAAATTTTGATGATTACTCACTCGTAATTGCAATTTAATGTTTACGTACATTAGGTTCAGTACGATAAACAGGTTAAGAATACAAAATCACAGCATATTTCCCCACTGTTATACGCATGCATGACGTGAGAGAACTAACAGTTGAAGAGGGCGATATAAATTTCTGACAATGACAGCTATTGGTGAAAGGGCCGTGGTATCCATCAGTAACATAAATATAACATAACATACATAATCGATCATTACAACCCTTGAGTCAGAATTACAACCTAGCTTCTCACAGCACTTATGTTTTGTGTGTTTTATTCACGAGTGGCGGGACCTACAGTTTAGAGTCCGAACGACAAATTTTTTGAGAAATTTTTCATGGCAATTGGATTTTAGTCTGAGAGTTTTTGCCAGAAATCTGCTGAAAGTAAATCACCAAGGAAATATTTCTTCATCTTTCGTTTAGTTGGTGATGTCTGATCTGATGTTTGAACCGTGGCCTCATGTCTAATAAGCCAGCACACTACATACTAAACTAAGTCCATCAGTAGCATATTTAATCTAATTGTGCAACCCATGGCCTCAATTACGATAAAACCATTAGGGATTTAAGAAAGTCTCCAATCATTCAATTCATATACAAAATTTTCCTCTTGGGAATGGCAGAAGAAAGGGTGTTATTTTATTCTGTTCGCCATTCGGAAGACCTACTTTTCTCTAGTGTAGGAAACACGCAAATGCTAATTTGCCTGAGCTTAACAATTTATTTCCTCCCTTGAACTGGAAAATGTGTGCCCTCGAACAGAGTATATGTTCCATGGCAAAAATGATAAAAAAAAATTATTTTCTCTTCTGTATTGGATGCTAAAGCAATACCGCTCTCTGGTACAATGGTCTTTAAAGAACTCTTTTTCGTCAGCTGAGCAATATAAATACAAATCCAGAGGTAAGCTAAGGCAGATAAGGCTTCTAACTACCTCTACTTAATGCTGTAGCTAACATAATATAACATAACTCATTATAGTCAAGATTACGACCTAGCTTGTCAAACCACTTATATTGTATGTGTTGTGTGTGAGCGACAGATTTTTTGAGAAATTTTTCATGGCAATCTTATTCAGATTTTGCCAGAAACTGATTGAGAGACAATTGCTGAATAAATAGTTTATCATATTTTGTTGTTCGTAGTCGCCGTAGTCTAGTAGGTAGTTTGTTGGCTTATTAGACGTAAAGCCCGGGTTTGTATCCCAGGTCAGACATCAAAAAAACGAAATATGAAAAAAAGAAATATATCTTCGACGACTTCCTCTCAGCAGATTTCTGGCAATAAAATTAAAATAAATTTCTTAAATAAAATTGGAATGAAAATTGTCTCAAAAATGTGTCGTTCGGAATCGACTTTAAACTATAGGTCCCGCCACTCATTGATGAAATTAACACACACAACATTAGTGGTGTGAGGAGCTAGATCGTA
Organism: Sarcophaga variegata; assembly: GCA_932273835.1. NCBI lineage: Eukaryota > Metazoa > Arthropoda > Insecta > Diptera > Sarcophagidae > Sarcophaga > Sarcophaga variegata. Next base: position 68,722,268 of record OW026362.1, read on the forward strand.
ATCCTGACTAAAGGGTTGTAATGACCGATTATGTATGTAAATTTTGTTTTGTTGAAGATGTCTGACCTGAGGTTTGAACCGTGGCCTCAAATCGAATACGTTAACACACTACCTACAAGACTTGGGCTTCTATGTCATGGCTTTATATCGTGCCTACTAAAATCTGTGGGCTTTAAAAACCGCCGTAGTCTAGTAGGTGTTGTCTTATAAGACGTGAGCCCGTAGTTCAAATATTTGCTAAGACATTTCGAACACATTGAAAAATGCAAAATTTTTCTCCATCGACTTCCTTTCAGCAATCTTGGACCATGGCCTCACGTCTAATAAGCCAATACACTGCCAACTAAACTACTGCGACTGTAGTTAACAGTCTCTTGAATTATTAGCAGGTTTTTCATCCAATTTTTGTGCGAAATTTTAAGTTATTCAATGGCAGGCAAAGGTTTTATAAGGTATGATCAAGATAATGGCTCCTCCCCAGTATACGTCCTAAATTAGTTATTGCGAATGGCATGAGTTCGGACTGAAGTCAGTGGCATAAGAAGATTATGTTCTGCCTTTGTGTCTTGTACTATGAAAAGTTCTTTTCTCTTCGACAACTATCAGCCAAAGTTGTTATCAAATGCTGAAAAAAAATTTTAAAAAGCCAAGGTTTTAAAATGTGATGCAAGAATTTCTTCATTTTACCTCACGAAAATCGAAGCAACTGGTGTCTCATAGTATTTTTTTTTAAGTTTCTCTAACGTAAATATGTTCTGATTATGTAGTGTACGGTTTTAAATAAAAAAGAAATAATCTTAATGTCATTATTCTGACACTCGCTTTAGTCGTTTGAACCACTGTAAAACCTTTTCCTTATATGTTAGCAAGAACATAAACTGTTTGTTTTTGTTTAATACTTAATCTTATCAACATATTGCTAGCATACAGAAACATATAGCCAATCAAATGTTTATAATGTAAAAGAGAAAACAACATAAATATTTACGAGATCCTATATGATTTTTCAGGAAATTAAATATGAAAAGATTTTCATAATATTCATTGTTTTTTAACATAATGCGAATGTAAAATGTAATAACATTTAGTAGAAGAAATTTAATTAGTACAGTACATACATGTACATATGTTGATTATAGTGGCAATCATGTTATATATTTGTTTGATTGTCAAGAGCTTAAACAAGCATTAAAGTTTACTTATACGTGTTTTCCCATTACACCCTTTTTCTGATTGCTAACAGAGGTTTCTTTACTACGAAAATCGAACAACTCGTTCATTCTAATTGAAACTCTGAACTTAATATACAGAAAGTGTAGCAAAAATTATTAATTATTTAAGAAAAAAAAAGAGAAAAGAAAAGTGAGTGGTGATAAAAGTTTTGATATCTTGTCTGGTGATCCTGTAAATCTTTAGAAGGAGGTATAGTATAGTAAATTAAATATGTATGTGATAAAGTGACATGAATATTATTTCTTAGTGAAGTGAAGTGTATAAACTTTCCATTATTGGCCTTAGGGCCAGGACCTTTCTTGGGATTATTGTGTTATACTCGGGACGTCCTTACGAGGAGGTAAATACACAGAAAAAAAAGGAAGAATTTCTATAGGCATTGACACATTTCTTTTTAAACAGGTCCCGGGAATTCAATTTATTCTATTTAATTATATTTAATTTTATTTTATTCTAATTTTTTCTTCAATTTAATTCGAACTCTACGAGCCGGAAAAAACTGTAGTTCTGTGCATTTAAACCGTTAATGACAGTTATGTAACAGTTTCACCTCTCTACAAATTGCTTTATTATCTATAACTTTCATAAATATGCTTAAGTTATTTTTCTAAAATAATATTTCATATTAAATTATATCCATTGTTTCTAGAGATTCTATTTGTTAATTTTCGCTTATAATGAATATTTTTGCAACCTAACATGATAAATTTTGTTAACTAAAATTAATTCTAGAAATTTCATTTGTAAACTTTCTTTACTAAAGAGTAAATAATCAATCTAAAATGTTAAACTTTATTAATTTTTATTAAATCTAAGTGCTACCTTAATTTTATTACTGATATTTGTTACAAAAGCTGACGTGCCTACTGTAGTGATCATTCCAACTCAATCATTACTATAGTTTAGTCAATCTTTCGATTTCTATAATTTCATTTTTTTAAGTGTACTTATTCTCTTTCATAAAAACTGGTTTAGTATAAAACACATAAAATATAAAAAAATAAAAAAGAAATAGAACCACAAAATACATTGTGATAATCACCTACAGTTGTAATGATCACACAGCATATCTGAATCAAACCTTTTTCATATTTAATTTCATCTTATTAATTAGTTTTGTTTGTATAATGTAATTTTTCTAAAATGGATTACAATAACATGAATTTATATTTTTAGTTTTAAAAACGTTTAATATTAGTATAATTAAGAACATTTATATACATATATTCTATTGAAATATTGTACAAATTGTAAGTGCAAGCATTATATATGGCATAATTATATCGAGCAAAGTAATATTTCCAGAAAATTCTACAGCAACAACAACATCGGTAGCTCGAAATCTTGAAGGCCTTCCAGAAATCGATTACACGTATGTTTGGTGAGTGGTAATTTTATGTTTCACCCTAATATTTAATATGTTCATTTGTGATAATGATATCGAACATGTTTGATCAAACATGATCGATCGCTTAATTGAGTTGTTGTTATCTATTTATAATCATTATCACTGATACAGTTGAAGAAAATACAGTTTAATTTATGCTTAAAATGCTTTCATTTAATTTTTTCATTAGCTTAAATATTTTTTTTATAACTCTATTAATTATTTTTACTAATTTTATGAATAAATCCTAAGTTAATAATTATGTATGAATAATTGAAGTATACAGTTTTTTCGTAGTTGAGTATTAGTTTTGGTGCAATAGATTATTTGGGGTCCTAATAAAATGACGTCCTTAGGGCCAAGGTTAGTGGCGGGTTTTGAGACAGGCGTATCAACCACACCAGATACCGCTTTTAACTTGGTTATATCAGTAAAATATGTCTTTTTGTATTTAAATTTATTTTGCTTTCGTTACATATGACTGTAATCGGGCTTTTGTTTTTTATAATATTACAGTCATTTCCAGTCCATTTAGAGCAAATTACACCTAAAAATAGGGAGTCTTTAATAAAAAAAACTTCTGTACATAAACAGGGTTTTGTTATTGGAGGGACCTTACCCACACGCCCGACTGTTTGCTAGCTAATCAATGGCTCCCGCAGTCCTTTCGTAACAATCTCTTACAGCACTAATTCTTCTGCTATAGTGTAATAATGCGGTTATTCGTCATGTCCTTTTGGGATAGTTGAAATGGCGGATATTGGCATGCATTACAGATAATTAATACGGCATGTGTACATTACAATTAAAGAGTGAAGAGCATACGATTTTTTTCACCATAGCCTTGGTATTAACCTTGCTTTCTTATTGCTACCAACACTAGTAATTTCCTAGCATTCTCTACATTACTTTACCTATTTTATATGCCAGTAGTTTACACGTGTTCGGAAATGGTTGTTTAAACTCCCGAATTTATTTTCCTTTTATAACAATACATGTGCACTTTAGTTACTAACTATTTGTGTTGGACACTTCAATTAATACTGAACATATTTATAAAATATTTAAAAGACAAAAATAGAAAACAAATATTTGAAAATATTGTTGGGTATAAGAATTAATTTTCATTGTTAAAATCTCTATTGTATTTGAATAACTTTTTTAGATTTTTTTTATTTCCAGAAACTTATGTTTTTCGAGAGAAAGTGCACGAGTTTCAAGTTACCACCAACCATGTTCATGTTGTGTGGGTCAATTTTATTCACGAGTGGCGGACCATACAGTTTAAAGTCGACTACAAACGACAGATTTTTGAGAAGCTTTTCATGGCAATTGAAGGCATGTGTTGATGACCGCTGATGGTAATTCATTAATTTTTTAGCCTTTTCGGCATCGTTCAGACCACGTTGTTTGATGTTGTTGGTCGATCTTGTTCTCTTGAGTATTGAGCACTCTCTAGAGATCTTCTTGTAATACTAAAGGCATCCATGTAATGCTATGGTGATGCACTACAGTTTCCCATTTTCTTTGCTTCACTATATTAATTTCCAGATATCCGTGTTGCTAATGTTTGTCTAGAATGGTCTTCCTATAACTACGAGGCAGCTGGTTTAGAAAATCTAAAGACTTTATATGTTGGTTACTTTAGCGATTTTGTTTATATTGTTACGAAAATGAAAAATGTAAATACTGGTGTTTTGTTTTTAACATCGCCTAACATTAAAATTATAAACAAAAGCTACAAAAACAAAATAATGTAGTAAACAAACCTGTTTATAACTTATCGTATTGGTTGATATAACAACAAACACCAGCATAAAAATGGTAAACAAGTAAACAAAAATCCATAAACAACACTACAAGAATAATTATAAACAAAATAAACAAACAACAATAATGTATGTAAACAACTATATTTACTATTATAGAGGTTTCGAGAAGGTTAAGTCACGAACATTCGCCTTCAAGAATATTTATCAGACTGTTTACCTTGCCATATAAAAGGCAAGGCAAAGCAGGCGAGTGAGTTAGTGAAGTTCAGTCTGTCTTGTGCGAAGACTTAGTGCGTTTGAAGATCTCAGTTACAAAGATCTGTCGAATAATTGACTAGTAATTGTTGTTGTTTATGCAAAGGGTATAAATAGAGAAATAACAAAAAAAGCAATTGTTATTGTTTACATCATGTTGTGGCACACAGAATTGTGCGAATAATAAAGGATTTTAATTATAACTAAACACACATATATTTTTATCTTATTTGCAATCTACCAGCCTATATTTTAAACGTTTTTAAAAAGTAAAAACGTAACAATATATTTGTGTGCTTGTCCATACTGATTACAATCATCTGAATGCTGCCCTTGGCTTGTTGAACCTGCTGTATGATATTTCTATGTCGCCATTCATTATTACTAAATATCTTAGACATCAGGACCTATCCTGAATGCTTGGGCATATTGCATTATGTCCTTATTATAGTGTTTCTTATTATTATTGCTTGGGTGTATTTGAAGTCCATACTATGCGCTAATTTGAGCAGTTCTTCTAAGTTCAATTGTACGTTGAAAATATTTCTCTTCATTCTAAACGATCTTAATGGCTTCCAGCAACGTATTAATATTAAATGGCTGACTAGCTCCCGTTGTAAACAATTCAGAATAGTACATCCTCCCATATACAGTGAGCTTCAAAAGAAACTGTACATTAAAAAAATATATACATTAATAAATTACCGTTATTTTTATTTTAAAATTCTTTCATTGCCAGTTTTTAAAATTAGAGTAAAAAAAATTACAAAAAATTTCGAAAATTGTCAAATTTTTTCGAGCACTGTCCTTAAGCAATAAAAGTTGAGTTTGGTGATTATTAGAATTTTATCCATAGTGTTTAGTTTTTTTTTGAAGCTCACTGTGAATCGAAATCAATTAACAGTAGATACGGAATTACTCCATTCTCCACTACAATACGTGTAGTGTAGTGGCTTGAACACTTTCTAGTTATACGGCAACTTGCCTGATTATTATTTATTTTACTATGAAGTCTTGTATGGATTATGACCACCAGTATGTCGCATATGATGTCATATCTAAGAGAAGATTAAAAGGCAAATTGCAAATGATGTGATTCAAGAGTTTCTTCAGTTAAATAAAATAAATTCATGTCTATAAGAGCTTGATATCCAATTACTATTTCAAAAGTAAAGAATCGTATTTGAAATTAATAAAAGTGTGAACATCATAACTTCTGGTCAAACCCAAACAGATGAGAATTTATGCATATACCCTGCATTATTATAATACTAATTAAAGCAAAAAAAAGAATTCAAAACATATTGATTTTTTCGTACGCAAACACGGAAACACAGCAAGAGGTGTCTGGTGCACACCCAGTTGGAATAAATTTCTCTTCACCACAATATTAAATAAAATTTTAATATTTTAATCCGGTAACTTGCTTCAGGCAATTTATAATTGAAAACTATTTAATTAACAAATAAAAAAAATACATTTTGTATTAAAATTTTGGTGTCTTGAGTGCATACATTACAATGTTTTTATTTTTTTAGCGTGGATGTCGTTTACATTTCATTGATTTCAAGTCCATCGCCTAAAACGCATAGATTGTGAATACGTTTCGAAAGTTCAATTCCCTTTGCAATTTATTTAATTAAATTGTATTAATAAAAACAATATTAAACAAAAGAACCCAAAACAAAAAATTACCAAAATTAACTGGGTTAAGTGTTAATTTAATTAAGAAAATATGGTGCGGAAGGGGTATAGAAATTGAATGATATTTTGTTTTTCTCTCTCCCTCTCTCGTTTAAGTGGTCAAAAAGCTGTTCATATTAATGATACCCAAAGGGAATTCGCCACTTATTTATTTTTATTTTTCATTTAAATTAAAAGGAAACTAAAAATATGCTACACTTACTACGGAATAAATCATTTTTTAGTTTTATTTTATCTTTATTTGTATATAAAATTGAATAAAAGATTTATTTTTTGGCTTTTGGCTTTTAAAGCAATTCGAAGTGAATCTAAGAATGAAATGTTATTCAGAAAACCTAACAAGCTTCAACGGTAAAGAGATAAAAAAAGATAATTTAGGGAAAAAACGTAAAGTTGATAATCATTGACCGATAGTGCTCGCCACTGACATGGAAGGCTTGGCTCACACAATTGTCCTGCGATTGACTCCGACATCTTAAGCCTTCACAATTCTCCTCATCTTTCTTAACCCATAGCATATTCACCTTCATTTCCAACTCTTTATTTGTTTCAACATGGGTTACTCGCTTAGTAGTAGTCTAGTAGGTATTATTATTATTATTAGACGTAAAGCCAAGGTTCAAACCTAGGTCAGACATCAAAACGAAATATGAAAAAATATTTCTTCAGCGACTTCCTCTCAACAGATTTCTGGCAAAAATTCTGAGCGTAAAATAAAATTGTTATGAAAAGTTTCTCAAAAATCTGTCGTTCGGAGTCGACGTTAACTGTAGATCCCTCCACCAATGTATAAAATTAACACACACAACATATGTAAGTAGTGTGAGAAACTAGGTTGTAATCCTGACTGAAGAGTTGTAATGACCCATTAGGAATGTATGTATGTATTGTTATTAAAAATAAATGGTTTAAAGAGAACGTGACTCAGATATTTTTTAGGCAGTGGAAGCGTTATAGACCGTAATATTTGGTATTACGTATCGCCTAATAGCATTATCAATTACGTACCACCGGTAGTACACGCCGCCCGATGAGACAGTCTAATACGGGCTACCGGTGGCACGCGCCAGCCGATAAGGCAGTCTAGTCGACTCCGAACGACAGATTTTTGAAAAACTTTTCATGGCAATTTTTATTTACTCTCAGAGATTTTGCCAGAAATCTGCTGAGAGGAAGTCGCGGAAGAAATAATTTTTGTATTTTGTTTTGATGTCTGATCTGGGGCTCGATCCCTGGCTTTACGTTTAATAAGCCAACATACTACCTATTAGACTACGGCGACTAACTGCTATAAAATACTATAAGGACCATGAAGTTTGTACCAGAGATCAGCAACGAATCGCTTTTTCGCTACTCATAAATACTCATGAAATTTTGAGTATGAGTGAGTCAACAGTATTGAAATTCAACTACTGTGATTCATTCGTACCCACTACAACATTGATTTATAAGTACACGTTGCAATGGGTATGAGTACAACGTTGACATCAAACACATAACATTCGAAATATGTTTGATTCATTCGCCTACTCATTCATCAAAATTTACATTCTTAGTTGTTGTTGCATTTACAAGAAAAGAAGAAAGAAAAAGACAAAGACAACAAGCAAAGCAAACACACAACCTTCTTGTGAGTATGGTAGTGTTCGTACGCGAATCATGCTTATTTTGTGATTCGTGTATACGGTGAGTCATGGAGAGTCGAAATCAACAACATCATACGTGTTGTTAAGTATGAGAACGATGAGTATTTCAAACTTGAATATGAGTAGTATGAGTATGAAATTAAAATAAATATTAATGCGAATAAGTGTCAGAAATTATAAGTATTATTCGATTCTACTCATCGTTTTGAATACTCATTGCTGACCTCTGGTTTGTACCTACAACAAGAAAGGAAATTCGTAAAAACAAGGAAAATTTTTTATTCCAAAAGGAAACTCAAGCTTTAGCATTTATAGACTTCTTTATAAGTCAACTTTAAACTGTAGATACCGCCACTTATGGGTAAAAATAACGCGCACACGACATGGTTGGTGTGAGAAACTAGGCTGAAGTCCTGACTGAAGGGTTACAATTACCAATTTTTTTTCAAGGAAATCCCATCATTATTGGTCGAAACACCGGTCTAAAGTGTTCCTTGTTTAGAGTACTTTAAACAATTTATTTCAGAATGATGTCCAACCTGTAATATATCTTTGTTTCGTTAGGCTACCAATTATTTTTCCATATCCTTAGGCAATAATATTGTGGTAATCAGCCTGGTTAATTTGTTCAACTACCTCCTTTAACAAACACTATCTTAAGATGAATAAATTCATAGAATCTATGAATAATTGAGCAATTTTCCTTTCATTGTGTTATAAATAAAACAGAAATTTCTAAAAATACTTTCTTTTTATGCTTTCTATTATAAATAATTTTTCTTATCCTTTTATTTTCATGCAGCTAGTTCTGGTTCATTAATCAAAAGACTAAACGAAAGGAAGGAGAAGGAATAAAAAAGATTTCTCGTATAATTTAGTAAAATAATGTTGAACAGCTTAAGCTGCATAATAGGTTTTTAGCGCTGTTGTTGCAAGTACCGGCGATGCCATATAGCTGTAGCAGATATTAAAATTGCAAATTATTGTAGCATAAGTTAAGCACAATTCAACAAAAAAAAAATAGGGAATAAAACACTGGCATACCATTAACGAAAAAAGCCAATTTTACACTGAAAAAAATGGACGAAAGTAAAATTAATTTAAAAAATTTTAAAAAGTTTTGAAAGAAAAGAATTTAAGAACGTTTTTAAAAACTTTTTGATTTAATTTGAGTTTAAGAAAAAAAATTTTATCACTCTTTAGCATTTTTTCTTCAAGTGTATCTGTGTGGCAATTTAAATAAGGAAACTTTTAAAATAAATGCAGTTTTCCAGATTTGCTTTTCTTCTTCTTCATCTTTTTTCTTTCTTCCTACCATTACCACCACTTTTCTTTTGTTTCAATTTGTTGTTGAACACCGTATAATATGGCTCCAAAGAGAGAAAACGAATGGAAAGAGAAACCATCAACCCAAGCGAAAGACCAACTTTAAGTGATGCATACAACTTTAATTAGTACAAAAGGCATTGGCGAGTGTAGCCAAATGCAAAGTTAAAATTAGAGTTAAAACACAGCAAATACTTGATATAAATTTGTATGTATTTCTATGCAAAATGATTAACTATCCGTTGAGTTAAATGAACTAAACGATGAACAAAAATGATGAAGAGAAAAAAAAAGGAATTTAAATGAACACAAAACTACTGAATTAGAAACAAGAAACCAGAAACAAGTTTAATAAGTTCTTAATAAAATTACCATTCACAAGTAATTCCAAATGTTGTAAACATTATAAGCTAAATTAAGACCAGAATTAATGGTAGCAAATGCAATTGGGAATTAAACGAATTTCTTATTCAGATGGAATAGCATGGCTTATTAGGGATTTGGTTAAGGAAAATAATCATGGCAAAAATTACTTCAGCTGGTGGCCTTATCATAGAAAATTAGATGCAAATTTATATGAGATTAACTTTCTTAAATTATGACATCCTTTACCCCTTCCTGTATCTCGTAGTGTACTGCTATTTAATTAGTTTCTTGCCTAATATTTACTTAAACAGATTCTTTACAAAATGGTGGAATAGCACTGTCACAAAGGATTTTCCTTGTCCTTTTATAATGAAACTAGCTGTACCCAGCGCGTGTTGCTGCGTCACCAACTAAAATAAATTTGAAGGAAAGACATTACACAAATGTCCAATTAATTTTGAATCATTTTATTGATTTTGTTTTCCGTTGTCCTGATGATTCAGATGAACGGGCGTGAGTAATACACATTCGAGGAGTTTCTTATCTCACTTCTCGTTGTTCAAGTGGTTCAAGCGAACGGGTTTCAGCGGCATATATACTCGAAGATTTTCCAGTCTCAATGCTCATTCTGAGGCTCTTTTCTTCCGTGCTTAAGGTGTAGGTCGACCAATTGCTTGTCATTCATTTTGAATAATTTTCAATGACGCCATCCATGGGAAATTAATCGCACCAACCTCCGCCGACTCATGCGCAACAACTTTGTTAAAGAATGCACAGTTTTAAGTAATTTTCAGTGGCGCCACCTATCGGATATAGGTCATACCAACTTAGAAACCTTCGTCGGCTCATTCGCAACAACTTTGGTAAAGATCATAATATGATCAAATGCATAGTTTACGATTCTATAAGGTACATACAAACAAACATTCATTTTTAAATGGGTATGTGGGCGTTGGCACTTCGCCTACTTGACATTTATAAATAAAAAGTAGCCTATAGTTCCTTCCAGACATATAGGAAGGTACTGAAAATCGGTCCAGCCGTTTAGCAGTCTAAAGACTTCAAACAACTAAACAAACCCACAAACAAATAAACACACATTCATTTTTATATATAAGATGATAATCAGTGATAAAATCTTGAAAAACAGCCATGAAATATTGCCATTGAATAAGCCGCCATATGTTCTTTTAAGGATGCTATTTACAACGAGAATGAGGATACTCATGCTAGATTTGCTAATATTCTACAACTTGCTCTACAGCCTACAACAATCACTCTGAATTAATTTACTATGTAGGTACACATACCTTTTGGCTGCCTAAACTCGTCGTATTTACATGATATCCTCTGTAGTCAGATGCAAACTCAAGAAGAAGTAAGCGCAGACTTAACGTACATAGGCACTAAACGTGTGCCTAAGAAGACACAAAACTTCAGCAACAATAGGCGGCATGATCATTGTATAGGACAGAAAAGGAGGGAGTGGCAACTTTGTTGAAATCAAACCTCACTTGACCAAACATAATGGCTTGTTATGATACCATCTACAATTCTAACTGATAAGTTCTGACATCTGGTTCCGATAATCAGTCAGTCAAATCATCGCACTATAACAGAACTTTCACGGAATGAAGGTGAGTGTTAGCCTGATAGCCTGAAATCTTATGATCAATCTGATATCAAATAAGGATAGCCCCTTGGGACTACCAAGAGTCAAATGAGAGAAATCTGCATTAAATCATGTACAGGCATTTGTAAATGAAGACGTTATTACTACCGGACTATGGTTTGGTCAGATTTATTTAAAGTATATCAATTACCAGAAATGCAAACGTTGATCCCATTAGAAGGAGCTTCCCCACTCTAGTCCTACAGCTACAATTGAAGTAATCGCAGTACATTCTTAGCAGGCTGTTTGTCAACTAACTGCTTCTACTATTAGTATCCCTTACGCAGTCCATGATTGCAGTTTTTTAATTCAATTGAGACCGTGACAATTTATGAGAGTAAAATCTTAAAAAGCTGTCGTTTGGAATCGAATTTAAACTGTAGGTCCCCCTACTCATGTATAAAAATAACACAACATAAGTGGTGTTAGAAGCTAGGTTGTAATCTGGACTAAAGGGTTGTCATGACCAATTATGTATGTATGCGTGGACATGGTACACAAAGCCTAGTAAAAAGTATCAGTTTTCTTAATCACGATTAAGTCCAACTCCTATAGCAGACCCATTACTCATACTTAAAGTAATCAAGGATGTTTAGTAGTCTCTATAAAAAAAACGCTCTTAGCTCACATAAATCGCCTGCAAATACTTAGGATACCTCTCGAGCCATTAGACAGGAAACTAAGAAGGCTTTTAACCAACGAGATTATAGCAGAGTTTATATGAAATTTGTCCATCTTCAAACCGATTTTTCCTTCTACTATTTCCTCCTCTACTGTACACTCACTTACTTAATTGCTTATTACAGCTCTTTAGTTAGGACTGCAACCTAGCTTCACACATCACCCTTGTTGTGCGTACGATTAGTTTATACATGAGTGGCAGGACAGTTTAAAGTCGAATTCGAACGACAAGATTTTTGAGAAACATTTCAAGGAAATTTTTTTTTATTCTCAGAGTTTTTGCCAGAAATCTGTTGAAAATTAGTCGCTGAAATAAATATTTTTGTACCACGTACTCTCGTCTAATAAACCAATATACCGCTTACTAGGCTACGACCTCAACTAGACTACTACTTCAACTAAGATATGACTTCAACTAAGATATAACTTCAACTGTCAAGGAGTAATAAAACCAAATTCACTATTTTCCCAAAATGATTACGTCAGGGACAATTATGAATCGTTTTCTTTGTAGGTTGATGCCATTTTGAAGACAACGTCTTTATATCTGGCTTATATTGACAAAAAGCAAAAAGACAATGGATTTTTAAAAGCTACTATTGAAGCAAAGCTTCATTTTAGACTTTTCTGATAAAATACTCAAAGCATTTTTTAACATGTCACAAGTTTTGGCAATATCTCAATATTGAGCTTACTTTGCTGGGGTCGTCAAAGCTTTTTTCTCCTACACTATCATATTTACTTTCAGATTATATTTTCCCACCTTAACAGGGTATGTAACCAACGTAGCCAATTGTTAGCAGACAATATCCATCTCATCCATCTATACATGGCATGTAAAAAGAAACTGACGGCGATTAACACATAATTGCTCCTTTAAACATTACGTTTCCATGATTATGTGCACTTCAAATCCTTTAGAAAAGAACAATTCAACCAACAACTGTATACCATAAGCCGCTGTCTCATATTGTTTATGAATATATTTTTTATTGTTTTTTTTTTTGGAATTTTAACCACAGCTATGCGGTGTTTTCGTGGCCATCGTAAAATACGTGTAAATGTATTAGTGACGAGCAAAAGCGTTTCAAACTGTATAGGTTCGTTCTTTCAAGATTTACGAAAACCAACATACATGCATAAGCACAACACCACCCATACATACCAATACCCTGATGGCAGACTGCAGCATGAATAATATTGTTTCTACGTGATTATTTTCAAATTGGGTCAATCAAATCATGCGACACATAAAATTGGCGTTTCCGTGAAAATAACGGGAGCCACATAATTATAGAATATACACAAAGCAACATACACACACACAGACTCTCACTCACATACTCAAACAAAATAAACATACCCCCGCCCTCCCCCTTCATAATTGTAATGATTATTTATTGTGTTGGACAGGGACTTAATGGGAAATATATCGCAAAATGGAATTTCACTGTAAGAGAGGTATTTTTAGAAATTCAGGTAAATTTAAAGGCAATAATTAAACGTTTATATACGACAACTACATACAAAATGTGCAAAATAATACACGAACATGGCTGTAGAACTAGCTTATGTGTCACTTTTGATATATACTTGTAGTACATGGAATTGTCACGATTATTGATAGAATTTGCTAAAAAAAAATTTAATACCATTCTTGTGATATGTATCAAATTTCAATTAAAATCACTGGAGGTAATTTCAATTTTCCACAATAGAACTAAAAAGTTTTTGGATTCTGTTGCTAAAAAACTTTATTTTTTTAATTTGAGATGAAAATATACCAAAAAGGAACATAAAAACATCATTATTTAAACATATTTTCTTTAATTTTCTTACCTTTTAGGCGAATAAAAAATTAAATTTTTAAAAATCTTAAAAAAGGATATATGGGCTGCTCTGCAAGTATGATAGCTAATCTCAAACTATTTATACAGTATTATTTCTTACATAAAACTACAAGTAATGTGATAAAAGTTTTATAAAAATGGTTAAAATTTTCTAACAAAAAATTAAGATAAATATTTGTTTTTTTTTTAGAAAAAAAAATATCCTTTTCATTCGAATTTCAAAAAAAGGCTTTAAGCATGATTTTTAAAGGCTGGAAGACTTTCTGCTAATTTTGCGAAAAGGCGTAATAGGTGTAAATATATCATTATCAAAGCGAATGAACCTGTTATCTCATACGTACGAAGTTGACGGAAATATGATCATCTGTAATAAAACATGGGACGAAACACATTTGTCAATTGTTTGTTTGTCACGTGAGATAAATATGAGAAGAGCAGTAAGAAACTACTAGATTTTTTCATCCCAAACTACTAAAGGCAGTTTGTTCTGTTCCAAGTAGTACACTCTTTGGCGATAAACATCCTGTTGTCATGTTTGTTGCTGCCAATACTTTCTTCAGTTCATAAGACGAGCTTCTATTTTCTTCTTCTTCAAAGTCTTTAGCAGCAGGAATATTACATATATAATTAATATATGATCGGTCATTACAACCTTTCGTTATAAATTGGAAATGTCTGACCTGAGGTTTGAACCTTGGTCTGACGTCTAATAAGATTACACGCTAATACTAGACTACGACTACTTCAACCAATATCAAGAACATATCAAGAATAGTAAATTCAATCTGTTCACTTTCGTTCCACACTTAACTTTCAATTCTTTCTCAAAAACCATAAATAATGTACTATTTACGACAAAATCTTCACAAACGGCATCAAACAATTTTTAGGAAAGTCGTACATATGTAACAAAAATGATGCATAAGCCAGAATTATGAAGTTTTTGAATTTTGTAACTCCTGTTTGAAATTTTCTTCTCTTATTTCGTTTAAAATAATGGCGATAACAATACTAACGAATTAAAAAAATATCAGACATCTAACTTTTTTTGAATTAAAGTTATATCCTGTCAAAAATTAAAATGTATCATTTTTGATACAAAGCTCGATCTACGGTTAAGCCAAACAGGATTCGCCTTCATTTTCAACGCTTTATTTGTTTCGGCATGGATTACTCGCTTGTATTAGTAGTCGCTAGTAGGTAGTGTGTTGGCTTATTAGACGTGAGACCTCTTTTCCAACCTCAAGTCGTCTGTATCCAACGAAACGAAATTTGAAAAAATATTTCTTCGGCGACTGCCTCTCCGCAGATTTCTGACAAAACTCTGGGAGCAAATAAAAATAACACTGAAAAATTTTTCAAAAATCTGTCAATCGAAATCGACCGCCACTCATGTACGATTAACACACACAACATAAGTGGTGTGAGAAACTAGGTTGTAATCCTGCCTAAAGGGTTTTAATAGCCAATTATGTATGGAGTCAAATCGCTAGTACTGAATATCTTATGTGCCATAGTCTGTATGGCGAGCAGCGTCGTCCTGTTGAAAACACATGTCGTTAACGTCCAGATCATCCACTATATTGATGGCCTGTTCTAGACAGTTGTTCTGTGATTGGCATAAGGCCTCGAAGATTCACCTTCATTTTTAACGCTTTATTTGTTTCGGCATGGGTTACTCCGCCTTTGGATTCCGAATGTCCGTGTTGTTAATGTTGATGAGATATGTCTGTTATTTTACGTAATTATGTTCGATATTAGACGTGTATGAGTTCTGTATATCGGAATGGATTTAGTTTTTAATGAATACCGTACAAGACGCTCATGCTTGGTGTACTTCTCTGTGGCGCAGAAGCATGGGCAGCGTTACGCACTGATGTAACGGCAGCGAGGTTTTTCCAGAGAAAAATACTGCCCAACAAGGTCTTCGATGTAGTACGAGTTGGTGATGGTTTTTGCAGCAGAATCAGTACAGAGGTATACGACCTTCTCAACGATATGGATGTTGCTCAGGGTATTAACACGTAGCGTTTACACTGGCTTGGCCATATCATCGCAGGGAGATGGGTATTTAATGCGATAATTAGCAGATGTCAGCGTAAAGGATGACCATGTCATTGTTAGAAGGACCAAACTGAGGAAGCCCTGTCATTTATTGGTGTGACCAATTATAAATTAGATTTGAAGCCGAGTAGCAAAGACTAAATGCTTGGTGATGTGTAATACTCCATATTCTCTGGTGGGAATTGAACCCACGGCACTCAAACTCAACTAGTTTCCCCTTTTTATGTTTCAATTACGATTTTATCTTTGATTTTAAATTTGATAAGTGGTGTGAAAAACTAGGACGTTGTACGATGGGTCAATTCGACCTCCTGGTACTGTACTTGTCTTAATTAACAAGTACACGTCCTCTAACCTCTAACATAACCTAACCTTAAATTTGATTCATTTTTAATTAAGTTGTACGAATTATAATCTTTACTTTAAAGTAAAACACAATTTTAGTTCTCACAACTGAAATTATTTTCTAACACAAACGAACTTTTCCTACAGGAAACAAAGTTATTCACCGGCACCATAAGTTTCCTAAGAACAAAATATTTCACGTGTACGTGTACATTCACGTATATACATGACTTCAGTTGAACACTAATTTTTCATTTCAATACTCAACCTTACACTCACCTAATAATTTTCGTTTATTTTATGGCATATTTTAAGCTCAAGTATCACCGGATGTGTCGAAAGTAATTTATTTCGTTTCTCTTCCCCTAGCTTTTCCAGTGGAGATTAGCGAAACAAGAGCTTCTATGTTTTTAATTTTCCTTTTTTTTTTTTTTTTTTTTTTGGAAATGGGGGTGCACATGAAATTAATTGGCAAAGGAAATAACAACAGCACGAAATAGAATGAAACTTAATGACATTTTTTTTGTATTCGGGAGACAAAATAAATGAAAGAAATCATATGTGAAGAAGGAAACAAACGAAAGACGTTAAGGCAAAATGAAATAATTACAGGTGTTTTGCTAATCCTTAGAGGGAGAAGAGGAGACTAAGACGACATGTCAAATTAAATGATTTTCAAAACATATACAAAAGTTAACAATTATTAGCGTGTACTGTACGAAGCAGCAGCCTGAGAGAAATGTTGGATGCCAGGAACACCAAACTTATTTGCAATTTTTTTTTTATAATTTTTTTTTCTCGAACGAATACTAATTGTTTTAAAACTTTTTTGTTTTATTATCTTTTCAATTGTTTTTCTTTCAGTTTTTCTCACCCTCTTTAGCTTGAGCTTTAACTAAAGCAATTGAAAAACTTTATTGTTTTTGTTTCACATTTTTTTAATTTTTTTTGGCTCAGAAAAGGCCGTAAAAAACAACAAAAATTTTGTAATAAATTTTTGGTATTCGAATGGTTAAACGGTAATGGTTAAGACCTTAAGCTAAAAAGTAATAAAACTTGTTGTAACAGTTTGTTGTTGTGTTAAGAGAAAAACTATATATAAAAGGGGGAAAATATTTATATGACCCCCCTCGTAAAACATGTACATGCGAATAAATAATAAAATGTTGCAAAATTTAACAGAGGATAAGTCAGCAGCAATATAGTGAAACATAAAAGAGATTCCGTTCTCCTTCTGCCCCTGCTTTAGGGTAAGAGTGTAAGAAAACAGGAGTTAACATATTTATTTGACACTTTTATAAGGCCATTTAGTTGTTGTAGCATTTAAGTTAAGACAACATGGCTTTAAGGCAAGCCAGACAAAGAGAATGTTATTATAAGAAATTTATTTCTTAGTTTTCTTTTTTTTCTATAAAATTAAACATTTCTTAGAGATAAAATTGTAATACAAATACGTTCATATAATCAAGCAATACAATACCAAACAATACAACACAATACAACACAACACAACACAACACAATACAATACAATGCCATGCTATTTTATGTGGAAAAGTCTCTTGTAATGCTAAACCGTAATGCATTTGCCTAACTCTCCCCTCCCCCAACCACAGCGTTTTTCATAAAAGCAACAAAAATAGAAATTCTAATGCAGTTTGCAGGCTTCTGTTGCCTTTAAAGTGATCAATTCTAGCAGCATTTGCTGCTTTAACCGGCCACAAATGGTTGTTCGTTAAGGCCAAGGGTATTTTATACTTAATTCAACTGAAATTGTTAAGAACTGTATTTAAGAAAACTACAGACAGAAAGAAATTTTATTACCAATAACAAAGAGGCTTATAGGATAAGCCAAAGTCGTAGTGATGATAATAAAGATTTACACTTTAATTTATCGTTGGTTGATATGAAAGCCTAATAAAATATACAGTCTTATGATATGTAATCAATAAGTGTGCTTTAATTTTGTGATAATCCTACAGTCAAAGCATTTTTTTATTTTTTATTTCACAAATAAATTTTCTTATGGTCCGCCTATTATGAATACGAATTACACCCGTTGGAAGACAGCTACATTCGAAGTTTACACAACATCAAACAGCACAGAGTATAGTATCAGGGAAGATGTGAAAGAGAAGTTATAAATATCAAGAAATATTTAAGAATGTTGTATCATGTTCACTTAACCTTTTAAAATATTTTTTGAAAAGTGGTTTCTTTCTCCTTTCGCAAAATTTATTCAGAAGTATTAACCACAATCCCACAGGCATTATAACACAATGGAGTAACATCAGAAGAAATACGCAGCTTATTAAAGGCTCAGATCTATGGCGATTTCAGACTACTGAACTTGAGACTTTTTATAGATAAAAATTTCCAGATTAGCTCTTACTGACTAAAACCATTGTCAGCACCACATAAATTGTTACTCAGCATCACTTTGCGTTCAGCCTTCAGACTGTTGTTCTTTTAATTCACCAGAACTGTGTCAAAATAAAAGTCTTATGAAATTCCTCACAAAGCTCTGGGGGGTGATACAAACCCACCACTAACGGGGCGTTACTTCACACTGGGCCATATGGCCACCGAGTGAACTCGCCTGTGAACGGCAAGCTACCCACTAAATTAATCTAATCTACCCTTCCTCACAAAGCTTCATTTACTGCTTAAATGAACTGCTCCACAGCTTCTCTGATTTTCTTAGACAAAAGGACCTCATTAAATCTCGGGTATTTAAGCGTAACACATTTTGATTAGACACTGCTCCCAAGGTGACATAGAGAAACTAATATTCTATAGGAAACTGGATCAGATTATATCTCTTGATACACTTTACAATATCGGAGATTAAGACAGTTTTTCCACCTTCGTTGCCCTTTCCTCTACTGTACATATACCTTTCCATCACCATATGGTGCAATTCAATATTTATTTTTGCCTCCATGTGACTGAGAGAAATTCATGCTACAACAATAGCAGCTCTCAGCGACAGTCTTTACGTACCCTTAAGCAGGTCATTCTAAATATTTATGTTTTCAGAATAAGTTGTCATATTGCCAAACTCTGAGGTAGCTAATCTGGTCAATAATGGAATTTTACTTTTTACCCTGTTGATGTCCACATACATTTGGCATTTGGATAATAAATTTAAACTTTTCTTACCCCACAGCAGTTACTGAAGCTTTTGAAGTTAAGGCGATCGCCTAGCATTACGTCTAGATAGACTCGTAGATGGTTAGGTAGGTTGTTATGATGAAACATAAAGACCCATTGGTCATCATCATCATCGGCATATTGTACCCTCACCAAATATGAGATATCAGTATTATCAACTCCAAAAAAAAACTCGTGTCTTGTACATATTTTCTTATTGCTTCAAAAGTAACGTCAGGGAATGGCCCCTACTCAAGCAGTGCATTCTATTGGAATTAGGAAAATATGTTATGAGAAGAACAACAAAGCAATTAGGGTTTGTGGACATTAGATTTGAATCTTTTTATATTATGTGACAAGTAAGCAGTCCCACATATACGTATAGTGCAAGTGGCTAATCGACCACAAAGTGATGTGTCCTGCGAAACAGGCGGGTACTATATAAAAATACACCTTTTTCGGGAACAAGTCTAGAGCAAAATCGGTAGTAGTAGCCATAGAACAGTGAAACATAAGCCCCTTTGCGACGATGCTCCAATGAATCAATAGAGTAAGAGTAATAGAGTATAGAGTAATAGTAAGGAGATCAGATGAAGTACAGTATTCCTTGAACCGTCTTAAGTAACCGAAGCGCTTGAATGCTTTTTTCAACACTTGATAAATGTGCTGGTTCCAGCAAACATCACACCTAGTTTTTAAGCTCAGAACATCAAATGCTTACACCACCCATAACTACAGATGAGGCAATATTATTGCCGCACTTGTGCGTTAATAATTTATGGACAGATCATGCGTTCGAAAGCCACGTGTTGGCATACAATGTTACATCCTGTCGATAAACATACTATAGCCCTTGTAGTCATTTATATTCGTTTTTCAAATACATCTTAACAAGCTCATAGTTTTTTCGTGCTTGAAGCGAATATCTTGCAATAGGGCCTCAAAATGGTTGGGGTGTGCCAAATTTACCTTATCCAGTCTTGTGCTTCATTACTTACCCAACTATGGCATATCATAAGTACAAAAAAGATCGTCAATACCTTATATAGAACACAGGCGTACGTATCCAAAGCAAGACTCTTTAAAATGGTGAGAAAATTTTACACTCAACTTGCTTTAGTGGCATTCTAAAAGAATTCAATCTTTAAACATTCCCTTTTTAAAGTTCTCAGTAATGTTTTATATATACAGTGAGAGTCAAAAGAAACTGTACACTATGGTTAAAATTTTAACAATCACTAAACTCAACTTTTACTACTTAGGGAGAGTGCCTGAAAAAATTTGGAAATTTTTTTGTAATTTTTTTTTTGTTTCAACTTTAAAAATTGGCAATGAAACAATTTTAAAATAAAAATAACGGTAATTTATTAATGTAAATTTTCTTTATGTACAGTTTCTTTTAACACTCACTGTAAGTTTGTCTTATGTATACCTTATATATATATGTACCATTTTTTGGGGATGTTAAAACTGTTTAATTCCTTTTCAAAAAATTTTGTCACATTCTAAGACACATTAAGTATCCATTTAAGGTAACATTTAAACTATTTAAACGTATATCACATCTCAATCTGAATTTCGAAACTGATATTAAAATTTCAAACATACAAGTCTCATGCCAAGTAAAAATATAAACTTTATTGCTTACATCTTCCCTTCCTCCACCAAAAAAAAGACAATTTGACACTTTTGTTTGGCACAACAAAACAATGAAACAGTGACACCGTGACACCTGTTTCCATTGTTGCCACTGTTCAACAGATGCTACAACTACTGCCACTGCTACTATCACCATCACTGACGTTCTCCAAAATAATACAAAAAATTCTTTCAAAAGAGAAATTTACAAAACAATGTTTGTTTAGTGATTCTAGTTGATGTTGATGTTGTTCTCGTTGTTATTGTTGTTGTTGTTGTTGTTGTTGTTGTTTAAATTCCAAAACCATATTTCAATGTTATACTCTGTATAACATACAGGAACGTTCAAGAAAAGAAAAAAGAAGAAAATTCTGTCAGTCATTAAAATTGAATCATAAAAATATTTGATATGCACAACTATTATCCTTATTTTCCTTTTCTTTTCTTTGCTTTCTATTTCGTTTTTTTTGCTAGTTTTAATGCTTTTTCTATCCCTTGAAGGAAATAAAACCGACAAAGTTGCTAGCAAAACTAACTGACATTCAGTTTTTCCAAAGAAAAACAAGCAAATGTTTTGCACATACTACAGTTATGGAGATAAAAGAAGAGAAAAAAGAAAAGAAAATATTTAAAAAATAACACAAACTAGAAGATTCTTTCCTTATTTTCCTTTTTTTTCTTCAATTTTTTTTAATATTCTCAGGGTAAACATTCTGACATTCAAACAAAACATTGTGGAAAGCTTGTTGCACAAACAAAACTAGAGAAAAAGATAAGAATTTGAAAAATCAAATAAAAACAAAAGCAGATAAAAATCATCAGGTTAGATTAGAAAAAAATCTACAGACCCTGACAGGATACGTGTAAAGCACTTGTGCTTCACTTCGCTGGGTCGACCTCAATATTTTTTCGATTGTGTATCACTTCTCCTATTCTCAAATTGCTTGGTTAATTACTGGAATGAACATCTCGACTCAGTTACAATTTTTCAGGGAATATTGCATGATTTTCCTTGTATTTTCTACCACTGAAATCTGGCCAATAAGGGCCAGAAACAATGCAACAAACAGCTTCGTAGGTTCGTCTCCATGAGAGCATAAACATACATACATACATACATAGTCGGCCATTACAAGCCTTCAGTCAGGACTACGGCCTAGCTTCACACACCACTCATGTTGTGTGTGTTAATTTTATACAATTAATTTTTTACTCCGAACGACAGATTTTTGAGAAACTTTTCATGGCAATTTTATTTACTTTCCGAGAGTTTTTGCCACAAATCTGCTGAGAGGAAGTCGCCGAATAAATATTTTATCATATTTCGTTTTGATCTCTGACCTGGGGTTTGAACCGACTTCATTTTAATTACTCAATAATGCTAAAAACGTATAAGAAACTCCTTAAGCAACAATGTTCCGTCAGGAATAAGTTGTTGTTGTTGTTGTTGTTGTTGTTGTTGTTGTTGTTGTTGTTGTTGTTGTTGTTGTTGTTGTTGTTACCAATACTTATGTGTTTCTATTCTGCTACAAAATTCAGTATATTATCTCCACTGAACGTAAAGAATCGATTTACACTTAAGCAAGGTTGGGAGTTATTGGAATATTATTTCCAAAACAAAGACAATTGGTCGGAAATTGCAGGAAAATGTCGTACAAAATTTGGTAGCAGAGAAGTACAAACAATGTCCGATGTACGCATGTTTATTGCTAAAGTCCGTGAAACTGGTTTCATTGTTGATGCGACAAGACGTGAGGGTGCTCGTACACCCGAAAATCTCGAAGCTGTGTCTGAGATTGTATGTGAGAATCAGCATCCTTAAGAATTGAACATTTCACGCACCAGTTTATGTCGAATTTTGCGAAAAGATTTAAGTAGGACGTTTTACAAAGTTCAATTGGTTCAAGAGTTGAAGCCGCATGACCATCCGCTTCGATTTCGCTTCCCTAGATGCGCCAACGAGAAACTGCACAATGATGTCGATTTGCAAAATTGCCGTATTTGGGGCTCAGAAAACCGCATGTGGTCTTACAGAAGCCAATGCGTCCATTACAAGTGACTGTTTGGTGCGGCTTGTGGAGCGGAAGCATCATTGCCTCATATTTTTTTTTAAATGAGGATCGCGCAACCATTACGGTCGATGGAGACACCCATCGCACCATGTACAGTATTTTCCACACATCTCATGCCATATTGCGTCAAACGTTTAATGGCCGTTTAATTAGTCAAAATGGTGATATCTATTAGCCACCAAGAAACTACGATTTGTCACCGTTAAACTATTTTCTGTGGGTCGTCGTTAAAGAAAAGTGTTATGCCGACAAACCAGAGACAATTAAGCATTTGAAGGCCAACATTCGTGACGCCATTGCCGTGATACGACCCCCAACACCCGAAAAAGTGGACGAAAATTGGTCTGATCGAATGAAGTACTGCTAGTCCAGCCGTGACAGCCATATGAATGGAACAATACTCCATTTCTGAATGGAACAATTGTAGTTTACAACAAAAAAATGAAATTTGGCAGAATTTCAAAATGTTTTTGTTTTTAAATTTAAACTTTTAAATCACCCGCCTATAGTAACTCTAAACGAATTATCCTTAACAATACAAAACTTTGCCTAGGCTTAGCACTTTGCCCTACATTTGGCAATGTATTTGAATCTTTTTTTCAATGGTTATAAGAAGGATTCAGGCTCATTTGTACGATATTATTTCAAGTCCACTATGCAGATTCTTTGAGGACCCGAAAAGCGTTAATATATTGCAGAAAGTAGTACGTGGGTGGTTATCATGTGTTTGGCAGAAAATTATCCCTACTGATACCGAGATTTGCCAGCATAAGGATGTTGGGAAAGGCATTAAAAGATAAAAGATCATATGAATGTATTACCTCACTACCTCAACAATAATAACATTATGGACCTACTTATACTTTATATAGAAAAAGTAGTCTGCAGTGGGAGTGTATGTATACCTGTATACATATATCTTACAGAGTAGGGTCCTTATGTAAACTAACTTGGGATGAGACGACGTTCAGAAACGACTTTAAATTGTAAAACAGACAACATAAATGATGTGAGAAGCTAGGTCGTAATCCTAACTGAAGGGTTGTAATGACCAATTATGTATGTATGTATGTATGAAACTTGTGAGTGATAAGGTATGATGTATGGCATTAGGTTTCTTTTGCGCTAGCGTGAAACTTACTGTTATGTGGTGAGTAGACATAGTTGTACGTACATATTTGAACAACCTACCATCGTACCGACTGTATATTCATTTTGATACTTAGAAAATGTAGATTAAGAATTTGTTTTATATATGTGTGATGGTTGTAGTAATTATTATAGTAACCACCAAACACTCATTGTCTTTTACAGGAATTTCTTGATTACTTTTATTAAATTTCTTTAAACTGTCTGACAACTTAAAATACTAATCATTTAATAAAAAAAAAGTCTTTTATGAGAAAAAAAGAAGAAAAATTTTAAATAAAAATTCTACAGACATGCATACATAACAACCCAACTGGATAACAGATGTGCTTAGCAAAACTTTTTCTTTTGTCTTACCTTTCAAAAGTAAAAAAAACAAAAAAACAAAAACTCTTTAAAACCAAGACAATCTTTTCAAAAATATTTTTTATTTAAACTGGAAAACTCGAAAGCAAAAAAGAAAAAGGCCAACATGTTTAAGACATTAAATTTGTGTTGCTTTCTAAGGAAATCTATTTATCTGTTTGGGATTTAAATGAAGAGAAAATGCTTGGGACTGGCTTCCGAAGGAATTCACTTAAATCACTCTTTTGCTTAAAAAGGGAAGAGAAGAAACACTCAATTATTTATTTAAACTTTTACTCTTTATTATCAATTGTTTATTCATGTTATTTTCCTTTCAATTCTTCATTTGTAAAATTAAAATAGGAAAATACCTTCTGTTGTAGTTTGTAGTTTTTGTTTAATTTCCTAAAAGTCTTTAACTTAACAAAGTCAAAACAATTTAATTTAAATTACAGAAATAGAGAGAGAGAGTGAGAGAGAATTGTTTATAGAAAGGCAGCATATGTAGATGACATATTTATGTTTAGAGAGAAATATGTCATAGCGAACATAACTTTTATACTTTTCAACTTGAACTCAGATTAGTTTAAGTACCACAAGCAATAACAAAGTTGCTATAAATCTTAAAAACTTGAAAATATTAAACTTAAACTACGAGGGCAGGCACAAAAATGGCAGGCTTTTCCTTGGCACATAGTTACTTTCAGATTTTTTTCAAGAACACAATCGAGAGGATGATGTCCAAACAAAATCTTTTTTCGAAATGTTTTTCAAGATGCCAATATTGCCATTTGAAGTCGAAGTTCTCTTTTATCAAACCTTCGGTAGAAAAATTTGACAACTCATGAAAGAACTGGCAGTTACTGCTGTCTAGTAGGTAGAGTATTGTCTCATATCGGGTCCGCCATCTAACGTTTTTTCTTCAACTAGTGCTTACTTCGTGAATGGTAACAGTTAGCTCATGTCTGATTTAACACATAATTGGTTTTATCCGCTGAACGAATATGGACCATCCAATGCGTTTTCGCTTCGCTAAGTGAGCCTCAGGTCGACTTTCAGAAGATGCCGATTTTGGCAAAAAATCATCTTTTCAGATGAAGCTCATTTTGATCTTGGCGGGTAACAAAATTGTCGCATTTGGGGCACAGAAAACCCGCACGCGTACATTGAAAAGCCGGCGCACCCAAAACAAGTCAGTGTTGGTGCGGATTTTGGTCCAGAGGCATAATTGGGCCATTTTTCTTCGAAAATGAGCAAGGATTGGCCGTTACAGTCAATGGCGATCGTTATCGGGCCATGTTGAACGAATTTTTGTTCACAAAAATTGAAGAGGAGGATATTGGCAACATTTGGTTTCAACAGGACGGCGCTATGTGCCACACAGCCGAAGCTACACTCGATGTTTTGCGCCCTTTTTTTGAAGAACGCATTATCAACCGCAGAGCTGATGTCGTTTGGCCACCTCGGAGCTGCGATTTGACACCGTTGGACTATTATTTGTAGGGTGCCGTCAAAGATAAGTGTTACGCCGACAAGCCAAAGACAATTGACGCTTTAAAGGACAATATTCGTGAAGCCATTGGTGTAATACATATGCACACTATCGATGATGTGTTTAAAAATTGGACCGATCGTGTAGGCTACTGCATGGCCAGCCGAGGCAGCCATTTGAATGACATTATTTTCCATTATTAACCGGAACGATTGTACTTTCAAATCAAAAAAGAAATTTGAGAAAATATTCAGTAGTTTTTTTTTAAGTATTTTCAAAATAAAAAAAAGTTATTTGGCGGACCCTTTAGAACAGGAGCTCATTTCGAACAAAACAAAAAAATATTTATTTCGGAAACTTCCTCTCAGCAGTCTCCTGGCCAACACTTCACCAGTAAATAAAATTACCATGAAAAGTTTCTAAAAAATTTGTCTTTCGGAATCGCCTTTAAACTATAGTTCCCATCACTGATGGATAAAATTAACACACACACAACATAAGTGATGTGAGAAGCTAGGTTGTAATTCTGATTAAAGGGTTGTAATGACCAATTATGAATGCATTTATGTATGATGCAAGAAGTTAGACTGTAATCCTGACGAAGGGTCTTAACGATCAATAATGGATGTGCATCCGTATGAAATAAAATATAAGCCAACAATAAAGAGATCGGGACTACAGTTGATGGTTAAAGAAAAGCATGAATCTAAATTAAAATTAGGAAAAGTAAATCAAAACTCAATAAGATTTTACTCAAGATTTTTTGTATTTTATATGTTAGATTGTGAGTCGCCGTAGTCTAGTTGGTGCTGTGTTGGCTTTATAGACGTGAGGCCCCGGTTTAATCCCCAGGTCAGACATCTTCAACACAACGAAATATGAGAAAATGTTACTTCGGCGACTGTCAGCAGAAATCTGTCCTTCGGAGTCGACCTTAAACTGTAGGCCCCGCCATTCATGTATGAAATTAACATACAACATAAGTGATGTGAAAAGCTAGGTCGTAATCCTGACTGAAGGGTTGGATTGACCAAATTATGTATGTATGTTGTGTGATGCAAGAATTTAGACTGTAATCCGGGACTAATGACCAATAGTACGTTGGTATATGATAAAATAGAAGCCAGCAGTACAGAGTTTAAGACTATAATTGAAGGTTAAAGAAGTCAAGAGCAGAGTACAAAACTATTGAATAACGCTAGAAGAAGTGAATCGAAACGCAATAAAAATGTATCCAAGATTTTTAGGGTTTTCTTTGTGAGATCGTCTAATGTCATGGTTTCAGTAATTGCCCTACAAACATACCATAACTAAATCATGCATTATGTGCCAATAACTCATGTTTATTCCCATCATAACTGTTTACATTCTTCCAGTTTTTTATTCAAATATTCCTTAAGATTTTTCTTTTACATTTGCTGGTATTCCATTCTAATATAGAATGTCATCATGTTATTTCCCCCAGTTATGACATTTTGATGAAGATTATTTTCTCTTTTCCTCTCTCTCTCTCTCTCTCTCTCTAAATATTTCTCTCTCCCTCTCTCTGAATCTCTATGCATGTTTGGTATTTTATCACATGTTGTTGTTGATATGATTGCATGACTTTGATGTGTAATGTGAATTTAAATGCAAATGTAGATGTAAATGTAAATGTAAATGCACAGTAAATGCAGAGTAAATGCTAAAGCCATCATTATTTACATATTGACATGCAAGTCAACATGCGTTTGACAATTTTACATACAAAAAAAAAAAGAAAAATAACAGAAAATAAAAGAAAATTGTTAAGCAAAGATTGCTTTTTACTTCCTGTTTGTTTGTTAATGGGAATAAGTTTTATCAGAGTTATTGTCAAATGCAAAAATAAATATCTCAACACTAAGTGGGTGTTCTAAGGCAACAAGTTGTGGATTTCATAGTGCAAATAAAGCATTAAGATAACACAATATTATCGTAAAATTTTTTGGTAATTAACTTCAAGGCATGTATGTATGCAGAAATATAATTTTTCTTAAAGTATTCTTATCATAAAAAGTCTCATTCTTAATATAGTAATTATTTGATGGTTGAAAGAGTTTGATTAGAAATTTGAGAAAAAGTGAATCAGTTATTTAGTTACAGGCCTCAAAAGCATTTAAATCCTCACCATTAATATAGCTTTTTTTAGTTCTAATAGTGCAGAGTCCCGACAAAACTTTCCAGCCAGGCTCTGCTATTTTTTGCCAATTTATTAAAGACTGGTATGATCTGGAATTGTTTTAACGGAACATAACATCTTTTTTGTGTGTCAATTCTAACCAAATTGCTAGTTTCAATCAGTTTTAATGATAAATACAGAGTAGACTGTAAAGATAATCCTTATGACCTAACGTTGAAATAATCCTTAGTCCATGCTGAGGTAACACATAGCATTACTTGTGTTGAACTCAATCCTGGCTGCACCACTTTCCATTGTCCGTAAATTATACTTTATGGCACCTAGAGATCAAGCTTCTATGGGTATCTACTTGCCTTCAAATCATTACAGCTGCTTGTTGATGAATGTTGAGTTCGAGCATTTTTCACGCTGCTTATATGCTCGTCTTAAGACATCAAATTGATGGAGCATTTTTTGTGTCATTGCCCATCTTTTGTAAGCTCGTATTCCCGGAATTTTGGCGGATGACATTATACCAGACAAAACTTGCCTGGAAGAAGGTAAGAGGTTAAGTTAGAGTATGTACAAGGTAGAGAAGGTGTTATTCGTTAATGGTGAGCGCACAAGTCTACATGAAGATTTAGGTGTGTGCCGATAGGAATGAGACCCTTGGTTGAACTCATCTCCTTCAAACTGCCTATCAGACGCTCTCCTTTCTCAATTTTTTCATAATTTCATAAACTTTTAATTATGTGGTCGACTACAGTCAGGTATAAGTTTAACATCACAATATTCAGACCAAAAACATGCAAACCACTTTGCCTATGTTTTTCTAGTTACAGTATCGACTACATGTTATAGGATAGGAGGGTGTGACCCACTTAAACAGACATAACAAACACCCCGTTCTGATACCTCTTGAAGCTGTAAACCAGGTTTAAGCGACAAGTTCTAATTAACACGTCTCTACATTAGCACTTTACATTAACGCGTGTCTCCATTACAATCAATTTGAAAACTACACTGGAAGTTTTGTAGAATATCAAGAGGGTAAGAGATTCAAATTACAGAACCCTGCTTAGAACCAAAGAAGAAAATTGAATGTCTTCATGCCTATCCATTACCCAATGTGGTACTGAGACAAAAATATCCCTCCAAACTGAATAGATTGGAATACTTTCTACACAATCTAGTTGAAGTGAGTCTGACAACAAAGTAAGATTTTTTTCTCAATCCATAATCTATGGGTAGCCAATAAATACCTTTATTAATACATACCCTCAGTCAGGATAACAACCTAGTTATTCACACCACTTATAATGTGTGTGTTAATTGCATATATGAGTTGTGGGACCTACTGTTGAAAGTCGACTCCGAACGACTGATTTTTGAGAAACTTTTTCATGGCAATTTTATTTACTCTCAGAGTTTTTGCCAGAAATCCGCTGAGAGGAAGTCTCCGAAGAAATACTTTTTATATTTTTATATTGTTGGAGATGTCTCACTTCGGGTTTGAGCCATGGCCTCACGTCCAATAAACCAACACACTTCCTACTAGACTACGGCGACTACTTTTATTAGGAATTATTCGGTAAAAGTGTGCTTACATACATATATACATAGTTGGTCAACCTTTCAGTCAGGATTACGATCTTCCTTGCTCTAGCAAATTTATTAGATACACAATTACTTAGAAAAACCAAAAAATAAAATAAAAAAACTACTGCATGAGTTGAATAAGAAAGTCGCAGTAGATTACAAGCCCGTTTACCTCGAAAAGTTTCAATATACATCTGCAACTGAAACTGTCGCTTGACTATCAAGTAGAAGTTGATTTTACATTACTCAGACCCAAAGCAGTGGACCAGCCGTCCTTTCTTTGGATTATGTGTTTGATTCTGAAAATCGTGATATGTGCTAAAGCGATACTCAAAGGAGATACTATGTCAGCGTAACAAGTCACAACACAATTTGTAATGTATGTTGTCTATCAAGTAATCTAGAAAAAAGCCAATTAATCTTAACAGTGAAAGCCTCTGCAAATAGGCTAAATAGCACAACATATGTGTATAGTTCACATGTTTTGTTAACTTTCTTTCTTTAAATGCAAAAACTAACAAAGTTCCCTTAAAGAAACTTCATTAAAATAGTAAAATTTTCAATTAAAAGTTTTTAAGCCAAGAATTCCCATATTAAAGCAAATAAGTGATTAATTTGTAACACTGACAATATGGCTTCGAGGCCTATAGACAACACTTGTTCACTTACAAAGGACCACAATCAAACCACACTTTGCGCACACATTCACAATACTTTCAACGACAAACCCTTTAGCAATTGGCAAAAAGAAGAAGAAAGAAAGAAAAATGAATGATGTTTTGAAATCTGTCACCTGAATATCTAAAGTTACAGATTGTTGATACAACAACAACAACAACAACAAATAGAGTGTAGAAAAATAAAAATAGAAAAACTTTGTTTATATTTTCCACCAGTTACAGTGTGATACACAACAACTACTATGTATTGCAGTGGCTTAACTACTTCTTTACTATCCATTCTCGCATCGATAAATAACTGACTGACTGACTGACTAAGTGAGTGACCTTTTCAGTGATTCACTGCCATGGCATCATTTTGATAAGAACCGACAACTGTTATGTTATGGTGTTATAAAAGACAATCAAACAACAACAACTATAGCAAAAAAATAGAAAAAACTGTAACAAAATAGGCAGCAAAAAAAAGAAAATCAAAATAAATAGAAAAAAAACATCACTGACTAACTGATTGACAGGCCAACAATGTTAAACAAAACACACACACATACTCACACGCACACTTATTCACACTCTTTCACTTTCTCACTTTTTTTCTATTTTATTATGATACACTGTCACTAAATATGGGTGAGGAGGGCAAAGCATTTCATGGAAAAGATTGTTTTAGTGTTAACAAGTACAAAAACAACAACAACACCAACAACAATAATTCTAACATGTCATAAACACATAAATTTCAAAACAACAACCAGAACAACAACAACAAAATCTATAAAAAGAAACATCAATCACAACTAAAGAGCGGCAAATAAAGTAAAGAAAAATGGCAGAGGGTATCAAAACAGTAAGAAAAAAGGGTGGGTCTGGTAGCGATTTATTTCCTATGAAAAGGGTTTGATAAATGGCAGGCCCTTAGGCGGGGAATAAAGCAGTGTATTGAGGCCTAATGTAGTGTAGTTTACAAATCAAAGCGTTTCTGGATAAAAAAGCAATTTTTCTCTCTTTCTCTCTCTCTTTAGCTTGTTCCTATTTCGCCGAAGCAGGTAAGTTTAGTTCATTGAAAACTAATCAAAGAATTTCAAATTTTAAGCACTAATGCAGCAGCCTTGAGAGTATTCGAGAGAAAAGTCCAGCGTTTCGATTTTCGGACCAGTGCGAGTTAGCAACGATTTCCGCATATGATCCAACTGTGAGCTGTACGAGCTCCTCAACGACTTGGACGTTGTGCAGCGCATTAACATCAAGCGGCTGGGCTGGCTCAGCCATGTCGTTCGAATGGAGGAAAATGCTTCGGCGAGACGGATATTTGATGAGGGGATTTAAGGAAGTCGGCAAAGAGGACACGCTTGTTTGCATGGGAAGGACCAAATCGAGAAAGCCCTGCCATCGATTGGTGTGACCAACTGGCGAAGGCTCGCAAGAAACGGAGGCGCCTGAAGGGGTGTTTTAAGGCAGGCCGAAATGTAATTGGGTTGTTAATGGCCAATTAAGTAAGTAAAGTAGGAAAGGTAAGTTTAGATCATCGAAAACTAATCACAGATTTTTAGAAAATGTTTCTTAAGAAAGTTTCAAGAAATTTAAAAATTTTTAAGTTTTACTAAAGGCTGCCATAGTTTTTGAAGTCGCCGTAGTCTAGTAGGTAGTGTGTTGGCTTATTAGTCATAAAGCCATCAAGACATCAAGACAAAATATAAAAGTATTTCTTCGGTGACTTCCTCTCAGCAGATTTCTGGCAAAAATTCTGAGAGTAAATAAAATTGCCATGAAAAAGTTTGTCAAAAATCTGTGGTTCGGAGTCGACTACGACCTACGGTTTAGGTCCCACCACTCATGTATAAAATTAACACACACAACATAAGTCGTGTGAGAAACTAAGACGTTGTACAATGGGTCAATTCGACTTCCGGGTACTGTACTTGTTTTAAGGCTGCCCATATTACATCAAAGAAAATGTTCATCTCGTATTGCTTATATTAACCTGACTTTAATAAAAAAAAACGAAATCTTAAGCAATTCCTGCAAAAAAATAAAAATTTTGGATCCCTAAATTAAGTTCAGTCACCAATTTACAAATCCTTTAAATCTATTTGGGAAAAAATAAAAACGAAAAACAATGTAGAATCAACAGCAACAATACAATAATACTTGCCTCAACATACATTTTGCCTGTAGCAAATAAGTGTCATTATTTTAACACACTTTTTCTCTTTAATGGCTCCACTTACTGTACAGCAACGCCTAGATGACACCCTCTTCTGCTTTTTCTATTATTTTTTTGCCTTCTTTTTCTTTTACAATGTGTTTATGACGAAATTTATTTTATTTTTTTATTTCATTTCTATTTCGTTTATCATTTCTTTTCATTTTTTCTCTTTCAAACAAAATATAAAAACCTTAGCCATACACTTACTCACTCATATTTCGATGATACTCACTATGGTCGTGTATGTATTGGTATCTTATGCTCTCAACTTTCATATGTGTAAGTATGGGTGTAGATACGTAAAAGACTTCCTTTTAGTTAAACCTACTATGTTATTAAAGAAAACAAGACATCTACACATATACCGAAAAAATGAAATACAAAGAATGAGAGAGCCTGAGAGAGCGAGTGAGAGAATATAACAAAACTTATGAAATAATAGACGTACAAACCTGTATGAAATATTGCGACATTTAGTCACAGGACAAATTTGCAAAACAAGCCCTTTAATAGTGAAACATGACGGCGACAACAGCAACAGCAATAATAACATTGCCTGCCTGCCATCTACGGGCAGTAACAACAACGATAGCAACAATAATAAGGGTATTGTACTTAAATTGCAGTAATAATACAGTAACTGTAACTGTTACTGTTACAACAAAAACAAAAGAAAACAATTACAAACATACGAAAAAAATGGTTAAAATCACACATAAATACACACACAATAATAATCACATTGAGAAAAAACGTCAAATGAGTGTAATTTGCGACGAAAAACAAACAATAATAACAAAAACAATTGTGTGTAAAGTAATACATTGGTACACTGAAAGAGATTTTAAATGAAAATCACCGATCTGGCAAAGTTCATAGCTGTTTAATATCTTTCAGGAAGTCGCCGTAGTCTAGTAGTCAGTGTGTTGGCTTATTAGACGTAAAGCCAGGGTTCGAGCCCCAGACCAGACATCAAGACAAAATACAAAAAGTATTTCTTCGGCGACTTCCTCTCAGCAGATCTCTGGCAAAAACTGTGAGAGTAAATAAAATTGCCATGAAAAAAGTTTCTCAAAAAAAAATTTGTCGTTCGGAGCCGACTTTAAACTGTAGGTCCCACCACTCATGTATAAAATTAACACACACAACATAAGTGGTGTGAGAAACTAGGACGTTGTACAGTGGTTCAAGTCGAACTCCGGGTACTGTAGTTGTCTTAATTGACAAGTACACGTCCTCCAACCTAACCCAACCTTAATATCTTTTATATGAAATATCATCTGTTTAATGAAAGATTTGTTATTTATGAAGGCGTCGTAGTCTAGTAGGCAGTTTGTTGGTTTGTTAGACGAAAACTCATGCTTCAATTCCAATTGGAGACTTTGTCTCTCAGTTGTCTTATAGCAAACATTCTGTTCCTTAAAAATCTGTTCTTCGGAGTCGACATTAAATGATAATTCCTATCCCTCATGGAACAAACAACATGAGTGCCATGTAATCCTCATTAAAGAGCTGTAATGATCAATTAAGTTCGTAAAGTTCGCAGTTTACGTATACAGATAGCCCGTTGTGACGCCACGGGTAAGTGCAGTCCCTGTACTGACCAAATTCCACCAAACTTATAGAATAAATTGGTCAATGCAGGGACTGTACACTAAAAGCACGACCCGCCTAAGCTGGAAATCAGCCTGAAAGTTTTATGAACGAAACTATACACACACACACAATTGGTTATTACAACCCTTTAGTCAGGATTACGTCCTAGTCTCTAACACCACTTATGTT
This sequence comes from Sarcophaga variegata, assembly GCA_932273835.1. NCBI lineage: Eukaryota > Metazoa > Arthropoda > Insecta > Diptera > Sarcophagidae > Sarcophaga > Sarcophaga variegata. The sequence continues at coordinate 68,756,827 of OW026362.1, forward strand.
GTGTGCGTTAATTTTTATGGATGAGTGGTGGGACCTATAGTTTGAAGTGTACTCCGAACGACAGATTTTTGACAAACTTTTCATGGCAATTTTATTAACTCCCAAAGTTTTTGCCAGATATTTTCACTCGTGCGAAAATTACAATGATGTGAAGACCGGACCACATCTGTAACGCTTTCACTTTCGTGAAATTTGTTTATAAATTTGCCAATTCTTTAGTCGTCATACTCGCCATATTTTTGAACATTCTTTGGTTTTAAACCAACCTATCCTGGGCTAATGAGGAATCTTGCTCAATTGCCAGACTCACTTGGCCCATGATGGATAGGAGACGTACCAGCCAACTATTCAAACTTGATCGTAAGGTCGTCTCGATCGCAGTGGCCATGCTTACAGGTTATTGCCTTATGGGAAGACACGCGGAAAGGCTGCAGCACCCATCGAACGACTAGTGCTGAGGTTGTGGGTCTGCTGAAGAGGAGGAAAATGTTATCCAATTTCTTTGTCAATGTCCATCTTTGGCGCGGCGAAGATTTAGCTTACTTCGCTCTTTATTCTTTGTCAGCTTAACGGAGTTATCATCCATTAATATCAAGGATATAGTCGAAGTCGCCGTGGCGTAGTAGGTAGTGTGTTGGCTTATTAGTCTGTTAGGCCACGGTTTACCCCAGGTCAGACATCAAAACGAAAATATGAAAAATTATTTCTTCGGCGACTTGCTCTCAGCAGATTTCTGGCAAAAACTCTGAGAGTAAATAAAAATTACCATGAAAAGTTTCTCAAAAATCTGTCGTTCGTAGTCGACTTTAAACTGTAGGTCCCACCACTCATGTATAAAATTAACACACACAACATTAGTGGTGTGAGAAACTAGGTTGTAATCCTGACTGAAGTGTTGTAATGACCAATTATGTATGTATGTATGTACGATAGGGTAGGGGCAATAGATTGCCGTTATTATATTCCCTTCGACACAGAATATTTGTTCCTCATTCAGAATGAAATCTTTCAAATCTATTGTCGCACATCATAGTCGTCAATTGAAAGTTATCAGGTATTTGTAGGGAAAGAACCGTGGAGAGACAACCGTTTGAGAGAAACTCTCAAGCGTAAAGCTAGTCGGTATCTCGGTCCTTCAGTGTATAGAAAAACTTTCTGCAATTGTCGCGTAGCTGTCTTAGCTCCAATGTCCTACAGGTTTACAGATGTACAGATGTAGAGCATGTACTTTTGTTAAGAAATTGTGGTAGTTAACGGAATCGAAACAGAAATCTAATAATGCAAGCACGGAAATATTTTCTCTCAGTGTTCAAACTTTAAGGCAGCCAGGCGTTATACATATGAAAAAAAAACACTTCAAAATATGTATATGGACGCGGCCTCGTACACATAATGCCTAATGTAAGTACCTGGCATTTGCCATTGGTTTATACTCCTGGATATTTATTGTTGAATATATAGCAGCTTCATAACTCTGTTATACTTTTTTCTGCCCACTCCCTCTCTCTCTATTTCTCTCCCTCTCTCCTTCTATTGAATACCAGCAAGCAAACAACGAAAATCCTAGAAAAATTTGTAATAATAACCTGGGAAAAGGAATAAAAATTCAGGTCACGTAGTAAAAATTTCATAAACACTTGCACAACTCGGACTGACTGGTAAATTGCAAACAAAACAAAACAAAACCAAAAAAAATAATTCCAACACAAAACCTATAGAAAAGGTTTGTGGAAGAATGGTGTGGGGAATGTGTTAGCCATGTTATGAGTAAAGTTTATTTGTTACTCAACACAACAGAATAGAAAAAAACAGAAAAACAAGAATTGTTTTTGGAGGATATTGGTGTTAGTCAGGTTATGATAAATTCCATTTTACTATTATATTTTCCCATTTTTATCCATTTTATATTTTTCTCTGTTTCTCCTTTTTCCCTTTATTTTTTGCGGTTTTTTTGAAAAGCGAATGTGTGTGTGTTATTTTTTTACGTGCAACAAAGGTTTTAACATGAAAAAGTTTTCTTTTTTTTATAGTTGTGGTTGTATTCATAATTCATTTTAACAGGAGAGAAAAAAAACAAGTATTTTTAACAGGTGAAAACAAAAATTTTTCATGAAAATTTATCATACACACACACACACTCCAAAAACCACTGACTGCCACAGCCATAGCCATAGCCATAGCCCAACAATACAGATATTTTCACACTTTTCGAATAGAAAACTCTTTGCCACTGAAATGTATACACAAGCACTCACTCGTGAAGGAGATTATTAAATTATAACGAATTAAAAGGATTTAAATTAACCTGGTTAAACGTAAAGCAAATGTAGAAGAGACTAATGTAAACCTATTATACATTTATGATATGTTTTTAAATAAACAATAATTCCTCATAAAATTTGGTAAAAAAAATGAGGATAAAGGCCTTTAAGATGTGGGACGGTGGTGCCAGAATATGGCTATATCCAAATATTTCATTACAACAGAAATAAAAGCATCGTACAGGACCACATTGGTTCTGAAGAGACAACAACATCTTGGTATGATCGTGTAACGACAGCTGTTTAGGAAATCTACGAATTAATATATAATACAATTCATACAGTTTGTTTTTATGCAACGACAGTTGGCAACCCTATCATCCTAGAATCTGTTATAGTAGCCCAATCACATTACAATTTAATAAATTGAATAGAAATAAAAGCCGGAAAAAAAGATGAACGAAACATACATCCATTCATAATTCGTCATTGCAACCCTTCAGTCAGGATTACTACCTAGCTTCTCACACCACTTATGTTGTGTGTGTTAATTTTATACAAATGTGGCGGGACCTACAGTTTAAAGTCCACTCTTTTTATTTTTTTTTTTATTTTACCCTCAGAGTTTTTGTCAGAAATCTGCTGAGAGAAAGACGCCAAAGAAATATTTTCTTGTTTATACTTCCGTTTTGATGTCTGACCTGGGAAACGGTCCAAGCACTTTAAAAAAACGAAAATAAATATCGTTTTCTAGAGAATACACTCCTATATTGTCATACACCATTATTACTGATATAAGGACCAGTAAATTGTATGGATACACCTTTAGTTTGGAGCATACAGAAATTCCTAACTCCTGTCTTCTCCATACCAAAGCATTTCAGTAAGCTGGAGATATAATAGACGTAGAGAATGTTAACCACAGCCTCCGTATTCTATGCTTTAAAACTAGATCACACAGCCCTGATCCCTCAATAGCTCCGTAGTTTTTGCAATGGAACACAAATTTTTAGATAAAGCATCGTTTTATTTATAAACAAAGTTTCCTTAGAACGGATTGCGCAAAGAAAAAATAGTTACTTGGAGCTAAATCCAAAGAATATATTGGATGAGGAAGAATATCATAGTCTTACTTATGGATTTTTGCGATTTTCATCTCACACGATATTAGTGGCTATCAAACTCAACGTAAATGAAGTAAGTAGTTTGAATTTTGAAAGAAGTGAGGAAGAAGGAAGTTCCGGATGACAGGAATTTTTCCTTCAGTTAAATGGCGAGAAATTGTAAAAGTGAATAGCTTACCAACCGTCCTATTTTACATTGGCTTGTCCTTCATATGAATTCTTTTGTGACCGAGAAATATCCTTTCTTCAGTATTCATAGAAACAATAAATGGCAGTTATTTTTTACAATAATTGCTCATCGACTTCTGGCTTCTTTAGAATTTTTAAATAAAAATTTACAAAGGACTCCAGTTTTTTTTTTTGTCTCCAATCAAGACTTAGGTAAAACTTTCAGAGTTAGAATCTCACTTACCGAAGAGACCGATCTAACGTTCGTTGATGTAAGAAAGGCGACCATAAACTATATCTTACTTGAGGATCTGAGAAGAATTATTCCTTGTATCTTAGTTCTTATACCAGAGGAAGTTATGCAAAAAACTACGGTGCCTTTAGGTTTTCACGCCAAGAACATCAAAACCACCCCTATTTATAGATACACATGCACATACATACATAATTGGTCATTATAACCCTTCAGTCAGGATTACGACCTAGTTTCTCGCACCACTTATGTTGTGTGTGTTAATTTTATACATGAGTGGCGGGACCTACAGTTTAAAGTCGAGTCCGAACGACAGATTTTTGAGAAACTTTTCATGGCAATTTTATTTACTCTCAGAGTTTTTGCCAGAAATCTGCTGAGAGGAAGTCGCCGAAGAAATACTTTTTGTATTTTATTTGATGTCTGGCCTGGGGCTCGAACCCTGGCTTTTCGTCTAATAAGCCAACACACTACCTACTAGACCACGGCGACTTCAATCCTTCCTATTTATAGATGATATATTATTGAAGACTCGACTGGGTGTCAATAACATACAGTGAGCGTCAAAAGAAACTGTACATTGAAAAATATATACATTAATAAATTACCGTTATTTTTATTTTAAAATTGTTTCATCGCGAGTTTTTCCAAATTGAAACAAAAAAAAAATTACAAAAAAATTACGAAATATTGTCAAATTTTTCCGTGCACTCTCCTTAAGTGGTAAAAGTTGAGTTTGGTGATTGTTAGAATTTTATCCATAGTGTACAGTTTCCATTGACGCTCACTGTACATTTAATCTTACGTGTATTCAAAATATTCCAAGATTGCGTGCAGCTTATATTAAACTTTTTGGTCTCAATCTCTAAAGGACTTAGCTTCATGCCCAATAAACCTACCAGTCTCTCCTGAGCTCTCCATGAAATTTAAGTTTAGCTGACGTATCTGTAGTCGTCTTGACCTCCCTTTACTTCTCTACACTTTATTGAGATATAATGCGGTTTTGCAAATTATTTGTTCTTCATTCTCAAAGTGGAAATCTTTCCACTTTGAATACAATCCTGTTCGTATGCAATCGCAAATGTAACACATATATAATTCGTCATTACAACCATTAGCTTCTCACACCACTTATGTTGTGTACGTTAATTTTATACATGAGTGGCGGAACCTGCAGATTAAAGTCGACTCCGACAGATTTTTGAGAAACTCTTCATGGCAATTTTATTTACTCTCAGAGTTTTTGCCAGAAATCTGCTGAGAAGAAGTCACCGAAGAAATACTTTTTGTATTTTGTTTGATGTCTGACCTGGGGTTTGAACCCTGGCTTTACGTCTAATAAGCCAACACACTACCTACTAGACTACGCTGACAACTCATCCCTATCTTAGTGGGCCTTAAAAATTCATAATCATATTAAAACAGGATTTTATACCTCCAATATCATTGACATTAAAACAAGTTGTCTATATTTTATTTAAGTTTAAAGCAGTAAAGTGTTTTTTTTTTTCTAAAACAAATAACAAAAAAACAAAATATGAACGAACAAATATCTGATTACAATAACAAAACTACATAGAGAAGGAAATGTTCTCGAAGTTACCAAATCGAAAATAAATGAAGTAAAATTAAAGCGAAAGTTAAAATTACCAGTTAGTTACAGCGAAAAGTGCAATGTATAAGCACTGTCTCATGCATCTAGTAAAAGATTCGTCTATGAAAATTGATAGGTCGGCTAATTTAAGAAAATAAACATTTTCTTTCAATAAGGATTTAACTACCAAAGTAAACAGTTTCTTACAAAATATAGAAACATTAGCTGTACCCTGCTCTACCAACTAAAATATATGTGAAGGAAAGACATTACATAAATGTCCAATTAATTTTGAATCATTTTATTTAATTTTGTTTCCCGTTGTCCTGATGATTAAGATGAACGGGCCTGAGTAGTACGCATTCGATCAGTTTCTAATCTCACTTCTCGTTGTTTAAGCGAACGGGTATCAGCGGCATATACTCGTAGATTTTCCAGTCTCAATGCTCTTCTGATTCTGAGGCTCTTTTCTTCCGTGCTTGAGGTATAGGTCAACCAATTGCTTGTCATTCATTTTAAATAATTTTCAGTGACGCCATCCATCGTAAATTAATCACACCATCCTTCGTCGACTCATGCGCAACAACTTTGTTAAAGAATGCACAGTTTACGATTAAATTCATTTTGAGTAATTTTCAGTTTCACAACCTATCGAAAATTGGTCATACTAACTTAGAAGCCTTCGACGGCTCATGCGCAACAACTTTGCTAAAGATCATATCATTATCAAATGCATAGTTTACGATTCTATAAGTTACATACAAACAAACATTCAGTTTTATATATATAGACTATGGAAGGTGACACGCCCACTATATCCAATCCGCCCATTTTGTTCATATACACGTCAAAGTCGTCCATACAAAATTTGAGGACTCTAGCTGCTGCAGTTTATGAGATATGCGACATTAAATACTTATTGGGTATGTGGGCATGGCACCTCGCCAACTTGAAATTTTAAAATAAAAAAAGCCTATTGTTCCTTCGAGACATACAGGAAGGTGCTGTTAAAATTTCAAGAAAATCAGTCCTGCCGTTTAGCCGTCTATAGACTTCAAACAAACAAATCTACAAACAAACCCACAAACAAATAAACACATTCATTTTTATATATATAGACGTATTTCAATTACTGTCGTGTATAAAATATTGTTAGACAATAACACTCATACTTTTTTATTTATTTTATTTTATTTGCCTATTTCAACATAATAAGTAGCCTATAACTCCTTCCAGACATACAGGAAGATACTCTGAAAATTTCAAGAAAATCGGTTCAGCCGTTTAGCCGTCTATAGACTTCAAACAAACCCACAAACAAATAAAGAATATTTTCCCCTGAATACATTTATCATTTACTGTTAAAAACAAACATCATTATTTACGTGATCAATTAAATTTTATTTGGCTTTTTGGCTTGCTTTAATTGTTGCTAAAAATATCGAAAACAGTTAAAAATAAAAATAAAAATAAAAATAAAAATAAAAATAAAAATAAAAATCAAATTGAAAAAACAATAATCATGCATCACTTTAGGATGGCCACAAAAATAAATTTCATTTCTTTTCTTTTTTTCTGTTCAGCAATAACTGACAGCAATAACTGTTCATCGTGGCTGTTACATTGCATGTTTTGAGCACGTTCAATTGTACATGAAAAGTTACGAGTGTCAAAAAATTTATTGTAAATTAAGTTTCAAGTGCAAAAGAGTAACGTTTTCTTAATGAAGACAACATTTTTTTTTTTTTTTGTAATTTTGGCTGCTGTTAACGACCACTTTTACATTTGAAATCAATTTGTATGTAATTAGGTAGGTTGGGTTTTATTGTTTTCATAAAGAGAAGGAGCGAAATTTGAAGGTTGTAGTGAATATGCAGAAGAAATGTTTTCTTTTATTATTTAAAAATAACCATGAAAAGTATCAAATAATGGCAAGGAAAATTAAATTAATTTTGTAATCAAATAACATAAAAATTAATTTACCATAGTTTAGTATTAATTTGAACATTTAAAATTAAATTATTGGGTTGTTCGGAAAGTAATTTCGTTTTTTCCTAACAGAGGATTTAAATGTATTTTTTTGTACCCAATTTTTTTACACTTAAGCCGTAGAATTTTTATATGCTTTGAGAGCTCATATAGCAAGGCTTGTGTGTGAAAAAATCCAATTAATTCTACGTAGTAGTTTTTGGTTGGTGCCCTTTAAAATATGGAGAGCGATAAGCAGCATTCTCGATATGTCTTACAGTTTTACAACAGAAAGGGTAAAAATGCTGTTCAAGCCGGAAAGAAATTGTCCGATGTGTATGGAGACAATGTGTATGGTACGACAAAACTAATACTCTACAAGAAGCTCATCCTACCCGTGCTTCTTTATGGCACAGAGGAATGGACCCTATTAAGCACTAATGCAGCAGCCTTGAAATTGTTCGAGAGAAAAGTCCTGCGTAAGATCTTCGGTCCAGTACGAGTTGGCGCTGATTTCCGCATCCGATCCAACAGTGAGCTGTATGAGCTCTTCGACGACATAGACTTTGTACAGCGTATTAATATCCAGCGGCTGCGCTGGATCGGCCATGTCGTTCGAATGGAGGAGGATGCTCCGGCGAGACGGGTATTTGATGCGGGGATCTGCGGAAGTCGGCGAATAGGACGACCTTGTATCCCTTGGAAGGACCAAATCGAGGAAGCCCTGTCATCGATTGGTGTGACCAACTGTCGTAGGCGCGCAAGAAGCAGAGGCGCCTGGAAGGATGTGATCGTTAATGGCCAATTAAGTAAGTAAGTAAGTATAGAGAAGGTGTGTTGGCAGTACGCTGGTGCCAGAACTGGTGCTCTAAATTTCGATTCTCTAAATTTGATGTCGAGGATGCACCACGTTCGGGAAGGCCGGTTGAAGCTGATAAAGATGCAAAAAAGGCATTAGTTCATGCGAACCGACGAATAACAACACGTGAGATCGGATTGAGGTTAAATTTATCAACTTCAACAATTTTTGACCACTTGATTGATATTATACGAAAACTGTCTTTCATTTGCACAAAAAAACGAAATTACTCTCCGAACAACCCAATAATATCTTAAGAAAGAAAAACATTTGTATTTAAAAATAACTCCTCAAATATTTTACGAACAATTTCAATTAATTTCTTTTATAGTCTGGACAAGTTTTATTTTTCGCTGTAAATAATTTTTCCATTGATTATAAAATGAGACGAATTCATTTATAAATAAATAGAATTCGTAAGAATAAAGCGTTAAAAATGAAAACTATTTGGGGAGTCATAGATTTAATTCATCATTTAACTGAGTAATTTTTTTTTAACATTTGAGTTTAGAAGTTTAGAGTTTCTGTATTAAAAGTATACGACTTCCACCCATTTCTGAAGAGTAATGTGCGATGGATGGAGAAACTGTACATTAAAAAAAAATACATTAATTAATTACCGTTATTTTTATTTTAAAATTGTTTCATTGTCAGTTTTTAAAATTGAAACAAAAAAAATTCAAAATTTTGTCAAATTTTGTTTCCTTAAATGGGGAAAGTTGAGTTTGATTGTTGCAATTTTATCCATAGTGTACAGTTTCTTTTGACGCTCACTGTATAAGACTACAGCGCTAAAAATAAGACTTATTTGGTCTTATCATCTAATCGAGTAATTATTTCAAACATTTGGGTTTAGAACTAAGCCAGTAACCATCTGCTGTATTAAATGTATCTGATTTCAACCCATGTCTGAAGAGTCATGTGCGATGGATATACATACAGACGCACATAAGTGGTCATGGCAACCTTTCAGTCCGGGCTACGACCTAGCTTCCCACATCACTTATGTTGTGTGTGTTAATTTTATATATCAGTGGCGGGATCTATGGTTTAAAGTCGACTCCGAACGACAAATTTTTGAGAACGTTTTCATAACAATTTTATTTCACTCTTCGAATTTTGTCTGACCTGGGGGTGTGAACCGTGGCCTCCGGTGTAATAAACTAACATACTACCTACTAGACTACGGCGACTTCAATGCGATGAATATAGTTTCAAAAAAAGTTTAAAACATTTTCAAGTGTGAAAGCCTGAATTTGAAATTTAGAACGCGACATTTTGCCATTGAAATTGATGGTGCAACATTTCCAAAAAAAAAAAATTCTTAATCAGCACATGAACTTAACTCCGTTCCTTTTTTAGCTCAAATTCCACAGTAGTCTGCTATAATATAATTGTTTTTCTTAAAAACTATTAAAAATTCTTGAACTCAAATGATTAGCAAACATACTGCCTGCCGTTCCAAACCTATATACGAATAGTAAAAATTCGAATATTAAAAAATCGAAGAGCACACCAAAACACGACTAACCTTTTTATCTGTCAAAAACAAAATGACAATTTAAAATGGCTGATATTGTCAACATATATAACAGACATATTTACCAACATTACAGGAAAAATGCGAAAATCGAACATACGTAACTCACGAAATTTGAAAATAACGGTTATTTTTTGATCACACCTCGTATTCAATGTGTTTATTTGCTACTCACAAAGGCCTTAAAATTTTGAAGTTCATTCCGATGACAAAAGCATTGTGAACTACAATGTCATCAATCTCTTTCAAGACCATAACAATACATTCCCTTTTTATTAGAAACGAGTACTTTTTGTAATTTATTTACTCTTTCTATTCCTTAACAATTTTAAAATATAAATTCAGTGCAAAGAAGAAGCATAAATGAATGAATATAAACATCAACAGCAAATTTTATGACCATAATTTATGGCCGAAAAGGATAATTTGAAATCAAATTTATTAAGTTCGGTACTTGTGATAATACATACATAATTGATCATTACAAGACTTCAGACAGGATTACGGCCTAGCTTCTCACAGTTAATTTCTGTGTTAATTTTATCCCATAAGTGGCGATACCTACAGTTTAAAATCGATTTCAAATGACAGATTTGTTTCAGAAACTTTTTAAATAAATTTTATTTCACTTTCAGAGTTTCTGCCAGAAATCTGCTAAGAGGAAGTCACCGCAGAAATATTTTTTTCGTTTTGTTGGAGATGTCTGACCTGGGGCTTAAACCGCGGTCTCATGTCTAACGAGCCAACACACTATCTACAACTTGCAGTTCAACTTGGGTTTAGTTAAAGGTAACTTTAGCTAAAGTGAACTTTAAAGTCATCTTTAATTTCTTTTCGTTATTATAACCTAATGATATAATAAAATTATCAAAAATGTGGCAGCCCCGGAGCAATGTCGATAACATTACTCATTTAAAAGAATTTTATTTAAACGACTGGCTTCTTTTTTATTGTATTTGGTCACTTTGTTTATATTTGAAGTTGCCGTATCGAAAGTAATATATAATATGGCAACACCAAATATAAACTTAACTTTAAAAGTTACCAGTTACACTCACTTCTACCTTATCGTCCACTTACCATAATGAAAAACAATTTATCTGCCCGTTAAAATCCTCCCTTTAGTTAACGGCAAGATGTAATAATGGCCCTAAATGTTTTAATATATGCATGTTAGCTTGGCAATGAATATCCAGAAGGCAATAAGATATTTCAGAACCATAGTGTTGTCCACTATGAACAATAAGTTACCCTTCACAGAACCTGGTTATAGCTACTAGAGAAGGAAAAATTATTGATGAGTTAACAAGCCTCTTCATACATGATGGCTTTCATTATTCAATCCATTGAGATCTTCAAGTAAAAAATAGTATTCCGTGAATTCAGGAACAGTCAGACGATCATATAACTGAAGTATCATCAGTCGTAATGCAGATAAGGTAATATAAAGCACGATTCACGTTAAACGATATAAAATCACTAGGTAGACTTAATTCTTTCTCCGATAATCAAAGAATAAATAACTTCAGCATACTTCACCTCAGTAGTCAGGCTTATAAAGTCATCAAAACAAACGAAGTTTTGGTGTGGAAGATTCCTTAGAAACAGTATCATTAGATGTTTACCCTCACGCAGCTTCAGTTTAGTCAAGACACGCACCTTGCTTCGGTATAACATTTTATTTTTTTAATTCAAATTATAAGTCGCCGTGGTCTAGTAGGTAGTGTGTTGGCTTATTAGACGAAAAGCCAGGGTTCGAGCCCCAGGCCAGACATCAAAATAAAATACACAAAATATTTCTTCGGCGACTTCCTCTCCGCAGACTTCTGGCAAAAAATTTTGAGAGTAAATAAAATTGCCATGAAAAGTTTCTCAAAAATCTGTCGTTCGGAGTCGACTTTAAACTGTAGGTCCCGCCACTCATGTGTAAAATTAACACACACAACATAAGTGGTGTGAGAAACTAGGTCGTAATCCTGACTGAAGGGTTGTAATGACCAATTATGTATGTATGTATGTAATTCAAATTATAATGCAAAAAAATAGATTACGGCAGCGTACTCCACCCCAGTAGTCAGGCTTATAAAGTCATCAAAATAATCATCAAAATAATCATCATCAAATGAGGTTTTGGCGTGGAAGATCCAGCTTCAATTTAGTCAAGACATGCACCTTGTCTCGGGATAACATTTTATTTTTTAATTGAAATTAAAATGCAAAAGAATAAATAACTTCAGCATACTCCACCTCAGTAGTCAGGCTTATAAGGTCATCGAAACAATGGAAGCTTTGGCCTGGAAGATCTCTTAAAACAGTAGCATTAGAAGCTTACCCTCACACAGCTTCAGTTTAGTCAAGACATGCACCCTGCCGCGGTATAAAATTTTATTTTTTTAATTGAAATTAAAATGCAATTTTAGAAGTCTAGTAGGAAGTGTGTTTGCTTATTAGATGTGAGACCACAGTTCATATTCAGGCTCAAAATATGAACAAATATTTTGGCGACTATTTCTCAGCAGCAGATTTCTGGCAAAAACACTGAGAGTTAAAAAAAAATTCTCATGTAAAAGTTTTCCAGAAATATGTCGTTCGGAGTTGACTTTAAGCTGTAGCTGCCGCCACTCATGTATAAAATTAACACTCACTGCATAAGTGGCACGAGAAGCTAGGTTGTAATCCTGACCGAAGGGTTGTAATGACCAATTATGTATGTTACTGACTTACATTATTGATTTCTTCATCTTCGCCATACTCATGCCTCTGAGAGAACTTGTATGTATTAAAAGCAGTTTTCCAGAGACATATTTCTAATAACCCAAATAATTAATTTTTTTAAGTAATATATGGATACTCCACTTAGCAATCTAACTATACCAGCAGATTCAGTTTGCATAGAAAGCCGACAGTAAGAGAAAACTATCATTAATTTGCTAGGTAGGCTAAATTCCCGATTGGAACAACGAAATAGTGCACTGTGGGCCTTTGTTATAATGAAGAATATATTCAGTGTTCCGGTATAAGAATGATAAATGTGCTCAGTTGACTGTATTAAGGCATCACAATGGGACTGGGAAATATGAAAAATAATTTTTTTTTATATTGACATGCGTACCCAAAGAGATTTGCGATAATTGACACTTTCTTCGGTAATGATATTCAAAACAGTGCACTGATATTTATCGATAAGCTGACATAATTTATCGTCCAAGTGGTTTATTTGTTTAAGATTACATTGCATAGCATACAGTCAATCTAAAGCCAATAAAATAAAATTTATTGAAACTTAAAAACCATTCATTTTGAAAGCCAATTCTATCAGGACCTTTTCCTTAACAAATGTTTTTGGATTTGTAAGCACAGAAATATTTTAACGCCTCCCTTACGATTGTTTAATATTTTAACAAATTTATCGATTTTCTTATGTGTTTAATTTAAAATAATAAAAGAAGAAAAAGGTATTTTCTATCGCTATTGCCATAATAAAAGTTTTCCTTGCCTTTTTTCCTTCCCTTTTTGGTGTTGTTGCCTTTTGAAAATTCTTCAATAAACTTAAATCAATAGAAGAAACCTAAACAAGTAATCGATTTATTTGCTACAGAAATTTTACCAATTCATGCATCAGTTGGTTTTAAATTGAAGTGAACTTTTTTTCTTCTTTCTTCTTGAAATGTATTCAGGTATTCAGGGTTTAATGTCACAGACACAAAATATCACATGTGTGAAGGCGTAGACATTGTTCATGTCAATAATGGTGGAGGAGAGGGTGTTAAATTTCCTTTTTTATCGTTTTGCACATGATTTCCCTTTTTTTCATACACTTACCAGTAGTACATGGCATTTCTTCGATAAAGCAATACCAGTTCAATGAAAAGAAAAACAATCTAATTTATGGACATAGCAGGCCATTTCTTTTTTTTCGATTTTTATTTTCCTTTAAAGGTTTTTCAAATAAAATTTATTTTTTCTTCATATTTTTAAAGGAATACTTTTTATTAAGTTAATGGAAAATTAGTAATTTTGTTTAGTTTACAATAAATTATTTATAATGTGATAAAAGCAAAATGAATGTTCGTATTTATCGTAGTATTTAAAGGAAGACATTAAATATTGAAATATTGCCCCACACTTCATACTCTATTCGAATCACAAATTATAAGTTGTGATGATAAACTGTTTCGATAGTCTTTTAACGAAACATTATTAATTGCATACGACTCAGTTAGACGAGATTTATTTTCTTTTTTTAATAAAATGAATTCGAATTAGAAAAATTTTTGAAAATGTATTCCTATTTTTTTAAAGGCCTTTTTAAGCTAAGAGATGGGCACAAGGTATGAAGTCGCCGTAGTCTAGTAGGTAGTGTGTTGGCTTACTAAACGTAATGCCACGGTTCAAGCCCCAGGTCAGACTTCAAAACAAAATATAAAAAATTATATCTGCGGCGACTTCCTCTCAACAGATTTCTGGCATCTGCCGCCACTCATCTATAAAATTAACGCACATAGCATAAGTGGTGTGAGAAACTAGGTCATAATCCTGACTGAAGGGTTGTAATGACCAATTATGTATGTATGTATAGGCACAATCCTCCTTAATAGTATACCCAACACAACAATCGAATTTCCTTCTGTAGACACCCTTGTTCATAATCCACTACAGCTGGCAACCCTATCATTCTAGAATCTTTCATCAAACACCGGAACAAAAAAGGGAAACCGAATAAGAGTAAGTTTTTTGAAGAATACTATAGATCACAATATATTAGACACTGTAGTCCAGTAGATAATGTTTTGGCTTATTAGGCGTGTTTCGAACAAAACGAAATTTAAAACAATTTCCTCGCCAACTCAGAAGTCTTCTAAGGAAGCCTCTAGAAGTAAACATAAATGTCATGAAAAGTTTTCCAAAAACCTAACATTCAGAGTCGACTCTAAGCTGTATGTCCCTCCTCTTATGGATAAAATTAAAACACTCAACATGGGTAGTGTGAGAGCTTAGGTCGTAACCCTGACTAAACGGCTGTAGTAGTAAGTAAACCCCTTTTGTGCATTCCTTGCGCTGACCAACTTCTTCCTCTTCCCTGATTTTGGTAGAACTTGGTCAGTGCAGAGACTGCGTTAACCTGTGGCGTCACAACGGGCCTCTATTCGTGCTCAAGTGAGCTAAACCTAAACCTAAACCTAAAGTAAACACCAGAGCCATTGTAATTTTCCGAATTGAATACAAGTTTTGTAGACAAATCCTCTTGTTTTTCAAAATTAACTTTATTGAACTGTGAACATTTTATTTAACGTTTCTTTAACTTTTTATAAATAGGATTTGTCGGTGACATCCAACATCAAATCAAGTCTCTTTACCTTAAGCAAGCTATTGCTAGACTCTGTTGGACACGCATAAATAAGAAGAGGTACTTAAATCACATGGCCATTCAGCGCAAATTAGTGATCCTCACGGAAAATGACATCTGTAGGAGCTGTGAGCCTAAGGAGGAAAAAGAGGCTGTTTCTCACCTCATGTGCCAGTTTAGTCCATTCATCTATTTCAACATGCTTTCTTCTTCTCAGACAGAGAGTAGTTTAAGAACAGCTTACTCCTCTTTCTCGTTTCTAAAGCTTTTTTCATTTTTATATGCAGATGATATAGTCTTCATGGTTAAGGGAGAATTTGAGGAAACACTCTGAGACATTATCTAAAGATTTCGCTACCCAACTATCTTCTCCATTTATGGTATGTACTGTCAAACCAGTATATTTTTATAACCGGCAATTCATTTCTAAGTCATGTTTTTTTCTAATACACTTTCTAAGCTCTTTGGTATATTAAAGGCTTAAATTTTCGTTGAATGTGACACAGGCAATAATGGGAACCCCATTCTTGATATTCTTGATCGAACTGTCTGAATTTTTAATAAGAAACCCCTGGTTTGAAAGTAAGTTTAGGTGGCTTGTACCAAAGGCTTTTTCCTAATGGTGTGTTGCCTTCTAATTTAATGGAATGTGGTTGAAGCCTTTGTCATAAAAAGACAGAGATTTGTGGCTTTTCATTTTCTAACATACTTGACTATGCGTTCACATATAAAAAGATTGCTGAAATAGGAAGATTTATTTTGGAATCAGGTTAGTTTTCTCTGGGAAATGTTTGATCCTCAGGCTGAATGTTGATTGTGGTAACACAATAGGACTAAATCCTGACCGAAGTTGAATTTATACTTCTAAAGGGATTCGCCATCTTACGTAACCTAACATAGAGCCAATGATTTAGACATACTTACATGACTGGTCATTACAACACTTCAGTCAGAATTACGACCTAGTTCCTAACACCACTTATGTTGTGTGTGTTAATTTTTTATACTTTAGTGGCGAGACCTACAGCTTAAAGGCGACTTCGAACGTCAGATTTTTTTTAATTTACTCTCAGAGAAGTTTACCTAGAAATCTGCTGAGAGGTACACTCAGCCACAAAAGTATACATACGGTTAACAAATTTCAGAAATTTTTTAACCAATCCGTTTTCGTTGAAAATCTTTATAATTGTCTAACATCTTTCTTTGATTTTAAGACGGTCTTTTGCATTGGTTCAGAAATTTGTCAAATTTGTTAATCGGATGCATGCCTTTGTGGGCCTGTGCAGGGCCACAATTCAGTTCAATTTCAGAAATTTTTTAACCAATGCAAAAGACCGTCTTAAAATCGATGAAACTATAAAGATTTTCAACGAACACGGATTGGTTAAAAAATTTCTGAAATTTATTAACCGTATGTATACTTTAGTAACTGTGTGTATTCACGAAGAAATTTTGATTTATATTTTGTTTTGTTGTAGATGTCTGACATGGGGTTTGAAGCGTTGCCACACGTCTAATAAGCCAACACACTACCTATTAGACTACGGCGTCTGCTCAATGATTCAGGATGTTTAAATTTTGTATGAAAACGACTGACAAATGTCTGATAAGCGGCAAAGAATTAAAAACGTTACGTATCTACTAATCGAACTTCATATATAATATACTTCTGCCAACGCATGATACGATTCAAAATCACAATCAGTACAACTAGTACATAAACTTGCAATTTTTGACAATTAGAACAACAACAAACTGCAAAATATACTCAAAAACTCTGATGATAGTAATTTGTTGAATAAATTTTTAAAATTTTGTACCTTCAAATACATTTGTCATGGCATTTATTTTAATTTTTCCAATACATAAAATGATGTACTTATACGATATCATTACTTATCACCTTGTACTGGGCCATTATAATTCAATACAAATTAGTTAAACAAGTACATTCCATTGTTGTTGTCATATATAAACATAAACATTTTTTGTCTTTTCTAATACTACTTGCAGCCATTTTGATATTCTTTTAATATATGTATCCTTACGATAATATAGAGTAAGACTATGTCAACAGCAATACTTATAAACACCTCGAGAAAAGTGTCTGCACTACAACATAAATCTCCCTAAACGTATAGCTATTTAGTTAGCAAAACAATAACAAAAACAACATTAACTACATAAATATAATGAGTATGCATAACAAACATACATACATATGTATGTATATAGTGTAGGACACGAGAAGTAAAAAAGTAAAACTCTCTGTAGCATGTGTTTCAACAATAGTTTACAACTTAGGGTGTAACGTGCTCCTTTTTTATGGGTGTCAGTAATATTAAACTTAAATTTTTTCTTTTTTATTAATAACAAGGGTTTTATAAATATACACTTTAAAATCGGATAGTTAAACACGAATTTAATATTTATAAAATATTTTTTTATATAAAACACCTTAGATTTGGTGACACATTTTAGATACATTCTGTTGATTTATTTTATTTTTTAATAACAAACAAACAAAAAAATCTACAGATATACAGTGAGCGACAAAAGAAACTCTACTTTATGGATAAAATTCTAACAATCACCAAACTCAACTTTTATCACTTAAGGAGGGTTCCCGAAAAATTTGACAATATTTCGAATTTTTTTTGTAATTTTTTTTTTGTTTCAAATTTAAAAACTGTCAATGAAACAATTTCTAATATAAATATAATGGTAATTTATTAATTTATATATTTTTTTAATATACAGTTTCTTTTGACACTCACTGTATAAGCAATATAGTAAAGTAAAAGTGTTCTTTGTTTCGTTGTTATAACTTCCTGAGTATATAATGTTCTGGCTATCCAGTCTGCCATAAAGTCTATTCCGAATGCCATACCAACATTCAAGCTTTTCAATAAATACCGCCAGTATTTCCGAGGTCGTGGTAGTCTAGTAGGTTGTGTGTTGGCTTATTAGACGTAAAGCCAGGGTTCAAGTCCCAGGCCAGACATCAAAACAAAACACAAAAAGTATTTCTTCGGCAACTTCCACTCAGCAGATTTCTGCCAAAAACTCTGACAGTAAATAAAATTGCCATGAAAAGTTTCTCAAAAATCTGTCGTTCGGAGTCGAATTTAAACTGTAGGTCCCGCCGCTCATGTATAAAATTAACACACACAACATAAGTGGTGTGAGAAACTAGGTCGTAATCCTGACTGAAGGGTTATAATGACCAACTATGTATGTATGTATTTCCGATAAATGAAATAAAAATATGTAAATGCTCTGAGCGTCTCATACACTTGCAAACTCTGTTTCATATAAGCGTCTTATGGGCAATCTATAGTTGCCATACCAAAGCTTTCGTTTTCTGAAAAAACGAAAACCAGATCTTCCTCCAAATTCTGGCGAAAAATTATAGAAAAGAGCAAGAAGAAGTGTGTTTATCGTAGAAATTCCCTGATGGCGTTCATTAGGTATACTATACTGGGTAGAATATATAAATTCGATGACAGCTAAGTTAATCTACCAGAATCTTAATCAGTCATATTAATCTCTCTTGCGTATATACTCTCTATATAGTCTCTATGCCGAAAAGCTACTGCCTATTAAGGAGGCAACAATTTCAAGCCGAATATTCTTCATGAGAATACTGGAAATCCCATACATAACTTCCATTATAGAACTGTTGGTAATAAATTTGAAAAACTTTGCATAATATTGCGCACAAATTTTTCATTTCCTATAAAATATTGTTGCACAATTAATCTAACAATCCGTTAAGGGTGGTCACCTTACATGACTACATCTATACTATATTATTACTATATTATTATTATTCGTTGTAATGAGGTGCCTTAGCCTTGCGACCATACGGTCTATTGTACGCCCCTCAATCTATATAGGATACATCCATAATGGCTCTTACAAGCCCAAAAAACTGAAAAATTTCAGGATGTGTCTCGAAGTCAGTCATAGCAATTCCTTGTGTTTTACAGAATCCAAAAATGTCTTCGGATAATTCATTCTCGATGTCACACAGAATCTACAAGTTGAGTTCGAGACAACCAACTTTCTGAACAAATATACCCTACAGTCTACAGTGCCCTATCAAAAGACAAGCCATCAATCTCAATTTATTTCTTGATAATCTGGTGTATGACTCTGCTCTGCTCATAATTTCGCAGCAAAAGTTTTAATTGTTTCACACATCACCCAACACTATATTAAGACGTTTTCATAATACTGTTTTTATTCTTCCATCATAAGTAAAAGCAACACCCAGTTTGTCTATACGTTTCTCAATTTCATTTTTCTGGTCAATACACATTGTAAAGTACTTTTTGTAATGCCCATCATGTCATTTAGCCCGAGCACATTCATACATACATAACTGGTCATTATAACCCTACTGTCAGGATTACGACCTAGCTTCTCACACCACTTATGTTGTTTGCGTTAATTTTATATATAAGTGGCGGGACCAGATTTTTGAGAAACTTTTCATGGAAATTTTATTTACTCTCAGAGTTTTTACCAGAAATCAGCTGAGAGGCTCTCACGGAAGAAATATTTTTTTATATTCGTTTTGATGACCTCGCTTTTGAACCAAGGTCTCACGTCTAATAAGCTAACACACTATCTACGACGACTAGCACATTCTGCCAAGGATTATTCAGTAAAATAGAGTTCCTCAAACACTTCTGATGGAGTTCCTACTATTATAGTCGTTTTTCCCATTCGTACGGACTCGTTGAAATTCTGGAGCTAAATAGTTTACAATTTTAAACGAAAGCAACAAAATTACACTAAGGGTGCGAACAGAGTGAGCGCTGATGCCGAGCCGAGCTTATTGACGCTTATTTTCATGCGAGAAGAAAATTTGTATATAACACAGTGAGTTCGAGAATTAGTGCTGAAATTCTGTTTATTGCATGTGTTTTGCTTTTATGTCATTTAGTCTTGTTGCTCATTTGTGTTTATAAAATTGCTGTACACTGTAATGGATTCCTCTGATGAAGAGTATTTTGCTTCTCCTAGTGTGATTAATGCAATTATTAACACAAAAGAATTTGGAAAACATCCAATTACACTAAAAAGGAAAGAATTTGGTGAATTTCATCATTTATATAATGATTTAAGAGAATATCCAGCTAAATTTCAACAATATTTCCGACTGCACACTAAAAAGTAAACATCAACAATCTAATAAAGCGCGCAAAACGCTTTGAAACTGTTTTCTCGCACTCATCGGCTTTGATCTCTGCTCTTTTCGGCGTTCACTGTGTTATACACAAGCTTATTTGTATTGACTTGTATGTAATCAGTTTTATCGCACTGACAATCTCGGCTCGGCTTTCAGCGCTCACTCTGTTCGCACCCTAAGGGCCATTATTACAACTTGTTGTTAAACTTGGGGTTAGTTAAAGCTACCTTTAGCTAAAGGGAACTGGAAAGTTACCTTTAACTTATTTTCGTTATTACAACTTACAGATAAAATTTTTCAAAAATATGGCAGTGCCGGAGCAATGTCGATAAAACTGCTCAATTATACAAGATTCGTTTTAGCGCAGTGGCAAACGCGGTCTTCGTTTTTTGTTGTATATGCTCATTTTGTTTAAATTTAAAGTTGCCATAATGAAAATAATATATAATATGACAAGTTCAAACATAAAGTGACCTTTAAATGTTAAAGGTAGGATCATCCTCCCTTTAGCTTAACGATCACTTCTATCTTACTGGATACTCATAATAACGAAAAACAATTTATCTGCCGGTTAAAATCCTCCCTTTAGTTAACGACAAGTTGTAATAATGGCCCTAAAAGGTATTTATGATTGGAGTATCTTATAAGGATTCCTTTCATGGAAACATAACGAATTTTAAAGAGCAAATAAACACCTTTTTTCTATCTAATCTAGAAGTAAAATGTCTTCAAAATAATTAAAAATTCTAAACAAACAAAAAAAAGAGACATGCATTTATAAATTTATAATACACAGCAAAGAAGATCTTTATTATTCACAGCACAAAAACAAAATTAATAGTTAAAAAAACAACAAAAACAACAAAAATAACAAGAAGTAACAAATTATTACCATCAGATACGAACTAATTTTCTAACTTCTTGATTTATTCATGAATTAACGCACTCATGATAAAACGACGCAAAGAGAATTACAAAAAAAAAAACAACAACCGAAACAAAATGCTTTGAGTGAGTAAATATTCGAAAATATTCCAACAAAATATAGGACTATTGAGAGAAAGAGAACGCGAGAGCGGATTTTTTGGCAAATAGACTTGTTATTTTTAGACCGAATGCTGTTGACATTCACACACACACGCACACACCCAATAATCAAACAGTCATACACAGAGAAAACTGAACCTAATAAATACATAGTAAATTAGAACAAAGTTTATAAGATTTCTCTATGGTTTTTTTTCAAGAAGAGATTCTTATTATTTTTATAAGCAAAACCTTTTTGAAAAAATCAAGAAGAAACTTAGGGATTTTACTAGATGGTCTTCTTGATTTTTTTAAAAAGGTTTTCTCCTTAATTTTATTAAGCTTTCTTTTTGTTTTTTCAAAAAGGTTTTCTTCTTGATTTTATAAGACTATCCCTTTATTTTTATAAATAATACTTCTTGATTTTGCTTGATATTATTATAGATTTTTTATTGGTATATTTACTTAGAAACTAATTTAATATTTGATTTATTAATAATGATTTTGCACGAACAATATTTCTTCTCCATTCCCTTAGTCCTGCTTTGAATTTAATGAACTCCCAGTATATTTTTGGTCCACCTTCTTGAATAAATTTTCAACGTCTTCGATTTCCATTTTTTAATATGTTTGTTGATGTAATTCCAAAACTTAAAAGAATGTTGCACGTTTCATCACGGAGTCCCAGGTTTTAAAAATTGGGTCATTACTCAAAATTTTATTTGTTTTTTATAACACTTTTTTTGAAATTAAAACAATTAAATTTTTTTATTTAAGTTTACTTTGTTATTTTAAAAAGGAATATTTTTATTACTTTTTTCATTTCTTTACGTGCCTCTTGTTCACTTTTTTTTAACAAGCCAGCTAATATAATCAAGAAGACATTCTTATTAAAACATTAATAAGATAATTTACACATGATCAAATAGAAACCTAATGAAATCAATAAGGAATACTTATTAAAAAAAAATTATTAACTAGCCTAATGAAATCTATAAGAAAAACCTTTTTGAAAAAATTGATCAGATAGCCCAATAAAATTAATAAGAAATTCTCGTTTTATACAATTTAGAAGAAAACACAATAGAATCAATAAGTTTTTCTCTATGGATTGTATTTTATTGTGGCAAAAGTGACGGAATTTGAGTAAAAAATGGCAAATAACTAGTTTTCTTCTTAAATGTATGTGTTTTACGTCTTGAAAAAATTAAAAAGATTTATCACATAAAAATAATAAGAAATCTCTACGAAAAAATCTTCGTTTCTTTCTGCTGTAATACTCCTCACTCCAAAAACGTTTCGTAGAGAAAATCTTCTTGATTTTATTAGGCAGTTTTCCCTCTGTGTAGGCAGTCAACCCGGAAGTCTGTCAGTCAAGCAGGCAGTCAGTCAGCCAGCCTGCAAAGCAGGAAGGCAATCATTTAAAGCAAAATAGGCAGTCAGAGGCAATGAAATCAAATGAAAAATAAAATGAAATGGAATAACGGAATGTCTGGTTGTAAAATCAGGGAGCTTAATAGACTCATACTCAGGCCGTTGGTGCTGTTATTAAATTATTCATTGAAATATTGAGAAGTTTGCTTGGCTGCACAACATTTATTTCGTTTTTTTTAGAAACTTGGCTTCACGTAACTTTAAGAATGACAAATAAATCCTTAAACATAAAACCTATGGAACAAAAAAAAAACAATTTTTAAAGTCGTTTTAAGGGGTCTTTCTTTTGGAGGGGGAGACTTATATTTAATACCCAATTTTCTAAAGAAATAACCGAAAATCATTAAAGGCAACGAATTGATTTTTGAAAAAATTTATTTTCAATGTGATGGCCAAGGATAAAAAAAATCTTTTTTGCTTTTGCTATACCCTGGGGACTATTTAAGTTCTTAATACAGTTTTGGTTTAGGAAATCTTTCATTTTTATTCCATTTCTTTTCACACACAATTTTTTTGTTTGTTTGTTTGTTTTATTGATTCTTAAGGTGTTGGTAAGTTGAAGTTGAGTAGGGTCAGTTTATGAATTTTCATATTTATGTTTGAAACATATTGCCACAATAATATTTATTTAATAATTGGTCATGAAAACCCTTCAGTCAGGTTTACGACCTAGCTCCACGCATCACTTATGTTGTGTGTGTTAGTTTTATACATCAGCATACAGGATCTACAGTTTAAAGTCAACTTCGAACGACTGAGTTTTGAGAAACTTTTCATGGCCATTTTATTTAATTTTAGAGTTTTTGCCAGAAATCTGCTGAGATTAAGTAGACGTAGAAGTTCGCAAATAATCCACAACACTAAACACGCTTGAATCATTTCTAAGTCCTAATAAAACAACACAGTCATGTGATATACCAGATATACCAGATATCAGCCACTAAATGCACACTCCACTAACACCCCATTGATGTCGCCGTAGTCTAGTAGGTAGTGTGTTGTCTTATTAGACGTAAAGCCAGGGTTCGAGCCCCATTCCAGACATCAAGACAATATGCAAAAAGTATTTCTTCGGCGACTTCCATGCCATGAAAAAGTTTCTCAAAAATCTGTTGTTCGGAGTCGACTTTAAACTGTAGATCCCACCACTCATGTATAAAATGAACACACACAACATAAGTGGTGTGAGAAAGTAGGACGTTGAACAATGGGTCAATTCGACCTCCGGGTACTGTACTTGCCTTAATTGACAAGTACACGTAATCTAACCTAACCTAACCTAATACCCCATAAAGACAAACAATAGTCAATAAACCATGCAATCATTCCCTCTTACTACAGAGAAATTAAATATCCGAGTGCTAATCAAAAATTTTCCCATCTTGCTTTTCATATCAAACTGATTGCAGTCGCAGTATTCTAGTAAGTAGAGTGTTGACTTATTAGATGTGAGGTCTCGGCGACTTCCTCTCAGCAGATTTTTGGCAAAACCTCTGGGAGTAAATAAAATTACCATGAAAAGTTTCTCAAAAATTTGTAGTTCGGAAACGACTTTAAAATGTAGGTCTTGGCACTCATGTATAAAATTAGCGAACACAACATAAGTGGTGTGAGAAACTAGGTCGTAATCCTAGATGAAGTCTTGTAAAAACCAATTATGTATGTATATATGGTTATTACGCACCTAGCCTCAGAATTTTCGACGAATAGGTGCTGCATTGACTGTGAGGAAGCCTTTGACTCTATATCACGAGTCTGCTTAGTCGAAATTTTGTTACGAAGGATTTTCAAAGAAATGCTAGTGTACAATGCCTATTGTCGAGTACGGTACAAAAAACAATACTTTGTCACCGATATTGTAATTATGCTCAGAATAGGCAATAAACAAGGCCTTACAATCTTCTCTTCTATTCTACATCATCAAAACGAAGAAATCAATTTCAATATGAAGCATAAATAGGAGATGACAAGGGCATTTAGAAAACTTCAAAATACCTTCCGTGCCGGAATTTAAGCCACCGAAATTGTTAGTGAACAAAAAACTGTCAGCAGAAATAGGACTGAAGAGCAACAATGCATCAACCACACAACCGGAAGTACTCCAAATTTAACCCATAAAGGACGTCATTACATTTATATAGAAAAGAGACTATCAAGACAGAAAAAGCAGACCTAAAAAGTATTACATGCAAGCACATGATTCAACCTCTGGGTCAGACATCGCAAACCAAAGATCAGCAATGAATCGTGTTTGCGCTACTCATAAGTACTCATGAAATTTCGAGTATGAGTGAGTCAACAGTATTGAAATTTAACTACTCTGATTTATTCGTACTCACTACAACGTTGATTTATGAGTATGAATGCAATGAGTATGAGTATAACGTTGACATCAAACTCATAACATTCGAAATATGTTTGATTCATACGCCTACTCATTCAGATTCATAAATTTAGAAAAATACTTATAATAATCATAAATGATTCGAGTGACTCGAATCATTCATCAAAATTTACAGTCTTAGTTGTTGTTGCATTTATAAAAAAAGAAGAAAGAAAAAGACAAAAACAGCAAACAAAGCAAACACACAACCTTCTAGTAAGTATTGTAGTGTACGTACGCGAATCATACTTACATATTTTGTGATTCTTGTAAATGTTGAATAAAGGAGAGTCGAAATCAACAATATCATGTGTATTGTTAAGTATGAGTACGATGAGTACTTCAAGCTTTGAATATGAGTAGTATGAGTATGATATTAAAATAAGTGTAAATGCGTATAAGTAGCAGATTAAGTTAAGGCACATAACATGGGTAGTGTGCGAAACTAGGTTGTAGTCTTGCCTAAAAGTGTTGTTATGACCGATTACGTATGCATGTATAGGTACAACGAGTAATTTTTTTCCTCATAATATTCTTTAAATTATCCTTTATGCCATTTGAATAATTTTTCCATTCAATTTAAGCGTTTCCCCACAGATGATGTCGAATTAATTATGAGTGTTTTTCAAATTAAATTCAAATGCCTAGGCTTTAACAGAATGTACATATTTTCCTAAAATATTTAATTTTCCCAAAACATTTCTCTGTATTCCTTTTTACAGACGAATTCCTAGACAAATTCCTCCTTTTTGCCGTTTGTGGTTTTCCACTAAAACACCCTGTCACTCTCGTGTTCGTTTGTTTTTGATTTTCTTTTGATCTGGTGTTGGTGTGATGACGGGCGCTTAGAATGGAGAGAAAAAAATAAACTGAAAAGGAAATTCATGAATAATTTATCGGCATTAATCGTGTTACACAAGGACCGAGTAAATATTGAAATAAACAGTAGGAGATGATTACAATGGCCTTGAAATCAATTATTTGTTGTTTATTGGAAGAGAGGAAGAAAAAAAATTCTTAATTCTTGTCCAATACAATTAAACTTGACTGTGTATGTGTGTGTGGTTGTGTTATTTAATTTTGTTTTTAATAAAACCACAAAAAATTAACAAAAAAAAATGAAGGAGAAAATGTTTTAATAGAAAACAATTAAATTAGAAACCAATTCCCTTTAAGGGGAATGCTGCCTCATTGACAATTTTATTACGTTATACATACATGATTGCTCATTACAACCCTTTTGTCAGGATTACAATATAGCTTCTCACATCACTTCTGTTGTGTGTATAAATTTCATACACGAGTGGTGGGACCTACAGGTTAAAATCGACTTCGAACGTCAGATTTTTGAGCAACGTTTCATGGCAATTTTATTTTACTCTCCGAGTTTTAGCTAGAAAACTGCTGAGAGGAAGTGGCCGAAGAAATATTTTTTTCATATTTCGTTTCGTTGGAGATATCTGACCTGGTGGTTGCATCGAGGGCTCACGTCTAATAAGCCAACACACTTCCTACTAGGCTACTGTGCAATAATTACAGGATCTTGATGTTCTGATTGTAACTTATTGCTAAGAGTGGAAGATAATCTCGTATTAAAGATTTTCGTAACAATTTCCTAAATCATGCGTAATAAGGTTATTCCCCTCTTATGGTTGGATCATACAGTGAGCGTCAATAGAAAATGTACATTAAAAAATATACATTAATAAATTACCGTTATTTTTATTTTAAAATTGTTTCATTGCCAGTTTTTAAAATTGAAACAAAAAAAAATTAATTAATTATTGACAAATTTTTTCGGGCACTCTCCTTAAATGGTAAAAGTTGAGTTTGGTGATTGTTAGTATTTTATCTTTAGTATACAGTTTCTTTCGCCGCTCACTGAATATTTTTCGTAGTTTAAGGCCATTCGAAATATAGCTATGATCCAATAGTGCATTATTCATTTCCCCATAACAAAATATAACACAAAAAAAAAACGTTGAATTAAAAAAAATAAATTTCCAAACCATTGATCAATAAAAAGAATTTTAAAAAATTTATTTTATTTTATTTATCTTGTATTTTCGCTTAAAATCGATTAATTATGCAAAATTTAATCAATACTTTATTGGTAAAATACATTGTTGGCGACTAAAATTTAATTGCAACCGCCATTATAAATAAAAAATTGTTTTAAAACAGAAACTGAATATGAAAATGGCATTCCATTTTTATTTATTTATTATTTCCAACAGCAAGTAATTTCTTTTTCCATGCACAAAAGCATTTTCTATCAAAAATGCAAATTTATTACAATTGAAAAGGGGGTAAGGGGGTTAGGAAAAGAAGAATTAATTTTACTTTGCAATGATCATGCCATGTGGCCATATATCATATAAATTACGGTCATTAGAAATTGTGTTCAGTTTTGTTCCAGTTTTCAGAGAATTCATGCAATTATTTTACGAATAAAAACAAATAATTTTTAAAAAAAGAAAATACAGAAATTGATTACAAAGAATTATTAAAAATGAATTTACTAACGATAAACAAAGGTAAGGTTTGTATTAATTGTTGAAAAATTTTTGAAGGACTTCAAATGCAGTCCAAGAGAAAGGTACAGGGGTGTAGTTAATACCGGGTATTTTTCAAGATTTTTTTAAGCCAACGATTGAAGGCAGTTTGTAGTGGGTAACGCAGATATTTAGAGTGAATTCGTGAATGACAAACAAAAAGGGTACTTACGTCTGAAGAGCATAAACTTAATGTCGCTGTAATTTTTCAATATTCATAATATTGCTTCGCCACTGGTCTAATAGGTAGTGGGTTCTAACCAGAGGTCACCAATGAGTATTCAAAACGATGAGTAGATTCAAATCATACTTAGAATTTCTGGTACTTATACGCATTCATACTTATTTTAATGTCATACTCGTACTACTCATACTCAAAGTTTGAAATACTCGTGGTACTCATACTTAACAATACGCATGATGTTATTGATTTCGACTCTCCACGACTCATCGTATACACGAATCACAAAATAAGTATGATACGCGTACGAATACTACAATACTCACATAAAGGTTGTGTGTTTGCTCTCCTTGCCGTCTTTGTCTTTTTTGTTTATGTGTCTTTTTCTTTCTTTGTGTAGTAGTGTTTAAGAATAAATACTTTTAAGATTTAATACTTTTGAAGTCATGTAGTATTGTGTAAGATTGAATACCTTTAAGCTCATGCTTTTGTTGTTTTGCATTCTTCCTTGCTCGCTTTTTTACATTTTTAGTACACACTTAAAGAATAAAATAATAACGGTTAAACAGCAAAAACAAATAGAATACAAATTATGTTATACAGAAAAGAAACGCATTCACAAGGAAGAAGGCAAGCCAACAAGACGTTTACGCATAATTAAACAATTAACAAATTAAAACTTAAAACTAAGAAATAAATAAAAGCTAAGATCTACATATTAAAACTTAAAACTAAGTAAAATTATTGTATTGTGAAAATATTTAAAAGTTATTAATAAATAAATAAATCTTTGTACAATAAATAAGTTACTTTACTTTAAATAAAAAAAAAGTTGAACTCAACTCTGAGTTCACTACAGTGGCGACGAGGTTAAAAAATAAAAGTGTGTATAAAAAATTTACATAAAGGTAAAGCCATGGCTACGGCAATAATTGGAAAAGTGCCGTATTTCGACCATACACAAAAAAATTGGTTGGTGTTTAAAAACCAATTAGAACAATTTTTAATCGCGAACGATGTAAAAGATGCGACAAAGAAAAAAGCGATTCTGTTAACATCGTTGTGCGAAACCTCGTACATCTTGTTGCAAAACCTTGTGAGTCCAGCAATAGTGGAAGAGGCTGTAACCACATTTGAGGTATGTTTGGCAGCGATGAGTCGTCATTTTAAGCCTGCAACAACTGGGTTTGCAGAGCGGTTTAAATTTTACAATGCATGTAAATTACCCACTGAAACGGTAAACGAATGGGCCGTTAGAGTGCGTTCGTTAGCGGTGTACTGCGAGTTTGGTACAAATCTGGAAACCGCTATTCGTGATAAATTTGTGATGGGGTTGGAAAAAGGTCCGGCCAGGGACAAAATATTTTTGGAATCGATTCACTGCACTTTTGATAAGGTGGTAGAAATTGCCAATAATGTGGAATATACCAAGCGCCAGTATGAAGTTGCAGACGTTAAAGAGGAGTCGTTAAATTTTATTAAACGAAAAGAGGGATGGAAGCAAAAACAACAACAACATCAGCAATATAAAGCAACACAACAACAGAAAACAACACAACAGCCGCAAAAGTCAACACATCAGCAGTGCAAGGTTTGTGGATACAGTGACCATAGAAGCGAGAACTGTAAGTTTAGAAACTATAAATGTAATAAGTGTAGGCAAAAGGGCCATTTGAAAAAAATGTGTAAATCGCATAATTTTAATTTTATTGAAAATAATGACTTAAGTTTATTTTCCATCACTAGTAACAATGATGGACCGATTAAAGTTAAAATTTTTGTACATAAGAAACCGTTTGAAATGGAATTAGATACGGGATCGGAAAATAATGTTATTTCTGATGATTTTTATAAAAAAAATTTTAATAATTTTAAATTGAAAAAAGTGAACATGTTATTAAAGACATATAATGGTGCAAACATATCTCCAATAGGATCGTGTAACATTGAAGTTGAATATGGCAATAAAGTTAGGGTAATTCCCATATTAGTGATTAAGAACGGTGGTCCTCCGTTATTGGGTAGGAAGTTCTTAAAAATGTTTAAAATTGAAATTTGTAGGTTAAATTATGCGGATCAGGCGACAGTAGGTAGTTCATCGGAAATTATTGGAAAGTTTAGGAATCTGTTTGATGGTGGTTTAGGACTGTTTAGCAAAAGTAAGGCGGTATTGAGAGTGAAAGAAGGAGCTATTTCAAAATTTTGTAGACCACGTCCATTGCCATTGGCTATTAAGGAAAAAGTTGAGTGCGAAATAGATAAATTAGTGCGGTTGAATATATTGCAGCCTGTGGAATATTGTGAATGGGGAACGCCTATTGTGCCGATTGTGAAGAAAAATGGTAGCATTAGGATCTGTGGCGATTTCAAGGTTACCCTCAATCCTTATTTATATGTTGAAAAATATCCTTTACCTCGAATTGAGGATATTTTTTCAAAATTACATGGGGGGGAGGAGTTTTCAAAGCTAGATTTGAGCATGGCTTATCAACAAATTGAGTTGGATGAAGATTCAAGGAAATATACTACGATTTCTACATCGAAAGGTTTATTTCAGTATACAAGACTTATTTATGGGTTAGCTTCAGCGCCTGCAATTTTTCAAAGAATTATGGATTCTCTTCTAACCGGATTAGATGGCGTTGTAGTTTTTCTAGATGATATTTTAATTAGTGCGCCTAATAGGAAATTACATATTAAACGACTCGAGCGAGTTCTTAATATTTTAGATGATGCTGGTTTTAAATTGTCAGGTGCCAAATGTGAATTTTTTTCTAAGAGAATAAAATACTTGGGTCATATAATAGACAAAAATGGATTACATATGAATCCCGAAAAGATTCGTGAGATCAATTGTATTCCGTATCCTAAAAATGTAAAGGAGCTACAGGCATTTTTAGGAATTGTGAATTTTTATAGGAGGTTTTTACCTGACGTGTCAACATTGTTGCATCCTTTACACAATTTGCTTAGAGCAGATGCAAAATTTATTTGGGATGACAGTTGCTCAGCAGCTGTCGATCAATTAAAATCTCTATTACTGGCTGATAAGTGTTTGGCTCATTTTAACCCAAATTTTAAAACCAAATTAACAGTGGATGCTAGTCCAGTTGGAGTAGGGGCTGTTTTGTCACAAATAGATGAAGGTGGTTTGGAAAAACCGATAGAATTTGCATCTAGATCCTTAACGGATACAGAAAAACGGTATTCGCAGTTGGACCGGGAAGCAGTTGCAATTTTATTCGGTGTTAAGAAATTTCATCATTATTTGTATGGTCGTCAGTTCACATTGGTGACCGATAATAAGCCGTTACATCACATTTTTAACCCAAAAAAGGGCATACCATTAATGGCTTCTAGTCGCTTGCAACGCATTGCTTTAATTTTATCCGGATACCAATTTGACATTTGTCATATTAAGTCAAAGGGCAATATTGCAGATTATTTTTCTCGATATCCAAAGGATTGTAACGTGGTTTTGGATGAATTTCCGGAAAATGTTTACCTTAATTATTTGCAAAATCTCCACGGTGAGGATACATTTTTAAATTTTAAAATGATTGGTCTGGAAACATCGAAGGATACGTTATTGCAGGAAGTTAGTAAGTTTATGAAGTTTGGTTGGCCAGAGAAATGTCCGAGTTCCGAATTGTTACCATATTATTTAAGGCGAAATGAACTATCGGAAGAGGAAAATTGTTTATTTTGGGGATATCGGGTAATTATACCTACACAGTTAATTGCTGAAGTAGTTAAATTTTTACATGCTTCACACATGGGAATAGCGAAAATGAAAGCAATGGCTCGTGAGTGTTGTTGGTGGCCTAGACAGGGTAAACATTTGGAGGAAATTGTAAAAGCTTGCGACGCTTGCTTGATTACGCGTCCAGATCCTATTCAGCAGGAATTAATTCCGTGGCCAAGATCTGATGAAATGTGGTCTAGGATACATATTGATTTTTTCGGTCCTTTTTGTAAACGTTGGTGTTTAGTAGTGGTCGATAGTACTAGCAAGTGGGTTGAATGTGTCGATATGGGTACCAATACGACAAGTGACGCTGTCATTGCGGTTTTGCGGGAGCTTTTTGCTCGGTTTGGATTGCCTAAATATGTTGTGTCAGATAACGGCACATCTTTTGTGTCCAATAAGTTTAAATATTTTTTAAAAAGGAATGGTATCGAACAAATTACAACACCTGTGGGACATCCTTCCACTAATGGTCAGGCAGAAAATTCCGTTAAGACACTTAAAAATGCGTTGAAACGTAGCCTGAGAAACGCTAAGTTGTCAGAATTTAATAGTGTGTTGTGCAGATTTTTATTTGATTACCGGAATACAATACATTCAAGTACTGGAGTTTCACCAGCTTATTTGATGTTTAATAAAAGAAAATTAAGGACAAGATTAGATCTATTGAATCCTAAAAGGGAAGTTGAAACTAGGAGCCTTAAGTATGTTAAAAATTTTGTGAAAAACAAACAGCAAAATCAGGCAAAATATTATAAAGGTTACAAAAAGTCTGTATTTAGGGAAAATGATAATGTTATGATTAAAGATTATTCTGTTCCGGGGAAAGTTTCTTGGACAAGGGGCGTAATACTTAAGGTTAGAGGCAGACAAATATATTTAGTGAAAACAGTGTCAAATAAAATTTGGAAAAGACATGCCAATCAATTGATTTCGTGTAACAAATCCTTGGTATCAGAAGTTCCAACTACCGTATCAGATCCGTTTCAAAAGTTTCAAATAAATACTGTAACAAAAGATAATAATGAAAACAATATTGTTCATGAAAATAAAATTCAAAATAATAATCAAATTGTTGAAAAAGAAATTGTAAACAATGAAAATCAAATGTTAACCGAAAATAACAGCAATGAACATAAGAATGTAAAATATAATTTAAGGGAAAGGAAAAAGAGAATCTAATTATTATTATAAGTTATTACTGTGTATGGATTAGATCAGTATATATTATTACTGTATATTTATATTTTTTCTCGTATCCATAAACATTTTTTTTTGTAAAAGTAATGAATTTTAAAAGTACAGAATTTGAAGTAAAAAAAAAAAATTTTATGGATGGAGAAACCAATATATGGAGGGGGTATTGTAGTAGTGTTTAAGAATAAATACTTTTAAGATTTAATACTTTTGAAGTCATGTAGTATTGTGTAAGATTGAATACCTTTAAGCTCATGCTTTTGTTGTTTTGCATTCTTCCTTGCTCGCTTTTTTACATTTTTAGTACACACTTAAAGAATAAAATAATAACGGTTAAACAGCAAAAACAAATAGAATACAAATTATGTTATACAGAAAAGAAACGCATTCACAAGGAAGAAGGCAAGCCAACAAGACGTTTACGCATAATTAAACAATTAACAAATTAAAACTTAAAACTAAGAAATAAATAAAAGCTAAGATCTACATATTAAAACTTAAAACTAAGTAAAATTATTGTATTGTGAAAATATTTAAAAGTTATTAATAAATAAATAAATCTTTGTACAATAAATAAGTTACTTTACTTTAAATAAAAAAAAAGTTGAACTCAACTCTGAGTTCACTACACTTTGTAAATGCAAAAACTAAAGTGAATAATTGAATGAGTAGGCGTATGAATCAAAAATATTTCGAATGTTATGAGTTTGATGTCAACGTTGTACTCATACCCATTGCGACTTGTGCTTATAAACAATGGTGTAGTGAATACGAATGAATCAGAGTAGTTAAATTTCAATACTGTTCACTCACTCATATTCAAAATTTCATGAGTACTTATGAGTAGCGAAAAAGCGATTCATTCCTGATCTCTGGTTCAACTCCAACAAAATGAAATATGAAAACAAATATTTCTTCAACGACTTCCTCTCAGCAGATTTCTGACAAAAACTCTGAGAATAAATAAAAAAAGACTGATTGGTATTATGGTCTGTCAGAATGAGTGAACAGCCAGAACTCATAACGGTCTCATATGGGCTTGGATTGTAGAATCCTTGGTGGAAAGAATGTTTGCATATTCATGCTTATACACGTAATTTCGATGTCTACTTAGCGCAACGATTATATTGTATATCCAGTTTAATTTACGTCTCCGTAACACATTTAGTGAAGTCGGCGTAGTCTAGTAGGTAGTGTATTGACTTATTAGACGTGAGACCACGGTTCATACCACAGGTCAGACATCTCCAATGAAACGAAATATAAAAAATATTTCTTCAGTCACTTCCTCTCAGCAGATTTCTGGCAAAAACTCTGAGAGTAAAATAAAACTGCCATGAAAATTTTCTCAAAAAAATCTGTCGTTTCGAGGCGACTTTAAACTATAAGTTCCGCCACTCATGTGTACAATTAAAACACACAACATAAGTGCTGTGAGAAACTAGGTTGTCAGCCTGACTGAAGCGTTGTAATGATCAGTTATGCTTCACCTCTACATATCATATTTATGACTGGCAGAGCCTCAAATATAGGAAAAATTCCAAGCCATACATAAACTGAGAGGAAGTCGCCGAAGAAATATTTTTTCGTATTTTCGTTTTGATATCTGACCTGGGGTTTGAATCTCGGCCTTAAGTCTAATAAGCCAACACTCTACCTACTAGACTACGGCGATTTCCAAAAATTCTAAGGTCCCTACAATAAATTATACGATAATTACAGCAGCACGGTAGTATACCTAAAACAGTTAATATTAGGATTTTCAGACTAAACACTGGCTCGTAACATTATTAAATTCCGTGATCACATTCGTTTAAAAAAGAGGGAGTTACAGTAACTGTCATATCTTGCACGTAAAGTGACTCATTTAGAAACTAAAACGTGTAATGCAACACCTCCAGAATCGTCTTCTTCCATTTTTGTAATCCATATTTAGCCAAAAAACCAAGGAAGAAATTACATTCCTGTATTCTCTCACAACCGAACAGTTACACAGCAGTCTGGTTTGCTAAGGTTCAGCTGTTGGTAGTCTCCTTTCAATCGTTTTTCAGCTCAAAGCATTCAGAAATTCTGCAAGATTTCATGGTCAGCCAAAAATTCTTTCAGGCGATCCTAATGAGGCGAGAACCGCGAGTAATTTAAAATTAAATATGGTGACCTGAGTACACTAATCAGCTGTGCATACAGTGTGCCTCAAAAGAAACTGTATCCTGTGGAAAAAATTCTAACAATCACCAAACTCAACTTTTGCCACTTAAGGAGAGTGCCCAAAAAAATTTGACAATATTTTTTTTGTGTCATTTTATAAAACTGGCAATGAAACGATTTTAAAATAAAAATAACGGTAATTTATTAATGAATATTTTTGTAACATAAAGTTTCTTTTGAAGCTCACTGTATACACCTGATCGGTATTGGGTTGGTGGAAAATTATGAATGCATGGCATGTGTTAAAAATGTCGCTACGATGGAAAACTTTTTGTGTCATTGCCCAGCTTTCGTAAGTTTGAGATCCCAGTATTTTGAGGATGGGACTATACCAGACATAAACCGTCTCATAGGAGTAAATTGGAAGAAGTTAAGAAAGTTTGTACAGGGTAATTGCATCCTATAGAAAATGAGGTGATATTCATAATGGTTGACATACACCATGTCTACATGATGGCTTAGGTGAACTTCAATACCTGATGGTCACTTTCGCTGTGTCCACGCTTTCGCTATACTTTGAACAACCATCTAGAGGACCATTGTACTTTTATGATATCTAAAACCGATCCAACTACATTTACTACGGAAAACGGGCGTCTGAATAAATACACCCGTAAGTGGGGAAAGCCTCACAACGATTTCAGCAGAAGCGGACGAGGAATACGAGAGAAGACCACAGTACATCTCCTCTGGTATTCAGAATTAGAATTTATTGGCATAATAATGTCAATCAGGAGTTAGAATTAAGACCTTTAGAACAGCAGCTTCACTGCTGTGCTGACTTGGTTGACTTATTGCCATTGTACGCATGAAAGGATGTCAAACAAAATATTTTCTCTCAACTAGCCTGTAACTTGCTAGTCTTGGAAACCTCGTTAGAGTAACAAATCGAGTATTATACATCAGAATGTATAAAAATAAATGAATAAATAGAATTAAAAAGAAAATAAAACAAAAATCAATATTAACAGTGGCCAATAAGACCCATAAAATATGTCCACTTTATTTACCTCAATTTTACAGCCTTAAAAGGTATTTTTGTATACTATTCTGTCTTCAATTTTCTAAACTTTATTCATTTCCTTCTTGTCATTTTAAAGAGTCAACAAAAATGTTCTTTTCTTTTAGGCTTTACCGATAACCAAGAACAAATATATCAAAATGCCAAATAAAGTTTCGCTTCATTTGTTTAAGCAATTTATTAAATGAGAGAGAAATGATTTCAAATCAAATAAATTATTTGTAATTATTGTTAAGATTTGTTGTCTATTTGGCAATAAAACTACAGGTATTTTTGCTGCTGGTCAGCAAATTTTTTTTCTATTCTTTTTTCCCTTTCATGCTGCCACAAATCTCATTAATCTGCTGGTAAATGTATTGCATGTGTCACGCACTACATGTATAATGATTTTTCATACTCTGATAGTAAATTTTGCACAATTTTTTGCCTCTCCCATATGCAGATAAAATATATGGCATTGGAAGTAACAAACTGTGTCCTGATAAGTAAGAGGAACGGAGAGAAATATTTTTTATACTGTAATTTTAAACAAAATAAGAGTTTTTAAAAGATAAAGGATAAATACTCAGACTCAGAAGGTATTTAAGAAAGTTAAGAAAATATCAAATAAAATGTATACATAGACTAGCTGTACCCTGCGCGTGTTGCTGCGCCACCAACTAAAATAAATTTGAAGGAAAGAAATTACACAAATGTCCAATTAATTTTGAATCATTTTATTGATTTTGTTTCCCGTTGTCCAGATAATTCAGATGAACGGGCCTGAGTTGTACGCATTCGATCAGTTTCTAATCTCACTTCTCGTTGTTCAAGTGGTTCAAGCGAACGGGTCTCAGCGGCATGTAATCGAATATTTTCCAGTCTCAATGCTCCGTTGATTCTGAGGCTCGTAATGCTCTTTTCTTCCGTGCTTGTGGTGTAGATCAACCAATTGCTTGTCACTCATTTTGAGTAATTTTCAGTGACGTCACCTGTCAGATATTTGTTATACTAACTTAGAAACCTTCGTCGGGTCATGCGCAACAACTTTGCTAAAGATCATAACATGCTAAAGTGCACAGTTTACGATTCAATTGATTTTAAGTAATTTTCAGTGGCACCACCTGTCGGAAATTGGTGATACAAACTTAGAAACCTTCCCCGGTTCATGCGCAACAACTACGCTAAAGATCATAACATGATCAAATGCACAGTTTACGATTCTATAAGGGACATACAAACAAACATTCATTTTTATACGGGTATGTGGGCGTGGCACCTCTCCTACTTGAAATTTTAAAATAAAAAGTAGCCTACAGTTCCTTCCAGACATACAGGAAGGTACTGTTAAAATTTCAAGAAAATCGGCCCAGCCGTTTAGCCGTCTACAGACTTCAAACAAACCCACAAACAAATAAACACACATTCATTTTTATATATAAGAAGAAGAAGAAAAAGATTACATAGAGCTGACGGGTGACGTATACGTAATATTTTGTTAGACAATAACACTCAAGAATAAGTTCCACTTAATCATTTTCATCAGCACAGAATCTACATGCTGGGATCGAGACGATTTCCATTTGAAACAAGTGTACTTTGGTTCTACAGTGCCATGTTAAAGGAATGGTTATTAACCTCATCTTATTCCTGGAAATCACGATGCATTACTTATATTTTCTCTTGTTGTGATTGCCGTACACCCATTCTCCCATATTCTTATCTTAATTTTTTTTTTTTTTTTTTTTTTTTTTGTTGTTAAATATACCTTCCTAAATATCAGACCTTACTCCACAGAAAGTTTCCAATCCCATCAAGCTTATCTGCCTGCTTATTAACGCGAATACACATATTACCTGGACTTAACAGAGGTTACCCGTATTTGCTTACGATATTCTCAACTACTTTATTCGTTGACTTCTCAATGAACTTTAGGACATCCATTCCGAAAAGGGAGGACTGTAGGAGTGGTTCAGTGAACCTCCCAAGGGACTGCGCAGAAATTTACACCGATGGCTCCAAACTAGAAGGAGCCGTTGGAATTAGTATTTATTCGGAATCAATCGGAATATCCAAGTCTAGAAGGCTACCAAATCACTGTAGCGTCTTTCAGACGGAGGTGTCAGCAATTCAGGGTGCGGTGAAAATTATTGTGAATAAAAATGTTCACGGACGGAAAATCATCATACTCTCCGATAGCCAAGTTGCTATCAAGGCATTGGATTCCAGTGTAATAAACTCCAAGATGGTGTACGACTGTCGAAGATATCTTAATGAGGTGGCTAACCGATATGATGTTTGTATCACATGGGTACCGGGACATAAGTGCAGAGCGGATGAACTGACCGAGAAGGGGTACGACCATCGAACTCTCTGATGAATTCTCTACATTGGGGATCCCTTTGGGTACCTGCAAACTTATAATTGACAATGCAACCGTAGATCTCGTCAACAGAATGTGGGCAACTTCGGATAAGAGCAGAGCGGCGCAAAAGATCTGGCCAAGGCTGGATAGGAGGTGCGCAGAGACTCTGCTTAAACTCCAAAGAAGTAGGCTCAGCACTGTTATCGGGGTTATTACGGAGCATTGCATTATAGGAACGCATGCGAGGCGTATTGGTCTTGGACACCTTGCAAATGATTTCTGCAGAACTATGGAGATGAAGAGGAAGATGAGAATATTCTTCACCCATTGTGCACATGTCCGGCACTTGGTCGGAGGAGAAAGAGGTACCTGGGTGCCTACTACAGGGAGGATATAGATGAACTGTCATGTAAGGATATAGGCAGTCTGAGTCGCTTCATCAGAGGCTCCGAATGATTCATAGAATATGGGGAAATGGGTAACTGTGGTATCACAATGGCCCCTGTGTGCGATCTAAGTGTGTCCGCTCATGACTCCATCGAGGGGACAGCCACTTCTACCTGCCTACCTTATTCGATTTCCCCTCATAAGAGCTGAGTGCTTGAAGAGCGACCTAACTGATAGATAGTATTGATATGAACAATGTTTTTTACATCCCATACAAATCGAATTGATCACATTTTTCAATGGCATAGACTTTCGCTAGGAAGATACCAGCGAGTTTCCTTATGGCCTCGGAATATTTCATTCTGGGACCAAAAACCCTTGTTCCTGTGTCAAATTCTGTTCTTTACCCATCCGTACCACAAAATTGTTCCTTGCCTAGTGATTTTTGTTACGAAGCATTTTTTAAAGTCACAAAGTTTAAGGAACAGTTAAAGAGGAAACTGTTTGTCTTCCGATTCATTCGCTGATGATATTACATACATACATACATACATACATAATTGGTCATTACAACCCTTCAGTCAGTATTAAGACCTAGCTTCTCACACCAATTATGTTGTGTGTGTTAATTTTATACATGAGTGGTGGGACCTACAGTTTAAAGCCGACTCCGAACGACAGATTTTTGAGAAACTTTTTTTCATGGCAATTTTATTTACTCTCAGAGTTTCTGCCAGAAATCTGCTGAGAAGAAGTCGCCGAAGAAATAATTTTTGCATTTTGTTTTCGATGCCAGGGCTTGAACCCTGGCTTTACGTCTAATAAGCCAACACACTACCTACTAGAGTACGGCGACTTCAGAGATTACATTATACTAAACCGAGTCTTCTATATCTCTTTATCATAACACAAGCTAGCTTCTGTCTCCTATTTAATTCCATTCAAACTGTTGTAAGATTTGTTCTGTCAATGCCCCATAGGTCACTATTGTTCTAACTATATTTAGCCTACGGTACTATGGAACGATAATTAATTTTAAGTTTATTGCGACTGATTGCAACAATATTCAATCTGGATAATTATTTTACAGCTGTTTATATAAATATTTGGATAGCTTGTGGGATTGTAATGAACAAATTTAATTTTTTTTTGCTTACAATCAACACAATCTAGGTCCCACACTAGCAACTACGGAAAATCCTTGCATATTAATACATAATGGCGCATGATATGCTTTGTAAGTCATCACAAAAAAAAAAAGAAACTAAATTTAGGCATGGGAAAGTTATTGGAAGACCAACCACATCCAACTTCGGTTCAGTCCAGACATGCACCTTGCCTCAATTTTTTATGAAATAAAAATACAATTTTGACCACAAACTATTTGAAATAATAAACTCACTTTTTATGGAAATACTACTCATTGCAATATGTACTATAAAAGAAAAAATATTAAAAAAGAAAACGTTTTATTAAAATAAATTGCTGCATTTAAAGCCCAACCACACCGTTCATATTCTGTGACTAAAGACAAAAGAAGTTAAAAAAAAAAATTGAAAAAAATATTGACAGCAATTTTCTTAAATCACCCGTACGTACATCTGTTTTTGCACACAAATAAAGTTCATTCCCACTGAAATATAATACAATGTACACAAGTACTATATTCAATGAAATTATGTAGACATGAATGAATGAATGAATAAACGAATGGCATAGTAAATGAATAAACGAATAACTGAATAAGTGAATGAAAGAATGTGAACGTAGTCTATATTACACAGAAAACAAAAAACAAAAGTTAGCGCATTTGTATAGAAATCACGTGCTAAATTAAAACTAAAACAAAAGTATTAATTTTCATTTTCACATTTCATTTTCACAGTCCTCTCTATATCTATCCGTTTTAGTAAAGTAAAGTAAAGAAACTTACGACAGATAGACGATTATTATTAATTTAACTCACTTTGTGTTAATAGCAGACGGGCTATTTACTTAATACTTTAATATGAAGTGATTACAATATATTAATAAAGACTTGAAAACTTTATTTTGTTTTCTCTTTTTTTTTTGATATT
This sequence comes from Sarcophaga variegata, assembly GCA_932273835.1. Taxonomy (NCBI): domain Eukaryota; kingdom Metazoa; phylum Arthropoda; class Insecta; order Diptera; family Sarcophagidae; genus Sarcophaga; species Sarcophaga variegata. The sequence goes on from OW026362.1 coordinate 68,797,703, forward strand.
TAATACACAATATTACAGCGAAATACTAGGCTTACGATACACTAGACTTTAATAAATTTAAGCTTTTTATGTGAAACAAAATTGAAATTTTTTTTATTATTTTATTTTCTCTTTTTTTAAATTTATTTTCTTATTTTTAGTTTTTTTTTTTCTTTTCAATTTTAATTAATTTTTTTATTTTTTATTATTTCTTTTAATTTTTTTTAATTTTCTTTTTTTATATTCACTTCTCTTTTATTTTTCCATATATCGCAACGTATACTTAATATTTATTAGCCTTACATAGAGTATACGCTACATTACAAAAAAAGCAAACACTTTAACACCATATTGTACGTTTACCACGTTATATACTATGTATGTATACGTACTGCGACGAAACTTCAATATTTACCGTTTTGTTTCACTGTTTCCCACTAACTGAATTCCTTAAGGATACACGCAAACATGCTTTTAATATTTAACAGTCAACTACGCTGTTAATAAAAATGTTAACAGCAGCCTGTTAAAAGTCCGTTAAATTATTACAACTACACTCTCAATAATGTTATCGACCGCAAAACGGTTTTGGTGGGCGAAACTTATAATAAAAACTGAATATTTATTATGCATTTAATATGCTTTAGTTATGCTTTAGAGCATCAAATCGCATACAAATGCTGAAATGAAGCAAGAAAATTTAAATTTTTTATGTTTAAACATTGTCATCGTAAAAAATATGTATTTTTTCAGTTCAATATCACTTAGAATATTTGGTCTTATAAAAAGTACAGGCGGTTTTTTAAACAAATTTTATATTTATTTATTTATTACTTTCAATGCAATTACAAATTATATTTTAATTATATACGAGCTGAGTAACTTTGACCATATATTCTCGGGGTAGTGTCACAGACTAGAGTCTCTGGTGGGAATCGAACCCACTACCCTCACGCTAATAGTCTAGCACACTACCCACTAGACTACCAGGGCGCCATTTTTATATTTAAAAATTGTTTACTGAATGAAAATAAATTTGCCGCCAGTGTTTATGATAAGAAGTCACTGTAGTCTAGTAGGTAGTGCATTGTTTTATTAGACGTGAGACATCTTGTTCAAGAAAAAATATTAAAAAATATATTTCTTCGCCGACTTCCCCTAAGTAGTGGCAAAAACTCTCAGAGTAATTAAAAAATTACCATGAAAATTTTCTCAAAAAACTGTCGTTCGAAGTCTATTTTAAACCGTAAATCCCGCCGCTCATGTATAAAATTCACACAAACATCATAACTAGGGCGTAATGCTGACTGCATTTTTGTAATATTGGACGTACAGTGGTGGCCACGAATTTAAGACACGGCATATGACTGACTTAGTTGTGATAATATTTACAATCCTGTAATATCAAATTTGATATTCTTTATTCTTCTATGTACCCTGTAATACTAAGAAAAAGTACCATTATTTTATTTTTTTTCTTTTTACATTTTGTTGCTTTTTGATCATATTATTGTAAAAACGTTTATTCGAAATTGGCCACGAATTTAAGACATTTCAGAAATATCTGGTTATTAAGTGATTTTTTAGTGATTTTTGAAGCTAAACGTTGAGCAACAAATGTTTTATATTATTTTATGTTGGAATACATAGAAATATTTAATTATAAATGGCCAGCGGTACTTGGAATACCGATGCCGAGCGAAAACTGATCCAACAACTAAAATTTGATGGAAAAATAATAATGGAGATATCCAAGCTGCTTAAATGTTCTAGATGCAAGATTTACAACGCGCTGGAACACATCAAGCAATATGGTACCACCAAAATGCCAAACAGCAACTAGAGCCCGAAAAACTACACCCTAGAGTAGCTGCTAATAATCTTTTCACGAGCTTAAGTAAAATAAAAAATAAAATTGCATTGGATTTTGGTACTGATATTTCGTCTAGGGCAATAAGAAGATGTCTAAATGAGAAAAACTTGCGTGGGTGTATTGCACAACGTAAACCACTTGTGTCAAAAAAATATGAAATCCCGACTAGCATTTTGTCTTGATCTATATAATATGTAAATAAAAATTCTTAACCAAATAAAGGGAGCAAAATATTACTAATTTTTCTTCATAATATTACTAAAATCTTAAGAAAAATATCATTGACCTACAATTTTTTTGATAAGATGTAAAAATTATCACAAATGTATAAGTAAAATGTCGTGTCTTAAATTCGTGGCCACTACTGTATATAAGTGTGTATTTATGATTGCTTCCTTTGTTTCTAGAAGCTGCATAAATCCATAGAAACAAAACTTTTGCAAGACTTCAACGAAAACTTCTACAAGCGATTTACTCTGCTGTTAGCCATATTTTATACGACTAGCTATCGGCCCTTTTTATGCAACCCTTTGTGCAACTCTTTAGTTGTGTTGAGACTGGAAGATAATGTTGAATGTGAATTTGCTTTCATTACAAACATTACATTTGCAGAAATGCATTTTCTCTGTAAGTGCTCCAAGTTTCGGGCGAGTACTACAAAAATTTTAGACTGTTGCATACGTACGTCCATATGCTACAGACCTCTTCAACCATCCATGTTATGTGCATTTATATTATCCATGAGTGGAGGAACTTACCATTTAATATCGAATTAGAGCAATTAAGATTACTCCCAGAACTTTTAACAGCAGATTGCTGAGAGGCACCGCCGAAAAATATATTTTTTTTATTTTTGAAAAAGGCAAAGTTGATTTTGAAACCCTCACGCTCTTGTCTAGTATTTCACTAGGGTACATAAAAAAAATGAAAAAATGAACTCCTAATGTATCAATGGAGTTAAACACCTCACAGTCAATAATAATTTATTTCGACCGTTTCTCTATGTGATCAAGAAACCTTAAAGTAGACTTTGGAGGTAATTTTATTTTATTCTCGGTAATACAGGTTCTGCACAAACAATGATTTTAGATGATATAAAGTATAGGGTGTTTTTTAAGCATTATCTGTCATTAAATTCAAATAAAACAGTCTGTGTGGGAGATCATACGATGCCATTATGTCATTCAAATGTCCGTCACGGCTTTTCTGGGTAGAGCTTATTCGAGATGTTCAATTTTCCATGACTCTGGCGCAAAAAAAAATAGACCGAATTTAAATGATTACATGGACTGTGTTTGCTTTGAGGACTGCTGTGCTTTGCGGTTTATTCGCATATAATTTCAAAACGAAGAGTCTTAAGAAGACAAATCTCAAGATCTCAGTAATCACACATCATTTCTACTTCACATTACTTCTACGTAAGATCAACATGCCACTCGTGCAGGATATGCAATGTAGCATGGGTTCTGTAGCACACAAAGCCACCTTTTTAAAACCACATGTTATTGGTATCCATATGGTCCAAAAGAAGCTGGTAATCATCTACATATAGTGCTCGCCATTGACGTTAACAGCCTGGTTAATATTGTCTGTAAAGAAGTATGGACCGATAATGCCGTAAAACCCAAAATCCACATAAAACAGTGGATTCCTGTCGTTCTAAATTAAACATGAACATGAATTAGAAAAATAATAAAAATGTTTGCGTTATTGTATGCTATATCCGGCTATGATGATTTGGAAAAACTTTACTTTAGTACCACTTTAGTTAGCCACTTTAAGCTTTGTATTTACTTTGCAATTGTTACTATTTCAAATTTAGGTTAGTAATTACAAGGAGTAAAATATTATATTTTTAAGTTACTTTCGAGTAGCTGTTATGATTTTTCTGTATTTTATTCCTTTTTAATCCCTTAAAAGCCAAACAATTACAACTCCTAAATAACCTCGTCGTTGAGAATAATTTATCGCTTGTCGTTGCAGACAATTTTAAAAATTCGAGAATAGCTTCTAATATTACCATCGTAAGGACAAAGGCAAGCGCCATTATTTTTTTCGTACTACCAACACTTAGGGCATAGATGGAAAGAAGAAGGGAAGAAGGAAAGGGGGAACAGTGTTTATGGACACTAGGCTTGTATATTTTTATACCATAAGTAACAGGAAAGACCTCTGCAGGAATTGAGTTCCACATACGATAGTCTGACAAAAAAATGTATTTTTACTGTACTGCAATGTGCGATCCACTGGCCAATGGACCACATACGGATGTGCTGGCCGAGAAACGAGCATTACGTAGGTATATAAAATTTTCGGAAAAAAGTCCCCGTATTTCATTCGAGTTAAATCTTTTTAAAGTAGCGATAGAACAGTGAAACACAATCTACATTGTACCGATGCTCCAATGATTCAATGGGGCTGGATACACTACCGTCATTAACGAGCTACTACATCCTCTCCTGTACACGATCCAGAAACCTCAAAATAGACGTTGAGGCACTGACCCATACATGAGAGTTGTATTCCAGTCTCGGTCGGTTACAAATAGTGTAAATAGTAAGATCAGATGATAAGATTTTACGAAGGAACTGAAAAATGTATCGGTTGCAGCCAACATTACAATGAATTTTCATGCTTAGAATGTCAAGAGCTTCTTACCCTTTAATATTTACACCACCCATAGATTAAGATGATGCAATATTATTGCTGCGCTTATGTGTCTAGAAACAACACTGGCATATATTGTTTACACCTTAAACAATTTTTTTCTGAAAATGATATAAAATTTCTCCATTTTTGGAAAAAATTTAGTGACGCTAGCTTTTAATTTCTAGCAATTTTTTTTAAATGTTTTATTTTTGAACTCAAATATATACTTATATAAGTACATACATTGTCTTTATATGTTTTACTACAATGGAATAATTTTGGTTTTTAAAAACTTTTAATTTATTTATTTATTTTTTCTGACGATTTTTCGACGATTTCGATTTGGTGCCTCATTTATCTGGCAGCTATGACTGTAGGTCCCGCCACTCATAGATACAAATTGAACACGACATGGGTGGTGTGAGAAGCTAGGTCGTAATCCGGACTAAAACGTTGCAATAAACATAAGTTAAAAAAAGGTCCGTTAAAAAAGTTTGACACATTTTTTGGAAAGAATAAAAAAAAAATTGGGAAATGTTGGAAATGGTGTAAAATTGAAATTTTCTATAAAAACTAGTATTTCTCTGAAAAATGTCTAGACTTATTAATGAACAATCAGTCAGAGAAAATCATTTTTCTCCGACATATTTTATCTTAATTGTTTTATTATGAACAAGATGCCTACTACAGTGGGCTGTACTGCAAATCCAATTCTTCTCTAAGAAAATCGTAATCCAAACCGCAACTAATTTAAATCCTGTTTTTTTTAAGTAACCAATAGAATTTTCCATTCAATTTCATTACAATTTGAATTTCAAAAATTTTGTTATTGAAACAACAGCCAGATGTGTAGCAATTGATTTCTCTTAGAACCTCATTATCTTGTCTTAACACACTGCTGTTGCTATTGCTGTTGCTATTTTATTCCTGCTGCTGCTACTGCTGCTGTGCGTTATAAATTTTGCTTTTGATAGCTTGGCTGCTTCTGTTGTAAGTAATAAAAAATTATGTTGAGAAATAAGATTAATTTCTTATCATCTCTATTGTTGTACAATAATTTTTTTACTCTTCCTCCTTCTTACTACTGCCATATACAGGCATTATTTATTTGTTTATTTAGTTAAGAACATACGAGAGAGTATGTATGTATCTAAACATTACTTATGTGAGTAGCATTTGTTTATTTTTCCTATTCTATCCTATTCTACTCCTACAACTGATACGTTCTATTTAACATTAGAAATTTTGTAACATAGAAAATCAAACTTCTATACAAAGCAAAAATAACAACAAACAGGATACTTTTACTCATCATTCATTATCTCCTGCTGATTCATTTGCAACAAATGGCAACATTACATATGTGTTACTGAGAGTGTGAGTTTGTGGTTGCAAGTATAATATACATATGTACATATACATATATATGTATGTACGTATGTGTATTTATATATAATTTATCATCATGTCATAAATATTATTTCATTGGAAATTTTTTTAAATTTTTATATTTTTCCTGTTTCCAATGACAGCAACAATAAAATTCAAATAAAAAGTGATGAAAAGCTAAAAAAAAACAGGAAAAAGTTTAGAAAAATATTAAAACAATGTTTCAAAGAGAAAGTTTTGTAACCACAAGTGCCTGTAGTAAAACATAATCAGTCACACTGTGAAACAAGATGCTGTGAATAAAGCTTTTAAATCATATTAACACAAGTAACAAGGCTTTATAAATACAAACTTATAAGAGGATTTATTAATTTTACTAGTGACTATTATATGAGAGTATAATCCTTTTAATACTGCTGCCATTGTAATAATCAATAGCACTTAATCCATGTGCATATATTTACTGAAGTACTTATGGAAAATACTACAGAGAAGAGTTCAAAAAGATTTTTTTTTTCATTTTAGAGGATATCTTTTAATACAATACTGATGTAATTCTTTCCTACAGGTTCTTAAGCTTAGTTTAGTAATGTTTAGTGACGTTCGAACTAGTCTTGCTTACAACGCTTGCTTACAACGAAGATTCTGAATTCTGCATGTTTCAAACGTTTTCAAATGGCTGCTGAAATAAAGTTTAATAATTGTGCAAGCTCTTCTTGCATTTGACGAAAATTTTGATGGTGGGATGTTACCAATTTATGATCTTCAAACCTTTTTGGCTGTTCCGGACGCTCTTTGCCTCCTGTAGGATGTTTAGATGACCTGATTATGTTAACAGCTGTACGAGTTCGCTTATAAGCCTAAGTAGAGGTTGATAAAGAAGGAGCACCTGCATCGTGTATTGATACCGGACACATTCACAGATAACTTAGTCTGATGATGATGAATGATCGAGTGATCGTTGCTTTGCAACGCAACTGAGGATAGAATTATCTGAAGAGACTGATGTAATCTGGGAACTTTATACATTCTTAAAGGAAGAACCATTGTATAGTATGTGGATTGAGCAAAGGTTAGTAATGGCACTGGAGTGAGTGCTTAAGGGACTAGAAAGTATAAATCATAACTCAAGGCAATACTGAATGAGATTATCCAAGTAAAAGATAAATTCAATTCAACTTCGATAGAAGGCACAGAAGATGGGAAGTAGCAATACTATTTGACTTTCACCCAATTCCAAGTCATTTGAGAATTCATGATAACAAGTGTTTAGCGGAGCTTGCCGTAACAGGAGTTGTAAGATATTTTATGGAATAAGAGGAGGAATTTGGAAGGCAATACTTAACAAAAGAAAAGGTAGATTAAAGCATAGACTCTTTTAAGTCAATCGAAACTTTTGCTAAGCAACTAAAGTGAAAAGAAGTTTTAGTCTTGCATGAGGCAATTCAGATCAATCTGAAATAGTTTGAAGAGAATTAATCAGTTTTCTAATCAATCACGCTGAAAGTGTAGATTCTGTAGAATGAATGCATGAATGAATCAATCAGCACAAATACTTAAAACCTAGGTTATGTTACTGCATTTCAGAAGGAAATATCTGAGGGCTAAGTACTAAGCGTAAGTCGCCGTATTCTTATTAGATGTAAGGCTAGGGTTCAAACCCTAGGTCAGACAAAACAAAAATATGAAAAAACATTTCTTCTGCAACATTCTCTCAGCAGATTTCTGGCAAAAACTCTGAGAATAAAATAAAATTGCCGTGAAGCGTTGCTCAAAAATCTGTCGTTCAGAATCGACTTTAAACTGTAATTCCTGCCACTTATGAATAAAATTAATACGCACAACATAAGTAGTGTGAGAAGCTAGGTCGTAATCCTGACTGAAGGGCGGTAATGACCAATTGTGTATGTATGTATGTCTTGGTTGACATCTCTCAACTATCCCAAGAGTCATATGAAGGCGTGCATAAGGTGAGCCTAAAGATGTGGGAAGTAAGTAAAAACTAGGCCAGACTATCACAGAAGACCTATATTGGCAACAACTAATTCGTTTGAATTACTGTCAATATTTTAAAATTTAATTCCATATCCTTAAGCTACCACATGGCCTATAACATTTAACCTAAAAGATCAAGCTTAAATCAAAATATATGTTTTAAATTACATTTGAAAAGTTTCTGCCAAGATTTAGACGAGAATTCAAAATCATTGTTCAGCCATAGAAAGAACACCTCCCGTAAAGCTTTATTCATATACCATATTCCCTATACGTTTGCCCCTTGGCGTTTAACAATTTGCGTTTGTTTGTTTAAATGAATTATGGAATCATGGACGTCATTTAATGTGGACTACAAACTACACAACTGAGTGAATGATGTTTGATGGGCGTCGTCGTTGCCTGACGAGCTTGATGACTATGATGACGATGATGATGATGATGATGATGATGTTGATGATAAAAATTTATGATGAAAATGATGTTATTGCTACGTGTAGATAGATCATCATAATGATTGTAATAAAATTATTTATTTTTATTACAATTTTACTTCCCCACCTACCGGTTAATGGGTGTGTTTTTATGGGGGAATGGCAAATAAAATTATGACTGCAAATATGGCAACCAACAGAGAGACATAGACAGAGAGAGAGCGGGAGTGAGTGACTGTCAGAATGAAATGATGGAACTTGATAATTGAATAAAAGCCTAAAGTAACTTTTTAAGTAACACTGATAAATACATATTCCACGGGAATAGATGTGACAGATAATAGATGACAACTAAGTGGTTGTCATTATTTTTCTCGCATTTTTTCTCTCTCTCTTTTTTTGTGCTCTTGTTGTACAACTCCCACATGGAAAATTATTCTTCATAGGAAAATTGAAAAACAAAATGAATAGAGGAACCTAGTTGACCATGATTTTTGAAAATGGAAGAAAAAAAATCGAAAAGTGGAAATAGAAATACGTGTTGTTGTAGATTTGCGTCTTTTTAAATTCTAATTTAAAAACATGTACGTGTGTCAACTGTTTTGTTTGCTAATTATACTCTGTTATACTACCAAAGGTAATATTGTAGTCGAATTCGAATTTAAATTGAATATGAGGCAAAGAATTTCTTGTATTGGTTTGTGGAAATCTTTTCATGTTTGGAAAGAATGAAAGAAAATGAAATTTCAAACACTAAACGTGTGTCATCTGTTTTGTTTGCTAATTATACTCTCTTATACTACCGAACGTAGTATTGTAATCGAATTCGAATTTAAATTGAATATGAGGCAAAGAATTTCTTGTATTGGTTTGTGGAAATCTTTTCATGTTTGGAAAGAATGAAAGAAAATGAAATTTCAAACACTAAACAAATATTTTTTATAGCCTTTACACTCCAGCTGAAACCAATTTTTAATTTAAACATCGAAAAACGTTTAAATGCTAGCTTAAACCACTAAAAATGCACTGGTTTGGGCCACTTTACATGATAAACAAATAAACAAAAATATACCAACAAACACCAGTATAAAAAAGGTAAACAAAAATGCAACAACAAACACGATAAGAATAAATGTATACAAAATACACAAACAACCATACTGAAACAACGATGTTTACATTTATAGATATCTTGAGATGGTGAAGTCACGAACATTTGACTTCAAGAACATTCATCAGACTGTTTATGTTGCATAAAAGGCAAGACAAAGCAGGCAACTAGTAATGAAAGTGCAGTCAGTCTTGTGTGAAGAAGCGGTGTGTTTGAAGAGAATAATCGTGGTTTGAAGATATACGTTACAAAAATATGTCGAACAATTGTTATTGTTTTCGCAGAAGAGTGCAAAGAGGAATAACAAACAAAGCTATTGTTGTCGTTTACATCAAGTTGTGAACAGTGGCAAAAAGAATTGTGCGAACAATAAAGAATTTAATTAAAACTAAACACAAATTCACCTGTATTCAAATATTTTAATTAGATATGATATGTTATCTTACATACATACATACGTAATTGGACATTAGAATCCTTCAGTCAGGCACTACGACTGAGTGACGGGACCTACAGTTTAATGTCGATTTCGAACGATAGATTTTTTTGAGAAACGTTTTCGTGGCAATTTTATTTAATCTCAGAGTTCTTGCAAGAAATCTGTTGAAAGGCAGTAGCCGGAGAAATATTTTTTCATATTTCGTTTTATTCTAATTGTATAGGCTGGGGTTTGAACCTCTACCTCACATCTAATAAGGGAACATAATATCTACTAGACTACGGCGACTACAATGCTATCTTGGACCACTAAAAATGCGATGGTGCGAGTCTCTAGTCATTTGGTCGACAGTAAGAGAAATGCTGTACAATAATCGTTGATTTTTAGAGCACAGTGTAAATAGAGTCATTGTATTGTTATTTCTTTTATGCACTTATACGAAACACTTCTCTTTGAATCAGATATGCTATATTATCTTAGCTTCATATATTTCTTTATTCACGAATTAACAGCTTTTTTTCCTCTTCATAAAAGCACGGAAACAAACTCAATGGATGCCACCACTCTCATTCACTTTAACCAAATTAAGCAATTCTTTTATAATAAAAACGCAAGTAAACGATATGCTTACTAAGCGACCTTTAGCGCTCTGAAATTTCATGCACTTGCATATAAAAAAGAAAACTCTCGTCCTTAAAGCACAGACAACAAAAAGCATAATTGGCTTAAAATTCATAAAAGAACCCAAGAGAGAGAGAGCAACTTTTGCTTCATGGAATTTGCTGCATCTTATTAAAAAATTTTACTTTACTTTCTTTGAATTTCGCTTGGAACAAATACGGGATTTTTTGTTTTCTTATAAAATTTTGGTTGCGAAACGCCACTGAAGCGCATTAAAACCAAAGTTACTACTATTTTTAGTGTGTTATACTCAACAGCAAACAAATGAGAATGTAAGTGACTGTCAAGCAGAATCATGTTGTGCACTAAAGCGTTAATTATCTTCCTTATTAAACTCCAGAATATCAAATTCCATTTGTGCAACATTCATTAGGGGTAGCTAAGATTTGGTAAAATTGAGAGCTGCCACAATGACCACAGCTTCCTTGGGTCCTATAAGGTGTCCTTATATACAACCTATTTTATCATATAATCACAGGTCTTGTATGGCATCGCTCAACCCTTCCGAGAGCCTAAGTTCTAAGTTCTGAGTGTCCAAGAATTGTTCTCCTCAGGTTCCCAATCGCCGTTCTGTGTTCTCCTTTTCTTCCTTGGTGTTGCACTTGCTGCATAAATCGTTAAGTGGTCTCCTGACCGGAACACCCAGAGGCTAGTGTCTTGCTATCACTACTATGCATACATACATATAACCATTCAGGCGGGATTATGACCTAGCTTCTCACTACAGAGTTTTTGCCAAAAATCTGCTGGGAGGAAATCGCCGAAGAAATATTTTTCCATGTTTTGTTTTATTGGAGGTGTCTGACCTGGGGTTTGAACCGTGGTCTTCCGTCTACTAAGTCATCACACTACCTACTAGACTACGGCGACTTCCACTGAGGTCGCTTAAATGGAATCTTGATAGTTCAATGCACTTTTTGTTCTGTATATATCGGGTTGCTCTACATGTAGGTTTATTATCTCATCTTACCTTTGCAAATGAAGAGAATTTTGTTTGCCTCTCTGCAGGCACACAAATCTCATGTACAAAATTATTCCAATTTTTCGTGCTACCAGTCCTAGTAAGTCGGCCTTGTTACCTTCGATGGTAAATTGATCAAATAATTTTACAAATTCACAAAACATGGTTTGATTTAATTTGTTGTTGGAAGCATCAAATCGACAAAGCCCTCTCATTGGTGTGACCAACTGGTGAAGGCGCGCAAAAAGCACAGGCGCCCAGTGGGATTTGCTAAAGCAGGTCGAAATCCGATAGTCGGATTGTTAATTGTCAACTACGTAAGTAAGTGAGGATCTTAAGGGTCTATCCAACGCCTCTTGTGCCTCTTTATGTCGATCAATAAGGGCTGTTAGTCTGCATTTTGTGAAAGCCTTTGATTGGTGCAAGAATACTTGTATCTTTCAGATAACCTGAGTGACAGCGTTCCACGTTTCACGTTTCACAGCCGTATAAGAGGATGGATTTTATGTATATCTGCGTGTAATATTGTAATTTATATACGGAGAGAAGGAGCTCCAAAAGGCTCCAAGATGGCCAAATAACGGACGGGTTTTTTTTAAAGGTTTTCAATCTTCTCACACAATCCTCTGTTGTGCAATCATACTCCCAAGATAACTAAATTGATTTAAATCCTTTACTATGTTCGTATCTATTACATAACACTCCTGGGAACTCCCATATGGTACGCAGTAATTACTTCTCAAACAAAAGCAAAGTGCAATTGACCTACATGGTGTAGTTAAGAAGAAATTTTTGTAAGCACTTATTCCTAGGCACCATTGCTATGGCGTATAAGGTAGTATACATACACATATACTCCAGAGGTTGGGTTAGTTATAGGGAAGACAATCAGTCCAACGTCTTTCATTTAAATCTACAGCTAGCCTGGAGTAGTATTTAAAGTGCTTGACCATATACTCAAATATCTCAGATACTAATATAGCAGAGGACAAAAAAAATTTTTATCATGAGTATCTTGAATTAAGAAAATATAAGAGTCTTTTGCTCACCACTAAATGACATGATCATAAAACATCATTAGAAGGTTAGGCAGCTTCCCCTTTTGGTAAAGAGTAGATCTCGATAAGCAAGGTTCCTCACCAATCTATCCAAGGCAATTACCGAATGTTGAAAAACGCATTTTGAACTGATGGTTCAAAGCTAGATTATAAGGATAAAATAAAATATTCAGAATTCACACAATTGAACAGGACTGTTGGTTAACATTTTGAAACTCATTCAATCATTTATATTAACTATCCAGTAGCAGGATAAAAACGATAGCCGTCATATAAAGGGTCCGCCAAATAACTTTTTTTATTTTTGAAAATGCTTTAAAAAAAAACTACTGAATATTTTCTCAAATTTCTTTTTTTCATTTAAAAGTACAATCCTTCCGGTTAATAATGGAAAATAATTGCATTCAAATGGCTGCCTCCGCTGGCTATGCAGTAGCCTAAACCAGTTTGGCAAAAAATTCATCTTTTCAGATGAAGCTCATTTTGATCTTGGCGGGTATGTAAACAAGCAAAATTGTCGCATTTGGGGCACAGAAAACCCGCACGCATACATTGAAAAGCCGACGCACCCAAAACGAGCTACTGTTTGGTGCGGATTTTGGTCCAGAGACATAATTGGGCAATTTTTCTTCGAAAATGAGCAAAGAGTGGCCGTTACAGTCAATGGCGATCGTTATCGAGCCATGTTGAACGAATTTTTGTTCACAAAAATTTAAGAGGAGGACTTTTGGTTTCAACAGGACGGCGCTACGTGCCACACAGCCGAAGCTACACTCGATGTCTTACGCCCTGTTTTTGAATATCGCATTATCAGCCGCAGAGCTGATGTCGTTTGACCACCTCGGAGCTGCGATTTGACACCGTTGGACTATTATTTGTGGGGTGCCGTCAAAGATAAGTGTTACGCCGACAAGCCAGAGACAATTCACGTTTTAAAGGACAATATTCGTGAAACCATTGGTGAAATACAGCTGCACACAATCGATAATGTGTTTAAAAATTGGACCGATCGTGTAGGCTACTGCATGGCCAGCCGAGGCAGCCATTTGAATGAAATTATTTTCCATTATTAACCGGAAGGATTGTACTTTCAAATAAAAAAAGAAATTTGAGAAAATATTCAACAGTTTTTTTAAAGTATTTTCAAAAAAAAAAGTTATTTGGCGGACCCTTTATTATAAAACTTTTTATAAATTATTGTAGCGTTTAAACAATACCGCCCAATATTTCATATCTATATTTACCATGTTTTTCATTTTAACTTTTGCTATCATATTCAGAAAAACAAAAAATGGACAAGACCATGATGTTGAAAACGATAACAAAAACGATCATTATCAACAACAACATCAACATCATCATTGTTATCATTATCCGTATACTTAATATGATGATAATCCTTGAAGGAACATTTTTTTTCTTTCACAAGGTTAATGTCGAAATTTTTCATTTTGACTACTCACTGCCACTTTCATTCTTATTTCAACACGATGTTCTTTTCCTTTTTTTTACTTCCTTTTGCCTTTTCTTTTCACTTTTTACTATAAAATGATTGCTTATCTTAATGCATTGTTTCTCTATTTCTTGCTTGTCTTCCTGCGTTTTAAACATTTTTTCGTTTTTTTCCTCATTTTGTTTGTGCTTTTTATGGTAATTTTTCTTTAAAGCAAAAAAACGTTGTATTTTTACGCTCTCTTTGTATGGTATTTGAAGAGAAATGACTTTGTTTAAACAGCCATCCATAGTGTATCCTGTTGTTAATTTAAATTTATTTTGTATACATTTCATTTCACTTTTCACGGTTCTTTTCACGATTTTTCTTGGTATTTAAACGTAATTTGGTTTAAAATTTATATTTCCTTTGCAGACGTTTCTTTCACAAAAAAATATAAAATGTTTTTAACAAATGTTTTTAACTGTCATAATGAATAATAATTGTTGCATTATTAGCGTAACAAAATTAAGAGTGAAAAATAAAATTAAATGCTTTTGAAATAAAAAAAAAATAGTTTCACTCATCCAACGCATACCCTCCATACTCTACATATCACAAAATATGCGAATAATGCTTGCAGTTCAGGTTCATTTCCATTGCCGACTCAGTTTGCAAAGAAACTGAGAAGAGATTAATAAAAGAACTCCTTTAAAACAAATTTCCTTTTAATTTCACTTAAGTCGTCTGTACATTAAAATATGTTTGAATTTTTTCGAATGTTTGCTTGTAATTTGTAAGAAAAAAATATGTTGGCTTATTAGGCAAGAGTCCATGGTTCAAATCCCAGCTCAGATATCTCAAACAACACGAAATAAGAAAAAATATTTTTTCGGCAACTTCATCTCAGCTAGAAAGCTGCTAAAAAAAACTCTAAAATTGGTTGTGCCATTCAAAGATAAAAATGAACACACACAACATGGTTGATGTGAGAAGCTTGGTTGAAATCCTTACTAAAGGATTGTAATGACCAATTAAGTTAGTAAGTGAAGCATCAAATAGGAGGATATTAGTATGCATTTTTGCTTCTTTATGTGTAAAGAAAGAAATTTGGTGACTGATCAACAGTTCCTACTGGATTCGGGAAGAGCTCTTTTAAAACTTTTGGTATCTAATGATTGTGGTTATGAACCCAAAAAACACTCACAGACGATGGTGTTGATATCCAACCAAAACCAGATCAAAATCGACAGAAAAAGATCAAAAGTACGGAGGCCAATATACTGGAAGCTACAGTATTTAGGACTGAAGACGATTGGTAAGGCACATGCTTCATTTGCATGGGACAACTCATGATCCACGATCTCTTCCTCTAAACAAAAGAGGATATAAGACCGAGTATGTCAACTATAGAGATAAAAGTCCCATTCCGATCATATACTACATTAAATCGAAGGGTTTTCGTCGATTAGGTAAAATTAAAAGTTTTAACCTGGGTCCAGATATTGAACTCCATTAAATCCTGGAATCGAGAGAAACTTGTAATTGTCTCGTGTTAAAAATGCTTAAGTCCATGTCTGATTTGCGTATGCCTAGAAAAATCATAAGACTATGTCCCTAGTTGAGTAGAGTCGTTGTGATCTTCTCGAAATTTTTTTAAAAAGGTTTTAAATGGTACCACATTTGACACAACGGCCATACCCTAATCTAGTAGGTAGTATTGTTGCCTTATTAGGCAAGATTCAAACCCAAGCTAAGACATTTCAAACATTTCTGCGAAATATTTCTTCAGCGATTTCCTTTCAGCAGATTTCTGGCAAGAGCCCTGAGAGTTAATAAAATTGTCATGAAAAGCTTAAACTGTAGGTCCTAATAGTCATTAGTAAAGAGTAGTAGTAGTAGTGAGAAGCTAGGTTGTAATCCTAACTACATACATACATAATTGGTCATTACAATCATTCAGTCAGGATTACGTCCTAGCCTCTCACAACACTTATGTTGTGTGTGTTAATTTTATACCTAAGTGGAGGGACCTACAGTTTAAAGTCGTCTCCGAACGATAGATTTTTGAGACACTTTTCATGGAATTTTTATTTGCTATCAGAGTTTTTGCCAGAAATCTGTTGAGAGGAGGCCGTCGAAAAATATTTTTTTTATATTTTCGTTTTGGTGTATAATCTGGGGCCTTTACGTCAAATAAGCCAACACACTACCTACTAGACTACGACGACTTCAAATCCTAACTACAGGGTTGTAATTATCGGTGAAGTAAGTATGGCAACCGGGACACATATTCTACTCATTTACGCCGATGATATGTGTCAATAAAAGTGCATAATCTAGTAAATTAGGATAAAACTAAGTTCTTGGTTTCAAAGGACTGGGACTCCACACGTGCCTTGATAACTACATTTTCGTGAAAAGGTAAAGGATTTCTCTTATCAGCAGATGCCATTTTGGTGTGACTAAACAGTTTAAAAGCAATTCTCTCTTTAAGATGAAGAAAGTCTCATTGTACCAGACGATAAAAGTTATTGTAGAGTCACATGCGCAATATTTGTATTCTGGGGTCTTCCAGAGGAAGATACTTTGTAGAGTATAAAGTTCATCTGCATAGGCGGTGAGTACAGGCATCCAATGAGTCATAAGCTATATGGCCTTGCTGAGACAAAGCTGTAGAACGCAAGTATTAGAACGCAAGAATTCTGATAACTTGATCATGTAGTGAGTATGATGAACGAAAGTGTACTGATTAATTAAATGTTAAATCAAATTAAAAACATTAGGAAAACTCTTTTTAAGAACATACATATTTTTAATATTTTATCCAAAATGCACTTTCCAACACCAACCATAGAAATTCATATGAAAAAAAGTTATGCTCTTTGGCAAACAGTTATAAAAAATCAATTTCCTTCAATCTACCTTGCTTTTATTACAAAATCAACCAAGAGAGAAAAAAACAACACAGCAAAAAAGAAAATTTATTTGAAATCAATTTCCAGTTATTTTCGTTCCACCAACTCATTTTTTTATTTCCATGTTCCAATGTAAGGGTACGTGTTTTCGGACTTGTTTCGTTGCTTGCTTGTTTGGTTGCCTGGCATGATTTATTTGCTGGAATCAGTCATGCAGCATTTTTCCGCTTTTCCCGCCCCCTTTTGTTGTAATAAATAAAACGCGGGGTAAAGAAAAGCATTCTTTTGATTTATAAATAAAATTGCAATACAAATAAAATTTAACGAAAAAAAGAGAAAAAGGGAAACTTAACTTTAAAGAAATTAAAAGAAAAAAATTTTGCACATTTTTATTAAACATTCTATTGAATTTGATTTTCAAAAAGGACATGGGACAAGGAGGAAGAGATGAGGGCACTTATAAGGGTTTAGACAATATGCACAATCAATTTAAATTCTGTCGAAATTTTTATTTAAAACAAAAGATTTCTTTATTTTTTATTTTAGAGATTGATAAGGCAGTCTAAAGATTTCTTGTATTTACATACGTACATCAAGAAGGTCATGAATAAGTCTGTATTAAAAGTCTTGAACCTACTTTTGCCATAGATTACATGTATCTTAAGTTCATATTAAACAGATCAGACCGTTTAAAGTGTTTTAGCCATGAATAGAAGTTTAGAAAGCTGACTCAGTTTTAATGGAAGTACAATGAGATAAGGTAACGTACTAGAATATTACACACTAAACTTGCGACTTTTTCTTTCATTAGCTTTTCACAATCTTGTATCGGTTTTTAAGCTGTTAATAACTCAAGAAATTTAAGTGATTATGAATTGTTAGTGATGGAGCTGCTCGATTTCGCTGATGTTTTATAATATTGTTATGAAAATGAAAAATCTAGATACTGGTATTTTACTTTTACATCGCTTAACATTAAAATTATAAACAAAAAATACAACAACACACACCAGCATAAAAAAATGGTAAACAAGTAAACAAAAATACAACAACAAACACTACAAGAATAAATGTAAACTAAATATACAAACAACAATAATGAACGTTAACAAGGATGTTTACATTTATAGAGATTTCAAGAAGGCGAAGCCATGAACATTCGCCTTCAAGAACATTCATCAGACTGTTTATTCTGCGATATAAAAGCCAAGGGCCAGAGGCTTCCTGGTCATTAAAGCTTCTTATTTTTTCAAATTCTAAAACGATGATAAAACCTTTTTATGTTTGTGGTTAAGCATTTTAACCACCCTATCTCGGTTTCTCCATTTATGCATGGGTCATAAGGATACCGAATTTTTGCAGGTTGAATTGGTGGATCATACTCTTCTTAAGTCTACTGAAAAAGGTGGCATTCTGCTTTCAAGCTTGCTAAACGTCTAAAGAAAAACAACGCATTCGTTATTTATGTCTGTATTTTTGTATGTAAATGCAACAGATAGTGTATATTGTTTCATCTTTACCTTTTAAAAACGTTTAAAATATGAGCTCGTAGATTTCAAATAAAATAAAAACAAATTTTGTGTTTAGCTTTCATTAAAATTCTTTATTATTCGCACAATTCTGTGTTCCACCGTTCACAACTTGATGTAAACAACAACAATTTCTTTGTTTGTTATTCCTCTGTTTACACCCTTTTCATAAACAATAACAATTACTAGACAATTGTTTGACAGATCTTTGTAAAGGAGATCTTCAAACAACGATTACTCTCTCCAAACGCACTGCGTCTTCATACAAGACTGACTGAATTTTTGGCAGGGTAAACAGTTATATGAATGTTCATGAAGGCGAATGATTTCTTGAAATCTCTACAAATGTTAATATGTTGTTTGCATTTATTCTTGTAGCGTTTGTTGTTGAATTTTTGTTTACTTGCTTATAATTTTTTATGCTGGCGTTTGTTGTTTATTTTTTGCTTACTTGTTTACCATTTTTTTATGCTGGTGTTTGTTGTTGTATTTTTGTTTATAATTTTAATATTAAGCGATGTAAAAGCAAAACACCAGTAAGTTGATTTTTCATTTTCTTAACAATAATTTAAAGAATTTATTGGGACATTAAGACTCAATTACTTAATCTTTAAAGAAATTTTCCACATTTATTCCTGCCATTTACATTTACACTTACAGACAAAAACGCAGGCGAAATTAAAATGAATGTGAATTGGTTTCAAGGTCTGCCGTAATCGTTGCCCTTTATTTGCAAAATGAAAATTCAAACATTCTGAAACGGAAAATATTTTCTTTTGTTACACAGAAATTGTAAAAATTGTTACAGTAACAGTCTGTTAAAAGGAAATTTTATAAATTAACAAATATTTGGAAAAACTTTTTTCCGTTTTGCTCTTTTGCATGGCGCAGACCATTTCAATTGGCAATTGCTAACGGCAGAAACAAAAATACAGTCGCAAGAAAAAAGAAAACAATGGGGCTGTAAAGAGGAATTTAAAAAAGAAAACATGATCGATTTTGTACTGATGGCTGCGAGCTATTTGTATGTGAATTTAAATGTTAAAGTTTTGCTGACTTTTCCATCGATACCTAAACAAACACTGGTGCCAACACAGTCTATGGTGTAGTTTTTTGCTGTCCCGAAAACTGTTTGTTGGAGCATGTATTTGATTTCAAGTACAAATTTAGTTGTTTAGTCTTCTTCTTTTCATGTTTGCCTCTGTGTTTTTTTTCCATTTTTCATTTTCTCTGTCGATTTTGTTTTCGGGGGTTTGTTACAACTTAAAAGTTATCGTTTTGTAAACACCTTCTTCTTGTTCAATTTTTTTTCTTTTTTCTTCTTCTTTACGGCTGCCTTTTAACAACTTTTTGTGTGTTCATGCAGGCAATATTTCAACTACGAAAGAGCAGTTATTGGATTGAATAACAGTTTGTTTGAAATACTACTGGAAGCTATACTCTTCCTTTGTACTCTTCCGCCTACTGCCTACTCTCTGCCATGTAACAACGTTAAGAAGTTTATGTAATGAATTCAGTCAGTCAGTCAGCTGTAGGTGGTAACATATGCTCAAATGCTTTTGGTATTACATTTCCATTAAATCGCCTTCTACACATTGCTACTGTATTGCTGTATTGAAGTTGATGTATTGATTGGCGGTTTTTGCTGGCGAAGAAATTTTTGTTTTCAAACTTTTCAACGCACACTTTAAATTTAAAGTTAATGGGAGTTAAACAAAACGTTTTTGAGGCAATAAGTTTGTAATTTATTAAGAAAATTGTTTAAAAGTGTTTAAAATTAAATATTCATGGCAGCCTTTAGTGATTTCCTTACACATAAAATTAAAAATTTTTTGAAGACCAAAAAAAAATTTAAGAAAATTTTTGAAACGTAAAGACGTAAAATAGATTCTTATGATCATTATTTGTAGGGAAATAAAAAGTATTTTAGACTATATGTTACATGTATATGTATATGTATGTACACAAGTAAAGAGTGAGAAATTTTTTACTAATTAAACGGCCATCAAACGTTTGATGCAATTAATCGGTTGTGGTATGAAATGTGTGGCAAATTGCACCATACTGTTGAAACCAAACATCGTTCACATCAAACCATAAAGAGCGGGTACAAAAAAATACGTTATCATGGTGCGATAGGCATCTCCATTGACGTTAATAGTTGCACCGTCCTCATTTTCAAAGAAATATGGGCCAATGATGCCTGCGTTCTACAAGCCACACCAAACAGTCACTCGTAATGAGTGAATTGGTTTCTGTAGAAACACGTGTGGGTTTTTTGAGCCCAAAATACGGCAAGTTTGCTTATTAACGCATCAGCGGAAGACTTGTCGCAAACAGTGAGAACAAGGAAGAATATCTCACATATCAATACTATGGCTATAGGACTAAATCTCTGTGTAATGCCTTATTTGGTCCACTAATAAATCGAAAAGAATCGATTTGGTGCATTAATAAATCGAAAAAACCAAACGGATGTGCTGCACAAAAAATGCATCTTATATCGATAAATGAATGTTATCGGCGTCTTCTGTCCTCGATTTAAAATCCATTAAATAGACCTCATGATCCAGTCCCATGCAAGAACAAAACCGTTTGCATTGGGCTATGGACAAATCCAAGAATGTAGTTATCGGCGTATGAAATGTATGTTAATTCTAGTATTCATTGCGAGGGACTGTTTTGTCCAAAACATAAAACTTTTGCTTTACATATAGCCGCTATACGGAATCAAACTGGTGACCATAACTGCAGAAGGTTTCAGAACCAATTCATTGAAGGTACTGTTGTTCGCTGTCCTTAACTGATTACTATCCGATACGTTATCGAAACAAACTGCTAGGACGACAGCAGTAAGGCTACACGCCTTCAAAGCATGCAAGAAAATAATAATTTTTTTTACTAATTTCGATGTCCCTGTTGACTACACTAACAATTGAATTGGCTTTCTATTCTGGTTTCATATGATAGAAATCGAAGGAATATTCACACAGAATATCACTCCAATATTCACGCCGTAGACAAGTAGGTAATATAATGGCTTATTAGGCATGAGGCCTCGGTTCAAACGCTAGGTCAGATATCTCTAACTAAACAAAATATGAAGAAATATTTCTTCGGATTTCTGGAAAAAAATCTGAAAGTAAAATAAAATTGCCAAGAAATGTTTGACAAAATTCTGGCGTTCGAAGGCAGACACTTTGGTATAAATTTTTGGTGCAAACAGTTCTTTAAACTGTAGTTTGTTGAAGTTGCCGTAGTCTAGTAGGTAGTGTGTTGGCTTATTAGGCATAAGATCATGGTACTAACCTCAGGCAGACATGTTTTCGGTGACTTCCCCTCAGCAGATTTCTGGCAAAAACTCTGAGAGTAAATAAAATTGCCCTGAAAAGTTTCTCAAAAATCTGTCGTTCGGAGTCGACTTTAAACTGTAGGTCCCGCCACTCATGTATAAAATTAATACACACAACATAAGTGGTGTGAGAACCTAAGTCGTAATCCTGACTGAAGTGTTGTAATGACCAAATATGTATGTACATTCACTGAAATATCAATACAACGTAGAAAACTGGAATTTTAATACCTTTCCTATCCATAATCCGTACATACAACCTTCGTAAAGATAATTGCGAAACAGATTATCTTGAATGTTGTTTCAACGCTTACTCTCATGTTGGTTATGGTCTCGAATATGTCTCGAACCAAACTGACGTAGTTTCCGAAACAAACGAATTCAGATGCATTCCTCAGAAGGCTTTGCTTTTTCAAAAGAAACCTGATGTAATAAACCCTGACTACTGAAATGATAAAATAATATCGTGTATTGCTCTATGCGATGTCTGGACACAGGCAAAGAAGTTGAGTGAATCTGTATGTCCTCCAACTCAGTAGATATGCAGGCTGTATGGTAGGAAACAATCTTTTACAGTGAATAGCAATTAGCATACTTAACATTGTGATAGAGATGACTGCTGGTCATTATATAATAGCGGCCACGGTTCAAACCGCAATTCAGACATCTCTAACAAAATGAAAAAATATTTCTTCTGCTACTTCCTCTCAGCAGACTTTATTCATCT
Source organism: Sarcophaga variegata (assembly GCA_932273835.1). Classification (NCBI taxonomy): domain Eukaryota; kingdom Metazoa; phylum Arthropoda; class Insecta; order Diptera; family Sarcophagidae; genus Sarcophaga; species Sarcophaga variegata. Next base: position 68,820,230 of record OW026362.1, read on the forward strand.
TAAAGAGAGAATTGCTTTTAAACTGTCTAGTCACACCGAAATGGCTTCTGTTCGTAACAGTAATCGTTCACTTTTTCTTGAAAATATGGTTTTTAAGGTTCGTGTCGTGTCCCAGTTCTTTGAAACCAACAACTTAGTTTTATCTTATTTTACTAGAGTATGCACTTTTATTGACGCATATCATCGGCGTAAATGAGTAGAATATGTGTCCCGGTTGCCTTACATACTTCACTGATAATTACAACCCTTTAGTTAGGATTTGAACCCCAGATTATACATCAAAACGAAAATATAAAAAAATATTTCTTCGACGACTTCCTCTCAACAGATTTCTGGCTAAAACTCTGAGAGTAAATAAAATTGCCATGACAAAGTTACACAAAAATCTATAATTCGGAGACGACTTTGCACTGTAGGTCTCGCCACTCATGTATAAAATTAACACACACAACATAAGTGGTATAAGAAGCTAGGTCGTAATGGACTGAAGGGTTGTAATGACCAATTATGTATTTATGTGTCCATGGCTCAGACAATTATATATATATGTTCCTCTTACTCCTCTAGGGAGCATAGGGCCGCACAATTATGTGCTATTAATTATGCGGGCTGTAATAATTTCCCAGAAGATTGAATATAATTCAGCTATATTTCTTGGTGGAGCAGTATCTTCCTTAACTGACGCTTAGCTTAGACAAACGCTACTGGAAGACAATAACTTTCATCTGCGGTTGTGAACCAGGCTTTATTACACTCTCATCTGAATAAGATGGTATAACTTAAAACGGAGGACTTTATCTATACTTGCACTAGAATTTGTTCTCTTAGGATTGTTCATTTTACTTACAATCATATCTTATGAGTTCTTTTTCACACCAACTAATAAAATCTATTGTTTCACTGTGAGCCATTGTTATAGTAATTGTAGAAGGAAGTTTAGTTGTGGTTAAATACTAAATTTAAAAAAAGAACAACATTTAGAAACTCAACCACATCAATCAATCAATTGAGCAATATATCAGGACAACTACAAACTAAAAGTATGTGCATGTAATTGGAACTTTTAACTTGAATGTGTTTCTTTCTTTCTCTCTTTTTCTAAACCGGCCACAGAAACCATAAAACCGAACTTTTGATAAGTTTAATAAGAAAACAAACAAAATAACACACATACTGTTTGTGTTAAGTATCCAAAAAGGCACATTACATAGGAATATGTAGCAAGGATTACATAGAGAATGCCATATTAAGATACAAGGATATGGAAATTCTGATAATTTCGGAATGATATGCAGCAACAATGTTATACTCAGTAAAGTACTGCAGAATCATACCCTACATTACAGATTGTTTTCTCATGATGCCATGCCGTTTGGCATGACTATTTTCAGTTCATTTACTAAAAATAATTGTGTGCCACAATATCTGTAATGTCGATTTGAATTCAAATTTCTTTTATTTTTTGGTCAACTTCCTCAGGCTTACAGTACCCAAATATAAACGAAATAGTAAGATATCTGCCCATTAAATTCCTCTTTAGAAATGATAAGAATTAAAATGTTCAGAAGCAAATGTTATATGCTATAATAAGTGTATAAAAATGTGTATCAATGACATGAACATTTAAAATTATACTCTTGCAAGTTGTGGAGTATTTCATTTACAAACAAATGTTTACTGTCAGGAAAACATTTCTACTCAACTCAGTAAGGACTTTATCTACCTGTTAGATGATTTTATTAGATTTTACTAGAGAACTACTATGAAAACAATCTCCCAAAGAAATATTATTTTTTTATTTTTCTTGGTTCGTGTAAGCTAACACACTACCTTTAACAATACTACTAATTAATCGTTCAAATATGAAACTTGCCCTACATTTTTTACGTTCACTGTAGACACGAATATTGCTCGTTTGTATATATAGAAAGGAGGAAACAATAAAGAAAATAAATGTACATTTTATGTTAAAAAAGGATCCATAAATGAAAATTCTCGCAGAGGCATACTGACAGACACATACACACAATTATACCCAATTGGTCATTTTTTTAACTCTTCGAAATTCCAAAAGTTCGACAACTTGTTTTAACTTTTTGTTATAAATATGGCTCGCAGAGGCATACTGATAGACACATGCACACAATTATACCCAATTGGCCATTTGTCTATAAATTCTTCTAAATTTCAAACGTTCGACAATTTTTTTTAATTATTTAAATGTGGGCACGAAGAACCCAAAAGTTATAGTCTCGAGAAAAAATGATTCTTTGTTAGGATTTATGACCGTTTTTTCGAAAATGACCATGGAATGACCTTTACTTCCATTCTATACTTCTATGGCTGCATGATAACCTTTTTTTTTTGGCCGGCAATTAAAAGTTATGAGCTCGGAGGTGTGATTTCATATGATTTCATGAGTCATGCAATACGACCGATTTTGGCATCATGGTTGAAAATTTTCGTGAAAAGAAATTTCACATTTCGGCGACTCCAAATAGCCACCAAAATCAAGAGAATTAACACTGAGTAGAGAGAATAATTCCTTAATGTTTAAGCATTACTTACATTACAACTTTTGTCAAATTATCGCCGAGATATTTTTGTTTTCATAAGACAACAATCAGGGAATGGCCCCTACGCATGCAGTGTACTGTGTTGCAATAAGAAAAATAGGTTGTGGACGGCATTAAATTTGAATCTTTTTAAGTTACTTACTTACTTAATTGGTCATTACAAGCCTTCAGACAGGATTAGGAAGTAGCTTCTTACACCATTGCTGTGTGCGTGAATTTATACATGAGTGGCGGGGCCTACAGTTTAAAGTCGACTCCAATCGGCATATTTTTGAGAAACTTTTAATGGCGATTTTATTTACTCCCAGAGTTTTTGCCAAAGATGTCTGACCTGGTCTTTGAACCGAGGCCTTACGTCTAATAAGTCAATACACTAACCACTTGGCTACGGGCGATACGGATGGTCTAAACGACTAAAGAACGAATTCTGTACGTAATGCAGTAAGCGATTCACTAGCCAATCGAATACAAATGGATTTGCCCTGCGAATATTCGTGAGAATATACGAAATTTGCGAAGAAGTAGTTGAAAATTATCTCAAAAGAATCAAAGGTGGTAACAAAACCAAACACGATCATTTAAATGAGATTTATATCAAAGATAATACAAAGGTCCAAGCATTGTAATGGAATAAAATTTTAATTGAAATCCAGGCAGTATGTTTATTTTATTTAATTTGACATTTTAAAACAAAAAATGCATAACGATCCACGTTAAGCCTTTGCTATCTGACTACGAGTTCCACTCATGGTTATCAAAATTGAGCGCACCTACTTGCAGGGTATGTTGCTACGAGGAAAAGTTGGAAATTATTGAACGCCTATTCCGCAACTGTCTAACCCTTAGTAGGTTGAGGTTGAGCCCTCTGGGCAGGGGCTTCTTCGAAGGTTTGCACTTTTTGTCGACATTAAGGCTCTGCATGGATTGATAGTCATCGCAGTCTAGTAGGTAGTGTGTTGTCTTATTAGATGCAAGGCCACGGTTTAAACTCCAGGTCAAACATCAAAACGAAATTTGAAAAAATATTTCTTCGGCGTCTTGTTCTCAGCAGATTTGTGGCAAAAACTTTGAGAGTCAAATAAATGTGCCATGAAATGTTTCTCAAAAAATTGTCGTCCGGAATCGACTTTATATTGTAGGTACCGCTACTCATGTATAAAATTATCACACACAACATAAGTGGTGTGAGAAGCTAGATCGTAATCCAGACGGGTTGTAATGACCAATTATGTATGTATGTATAGATTCATAAATAGGTTGAGCTGGTCTCTGGTGTGTCTGTGGTCCGTCTCTTTATCCTCTCTCTCCTACCTCTTCTCCATTTCCTCTCTCTCCTCTAGGTAGTATTTACAATGGGTCAGTTTGACCTCTGGAAATTGTACTTGTCCCAATGACAAGTACTCTTCCTCAACCTAACCTAACTTACACAATCATAAGATAAACAATTTTCAGTTTTCTTTTCAACTCCTGTAAAATTTTAAAAAGAGAATTGCTGCAATATTTGCCAATTGGGTAAGGCTATAGAAAGTAAACCTACCCTAACTGCTCTCATTATTGTAGTACCCTAGTTTTGACCTCATTTTTTTCCCAGAACTAATGCAATAGAATAAGAAAAAAAACAAGAAATTGGTAGACAATTTACTCCATTGAAATTTTCTTTGGAAAAAAAACTTTTCAAATGGTCTTTAACAACTTTTTTCTGTTTTTTGTTTGTTTTTTTTTTTGTTCTTTTAATGTCTGTAACATAAAACCAACAGGTAAAATAAATATTAAAACTAAAATCAACAGTTTATTGTAAAAGAACCAAGAGAAGTAAATGGTTATGTGCTAATAAAAGTGTAATGAAAAGCTAGGATATATAGAAGGACTACGAAATATCCATATTAAATGGAAAGTGTAGTGAAATGAAATCTTAACCGCAATGGTTTCTCATAAAACTACAATACTAATGATGTATGAAAACCAATTCAAAAACAAACATTTTCATTCATGAAAAAACATTTCGAAAATGGTTTTATTTTGATGATGAAATATGATTATGGGTTGCCCATAAAATCTAATGATGATATGAACTGTAATATTTAGTTTTCAAATGTCTATTAAAATAATAAAAAAATACAAATAAAAATTCAAATTTCAGTTGTTTTATAAAAAAAAAACATTATTTTTTATTACATGCTTTCAGGGCCATCATAGTCATAGTCATGTATGGTAAATTATTAAAAAGCTTCGAAAGGGCTAATGGGGGAAAAATATATTTTCTTGCATTCAAACACATGTATACTGTTGTGATGTCAGTTATTATTGTCTGTAGAATCATTTTTATTTCTTTTTTTAACAACAAATTGTTTTATTTTGTTCATGAAATAGTTGTGGAAGTCGTATGTAAGTAAACGCTTAATTTAAAAGTCATTTGGAATAGAATGCTTCAATTGAAAACAACATTTGTTTAGATGTAAACCTAACTGATATTTATTTAATTACAATCAATAGTTGAACAATAATCAATAATACCCGTTAAGCGCTGTATTTATTTCAATTAAAACAAAATCAACCCTTTTACTTGCGATGACACATAGCAGATAAGTTTTTCATTGCAGTTTACAATTGCACTACAATTATGTCCCAAAGTTAAATACACTCTTAACTCACTCTACTTGTATTTACTGGTCTGTCAGGTATTATAAACCTTAGTAATCAAAGGCTCCAAGAGGCTTTTTCTAACACTTACACTTAATTTGTCATTACAACCCTTTAGTCAGAAACCTAGCTGCTCTTACCACTCACGTACAGTTTAATGTCAATTTTGAACTACAATTTTGAGATACTTTTCATTGCATTACCTACTAGACTACGCCGATATATCTAATACAATGGAGCTTAATGAATCCTAATTCAAAACTTTAAATTTAATTGTCGCTGTACTAGCTTTGGATGCTGGACGTTCCCTAACCATATGTTCTCCCACCCAACTTCGAATACTAATTCTTCTTTTAACTCATGATTTATTACGCCTATAAACAATCCATTCCAAAGTGTTATGACTAACCAAAGAAGGCAATGCTATAAACATATGGCATAGAAAGGAAGAGAAAAGGATAAAACAAAGTTTCTCACTTAAGAATGGTAATAAACTTAATTGAGTACACTCAGATCACCAGATCCTTTGTATTACCATGATACCGTAATTAAACAGATTACTGAGCGTAGAACCATCTTGTGCTCTTTATGAAGTTGAAATTACTCTCCAGTTAAAAATCTGAGATATTATAAAATCATAGTTGTCTTTAATTTAAGGCATCTTCAGCAGTCATAATATTTTGCGGCTGAGCGTTCTGCACATCTTGTGGACAAATGTCCGGTAATCAGAGACATCAGTAAGGATATATCGTTTCCATTCATTTTCAAGGAAGAGTCTGTGCGTGTACTGTGAAGGTGGAAGCACTATAGTCTAGATATCTTAGTCGTCCATCTTTTATTCACCAGGCTTTCAAATTCTTTGGAACCAGTAAGATAGTAACATTTCAGGAAAGCTTATCTGCTTATATTTTCTACTGGAGCTCATAAAATCCGATTATAAGACTGTTCATGAAGAGACGAGCATCACACGAGACCAGTTCTCTTTCTCAGGAACGAGATTTTAATGGCTTCAATAGCAGAATGACTATCCTAAAGATTTTTAATAAGTTTATGGAACGACAGTTGTCGTTATCAGTCTACAATCTCTTTGAAATTTACTAAATTTGTGGAAACGACAACATATTTAAATAGTTTGGAAGCACCCACTTTCTGGAAGCACACTTTGTGTATTTAATCCAAGCTCTCTTCAAATTTTTTCAATATCTACACCCGTTTGCATTATGGATACGTATTTGCAAAAACTAAAACCTTTCCCTCTCCCAAGGAAACCGTTTCACTATGCCTTTTAACGCGGTGCAATGATTCATCTTCTATTTAGGGTCCATTGTACCAACAATTTTGCACTGGCCGCTGATATTTCTTTCCATTAATTGTGAAGTATTTTTTAGACGAATTGTATACTCCCTTAGAAGTCGCCGTAGTAGGTGTGTTGGCCACGGTTTAAACCCCAAAACGAAATATGAAAAAATATTTCTTCGGCGACTTCTTCTCAGCAGATTTCTGGCAAAAACTCTGAGAGTAAATAAAATTGCCATGAAAAAGATTCTCAAAAATCTGTCGTTCGGACTCGACTTTAAAGTGTAGGTCCCGCCACTCATGTACAAAATTAACACACACAACATGAGTGGTGTGAGAAGCTAGGCCGTAATCCTGAAGGGTTGTATTGGCCAATTATGTATGTATGTATACTCCCTTACCTACTAGATCCAAAGGCCACAAGTTCATAAATACATCAAGGGCACCTGTTAGTATAACGAAGCATGAGTAAATTTATTTTTTAATTTATCCATGATAGAATTCCTCTAGGATCTCCTAAAGCAGAGTTAGACGAACAATATCGGTATAGAAATTCTCAGTTGATTCCAATGACCTTCCTGCAAAAAGAGAGGGCAACTATCACCGTCTACATCTTCGCTATGATTTTCTGTCTGAAGTTAAGCTTATTGTTCCAAACACTATAGAGGTGTTAAGCATTCTCAGGGAATTTATTCTACGTATCATTGAAGATAATTGGCCGGAATTCAGATTTTATTCCACGTAAATAGTGTGGGTACTAAAGTAAAGCCTTTCTTAAATTGGCTGTTATTATCAGAAATTGAATTTGAAATTTTTGGAATTTTAAAAGTCATGCAATACAATAGCTTAAGAGACTCGTTAAGAAATTGCAAAATTTTTTTAGCATTTCAAGAGAAATCATTTTCACACCTAACAAATCAATCAAACCATAAATATCTATTGAAGTGGGTAAATATTGACTCATTGAGTGGCTTCAATTTGATATCCTTGGGACAAAAACTCAGTCAACTGTAAAACAAACATATTGAACAGCAGCTTTCGTTTGGAAAAAAAGGCTTACAGGATAATTATTAATCGAGCCACGTACAATACGAGAAGCAAATTTTTCTAATATTTACATTTTCTCTACCTCTCATTTCCCCTTTCACTCTCCCTCTCTCTCTGCTTGCTGTCTATTGTTACATGCTTTAGATTACCAAGTCATTGTTGAAAACAATATTCGAAATTCCCTTCATTATACGAGTTCGTATGTACGTAGAGAAAAGTAAACTCTTTAGGGAATCCTGTGGTTCATTAAATTTCGTACAATATTTTGTGTAAACAAACACAATTACATTTATACCATTTGTATGTGTGTGTAAGTATAAGTAAGTTATCTTTACCTACAGCTACGCCATAGAATGTAGCCAAATAGACTCCTGTTTTTATTTTTTCCCGTAAAATTTTTTTTCACTAAAAAAAATTATTTCAAGAAACCTGGACTGTGTGGGAAGAACAGGAAAAACTGTTAAGAAATTTGTTCTTGACAAAGGATTACACGTTGCTATGTAGTTTTTTAAATCTTACAATCTTTTATGTGGGCCAAGGGAAATAACATTTTTGAAGTGTTTCATGTATTCCCCAACTGAATGAGAAAATAGATGAGCGAACAATCACAATCTTTTGGAAAGGAAAACGTTTGTCTGCCGACGATTATATTTTATCAGTAAAATCTGTTCATCCTTTTTTCTCTTATCTCAAGTACCATTGGGTGATATAAAAAGCTTTTTAGAAAATTTTTTTTTCAATAAAAGGTTTCTTTACAGGTTTATCAATTTATTTTATAGAGTTTTTAGATAAACTTTCAAAAAATTAGTGGCAAGCCAATACGAGGCCTAAGCTGGGTGGATAAGTTTTACAAACAGGAAGTTTTTGCAAACACCAAAGCATGTTAAAAACTTTTCTGATATTCACTCCTGGTCACGCCGAAAATCGATCCTCCCGGACTGAAGAAGTCGACACAATTTCTCCTCCACAGTCAAGTAACTAGAGGTTATCGTTGTTACCCAGCTCTTTCGAAGACAGTATATCCTTGAAAAGACTAGAAAAGCTCTGGCCATTGGTGAAAAATCAAAAGATTGTCACATTTTGTACGGTCTAAAAGTTGTTTCAAGATAATTTACCATGAAGATGATTGTAGGCACTATACGGTGTCATGTTAAATTGGCTACCTTTCAGCTTCGCCTGTCGCAACATGCAAAGATTAAAGTTGACAGCTTCTTGGGGCACATTAAAGCAATATGGTCCTCTAAAACGGATGCTTATACGCGCGAGTCGAGCAGAAGCCACTGGCATGCTGAATCGGATCCTCCTTTAGTTTCGCGAAATTGAAATGGTCGGTTGTCGAGGAGTTTTACAGTCGCTTTCAGGTGGAAAATTGGCTGGAAGAGAGAACCTGCTCGAATCTTAGTTAATGGAAAACAAATTTTTCTTCTTCGTCTAGAACTTAACTATGTAGAATTTGTACTTTCGGAACAATGTCTACTATGGCTGTAGTTAAGTTAGCCGAAACGTAATCCAGTGAAACAGCATATTTTTCCCGCGTTTAACTATAACTACCTAGTCTCTATTCTTACGAAGCACACTCTACTAGGACAGTATTCGATTTCTGTAGAAGCTGCGAATCAGAGGGTGATGAAAAGGAAGAGGCCGTTCACATAACTGACCACTGACCTACAGTTTAAACAACAGTCGACACCACAAATGCATGCCAAAGTTTCGACAGCAAAAGAAAATACTTTTTACTCTACCCAATATTTTTAGTTATTTTGGACATAGAAAAGGTCTACAATTGTTCCAGACGTACGTACGTATAAATCCCAAAAGTAATGCCAATTATTTATAAATACTGTTTTTATATTTTAAGTTCAACACTAAAATTGTAAGTGTCTCCTGTAAGTTTACAATGAATTTTTATACGCAAGGCTTAGCCTCACAAATCTGTTCATTATTAAGGCATTAAGGCAGTGTTACGTAGAAGGAACTCTTTTGAGAACAATTTCGTGTTAAGCATGAACAACCAAGTAAACTAAGTTTTCGAAGAAAACAAAACGGAACAAAACGGATATTATTAGAGGGTATTTTGAAAAAAAATTTCCAAAAAAAATGCAAACTTAAAATCAGAGTGTTTGTTACCAATTGCAGGCACCTTCCCCTTCCCCTTTGAAATAAAATCTTATGCATCATTTGCTTACAATTTCTTAAAATATTTAAATCCTTAAAATTAAATTTTTATCTTAATTTCCAGACACCATTTACCCATAATGCCTGCTCCATAACTCTGTAATTATAACGTGTGTGTTTAAAATAATTTCTTCCAACCAGAATTAAACTCCAATGATGCCTTCAACCACAAAATATTCTCCACGTTTATTTGTTTAAGCATAACTACTCTCTTGCAACAAATCAACGTTAAAAATATTATTTTAGCTTTCATTTAAGGACCATAAAAGTGTCGAATAAGGAGTACAACAGAAATTAGAAGATGAAAACCCAAAAGGGAAAATAAAAATTGTCTGCAGAAGAACAGTGTGTCTGTCGTAAGTACTTAAAAACAAAAACCGCAGCACAATCACACTTGAGAAGTAATAATTGTCTCTGAAGAATTTTGAACACTAAAGACATACTCTCACTCACGTAGATTGTAATCAAGTAAACAGAGAAGAAAGAGGTTAGTCATGCAGCATATACGATTTAAATATACCCTGAAATATAGTGATTAAAAGAAATATTTTGTATGGCATTTGCAATAAACCAGCTTAACGTCTTAAGGCCACGTAACATAATGGAACTTACGTTCGTTTCTAAAATACCAAAAGCATTGACAGCGATTGCCGAACCGTAATGTAATTTCAGTAACCACTTACATTGTCCTTCATATGTTAAAAAGCAAACGTATATTGCAATACATTTCGTGGACGTTTGGCTAATCGGGGCTTTAGCCATAGCACCAAAAGTTCAATACTCTCACTTAGCTATATTCCTACTTCCAAAACCGAAAACTAGGCAAGGAATTGACGTAGTTATAGAGAAATTTGAACAGATTAGAAGCATTACAAATGTGACTCTTAAAACCTCTGCCGTCAACGTAATGAAGCAATCGTTATAATAATTCAATATTACCCACATGTATCTGTGTAGGGTATTAAAATATAAAATGAAAATTTCACATCATCTTTATGTCATCTGTAAAATGAAAATAAAAAAAGACAAAAAATACAAGAAAATCGGGAAAATGAAAACTTCTTCATATAAAGTGTTCTTCACTTGATTGTCATTAAGCTACGGCGTGTCGAGTACACAATACTTATGCCATCGCATAAATGAAATGAAACAATAACTAAAAATACCGCTAAGCACACTCCAAGCAGAGTTTTTAAAGCAGAGTACAAAGTCAAGACGAATGGAGTGCAGAATTATTGCCACAAACATTTTAATGTCAATTGTGGAATACAATTGTATTTGTCTCATAATCTCTACTTAATCCTGTGCCTTTGTGCCAGTAATTTTTGCTTTCTTCAAAGAATTTCTCATCAGTTTTATGAACATAAAACCTCACATAGATATTCGGATATTAACTCGTATTCGTGATTTGGTTGGAATTTGTTTTTTTTTTTTTCTTAAAAATTTTGTAACGACAAGTCGTATTTAACGCTTGGCGGCAAAAGATAAAATGTGGAAAATTTGTTCAGTGTTTTATTCTCAGAATATTTTTTGTTTGCATATGTTTCCTTTGATACAAAGTATTACGAAATAATACTCATGCATTGACATGACCACCCAATAAGCCAAAAGGTGTAGGCAGAATATAACTTACAGCAGAGTTCTAAGAGGCGATAGCAAGAGTTGTAGATGGTAGCTTTATTTAAAGCAATGGCTTACAGTATTGTCCGACATAATGAGCTCGTAGCAATTAAAGCAAGATAAACTCCTAATTTTATAGCAAGGATATCTAGTGAGAAGACTGTTTACCCAGAACCTTTTCTGATGATAAATTGTGGAGGGTTTTTTCCTTCGAACTTGTAATGGCGATGAGAACGTATAGATCCTGGAAATTGCTATAAGTATAGATGTTGTTATGAAAATAGAAAAATCTACATTTACATTTATTATTGTAGTGTTTGTTGGTGTATTTTTGTTTACTTGTTTATAATTTTTTTATGCTGGTGTTTGTTGGTATATTTTTGTTTACTTGTTTATCATTTTTTTTTATTTGCAAAATTTCAAACGTTTTTAAAAGGTAAAAACGTAACAATATGTGGTCGTAGTAGGTTATGTATTGGCTCATTGGACATGACAACACGGTTCAAACCTCAGGTCAGACATCTCAAGCGAAACAAAAAATGAAAAATTATTTCTTCGGCGACTTTCTCTCAGCAGATTTGTGGCAAAAACTTTGCCATGAAAAGTGTTTCAAAAAATCTATCGTTCGGTGTCGGCTTTAAACTGTAGATTCTGCCACTCATGGATAAAATTAAAACACGCAATATAAGTGGTGCGAGTATCTATGTCGTAATCCTGACTAAAGTGTTGTAATCATCAATTATGTATGTGTATGTATGTATGTATATACAGTGGTGGCCTTATAATTAGAAACGATGTTTCTGGAACAGAGTTCTCTGGAGTGACGAATTTAAGTTTAATTTGTCCCAATCTGATGCAAAAACGTATGTAAGACGTCCTACAAACAAAGCCTTTGATCCCAGGTATACAGTGAAAACTGCAAAACAAATTAACAAACATAAATGTTGCTAAGTCGTTGTTAATTATAAGGCCACCACCGTACATACATTCAGTATATGATAACTGAAAGAACTCCAAGGCATTCAAGTCACTGCCTAATAGTTGGTGCTGTAAATTACCTCTTCAACTTCCTCATGGATTGTATTCTGCGTAAGACGAGAGTCCACGGCAATGCTAGTAGTACATCGATGATATCGACATCAGCTTTAAGTGCCACAGAACGTATGTCTGACATGCTGATTCTGGATTAAATGAAAACACAACAAAGAATACATTGTCGACAGCAAGAATCGAATAAAGCGTATTGACATAAGACCACTATCATAAGCATGCTTCCAGGATATCCTGGAAAATTCTTCTTGCTCTAGACACAATTACTTTCAAACGTATTGGAAGACTATACGTCTTCTTCTCAGAGAGAGCCGGATGCCTAGCTTATCTCCAGATTGCATTGATCAGGTTTAAAAGTCTTAGAACAAGTAATCATGGCTACTTAGCTTTCGAGATAAGAAAGAAGAGGTGGAGATTCATACTCAACTTTTATATTTTTAACCAGCACTAGAGGAACAATGCCTTTCCTTACTTCTGGCTTTAGTTAATTCTCCTTTAACTCCCTGTGGTGTAGCACGTTTTTTCATTTGTCTCCGGCTTTGTTTAAAACTTTCATTTTCGCTCTCTTCTTTAACCCTTTTTCGAGTATTCCAGTGATAAAGAGCTGCTTTAATAACGATATCAACCAAGAATTCAATTTATTTGGCTTATTGGGTATAATTTCTCACACATAACCACTCACAGCACAATGTTAGTGTACAGTTTCCTGCAGCAATCGGTAAGCAAAGTCACATGTAGACATTTGCATAGGTGTGACACGTTTCCGGTAAATTCAATAATTGAGTATGAAATGTTTAAATATGTTTGAAATTCTATGGAAAAAACATCACTTGATACAGGAAATTAAAATCAAAGCGACAAAAATCGAATTGATATTTATGATGGGAATACAACTGTATGTATGTATGTACATATGTACAGGATATCAATAAAACATTATTCACACAAATAAATTGTTTTGTTTTTTTCTTTGGTTTTTGATTTCCAATTAAGTTTTCGAAGACAATTAAATGAAAATTTTTAAATTAAATACTATGGCGTACGAATGAAAGGACAACCTATCTGTAGTCGGCACTCATTTCGCCTCGAATTAAATGTCATACACTCTAGGTCCTTCATTGGTCACAGCAGAGGGAGGCGTATCAGGACTGAAAGCTATTCTCAGTGGATACTGGCGGATTAGAGATAATAATGCTCGGCGAGTTGAACTACTGTCTAAAGACAACTGTCGTAGCTGTGATCATAGAGAAGATAAGGAATGTATTTAGCCTTTAAAAACTATCACCGTAAAATCTTTGGCGAGTGTTTTTATACGAAATCTCCGGAATATCAGATGTTGATCCAGGAGACCTGCATAAGTACTGCAATCTGACGAATTCTTTATACCAATCATTTACGAGCATAAAGTCTCAGTATCGGGAGAAATATTGGTAAAAAAAAATGAGGGTTTTGTAATGACAAAAATCATGCCTATATCTAGCTACGCTAAGTCCAATAGCTAATGCTATGGCTATTTTTTAAGGTGTAGCCCCAAGATAAGCCTTCCCAACGTACATCTCTCAGATAAATAGCACAACAGCTCAAAACCCATGGCCATTATGATCATATAGAGTCCAAGTCTATTATGTCACAGCACAGGTACTTAGATTCGCTATTTCACCCAGTGTCTATCAACTTGTGTAGTGCACTGTCTTTCTCAATTTTGAGTAAGAAGAAAGGGATGCCTATTGTATGATCAAAGTCTATCACTGGCACCTTAATTTTTATACATGAGTGGCGGGACCCAAAGCTTAAAGTCGATTCCGAAAGACAGATTTCTGAGAAACCTTTTCATGGTGATCTTAATTACTTTCAGAGTTTTTATCCGGCAGATGTTACTGCTGCCTTTAGTGCTATTGAACGGGAGTCTACTAAGATGGGTCTGGCACTAAATGAGAGCAAAACAAAGTATATGTTATCGACAAGTAAAGACGTGCGGCGTATTGATTCTCAGATTACGGCCGATAACTATACTTTTGATACAGTCAAGGAATTTATTTATCTTGGCTCCGCCGTTACCACCAAAAATGATGTCAGTCTAGAGATCAAGCGCAGGATCACTCTTGCCAACAGGTGCTACTATGGTCTCAATAGGCAATTGTAGCAGATACCTCTCTCGTACGACAAAACTAACACTCTACAAGACACTCATCCTACCCGTGCTTCTTTATGGCGCAGAGGCAGGGACCTTATTAAGCATTGATGCAGCAGCCTTGAGAGTGTTCGAGAGAAAAGTACTGCGTAAGATCTTCGGTCCAGTGCGAATTGGCGATGATTACCGCATCCGATACAAAAATGAGCTGTATGAGCTATTTAACGATATGGACGTTGTGCAGCGTATTAACATCCAGCGGCTGCGCTGGCTTGGCCACGTCGTTCGAATGGAGGGGAATGCTCCAGCGAGACGGATATTTGATGAGAGGATTTAAGGAAGTCGGCAAAGAGGTAAACCTTGTTTGTGTTGGAAAAATCAAATTGAGGAAGCCCTGTCATCGATTGGTGTGACCAACTGGCGCCTGGAAGGATGTGTTGCGGCAGGCCGAAATCCGTTAATCGGGTTGTTAATGACCAATTAAGTAAGTAAGTAAGTTTTTGTCCGACATCTGCAGAAAGTCGCCGAAGAAAATTTGTTCATATTTTTTTTTTTTTTTTTTTTTTTTTTTTTGAAGTCGCCGTAGTCTAGTAGGTAGTGTGTTGGCTTATTAGACGCAAAAGCCTGGGTTCGAGCCCCAGGCCAGGCATCAAAGACAAAATACAAAAAGTATTTTTTCGGCGACTTCCTCTCAGTACATTTCTGGCAAAAACTCTGAGAGTAAATAAAAATTGCCATGAAAAGTTTCTCAATAAATAAAAATCTGTCGTTCGGAGTCGACTTTAAACTGTAGGTCCCACCACTCATGTATAAAATTAACACACACAATATAAGTGGTGTGAGAAACTAGGACGTTGTACAATGGGTCAATTCGACCTCCGGGTACTGTACTTGTCTTAATTGACAAGTACACGTCCTCTAACCTAACCTAACCTTCTTTTTTTCGAGATGTCTGACCTGGGGTTTAAACTTACTAGACTACGCTGAGCTCTTCAAATTGAGCGAATGTTGACCGAAAAAATTTTGATGTTCCATTGGAGAAAGCACCAAAAATCATATTTGAAGCCTGGAGACAACAAATAAAATAAAAAATTGATCAGGTGTTTGAACCGAGGCCTCATGTCTAATAAGCCAACACACTTCTTACTTGAATGCCCTTATTCAGTTCCTTAAAACACGCTCTTACCAGACTTTCTTATGCTAAATAAAGTTTTCTATTTCATCTGAAAATAATTGATTTCTTTATACTACACCTTATATTATAAACTTTATTGCTTAATTGAGTTGTAATAGACTCACACACACTGTGTACAGTTCAGACTCATACAACAATAACAAAAACTATAATAAATCGATATGCTTGAGTTAAACCCGTAGTCATGCACAAAAGCAAAAATATGATTTCATCATCAAGCCTTTCAACGAGAACAAATTAATCAAATTCACTATGAAAGAACAAAAAAAAAGAATCATAATAAAAAGGGACAGATGCTATGCTTTTGAGATTTTTAAAATGCCAATCATTATCAAAAATCTTTCTATTCATTTTCTAACAAAAAAAAAATAGAAAAAAAAATCAGAAAAAACACCCATTTTGATGCAATTTCATTTAACAATAATCCATTGTCCTCTTTCAAAGAGAAAATTAATATTTTCGCTCAGAATATTGGTGAATAATGTTGCTTTTCTATGAATCTATTGTTCGGAAAAAAATACAGAAAAAAAATTTCTGACAAAAGAATGAAAATTAAAAATTTTTCAATAACATTACGGGTTGAATATTAAATTTCTGTTTTTATGAAATGAAGTGACAATCATAGGAAAGGGACAACTTAATGGCCTTAAATGGTTAAAAAAGATAATTAGATTAGAATTCCACAAAGAAAAAACGTGCTGAATAGGCCAACCAATAAACAAGTTATTTAACTTTTATTAGTTTGAATACAAGGTGGCGCCAGAGTAATGTCATAATGTTTCCAAATGTCTTTGTTGAGGACACCACGTTACACTTCAGTGGCTTATCTGTACACAATGTTGGATTGTATGTATCCATGTTTATGATACGAACATATCGGATTAAAATTTTTTTAATATGAATAAGTCGCCTTCGCGGTGGTCTAGACCCGGATTCACATTACAGAACTCGAGTGGGATTGCCCTCAAAGAAATTGCTGCCTCAATCTTACTGCATGGGAGGTGGACAGAGGAGCAAATACTGGTAGACTTGAACTTTTTTCATAATCAATTAACCCCTACGACTGTCTTCCAAGCTGAAATCTACTCCAAAACCTTATGTCATTGTACTTAGGTGGTTCATCGGCAGATGTTGCCAGTCGCATTAATAAGGCACGCAATGCTTTTGCCCAACTTAATCCTGTTTGGAAATCATTCGTTAAATCCCAACGTTAAATCCACATTGCCGTACGTTTGTGAAACATGGAATATGGCACCGCGCGATTCCCAGTCTCTTCAGGTATTTGTTAAGAAATGCTTGCGTAGAATCTTGCGTGTTTACTGGCCTTCCGTAATACCCAATGCCCAACTCTGGTCAGAAACAAACCAGCAACCAATTGAGAGGGAAATAAGGAGACGCAATTGGGGATGGCTTGGACACACCCTTCGTAAGCCATTAGATGACATCACAAAGACAGACATAGACTGAAACCCCCAGGGAAGCAGGCGAATCGGGCGACCATCACACACCTGGAAACACCAAATCACAACCGAACTATCCAAACTACGTCTGCAATGGAACGAAGTTAAACATCGCGCTGATAATCGAACTCATTGGAATCAACTTGTTGCGGCCCTATGCTTCCTAGAGGAGTAAAAGGAACATATATATATACACTGTACTTAGTATTGAGACAATTGCATATCAATTCCTGTGATAACAAAGTCCACATGCGTTGCTCAAGGAAATATTGTCATTGTATCCAATACAATCTTAGTCGAGCCTAACCTTGATCATCACTATACATTTTGCAACAAATCAAGTGTTCTTCCAGCGAAGATCTTGACCGTTAAGGTAACCTGCTGGCTTTTATATCAGTCCTACGCGACTATTGTTCTCCTTCGGCCTATCATTACAATTCTCAATTAGTTAGAGAGTGCAAATATAAATTGACGATCAACAGTCTGTTTTCTCTGAGGATAGCTTGTATGACTACCAGGCTACCGGTGTTCATAGGGACCTGATACGACCGAAAGCAGTTTTTCTTCGGCCTCGTCAACTACACATATGGTCAGGACTCAGGACTCTCTTGGACACTCTAGTCGCCGTGATCTAGTAGGTAGTGTGTTGGCTTATTAGACGTAAAGCCAGGGTTCGAGTCCCAGGCCAGACATCAAAACAAAATACAAAAAGTATTTCTTCGGCGACTTCCTCTCAGCAGATTTCTGCCATAAACTCTGAGAGTAAATAAAATTGCCATGAAAAGTTTCTCAAAAATCTGTCGTTCGGAGTCCACTTTAAACTGTAGGTCCCACCACTCATGTATAAAATTAACACACACAACATAAGTGGTGTGAGAAACTAGGCCGTAATCCTGACTGAAGGGTTGTAATGACCAATTATGTATGTATGTAGTTCCCTCTTAGTTCACAACAGAGAGAGACATATCCAGAGTGATAGCTATTCTCACTGGACACTGGCTTACTTACTGTTTGATGACCACTTTCGTAGCTATTACGACTCGGAACAAAAGGAGATAGTTGGATGCTTATCAGATTAGCCCTTAAAAACTACACAGCCCTGCAAATTTGGACTTTTTTGTGCAAATAAGATGGCTCCAGGTGTTCCCGAAGGCATTTTGAGCGCTGAACATGAATCTGGGTTCAAAAACTGATTACAGATCTTCATTCACATTTAAAAAATTCAAAATGGCTGAATGAAGATCTGTAATAAGCGATCCCAAAAACCCCTGATTAACAATTTTCAAGTAAATCTGATTAATTTTGAATGACCTTGACATAAACCCACCCCCTACTTTAAGGGTGCATGCAAACAATTTGGCTTTGGACTCATTTTAAAGAGTTGTCAATTTCTGACAATAACGATGGTTCTAGCACGTCAGTGTTTATCTCTACAATTTTTCAAAAATGACCAAAAACGCTATTTTTAGGGGTTTCAATGTCCTTTTTCTCGAAGAACTGACGTGATGGAAAGTTTTTGAATCCAGATTCGAGTTCAGCGCGCAAAATGCCTCCGGAAACACCTGGAGCCATCTTATTTGCAAAACCCCAGCAGGGCTGTGCTATCACCGTAAAATCTTTGGTGAGTGGTTTTGAATTCAAATCTGCGGAATATCAGATATTGATCCAGAAGACCTATATAACTACTTCAATCGGACCAAATAGATTTCAATTACAAACAACTTTTTACAGATCGAGAGATGTGGAATACATTCATAGTGAAAAAAGGTTTTTTTATATTTTACAGGCATAATTATTTTACGGGCATAATAATCTCTAAGTGAAGTCGTTTATGATGCTTAATTAGTCCATCTTGAATGAAAATATCAAAAGATTTTTGTCTATCCCCCAAAAACTGAATTCTATTTATAAAACCTTTATCTTTATCTCTTACATTGTGATTTGAAATGTAAAGTCGTCATCGTCCTACAGCAAGTAAAAGAAACTCGTTTGACACGTGACAATTTGCAAATGATTTCAACTTTGTACATAAACATGTTCAAGTCATGCTATGTTCGTTGCAACGATTGATTGCTGATATCCAATCGTATGCATCCTGTTTTCTTTAATGCCTATAGATTGTCTTTGATCTTTTTGCCAAAAGTACTGATTTTTTATGCATATTGCATCAAATTCTTGAGAATGTGTAAAAAAATTGACTGAATATTAGCCAAACACACAGTAACAATAATTTCACGCTCTCTATCCGTACATCTTTGACTTCCAATTTCCCATGAATTCTTTGTTTTTCTACGAAACATATATCAAAGTCAAAAATACTTTCAAGCCACTTACAAAAACTAGGGCACTTTCGCCTTGCCTCCTCTGGAAAACAAACATACATAAATTATTTTTTATTTAGGACAACAAAAATTCTGTTTCTAATAAATACTCGTGAGTGTTCCTGCCAACATAAGCTTACAATTAAGAAGACAAACAAATGGCCAGAATCCTGAATTGCTTGCTAAAAGTCTACACAATTAGCCACAGCACGAATTGTGTGACGTTAAATGGACGTGAAATGTTTCAACATTAATTACAATTATTAACAACAACAACAACAATAACAGCAACAACAAATGACAGAATTTTGTTTTTTCAATAATTAATTTTGCTGTTGAAATCAGGTATAAAAGGAGCAAACAGTAGAAAGCAAACGTAAAATACACGAGGGGGGGCACCAAATAAAATACAAAATGATTAATGAAGGTATGATCCTGTGCCTTTTTTCTCATTAGGTGGGCTTTATTAGCCTAAATCGGAATATTAATGGGTATACCTAACGCACTAGTTCACATTTTCATTTTGTAGCATAAAAGCATAAAGTCTTATTGGAAAGAGCTATTAGAGTACGTTACCAAAATGTCCGTTTTTAAATATTATTAAGAAAATGAAAAATCAAGATACTGGTGTTTTGCTTTTACATCGTTTAACATTAAAGTTATAAACAAAAGCTACAACAACAAAACAATACAGTAAACAAACCTGTTTACAAATTATCGTACTGCTTAATATAACAACAAACACCAGCATAAAAAATGGTAAACAGGTAAACAAAAATCCATAAACAACTCTACAAGAATAAATGTAAACAAAATACACAAACAACAATAATGAACTTAAACAACGATGTTTACATTTATAGAGATTTCGAGAAGGCGAAATCACGAACATTCGCCTTCAAGAACAGTCATCAGACTGTTTAGCCTGACGTATAAAAGGCAAGGCAAAGCAGGCAAGTGAGTTAGTGAAGTTCAGCCAGTCTTGTGTGAAGACGCGGTGTGTTTGAAGAGAGCAATCGTGGTTTGAAGATCTCTATTACAAAGATCTGTTGAATAATTGTCTAGTAATTGTTATTGTTTATGCAAAGGGTATAAACAAAGGAATAACAAATAAAAGCAATTGTTGTTGTTTACATCAAGTTGTGAACAGTGTTACACAGAATTGTACGAACAAAAAAGAATTTAATTAAAACTAAACACAAAATTTATTTTTATTTTATTTGCAATCTACGAGCTCATATTTCAAACGCTTTTAAAAGGTAAAAACGTAACAATATCAAAATATTTTGGAGAGACTTAAACAAGGTGTAACACTTTATTACGTGCTTGGATAACAAGTTTTTATGAACATCTAGCGTCATGAGTCTAGCAGTTGAAATATGTACATATGCCATCAGTCTCAGAAAACAAAATATGTTGCTGTATCAATTTTACTCATTTTTCCGGTCAACGTCCACTCAATTTAAAAAGCTTAACATAGACGACATGCTTCTGAATTCACCATATGTATACAGAATATTTGCATCTAGGATATCCTGCTAAATGCGTTTTTTTTTTATTGGCGTAACTAACTGATGAAAGCGTTAGCGAAACAGAGGTGCTAAGTCAGATCGATATTCCACAAATGGCATGTTAGACAAATGAAGTAGGTAAGATAATCCATCATGGTAAGCACCCGTTCTTTAGTACTACAGACAGGGGTGACATGTCGTAAGTACACACAATGATGTCGATGTCGCCGGCAAATGCAAACCACTGGATAGATTTTTAAAAAACATGAACACTATGATGAATCATAGCCTTCCGCACGACACTCTCCATGACAAAGTTAAAGTGAAAGCATGATAAGAAGTCACCTTTTCAGAAACCGTAGATTCACAAAGCTCCTTTTCTACCTTACATAGCAAGAGCTGCTCAACGCCATATTACACAGTCTCATAAGCATCATACGCTCACCGGTCTCAGATATTGCGGTAACAATGCGATACTTTATCGGGCTTCTCTATCTGCTAACTCTCGACCTGTTTGTCATGGTTCTTCACCAGGCTTTGATGTAATATACAGCTACGGTTTACTCAATGCTTTGCTAAGTGGGGTCAAGCGTTCACAAAGTGCGTTCATAAGCGTTTTATATAAAACAGCGAGAAGGTTTATACCTCTATCGATGGGGCATATCAAAGCAGAACAGAATACACTGGGATTACAGTCGTTAATCATGCTTTCTGCTAACAATACTCTCCAAATAATTTTGTGTATGCAACCTACCACAGCTCAACGAGCAGGCAACCAGGCTCAGCAGCCTTGTTGTTTTTATTTCGCTGAAACGCGGTTTGCATCTCGTTATAACTGGATAGGAGGAGTTGGTATTGACATAAACTCAAAACAGCGTAAAGAAGTATCGCCTCTATTACCTCAAGGCCCTTTAAAGATTTGTACCTCAAATATCGTTTTTTCTTTGCAGGAAGATGCTGTGGGATTGAAATATTGTGTCAGGTGCTTAGTCCTTTCGTGCCCGATTTAACTACATACTGGCCTTTCCTGCTTCCTCTGCTTGCTTCTGAAAAAGTGTGTCTCCTCCTACCCTTCTCCGCCCGCTGTAATCCGCAGCAATCACTCGAGGAGTGGCAGGAGCAATGTTCTCATTGGGTGAGGCGCTCTAAAACGTCCGAACGACGGACTTTATTCAATAGTTGAGCGTTAAACTGCTCAGTTGGGCCTTGTAAACGCAAGTCGTGTAAAGCAAAGTCGTGAAGTGTTCATTGCTAAAGTTCTCCGATTGAAGGAATCGTTTCTTATCAGAAACAACTTACATCTTTACACCTGTTGTAAAAGTTGATTTAAGTTTATAGATTCACTTTGCATTCCAGAACAGTCTTTGGTTTATGACGCTACGATAGCATTTTAGACAAACAAGCAATATTTCGAGTTGTTTTTTCTTGGCTTCAGTGGTAATGATAGCAAATTTTCTTGGTTTTGAGTGAATTTTGATGAAATCGAATATAGATTCTGCCATGGGCTTTAATCGAACATAGCCAAAAGCACCTCTTGTCTAAATTGGGTTTTTTGGCCATTTTAGGTTTCTGTAAACGGCTTAACACTTTTTAGAAATGGTACTTCTGAATCTTTTCATAAAAAATTCAGTTTTCTTTAGCAATTATTAGAGAGTAAAAATCTTTTTCTAAACAAGTCGACACACACCATCCTTTTGTCGATTATAAGGCAGCCTTCGATAGCCTCATATGGGATCGTGTTTTTGCCGCAATGTCTGAGCTCGGTATACCTGCGAAGCTGATAAGGCTATGCAGAATGATGTTGAGCAATTCCTGTCCAGTGTCCAGTTGCTTGCGTACGCTGACGACATTGACATCATAGGACGTACCAAGCGAGATGTTACTGCTGCCTTTAGTGCTATTGAACGGGAGTCTACTAAGATGGGTTTGACAGTAAATGAGGGCAAAACGAAGTATATATTGTAGAAAAGTAGAGACATGCTGCGTATTGTATCTCAGATTCCGGCCGATAACTATACTGTCGATATAGTCAAGGAATTTGTTTACCTTGGCTCCGCCGTTACCACTAAAAACGATGTCAGTCTGAAGATCAAGCGGAGGATCACTCTTGTCAACAGGTGCTACTATGGTCTCAATAGGCAATTGAGTAGCAGAGACCTTTCTCGTACGACAAAACTAACACTCTACAAAACGCTCATCCTACCCGTGCTTCTTTATGGCGCAGAGGCATGGACCCTATTAAGTACTGATGCAGCAGCCTTGAGAGTATTCGAGAAAAAAGTACTGCGGAAGATCTTCGGTCCACTACGAGTTGGCGATGATTTGCGAATCCGATCAAACAGTGAGCTGTATGTACTCCTCAACGACATAGACGTTGTGCAGCCTATTAACATCCAGCGGCTGCGCTGGCTCGGCAATGTCGTTCACATGGAGGAGGATGCTCCGGCGAGACGAGTATTTGATGCGGGGATCTGCGGAAGTCGGCGACCTTGTTTGAGTTGTAAGGACCAAGCCCTGTCATCGATTGGTGTGACCAACTGGCGTAGGCGCGCAAGAAGCAGAGGCGCATGGAAGGATGTGTTGCGGCAGGCCGAAATCCGTTAATCGAGTTGTTATGGTCAATTAAGTAATTAAGTTAGTAAAAATCTTTTTCTACAAGATTTTTAAAACAACACTTTGTTCAACAACTGCTTTCTAATAATTCTCTACTACTAGCCCACTGTCTTATTTTATTTTAAAAGTCTTCGTGCAATGTGTATAAAATCAATGAAATTTATTTGCAATTTTCTGCTGTATCTGTTGTATTCATTATTTTATGCATTTTTCTGACACTGTTCTGCCACCAAAGGCTTTCCTTATGGCTTCGATACCTTCATTTGTAATCGATTGTCTGGTGAACTACAGTATGCATGTTGTTGCCTTGTATATATTTACTTTAATAATGCACTTAAATAACCTTCCTTTAGTTTCCTTTCTCTGGCGTTTTGTATTTTATTCCAGTTGTCATTGCAGCTGCGACAGTCATTGCCACTTGCTGTTGTTGTTGTTGTTGTTTTTGTTACAGTTTTTCTTTTACCCATTTCCACCAAAATGTCATGAACATTAACAAGCGAAAGCAAAATAATTTCCATTGACTACAACAGACAACAATACTAACAACACAAACATCTGTTGCCGTTCATTTATTCACTCATGCCCTTGTTTCATTCATTCATTCAGTCATTCACTCATTTAGACACTCTTTCAATCATTCATTCATTCAGAGTCTTTTCATACAGGCAACGCAATTTTCAACTGATTGACAATAAGGAAAATAATGCCATGCCATATAAAAACCGTTAGAAAAATACAATGTTCTCGCATTGGCAGAGTACATACAAGCAGACACATTGACTAAGGCATTCTGCCTTGGAGAAAAGCAAAGGGTTGGCATTTTGTAGCAAAAAGAGAAAATAATCAGGACATTATACTCCAATGATGGTGCTCAAAAAGAGTATGCCGGTATGAGGAATTTATTTGGTGAGAAGGCCTTTTAGCTAAGGCCACATTAGAAGGTCAATGTCTCACCGGCCTAACAATCAAAATGCTGCCATAATGAAACCAATGGAGTGATATCGAGCTGTGGGTTATTTAGTACTTCTTCTAGTAGACAATCTTGTGAAATCCAAGCGCATGTCAATATTAAAAGCAAAAAAAAAATCTTTCTGTTCACATTTCGCACGACTCAATCGGTGATCTCTGAAAACTTGTAATAAAGGCTCCGCCAAATAACTTTTTGTTTTTGAAAATGCTTTAAAAAAAAAATATTTTCTCAAATTTGTGGGGTGCCGTCAAAGATAAGTGTTACGCCGACAAGTAAGAGACAATTGACGCTTTAAAGGACAATATTCGTGAAGCCCTTGGTGAAATACAGCTGCACACAATCGATAATGTGCTAAAAATTGGACCGATCGTGTAGGCTATTGCATGGCCACCCGAGGCAGCCATTTGAATGAAATTATTTTCCATTATTAACCGGAAGGATTGTACTTTCAAATAAAAAAAGAAATTTGAGAAAATATTCAGTAGTTTTTTTTTAAGCATTTTCAAAAAAAAGTTATTTGGCGGACCCTTTACAAGGGCCTTTAAAAATAAATCCTTTTAAGAATATCCTGCCAATAATTGTCTCTCTCCTAACGCTTACAATGCAACGACACACAAATAGCATGCAATACACAAATAGCATGCAATATAGCTTTCTACAGTTGACCCTGCCATAATGCTACAACTTCATTTAAAAATCTCATAACGTTTTTAAATTCCTATGCCTCCTTGGAAAAATTATTACAATTAGAAGAACAGCAAATTATTTCTAATTTCACTTAATCGTATATAACCTTCCATGCTTTTCGAGGACGTACTGTTTATGCCAATAGCAGCGTTACACATTAACAATAGCGAAATAGTGAAATCGAATCGATAGAAATAGAAAATAATATTATCAGAAGTGCTGTCTGTAAAATGTATGTCTTAAGTTCAACGTTTTGCAATTAAAATATCCCCCTTTCGCAGTTACCAACTAAATTCAGATGTCGATGGCAGCGTCGTTCACAGTTGTGTTTATTATTATTGGATTTTGCAGATTGCAAACAAATTGCTAAGGAATCTGAAACAAATGTTAACTTTTAAATACGAAAAGAATGTATAATTTTTTATGAAATAAGAAACATAAGATGTGATAATGTGTCTTAATGATGTTAAAGCAATTGAGGTTTTGGTGAAGAGATATTGGTTTTATAATGAACGAGGCATTGGTGTTTGATGCACTATTGTCTAGTCCTGACTAGTTACTAATATTTTTGTTGCTACTCTTTTACAAACGGGTGTTTTCTAACTGATTAATCAGTTGAATATTTTCCTAAACACATATCAACTGTTAGTCGTAAGCGAAAAAAACCTGAAGGAACACCGAAGAACACGGATATTAGAGGAAATGCATTGGAATGCCGAATTTACCTCTTATGTTACCGTTTATAAGACACAATGGTAGCTAAGGATAGTAGATAAAATACAGCATTCTAACATAGACAGTAGCCTTACAGTATAATGAAAACATACATACATACATAATTGGTCATAACAACCCTACAATCAGGATTACGATCTAGTTTCCCACACCACTTATGCTGTGTGCGTTAATTTCATACATGAGCGGCGGGACCTACAGTTTAAAGTTCATTCCGAACCACAAAAACTTTTCATGACAATTTTATTTCACTCTCAGAGTTTTTGCCAGAAATCTGAGGAAATATTTTTTCAAATTTCGTTTTGATATCTAACCTGGGGTTTGAACCACGGCCTTACGTCTAATAAGCCAACACACTACCTACTAGACTACGGCGATGAAGAGCCAAGGTATGATTAACCGAACGTTCAAGCAACATAACGTAACGTACAGTCATCTTTAGCATACGAAAATAATGCAAATATTTACTGAAATTACATTACGTCTCGAGTAATCGTTCTCATTGCCTTTCACAAGCTCCAAAAGAAAGTGCATTCCGTTAAGTTACGTTACGTTACGTTTATCTTATTCTACCATAAGGTAAACTGAAGACGACTTTTTACTCTACGAGTACTGTTTGGTTATTGTGTATCTAGTTTCTTGTTAAACACAGACTTCGGGCGTTAAAGAACCGACTCCTTCAATTAGATTTTCAGCAAGTTCTGTTCACATATCGTGCATGCATGTATTAACCTGTATTTCCTCTACTCCAGTGCTACACGGGTGGTAAACAATTGCTCCTCCTGCTGCTTTTCCACACAACAGAACCGGACACAGGTACTCATTGCAGTCACATTGACTTGTAAGCACCGCCTGAAAATGTTTATAAACTTTTCCTTTTCAGTTTCATCATTCCTTTTCAGTTTTTCCTCGCACACTAAACCCTCTTGCCTTTCTTCTATTAACTCTCTTTTCTGAATTCCAACATAATACACCACATGAATAGCGATCATCTCCTGAGCGTAGGTCTAAAAAAGCGAAGCTGAAAAAATTTTTGAAATTATCGCTCCCAATTGTAAGTAATCTCAAGTGGCTAAGTTATTAAGTGCGTTATAACATTTCAGCAATGTCTGAGACGTAACTATGTAATTATTAAGAGCAGATTGACTATCAAAAAATATTTTTTTTCTTATATGTATATGTCCTCTTTCGAATAGAATTTCTTTCAATTCCTGCATAGCTTGGCTATTCTCTTCCTCATGGACAGATTATCGATTACACTTACTAGTCCAGACACAAGTAGTCGAAGTCGCCGTAGTCTAGTAGGTAGTGGGTTGGCTTATTAGACGTGAGACCACCAAGTCAGATATCAAAACAAAATATTAAAAAAAAATATATTTTCGACAACTTCCTCTCAGCAGATTTTTGGCAAAAACTCTGAGAGTAAAAAAAATTGCCATGAAAAAAATATCAGACCACGGTATAAACCCTAGCTCAGACGTTTACAATAAAACGAAAATATATTTCTTCGCCTGCTGCCTTTCTGCAGATTTCTGGCAAAAATTCTGAGAGTATATAAAATTGCCATGAAAAGTTTCTTAAAAATCCGACGTCCGGAGTTAACTTTAAACTGTAGATCCCGCCTCTCATGTATAAAATTAACACACACAACATAAGGGGTGTGAGAAGCTAAGTCGTAATCCTGACATGTATACGTGTACGACATTCCAGTAAAACCTCAACATAAATGTGTAGCTATTAAATCAATCTACCGATAGTCAATCTTCTTATCAGAAAATAGTTTTTCTTATTCCTATATGTCCTAGAATAGCTTTCCTTTTCCTTATGCATATATTGTCGATTATACTTACTAGTGCAATTAGGATCAGCTAAACACAAATTCCTTCGCTTGGAAGGCTTATTTGGTTATGGGGGACTTAATTTCATAGATATCTCCAATTACTATTAACTCTCTAGCAAAAGGAAGCATTATTTTCATCAGTACACCATAAAAAGATTATACGCCGATAGATCTTCCCTGGATATATGAATTCAGACAAGAATGGAATATTTAGCATCATATACGATGGCAATGGTTACTATCATCTCTCAACATATAAGTGTGAAGTTTATATTGTAGGACTTTCTAAGTTCTAGAGACAAAAAGTATCGGAAAGAGACTCATGAGAGGTAACATACCATAACACCTTTATTGTAATAGCTTTTACACGATTTATTCCAAATGCTTATAGATTTTTAAGTAGGCCTTATTATTGGGGAGGGGAATTAGAATATTCAATAATAAAATTTCAGTTTCAGATTCTATATTTTTTTTTCTTTTTTTTTAATTCAAAAAACAAGCTAAAAATGGCTGTGGTATCAATGAATTCAAAAGCTTTTTTTAACTGTACGTTGTTCCTATTTGAAATGTCTACATTCCATATACTGGCTAGTAGTCACACTAACAGCCTTAAATAAAGAACCAAGTGAGTTATTTCTGTAAACCATTTATTTATATGGGAAAGGCTCCATCTAGTCTTTATTACCAAGAATCTGAATACTTAGCAAAGGATGGCAATTGCTTCAAGTAGACAAAATGTGATTAGTAATGTAACTGGTTTAGCAACAACATTCCCTAAAGAGCCAACAATCTTCAATATTATAGCAGCATAATGGTTCACAAGTACCATCTCCGTACAAATATTATAAATTGTTGGTATTTAATAAACATTAAACGTTAGAAGATATTGTCTGTGAAGTGTTAAAGTGTGTGTGCGTGTAGAACTTTATGAGTATAATGATGGTATGTGTAGTAAATACTTTTAAACAAAACAAAATTATTTATACAAGACAACACAAGGCAACGCATTCATTAACAGTACACAAATACTTACTACTTACACATACACGTGCATAACAGCAACATTACGTTAACGAACTATAACAGGACGACTCACTAACCTAATTTTAAAACAGAGTTCGCTCTCTCTCTCTGGAAGAGTATTTTAAATATAATTTTGAAAGAGAATTTCGTTTAACCAAATATTAACAGAGCATTGTCTGTTAATTTAGCATTGGCTGTTACATTAGCAGAAACATTCTTTCACAAGCAGTTGGTTTTATTTGTTAAGAGTCCTGTTATTGAGTATTATAAGCGTTGCTCTTAAGATGTTTTCATCCTTAACGTGTTCAATTCAATGGATTATTTTCACTTAATGAAAGGAAATGAGATTTGATGCCATTTCTAAGTATTTACTGCTGTTGTTGCTGTTGTAGTTTATGCAAAATCTTGAATCATTTTTTCCTGTTTTTCCTTTTTTTCTTGGAGTGTACGTTACATCAAGAAAATAGTATTGAAAGACGTTTTCCAATATTTTAAGTTTTTTTTTAGTTCAACACAGTATTTTTATATAAATTGAAAGACAATTTAAATAATAGCATTATACATACGGTGTTCAGATATGCACCTTTATTGCGTAAATCACAATAAACGCCATTATTGAGCTCAATATTTCATATAAAGTTTCAATTAATTATTGCACAATAAATACGCAAATTGTTATAATATTGAATAAAACTTAAAATGCAGCACTGTCATAAGTGTGTTTAGTGCGCATATTACAATTATCCGAACACTTTCTGTCAACAATGACAAACAAAAAAAAAACAAAATAAAAGCCTTATTGTTGAAACAACCATCTGTTTTGTATACCGGCTGTCAAATGAATATTGAATAAGCAGCTGAACTGCGTTATTATTATGTCTGAACACTTAAAATATTGTACTCAATAAACCGAATATAGACTCAATAAAAGTGCATATCTGACCATATTATTAGTCGGTTTATTTAGTGAAATATTTTGAACTTGTGGTGGATTACCGTCGTTAACAAACTCAAACTAATTAACAAATAATACCAAAAAGTTTAAAAGTACTCATTAATTTATAGGGCTTGGCAGGTTGATAGCGTACCAGACAAATTGCATTTTTTTTTACTAAACTTTGTAAAATGAAATATATACGAGAGTCAGTAATTTCCTCACCAATTAATTGTGCCACTATCAAAAGTGCAACTGCCAACAGGAATCTATCTGTTGACTCCTGTCAAATTTTGTACAGGTTGCATCATTTAATTTGTGTTCGATAGCCATTGATAGACCACTATTGCACGATTTAAGGAGATCATTATTGACTAGACTTGACATGCTAAGTTATCAACATAAGAAAGTCTGATGGATTGCTTCGAAGTCGATACGAAGAAAATGAAAACATCAGAACTGTTTCACTACTGCGTCCGAAGCTAAAAACTTGAATACAAGTACTGTAAGGGATTCTTTGCAATTAATGATCGAAGAAGAAACTATCAGAGTTTTTACAGGAGGATCCGAAAGCATAAAAGTTTAAATGTTTTCATGTGAACAGCTGGCTATGAATCCACCAGATTTTCAGCTTTTGTATTATACAGGCAGTAGTAAAACTCCATTTTAGGGGCGCAAATTTACTGACTTACATGACAGACTAGAGCGTCAAAGGTGAATTTATCTTAAAAGTTTGTGAAAATAAATAAAAAATGTAAATTGAAAGATTAAGAAAAGAGCATCCATGGTCTATCCTAATCACCTACAGTATTTTGAGACCCTCGTGCTGGCATACGATGATGGTCACAAACCATCTTCATCTTCTTATTTGCTTCTATTTTTTTTATTTCAATATCATAAATCTCGTTTCCCTAGTTAAACAAACGAGTGGTCGGTAGTCGTAAGTTCTGGGATGATAGGGTTGCCATGTTGCTTTGCCTAGAAACAACCACCTCTCTAAAAATGTATTGGTTTGCCTTTATGACGAACTTTGTTCATTGTACAACTCAAGAAACGACTTTGCTTGACCTTAACTTCCCTATGATGATTGCCTTTAATATTATCCTGTCTAAAGATTCAGGGTTTATGGGGTTTGCTTGTAGAAGAAATCAAACCTATTCTTTTTTCAAAAATCAAAAACCATAATAAAGTTGTTTCTGTTTTTTCTCGGCTTCAAAATACACCACCGCATCTTGCAGGAAAGTAATCATTATTCGAATGACACGAGAATGTCTATCTATTGTACTGCATTGCTGTAAAGTATGGGATTTTCATGTAATAATTTCAAGGTATTCTTGACTCACTGTAGTCAGCGTAGTCTAGTAGGTAGTGTGTTGGCTTATTAGACGTAAAGCCAGGATTCAAACCCCAGGTCAGACATTTCGAACATAACGAAATATGAAAAAATATTTCTCCAGCGACTTCTTCTCAGTAGATTTCTGGTAAAAATTCTGAAAGTAAATAAAATTGTCATGAAAAGTTTCTCAAAAAGAAATCTGTCGCTCATAGTCGACCCACTATTACCTAGCGGCCTCAAGAATCCTTTACACAAGATTGTATGAACTTCAGAATGAACTAAACATGCCTGCAGTGAGATAAGTAGCAATTCTTTTAATAAAAGTGGAAAGAAACAATACAGGGAGGTTGGTCTACAATGTATCTAATGGAGTAAACACTAGTATGGGAATATATCCGTACCAGAGGTCAGCAATGAGTATTCAAAACGATGAGTAGATTCGAATCATACTTATAATTTCTGATACTTATGTATACGCATTCATACTTATTTCAATGTCATGCTCATACTACTCATATTCAAAGTTTGAAATACTCATGGTACTCATACTTAACAATCTCAATCTCTTAACAATCGACTCTCCATGACTCGTCGTATACACGAATCACAAAATGAGTATGATTTGCGAACGAACACTACATACTCACAAGAAGGTTGTGTGTTTGCTCTGTTTGCTGTCTTTGTCTTTCTTCTTTCTTTGTAAATGCAACAACAATTAAGGCTGCAAATTTTGATGAATGATTCGAATCACTCGAATCATTTATGAGTATTATAAGTGCGTTTCTAAATTTATGAATCTGAATCAGTAGGCGTATGAATCAAACATATTTTTGGAATGTTATGAGTTTGATGACAACGTTGTACTCATACTCATTGCAACTTGTATTTATAAATCAATGTTGTTCTGAGTACGAATGAATCAGAGTAGTTGGAATTTATAACTAACGACTCACTCATATTCAAAATTTCATGAGTACTTATGAGTAGCGAAAAAGCGATTCATTGCTGATCTCTTCCGTACTTACTTACTTAATTGGTCATTACAACCCCTCAGTCCGTATTACAACCTAGCTATTCACAATATTCTTATTGCGTGAGTTAATTTAATTTATAAGTAGCAGCACCTACTGTTTAACCTCGACTGTGAACGATAGATTTAGGAAACTTTTCAATACAATTTTATTTACTCACAGAGTTTTTGCCAGTAGACTGCGGAGAAATACTATGTTATTGGATACCAATTTATATCCAAATTAAAAATCTTTTTTCCACCATTTGTGTCATAAAACCAAATATGACTTGACCAATATGACTGTTAACAAAAAAAACCACCGATTGCATTTAATTTATTTTCCACTAAATTGCCTTCATTGTGGAAAACAAACAAATGAGAAAGAGAAAAATTAAAAAAAAGTGAAAATTCTTGAAAAACAATTCATTTTATGACATTTTCATCCTGGTCATGATGACTGTCAAATGAGATTTTAACACTCAATTACGGCAGAAAAAACAGAAATAAACGACGAAAGTCCATAAAAGAAAGTAAAATTGAAATCATTTAAATGTTTTCAATTTTTCCTTAAGAGCCACTCACTATTTATGGAAGATTTACCAAAAAAAATCGAAAAAATTGGAAAAAGAAAACAAAAATAAGACACAGAAAAGGAAATGAAAAAAATGGAATTTTAATTGAGTTTTACATTGTACCACTACCTTGCAGTGTCCATCCGAGACGGGTTTTAGATGCTATGGGTTGACCTCGCTTACCTTCTTTTATTTTTAAGGGGACAGCTACCCTCCAATTATTGAGGCCTATGAGCACCATCGGCTTAGCATTCTTGTAAGACTGTATCGGCAAACCTTTCAAGTATGGGTAGTCAACGGCGATGTCTTTGAATTCAATTGACTGTAAGGGTAGTCCAAGATTATTTACCGTACGCACATCGTGTAGAGTAAACCTATTGTCACATTTAGCGCCAGACACTTCTAAGTCAACTTTGACTGAATTTTGCTCTGATCGAGTTGTATCGCCAGTCCATTGTAGCTCCAAAGGCTCTCTTTTACCGGTGAGACCAAGCTTTTCAAAGAGACACTTTTCCATAAGGGTGACAGACGAACCTTCATCAAGAAATGCAAATGTCTCTGTGCAAGTACCATTATAGTGTATGCGGATGGGCAAAATCCTGAAGCACTGTCTTCCTTGGCTGTCATCGTTATGAGTATTTACATTTCCATTGCCACCTTGTGCCACTGTTTGAATTGCATTATGAGTTAACGATATTATGTCCTTATGCAGCAAAGGGTGATGATTTGCTGAGCAGTTGCTTGTGCCACATACCTTTTTTGAGAAACACTTACGACGATGTGCATTCAAACACCGCCGGCATAATTTGTTCTGTTTTACAAAACTCCACCTTTCATCAATACTTAGAGACTGAAATTCACCACAGTTTTGGATTTTGTGTTGTTGACTTTTACAGAGGCTACAATTTAGTTTGCTTTGATAAGATGGCTCCGAATGAGTATGTACAGAAGCTCCTTTTTTGGTTACTAAAGGGGACACTACCTGGCTCGCTGCGCCTGCTATATTATAAATCCAGTCGCTAAACGCTTTTACAACTGGAACCTTTTCATTTTTCGGATGCATTGCCCAATTTAATTTGTGGCTGTCGGGTAATTTATTGACCAGCGTTTTCACGAGCAAGGGATTGTTCAAATGAGCCGTTAAATTACACGCCTCCATTGTCGAGCAAATATTTTTAACGGTAAGTGCATACTCAATGATATTGTCAAGCCTATCCTTTAGTGGTGGTATTTTTATAACTTTGTCTATCATGCTATCTAGTATATGCTCTGGACGACCAAAACACATTTCCAGAGTCTGTATTATTTCGTTTACCATTGATGGGATAAGTAATTTGTTTTTCACTAATTCTCTGGCGCGCCCACGAAGACATGACTGCAATCGCATCAGATTTTCACCATCTGTGTAGCCCGCTATGTTCGTGCTGTTTCTAAAGTTGCTAATGAATAGGGGCCAGTCTTCTGGGTTGCCGTCGAAAGTGATTAAATCTTTGGGTATAACTTGTCTAGCGGCTATTTGTGCTACATTAGGCTGGAAATAGGAAATATTAAAGGAAGAATTTGAACTTTGACATGCATCACCTTGTCTTAGGATACTATATTTTTTTTCCAAGTATTGTCTTTCAAGCTCCTTTTCCTCTTCAAGCATCTGCAACTTCAATTGTGTTTGGGAAGACGGAGAACCGAACGACGTGCTTGGACCGCAATGAGAGCCAAAATTTTGTTTTGCACATTTGTCATTTGTCGTTGCCGCTGACGGAAAAACATTTCCCGCTACCGGATTTTTCATTTCATATCCACCATTATTCAAATTAGATGGCTGAAGAGATTTTTCCCCTAACGATGAACCAGGTACATCTGAGAGAGGTCCTTGTATTCGGCCGGCTGGAGATGACGTTGTGTGTAGCCCAGCGGTAAACTCCGATGTTGCACTTATGGGCGGCTGTGTTTGTGGGGCCACGTTGGAGACACTATCTTTACCACCTACGCAAGAGCAATTCCAGCTCATGTTCGCAATATTGCTATTTACTCCAACGCACTCAAAGTGGTACCACTTATCACACGAGTCGCACTGAACCATTCGCTCCGTGTCTTTTTGTTCACATTTGTTACAATTGAAATCCGTTTCTGACATCATTCACTTTATTTATATGCGAAACTAGACTTTGATTTTATTTTCTTAATCCACAATTGTGTGCAAACAAAGTGCTTAATTTTGAGACACTATTTAACTTAAGGTGTTACTGACAATAATTACTTTCTTATTTTTCTTAATTTGAAAAAGTTTTTTTTCTCTAATTCTAAGGCTATCGAATGGTGTTGTTTTAACTGATGTGGCTTAAAGGTTCAAGAGATATGAATGCACGTGTGAGTGTAAAGCAAAAGATCAATAAGTCCTGGAATTAAAAAAAAAAAATAATTCCATTAAGCATGTTGCAAAAAGAAAGGAAATAAGAAAACTGTACACAATGTATGTGTAACTAAAAGTGTAAAATAAAACAAAGAAAAAATGGAAAAGAAAAGGAAATGAAATATAAATGTTACGTACCTAAAATAGATGAATGTTTGTAGTAAATGAAAAAGATTGTAAAAGTTCCGAAAGGATTTCTTTCTTTACTTACAACATACGCGTGTGTGCCTCTATAAATATCGAAGCACTTAAAGAATGTTTATGTATGAGGGTTTTTTACTTGCATGTGGGTGTGCATGTGGGTAATAATGCATTAACAACATCCTTTAAAAAACTTTTAAAGTTTTTTTCTGCTCTTCCTTCTTCCTTTTTTTTTAAAAACAAGAACAATTAGAAGAGAATTAATGGCAGAGCACATACCATATACGCCTGTTGTTCTTATTCTGTGCCATTAGCTGAAAGTTGAAAGCTGAAAAGCTGCTAAAAACTAAGTTAAAGGAATGAAAGGATACAGAAATTTAGAGAAAATATTTTTAATTTTCAAAGTCTTAGTTTGGTAAATAAAATTAAAAGATTTAAAATAAACTTCTCCAAAAGAAAAACAAAATCAAAGCAAATGGCATTAGAAACGGAAGCTGTTTTAACTGTGATACATACATACATACATACATAGTTGGTCATTAC
The DNA here is from genome assembly GCA_932273835.1 of Sarcophaga variegata. NCBI lineage: Eukaryota > Metazoa > Arthropoda > Insecta > Diptera > Sarcophagidae > Sarcophaga > Sarcophaga variegata. The sequence goes on from OW026362.1 coordinate 68,856,068, forward strand.
AATCTTTCAGTCAGGATTACAACCTAGTTGCTCACATCACTTATATTATGTGTGTTAATTTTATACATGAGCGACGGGACCTACAGTTTAAAGTCGATCCCGAACAAGAGATTTTTGAGAAACTTTTTCATGGCAATTTCTATTTACTCTCAGAGTTTTTGCCAGAAATCTGCTGAGAGGCATTCACCGAAGAAATATTTTGTCATATTTCGTCTTGTTGGAGATGTCTGACCTGGGGTTTGAACCGTGGCCTCACTTCAAATAAGCCAACACACTACCTACTAGACTCCACAGTAATAGTTTTGCTTAATCAAAGGTTAGTTGAAGACATACATATGTATAGAAGCGCCTTGTAAAACCATCTGTGACAATGCCTCAGAGCTAGTTCATAGTCCAATTTGATCGGTCTCGACAATTAGTACAGAGGCTTTGTCTGAGAGCTCTCCTCCCATGAAACAGGATGAAAACTATTGGGTCTTCCAACAGGTACTTTCAAACTTTGTCAGTTGCAAACAACCATCTTTTTAAAGCTACATTCATACATACATAATTGGTCACAACAACCCTTCAGTCAGGATTGCGACCTTGTTTCTTACGCCACTTATCTTGTGTGCGTTAATTTTATACATGAGTGGCGGGACCTACAGTTTTAAAGTCGACTCCGAACGACAGATTTTTGAGAAACTTTTCGTGGTAATTTTATTTACTCGCCGAATTTTTTATTAAGTCGCCGAAGAAATATTTTTTCATTTTGAATTCTGACCTGGGGTTTGAACTGTGGCCTTATGCGTAATGAGTCAACCCACTACCTACTAGACTACAGCGACTTCGAAGCTACATCCGTCAATTAATTATCATTTGTTTTACCAAATCGTAATATGCGTTAAGACATGTACCATAGACAACACCGTGTGTTCAGTAAATGGGCTCTAACGCCCGTGCCAACGGTTTTCATCTAAAAATCATCTTCACCGATGGGGCTCATGGAGGCTTCATAGGTCTATATTTCTTTGAGAATTACGTTGAGTCGATAGTTAGCAACTTCTTTTGGCATGAATTAAACGATCAGGACACCAACGACACGTAGTTTTAAAAAAACGACGCTACGTGCACCACAGCTCATGCAACATTGAACATAATATGAACTAGCCACCGAGATCGTACGATTTAAGCCCGTTAGACTTCTTTTTGTGAGGTTTTCTTAAGCCGCAGATGTATGCGAATAAACTACAAACCACAGCAGTCCCCAAAGTCAACATAATCCATGTAGTCGTTCAAATCTAGTCTGAGTTATGCGCCAGAGTTACGGAAAATTAAACATTTCGGATGCACTCTACCCAGAGAAGCCGTCTGTATTGCAACGTTTTTATATATTCGTGGCTAAATGGCTGCGCTAATAAGCACTATTGCCGTACATAAGGTGAAGACAATGCTCAATACTTACACTCATTAAAATTGAGTATTTAGCGTAGTTTATACGCTTGAGACATGCGTATGTCTTATGTATGTCTTTCATAATGAGCAAAGAGCTGCAGTTACGTTGAATGGCAGACGCTATCGAGTTAATTATGTTGACTGAATTTTTTTTTCAACAGCTAAACAACAACAGTATTTGGTTCCAAAAATATGGTAGAACTTTCCATACAGCGCACTTAACATACGATGTATTACCAACTCAATTTGGTGATGTATTTCTATTCACTGGCCTGCCAACGTTTGAGCGATGTAATGTCTTTGGATTACTTTTTAAGGAGCTATCTTAAGTCATTTTTTTATACCGACAAACCGGAAAATTTTGAAACAACGGAACCCAATATTCAGGCCATACATACATACATACATAATTGGTCATTACAAACCTTCAGTCGGGATTATGGCACAGTTTCTCACACCACTTATGTTGTGTGTGAACGACAGATTTTTCGAGAAACTTTTCATCGCAATTTTATTTACACCCAGAGTATTTACCAGAAATCTGCTGAGAGGAAGTCATCGAAGAAATATTTTTTCATATTTTCGTTTTGATGTCTGACCTGGAGTTTGAACCGTGGCCTTACGTCTAATAAGCACTACCTATTAGACTACGGCGAATTCAAGCCACACGTCCAGCTTTATTGGAAAAAGCAGTCAAAAGTTTGAGTGATTCAATAGACCATGAAACTAATTGCCAAGGCGGACGACATGTGTCTGAGAACATGTTTAAAAATTAATACTATGAACTTATCTACAAGATTATAATGAAAAAAATTCATTCCAAAAATACTTCAGTGTTGCATCATCATTTTAAGTCCTCAAGCGCCTTAAACAAAAAACATCCTACACAATGGCATTTGACGTCAATAGCAAAAATTAAATAATTTACACATTATGGCATTACGTTTGAGTAACGAACGTAATATTTAGAAAAAATGATACAAAAAAAACCCGATGTCTTAAAAGGTTTTCAATTTTTATATCTGCAGCCTTATTAAAATCCATTTATAGCGCTTAAAAATTTGTCTACAATGTTATCAGTGGAGTACAAAGCAAAAAAAACTTAAGTCAAAAGGAAAATGATTGATAACAAAACAAATACAATTACTTCGGTTTTCTTAAGTCTGATAAAAAAAAATAAAAAAAACAAAAGATCCCATTAGTTGCACAATAATAGGCCTTGTTTCTATTGTCCGATATGTTTTTCTCCATTTTTTTGTTCTTGTATTGGAAATTAATTTTCTGGTTTTCCACAAACAACTTTAGCAACATTAACATCAACAACCACAAAAACATTTACATTAGAACAGCAAGGAAAATAGAAGAAAATAAATGAAGAAATAAAATTAATGTCATGACCTACTTTTCAATCATTATAATCATCATCATTATCACTTGCAGCCTTGAAGCAGACTTTAAAAATCCAGAATTTTTTTGTTAAACAAACAATAAAGCACTCTTCCCCTTTAGAAGCGTGTGTTAAATGTGCATGTATACGTGTGTATTTAACTAAACAGTAATTTAAAAATATTTTTCTGCAAAAACAAAAATTAAAATTCCATAACAAAACTATTCAAATAGAATTTTAAGTTGAAAAAAATTTTTCATGTTGAACATTTCATTTAAACAAATTACACAATGGCCATCGACTATTACTATAGTAAGAGCATAAGATATGGTCAATAACGACCATACTATACGCTCTACATGCTTAAAACCAAGCAATTGCCAAACTTGGATTTATTTAATTCATCGTCCATAAAGGTCCGCTTAAAAACATCTCGATTTGATACTATTCAGTTACGTTTCGCAATGCTAATTCGATTACACGAACTACTAAATGACCGTAGCAATGCCAAGTCTTCCAACAAGAACTTTGGTACTTTAACAGTTGATAACGACCATATTGGTAAAGCTACATCTGTCAAGTACACATATATAATTGGTCATTATAACCCTTCAGTCTGGATTACGACCTAGATTCTCACATTATTCACTCACTCACAACACTCTCACGTCATTTTATGCATGAGACTGTAGGTCCCAGTTTAAAACCGACTCTGAACGACATATTTTTAGGAAACTTTTCATTGTAAATTTATTTACTCTCAGAATTTTTGCCAAAAATCTGCTGACAGGACGTCGCTAAAAAAATATGTTCTCATATTTCGTTTTGTTGGAAATGTCTGACCTGAGGTTTGAACCGTGGCCTCAAGCCAACCATGGCCTAACAAGCCAACATACTACCTACTAGACTACGGTGACTCTGTCAAATAAGTTGGCATTTACTTCGCCTGTTTTGACAAATCACCATGGACGGATAGATAAAAACCAGAAATAACAACATGTGTTCGCTGAATGAACTCTGCAGCAGTTGGCAATTAACAATGACTTCAATCGAAAATAATGTTCAGCTCTGAGACCCATTTTAGGATGAACAAATAAAATTTTCGAATATGATCCACATCCACATGACTTCCAAGAATATCTAATGCACTTCGAAAAAGTCTCTTGTTTAGAGTGGTTCTTGGGTTGATCGATATTTCTTTGAGAACAACGTTTTCTAGTAAACGGCAAGCATTACAGGTCGCTGATTACAGACTTCTATTGGACTGAATTGGATGATATGAACACTAACGACATAGATAACGCTGCGTGCCACATAGCTCATGCCACATTAAATATTCTGCACGAGCGATTTGAGAGCATGCTCATCGTTCATGGAAGAATTTGACCCCGCCTGAGTTTTTCTTGTGGAGTTTTCGCAGTCCTTATACACCAAGGTATATCGGTTATCGGCGTAGTTTAGTAGGTAGTGTATTGGCTTATTAGACGTGAAGCCACGGTTCAAACCCCAAGTCAGACATCTTCAACAAAACGAAGTTTGAAAAAATATTTCTTTGGCAACTTCCTCTCCGCAGAATTCTGGCACAAACTCTGAGAAAAAATAATTGCCATGAAAAGTTTGTCACAAATCCGACGTTCGGAGTCGGCTTTAAACTGTAGGTCCCATGACTCATGTATAAAATTAACACGCACAACATAATTAGTGTGAGAAACTATGTCCTGACTGAAAGGTTGTAATGACCAATTAGGTATAAATGTATGTATTGCACTGAATTGGATGAAATGCACGCCAACGACATTTAGTTTCAAAATGACGATGCTACGTGCCGCATAGCTCATGCCACAGTGAATATTGTGCACGAACGATTTGTAGACATGTTCATCTCACATCGAGAGATTCAGCCCCATTAGCCTTTTTCATTTGGAGTTTTTTAAGTCTCAGGTGTATGGGAATAAGCCACAAACCACAGCGGTCCTCAAAGCCAACATAACTGATGCTATGGATCAAATTCAGTCTGAGTTAGGCACCAGGGTTAGGGAAAATAGAACATGTCGGATGTACTTCACCTAGAGAAGCTGTAGCGGGCGTTTGAACGATGATATATTGATTCAAACAAAACTGAACCCAGTTTAGAATGAAAAAGCACCAACAAGACTGGTTGGTTATTCAACAGAAGAGTCCAAACTGAGCTGAGTTTGAGATTCTTATGTTAGGTTATGTGGCGGACCCACTCAAAGGATAAGTTTCCACTTAGACCAGCATTTAGGCCCATTTTGATACCACAATTAATTCTAACCGGGAGTAAATCATTCGCTGGAGAAAACCATCTGGAGTCCAAAATAAATCCATTGAATGAGAGGTCAGAAATCTTCCTCTGTTCAAAACAAGAACAGAGCAATAGCACTTGAGATGCAAGACAATCTCTTCCTCCTCTTCAGATCCACAACGCCAGCAGAAGTCATTAGTTGGAATGCCGAGTCTTTCTTTGTGTGCCATTTGTTGCGTTAATCGGTAACTAATTCCTGCAAATTAAAGTTAATCCTTTAACTTCATTTTAATTGTTCCAAATTCACAACCAAAAATCCGATTATAAGAGGATTTTGCAATTAACGTGTGCTTTGTTAAATTCAAATTTTTATACTCGTGCTAGTGCTCAAACAGAAATAAAATTTTTTTTTTGTCATTTCCTTTGTAGGTTCATATAGCTGCAATACACACCAAGCGATTATATACAACTGGCCTCAATCCTAATTCTGTCACGAATGCCACAGTTCGTAATGTGCAGTAGTATATGTAGTGCAACAGAAATTTGAATTTCTAATTTTGTTGACCAATTTTTTTCTTTTTCCTTTGAACCAGTCAACCAGCCAGCCAGCTAGCTAGCTAGCAACAGGCTATAGGAAATACCAAAGGAACCACTTTTTCTATGTAATTTTTGAAAAATTAAAAATCATAGCGTAACCCTTACCACCCTCTTTCTCGGACTATTGCAATTCATTTGTATGCAATACAAGTGCATGGAAAATCTCAAAGGCTACACATGAATGGACTGTAACACACACTCAATGAAAAAGCAAATTTAAATGGACTACAGGAACTAAATAACTGTGAATACATTCATGCACATACAACATGGGGGCAAGTATAGTAAACCGTTATTGGGTTACTGCTGCTGCTTGTATGCGTGGCTCAATGTTAATGTGGAACATAATTTTGGAATCAAATGGATATTCAAAAAATGTGTGTAACGGGAATATGCGAATTGTCTCCACTTTTTGGTTACCGCCCTAATGCCATTCCTTACTTACTTACATGCAGGCAAAACAGAAAATAGAGGAGCGTTCGCACGTAGTATACAAATAATGGCAAACGACGCTAATTGTATGAATTTTGATGATAATCACTGTGTTCATATGCACACACGTTATCTGCTTCAACTTTTATGTACTTTGTTGGTGTTTTTTTGGTTTCTTTCATCTAATTTTTAGGAAAATGTGAATTCCAAAAAAGTCTTCAATAAATTAAATGATAAATTATGGTTTCCGTTGTAGATATACTGCAGTCAGTCAGTCATTCATATTCATTTCGTTTAGTTTCTCTTCTACTATAATTAATGAATGTGTTGTTGTTGTAATATGAAACAAAACTGAATGCTTTTAATCATTTAAATATTTTAAACATTTTGTTTTTAATATTATAAATAACACTTGGGGTAAGAAATCTACGAATTCATTTCGAAATCAATGAATTGAGCAGACAACATGTCTTCTTTCGAAGAAAATAAGAATAAAGGGCCTAATAGGCAACCTTTTTAGTACTCTACACCATGGGCAAAGCTAAATTTGACACGTTAAATTCGTATTTAAGTATTATATACATACATGATTGGTCATTACTACGACCCAGATTCTCACATCTGTCTACCAGGTAGTGTGTTGACTTAGTAGACATGAGGTCCCAGTTCAAATCCCAGCTAACAGACATCGCGAGCAAAACGAAATATGAAGAAATATTTCTTCGGCGACTTCCTCTCAGCAGATTTCTAGCAAAAACTCGGAAAGTAAATAAAATTCTCATGGAAAAGATTCTCAAAAATCGACGATAAACTATAGATGCCGCCATTCATGTTTAAAATTAACACACATAACATGGGTGGTGAGAAAAGCTAGATCGCAAACCTGCCTGATGATTGTAAGTAAGCCAGTTAAATAATTAAGTAAGTATTTACAGAGATATTAAGGTAAAGTCTTAATGATATTCCCTCACAAAGGCAGCAAAGCAGTGCAATAACTGCTAGTCTATAGCTTCACAAAGCCGATGTTAACCACGTTCAAGCTATCTTGACTAACGACCACAATGAAGTCAAGTTTTCATTGATTGTTCAGATATGTGAACATGAAGAACCATTGTTCTTGGGCTGTAATAATTGTTGTAAAATACACGAAAATCAATTACACCCATTCCATGGCGTAGTGTTTATACTGGAAGTATCATTAAAATTAATTTTTCTGAAAATGCTGCAATGCAAACGACTACATGGCGCTACAGAACAATGTTGAACGATTTTCTTCTATCTCAAGCAGGGAATTGGGGCTGGAGAACATATGGTGCCAATAGAATAAAGCAAAGACTTGTTCGTTCTTCCCTTCAAACGAATCAATTGTATTAAGTGCAGGTCTAATGTTATGCTGTGACCTGTTTCAGCATTTAATAATAGATAAGCAGACTCTTCTGGTTCCACCAAATACAGATGTTAGGATAAGAATTTTTTCCCGTATTATTTAAATTTGTAATGAATCAAGTTTTATACTCATTTTTTCTTTATACTATGAATAGTTTCCTGACATATTGATGGTAATCAATGAGAGTTATACCTCAAAACCCCAAAAACAATTGTAATGACCTCATTTGCAATCATACCAACTTTGATTTTCTTTGCCGCTGATTCGCACTGTGATACATATTGTCTTGACTGCTCTTTGATCTCTGGTATGCTGTATGTTACCTCTACGGTAATCAAAGACCATGAAATGCTGTCATTATTGTCATACCTTTTGTAAGTTTGTGGCTCAATATGAACAAATGTAGGGAAAACTCTGTCATACCCAATCAATATCAAGACCTATGGCATCCACAACCTCTCAGTCGTACATAACCATATTATTCAGGGTTTTTAAGTTTTTCCAGACCAGAAGTAAAGACTTCATGGCTGGCTTCCAAAATGTCTCAATACAAAGTTTGTATGCAGTTCTACTACGGTATATAAACAATGTAGATATACAAAGTAACCAAACAATGCATCAACTATAAATCCGATGCCTGATTGCTTTTTGACTGCGTTAAAAATATACATTGACGACGTTTTGAAATAGAATACATAGTATATATTTTGTACAGCGGCATTATATAACACGATACTTTGTTCAAACACAAAGCAACTAGCATTTTGGAAGGCAGCCCATCTGTGCATATAGAATTTTTCGTGGTTCTTTGGTCACAACGAAATGCATTAAACGAGCTTTTTGGCCATTGAAACTGATGATAAAGAGCTTAGATACTAGTAAAGAACTGCTGCTTTGATTCGGAAAAAAGATTGTGCTTAATAGGCGAGGAAAATTCAAAAATGTCTTCTGTACCTTCTCGAATACGTGATAACACAGCTATTGATAGCACAATAGCTAACAAAAACAAAGTAGATTACTCAAATTTTAACAAATAGAACCGAGAAAATCAAAAAATCTCAGGCTCTTCAGTCCACCCAAGCCACATTCATCTCTTTTTTCGGAAAACTAAAACAATCGGAAATTTCTAACTAAATTGGCAATTCTTCTGGGGAGGCATTATCGATGTGTGATTCCCATGGCACATAGGAATTCCATCCATCTAGATCTTACTTGCTCAATTGTTCATTACAACTCTGTAGTCAAGTTTACAACCTAGTTTTTTACACAACCCGTGGTGTGTATTAATTTTACACATGAGTGAAGGGACATACTGTATAGGGGACCTATAGTCGATGCCGAACGACAGGTTTTTAAAAAAGTTTTCTTTGCATTTTTATTTATTCGTAGAGTTTTCATCAAAAGTCTGCTGAGAGGTAGTCACCGAAAAAAATATTTTGTTTCGTTCAAGATGTCTGATGTACTATTGTACTAATATTTATTGAAAAAAGATCGCCATACTTGAAATTCTTACGTCTATGCTCTCTTCCTTGTCCTATGTTTCATAAACAGTCCAACGACAACTAATTTTGTGCCTAAATGAGGTAATTGCCTATGTAAACCCCTCCCCCCCCCGTCCATTGGACTTAAGCTAATCTAACGTACTTGTACTTGTGAATAAATGAGACAAATCATCACAAAATTTATTTCCATCATTCATGTCGAAATAAAATTTCAACAAAATTATCTGCGCAAGGAATCTAATCAAAATCAATGTGTATGTCCCCTGGAGTTGTAAAGTGTCGTAAAGTCGTTTTTGATGTTTCAATTTTATGACTCTTACTAGATGTATTTAATAAAAGAAAAAAAATAGAAATAAAAGACAGTCAATAACAATGAATGCGACCTTGAAAACACAGAAAACACACAGAGCAAATGCTCAAATGCCGATAATATGTATGTACATACAAACAAATAGATGCCGATGTTATTTTTGGATATGTTTTTGGAAATGCCATTAAAACTACAATTTTTTTTGGGATCATTTCTCATTCATTCGCAGAAGTTTAAGGTGCCGGTAATGACGTCAATTATAAGCCGCTCTTACAGATGATAATATTGATGTTTAAGATTTTTTTATATTTTTTTTTTTTGTGGATTTAAAATATTTTATAAATTATTGTCGCACCTCGTTTTATGTGAATGTATGTTTGTTTATGTCTTATAAATAAGAATATTTTGTATTTGTATTCAAACGTCATGCCAGCAAGTCAATCAGAATTACAGATAAACATCAAATTTAACAATGAATGCGAAGAAAAACAAAATTTTTTTGCCAATTTTTATGTCCAAAAGAACCGTAAAAATTCGAAATGTAATGAAGAGCATAATCTGCCAGTAATTGAAAGTGTTTTGATTTGTTTGGCAAATAAAAACAGGTTGAGAAACAGGTTGGGAAACAGGTTGTCATATACACACATAATTGGCCATTGGAATCCTTCAGTCAGGACTATGACCTGGCTTCTCACACCACTTATGTTTTGTGTGTTAATTTTGTGCATGAGTGGCGGAACCCTCAGTTTAAAGTCTACTCCGAACGACACATTTTTGACCAACTTTTTATAGCAATTTTAATTTATTCTCAGAGTTTTTGCCAGAAATCTGTTGAGAGGAGGTTCGAGATGTCTGACCAGGGGTTTAAATCATGGTCTCACGTCGATTAAGCAAACACACTATCTACAAGACTACGGCGACTTTAATTTGATTAGACATGAGAGTTAATTCATGTGGGTGGCAGTGTATTCAAACATATTTGTTACACAGTGTTTTAGCCGACAATAATTTGTTTTTCAAGTGGTTTATTTTCTTTTTAAACTAAAATGTGTAATAATTTTGGGTGTTTTTTATGCAACATTTCTATTTCTATGCCATGTTTCCGTTACAGCCACACACAACATTTTTGAAGGGGTTAACGTCTTATTTTGTTAATGAAACTTTTATTCATTGCTTACATAATTTTCGCATAAATTGTATTAAAACCACAAATAATTTAATAAAATTTTTAATATTCATATACGAATATATTAAAGCCGCAATAAAACAAAATGTAATAAACTTTTGAAATCTCATTCATGCTGCGGGAGCGGCATAAATTAAAGACAAGATTAGATTTCAACATTTTTATTCATGGAAACTATTCAGAGTTAAAACAAGAGTGTAAAACGTGATTCATTATAAATTTAGATAACACGAGAAAAAAAAATCTTATCGCATCATCTGTCTTTGGTGGTACTAGAACCGCCCCATTACATATTTTTAACTGCTGAAACAAGTCACAGCATAACACTAAACCTGCACTGAATACAATTGATTCGTTTGGAGGGAAAAATGAACGAGTTTTTGCTTCTTTCTATTTTGCACCATATGTTCTCTAACCCCAATCCCCTACTTGAAGTCAAAGAAAATCATCAAACATTGTCCTACAACGCCTTGTAGTCACTTGGACTGCAGAATTTTCAAAAAATATAATTTCAATGACACTTGCAGTACAAAAACTACACCATGGAGTGGGTGTAACGGCTTTTTACAACAATTTTCAGTATCCTAGAACAATAGTTCTGCTTATTGACATATCATATCAATGATATCAATGAAGACTTAATGTCTTCGTGGTCGTTATTCAAGATAGCTTGAGCGTAGTTAACACCCGTTTATCGGATCTATTGCCTAGCAGCTATTGCACTGTTTGCATTAAATCGAAGTGAGCCCTATAGATATGAATGTCAGATTGTATGAGTAAACATCATTAAGTCCTTCACTTAATAAATACTTAGTTACTTGCTTAATTTTCGTACTTACAACCCTTTAGTCAGGATTACGACCTATCTTCTGTCGCTGCCCATGTTAATTTTATCCATGGATGGCGGCATCTACAGTTTATAGTCAGTTTTTGAAAAACTTTTCATGGCAATTCTATGTACTCTCAGAATTTCTGCCAGAAATCTGCTGAGAGGAAGTCACCGGGGAAATATTTTTCATATTTCGTTTTTTTCGATATCTGAGCTGGGGTTTTAACAAAGACCTCGCGTCTAATATGCCAAGACACTACCTACTAAACGCTCCCACTTAATACTCAACCGTCTGACACTTCGATTGATCGATTTTTCCAGGTGATAATCTACAATTGCAATCACTGACGAGGTACATTCAACGACATACATGCATAATTGCTCATAAAAACCCTTTATTCAGGATTACAACCTAGCTTCTCACACCACGTATATTGTGTGTTAATGTTATACAGAAATGGTGCGAACTACAGTTTAAAGTCGTCTCTGAATGACAAATTTTTGAGAAACTTTTCATGGCAATTTCATTTTACTCTCAGAAATTTTGCTAGAAATCTGTTGAAGAACTATTTTTTATATTTCGTTTTGTTGGAGATGTCTGACCTGGGGTTTGAACCGTGGCCTCGCATTTAATAAACCAACATACTACCTACTAGATAAGGGAGGCTTCTCGTTAAATACTGCCAATTAATACTCAACTGTCTGGCACTTTGATTGATCGACTTTTCCAGGTTATCTATGATATCTGCAGTCATCGACGAGATACATACAGGCATACATGCATAATTTGTCATTACAATCCTTCAGTCGGGTTTACGATCAGCTTCTCACTTACGTTGTATGTGTTAATTTTATACATGAGTGGAGGGACCTACAGTTTAAAGTCGATTCCGAACGTTGGATTTTTGAGAAACTTTTCATGGCAAATTTTTTATTTACTCTCAGAGTTTGTGCCAGAATTCTACAGAGAGGAAGTCGCCAAAGCAATATTTTTTTCGTGTTGTTGGAGGTGTCTGACTTGGGGTTTGAGCCGTGGCCTCACGTCTATTAAGCCAACACACTACCTGCTAGACAGTGACGAGTTATTTCAAGCGAATCAGTTACTTTATGGGCGCCAAAATCTGACGGCATCTTGTATTCTTCCATACTGCCATAGGCGGAAAGCAGTTAGAAATGTTAATGCAACTTGTTAATCCAAGCAGGATTAAAGCCACTAATTACAACGTCACAATCACAAATGTCAAAGAAGAACTGATATTAGGATTATTTTGCGAACAAAATAGCATCATGCGCTTCATGAAAGCACTCTGCGCAACTCGGCGTAATCTGTCGTGTGACGCATACAATCCATCTTATGATTCATGTTTTAAAAAGCAATCAACACTTTAAGTCACAGTGCAATATTAAAAACGTAGATTATACTCGTGAAAGTACACTCAGCCACAAAAGTATACATACGGTTAACAAATTTCAGAAATTTTTTAACCAATCCGTTTTCGTTGAAAATTCTTATAATTGTCTGACATCCTTCTTCGATTTTAAGACGGTCTTTTGCATTGGTTCAGAAGTTTGTGAAATTTGTTTATCGGATGTATAGTTTTGTGGGCCTGTGCAGGGCCACAATTAAGTTCAATTTCAGAATTTTTTTAACCAATGCAAAAGACCGTCTTAAAATCGATGAAACTATAAAGATTTTCAATGAAACCGGATTGGTTAAAAAATTTCTGAAATTTGTTAACCGTATGTATACTTTAGTAACTGTGTGTAAATCTAAATAGGAGAACAAGCTTTTAATTCGATTGACACATACAAGTCTTCTTATGATTCATGTTTGAAAATGCAATCGACACTATTAATCACCAAGCAATTTTAAATACGATTGAATGCAAGGGGAATTCCGCAATAGGTTGTAGCCCTGCATGTAAGTCTATAAGAAGGAGTAACCTTTTAGGTGTTTAGGCCTTCAAAAAATCTAATTTTATTGCATAAAAATGAAAGGTTTGTGTTACTATTGTGGTAACACTGATTCAGTTATCAAAATAACTGATATTCGAATACAAAAAGAAAACACATCAATAACACGACATGCAAATTTGGGTATTCAAGATAATCAAAAACAAATTATGCCGATAATAATGATGACGACGGTGATGATGATGTCGATGTATAGTGGCAATCGTTGTATGAATTGTATAGACTGGAATCGATTAATTAGAGTTTTATGCTTTTCATATTAAAATTTTGTTCCGAGGGGGGAATTTAGTGACACATTTTATGTTTTCAACCTTATCTTGGGTTATTTTTTTATTACATTTTTTTGGAGAAATAAAATTTCAAACGTTTACATTCATTTCAATAAATTTATGAGATGCCTTGACTTATATTTTTTTTTTATATAAAAAACGATGTTACAACAGAAAGCGAAAATGATGGAAAAAAGAAAAAGAAAGAAAAGAAAGAAATCAAAATATAACACAGTATAAAAAGTTAAGTATTCAGGGTAAACAGCATCAGTTGGGTTCATTGTATCTTGTGGGACAAATACCTTCATCGAACGCCTGCCTTTACATCTAATACAACATGTCGAAAATTGTAAGTAAAAATGACGATACAAAGTCGTAAATTCAGCATAAAAGAGGATAAAATTTAATTTTGTTTCACCAGCTTAATGCAGTCATTTTAATGGGTTTGTTGGCAGTGGCAACAGCTGCCGATGGTAAAACCGATGTCATAACCAAGTATGCCAGCCAGGTTAATACTGATGGCACGTATGGTTTCGAGGTTGCCCAGCAAAGTGGTTTGGAATTTAAGGAAGTTGGTTTAGGCGGCCATTATGCCAAGGGTGGCTATGAATACATTTCCCCAGAGGGACAACATGTCTCTGTTGTCTATACAGCTGATGAGAATGGTTTCCATCCCGAATCGGAATTAATACCAACACCACCACCCGTACCAGCCTACATTCTTAGGGCATTGGAATACATTCGTGAACATCCTACAGCTGAAGAGGCGGCTGATCGCTTAGTCAGAGCTAAACAGCTCTAAATTTAAAGAAATTGTTTTATTTTTAAGAATGTTAAGTTTGTATATTTTTATTTATTTTTTGAATAAAATTAGAATGATAGGTTAACTGTAAAGGGGTTTTTAATATCTCGGGCAAGTATAAAAACTTTAAGAAAATGTTTTCCCGCTACTGCAACCAAATTATCAGTAGGCTCTACTATACCACAACTGATATGCAATTTATTAACCTTCACGATACCCTAGCAACCACTCTCACTGGCTTTACTTTCAACCTAACCTGGCACCAGTCTTCATTTTACATCACTAGGCAAACGGGTTTCTGTTCCGTATTGTCTTGTATACATTCGCCATTTCAGAATGCGAAACTGGCTTCATTTTTTACAAAAAGGAAGTGAAAAAATTGAAGCGTAATACACTGCATTGTTTACTTACTTAAGTAATCTTTACAACCCTTTAGCCAAGACTACTACCTAGCTTATTACACCACCCATATTGCGCGTACGTCAATTTTATCCAGGAGTGGCAGGACCTACAGTCGCTTCCGAAGGACAGGTTTTTCAGAAACTTTTCATTGCAATTTTATTTACTCTCAGTTTAAAGTCTGAGTATGTCTGAGCTGGGATTTGAACCACGCATTCGTTTCTAATAAGCCAACACACTGCCTACAAGACTGCGGCGACTTCACTGCATTGAGAATGTAAAATAACGTCAAATGCTTACAACTCTTCCCTCCTCTTCCTGCAATATGCAAATATTTATCAGGAAACAATGCTTATTACTGAGTGAGTATAGGCCCTCTGAATTTGTCGCTTAAGGATTTCAGATAACTTTTCAACCCAGTTAATGAGATGCCTTACATTAAGTTCTCAGCTATGTAGGCGTATCGTAGAAAGCAATTAAAATAATCGAGAAACAAATTAAAAACTTAAAATATCGGAACTTTACGAAAAGTTCTGCAGGCGATGTGATTGGCACTATGACTAGCATATCCTCCGCTGCTATCGTTGTAGGAAGCGTTGCCAAAAACAAAAAATTCAAGAGATCAGAGTCAAACAGACATACTCAAGACGTAAAAATCATTTGACTGAGACCACCCACAAACCATTACATCTTCAGGGAACCCTCACCAAATTGTTTGCTTCATAAATTGTTCAACAGGAACGGGTATACGTATGAGTTGGCTTTTTTGCCAGGCAACTAACCACCAAGTACACTAAGAGGTAGTAAATTTTTGATTTTTGACAGGAAATTATACCAAATGCTTCATGAGATCTTATCAACTACACGATTACCGCATAAAGTGAAGGGAAAACATTTAATTCAAATGGTTAGGGAGGTTATTATCAAATTTTTTTCAAACTTTAATATCAAATTCCAATTTTATTCGATTTAGAATTCATTGATTTCGAAAAGCTCTCACACGGAACACACGACAAAATTGTCAATATTACTGAAGACCTAGTAAAGTGCTTTAAACTGCAGGGTCTTCTAGTACGTAGTAATAATACGTTGTAATAAATAGAATGTTACGTATAGGTCTCGACGTAACTTTAAATGGAGGTTTGATGACATAACATATGCTGACGATATTGCGCTGACTTCAAGCAAACAGAGTCGTATAAGAGTAAAATAAATGGCTCACAAACAAGGCCTGACAATACGCGATTAAAACCGAATTTATAAAAAAAACGCATCGCACGCTGATAATCTGCTGCATGATGCAATAAACACAATAAAGGCAACGCGGCAAACACAAGAATCTCCAAAAAATACCATACATGGGTGTACGTAGAAATAATTATTTTAAAGGCGACAACAAACAAATTACACTCAAACCTTTTTTTACACGGTAGATACGTTCCAGTGGATACCGTGTAAAAAAAAAACGCTTAAAAAAGACAAATA
Organism: Sarcophaga variegata; assembly: GCA_932273835.1. NCBI lineage: Eukaryota > Metazoa > Arthropoda > Insecta > Diptera > Sarcophagidae > Sarcophaga > Sarcophaga variegata. The sequence goes on from OW026362.1 coordinate 68,872,327, forward strand.
TTATGTATGTATGTAAGTGTACAAACAAACTGAAAAGATATACATAGGATTGATGCAGCAGCCTACATATGCCTATAAAATTGAATAACTTTATAAAAACGCACAGATTTAGTTCAATAGTATACACAGAGTTTTTATTTTATTTCATTTTATGATTATAAAAATAAACTTAAAAATTCTCTTCCATTTACAAAAATAAAATTAGTTATCAAACTCTTAAGACAATTAGGAACGAAAATATTTTCAATAAAAAAATTTTTTTATTTTATTCGGAGTCAGTTTCTGATAGCAAGCGCATTCTCTTTTGCTGGGGTGGCTAATATCAGTCTCGTCAGTAAAAATACTTATTCCTTCTACATCTTCAGAAGCTGCTTCTGGCGCTGGTTTATTTCTTTTAACAGCAAATTCTGTTAGTACGTTGGAAAGCTCTTTATAGAGCTCTCTGTATCTAGCCATACATGTTTGTAGGTCTGATTGAAATTTCACAGCTCTTTCAATTATGTTATCACATGTCAAAAAGTGTTCTGCCAACTTATTTGCCATTTGAAGGCCGTCAAGTATCAACTTGGCAGTTATTGAAAAAAAAACCGTGTTATTTCAAATTCGCGTAAAAAAACCGTGTAAAAACAGGTTTGGGTGTACACTATGCGACAAAATAAAAAAATTAAATACACCCAGCTAATGACTTGGTCTAAGTTGTAAGTTTTGTCGAATAGAACTCAAAAATATTTTTTTATATTTTTATATTTCTTGAACCCTCCAAACTTGTCTTATTTGACAAAAATTGATTTTTTTTGGACTTTGCGCACAAATTTACTGATTACACAAACATTACTGAAGCGATGTCCAAAGTTTAAACCTTATTAGAAAGGAGAGTGATGGGCCTTTAAAACGATATACATATTTATATTGTTTGACTTAATATGCTATTAGGTTTGATGAGGTAAACTTGCCAAATGCGAATTTTTTCATATTATTTCAAGTTTGTCCGTTCATAGTAGCAAACTTTAATTAAAAAATAAAAAAATAAGTGATGACATTCTGAAAGTACATTATCTTGTGAAGGGATTAACACTTCGTTTGATCAAATCGGACAAAAATTACCGTAGTTAGTATTTAAAGAGTCTAACAGTCGAGTTATATTTTTCATAAATATATTTTATCAAATCAACTTTCAGTTCCAAAGTTTTCAGAATTGTTGATGAATCTTGATTGTTTATCGCAAAATGTGTCAATTTCACGTTTGAGCGACAACCACTATTTTGACAGTCGCACAGTGTTATTGTTGCAAAATTGCTATGCCTGATGCTTTGCGTTGATTGTGTTTATAGCATGAGGGTAAGATGAACAATTATGGAAGAATATAACAATTCCACTTAGCTTGGCAGGCAAATGACAACTGGCAGCTGCAAAATCTGCGCAGCATTTGGCGTTCTCAGCAGTTATCCACTGTAACAATAATTAAATTTCAACTTAAATTTCATATATACACGTTTAAACGGAAGTAAAATATGGATGACGTCGCCGTAGTCTAGTAGATAGTGTGTTGACTTATTAGACTTGAGGTCACGGTTCAAACCCCAGGTCAGACATCTCCAACAAAACGAAATATAAAAAAATATATCTTCGGCGCCTGCCTCTCAGCAGATGTCTGGCAAAATTTCTAAGAGTAACTTTTAACTGTAGGTCTAACCACTCATGTACAAATTTAACACATACAACATAAGTGGTATGAGAAGCTAGGTTGTAATCTTGACTGAAGGATTGTAATGACCATCTATGTATGTATGTATGTAAGAGGAATATTTGCTAAGAACTACGCAGAAAAGAATGAAAATTTCAACAACACTTTTATACAGAAGTAAAATACGGTATATATCAGTAGGGAGTACAGACTTTTATATACCACATCTGTGGTAGCTCTACAATTAAATCTGTAGCTCCTAATTACACAAAAGTTTCATTTAAATAATAGAAGGCAAAAAATCTCTTGCCAAGCATGGAAAATAATTGAGCACTTGCTGCAGAAGTTTTGCCAAAAAAGACCTAAAATTTTAGCATAGTTTTCATGAAGAATTTTTTTCGTTCACACTTCTCAATTCTATTACTATTGTTCATTAATGTAAGCAGTATAGTTCCGTAACAAAAATTTTTAAAGATAATCAAATATGCAGCAAAAAATCTCCAAAAAAAACTTAAAATGTTATCTAACAAAAGCATTTGAAATTCATTCATTATCTTACTAAATAGCACAGCATCACAATAAAACAAAATGTTCAAAACTATTTTATTCATATGCAGATATATAAATGTGTGTATGTATGTACTTTCCTGTTACTTTTACTTTTATTCATTTTAATTGTTTTATAATATATTCACTGGCATCTTTGTTATTGCCGGCCAACTTTATGAATTTAAAATTATATTGAAACGTAGCAAATAAGCAAAAAAAAAAAAAATATAAGCATAACAATAACAATAAAACAACAAACAAAAATACTGAATTATTTAATAACCAATTAATTAAACAAATTAAGCAAAACTGAAAATGAATAAATCAATAGCCAGAGACTCTAACACGCGAACTAATGCGAATACATTTCTATGAATGAAATTGTGAAAGAAGAATTTGAAATTGGTTAAGGCCGATACATAAATATATACATATATATGTAAGGAACCCAAAACGATTAAAAAATGTTTCCTAAAAATTCTGTCTTTAGCCTTATCTCGACCAATCTCTCTTCTTCTTCAGGTATACGGATTTCTTAAAACATCTCTTAAACTGAGGCAGTTCATTAGGACAGTTCTTGTTATATTTCCTGTTAGTTTGCCTAGAGTGTACTCCACTCATAGGCCAGGGTATTCAAACTTAAGTGACAAATTAATGTATGTGTCGACCTACATACAACTAAAGGATATATGACGTCATTACCATATTGAAAGCAATACAACGCTTGTTGGTTGGCGGTGTTTTATATAAAAACCTCTTTATTTATTCGGAGAGTCAGACTGAGATTAAGCACCTAACCTTCTGTTTCTGTCTATGCCAAGGATTTCTCAGCGAAATTGCGATCCTTCAAAGGTAACTCTAATATGTATCCCAGAACATACAGATATTGTGGGAAATTGCATTGCTGCCATGGCCGACATTTTACAGTGCGTATTCCACTTGCCTCAATTAGACTAGGTACTCTGCGTATTATAGGAAAGCTCGAATTCCCTGGCGACAGGAATGTACGTGCACTATTGCTAGACTAGCATGGACACAAGTACAACTGCTTCACTTCTATCCTCATTGGAAAGCATGCTGATTGGAACGGTCGGAACAACATCAATCCACATGAGATCCAACTGTATCCAGTGTAACCCAAAAAGTTCCATTTTTGGGGTTTCTTCGACCCATATTTCTGTGAATGACATGGACCAGACCATGACTGTCAACGGCAAGAACTATAGAGGGATGATTACAATCTGCTTTAGATTTGAATTGGATGAACACCAACGACATGTGGTTTCAAAGGGTCAGTGCTACATGCCACATAACTCATGACACATTGGATATTCTGCTAGACTAGCATCGACTCTGATTCATTTCTATCCTCATTTGGAAGGCTTGCTAGTCGATTCGACATTCTATCAAATGATTTCTTCAAAAGCTGTGCATCTGAGAAGGAAGACCTTAGCATCACATGCATCTGTGTATCGGTGCTCTACTCTTTCCATGAATAGACGGAGGTTCTTAATTTCTTGTTTTCTATCATCCTTGACCGAACTCTCCAGTATAAAGATTGCTGCAAAGATTTTCTCTGGAAACAGATTGGATTTCTTTACGGAATGTCTGATCCCAGGATTTGGTAATTAAGTGTGGTATCACAATGGATCTGAACACTGGCCAAGATGGTACCTTATCCTTCAAGGAGAGTTCTTTACAGCATCTAACCTCAACTGGGCAACAATTTTAAACTCCCTAAAATAAATCCCAGATGTAAACTTTAAAGCCGCTTGTCCTCATATAAAAACAACCGGTATTGAACATTAAAACTTAAAAAATTTTAAGCATTTCCTGCCAGCTTAAGTTCGATGAATTTCGATTTAATTTAACATTAAAGTTTATAAAAATAACCACAATTTTTATATTTTATTTGTATTATTTTTTTGTTTTTTTTTTTTAATTTTTCGTTACAGAGTGCCAGAGTAAACTGTTCCAGCCAAGTGTGTATGCATCACTAAATTCACGGCTTTTAAAAATCTGACCCCATCAAGCTACAAAACACACGCACAGTAAAAAACAAACGCTTCATAATTAATGGCTCATGCTTTCGATTTGATGGTGGTGGTGTTAATTTTGTGTAAATTGAGATTGAAACCAGTGTTGGTGTTGTTGTCTTCATGTTTGTTGTTGTTTTTAAATATTGAACTCAACGTTACGCCTGTGAGTGCGTAATTGGCAGTGGCAGATTGATGCTGTTGCCTCAACAGCACTAAAAACACGCACACGCTCATCTTCGTAAACAGGTTATGACATTTGGCTCTCAACTCATGAAACCCAGTGTGACAAGCGAACTACATACAACGGAATGGATTTTAATTTTAAAAATCATTTCATAGTGAAGTGAATGCGAAAGCCAACCAGCCAGCCACACAGTCAGTCAGTCAGTATGTTAATTAGTTACGATGTGTACGCTACATTAGGTTATAATGGTATCGTTTGGTTTTGTGCACTGGTATGTTTAGAATATATTTTTAATTCAAATATTTGTTATAAAAAATTAATAATTTTTTGACTAAAGGTCTATTTACAGAGATAGGAACATTGGAAATTTTTTTGCAGTCACAACTTTCACCATTTTGTCGGTGTAATGTAGCAGAACAGCGGCTCTGGTGGGTATTGAACCCACAACCCTCACGCTAATAATCTAGCACCCTACTCACTAGACTACAAGGTCACCCAACGTTTGAAAATGAATTGAACGCAAATATGTACATGGAAAATGTTCTTGAAAAAGAGTGTTTATGTATCCCTTTTACCGGGTCTTCCAACAGTAACTTCCGAACTTTGACTGTTAATAAAGATTATCCTGTTGAAGCTACATCTGTCAAATTAGTTGGCATTTACTGAGTCTGAGCCAAAAAACCGTGGACGGCCATAGACAACTTCGTATGTTCGCTGAATGGGCACTCGAGCAGTTGACAAGTGACCCAAATTTTTACCGAAAAATTATCTCCAGCGATAAGACCCCTCTCTGGATGAATGAGTACGTGAACATGAAAAATTATCAAATTTGGGACTTCATCAATCCACATCCTGATCCTAGTGCATCCAATGCAACCAGAAAAGTCACATTTTTTTGGCTTCATCGATCCATATTTCTTTGAATGACGTGGACTACACCTAGAACTATAGATCGATGATTATATCTTCTTTTGTCCTGAATTGGTTAATCTGAACACCAACGACATGTGATTTTAATAGAACGGCGCTAAATGCGACACAACGCATACTACAATGCATATTCAGCAGGAACGATTTGATGGCAAGGTGATCTCACATGGAGGTGATCTGAACTGGCCACTGAGATCGTGTGGCTCGACCAAGTTAGTCTTTATCTTGTGGGGGTTTCTTAAACCGCAGGTGTATGCGATTAAGCCATAAATCGGAGCAGTGCTCAAAAGCAAATAAACCCGTGTCATCGGTAAAATCCAGTCTGATTTATGCGCCAGAGTCATAGAAAATTGGACATTTTGGATATGCTACACATAGAGAAGCAATGGCGAACATTAGAACGATGTTTTATTCCATACATAATGCCGTCAATAAGACACTCAAACGAATAAAAAAATTTAATTATATCTCACACACCCTTTATTTTATTACAATTTAAAAATAGGAAGCACTTAATGAAAGACTCGATGGCTCTATGTCGGAATGAAGGGGTGCAACAATAATATATCAGTTAAACATTATAACAGTTTATGACAAAGAAATTCAGTTAAACATCTTCAGTTCTAGACATGATCATCTCATCCGCCATTGCTTTAGGGGGTTGAGCCAATTATTTTCTCTGATATATGGCACTGGATCCAGTTCTATGTATTTCCTCTTGGCAATTTTGTTAATAGATGGTCTCTATATTAAATATAATATTCTGCCGGAATATTGGGGAGGAATTATCGGTCATATCATACAACCATATTTTTGCCTGTGATGCATTTTCTTGATTTTCTTTCTTACATGCGTAGCCAGCTAAAATATTGGATCTTTGTTTGTGATACAATGTAAGCAGACTTTGACTGCCATCTGACTTATCTGACCTAAGTTAGTGGACACACGTAGTATATATATTCTGGTCACATCTTTGCACTTGAAATGATATCCTTTGTAAGATAGGCTGCATACTCCATAGCTCCTAAATCAATTGGTTGGATTTCAATGGCTTTAAAATAAAATTCTTTTTATTTTCCTTTTTGATAGCAGCGTACCACATAGTCGATGCAATCTTTCTTTCTTTACAAAATATTTCTTACACCTACACGTTAGAAACATAGATTTTAATAAAAAAAAAAAAGATTTAATAAAAAAAATTTTTAATAAAAAAAATATCGAAAATATTGACTAATTTAAGAATTTAAAATTTAATCGCTTTATAAGTGCATTAGTCAACAATCATAACTGCAACAGCAATAGCAACAGCAATACCAACAACATCAGCAGCAGATGTATTTATTATGATAAATTAACAGTGAACTGTGCTATGCAATGCCGAGCCATGCTATGCTGTGCTATGCTGTTTTATTTATGTTTTTAATTATTTTAAAATTTATTTATGAAATGTTAATGTTTAATACAGACAAACAAACAAAAAAAGACAAGAGAATTCTATTTATTAATCTTTAATTAAATAATTATTAATTAAAATATTATGCGAACATTTATAATGCAATAATAAAAACAACAACACAAACAAAATAAATAAATTTCATATGGAAGTGTTATTGGAGCGAAAACACAAAGAATCGTAAAATGTTTTGCGAGAGTAGGAGTCAAAGAAATTAATAAATTTGCACGTTTATTATGTACAACAATAATTAATTAATTAACAAATAAACAAAAAAAGAGGTATGCAATAAAAAATGTTTTGGTAAATTATATTCATTATTATTTAAACAAAAATTATAATATTGAGAGGGTATTGGTTGTCATACAAATTAACTCAAATACAAAAGGGTTTCTGCTTGTAATAATTGAGATATTTTTTATTAGAAAAGGAAAAGGAAGATTTCAATTTTAAAAAATGCGCAATTTAAGAATTTTAATTGAAAAGTTTAAATTGAAAAATCCTGCAGGCAATAATGGTAAGCCAATGAATTTTTCTATGAAGCACTCAGAGAGCTATAAGCATCCCAGTAATATCATCATTCGCAAGTAGAAGTATTACAATACTCCGACTGAACGAACTCTTATACAATCCTGAACCTATACTGGGTTTCCATATATATTTCACTAAGTCTGTTGCTCTAACGAACCCCAGAATACTGTACGTTTTCATTATCTACTTTTCTCTTTTTGTATTTGACTAACTGTAACATGCGCGTGTTGCTGCGCCACCAACTAATATAAATTTGAAGGAAAGACATTAAACAAATGTCCAATTAAATTTTAATCATTTTATTGATTTTGTTTCCCGCTGTCCTGATGATTCAGATGAACGGGCCTGAGTAATACACCTTCGATCAGTATCTAATCTCACTTCTCGTTGTTCAAGTGGTTCAAGCGAACGGGTCTCAGCGGTATATACACGAAGATTTTCCAGTCTCAATGCTCGTCTGATTCTGAGGCTCGTAATGCTCTTTTCTTCCGTTGCTTGTCATTCATTTTGAATAATTTGCAGTGACGCCATCCATCGGAAATTAATCGCACCAACCTCCGTCGACTCATGCGCAACAACTTTGTTAAAGAATGCACAGTTTACGATTTAATTCATTTTGAGTAATTTTCAGTGGCACCACCTGTCGCAAATTGGTCATACCAATTTAAAAACCTTCACCGGCTCATGCGCAACAACTTTGCTAAAGATCATAACATGATCAAATGCACAGTTTACGATTTAATTGATTTTAAGTAATTTTCAGTGGCGCCACCTGCCGGAAATTAGTCATACCAACATAGAAACCTTCCCCGGCTCATGCGCAACAACTTTCCTAAAGATCATAACATGATCAAATGCATAGTTTACGATTCTATAAGGTACATACAAACAAACATTCATTTTTATATAGATATGTGGGCGCGGCACCTCGCCTACTTGAAATTTTAAAATAAAAAGTAGCCTATAGTTCCTTCCAGACATACAGGAAGGTACTGTTAAAATTTCCAGAAAATCGGTCCAGCCGTTTAGCCGTCTATAGACTTCAAACAAGCCCACAAACAAATAAACACCCATTCATTTTTATATATAAGATAAGCGCCCTTGTGAATTCTTCTAAAATGCAGTAACGCAGCCCTGATTCCAACCATGTGTTCGTTCTTCTCTTCACAGAATTTACATTTTGAGTTTGAAACGTTTCCTCGTCTGCATAATGGTTTCTTATGTCCCCTTTAGCTAATAAAAGTTTGAATTAGCTCAAACCCCACTTGTCGTCATTTCTCTCTTTTCATATCAACCACGACGTGAAGTAGATCCTTCCAAATTTCTCTTTTCATTCCACAGTAGGATTCTGACACCAGCTGCTCTGTAAGAGTATTCCACCTAGTAAGATTAGCTTTCCTTTTATTACCTTGTATTCCCACAAGATTTGTGATTCATCTAAGTGTGATTTTATTTTCTTAATTTCTTACTTAATAGGTCATTACAAACCTTTAGTCAGCATTACGACCTAGCTATCCACACCACCCTTTGTTGCGTGTGATAATTTAATCCATAAGTTACGAGACTTGCAATTTGAAGTCAACTCCGAATGACAAATATTTGAAAAGCTGTTCATGGCAATTTTATTTACTTTTAGAATTTTTGCCAGAAGACTGTTGAGAGGAAATTGCCGATGAATATTTTTGCAGATTTCGTTTTATTTGATTTATTAGCGTTGGGGGATTTGAACCCCGGCCTCACGTCTAATAAGCCACCACAAGAACTAAAACTTCTGTGCCTGACCAATCCAGTTTACCCCATCTCATGCAAATCTAAAGGCAATCTCAAAGACTGTGAGATAGTCTCGCTATGTCATTCAGCCCTAGTTGTAAGTATAGCGTGCAATATAATTTGCTAATTACGTGATATTTAAAATGTTTATCACATAATTTTGTTAAAAGTATTTTAATATCAAATTTTTATTGACGTTTTGTTATTATTTTATTTTTTTTATTTTGACTGTAAAATAATTTATTACTATTAGTTGTAGTTATAAAACAATGGATAAAAATCTTTTTATGGTTATATATACCACATGTGAAATGAAGATGTGTTTTTTCGTTCATTCAAATGAACATGAAGTTAATCGAATCGAAAAATCTTTTTGAACGTGACCGCATATAAATTGATATCGCCCTCTAGCAAAAGACAAACGATTTAATTGAAATTGATATTGTTAATATAAAATCTTATTAAGTAATATTAACTCTTTATGTATATAATCATAACAGACTATAAAATACCTTACGTGTAATACGTATCTAAAATTCATATCGTATCGGAATGCGTGCGACATCTGCAACGCAGCCTGCAACTTTATTACCACTTGAAGAAAGTAAAGGCCCAGGAGCAGCCACCTATCAACAATAGAAGAGACCATACATATTTATCTAACAGGCTGGATCTGCTACATTGTGTCTGTTTGTGGTATAGAAATGTTTTCGAAACGTAGGCATTTCGAATAAAACCATCACATTCATTCAAATGCCATACTGTGATACTCAATATAAAGCCTGATTTAAGAACGCTTTTTCTATCAGCTTTGGGTGTACATCCTATATATACAACCCTATGTACACAACCCTTATTCAAAATTAAGACCTAGCTTCTCTCATCACTTATGTTGTGTGTGTTCATGCATGAGTGTCAAGGCCTACAGTTTAAACTCGATTCCGAATTACAGATTTTTTCGAAAAACTTTTCAAGCAATTTTATTTTACTCTCAGAGTTTTTGTCATAAATCGCCGAAGAAATATTTTTTTTAGATTTCGTTTGACCTGGGCTTTGAACCATGGCTTTACGTCTAATAAGGCAACACACTACCTGCTAGACTACGACAATATCTTAGATTAGATTAGTTAATCCTGTCATGGAGCCGCCATGGTCTAGTAGGTTGTGTCTTGGCTTATTAGCCGTGGTTCATGCCCTGGCTTAGACATCTCAAACAAATAGGCCAACGCACTATCTACGGCGGCAACAACTGCGCCTATATGACCTAAACTACACGCTCGTTTTTCTGATTAGTATACAGGATATATATGAAGTCGCCGTAGTCTAGTAGGTAATGTGTTGGCTTATTAGATTTAAAGCCAAGGTTCGAGCCCCAGGCCAGACATCAAAACAAAATACAAAACAGTATTTCTTCGGCGACTTTTTCTCAGCAGATTTTTGGCAAAAACTCTGAGAGTAAATAAAAATTGCCATGAAAAAGTTTCTCAAAAATCTGTGGTTCGGAGTCGACTTTAAACTGTAGGTCTCACCACTCATGTATAAAAATTAACACACACAACATAAGTGGTGTGAGAAACTAGGACGTTGTACAATGGGTCAATTCAACCACCGGGTACTGTACTTGTCTTAATTGACAAACCTAATCTAACCAAATATGGAAATATGGTCTTAAGGTCGTGTTAAACTTTAATTTTCGTAAAACAAAACCTACAGTGATGTGAAAAATAATAAGGACAGTACCCATCCAAACTTACATTATATTTAAAACCGAATAAAAACTTGAAAATTCTTTCTTGTTTAAACGACGTATTTAAGTCAGCTCAGTCCCCTGATTTGAACGCAATAGAAAATTTGTGGAACGAAGTTAAAAGGGCAATCAGGGGAAAGTGTCCAACAAATTGCGACGAGCTTTGGAATGTTATACAGGATGCTTGGAACTCAATACCGCTGCATATTTGTCAAAATTTGGTCGACTCAATGCCTAGAAGCTGTGCTGCTGTTCTGGATAACAAAGGATCCGCAACAAAGTATTAATGTGGCACTAAGGCTTCATGCAACAATATTCAGTATAAATATATATTTTGTTTTACTTAGGTTAGCTTTAAGAATTCATGAAGTGTCCTTATTTTTTTTTCACTCGTTAAACTACATACATTCATACAAAATCACAAATAACTCAAAATATATTATAGGAATAGCAAAAATTTTGTTTTTAATCTTTTTTCTGCCGTTTAAGAAAAAATAAGTCTTTTAAACAAGAAAGAATTTTTTATTTTATTCGGTTTTAAATATAATGTCAGTTTGGGTGGGCACTGGCCTTCTTATTTTTCACATCCCTGTATATAAACATCAACACTACTCAAGTAATTTTAGACAGCAAGGCTATTGAGGATGTTATCGAATTTAGCTGCCTGGGCAATATAATAATGCTACTAATGCTGTCCTAAAAATTAGAATAAACAAAAAGAGTCCTAAGCGAGGTTAATAATCTTCGGAAATAATCGAGAATACAAAAGTTATGTATGTGAATATCTACTGACAACACTACTCCAGTAATTTTAGACAGCAATACGACTGAAGATTTTATCGAATTTAACTGCTGAGCAGTATAATAGGGTGCTCATGCTGTCACAAAAAAGTATAACTAAATAAGGCGAGTTTTAAGCGAGGTTGACTGTCTTCTGAAAAATTCCAGAATCCTGAGAGCGTGATATAGTTCCATTAAGAGCTCCTAATTTAGTTTAGGCTCTCCATAAAAATTATTTTCATTATTCTGATTGCTCTGTTTATTAAAAGGCCATTAAACATTAAATCAAACATTCCACCTCTCTGTGTAAAAATTTAATGGACAATTATTGCTATTTACGTAATAATAATAATAATATACGAGGGGCACGTGTTTATACAACATTTTTATCTACCATGATACCTATAATTACAACAATAAATAAACACAAGATGAGCTACTGCTCTACATTATATTCGATTTTCTGTTCCTCATGTTAAAATATTTTTTAAATTACAAGCGATTTTTAAAAGAGAAACCTGCCTACATTAAGCTTTGAAAATAAATTTTTAAAAACCATAAAATCAAATCATAAAAGATGAGTAGATAGACAGTTAAAAGCTTTAAACGATAATTGATAAATGGTTTGTTAAAACCATAATGGTTTAAAACAACCAACCAACCAACATACATACAGACATACATACGAGTACATAGTCTAACGAAAACGAGAGCACGAAAGTTATTAAAAGTCCACATAAAAATGTGAAATTATACGTTTGAATTTTTCTTTTTTTTTCTTTCAAACAAAAGCATAAAGGGGGGGGTTAAAAGTCAAAGGTCATGATTGAAAAGATATATTTTTTCGTAGTATTTTTAAATTTTGTTTAAAACAAAAACACTCCTTAACCTTAAACTACAATAAATTAATACAACTAATTGTTCTCTATCAGACGCCCCTGATAATGATAAAACCTAAAAATGTGAAAATATGAAGTTATTCGGTTTTTTCTTTATTTTTTTTTTTTTTAATTATAATATTGAGTTTCAAATTGATGCCAAAAATATAATAGAAACGCTCTTTATTTCACAGCTAATAATGATGCCAATAACAATTATGACATGTACGTTTAATCGTTTCATTTTCTGAAAGAGCTTTAAGAGAGTGAATTCATCCCTTACTAGGCAATTCGAGGCAGTTGATTACGCAACGCCTACAATTTTAAATCGTCTTCGAACGTTTTTATGTAGCTTTTCATGGCAATTTTATAGATCCTAACAGCTTTTTCCAGAACACTGCTGAGACGAAGTCGGCTAAAGAAATATTTTTTTCAAATTTCGTTTCTTTGAAGATATCTGACATAGGGTTTGTACCATGGCATTGCATCTAATACGCCAACACACGACCTACTAGACTGCGGCGACTTCGTTCATTCTGACCCTAATTCTAATCGAAAAATCATCTTTAACGGTGAGGCTCATTTCTGGTTGAAAAACAAAATTCTCGAATTCGGGGCGATGGCAAACCACATGGGATCCCAGAGAAACTCACTTTTTAGGTCGATTTTTAGGTGGCGGCATCATGTGTTCATATTTCATTGGGAGCGACGTTGGCCTGGTCATTACTGTCAACGGAGAGCACTGTAGATCAAATTGCCTTAAATTGGAGGATCTGGAAGATATGTACAGTGGTGGCCTTATAATTAGAAACGATGTTTCTGGAACAGAGTTCTCTGGAGTGACCAATCTAAGTTTAATTTGTCCCAATCTGATGGAAAAACGTATGTAACACGTCCTCCAAACAAAGCCTTTGATCCCAGGTACACAATGAAAATTTTAAAACAAATTAACAAACAGACATGTTGCTAAGTCGTTTCTAATTATAAGGCCACTACATATCGGATGCCACATTGAAAATTCTGCACGAGCGGTTTAAGAGCATTGTTACTTCCTGTAGAGACGATGCAAACCGGCCATCGAGATCGTGAGATGTCACGCCGTTAGATTTTTCTTGTGTAGATTTCTTAAGTCGCATTTGTATGCGACTTAGTTACAATCCTCAGCGGTTCTCAAAACCAACATAACTTACGCCATCAGGCAAATTCAACTTGATTTATGCGCAAGAAAAATTGGTATTTTTGGATAAGCTTCACCACCAACTGTAGGTACTGTGTTGACTTATTAGACGTGAGGCCACGGTTCAAACTCCAGGTCAAACATCTCCAACAGAATGAATTATGAAAGAAATATTTCTTTGGCGACTTCCTCTCAGCAGTCGACTTTGAACTGTAGGTGCCGCCACTCATGTATAAAATTAACACCCTCAATATATGTAGTGAGAGAAGCTAGTCCATAATCCTGACTGAAGGTGTGTAATGACCAATTATATTATGTTCACAAAACGTTGGGCATCAATAGGTTTTTCAAACGAATAAATAATCTTAAAGAAAAGCTGATCTGCTGAAACCATACAGTTAATCAAAACACTGTGAAAATAAGGCCAAGTTGTTGGCTGATAAAATTAAGACTCTGACGAGTTGTTCAATAAATATCTGTCATCCAGAAATCATACTCTAAAATCAGAAAGAAAACAGTTGTTTTACAATCATGCGATAAAATGTTCATGTAATCAACTATAAAGTTCCCTTAGTTAATTCCATGGCAATTAGTAATTGCATTAAACTCATTGATGACTTTTTAATGGCCTAAAAAGCTTACAAATTATTTAGTTTAGCCTCTACAAATGCATACTAAATGCTGCAAAGGTTAACATAACACCTTTAATATTGTTATTTTCGTAATGCATAAAATGAGATTCATTTTATTACGATTGCTTTCAAACTGAATTGAATTATTTTGTAGTTAAAACATCAATCACCACATGGAAAGTTGAATAAGAATGAGTATTATTGTGAAGTTTTAAATCCTCTTAAAATTTTTCAATAATTCCGTATACTTTTTCATAATACCGTTAATAAGTGACAAATCAAAATAATTCATTCTTTTAAACATCTGCTATAAAAAGTTGGTATTTGATATTTATTTATAACAACAACAACAACTACAAAATAATCATAAACTGTTACATTTAAACATTGGCAACAAAAAAATGCAAACGTCAAAATTGTTAAAGCATTTTTTTTTTTTATTTTCAATTTTTTTCTCAAAAAAAAACTAAAAAAATATTTAAAATTTTTAAAGTTTAACTGGAGATTAAGAGTGTATTCATAAGTAAAAAGATATCCGCAGCATAAATATTTACAGTAAACTGTAGCTGAATTGGACTACAATCTTTTTTTCATTATACTCAAGTCATAGAATACATGTCCCACTCTTTCTCGCTCTCTCTGCAGTTTAAGTGCTATTAAGGAATGCGCACAAAAAAATTTGGTCCCATATTATTGTTTACAAGAAGTCAACTTAATGGCAAAATGGTAATTACATTCGTTTAGTCAGGATTACAACCTAGCTTCTAACATCAGCCATATTTTTTGTGTTCATTTTTTCCAGAAGTATCTTGACCTACAGTTTAAAGTCGACTCCGAACGACAGATTTCTTGAGAAACTTTTCATGGCGATTAATTTGTTTCTAAGGGCTTTTGCCAGAAGACTGCTGAGAAGAAGTTGCCGAAGAAATATTTTTCATATTTCGTTTTGTTCAAGATGTCTGAGATGGGGTTTGATCCACGGGTTCATGTCTAATATGCCTACTAGACTATGGCGACTGTTTTTTAATAGTTAATATAATTTTGACCTCTCAACAGATTTCTGGCAACAACTCTGAGAGTAAATAAAAAATTTCCATGTAAAAGTTTCTCAAAAAATCTGTCGTTCGGAGTCGACTTTAAACTGTAGGTCCCGCCACTCATGTATAAAATTAACACACAACATAAGTGGTGTGGGAAACTAGGTTGTAATCCTTACTGAAGGGTTGTAACGACCAATTATGTATGTATGTATAATTTTGACCTTGTTTTCTTGCATAGTTTTGCCAAAATCCTTATTATTTTACTTGCCTCTCTGATGTTTACAAATCCTTACTTTTACTTCCATGTTTTCTTCAAAAAAAAATGGTTTTGTAATCAAAAATACCACCAAATTTTTTCGTGTACACTCCTAAATTGTTAAAATAAGAAAACCTTTACTTCTTATTATTTGATTTCCTTTCAAATCTGTATAGAATACAAAAGAGTCCTAATTTAAATGTCATTTGATATCTGGTAGGCTCATTTATGTAACTAAGTTGTACTCCTATAAAGATGAATAAGATCTGTACTAAAGCACGGCTTGTTATTTTCCAGATTTTTTTAATTGCTAGAAGCACCATACGACTTCACTGAAAATTATTATATGCGGACTGTTAGCAAAATGATAAATCTTTGGGACAGCGATGTAGGATAAACTCTAGAAGTTATAGGTAATAGAGAAGGCCTAAGAATTTGATTTATGGTGACTATATAGCCCATTATGCATGAGCTGAGGGCACATATACAATGACAGAGATGTCCCTATGGTCCTGTTAAGGTAGTATATTGATCGGCTATTTGTCGTCTTCGCGATAAGTACTTCTGAAAGAGAAACAAGATATCTCCTTATCTTCGGATTTGTCAGCGTTTAGTAGACACTTGTTCCTAAATGTCAAACTAACGCTGGTCTAGCTAGTTCATCGAATACATAGTTATCTGAAATGCCCGCGTTGCGAAAGTAGATCAAGGGAATCATGAAAATTGACAACCAGCTTAGAGTTGAGAGCTGCGATCAAAAAGATCTGATTGGTATTTAGTTGTCACAGAAGCTAAAGATAATAGTAGGAGATTCTTTAAGTTAGTCCAGTTATTGGAGCATAGTTTACTTATATTTTCGGTCTCATGGGTCTTTCCTATTTACAAAGGATAAAAATATCTTTGAACAAAGCATACTCCTATTGCGTTCATGCTGTACCTGCTACAGGAGACGTTAATACAAGTCGTCATTAGGTAATGACCTTCAATTTCGGAATAATGGCTATAAAACGAACATGTTTATCGGCAATGTTTACATTGAGAGGCTTATGTTGAGGACACCACATAGTATTCCCGATATATGTTAAACGTTTTAAACGCTCTAGAAAGTTTTCTTTGACAACTAAAAAATATACTAATTCTAGAAAACATTGCAGATCAGCAGATCACTAAAAATATCTGGTTCCACAATATAGAAGGAAAAGGTGGAAAGGAAAAGCAAGGATTGCTTAGTAGAGAAACACTAAAAAATTCTGATTCTACAATATTTAAAAGAAAAATAAAAGTAATGGAAAGGAAAAGTAATTCGAAGGAGAACTATTGGGAAGAAAAGATAATGGGAAGCAAAAGTAATGTTACAACACAAGTTTTCATCAGTAACTTAGACTAAGGACAATCCAATATGATGTGATTTTACTGTAACCCGCTTTAAATACTTTTAATTTGAAAATACATGAAGTATTTTGAAGATTTTTTTTTTCTTTTCTTTAAATTTTTTTTCCAATTTGTTATTGGCAATAAAACAAAATTTCAGACATCATTTTGAGTGTTGGCTGCTGACAAGTGTGTGTTACTTCCCCACAACTATCGCCAATAAAAATAATGATGACGATCATTATAAGCATCTAACACCAAATCATATATACATACATACATATGTATGTACATACATATATGCAATTATTACCAGTATTTAGAAAAAATTATTCATTAATTTTGTAAGCATTTAAGCATTTTGGCATTTTTTAAAGTTTTTTTTTGTAGTTTTTTTTATACGTTTCTGTGACTCTGTGTGCAATAATTTAATTCATTTTTCTGTATGACGGTTTGTCTGCGTAGCTGCCTGTCTCTTTTGAATATTTTTTGAGGGATTGTGTGCAATTAAATGCTGTTCGTATAAATACCAGCACAATTGCCACAAATAATTTATAAACACTTTAGATCTTTAAGATTTAACACAACACAACACAACCTCTTAGCTTAATAGAGATACACTTCTAAACCAAACAAAAATGTTCAAAATTGTAAGTAAGCCACGTCTCTATACGGTGACGAACGGTTAGGTGGGGGAGAGAGGGATTATTATCAAACAATTAATAAATAAATAAAGGAAGCCCAGTGTTGATTTGCTTTATCCTTAAGGATATACGTACCCAAACAACGAATAAATTAATTCTCTTCCATTACAGCTCATTGTATCGTTGACTATTTGTGGTTGCGCCTTGGCCGCTGACTATCAGGCTGAAACACGTAATTTTGTTAATGAAATTAAAGAGGACGGCAGCTATAATTATCAGTTTGATACCACCAATGGCATTGCACAACAGGAGTCGGGTGTTGGAGGCCACTATGCCACCGGCTCTTCCCAGTTCTATACACCCGAAGGTGAATTGATTCAATTGACTTATACAGCCGATGAGAATGGTTTCCAACCACAAGGTGCTCATTTGCCTACACCACCACCAATTCCAGAAGCCATTTTAAAATCCTTGGAATACATTCGTACTCATCCCTATCATGAGGAGCAACATTATCAACAGCAACCCGCTAAGCAACAATATGGTAATCAATACCAACAACAAGGACCCTATCGTAAATTCTAATTTATCCAAAAACAACAACAACAACAACAACAAACAAAAGCAATTTAGAAAAAGAAAAAATTGTACGTGATTGCGATATTTGCTGTGATTTTCATTCATTCCTGACTGCTGCCGGTCTATACAAACTGACATGTCTGTCAGTGTACATATTATTTTCTTCTTCTTCTTCCTTTTCTTTATCTATTTAAACAAACATTTGTTGTCTTTAGGATATAAACAGTTTAAATATTTTACATTTACATTCACATACCATACCACATACAAATACATTTTTGTACGTACGTACATATGTAGTCGTCGTTAAAAACGTACATACATAGACATTTAAATAGAATATCGTTAATATCCTTGTTTTTGAAATATAGTGAAAATAAAGAACATGATTTTGTTATAATATTAAATGCGATTTTGTTTTTCTTTATTATTATTGTTGTTGCTTTTATAAGAAATTTAAAGTGAAAAAAATATTGGAAAAAAAAATTACGCGAAGTGATTGGAAAAAACGCCTCTCTAATGATTTTATTTATCATGTTGAAGCTTTAAAAACGATTTTTATTATTTTGTGTTTCTTCCTTATGGATTTGAAAGGAACATAAATGGAAATTTTATTACAAATTATGATTTATTCAATCATATCACCAGCTTATCAGGAAATATATTTTCTCAACTGAAAGCAACTGAACTCTGTTAATAAGCTGAAAAAAACTAATTTTGGTAGTGTTACAAAAGGTGAATGCCATGGACAGGAAGATAAATAATTGAACGACATTCACTGAAGCCATTAAATCTGTTGTTACTGCTTATTTGCTGCACTTAGAGTGGCATTGGCGTATAGGACTGTATCTAGGTCAGCAATACTGGTAATCAGTGGTGTAATACCTATAGGTCTACAGGCAAGTGAGCGGAAGGGAGTGTGGGAGGCTAAAAACGTGCACGGAGAGACAGTAAATGTCGACGACGTCAGAAAGCGAACCATACAACAATGGCAAGAGGAATGGAGCATGGAGACGAGTGGTAGATGGACGGCAAAACTTCTCCCAGATATTTCCCGCGATATTTGGCGAAGTTAACTACTATCTGACACAACTGTTATCTGGACACGATTATTTTTGTAAGTACCTATTTAGAATGGGGAAGATGGCACGACCAAATTGCATCTATTATGATGCATCGATTGATGATGCGGAACACACTTTCTTTTATTGTGAGAGATGGAGACTGCAAAGAAGGAGTCTTGAGGCCAAAGTCAGCGTCTATACTGTCGAGAACTTTTGCGATGTAATTCTGAACAGTGAGGAGAATTGGAATAGTATAGTCAGATACGCGGAAGATTTACTGAAATGTAAGAAAATTGACTTGGATGAGAGAAGTAGAATGGACGTTTAAACACCTTCTCGCAATTCGTGACGCAATCCGGACGCGGATATGGATATGGATGGGGCCTCGAGGTAATACCACAGCAGTTCCGGAGTGGGCATAAGGAGTCCAAAAGAGGAGGGGGAGATTTAGTGGGTGAGGGCCCCACACACGGAGGATAGTGACGACTACCCCTATGGTGCGGTTAGGTACATTTGCTCCTCCTCAGCGTAAAAAAACTGCTTATTTGATCAATACTTAGTGTATGTTGTTTAAATTATGCTTAAATTGAAGTGCCGCCGTTATCGTTAGAGTCATTTGGCAGATATCGAATAAAGCAAGCACTCTTGTATATCGTTGCAGACAACGTCGGAGGGAATCTACAAATATTGGTGAATCGGCTGTACATACGGTCAGGCAGAATATAAATCGTTACATACAGTGCACAACAAAAGTCTTAGCACTCCAATTTATATTGACAAAAAAATCCCCACATTCTTAATACTCTTGCACAAAGTCCCGATATGACTCGAAGAGAGTATTTAGGAGATCATTTGAAAGAACGGTTACGTAATCGCTAAACCTCAAACAAAAGTCAACCGAAAAACTTGCTCATGGTGCCATAAGAAAACACTAAACAAAACTTGTTTATTCAATTACAAATGGGTTAAATGGAGTATTTGACCTCAAGGGATACTCTACTAAATACAAGGGATAGCATTTTCACATATTAGGCCTTTGAATTTTAAATTTACTCAGGATTCTCCTTGTTGCTACCTGTGGAGTCATCTGAAACTTTTCTTTATTTTTCTCTTGTTTTATGAAAAACATTAAAAAATTGTTTGTTTTATAATAAAACAGAAATAAATTAATAAAATAAATATAAAAACTATAAACTTTTATACAAACTGTGGGTTAAAATTCATGAAATTGTCAAAATATATTGCCGTACTCAGACTTTTGCTATCCACTGTATATGGCATAAGTTACTGGTGGCTACAACCCTTCAGTTTAGATTACAACCTAGCTCCTCACACCACTTATGTTGTGTATGTTAATTTTATTGATGAGTGGTGGGACCTACAGTTTAAAATCGGCTCCAAATGACAAACATTTTTTTAGCATCTTTTCATGGCAATTTTCTTTTTATTTATTCTCAGATTTTTTGCCAAAAACTTGCTGAAGGAAATTCGTCGAAGAAATATTTTCCTCATATTTCGTTTTGTTGGAAATGTCTGATCTGGGGTTTGAACCGTGACCTCACGTCTAATGAGCCATCACATTGCCTACTAAACTACGGCGACTACAATGTATTCAAAAAATTCACTTTCTTTTGTTGTCCCACAGAGCTGTTCACTTTGTCAGGATAGCTTCAAATGAACTGGTCTCAACTGTCCATTCTGAATGCTCATTTCTTCTAACGATACTGGTAGCAACTTATCTGTACAGATGTTAGTTTCTTTGTCCTCTGCCGTAACTCACCTCTGTTAGCAATTTTTTCCTTTTTCTACATCAGTTCGCCCTCGGTTCGTTCAAATTGGCTGCGATATCGTCACTATATTTATATGTAGAGTACATATGGAATTATAGAATATATAGGGTCTTCCAACAGGGAAATTCGAACATTTCTGTCAAATTAGTTGTCATTTATTCAGCCTGTTTTGCCAAATTACAGTGGATGACAATAGACAACGATGTGTGATCGCTTAATGGGCTCCGGAGCAGTTGGCAACTGAAGTTTTTTGAATGAGAAAGTCTGTGAATAAAAAAAATTGCAGAATTTTGGACGCTATCAGTCCAAATGACATCCAAGACTGTTCAATGCATTCAGGAAAAGTCTCTGTTTTGAGTGGATTTTGGGCCGGCGGCGTTGACCAGGCTTTCATATTAACGACGAACCCAAAAAAAAACGTTGATTCAAATCAATTTATTTTGGCCTGTATTGAATGGCTTGGACACTTACGACATATAGTGTCACACATTTCATGTCATATTGTCCACAAGTGATCTCATGGCATAGTCATCTCACGTAGAGATAGTGTAGCCAACGAGATCTTCAGATTTGACTGCGTTAGACTTTTTCTTGTGAGGTTTTCTTACGTCGCAGATATACGCAAAGGAGCTACGATTCACAGCTGTCCTCTAAGCCAACATAATCAATGCCACTGGTAAAATTCACTTAGCTTTATGCGCCATAGTCATGGAGTATTTGACATTTTGAATGAGAGACACCGTGGCTAACATTTAAACGATGTTTTATTCCAAACTTAATGGCATCTTGCTAGTAAATAAAAAATTTCAAAGCAATAGAATTTGAATTGTTAAAAGAAAACACCGAGTATAAAGTGTAGGTTATTGAAGCACATTTTTTATATTTTCCTAAATAGTAATAATGACGATGACAAATTTCAAATGCAGCTTAAAAAATTTCTTTAGAATATTTCCCACCAACATCAGCATTTGCATGATGTGTTGGAATGATTTAAATGAAATGAAAAATGATGATGATTTAATGAAACATTCCTACTCGCTGTGAAATACAACATCAAAGACTTAAATGTACTTAAAATCCATTAAAGTGTCTCCAAATTGCTAAGAGAGGTGTGAACATTCTAATGAATCATTAGAAAATTATTTCTACAATGCTTTGCGAAGACAAATTTTCTTTCTCACCCAATACTAACAACAAAAATAAATTGTAAATTATTTAAGGCATCATTTCAAGCTCAAACGAAATTAATTGAAAATAAGTTGTTGGCAACAACTTAAGTAATTTGTACAAGAAAAATCAATTAATTTTACGTGTAAATATGGCATGACCTTAAATTTGAGAGAAGAAAAAAAAAGTCCCACAATTTATTGGTTTAGTCAACAAGCTGAAGATTTAAGAGCCACAGGCAACTAGTCAACCAGCCTTCCAGTCAGTGATTAATATTGAAAAAGAAAATTTAAACAACTTCCGATAAATATTACAAATAAATACTGGGAATCTCATTGTAGTTCCCTTACACTGAAATGAATGAATGAATGAATGAATATGCAAAAATCCCATTACCTTGAAATTGAATTGAACAGGCGATCCGCTGAAGATAAATGTATTCCTTGCTGGAAATAAAACATGCGAAATAAAAAACGTATGCCACGATTTATGAATATTTTTTGAATTTACTGGCTAATATGGCATACACACGTACGTATCTTTAGCGATAAGCAACGTATATTTTAGCTAAAAACCGTTATAATCCATAATTACAAATTAAAAATTAGTCAGATCGCCTTAATTAACTTGAGAAACCACACACGTTTTTATGTTTTACCTTGATTTGGAAAGGAAGTCTCACGTAAATTGCAGTTTTAAAATAATGAAACAAATTGATGGATCAAACGTAAATCAGATGTATGTAAGTGCCGTAGGGTGAATACCAAATAAACTGAACTAGAACTTAAGGAGACGAAAAGGCATTTTTGTTGTAATCCACGAACTGCATTCACTCTCACACAAACAGACTTGCACATTACTCCCTAAGCTACTAGGGTACCGTTTTCCTCTCGTAGACTCTCTGTAAACCAGACAGAAACTTTGGGAAAGTTCGGGATCTATAGAAACTCCGAACATGGTAATACGTATACCCACCTCTAACAATATGTAAGGAGCTTTGGAAGACTTCACATCGTGAAATTCATATGGAAATGTACTGCCCTGGTTAAGTCATTTATTAGATGACTTAGACTAGTCAACGAAACTGCGAATGCGATACTATATTTACTACTACTTTCTATCTATTTAAAGGTTGAGAAATTAAGCCGTAGACCAAACCTGTTCTCTTTTTGCTATACAAAATGCTCTCTTGTTTTAAATCTAAGAAATCAGATCAGATTCTCAAAAGGAGTACGTCTCATATTCGCCAGATTTCTACCAGTGAGAGATAGACAGTGTTCCACAGTTTCCCCTTCCTTATCACTTCCACAACTGCGACAGTAGTCGTAATACTCTATGTAGTCGTAATAGTCCAAAATCTATGCATTTCGCCCTATGGAACATTGTCCTAAAATTGCACAAATAAGACCACATTCATCAGATAACTGTAGAGACCGTAATCACACAAATAAGACCACATCATCCCTCTTCATCTTCGTAAGGCAATGCGGGCAAATACTGCCAAGATCGATCAATAACTAGCCTAGCCTGCCTCATGCCTCACTCCCAAAAGCGCATAATGTACGATAATCTCAAGCACAACAGAAGTCACGTCATTACTATACATCTCTATAAGAGACTTCGTGCGTCCATTGCCAAGATGGGGCCTCTCCACCTATCGCAACCTGCATAGTATCACAAATGAGGCTGAAACAAACAAACGCAGATAACCGTTACTCCTAAATCCCGAGGGTCGAAACTGAAACTAAAAAGACACACACATGTGATAGAAATCGCACATCTACTATTGAGATCGATCCATAACTCGCTAGGCCTACCTAGCAGCTGAGATAATAGCAGTACGCTGTGTATGGCTTCCTATAAAACAATGTTAGGCAGTCACAAACGCAACAAAAGTAACATCGTTACATCACTACATTTCCATTACAGACTCTGTGCCTCTACTGGCAAGATGGAACCATAACCGCCAGTTTTAGTCGACAGTTATTCCTAGTGACCCATTAACTAAAAAACACTAAAGGTGGCAATTAATTTGTTTGTGCTGTCGTTTGATTTTGAGCATCATTCATAAATTCTAAGGTTCGAACCTGATACACGTTAAGGATATTTGCAGATTATGCTTTCTGGCATCAGAAACATCGGAACATGGAAACATGGTCTAGGAAAGGTGCAGAATTCAATATATACTGTCAAGGAAGGAAAAAAGTGTGCCATATTTCGTGTTACGAAAACAGGAAAAATCAAGATCAGCGAAATAAAAGTAGTTTGGTTAAAGATTATGACAATCGCGCTTTCAATCCAACCCGTCAATCCAACCTTTCTTTTTAAACAACACTAAAACGCTTAGGTAGATAAAATAGATCGCCAGGAGTACGTTAGAGACTCTTTAAGGATGTTACCAAATATACTTCGTAGCATTGGAAGAGATAAACTAATAAGAGATTAGAGATTACATGAGGAACATGCAGAAATGAGATTGAAAGTGATCTTAAAATGCATTCCATAAGGAGGTATCACAACACTACTGGAGCACTTAATGATGTCATAGCGATTAAAGTTTGTATTTTCTCTTAAAGTATAATCTTTTAAGCTTGATTAATAACTAGGCTTTGGGGCAAATAGCCTTATATGTCAAGCATACTCAAATATGTCAAGCATGAGCTCTGGTGATCTGCTTGGAATGATAATGGAATTCATAAAGCTTTCAAGTAAAAATGTCTGCTGTGGTATGAATTAATCCATCTGGTTTAAGCATTAACGAAAATATAAACTTTCAAACAGTGTTGCATAACTGAAATTTTGATATGGTACTGGACTATAACTGAAAGAGTACTTTTTTGCATCAAATGGTACTTTTGTAAAAAAATGCATACACGTAATTGGTCATTACAACCCTTCAATCAGGATTATGACCATACTTATTACATGAGTGGCGGGACCTACTGTTTAACTGTTAACTGTTTAACTGACAGACATTTTAGAAACTTTATCATGGCAATTTTATTTACTCTCAGAGTTTTTGCCAGAAGGAAGTCGCCGGAGAAATATTCTTCCATATTTTGTTTTGTAGCAGATGCCAGACATGGGGTTTGAACCGTGGGTTCATGTCTAGTAAGTCAGCACACTACTTACTGGACTATTTATTTATTTACATTTAATACACATACAGAAAAACTAACGACTTATTCATGTTCCTCACTTACAAGACAACAACAGCTGATTCGGAACGTAACAAAACGTAAAAGCCCCGTTTAGTCAAACGTCGATGAAACGGAATGTAACATACGTTCGTTTTTAGCATATGAAGAGCGATGCAAATGCTTACCGAAATTACATTACGGTTCGGCAAGTGTTTTCAATGCTTTTCGTATTCTAAAAACGAACATACGTTCCGCGGACGTTTGGCTAACCGGGGCTAAAGCCTAATTCTACCTTTAGTATTACGTTGAACGTTGCTAATGAATTAATATTTGAAAAGCGCAAGACATAAAATATGTAATAATAAAAAAGTACTCAAAGCGTCGCGGCGGTACTGCGGTATTTTTGAAATGAAAAAGTACTGAAAAAAGTACAAAGTACTGAATTTTCCAACACATCTTTAAAATGAAGGATACAATAAAAGAGGGCAATCAACCGCGGCGATTGATGCCATTTACCTTGTAAGTCTCATGGGGCATAAATTTTTCTTCCTCAATTTACTTGGCCTTAGCTTTACTGGCGATTAAAATTGTGAAATGAATTAAACTTATGCTGCAGTATTTGTTTGTACCATCCCTGTAACACTGTTTTTAATTTAATTTCATGAACTTCTTCAAAAATACATAACAGGCCGCCAAATTACAGGCTTTTATTCGTACTCTAAGGAGAGAAAACAATCACCGGAATACTACATGTTGCACAACAAAACAGATTGAAAACAAAAAAAAACAGCCTCTTCGACTTGCAGTTATTCGGTATCAATTTAAATACCATTGCCGCCGCTGCCATTGCAGTACAATTGCCGAAAAATTGCTGCAATAACTGGAAAAGAAGAGGAAAACGAATTTTGTTGTTGACATATTGATTACAGTTGAATGTAGCGAATGTTCTGAAATACAATAAGATGACCTTGCAACATGCAGCAGATAGTTTCCGAAGGTGTTACATGCATTCGCTTACATATTTCGAAGCAAGAACTGTTGTGTCCAACAGCGAAACATAAGAGGGAAACAATGCATTTAACAAAAGACATGCATCGACGATATATGATGACACATTGAAGTTGAACAACTTTTTCGATGGTTGTTGCCCCTATACGATGAGGAAACTGATCAAAATAAGCGTAAATAATTCTGAAAAACATATAAAAATGTTGAATTAAAAACAAAAAGGTTCGACTGTGCTGTTGCCATGTTGGGCAAAAACAGAAATAAAATGCAAAATGTTGCATGACCTACATACAGGATTTTAAGTTGACAACAGCAAGAGAACAACAAAAAAATTTTTTTAATTCTCAAAATTGTGAAGAAGAAGAAAAAACATTGAAAAACATTGTTTAATCAGAAACCGGAAAAAGAAGCCGCCAACATTCACAAATTCATGGACTTGTTCATTGTAGTCGTTGTAGTCGTCGTACTCTGTGTACAGATATCATGTGTGTGGATATGCATTGTGCCATGAGCATTTGATTGCTATGCTACAGCTTGGTATGGTGATTGTTGATTATGGAGTATTAGCGCACATAAATAAGACCTGTTGCATTAATTTTAGTTTTGTTTTTGTTGTTTTTGTTTTTTCCTGCTCGTTGTCTTCTTTCCTACAGCATAATCATTATCAAGGTTATACATAATGAAGGCAGTAGTATTACATTTAATAACCCAACAAACAATTTTAAGCATAAATCATAGTAAAGTTAACAAACAGTACAGAGACTTGACAAATTGCAACAACTGAAGAGTAATTACCGTGCAATATGACGGGTGATTAGTTTTTCAGTGTAATGCTTAGTAGAGTACGAAGAACGCTTATAAAACATTGAATATTATTATGGAAATTCGTTCTCTAAGAGAAATGTGTTTCCATTGAAAAATTATCTTCAGCGACGAAGCACATTTTTAGGTCAATGGGAACAGAATTGTCATAAATTTGGTATAAGGAGCAGTTAGAGGGAGTTGAAGCACTGGCAATACACTTTTAAAGGTGCAAAGTTTGATGCGTTTTGAGGACCGGCGGGTTCTTATGACCGTACTTCTTTAATAGAAATGAAAATCGCAAAGCTAAATTTCTTTTTTCTCAAAATTAAAGAACTGGACCTGTTTGTTATGTGGTTTCAAACGCTTTATTGGCTTAGAACGGTCCACTTACCAGCAAGATCATGATCATGTGATTTATACCCCACTAGACCATTGTTGTGCAATCAATTCAAGTCTGTCATTCACTTTTTGCAAATTTTCTGTTCTCTTTTTTAATTTTAAAAACTCAAGACATAAACAGAAAAGACTTTATATTAAAATTGAGACCAATCTGCACTGCCTAAGGCAGGCCAGTTTTTTTATATTCTTTCCCATTCTTTGCTTTGATTCAATTTTCATTCATTAAGTCTGTCCAGCTCATTAAGAGATTGATCTACAGTAGCAGGTCCTAGGTTAGTAGGAGTGTCAGATCAACAAATTATGTGCCTTCTGTTGAAGATCTTAATTTCGCTTTCTGTCATTGCCTAGAAAGCAACGTCCTCTGTGAACATATACGAGTATTTGATGTAGCGGAGTGAAATTTTGTTGATTGCATCCTACTCCTCCTTTAATAGGCTCTCGTAAGCGTTCTGGTAGTATGGTGTGTAGTGCTCAAGACTATTAGTGTGAGGATTGTGGGTTCGATACGCACCAGAACTCTTTACACTTCATACCAAATTACCAAATGAGCGTGTACAAGGTATTCTTATTAATTAAAATATTGACAAACCGCCAGTTAATGATACGCTACGCCTTAGTCTAATTGGTAGTGTGTTAGCTTATTAAACGTGAGGTGACGGTTCAAACCCCTGGTCAGACATCTTGAACAAAACGAAATTTGAAAATAATTTTGTCGGCGACTTCTTCTTTTTTAAAAATTTGTCGATCGGTCCCGCCATCCATGTACAAAAATTTAACACACACAACATAAGTGGTCCGAGAAGTTAGGTTCTAATCCTAACTGTAGGGTTGTAAGAACCAATTATGTATGTATGTATGCATCCTACTCTTCCTTTAATACGAATTGGGTCAAATTAGTACTCTACGTGTGTGCATTGTTTGTATAGTGTGCAGTGTTCTAAACTATAAGTGTGAGAGTCGAGAGTTCGAATCTCACCAGAACTTTGAAATTTCTAAACTTCTTAGCAACTACCAAATGAGTGTGTACAAGGTATTCTCATTAATTAAAGTATTGACAAGCTGGCAGTTAATAATACACCACGGGTAGAAATTAAACTCCATATTTACCGGCTCTAATAGAACACATGTGTGTTGACTGTATAAAATCATTGAGAAATCTGTATTCGATGGCATATTCACCAACAAAATGTGGGAACTCAGCACAATTGTAGTTAAACGCTTATAATACTTTAATTAAAAGCTTTGCCCAGGTCCGACGTAACGAAGGACGACTAAGTTTGAAATTGGAATGAACTCTCAAGTATTAAAACCATTAGCCTGTTACGACAACTATCTAGAGAAAGGGAAAAAATATGAAAAGGATTAAAGTATATGAATGATTTAAGAGTAAAACTTTTCTAATTTAATTCAAATTTTTGAAATGGATTCACTGGAACATGCTACATAGAGGTTTAAACAGAGGACACGCATAAAAGTCACCGTAGTCTAGTAGGTATTAGACGTAAGGTCACGGTTCAAACCCCAGGTCAAACATCTCCACAAAACGAGTTAAAAAAATATTTCTGCGGCGTCTTCCTCTCAGCATACATACATCTGGCAAAAACTTTGAGAGTAAAATAAAATTACAATGAAACGTTTCTCAAAAATCTCTAGTATATCACACATAACATAAGTGGTGTGAGAAGCTAGGTCATGACCTGGCTCAAGGGTTGTAGTGACCAATTATGTATTTACGTATGTATATATGTCGCCGTGGTCTAGTAGCTAGTGTGTTGGCTTATTAGACGTGAGGCCTCGTTTCAAACCCCAGGTCAGGCATCTCCAACTGAAAGAAAAATGAAAAAATATTTCTTCGGCGACTTCCCCTAAGCAGACTTCTGGCAAAAACTCTGAGAGTAAATAAAATTGCTATGAAAAGTTTCTCAAAAATCTGTCGTTCGGAGTAGACTTTAAACTGTAGGTCCCGCCATTCATGTATAAAAATTAACGCACACAACATAACTGGTGTGATAAACTAGGTCGTAATCCGGACTAAAGGGTTGGTTTGACCAATTATGTATGTATGTAATGTATGTATGTATGTATATATGTGTACTCATAAAAGTTAAGAAAAATTGGGACACTGGTTAAGTTGCTCAATCTTCGAAATTGTCATACGCATCCAGTTTACAAAACTCAATTAATTTTATGTCCATAAACTTTCAAAATTTTAGAGTTTCAATCTGATAGGAACACAAAGATTATGTAATGCATGTGGCTTCCAAACAGATTGGAAATAAAGCGTTTTTGGATGATCCGCATACATATCCAGAGAACTCCCATAAAAACTAAATTTATTAATCATTGGCCCCAATAAACCGCTTAATACTAAAATATGCTTCATACTCCAATGACTTTAACTCTGTTCTCCTTTGTCGGCCGTTACCCTTTTAAATAAAATTTTTCAACGCGATAAAAAATTTAAAAATATTTTTACTTTCAATTTTAAATATTTTGCTAAAGAGCATTTGTTTTTTTCTTTTCTTCTTTATTGCTCTCTAAAGATTATGTTTTCTTTTATGATTCTTTTTAACCCTCATCACAACAAAAACAAAAAAGAAAAAAGAATGAAAAAGATTTTAATGAGTTTTTTTCTCTTCTTATTTTCTGTCTCTATTGTGATTCGGGCACAGCTTGACATCTTTTTGGCGTTAAAACTAATTAATTCGTTTTTATATTATGAATCAGACTAAAATTTTTTTTCTTTTCTTTCCTTATTTTATAGAAACTGCAAGAAATACGAGTGTTATTCCAAAATTAGTCAAACTAAAGAACAAAAAAAATTGAAAAATTTATCAGAAAATATTGAATGTGACGTCACTTCTCCCAAAATAGTTTATTTTAATACACCTCTGTGCTTCTAATTTTGTAACCACCCTCGTAAATTATTGTTATACTTGATAATGAAAAATTCAAGCATTAAATATCTACGGATATTTGTTAGTTTCATGAACAGAACACAAGCTTATGAATTTTTTTGCAAAAACCAAAAAACAAAAAAATACGTCTGAAATCTGTTTAATTAAACAAAAAATAGTAAAAAAAATAGTTATTAATTTAATGAAATTAAACCAGAAAAAATGATTTATTGCTTTACTCTTTTAGCCAAATGTCAAAAGAACATCCATACGTCAAAAAACAGTCAAAAATTTAAAGGAAGTATAAAATCATAAATTTGGTATCTGGTCGATAACATGGTCTTGATCTGATATGTACATGCAGGCAAAAAATAAAAGCTAAAGTATAATAAAAAAAATAAGAAAAAAAAACTACAAAATGTGGTTTAAAACAAGATTTTGTTGTTTAATTAATCAAATTAGAACAAAAGTGTGGCAACATGCTGAGTTTCTGTGGTTAGAAACTTTAGAAGCGTGATTCGGATTAGAATACAACAAGAAATTTTTATTTCAGAACATGTTTGAAATAAATTATGGGGGTATATTACGTTTATGCTGACTTGTGTAATACTTTAAAACACTTTAAGTCTTATGACCTTGATAATAAAAATAACTTATAACGTCATTAAAAGCATACACTTGCTTTTAAACTCTTTAATTAAACTACAGAGTTTAATACAGATTGCTGAAGGCAATTTGATGTATTTGTAGTCTCTTCTTGTGGTTTGTTTAGAAAGGAAAGATTTTTTCATGTAAACCCATTACAACACATAAATTAAAACAAGCGTTTTTTACATCCCAGCTCATAAACATTTATTGACATTTTATTGACACCTCATCATATCATTTTTATTTTAATCCGTTAATAGCTCTAGTAAAATAGCTTAAGAATGCATAATTAACACATTTTTACACATGATTCGTGTTGTTTATAACTCATAACGGTTTTTGCAGCGTAAATGACTATCATTTAGTCTCAATTAGTTACAAAATTCATTTGAATTTACTGTTTTATGCTGGTGCATCAAATAGTTTAAATGCGTTCATACATTAGATTGGCATTCCGCTGCAGTTTGGTATTAATCTGATGTCATATAGACTTTATGTACAATCTACATAACATACATACATACATACATAATTGGTCATTACAACCCTTCAGTCAGGTTAGGTTAGGTCGGAGTGGCAGCTCTGTTATCACAAAGCCCGCCCTGTACTAACCAAGTTCCACCAAAATCAGGGAAAAGGAAGAAGTTGGTCAGCGCAAGGGCTGCACAACAAAAGCACGACTACTCCGCACTGGAAAACCAGCCAGAAAGTTTGATGAACGAAGATATATCCTTGATGTCAATAGATGATAGCTCCGTTAAGCTAACAAGGAATGGGGAGCCAAATAACCTATATCTACACCTAGCAAGAGACGGGCACTGGCAAAGAAAGTGAACAACAGTCTCCTCTTCCTCAGTGGACCTCGGCAGAAGTCGTTGAAAGGGAGCCTCATTCTTTCCGCGTGTCCACCCATGACGCAATGACCTGTAAGCACGGCCACTGTAGTCGAGATGACATCACGACCAAGACCAAGTAATCGGTTGGTACGCCTTCTATCCATCTTGGGCCAGGTGAGTCTAGCGGTGGAGCAGGACTCCTCATTGACCCAGGATAGGTTGGCGTCCCGAAAGAACCTCCGCGCAATGGTCAACTTAACCGAGGCAAGTGGCATACCCAATTCAACAGAAGAGGATTCCGGAAGGAGAGCACCAGCTCTGGCGAGCTCGTCGGCCCTACAGTTTCCCGGAATTTCACTGTGCCAGGGGACCCACACCAGAGAGGCACTGGTGAGGCGCCCCGATAGAAGGTCGAGACAGCGGCGATATTCCCTAACGATCCTAGAGTTAATCACGAAACCCGATAGAGATCTTATCGCGGCCTGGCTATCAGAAAAGATCGAGACGCGAGTGAAAGGAACATCGTTGACGAGGAGCCATTGAACGGCCCGGTAAATTGCCATCACCTCCGCCTGAAACACACTGCAGTAGTCCGGCAGACGGAGAGAAATATTTAGGTACAGTTTCCCAGAGTAGACACCGCTTCCAACCCCATTATCGAGTTTGGAGCCGTCGGTATATATATCCAAGACTTCCGGGAGGACGACCGTATTAGGATTTCAGTCATCCCTACTCGGAATCAGAGAGTAGATTACGATCTAATTTCTTAAGCTACTTATGTTGTTTGTGTTAATTTTTAAACATAAGTGGCTTAACCTACATTTTAAAGTCGACTCCGAACGACATATTTTTGAGAAACTTTTCATGGCAATATTATTAAATTATTTAGAAATACTCGTATGCTGAACAATATTTGCATTAAAACTGAGTAGAGTCCGTCATAGCACTTAGTGGTCTGGGTGCAATCCGCAAAGACTTTTGCAGTAGCTGTAATGAGCAGAAAGAACAATTTCTATGTCAATATCCAGCACTTGAGAGGAAATATTCTTGGGCACTCAAAATTTATTGGCGAATTAAATAGAACCCACAGTTTCATAAAACTGCCGGGATGGTTGACCATTGCCAGCCAGGAATTATAGTACTATCGGCATTACTACAAGTCCTATAGAACCCAACAAAGCTTTGCTTTTGGAGTCGGCTGTGAATTTAACATAATCTAGCATAGTCACTGAGAAAAATGTAAACAGAAAAGATTTTGTTTGCTTCGAAAATGGCGAACTTTATGCCAAGCAAACCTACATATACTGGAGAATTTGTTTTATTGCCTCAATTCGAAAAAATGCCTAACTGAAGCACTTCGATTGCTTAACCAAGCTTATTCTGAATAAGTTCCATCGATTTCAATGTATGTACACATTCATTTCACCGTCTTAGTCTAGTAGATAGTGTGTTGGCTCATTAGACGTAAGGCCACGGTTCAAAGGGTCACGGTTCCAGGTTAGACATCAAAACGAAAATATGAAAAAATATTTCTTCGGCGACTTGCTCTCAGCAGATTTCTGACAAAAACTCTGAGAGGAAATATAATTGCCATGAACAAGTTTCTTATAAATCTGTCGTTCGGTATCGAAACTGTAGGTCCCGCCACTCATGTATAAAAAATTAACACACTCAACATAAGTGGTGTGGGAAAGTAAGTTGTAATCCTGACTGAAGGGTTGTAATGACCAATTATATATGTATGTATGTATGTATGTATGTATGTATGTATGTATGTATGTATTTTTAACCCAGAAGACAGTGGCCACCAAAGTCAGCTCGAAAAGTTCGAAGATAATGAGGAGTTGGAGACAATACTCAATCAAGATTGTTGCTAGGCAGGTAGGTTGAAGGACAGGAATCCTATTTATTCCTATTTGACATACACCTAAGCCATCCTGTAGACTTGTTTTGTCTTCACCATCAGGCATACCACCATACTTCCTATAGGAAATTTGTATTTTGTCAAACTTCCTTAACTTCTTCCAGTCCACGACTCTGAGGCGAGTTATGTCGGGTATATTGGGATCTCAAGCTGCTGGGCAAGATTGTTGCTAAGCTGCAGAAAAATATGCAAAACTTCTTCGTTGTTTCAAACGATTGAAAATTACACACTTTATTCACAAGTAAATAATGACTAGAAGTGAAATAAGATTGCACACGAAATGTTGCTTAAAAGTCATGAGAATACTTGTATCGAATCATTACTGGCGATGAAAATGTAGCCATTAAGATGACTTCAAGCGTATGACACTATATGTGAAGTATATAGAAACAATTAAATCAAACTAAGAGCTATAATGTGCAGCTGAAATTATACCAAGCCATCATAGGGAATCTTTAACGAACATATATCTTTTGAAGCCAGAATTTATCCAAATAGGAATATACCAGCTGGAACATGAGAACAGACATGAGGTCGTAATATATTCCTTATGGCACCCCTTGTACACGCATTAGGTACACTTAAGAAATTAAGGGGAACACTTTTGGGCACTTATAGGAAGGAAACTTAAACAAAATTCATTGCTTCATAAAACTTATGAGGTTGCATTTTTATCTTCTTATTCTGTTTCGATATAAAATTTTATTTTTTCATTGCCTTGTGTCAGTTAAGCAGGCTATTTTTGTTATCACTTAGTAGGACCTTTGTCGATAAATTTGAATTGAATTGTTCTACCGAAGGAACTTTGCGCAATGAGTCCTACCCTTTCTTATAAAGTGTGAAGAGTGCCTGTCGTCGTCTTTTTGTAGGATTTCGAGAACAGATTTTGTTTTTTCATTGCCTTGTTTCAGTTAAGGAGGTTATTTTTGTTATCACTAAAAAGGAACTTTGTCAATAAATTTGAGTTGAATTGTTCGACTGAAGTAACTTTACGCAGCGAGTCCTAACCTTTCTCAAAAATTTAAGCTTGCCTTACATACATACATAATTGGTCATTACAACCCTTCAGTCAGGATTATGACCTAGTTTCTCACACCACTTATGTTGTATGTGTTAATTTTATACATGAGTGTTGGGACCTACAGTTTAAAGTCGACTCCGAACGACAGATTTTTGAGAAACTTTTCATGGCAATTTTTATTTACAGAGTTTTTACCAGAAATCTGCTGAGAGGAAGTCGCTGAAGAAATACTTTTTGTATTTTGTTTTGATGTTGTTTTTGCCTGGGGCTCGAAACCTGGCTTTACGTCTAATAAGCCAACACACTACCTACTAGACTATGGCTTTACTTCGTCTTTTTGTAGGAGCGTCAAGTATGCGGTAATTTCCTAAACGATTTATTTCGAGAGGAATCGATATCTCTCAGTCTTATCAAAATCTCCATACAAAAAACTTCAATAAAAATTCAATAAATTTTCGAGTCAGTAACCTTAACGAGGTTACCATTAATTAAATGCGTGCTTATGCATATTAAAGTTAAATACCTGCCTAAGAAGGTGTTACAGAAAATATTTACCTAATGAGACCATGTCTTAAGGTATAGATAACGTTGATCTACAGCTGAGATACAAATTAATGCACAATTAATTCTGTTTTGTGTAGAAAAACTAATCGATTAGCTCGTTGAACCACCGTAAAACACATCGAACACGTTTATAAGTTACTTTACAGAAAAAAGTAGACATTTTCAAAGCATTCTAATGAAATTTTGTGTTCTAATTAAGTTTTAATTTTTTAATTGTTGAAAATGAAATTAAATGCCAGTAAAACTTTAAGCAACTTAAACTAATTGCCGCATAGGTATTGCATAGGCATTGCGTTCTTTATAGCTGGAGACACGTTCTTATCTTATCTTTTCATGCTAAGTCGTGACTAACTGCAAATGGAGTTTAAGATGTGCTTGTAAATGTCATTCGAACATCATAAATAAACAATAAATCATAATCTAGGGGGGAAGAAAAGGGCATTAAACATTAAAACGATCTCGTAAAATTATTCCTTTTTTTTACCACACTGATGCACTACAATCCATTATCATTTCCAATGGAATATGGGAAAATATGAAATAAAAAAAAAACGAATTAAAAATAATAAAAATTCACACCGTTTTTATGTTCTTCATCGTCATGCATTAAACCGAAACATATTTACGTCTTCTATAAAATATTACACAGGCAAATATGAATGAAATTTTAATAAAAAAACAACAAAAACAAAACAAAATTAAATTAAATTAAATTAAAATAAAACTAAATGAGTTGAGACGAGATGAATAGAAACATGTTTTTTCATTAAGAATATGAATGATGACGATGATGATTGAAACAAAATCTGTTTGTATTTCTAGCCTTAGATGAGAGTGTAAAATTTCATATTTATGTTACCACCTCCTTTGCTTTTATGTTTGTATTGTCTACGATTGTATGTTTAAAAACATAATAACACACTCAAGTTTACAAGGTTTATGCATAAAATATCTATTTTATGCACTTACATACATATAAGGTGTAGTAATTAATTAAATTCATTGTAAAATAAACGTTTGGTTTCTGTATTTCTATAAGACTTATAAGACTGTTTGATAAAAATAATTTGACGTTTGCTTGACCTGTTATTGCCTCCGTTTCTGTCAAGAAAATGGATACCAATACAGGAAAAATACAACAAATTTCATTATTTTTTGATAAATACATACATAAATACATAATTGGTCATTACAACCCTTCAGACAGGATTACGATCTAGTTTCTCACACCACTTATGTTGTATGTGTTAATTTTTATACATGAGTGGCGGGACCTACAGTTTAAACTCGACTCCGAACGACAGATTTTTTGAGAAACTTTTCATGGCAATTTTTATTTACTCTCAGAGTTTTTGCCAGAAATCTTCTGAGAGAAAGTAACCGAAGAAATTTGTATTTTGTATTTTGTTTTGATGTTTGGTCTGGGGTTTGAACCTTGGCTTTTACGTCTAATAAGCCGACACACTACCCACTAGACTACGGCGACCTCTTTGTTAAATACTCCTTAAAATATCAGGCGTCTGTATAAGTTCTTTGATCGACTACAACTTTTTAAGTCTTGAGGATTCCACTCTGATTTTTAGACGCATCCTCCTCATGATGTAGACAATCTATCTCCATTTTATACGTTTGTTTTATTTCCGAATAAGTTTCTCTTTGATTAACTGATTGATCAAAGATTCCATAATTCAGAATGGCATAGACAATGAAGTCGCCGTAGCTTAGTAGGTAGAGTGTTGGCTTATAAGACGTTCAAAGGTTCATGGTTCAAGCCCCAGATCAGTCATCGCGAACAGCAGATTTCTAGCAAAATCTCTAAAATAAAATAAAACTGCCATGAAAAGTTTTTCAAAAAAATCTGTCTTTCGAAATCGACTTTAAACTGTAGGTCCCTACACTTATGTATAAAATTAATACACACAGCATAAGTGGTGTGAGAAACTAGGTTGTAATCCTGACTGAAGGGCTGTAATGACCAAATATGTATGTATAGTCGATTCACCTCCATTTTTAACTATTATTTCGCTTCAGAATAAGTTTCTCTGCTATTAAGTTCAAGATACTGTTTTACACTATAACCCTTACTAGTAAATGCCTGTAGCTTTTATCTGATTGTTTTAATTACTAACCAGGTTTCACTCCCGGATTATTTCTCTTTCTTTACCCTCTTGGTGGCACTGTATCATTGCACTGTCTGGAAGGTATTTTTTAATCAACTACAGCTCTGTTATTATAAGGTTTCCTATTAATGCTTTGGCCGATCCACTTTTATTTTTTAAGTTTACATTGGTTCAACTTGGGTTCCTCGTTGTTTGAGTTTTGCAGATGCCTGTTACTGATTGCATTGGACTAGAATATACTTCTTAAGACTCTGAAGCACTTTTTGAAAAATTCTTACAGCTTTATCTGTTTGTATTACATACGAACTTGGTTCCACTGCCGTACATCAAAGTAGAGTTTACAAAGTTAGAGTTTACACGAAGTTTTCAAGCCTCGTTTGCTGCTTTCCCTCTCACCTTTGGATTGCTAAGCTAACATTTGGTGTCACTGTAATGCAATGTAAATGCAAAGTACTAGACTAACGCGACTTCAGTTATAAACAAACTCTAGAGATTTTCTGGTTTCCTTGAATTTTGTTGTGCCATCAGAGATTGAAGTCAAAATATTTCAGAAGAGTTTTTTCTTTTAATTCTTAGGGACTTGTGACATGGTATCCTTAAGCTTTTTCTTAAGCAATGTGAAATTTAACACCCCCTAAATAATGCGAAAGGAACGAAGGCTCAGTCTGATCACTTGGTTGGATGCATTCATAAGGAAAAAATTCTGGATGACTAGCGAAAGTACTTTTGGAAATGAATATGTTATATGTTTCCCTTTTGGAAAGAACTTTTTTGCTGGGAATAGAAAATATTTAACGTCGTATGTTATAGGTTTTAAAATTTTTTATATGTAGAACCTTAGTCATTAATTGCTTATATTACCATGACCATAAATTGTTAAGAAAAGTTATCATTTTCTCATCTAAAATCATTGAAAATATTAAAAAAGAAATTTAAATTTAAGATGTTAGCCCTTTAGAGTGTTAATTAAAGAAATATGTTTGCCAATTAAAAGACATGACAACCCTCTACAGAAAACAATAAAACAAAATTAAAATGAAACAAATTACCTGAGTCAAGTTAACAAATTAAAAATGATTTTTTGTTTTTATTTTTAAAATTTTTGTACTCTTGTTTCAGTGAATTTCAAGTTCAACATAAATGCACACCCATTGTTCTAAAACCCAACATGAGGCTTAAAACAAAACAACAAACATTTTTTTCTGGATTTTTTTTCTCATTTCAACCACAACAATTTTGTGGTCTTAGCGATAAAAACAAAAAAACACAAACAAAACAACAAATTCACACCATTTTATGAGGGATTTTAAAACCCATTTAGCAGGGACTATATTTTGGATATTTTTCATTTTTTTTTTGCTGAAAGATAAAACAAAAAAAAACAAAAAAGCAAGACAATAAAATTTATGAGAGTCATGTAGCAAAAGAAACTGCAACCGCCACTTAATAATACAAGTTAAACAAACAAAAATTTTGGCTCAACACAATATCACAGTGGCAGTAGCAAAAGATGCCCAAAAACCTGACAAATTGAAACCAAAACAACAAAAAAAGCCAAAAACCTTAAAACCCCAAAAACAAAAACAAAAATACCCCTTCACATATGCTAAAAGCGGCCTTTACATACATATACATATGTTGGCCTTTATTGACCAGCTAGTTAGCCAAGTAGAAAAAAAATCATATTTTGGTATAAATTGCAAGCCAAATCCACTGAATTGTATTAATTCTTGGTTGAATCTTAAACAGACAACAAGTCATAAAAGAAACTTATTTTAGTTTGATTTTAATTAATTTTATTTAAAACTTATTCACCTTATAACAACATGTATAAATTGGTAAGTTGTTACACTTTTAAGGCAAATTAAAATCAATAAAAACCAGCCTACATTTACATTTTTAATCACAATTATTACCACACCATACGCCAACCATTTCTAGTTAATTTGCTGTATTGCTGCTTTGATCTGCTCATCATTGGCCCGCCCTAATCAATATGATGCTCAGGCTGAGACTCGCAGTTTCAAAAGTGATTTAAAAGAGGACGGCAGCTATCAATATGAATTCGATACCACAAATGGCATTGCCGCCCAAGAAGCTGGAGTTGGTGGCTATTATGCTAGCGGCTCATCGGCCTACTATGCTCCCGATGGCCAATTGATCACCTTAACCTATACAGCCGATGAAAATGGTTTCCATCCCAGTGGTGAACATTTGCCCACACCACCACCAGTTCCTGCAGCTATTTTGAAATCCTTGGAATATATTCGCACTCATCCCAATCAGGAGAACCGTGACAATTTGAAGCATCAACAGCAACCACAGTTGAGACATTATCACCATTAGAATGTTATTTACCATCCATCCCCACCTACACAA
This sequence comes from Sarcophaga variegata, assembly GCA_932273835.1. Classification (NCBI taxonomy): domain Eukaryota; kingdom Metazoa; phylum Arthropoda; class Insecta; order Diptera; family Sarcophagidae; genus Sarcophaga; species Sarcophaga variegata. The sequence goes on from OW026362.1 coordinate 68,912,332, forward strand.
TTAGTTTTAAGATCACTGTGTTTTACCCCCCCACCCCTGTCCATTTACAATCGTTATAAATTCAAACAAAAAAAGCAATTAAAAAAGTATTAAAAAAAATATTAAAAACAATTTTTTTTAGAAATATTGGAAAAAATAACACCAAAACAAGCAATTTGTAGAGAAAATATGGTCATGTTCATATTCTGTTCTTACCTTCGCTAAGGAGTAACTTAGCTGCTGGTAATAATGCCAAATAATAGCGCTCAAATACTGTTGTTACCAATCATACATGACATACATACATAATTGGTCATAACAACCCTTCAGCCAGGATTACTACCTAGCTTCACACACTTCTTATGTTGTGTGTGTTAATTTTATACACGAGTGCCAGGAGCTACAGTTTAAAGCCAATTCCGAACGACAGATTTGTTTGAGCAACTTTACATGACAATTTTATTTACTGCTAGAGTTTTTGCCAGAAATCTGCTGGCCTGAAGTCGTCGAAGAAATATTTTTCATATTTCGTTTCGTTGAAGATTTCTGACCTGGGGTTTGAACCGTGACCTCACGCCTAATAAGCCAACACATTACCTACTAGACTACAACGACTACTCATATGTGCAACTACTATCAACAAACTACCACAAAAAATGACTTCAAATTGTGAACATTTGGATTTATCTGGTGGTTATGAAGCCTAATTTTCTTTAATGCAGTTATTTTCTGGTGCACTATAATGTAAAACTCTTATTTTATCTCTGACCTTAATGTTGATTATATGTCAGACAACATGCTACTCTGATCGCAATATATCATAGCGTTCTGTTTTTTTTTACCAAGTTATTCTCTCTGGACACTTTCGTGTTCTATTATATGGGAATATTCAAAATCTAATTGAAATTGGCATCTAAACCTAATCTCCTCATAGCAGACATGATCCCTGACTACTGCATAGCGTTTCAGATCGATGATATAGCCATACATCAGAGCTGGGGAACTGGTTCTGAGTAAGAGATCTCCAACATCTTCTCTTACAATCAAGCTGCAATCATATGTATAAACTTCACGTTTAAACTGATTAGAATCTGCAGCGACTCCCTTGATGGAGTCCCGCGGTTTTTTTGTGTAAATCTTATATGGTCCCAGAGATCCTAGAAAATTTTGCAGCTGCCCTAAATTGGATAGGAAGCTTAAACTGAACAGTAGGAATACGTATGCCTCTGTATGTATGTATTCTCATGGGTTATTGCATGAGTAGACAGAGTTTTGAGATCGGTTGAGGACTAAAAGAATGTCTATCCACTTTATTTTTCAATCTATGGCTCACCGCAGACTTCTCGGATATGGCTCACTTTCTAGCTGCTTTTCATTTTGTTTTTAAGGGTAGTCATGACCTGATGTTGATTGTTGAAACCGATTAATCAAGACCTATCGTTAGCCCCTGTACATCGCTTCACAAAGGCATAACAACGCACCTTTATAAGTCTCAAGAGACCTTTTCGGATATGGCTCACTTGCTGGCTGGTTTTCACCTTAATTTTGAGAATGGTTATGACCTGATGATGATTGTTGCGATCGGTAAATGAGGACTTATCATCAGCCGCGGTACATTGTTGCACAAGACATAAGAACGCACCATTATATGTCCTCAAGTGACCTCAGATATGGCTCACTTTCTGGCTGGTTTTCATTTTGTTTTTGAGGGTATTCATGACCTGACGTTGATTGTTGAGACCAGTTGATCGGGAAAAATCTTTGCCCCGGTACATTGCTTCACAAGGCATAACGACGCTCCTCCATATATATACTCAAATGAGCTTTTATTTCAACGAAGCTGCCCCTGCCTACTATTCTACTGTGTACAAATTTCCTAGATATGTAACCCGTAAGATTATGCAACGACTGCATCAATTATGGAACAATCTACTGTATCGGATTAAGCAGAAAGTCTTTAACACTCTATCTAACGAATATATCTGGTTGTCATTAAATTTTTGTCAGTTTAAACAAGTATTCATTGAAGTCATCAAAATTGCTTGTATGTCATAGATTATGGGGAGACATTTGTTTACTCGTGTATTTTCTGACGGACATGAAGCAAAACTACTCAGAATAGAAATGACGGAAGAGAACGTGGGATTAAAGAAATTAAAGAATAATTAAGCCGTAGTATAGTAGGTAGTGTGTTGGCTTATTAGACGTGAGGCCTCGGTTTAAACACCAGGTCAAGCATCTCCAACTGAACGAAATATGATAAAATATTTCTTCGGCGACTTCCTCTCAGCAGATTTCTGGCAAAAACTGTGAAAGTAAATCAAATTTCTATGAAAAGTTTCTCTGAAAGTCTGTCGTTCAGAGACAACTTTAAACTGTAGATCTCGCCATTCATGTATAAAATTAACACACACAACATAAGTGATATGGGAAACTAGGTTGTAATCCTGACTGAAGGGTTGTAATGGCCAATTATGTATGTACATATATATGTAATTAAGACAAATAAGTATAACAATGCATTACTGCTCTGTGACAGTCTTTCATGTACCTTGACTCCATTATTTCGAAAATAGGTGTATCAGTTCGACCGTTAACAACAGAATGGACAAGGCAAAGCATGCTTATGGTATGCCGTTGCAGTTCTTATTAAATACGGTTCTAGAAGTAAGGTTTGAATATTCAATACGCGCACTGAGGAATGTTGGTACGATCCATTCCCAGAATATACCGCTCGTAAGTAATTTGGTACACTCGACTGTTACGAATCAAGCTTGTTTGAAAGCCGAAATTCTCAGAAGAATGTGATTTTGAATTTGACAAATTCTAAGAAAACCAAAAGGAGAACACTTCATCAGCATAGGATGATATGTTTACACATGGGAAGAGCAACTGTAGAGGAAGAATAAGCCTACGTATGTAGCTGATGACACATTACTTTGTAATTTAGAATGCCACACTAAAAAATGTTTGAATTATTTTAAGTTTTTCAAAATTTTATTAAAAATAATTGGATGCTAAATTCTAAACTCTCTTAAACAAACTAATCGTATGCAGTCTAAAAATCTTCAGATTTTGGTGGATGTGCACGTATGTATTCCAAGGATTTCAGGATTTGATAGGGAATTGGTGGTGGTGTAGGCAAATGGCTGCCGCTAGGTTGGAAACCAGCTTCATTGGCTGTATAGGCAAGTTGTACATACACGCCTTCGGGAGAGTAATAGGAATAAGCACCATTGGCATAAGAGCCGCCAGTACCCTGTTCACCAGCAGTGATGCCATTAGTAGTGGCATAGTCATAATTGTAGTTGCCATACACATCAATATTGTTCACATATTTGGTGGTTTCGGCATATTTGTCTGCATCGCTTACAGCAGCGGAGCCACAGGCTAAGAGGGCAAATACGGCAGCAATGAACTGTAGAAAAAGTTTTATTATTTCGTTCCGATTTTTTCAAAATAAAAATTGTCTTCTAACTTACGATCTTATACATCTTCGCAGGGTCTTTAAGTTTAAACGTTTGAAAGTAAAATGTGATTTGGGTTAAAGAGTTTACTGAGTTTTATATCTTATGGAATCACTATTATTTTCATTTAGTTGAGCTGATTTGAATGTCATCCAAACAAATTAAGGAAAATAATTAAAAAATAAAACTCCAGACTGCATTAAATGAGCCCCATATGAGCTAGTGATGCTAGAACTTGATCTATAAAAAGAAGTCGTTTATTATGCAAAAATAAATCGAAAATCATTTCTGAAATGTTCGTGAAGTGTGGAGACACATTAAACATTAAACGGTTTTCAATTTTATTAATTAAGCTTTCGAGTTTTAAATTTTCAAATCAAACATGCATGCAGTGATGTGATTGGGATTTATTGATGCCCTACTTTTTGTTAGATAAGGTACGATAAATATCGATATGCAGCAATGAATTGGGGGGGAATTATTCATCAACATAATTATGTGTTATGTATGCTATACAGAAACAGGTGGTAATGTCTCGTGTGCTCTGTAAAGTGTGTGAAATATGCCTACATGTCTACTTTTAAAAGCTGCAGAACATTCATTAGTCTTGAAAGCGTATAACTCTGCACCAATCGGCTAAAACTAACGTTCTTATTGCTAACAGTATAGTTTTGAATAGTGGCCTAATAAGGATAGAAGAGAAGCAATAAGGCGGCAGAGAAGGAATCCTTATAGTAGCCGTAATCAAGTAGGTAGTGTGTTGGCTTATTAGACGTGAGGCCTCGGTTCAAACCCCAAGTCAGAAATAAGAACAAATATTTCTACGGCCAATTTCTCTCAACAGATTTTTGGCAAAAACTCCGAAAGAAAATAAAAATTGCAATGAAAAGTTTCTCAAAAATCTGTTGTTCGGAGTCATTTTGGTCATTACAACCCTTCAGTCAGGATTACGACCTAGTTTTTCACACCACTTATGTTGTGTGTGTTAATTTTATCATGAGTGGTGGGACCTACAGTTTAAAGTCGACTCCGAACGACAGATTTTTGAGAAACTTTTCATGGCAATTTTTATTTACTCTCAGAGTTTTTGCCAGAAATCTGCTGAGAAGAAGTCGCCGAAGAAATATTTTTTTTCATATTTTGTTTTGACGTCTGGCCTGGGGCTCAAACCCTGGCTTTACGTCTAATAAGCCAACACACTACCTACTAGAACATTGAGACTTCGGCGACTACAGCTCATTAAAGCCTTTCTAAATGAAAATTCTGAAATAAGCCCGATGATGGTAATTCAATTACTAGCATATGATAGGTTTTAATTTTAATCGAAATAAACTTTCTTTGGAGTTACCGTAGTCTAATAGTGTGTCGGATTATAAGACGCAAGGCTGTAGTTCAAACCCCAGCTCAGAAATCAACAAAAAGAAATATGAAAAAAATATTTCTTTGGTGACTTCTGGCAAGAACTCTGAGATTAAAAAAAAATTGCCATGAAAAGTTTCTGAGAAATCGTTCGTTCGGAGTCGACTCTAAATTCTAGATCGCCGCCACTCCTATATAAAATTAACACACTAAAGATGAGTAGTGTGAGAAGTTAGGTTGTAGTCTTGAGTAAAGGGTTGTAAATGACAAAATTAAGTATAAAAAAATATTTTTTCAGCGACTTCTTCTCAGCGGACTTCTGGCAAGAACTCTGAGAATAAAATTAAAAAATTGCCATTAAAAGCTGGATAAATTAACACACACAACATAAATGATGTGAGAAGTTAGGTTGTAATCTCGACTAAAGGATTGTAAACAATGAAATGAAGTATGAAAAAATTTTTTCTGGCAAGAACTCTGAGAATAAAATTAAAAAAATTGTCATGGAAAGTTTTCCAAAAATCTGTCGTTCAGAGTCGGCTTTAAACTCTAGGTCGCCCTACTCATGAATAAAATTAACACAGAGAACATGATTGATGTGAAAAGTTAGGTTGTAATCCTGACTAAAGGGCTGTAATGACCGATTAAATAAGTAGTCCATCTGATAGAAGTCGCCGTAGTCTAGTAGGTGATATTTTGGTTTATTAGACGCGAGCCTGTGGTCATAACACCGACTGTGAAAGAAATATTTCTTCAAGATCTTCCTCTCAGCAAACTTCTGGCAAAAACTTTGAAAGTAAAACAAAATTAATATGAAAGATTGTCAGAAAACTGTCGTTCGAATTCGTGTGATAAGCTGTAGATGCCGCTGCTCATGAATAAAATTAACGTACATAATATAAGTGGTGTGGATAGCTAGTTTGCAATCCATACTTAAGGGTTATAATGACCAATTAAGTAAGTAAGCATTGGTTTGTGTTGGCCCATTGAGTTATACAGCATCACAGAGCCGGCTTTGTTTTAACTTTATTCCCCTTACTTTTAAAAGCTTAGATTTTATTGATAACAAAAGCTAAACAATTTGTCGAATTTAATAGTTTAGAAATTAAAAAAGAAGTCTCTTCACGTCTTTGGCATTCAATTTATTTATAAACTTTTATTTTTAAAGATCATATTAAAAATAAATGTTGATTTATGTTTTAATTAAGTGTTAAAACTATTTTCGCAATTTTAAATCAAATTGTTTTTGTATTTTATACAATCTAAACGGATTAATAAATATGCGAATAAATTTATTTAAAAATTCTGTTTCATTAAGATGGGTCAGATATTTTATGACTCTAATAATTAGAAACTGGAACGGATTTTCTAATAAGTTTTCAAATTTAATCGGTGATTAATAGAAAAACATGATTGAAGGTGGAATATTAATTTGTTGACAACAGAATCCGGAACGAAAATTTATTTTTAAAACCATAGCATTTCGAGAATTATTTGTTTAATGGCATCCACACTTTGTTTAGGAATCATGCACAAAACCTGATCAAGATTTGGCAACAAAGTTGACTTTTTTAGAATTTCACGAGAAGGTTGAAGTCGTGTTTCTGTTTTGTATTTCATGTAGAACTAGTCTTGCAATACATAGAGGCTAGGAGTGTTTTATTTACTTAAAAACTTTGAATGGAACTTTGTGTTAAATGTTTTATAAAGGGCCCAAGTATCCTTGAAATATGAGCGAACAGTGTCATGAACTTAAGCTGAGTAACAAAAACCAACCGAGTTCGTCTAAGGGGACCGAGATGCAAGGCAAGTTCCTTTATAAATTCCACTTCTTGGTATACATGTGGTGTGTACATTAGTTAGACTTTAGCTTGAGAAATGGAATAAAAAACCAAAGATGTACATACGTACATACATACATACATACATGGCGCACGGCGGTTATTCCAAAGGGCCAGAGGCCGGGATAAATTTGCGGAACTGCAGGAAAGATTTGGTTTCCCAAAAGCCCGTTCCGCAATAGATGCAATAGAGATGGCTATAACGATAGCAAAGGATGCTATCAGTGGTGAGCGCTGGCTGGAGAGCGATAAGGAGTACTGCGCTATCATCACCCTGGACGTCAAAAACGCATTCAACTCTGCGGATTGGGATGCCACTTTAACAGCCCTAGATGGAAAGGACGTACCGAACTACTTGACGGATCTTATTAAGGACTATTTCAAGGATAGAGTGCTCTTATATGACACGGATGATGGCAGGGGTCCCGCAAGGTTCCGTGCTGGGCCCAATACTATGGAATGTCATGTATGATGGTGTACTGGGGCTTAGATTCCCTAGAGGTACACAGATCATTGGTTTTGCGGACGATATTGCCCTGGTGATAAGGGGAAAACATTTAGATGAATTAGTGAGAATGTGTAACACTGCGGTTGGTATGGTCAGGAACTGGATCACGGGTAAAGGTCTCAAACTTGCTGATCACAAGACGGATGTACTACTTGTAAGCAGTAGGAAGAAGATGGAATTTATTACAATAAAAGCAGGTGACCAGCGCATAACATCAAAGCAGGCGATTAAATATCTGGGAATAATCATTGATAACAGGCTCACCTTTAAGGAACACCTGACGTACATCGGTGGAAAGTGTGCGGCGACATCATGTGCATTTGCCCGAATAATGCCTAACCTTGGAGGCCCAAAACAGGAGAGGAGGCGGTTACTGATGAAGGTAGTGACATCGATCGCTATATATGCGGCCCCTATATGGGCCGGGGCCATGGATAAGAGGACCTATAGAGCAGGTATAGAAACGGCCTACAGGAGATCAGCTCTCAGGGTGGTTTCTGCCTTCCGCACGGTGTCTACTGATGCAGCATTGGTGATTGCGGGAATGATGCACTTGAGGCTAGTAGTGGATGTAGAGAGGAGGAAATATGACACAAGGAAGGGAATGGATCTCCCTAGTCCTGTTCAGTTAGTGGATGACGCTATGCATAGATGGCAGCATGACTGGTCCAATTCAACCAAGGGAAGGTGGACCCACAGACTCATACCGAGCATAGGCGAATGGACCAAAAGGAGACACGGTCAGGTGAACTTCTACCTGACACAGTTACTAACCGGCATTGGATGTTATAGAGCATATCTCTATAAGTATGGTCATGATGTACACGAGGCATGCCCAGAATGTCCCAATGAAAGGGAGTCGGCGGAGCACGTTTTCTTTACTTGCCCGCGATATGTTGTTCAACGAAATTGCCTGGAGAGGACAGTAGGATTTCAGGTAACGCCCGATAACATAGTTAACCTGATGTTAACCTCATATGACAATTGGAACGCAGTATGTGTTTTCGCAAGGAAGGTGTTGACGCAGCAAAGATTGGCTGAGAGAGCAAGGTCAGCAGAATTTAAAGGCAGCACTCGCTGAATCTCCACCCTCCCGAAGTAATACTTGATTGTGGTCCCGGGGAGGGCAAATGGTTGAAAGTGTGACGAACGAGGTTGGGTTTAGTACGTATGCGTTTAGCAAGCCGAGAGTAAGTCTTGCGGCAAATCCTGCACATTGGTAGGCCGGGCTACCAATGTCTTTAGAAGATTCCCAACCTTTAGCTCGTAAAGCTATAAAAAAAAACATACATACATACATACATACATACATACATACATACATACATAAAACACAAATGATTGGTCATTACCTAGCTTCTCACATCACCTATGTTGTGTGTTAATTGTGTCCATGAGTGGCGGGACCTATAGTTTAAAATAGACTTTGAATGTGCAGATTTTTGAGAAACTTTTGATGGCAATTTTATTGACTCTCAAAGTTTTTGAAATCTGTAAAAAGGAAGTCGCCCAAAAAAATAAAATTTTTCGTTTCGTTGGAGATGTCTCACCTGTGGCTTGAACCGTGGCCTCACATCTAATAAGCCAACGCACTATCTAATAGACTACGACGACTACTATATTAGAAAATTAGAAAACACGCCAGGCAACTATAACTCTCTCAATGATGAACGTAATCAAGCGGTACGTGCAGTGTTTCTACATTGACTCTGGCCACTTGGTTGTATAGGATAATTTGATGGAGCTGTTGGCTGTTTCTAAAAGCTTTGCAACAGTTTAGACAAGAATATTCGTAACATTCTGCAAAGATTATCGAAAACCTACACATTTAGCACATCATGAGTTGCAGCGTTCTATACCTTGCTACTAGAAAGATAAGTGGACTTGCATTCGTGTCAAGTTTTGGCAATTTTGTGGGCTGATGAAAGGAAAATAAATTCGAGATGGTCAACTAAGCCAAAAGTCAGAAAACTGGTTAACATCTTCGTTTATACTGCTCAGATTTGAGGCAGCTAACTGGCATTATTTTATTGTCTGAGTAAAGTCACCGTACTCTAGTAGGTAGTGTGTGGGATATTAGATGTGAGGCCAGGGTACAAACCCTCTATTTCAATCATATTAAACAAAACGAGATATTAAAAAAATTTCTTTATGGAACATCCTTTCAGTAGTCTTCTGGCAAAAACTCTTCTCAAAAATCGGTCGTTTGAAGTCACAATTAACCAGTAGCTCCCGCACTCATTTATAACATGAGTGGTGTGAGAAGCTAGGTTGTAAGCCTGACTAAGGGGTTATGATGACCTTTTTGCTGAGAGTCTGAACATTTACCATATCATGAGGGGCAGCGTCCTTGTCACACAAATATAAAGAAGGGTGAACTTGAGATTCGATTTAAAACAATGGCAACTATGTGAGCAGAAGAAGTGGAAGTGAACTCAATAGAGTTCTGCAAACTGGTCAATATCTTGAACTCCTTATGCAATTTCTTTAGCTTTACTTAGCTTTAACTTCTATAGTGTTCACACAGTGTGAATACATGGAATACATGGAGTACCGATTTTTACTTTTACAGTCTCTTTTAACGCTTTCCAACGATTATTTGTACCCGTTTCTATAGTCTCCATTAATTCCCATAAACCTCAAAGACATTCATCGGAGTCAATGGTCAATGCTGTGTTCATTTGGAATGCTTGTAGTCTTTTCATCTTCCCTGCTTAAACTTTCTATACTTCAGCCGGATACAGAATAACTGACCACATAGAGCATTTGGCGAATGGAATTTTCGGTGATGGACTGATGCTATGGCTGATAACAACAGCAAAGGGATATTGACATTCAATTAGTTGATGGTGTTATATCATGATAATGAAAGCATCTTCTTAGATATCCCATCACTTTTGGGTTTATACCGGAGTAGATGGATTTCGCGATACGCCTCCTTCCTTCAAACAGCACTGTGTTCCTCCAATTGCGACTTCGGATTAGGCGCATATCGCCTTGTAAGTTATTTGATGGAAGATATTGAGGAGAGGGCAAATTAGGGAACCAGTCTACAAACGTATTTAAATTAATTGTTTTTTATTATAAATACTATATTATACTGCTGTTCACTTAAACAACAATTTTGATTCACTTAAATATTTAAAATATATTTACAAAGAAAGAAAAAAATAGAAACTAAAAATTCTTTTAGAATAATTTTTTTATAAAATACGTTTGAATATCATTCAAATAAACTGACTAGATTGTTTTATTTTGATGGACTTAGGGCCTCATCTTCGTGTGTCTAATGTTTTTAATTCTTTCGAATGGACTTTCAATTTTGTGGCTCCTCTTTTGGCACCACCAATTGCAAATCATTGGTCGCCGATGAATTTAGATTCGTAAAACCGTTTGTGGTGAGAACTTTTGAATTGGCCGCATTTACCGCTTGAGCCGCTGATGTTGGTACCATAGTTGTAATGAGTAGTTTGGGTGGCAGCATTATCGATCCGTTGGATGCAATTTGTGTTTGTTGTGTGTTGGCTGTAAAGACTTGTTGTGTTGCTGACGATGATGTAGGTGGCCTTTGTTGTATTGCAGCTTGCGGTTGTTGTTGCTGCTGCTGCTGTTGTTGTAATTGTAATTGTTGTTGCAATTGCTGTTGGATTTTTTGATTTTGTTCGAAAAGTGTAAAGAACTTTTCGGCCATTGTTCTCTCATATTGCAAACGTTCACGTTCTATAGCTAAACGCTCATTTTGAATTTCATTTGCATCTTCTTGGACTTTAAGCATTTTTAATAGAGTTGTTTTGATGCCTGTAAACAAAGAGAGAATGTTTAGAAAGTCCGGTTCACATTTTTAATATAAAACCGGGTGTTATCAGTATAAATAGTATAAAAAATAAAGTAGTGGGGGAATCAGATCTAATGGGCTAGATAACCGTTGTATAAAGGATTCCAAAACAGTTTTTTTAAGGTCGAGCATTACTTGGAATCGGTGATATAGCCAACAAAGCTAAATTTTTTTTCAAATTAGCAAAGAAAAGTAATCTATATAAAAAGGCCGAAATCGAATAAAAATATAATGGTGTGATAAACGGACCTACTGATCTGGACAGTTAAGGAGTCAAGGACTCCAAACAGTTGCGGTCGGAAGCTAACTTTTTTATTCATGTGGTTAGAAAAACTATATAAATCCATATAAAAATGCTTGTCATAGACAACAACATTCAAGACATCAACCAAAAAAATGCAAATTATCGAAAAAATGCAAGTCATCGACCAAAAAAATGTAAGTCATCGAATAAAAATTGCAAATCATCGACCAAGTAATTTACCAAAGAAATGCAAGTTATTACGTAACAAAAAATTCAAGTCACCGTCCAAAAAATGGAAGTCATCGTCGGCCAGAAAAAATGCAAGTCATTCACATCGACCAAAATCATGCAAATCATCTGGTAAAAAAGTGCAAGTCATCGACAAAAGATAATGCAAGTCATGGATTAAAAAATGCAAGTCATTGACACAGGCAATGGAAGCCATCCACTAAAGAAGCATTATCGACAAAAAAAACTGCAATGCTATAGTTTTGACCGATTTATATAGAAAACCTTTTGTTGCTCATTTGAAGACAACAATTAGTTTCATCGCCTATACCTCTGGTACCAAGTAACACCCAACCGAAAGGAAATCTGTTTTGCAATCGTTGATAGCTTGGCTATCCAGCCCACTGGGTCCTCTTTTATAATTCCATTCGATCTTATAATTTCAATCGTATAACAATCGATCTCTTACCTAAAAGGTCACGTTTCTTTAGTTGTTCTTTGTATTCTTGACGGATATCTGTTCGTTTTAATGTTTCTTTGGCTTTTGATGATGAATTTTGTTGAGAATTTTGTTGTTGTTGTTTCTGTTGCTGCTGATGCTGCTGTTTTTGTTTTTGTTGCAATTGTTGCTGTTGTTGTTGTTGCTGATTTTTAACTTGCATTTGTGTTGTTGGATTTTGTATTATGGTAACATTCGCTTGATTTGTAACACCATTTGCTAAACTATTGCCCGTTAAAGGTAATGTGGCTGTCAGATTTGAAGTGTTTATGCTGGATCCTCTTTGATCCGGGGCATTAACTAAAAGAAATTTCATGCCATTGGCATTTGTTACAGTGGTGCGAGCGCCTGGAGCAGCCAATAGAGCGTGTAAGTTGCTTGGCAAACACACTTGCCGCTGTTGTAAGTCCGTGGACTTGGCTGTCATTTGCGGCGGCATTAGTATAGTGGGTGAGACAACCGAGATTTTTGATTGTGTAGGTATTGTGGTATTAGACGACGAGGACATGGTTGTTGCCAAAGAACTACTGGGCATAGCAAATTTTATAAATGCAGGCGATGAAGTGCTAATATTTTGGGTTTTAACCGGCTGTTTTAAAATATCCGCCAATTGAGTGAAATTTTGCGTTAATGAAGAGGCAGTTCTGTAGGAATTATAAAAATATAAAATGATTTTGCCTATACATTCATTTATTCGATAACAACTTACGTTTGGTTGATCTTCTTATCATATTCATCATCCACATCGATGGGTTCTAGCTTGGGTACCAATAAATCTTCATCTTCCGATATATTTATGGTTTTTATTGTTTCCTCTGTTGTTGTTTTAATATTTTTCTCGTTTTTTGTTTTATTACTTTCATCAGGGGATTGATATTCTTGAAATTCCTCCGACTCGATTTCCATTTTTATGGCCAATTCAGCATCGCTAATGTCTGGTTCTAAAAAAATTATTTCTTTAATTTTGTTTTTATTAAAATTTTGTTAATAATTTTACCATTTTGAGAATTTTCCTGATTGTGCTCAACACTAATGGTGTTATCAACCGTCTCATTTTTTGACTCAGTCTTGGACTTGTTATGCGATGGCTCTATGCCGGCGCTGTCTTTATTTGCGTTCGTATTATGGGGTACAGCCAATATATCTGATATATCATCGTCACTCTCCGATATTGCAGCACCTAGAAAGTCACAATTTGAAATATGTTATGAAAACTACAAAAATTGTACGATTTATTGTTAAATCCAAATGCCAAGAGCACGATGAAATTGTAATATTTCACTGGCTTAGGCTATGCTGCAGTAAATATATTTGATTCAGGGTATTCTAGATCCTCGTTTTCCGATGAAAAGTTATAGTTTATAAACCAAGCGATGTTGGACCATTTTAGTGATAAGAAATATCATGATTGATACAGCACATAGCTGATTCCGCTATAAAAGCATAAATTGGATTTGACTTCATTTGACCTCCAAAGGTAAATTTCTGATTTTAGTGCTTGACCACCAGCTTATGTAGAAAGCCAGCTTAACCTACTCCTGTAGACAAGCAGTTGGCTACACTGTGTTCTAAATTTATTCAATGATTACAGATTGTAATCTTTTTTTTTGGTAGATGGAGTCGCCGTAGTCTAGTAGGTAGTGTGTTAGCTTATTAGACATCAGGCCTCGGTTCAAACCCTAGGTCAGACATTTCTAACTAATCGGAATATGAAAATATATTTCTTCGGCGCCTTCCTCTCAGCATTTTCTAGCAAAAACTCTGAGAGTAAATAAAATTTCCATGGAAAAGTTTCTCAGAAATATGCCATTTGCAGTCGCCATTAAACTGTAGGTTCCGCCACTCGTGTATAAAATTAACAAACACAACATAAGTGATGTGAGAAACTAGATTGTTATCCTGGCTAAAGGGTTGTAATGATAAATTATGTGCGAATGTACAAGCCGTACTTGACATAATGAAACCAAAGGCCCTATCACGCCGGCTATTATTCGCTCTGGGCACTTCTCTGTATTTCTATGTTCTCTATTCTATCTGAAGGTTCTGAATTAATTCCAGCCAGTCGTTTAAAGCGAATCCTCCAGTTTTTAAAGAAACTGGTTAGTCTGGACTTGTCAATTAGACTAGAGGCATCGCTTCATGTAATATTATACACCAGGTACATATGTATGTGTGGCTAAGTGTACTTTGGTTTCAACAAATCTGTCACTGCTTTTCATCTTAGGCTACGAGAACAAGAGTATAAACCCTCATTTGTCCTTGAAAATATTAAATAAGATCCTTAACACAGATTTCCATGTGAATTGACTAAAGGAAGGAAGATGGGTACACTTTGCAGTAGCTTATGCTTGACTGTCCAATGATAGGAAGACAAGCGATTCGAATTCCTAACACGTCTTCTGTGACTTCGTAAATATTGCCGGCTTGACTTTGGAAATTCTAAATGAATGCCTCAGTTAATGAGATCATAACCGATCTGCGGATGTTTCCTTTCGAAATTGCTTAATAGAAAATTGTTTTATTCTGCGATTGAAGGCCTATTTTCCTTTATATTTGATTATGTTTTAAACATATTGATTACTTGAGGGTCTATTATATAAAAGGCCATGAAACGTATGGAGGAAAACATACATTTTTTATAATTTTCTAAGGCTATAAAATTCACTTGCTTTTTAGATAGCGAGCCTATTTACTTAAAATTTTAAAATTCGATTTTTAGCACACTTAACACTCAGCACACTTTCAAAACCTATGCTATGTTCGCTTTTGCATTTCTACTTACCATCTTCTTCTGCTTTGCGCTTGCGTTCTTTACGTTTTTCTTGCTCCTGTTCCAATAAATATTTCAATGACGGAGCCGGCACTTCATTTGGTCTCACACTAAATATAGGCCGTGTCATTATTGCATCCATTTCGGCATAGTGGCGCCATGAAGGATCCATACCCTGACAGGATTCCATTTCCTTTTTTAAACGATTATAAAAACATTTCATATTCTTAATGCGTGTGGTTATCTCTTCGGGTGAACGATAGTAGCCATACTCTTCCATTTTAGCTGCCAGTTGGGAGATGACCAAATGTTTCTTGTGGGTGGTTATTAATTCACGTTGAACCTTAGGGTCACCCCATAGTTGTATAAGTAATTTCGTTTCATCCGTATCAAAGTTGGGATTACGATAAATGGCACAATTTTTTCTCACTTTACCCGAACCACCACCATTTAAAACACGATTTTTCGATATCCAGGGATCTCCATGGCGTCGTTTGTTTTTCAAACGTGCACTAGACTTTAAGGCTGAATTCATAACGCTGCGTTCCTTAATGGGAGGGGAAAAATCAATAGCGTGCTAATAAAATATGTCAGTTTTATTACTATTTCATGTTTTTGTTTCTTTTTTAATCATTTTTACCTCTTTATTTGTTTTAAAGCAAGTGGAGAGCAAAGGTTTTATTAGTTAGCTGTGCAAATAAATTATTTCTTGTTACGTTTTTAACATACAAACAACGTTTTAAAGCAGCCACTCAATTAGAACTGAAAGGAAAAATAAACGAACGAACGGCGCATATGTTTAACCAACAAAAAAACACTCATCCAGCAAGCAAGAAAAGAAAACACAACACAAAACAATAACAACAAATAAACACTTACACTCTTGCACATACACTTCCTATAAATATGCTACAGCACGTTGTTATTTTACAATACAAATTCAACCCTCTTTTCAGTGACGCTCTTTCTTACTTAAACTCTCTTTTGTGAACAAAACAAAAACAAACATTCATAACCATCATCAACAATAAAAAAATAAATGTTTCGCCTAAAAGTCTGCTCACTTTTATTTCTTAAAACTTTAAACAGAAACTTCTCTTGTTTGTTACGGTTGTCTATTTATTATACAGCTGTCACTATAATAGTTGTTGTTGTTTTTGTTATTCTTTTTATTTATTTTTGTTGTTGTTATAATTAAACACACTACAATATTATTTATACGTTTACTACCTCGTTCGTTTTCTTTTTGGTTCCTTTTGCGACGATGTTTTTCCAGCTACTGAGCATTTGTATGGTGGTCCTTTTGCCTTGTGCCATTATACTCACGAGAGCGTAATTGTGTTGAGCAAAAAACATTTGACTTTGTGGGTGCATGTTGTGTTCACAGTGCTGCGCAGTTCGACATGCGCAGTGTACTAAATGAATATCGATTTTTACCAAACGCTTATGGCAAAGGCTATTGAAAATGTTTACGTTTACGAATATAGGGTGTCCCTTAAACTATAAGAATAATGAAATTATAATATTTTTTTAATTTAAATTTTATTTTAATTCTAAACAAACTGTGGGGATATTTCACACTGGCAATCTAATTGTATTGAAATTTGAAGGTTAAATTCCCTTCGTGCACATGGGAACTGTGCAAAATTTCACAATTTAAACATTCTGAGGAAACATGGAAAAAAAGATAAAATTATAAATACGAGGGCTGTTTAACAAGTTTGTAATATTTTGATTGAAACGCTGGATTTTGAATAAAAAAAGTTTTAAAAGCTACTAAAGGTCGATTCCTACAGCTTTAGCTAGTTTTACATAATTTTTCTAATGTTTTAGCATTTTTTTTATTTATCAAGGTTACGAAAATATTTGTATTTGTGAAATCACTTTGTTATATTAGACACATCTATTCCCACCCAAGTAATTTTTTAGATTTGAAAACAAAAAACTGTTACTCAGTGCCAAATCGGGGAAGTGGAACGTATCAGAGATCATGGCCTTAGTCAAGGAATTTTGCCGTGAAGTTTACACATGAAAGTGTAAAGTCAAAGAAAAAAATTTAACTACACCGGTGCTTTTTCCCCCTGTTTTTTTTTTTTGTTAAATTAAAAAAATGCTATTGATTTGTTAAAAGCATTTAAAAGCAAGAACGTTTGAAACAAAAAAGAATAAAAATTATCAGGAAAAAGTCTATTATTCTAAAATTATATTATTTGTCATAATATTTTCTACTGAGCGTTTTGTCCTTTTGCGGGTAATCAAAGTCGATTACATTACATGCGTTCCAGAAAACTGTCTCCATTATTTTATTGGCTGACAAACACACTTTGGCCTTCCGATTACCCTCCGCTTCGACTACTGTTTGGTGTACAGTGTGTTGTGTGAAACAACGTAAAAAATCCAACAACTCCTTGGGGTTAAACAACGATAAACACTGCCGCAATGTTGTCACATGTTTGAGGAAAGCTTTGCCATTCTTTAGTAGTCATTTTAAATTAAAATCCCTTAACCATGTGAGATACCCACAGCTTTCACAATCTCTCGCACCAACATCATATCGTGAGCATTTCAATTGTTTCGGTTATAAAAACCGATACTCTTGCCAACAGATAGTATTATAAAGTCGCCATAGTCTAGTAGGTAGTGTGTTGTCATGGTTCAAACCCCAGGTCAGACATCTCCAACAAAACGAAATGTGAAAAATTATTTCTTCGACGACTTCCTCTTAGCAGTATTCGAGAGCAAACAATTGCCATGAAAAAGTTCCTGAAGTCGCCGTAGTCTAGTAGGTAGTGTGTTGGCTTATTAGACGTAAAGCCAGGGTTCGAGCCCCGGGCCAGACATCAAGACAAAATACCAAAAGTATTTCTTCGGCGACTTCCTCTCAGCAGATTTCTGGCAAAAACTCTGAGAGTAAATAAAAATTGCCATGAAAAAGTTTCTCAAAAATCTGTCGTTCGGAGTCGACTTTAAACCGTAGGTCCCACCACGTATAAAATTAACACACACAACATAAGTGGTGTGAGAAACTAGGACGTTGTACAATGGGTCAATTCGACCTCCGGGTACTGTACTTGTCTTAATTGAGAAGTACACGTCCTCTAACCTAATCTAACCTAAAAAGTTTTAAATCTGCTCTTCGGATTTGGTCCTGCCACTAAAAACAGCGCATACAATCTGTGTGGTTTGGTAAGTCGAACTGTAATTCCAGCGAGGCAGAGGATACACCTGTATCTTGGTATCCTTTCCCATGCGAGAAAAATCGGAAACAAAAACTTTTTTCAAGATAACGCAAGCCGTTTTGGTACAAAACTCTATCTTTCTAAAGCTGGTCGCCATTGTACAATGCATAATAAAGTGACAATGGATTCCTATTTACCTCACCTTACAAAATATTAAGACATAAATATATAAATACATATGTATGTATATAAAACGATCTTATAATAATAAAATCATTTAATCGTTCTGGCTATTAATTTCATAATATTAGTTAACCATAGCAAATCTATGATTTATTAAGTACGGACTAAATTCAATTGTTTAGTTCGCTCATCGCGATTGTCTTGTCATTCATGATTATTAGCCATCGTATTATAAATGACTACACACGCATATTTAAACAAACCACCAAAAAAAAATTAATAAATTCTGCGAAAATATTTTATTTTGTTGTGTTTGGAATTTTTGTAAAAAAAATTATTGAAATTCCCCCAAATGCAACAATATCTAGGTCGGAAATAAAATTTATTCAAATTTCATATGCAAATCACTTTTATTAAATGTTTATGATACAATTATAATTAAATTAAATCGTTTGAAAAAAAATATTTTTATGATTATTGTGTGATTATTATTAAATTTATGATTCATTTAATTTCTTAATTCAGTGCACAAAATTAATCAGATGCTTTTATTTGAAGCTAATCTTTGGAAATTACTTACTTGCTGTGATTCATTAAAAAATTTCTTTCATTTGCTAATTCCTTATCAAAATACGTAACTTATAATCAAAACTAATAAAAATTAGAAAAATTTTCCGAATTCCTAAAGCTTTTAAATTCTTTCTTTTATTAGAATTTATTTATTTACGATTATTGTTGTGAAATAAAAACTACATTGGAATTTTTAAAATGCGACAAAAATAGAATAGAATAGGTTAACGAACTCAATCTAAATGAACTCTGTCGTATAATTTCTAAGAAAAATAAACTCTATTGAAAACTGGGAGGGTTTAGATGTGCTGTTCAGGTAAACAGTACCGGTTTTAAAATAATATGCCTATTAAGCCTTTTACCTTCCTACTTTTAAAGGAATTGTACAATATTTTTAAGTTTTTATTGTAGGAATATTATGTCTCACTTACTTAATTGGACATTACAACCCTTTAGTTAGGATTACAACCTAGCTTCTTACAACACGCACACTGTGTGTGTTAATTTAATCCATGAGTGGTTCCAAACACTACACACAACCCGGTCTTTATCAGCTACAGTAATGTCAATCTGGAATCTGGGGTGTTGAATTATGGGCTCAATGGGCAATTAAGTAGCACAGACCTCTCTCCTGCGACTAGCTAGTGCTCTACAAAAAAGAATCATCGCCCTGTACTTCTTACTGCGCGAGAGCGTGGACACTGTCAATGTCGATGTCTTGGAAATATTGGAGGCAACAGTTTTAGGCAAAATCTTCGGTCCACTACAAGTTGACGATGAGATATAAAAACTGTTATATAATGACTCTCTTATATAAGAACTCTCTTATATCTCATCGTCTCTTATATAAGAACTATCTTATATAAGAACTCTCTTATATAAGAACTCTCTTATATAGGAAATCTCTTATATAAGAACTCTCTTATATAAGAACTCTCTTATATAAGAACTCTCTTATATAAGAACTCTCTTATATAAGAACTCTCTTATATAAGAACTCTCTTATATAAGAACTCTCTTATATAAGAACTCTCTTATATAAGAACTCTCTTATATAAGAACTCTCTTATATAAGAACTCTCTTATATAAGAACTCTCTTATATAAGAACTCTCTTATATAAGAACTCTCTTATATAAGAACTCTCTTATATAAGAACTCTCTTATATAAGAACTCTCTTATATAAGAACTCTCTTATATAAGAACTCGCTTATATAAGAACTCTCTTATATAAGAACTCTCTTATATAAGAACTCTCTTATATAAGAACTCTCTTATATCCCATCGTCAATTTGTAGTGGACCGAAGATCTTGCGTAAAACTTTTGCCTCCAATATTTTCAAGACATCGGGCATAGACGTTGTTCAGTAATTTTTAATCCAGCATCTGTTCTAACTTGGCCTAGACATTCAGGTGAAAGAGAATGTTCCTGCTAGACGGGTACACGATGCAAAGATATTGGCATAGAAGACGATCTTGTCTGCCTTGAATGTTAAAGACATCCGATAAATAAGAACAAAAAACTTAGTCGCTCCTGAATAAGAGCCCCTAGAAGGAAGCACTATGTTTAACAAACGCGTTGTTATGGAGAATTTATGAAGTTAGTTGACCAGCTTAGATCACCTTAGGTCTTCTGTACCCAAAAAAATTTTAAAAAATTTTCGCTGCAATTTTTAACTTTAAAATGTTCAGCAATTTTGAAGGAGATTTCTAATCGAATCCTTTTATAGTCGAAAAAATAATTATATTCCGGATAATTTGGATCATTTAAAATCATCAAAATCATCAGTTAGACGTCGTCATATTGTGTGACAGTTTGCCTTAACTGTGACTTTCTAGGAACTCCACTTAATGGAAGTATTGGTGATATTGCTGTCTCCTCTACCATTTATCTTTCGAATTGCACTTCTAATAGCCACCATTAAAGATGGTTATCGATCAGATAATACTTCAAAAACAACTCAGGATTTGATATTAAAGCGCAATCGTGCAGTATACACTGGATGGCCTTGTGGTTATTGATCAGAAAATACATACTTTGAAAACAACATACTTTGATATAAAAGGCTATCGCTCAGTATGCTCTAGATGGCGTTGTGGTAATGATTTTGGTTGGTGGTAAATGCTGAAGTATTATGTTAAGAAAATAATGTTATAGGAGCCTTAAAGGGTACAATACAGTTCCACAAAAACTGAAACCAAGAAACTCCGATAGTGGTTATCATGTTGCTTAAATCTTATCTTCCATTGAGAATCGTTTCCATACCAATTTAAGCATCCAAGACATAATCTGACTTACGAGTGTACCAAAAAGTGTTTTTGATTCTTTATCAGGCTTTCAGAAGCAACATGAGTAATATAAGTTCTTGGTAGGTGTCATATGTCACTGTTAATTTGTTTAACTACTGTCCAATGAACTGTGGGACTTATGAAACAACGTACGACATTTCCAAATAATATATTCTGTAGGAGCTTCTTAGCATCTTCCATACGACTATTCTTCTGTAGGAGACCTAAACATGAGGCATCTGAGTCTTTCTTTATTGCAAAACTTTGAGAGTGTTGGGAAAATTGTTTGGAAAAGTGCCAACGGCTTTCTCAAAAGTAATAGCAGGTTCCATGTGCCACTTGGTACTTCTATTAGAAGCTGAATTTTTTGTAAAAGAACATGCGAATAGACGAATTGAAGTTGCCGCCATTGGGTTCTTCAGTTTACTTTCACTGACATTGACTGTTGACCTTGACATTCGATAATAGAAAGTTAGAGCATCTCCCTTCCCTTATCAGAGACCCTTTGATACAATAAAATATTCTCATATCAATATACTATGAAGGCCATTGAATTTTTCATATGTTATTGCTTTAAAAATACCAGTTATTTCATTAAATTACAGCGCTGAGAGCAAAAATAGCTTAACTCATCATTGTATTTCATATAAGCATAAGCCTCTGAATTTTTCTAGTGTGAGTGAAGTGTTATTTGATTTCTAAAATTTCTAAACTTTTCTCATCTTTCATCTTTTGTACTTTATACCGTTTATGCTTTCATGGTCCCAATTTTTCATACAAAATTTTTAAATTGTTTACATTTTATTTTTTTTTATTTTTCTCTATTAACTAAACTAATAAAAATTGCGCTAACTTAAGACTACTATACAACAAACAATGGCTCCATAACAAAATTTCTCATCCATTTTTTCTGATTCATCTCTGAACACTTTTAACGGCATTGTGCTGATTTTCTTACTTCCTCTTGGCCAATTTGGCTTGTTCATATGGATGAGCTTCAATGTATGCCAAACTTCTCAAGATATAATCGGGAATTGGTGGTGGTGTAGGCAAATGATCACCTTGAGGCTGATAACCATTTTCATCGGCAATGTAGGTCAACTTAATAGGTTGACCTTCGGGTGAAGTGTAGGAGTAAGAACCTTGGGCATAAGAACTACCAACACCAGTTTCGGCAACATCCAAACCATTTGAACTGGCGTATTCATACTTGTAACTGCCATCGGGATTAAGTTCACTGTTGTATTTCAAGATAGTGGCCTGTACATCAGCGGGATTACCATCACAATAGACCACAGCAACAAGGGCGGCTAAGACAAAGAACTGGAATTTAAAAAATTAATTAATTAATAAGAAGAAGAAGATATTTTCGTATTTAAACTAAATCGTTACGTACAATTTTAAACATTGTTGACTAATTTAATGTGTGTATTTGATTGTTTACAGGTTAACGTTGCTACTGACTTAGAAATGAAAACGAACAAACGTTTTTATACCCGGTCTAACAACTGCTGCTAGCTAGTTCTACATACAAATATAATAAAATTAAATATTTTAGTTTTTGGTCTTAATTTGTGTTTGGTTTGTTTGTTTTAATTTTTTTTTTCTTTTCTCAATGCAGGCTGTATTAAAAAAAATTTGATTTGAATTTTTTTGGGTTTTTAATCACGCCCTACCGGAACACAAATTCAGTGGGTAAGGCATATTGATTAAGTGCAAACGTTTGTAACACATACATAATATGCATCCATTTGCTGACACTTTTTGTATGTCCCTTTAAACCTTGAGGCCTATGTTAGGTTAGCGGTTAGCTTGTCTTTCACAAGCAAGTTCCGTTCGATGGCCATATGACCCATTGTTTTATCCAATGTAACGTAAGCCCCTTTAATATGATCCGTTAAAGGTGGATTTAAACCACTCCGAACTCCGGATGAAATCGACCAGTTCCCTTAGTGACTCGTTCGTCAGCATGCCCTGATCTTGAAACGTTCTGTCAATCAAAAACCGATACCGCTTGTCCTAAAGTGTAGGGCACTTTCATAAAAGGTGTTGATTCTGTTTCCTCCACCACGTGGCTGCTTCTGCAGTAAAAATCAGCAAAACTGCCAATAGCGCAGTGTCCCGTTATAGTTCGCGTTAAAATGCGAACCGTTTTGTTCTGCCGTTATCCAGTGCTAGACACAGCAGTTTGGATATTCGGCAACAACGTATGTTGGACTACCCACGGTTTGTTGAAATTTGTGCTGCCTTTGCCCATTTGGAAAAGTATTGCTCTAGAAGCGCATATATCCCCTGCATCGTCCACTCCTCAGACATCTCCGATCCCTTCCGTGCCAGTTAGTCCGGGTTTTCGTTCCGCTCCATGTCACTGCGGCCGAGAACCCAGTAGTGGCGGGTGTTGGACCGACGTGTAAGGTGTAGAGAGTCCACGCAACCATTGATGCCCTTTGATTTGACAAAATGGGATCCCAGCGCTTTTATTACTGCTTGACTGTCCACACAAATCCTATCTTACCAACTTTATTTAGGTTCGAATCATAGATAACCCAGCTGTCAGTTGCGTCTCTGAGGAGCATAGGGCAGCAATAATTGAATTCCAAACTTAAGCTCAAGATTTCTGTAATGGCTTCAGTCTCCATTTGCTGGTTCCATATGTGTGATGGTCATCCTTTTCGTTCACGTTACTTCCATAGGGGTTTCAATCCTGAAAGTGTAAGCCATGCATGCCCACATTATTTCTCTGATTTCAGGATTAATGTTTCCTTTTTAAGTCAGAATTTATTTTGTGATACTTTATAAACAATTACAACCTATTAGTTAGGTTTACCACCCGTCCTCTCACATCAACCATAAATAGCAGGCATCCTACGGCCTAACATCGATTATAAAAGTCAGATTTTTGCTGAGAGCCATCGCCAAAGAAAATTTGTTTTTTAATTTTCGTTTTGTTTCAGATGTCTGAGCTAGGGCTCAAAGTATATTGCATACATAGATACATACATAATTGGTCATTACAATCCTACAGTTAGGATTACGACCTAGCTCCTCACACCACTTATGTTGTGTGTGTTAATTTTATACATGAGTGGCGGGACCTGCAGTTTAAAGTCGACTCCGAACGACAGATTTTTAGAGAACATTTTCAGAGATTTTGCCTGAAATCTGTAATTGCCTTTGGCTTAAGTGCGCCCTAGGTATTGCGGTTAATAAACTACCAGACAACTGGCTTTTGTTTTTAATCAATCCCTTTACGGGGTTTAATATATCACATCAGAATCTTAGAATCTTGGCATGTTCTAACATCCACTCAATCTAAGAAGAATACATATTTATTTGTATCTTTGCTATAGGGTATCTAATAATCGACTTTTACTTTCCCTTTCTTGTTTTTTAATGTCTTCATATGTTTTTATATGAATTTTTTTGAATTTAAAACAAAATTTTGTAGATCATATGAGCAAGCATGTTATGGTCCAAATAATTTTGCGTCTTTAACTAGTTTAGTTAAGCATGTGCATTTCAAAACAAATTGAAATTCAACTACGACCTCTCTTACCCCTCCTTGCGTACCCCTCTATCAATTATTTAACTCCATTAAGTTGAAGACAATAATGCTCATCGTCGTTTAGCTGAGGCGCCATAAAACTGTCACTATAAGAAATAAAATTTATTTCAACGTATTTCTTTCCAACAAAGGTGAAGTGTGTAAAAATGAGCTGAGCGTGCCATTGTTATTACCATGGTGCTGGGGTTTTTCGCTTCATTTTTCTTTAATATTTTTTTTTTCGTTTTAGTTTTTGTTGATAAAACAAATTATAGTCACTATAATTATGCTAATCTGTATAATCTGTTATTGATATACTTACATAGATATTGTCCAATTAATATGCAGTTTTTTTTAATTAAAATTTGTTTCTATTTTTTTTTTTGTTATCTTTTATAATAAAATTTTATGCAAAAAGAAGAAGAATAAATCATGTAAAATAATGTACGAGTATATTAATAGGGCAAATAGCGAATTTTGTATACCCTTTAATTAAAATGATTTATTAATCAGGCAATTTGAAATATTGTGGTATAAAAGATATACGAAATATTTGAAAAAAAATTCATGCTAGCTTAGGTAAGGTGGCAGACCGCCTTAAAAGAAGAGATCTTATTTAGGCCCATTGAGAAGCCTTTATTTCAATTGCATTGATCAAGTTTTATTAGCTAAGCAGGTTATGAGTTTTACTATGGCAGATCTTAAGATGAGAGGTTTGTTATTTTTCATAGCCTAGATACAACGCTTTCTGTAAAAATTTATTAGGTATAGTAATAAGGAATACATTGCTTGAACTACCTATGATTAACGTTAACCACTATCCGTGTTCAATTAGCTTCCTGAATCGATTACTTGAATGGAAATAGTTATCTCTTAATTTTTCTAATTCAAAACAAAAATTACTAACAAGGTGGCAACGTCATCATTTTACTTTTTTTTACAAAATTTTTAACTTTTTCGCCAATCGTACTTGGAAGCTCCTTGGTGATAGCAAAACAGAATGATCTCTTAAGTTGACGGTTCTTTTTCTTATAATTTTTACGAAAGGTCCACCAGTGAAGGATGTGAAAATCTTTTCTGATCAGTTAAACCTTAGCTTGTCCCTTAAACTACGCGATCACCCAACTATAGCCACAAAACAAATTCAATATCAAGGTGTACTGAATAGAAGCACATATTAACTGTTAACATATTCACCATTATATAGGTAGAGAGAGTGTAGACCACATAGCGGCTTGCCCGAAATTTCAGAGTGCCGAGCATTCTGCGTATACCTTCGCACTTGCGAAAATAGGTTCAATAATTATTCGAAGGAACTTAGACGTGAGGTTAACTTTTCTCTCTTTACAGGCAAACAAATGATTTCACGCAGACTCCACTCGTTTTTAAAGTACAGTTGAAAAGTTAACTCATTTATACAAGGCTCCAGACAAATTAGCGCTTAATACATCACATATATAATTATTCATTACAACCCTACAGTCAGGATTACGGCCTAGTTTCTCACACCACGTATGTTGCGTGTGTTAATTTTATACATGAGTAACGAGATATACAGTGTAATGTCGATTCCGAACAACAGATTTTTGAGAAACTTTTTTAATGGCAATTTTATTTACTATCAGAGTTTTTGCCAGAAATCTGCTGAGAGGGAATAGAGTTCATCTTGGGAATCTCATAATGATTATAAAGACATACTAGTCAGCCCTAAGACATATAGGCTGACTTCCAAAATGTTAGTTGCTTTGTGTTTGAACAAAGTATTTATAATGTTTCATAAAGCCGCTGTACAAAATGTTTACAATGTATACTATTTCAAAACGTCGTCAATATGTACTTTTAACGTAGACAAAAAGCAATCAGGCATCGGATTTATAGTTGATGCATTGTTTGGTAACTTTGCATATGTACAAAATTTATATACCGTAGTAGAACTGTATACAAACTTTGTATTGATACATTTTGGAAGTCAGCCATAATATCTTATGAAAATTTCTGCATTAATTTTAGTCTCGAGATAAGCGTTTGAAGGTCTGAGCCAAAGATTTTGGAAACACAATATTTGCTTATTTAACTGGCCATTACAACCCTTTAGTCAGGATTACAACCTAGCTTCTCTCACCACCCGTGGTGTCTGCGTTAATTTTATCCGTGAGTGGCGGAACCTACGACTCCGAATGACAGATTTTTGGGAAACTTTTCAAGGTAATTTATTATTTACTCTGATCATTTTTGCCAGAAGACTGTTGAGAGGAAGTCATCGAAAGAAATATTTCCTCATATTCGATATGTCTAAGCTAGGGCTTAAACATTGGGTTCTGGTCTCATAATCCAACGCACTACCTACTAGACTACGGCCGCTTAACAAAATTTGTCGATCAAATGTATCTAATCAGGGGTGAAACGAATAAAATCCATTAACATTTCTTTTCGTTCTTTTCAGAGACTGTTCCTTATAATCTCCTGCATATTTTTATTATTTGTTTGCTTAAATTTAGTTCCTTTAACCGAGTTTATTATAGCCTAGCTAGCAATACCGCCTTCGGTCATGGAACAATATAAGAAACTATTAATGGAGCCCTATTCTTCCTCAAAAGATAAAATTCTAACATGTTAGACTTAAGATACGCTTTAAGGGAACTTTTTCTTCAAGAATACATATGTATTCAAAATAAACCAACATTTCCATTCAATGCAGTTATAAGAAGATGGCTTCTGATTAATTTGCAATAAAAAAATTTTACTTTAAATTCAATCGATTAAATTAGACTTTAAGCGAAACAAGTGGAACAGAATGTCTTTATCAATTAATATCTTGACTATTGAGCTTCAGGAAATATTTGAATTTTTTTTTTTTGATTTCAATACCAGTTTTTTATTTCTTTTTTTGATTTCTATTTGTTTTTGATTTGAAATTAAAATAAAACCCATACCAATTAATCTAAAGAATGCAAAAATGTTTGTTTAAACGAGTTTTTTTATGAACAATCTGCAATCACCCACATACGCTTTGAATTTATTGAAGTTTTTTAATT
Organism: Sarcophaga variegata; assembly: GCA_932273835.1. NCBI lineage: Eukaryota > Metazoa > Arthropoda > Insecta > Diptera > Sarcophagidae > Sarcophaga > Sarcophaga variegata. The sequence goes on from OW026362.1 coordinate 68,939,862, forward strand.
TTCTCACACCAAATCAAATCGAATCAATTCAAATCATTCACAACTTATTTACAGAATGCTTTTGAAAAAAGCTAAACTCTTTCACTTAAATTTGTAGAAGAACGAATTTATTTTGTTAATTTGAAAAATGTCTCAAGTTGAATATTATAAAGAAAGTGCTTTAGATTGATGCCCCCTATAACACTAGTTAAGATTAAGCCTATGCTTGTAATATTTTTTAAATGCTAGCTTCAGAACAAATAGTTTTTATAACTGTCGACTTACAATAACAACTATTTCCCCACGTGTATATACAGCAGTCACTTGATGAATCACAGCGGCTGCATCATGTAAATACGGCCGTTACTTATTCGTCCCAATGTCGTTACTTATTGGTACCCGAAGTATGATTATGATATGAAGTATTAATGTCATAGGAAAGTCAAAGCAAAGATACTCACCACTACACAACATAATACCCCAACACATTTTCACAGCATTCATTGTGTCTATATGGCAACCCTATCATTCTGAAACCTGTTAAAAGGACTAAAAGAGCAATTATAGTAAATAGTCATATAGGGTACCACATTACCTATTACTCAGTCAATTGCTTCCTCTTTTTTTAAGTGATTGTGTTTTCTCAAATACTTAATCATACATTCTCTGATTGGATAGTCCATTTTTCATAGGAATGTCGATAATAAATAAACTTTTTATTTTATAAAGACATATTTTTAAATAATTTTTTAAAAGGCATTGAACTACTGGCGCCCTTTGTTTGTTAATATAGTTGTTCTCTTTTTAAATTGTTAGTCTTGATGCGGTATTATCAGAACAACTATTGTACAACACCATTTCCTATACTATTCAAAAAGGCAGTTAAGAATTGATTGCTTGTTTTTATCTGAGGTAATGAAGTCGCCGTAGTCTAGTAGGCATCTTGAACAAACACGAATATGGAAAATTATTACTTCGTAAACTTCCCCTCAGCAGTATTCTGTCTAAAACTCTGAGAGTAAAAAACAAATTACCTTGAGTTTCTTAAAAATCTGACGTTTAAAGTCGACGTATAGTATAGTATGTTCCTCCATTCGCATATGAAGTTAACATACACAGCACGGATGGTGTAAGAAGCTAGGTTGTAATCCGGACTAAAAGCTTGTAATGACTAATTAAATATGTAAATATCTGATATTAAAATTTAAATTATTTGTGAAAAGTGTGTATTAAATTAAATATTAAAGAAACGTAGTCATTTATTTCCCAACAGACAGATATCGATGTTTGATTGTGAAAAAGAGAGTCTTCGGAAACTATAGTGGTGCCGATCATCTACGAGAAAAATTGTGATATTCGATGTGAATATGAAAACTGTACTCCTTTATGGAAGCGAAACTACAAGCCAGTGTCTATAAGCAAAATATTGATATTCGATGTGATATGAAATGCATTCTTCTTTATGGGAGCGACACCTAAGCTTTTACCAACGGCTGCCTGAGAAATATCCTGTGCATATATGTATATATGGTGGCCGCACCAATGCGTCTCCAATACGCACTAGAGGATTGAGCCTACATTGTGGATACCTACAAGCAATATCGTAAAAATGGTTTTGACTAGAAAACGCATAGAACGCGTGGACGACGAAACTTATTAGACAAGCAAGATAAAATTTGTTGATGAGAAACTAAACTAGGTCCAAAGTCTGGCTAATAATGCTAGAAATTTCAATATATGACACTGTGCACTGCCCTAAAAGTCCGAAAGCTAATAATTTATTCAGCTGGGTTTCCAAGGAAGGGACCTTCCACAACACTCATGGGGCTCCTCAATGTTTCTGACGAAAGGATATTTTCCACGAAAGGGAAGATAACGAAAGACAAAGACTCTTCCCAAAACTTTTGTTGAGAAATTACAATAAAACTAGATCTGTGTCATGCATTAGACTATGTAGAAATAACCTGATATTGGCAATCGGTCTTCTATCAGGGAACAGCAGATTCAAAGTATGTGAGATTAGAATGAATTTTCTTCAGAAAACTTTCTTGCAACCTGTGAGACATTAAAAGGATTCACTGAAGGAAACACCTGGGTATACGACAAATGCTGGGTAGAGAATTTTTCTTGATAACACCGAGCAATATACTGCAGATTGTCCAAGCAAAGGGCTTTGAGTAGAAACCCTATTAAATTTGAGAAGTACGAGCATATGCTTGCAGTTTTTCTTTCACTTTCACTTTTTCACGAAGTACGGTAATAATAATACCCACAATATAGTATATAACCTCCTTAGTTAGTCTTTTTTCCTAATTAACTCTCTTACTATTGAAATTGCAATGGAAATGGTGTAGTTCTGTAATGTAAATAATTTAAATTCCATTGATGTTATTGTTCTCACATAAAAAAAAGATCCCTCATTTTAAAATTCTAAAGATTAACTACTGATCGCATTATGTAGAGAAAGAGAGAGACTAAGTTTGATTAGACCAGAACTGTTTAAGTTATTCAGACAATGTTTTAAAGATAATTTTATGTCGATAAATATGATTCAGAACAACGATGATGAGTCGTCAAGGTCATATAATTTTAATAGTTTTATCGAAATAGAACAACGACCGTGATGCTCTAAGGTGATTAAGAAAGAATGCGTAAATTATTAGTGTTTTAAAATACATGATAGAATGAATAGGCCCGAAACTAGAAACTAAACAAGTTTTTATTGCATTAATGAGATATATCCTTGTCTTGTGTATAATTTATTTATTAATTTTTTATTTCCAGTTTTTTTCTAAACAATTCTATTTTTGGTTTATTTATACCAAAAATAAGTTTTTGAACTTCTATTCTAGATTTCGGCTAGCTGGGAGACTGTTTAATTCGGCTGCTTTCAGGTTAATTCCTCTGTGCACTTGCAACTTTTGTTCTCAGCTTATTTGACAAGGCACCTTTTGCCTTCCTTCTGGTAAAAACTCTGAGAGAAACTAAAATTGCCACCATAAAGTTTCTCAAAAATCAGTCGTTCGGAGTCGACTTTAAACAGTAGGTCTCGCCACTCATGTATAAAATTAACACACACAACGTAAGAGGTGTGAGAAGATAGGTCGTAATAATGATTGAAGGGTTATTTATAACGACCAATTATGTTGTTCGTTCAAAAAAAATAAACGTTCTTTCACTTAATAATAATTCGCACATTCTTTTTCCGTTTCCGGTTTATATAAGCAAAAATTAAGCCCCTGTTTGTTTTAATAGGAATTTATGACGTATGTGTGTGCGTGTGTCGGGATGATGGTGTTTGTTGTTGGTGTGTTGCTGGTTTGCTGTGTCCTTGGGTGTGAGAGGGGGAGGAGAAGAAATGAACAAAAGGGAAAGGAAGATGTGGTTGTTTGTTTAATTGTAGTTGTGTTGCTGCTGCACCCGCTCTTCGTTGTCTTTGGAGTTTGAGTCCAAACGACGGACAGAAAGGGAAACTTTTTAATTTTTATTTTTTATTTTTTGAAGTGTGGTGAATTTAGCTTTATTGGTGAGTTTCTGGTGTGGTGAGTTTCTATACGTGTGGTGAAATTATCCGGTGTGGTGAATAAAATCGAAACTCACCATAGTGGCGTTATTCGAAATGGTACCGTATTACCACAGATAAATGTTCTGTATATTGTGAATTGGACGGCTTGTGTCCAGAATAAGTAATGTTCGCCTTTGTTAGCGGAGGCATTCACCGAAATGTCTTGTTACCATTATCTACTGCATTACCAATGGTATGGTTTGTGTTTGGATTATGGATAATTAATCTCTATTAGTGATACACTGAATAAAAGAAAGTACACTTAACGGACGAGTAAGGTAGTGTTGCCATTGTGTCATTCTATTTAAAAGTCTAAAAATTTAAAATTAGAAAACTGCATAGAAATAATTAAATTTAAATTATTTTGTGTAAATGAATTTTTGAATAATTTCTTTCTTTTATATTTTTTATCCAAAATACCTGCAAAAAAGCTACAAAGTATTTCAACTCTTTTAGCGAATACATCCGATTTAAGAACCCACCACTAATTGAAATATGAACTTTATTTAGATGGTGTACTTATCTATCATATACCGGTTCTTTGAACATTTTGAGCATAAAACTCAAAACCAATCTGACAGCACGGGGCATGTTTGTCATTTTTATTACATTTGATCTGGCTATATTTACTTGACCACTTTAATCATACCATGTGTGTGCGAAGGTGTACAAATAGCAAATTCAGGAACCCTATTTTATTTATTTGAATCTGGTAATAACAGTATGATATAAACCAAATATGGCAACCTTACTTTAAATTAAACAACTGGTGGCTTTTACAAACATGTTGTTTTTTAAAGCAATTTATTTTCAGTGGTGAATTGGGAATTTAAATAAAACAATACAAGCCCAACTTATGAATCTATTTTATAAACTTGGATGTTTAGTAATGTAATTTTTCGGACACGTTTTTCGTTTTTTAATTTAATCGAATCCAATGTCATTGCCATTAGTGAACGGCGTCAGTTTAAATTTTCGTTTTATTGTTTTTTTTTTAATATGGCATCTCTCCCTCTCTCTGAAATTGACAATTGACAGTTTTTCTGTTGTACTTTTTTGTTGTTTTTCTACATGAATTTTCTGAATGTTTTTGACAGTTCGTCTAGAGAAAAAGCGAGCGCGAGTTGTTATTCTTTACGTGTGTTTTTGCGCTAATCGTTAAGTGTTTTTTGTTGTATTATGCTTTATTAGAGGAATTTTGCAGGTGGAAAAAATTAAAGAAACATTGTGTGTTAACAAAAAAAAGCAAGCAAGTCAAATTAATTGAAAAGGCAAATAAATTCGTAATAAATTTATTTAATAATTTTTTTTATCAACCAAAAGAACAAGTGCAGCACAAAGATTAAAATTTCAAGATAAAGCCGAGTGTGTGATTGCATTAAAAATAAATTCAAGAACCACAACAGCGAGAACTAAAAACAAATTTAAAAGACGGGGCAAAATATAATAAATGAAAAATCGATTAATAATTTTTTGTTCTTTTTGATTTTTAATAATTTAAAAAGAGTATTATTCTGTTCAGTAAAAATTTTCTAATTGCTGGTTTCACAGTGCACTTTAAACCCACAACAACGAAAACCTATTGAAATTAATTTTTTTGTAAAATTTATTTTTGTATTTTATATTAATTATTAATAATCTTAAAAATTAGCCATTTAAATTAACTGCTAATTTGTGTATAGTAAAACCCGTTTTTTCGTATATAATTAACAAAACATTAAAACAAAAACTCCCTTCAATTTATCAAAAAATTTTAAAGAAAAAAATTTATCAAAAAACCCCTAAAAAAGAGAAGAGGACCAGCAAAAAAATAATACAAAAACAAAACATAATCACAACTACAAATACAACCACTAGCAAAGATTTTGAAGTTTACAACAAAAATCAAAAATCATTTGAATTAATAAAAGAGAAGAAAAATAACAGCAAACTCAACTCATCGTGCTATAATAGAGCAATTGGGCAACGGAAAGAAAGAGGAAGAAATAAAAAAAATTATAATAAAACAGCAGCAGTATAATTTAGAGTCAGCAGCTCTACAAGACCAGACAAAACACCTCTGTTTTTATTTTATCTGTTGTGTTTTTGTTGTTAGAACTCGTTTGTTTAATAGTGTGTGTGTGCGCTAGAGTGTTGAAGAACTATTCGCTGCCGAGTTTATTGTTTTTTTTTTCTTTTGTTCATACATTTTTAAGCAACAATCATCAATACTTAAGTGGAGGTGAGTTTCAAATTATTTTCCGTATGTATGTATGTTTTGTATTTTGGTTGTCCACTGCTGTAAACGGTGTTGCCAAAGTTAGTTTTTTCTTAATTAAACAGAACTACCAGTAATGGAGATGTTTGTATTTAGAAATATTGCGGATTTTAAGATTATTGTATTTATGGAGCAGAAGCTTGTTTCGATTTCAGCACATCACAATATTTATTTTATTGTTAATTATTTAAAAATACGTAACATATTATTTAGTATCCCTAAGACCATAGACGTTGATCCAAAACGGAGTAACATTTTACCACTGACACATCCGAAGTATATTTCTCTAAATATATGTATACATTTCTTTTAACTCCCATTTGGGCCGATATTCTCTTTGTTTATACATCAGTTTAGCTGAACTTGTCTACAGGCTAACGCACAGACGACGCTACAATTTTTAGTTAATATTAGCAAATCAATTGCATCCGCTATATTCGTCAAATCTGCTTCACGCAAAAAGCACTATTCTAAAAGTTAAAGACCGACAGATGGATATGATGCTAGTAACGTTTTCTGTGTATGTGCCAACTATTATTCATAAATTTCTGACTGAATCTCTTATTTTTTTATTTTAAATTAAAATTTTCTTTTCTGTATCAAATAAAAGTTTTAATTCTATTTAAAACTTATTCTGAAGTCGACCCTCTCTCAAGAAAACTTTGCAAAAGAGCCTAAGTTTTATTTATTCATTCAGAAAAGTACATGAGCCCTCGGTTTTTAATATGAATTTTAAAGTTAACATTTTAACCGTGGATTGTTTAAAAACAAAAGACATGGCAACACTGTTTGATATTCTCGCTTTTTTATTTTCTCTATTTACACCGGCATTATTGTCAGTTTATATTTTGTTATTGAGTTTGTTATTATTGCTTTTAAGTTCATAGTTGTTGTTTTTATTATTATGCCATACAACTTAGTTTTTGTCTATTTGTTGTATTGTTTTTATTTTTGTATTTAACATGCAGTAGTTTTTTTTTATTATTCTTCTTTTGATTGCTTCCAGTTGTATTATGTTGTTGTATTTTTATATATCAATCACAGAGTTGTTTCAAGTTTCATTTTTTTGTTGTGACTCAAACAAGAACAGTTTTTGTAAAAGTGATGATGATGACCTTTAGGATCACATGTTGTATAAACAAAGTATTTTTTAATCGGCAAACTTATTATACTGGGTTAAAAGTGTAAAGAGTGACAATTTTAAAGAGTGTAAATCTAATCTATATGCGAGCATAATAAATGGATGGATGCCATCACGCAATAGCATAAAGTTTTGCTTGGAGATTGACGCTTACTACTGAGACGGTCAGGTATTTTAAATGACTAGTTCTTAAAACTGTGCTTCATCCTTCTACCCAAAAAAAGAACTGCAGCTGTTTCTAAGTAATGTATTTAGTTTTTTAAACATGATAAATAGATTGGAAAACTGAAGAGATATTTTAAAAATAAAAATAGTAGCGACCTTCACAGTTCCAGGCAAAACGCCAACAGATTAGATCAGATCTCGATGTATAACTTGCATAGATTTTTCAACATTACGGGCTATGTGGAAATGCGTAGAATTTATTGGTGACTGAATGTTAAACCTCAATTCATTGTCTGCAATTAAAATGCTAGTAAATAAATAAATATATAAATAAAAAATGAAATTGTACAGTATTTAGAACAAGTTAAATATCAATCAATTAATTATGCAATTGTTATGGAACAGTAGAATCTCAAGTATTAACCTAATTTGTTGTAATAACTATGTTATTTGTATTTATTTGATTCTAAATTTATTATAACTATAGAAGGATTCTTAAGCGCCCAAAGAAATTATTATAATGACCATTTCAGCTCACTTTCATCATAATATTCGGAATGGATAAAACAAAAATCAGAAATGAAATACATAGATTTAGATAAGCAGATGGTTAGACTTTAAAATCTAATCTAACATGTATTATTCCTCTAATAAATAGCGAGCCACTTATTAAATGATCAGGCGCCTACTGCCATGTGCCCTGAAGAGAGTTTTTTTATTTCATATTTTCCTTTATCTTTCATAGGGTCATAATATTTGCTAGAAGTCCGGCAACATACCTAGACACTAGCTACTATGTTGACTATATGTACAATAACTTTGTAGGAATAGTTCTAGGCGTATCCGAGAGATCAAGTTATAAAGTTTCATCTTTCTTATTTATCTTTTCCATTTTATCACATCATATAAAATTATTGTTCTCAAAACTAAATTTGTGTTTTTCAAATCATCAGAAATTTTATCTTAATTTATAAATATTTATCTTATTCATAATCTTATTAAAAATTTTGAATAAAATTTTATTCAAGGAAAAACTGTGATAAATATTTAGTCTATGGGATTTACAATATACACTTGCTTGAATTTATAGAACATTTTATAATACCTATGACTCAAATCTATATTCCAGGCTTTTCTTGTTTTGATCTCATTGATAGTTCATTTAAATTTATTAAAACAAAAACAAATCCTTTATCACTGTTTTATTTTTAGTCAAACAAAATCATCTTATTTTCATTACAATTTCAATAACTTTTTTTATTCTTAATGACAATTTATCTTCTTTATGTTAAATTTTATAAAGATTTTTTTACTTAAAAAAAAAATAATAACAATAAATAAATGTATGATTCATACTTTCAAGTAGATGAGTGCATTATTGCGAAATTTTATTTAAATTATTTAGCAATACTCTCGTACACATTCTATCCAGAGGAAAAACTGACAAACTGAGTGACAGATTTACAATGTAAACAGTTGTCATACTGACGAATGGAAGAATTATTTTCCTCCAGATGTGTAAGATACTGTAAAAAGCAATCAGTAAATTAAAGTGTGAATCAGTATTAAACAATTGAAGAATATAATTTTCTATTCGAGATTAGCTTTCGTTTTTGATAATTTTTAAATATAAAATGCAGTATTTTTGTATAAAAGAGGCGTATAGTTAGAATGGATCCATTCAGGTGCATTTATACCGTTTTGTTTGATAAATTGTTCCTAAGGTAATTCCATTATGGCTCTCTTACCGAGAGTCTGTTTGTTTGGCTTAGAAACTAACTCCTCTCCTACCGACCGCTAGTACGCAAATACTAACTTCTTACTCTTCAATTGTTAGCAATATTGAACCGTTTCATGGGATGCAGTTCATATTAGATGAATCCTGTTTGCGATTCTCCCACAAGTTTTATCGTAAATGGCCCACTTTTCATCATGTCACTTTCTCTATACGCTTCAGAGGCATGTGGATTTGGATTCCAGTACATGATTTTGGTTACTTTTTTTCATTTTTGCCTTTAATCGCTTTCAACGTAATATACTTAAAGATGTATTAATCTATTTCGTTTAATGAATTGTGTACGGTAGTAAGGATTCAATTCCATTAAAGAAAATGAAGGATTTCTTGCTACGCCTTAGGTAACTCTATTATAAATTTAAGGAAACTTTAAAGTTCGCTCAAAAAATGTATTTAAATTTGTTTTTTTTTTCCTTTGTTAACACTTTTTGTTGGGTAACGAAAAGTAAAATACGCCTTTTCTGTATTAAGCCATTAAAATATTTTTTTGTGGGGCTTAAAACACTCTTCTACTGAATCCGTTACGCACACATTACGAAATATTGGTTACTCTGTTTATATTATATCGTGTTGTTTTTGAACTTTACTGGAGCGATGAGTTGTTTTTGTTCTTTGTCTATTTATATTAATTTTTCTCCCCATTCTCTTTTTTTTTGTTTTTGTAGAGTTTTGCACTTAATAGTTTTGCAAATTCTCATTTATTTAAAATGTATTCTTTTTATTGTTGTTGTTCTTTTTTTATTATCTTAAAATGATTAAGCAAACATTTGTTTTAATATTCAGTAGTATTTTGTTATTTTATTGTGTTTCATAAGAGAGTGGTGAGTGAATAAGATGGAGCAAATAAAATATTAAGTTGTGGTAGTGTTCAGTGTTGCCCTTTTAATTTGAAATTTAATGAAACGGACTTTGGTGGATAGAAAATTGTGTGATATTACATTGCGCAAACTGGAACTCCAATTTTACACAAATTTTTGGTAGCTTATGCGAACGTATGCCGCCAGTATTTGATATCCAATCGGTATCCAAAATAAGTGACAATTACATGAAGCAATATAATTGGACCATTACTCCTTCATCAAAAGTGTCTTTGAGAAAACCAATAACAGCACGAGCTGTACGGTATGTGGTTTCGTTTTTTTGAAAACCACATATCAAAAAAATTAATCCTTAAAATTAAAAGTAAATACTTTTGCATGAAGACTTCTTCAGATAAAACAATATTTAATGGCAACACTGCCTTTGTGATCCATCTATTCCATTTATCGTGGTATCACATTTTACAATCGTTGTTAAATAGTCGTAGTAAAACATATACACTCTAGCAAGGCATATTCATAAGAGGTAACCGCAAGAATACAACAAGTACAACAATGCAAAAACAACAGGCATTTTGTTTTTGTTAAAGAGTACACGGAATGTCAAAAACAGCTTCATAACTGACTGACGAATAACAATAGAAAGAGAAATGTTAAAAAAATTTATAAAAATGGTTACAAAACACTAAAAAAACAACAAAATTTTGACATTCTAAGACTCGTCAGCTGTTGAATTACTCCTACCTGATATAAATATGCCATGCACTCTAGTATAGATTTTCATTCCATCTTTTTTTTTTGTTCTTCTTTTGTCTCTATTTTTTCTTTTATTTCCATTTTTATTAATATTAATTTATTCATTCAAATGATATTTGTTGTTGTTTTACTATTTGTTATTGTTGCTGTTGTTGTTATTTATTTATTCACTCACTGTATGTGCTTCTACGTTTTTCAGTTGGAATTTCTTCTTTTTGGCGTTTAAGCTCAAAGAGAAAAAAGAATTCTATTAAATATTTATTTTTATTTTCTGGTGCCATTTACTTCAAGAAGGTCTATCATTATCGCATCGTATTAAATTTGTCGTCATATTATTGTTGCTATAAATAATAGTAAAAGTTCTTTTTATTTTTTCTTTATGTCACATTAAATTTATCATTACTTATGCTATCGTATCGCATATTACACCTAATTCTGTTTTTACACGGTCTTTTTTTACACGGTTTTGATATAACACGGTTTGAAAATAAAATATTTTTAATTTTTGTTACACGATTTTATTCCATTTAGCACGATTTAAAATTTTTTGTGCTTAAATTTTTTTGTCAAATTTAATTTTTGCAAAGTATGTTCATATCACAAATTTAAGGGAATTCCCTTTTTGCGCGACAAGCAAATTTACTGGTCAAAGCAAATGTAAATGGCACAAATTTAGGGGAATTCCCTTTTGTGAATACAAACACAAAGGTCAGAGCAATTGAAATGTGTTAATATTTTGTGTTTGGTAAAGAAATTTTTTATTGGCAAATTTGTTTTTCTATCGTTACATTAAATTTAACGCATTAAGATGAAAGGTAAGCCAAAAAATATTTTATATTTATTAAGTTATTTATATTTTTAATTTTGTTAAATATTTTATGAATCCCTAAAAGAAAATGTCAAATACAAAACTTCTTAAAAAATCCTTGTTTTTCACTAATTTTAATAGGTTTTAGAGATTAGGAACCAATCACCTATTTTTGCATACGATCAGTGTCTTTTTTTACACGGTTTTTTTTTACACGGTTTTTTCTGGAACCAATCTACCGTGTAAAAACAGAATTAGGTGTATTCTGTTTATAGTGTTGATGTTTTCACGTGACCTGTACACACGCTTCAAAAATTATTTCCGACAGCCAATTTTGTCTGAGTGTTTTGACCGTTACTTTTTTTATTTTTCTTTTTAAATAAGTTCAAGGTTGGCGAGTAACTTTAAAATGTCGATTATTTATCGAATACTTGGTGTAAATACAATTGATATGGAAACATTTAGAAAGTTGAAAGGATAATTGCTTTGTATTTAAATAAAATCAAAGGAGAAATGTATAAACCTACCTGCACAGTTTTTTCGAGTCGATGGCCTTAAAAGTCTGTGTTTCGAATGTTAGAAATACGAAGTGCTAATGACCGATTTTGTGGTTGGTTTACTCGGCATTATGTAAAGCTCGTAAAAAAGGATAGCAACGGTAAAGATCAAAAAAATAAGCTACAAAAACTTTATTATTATTCAGCCTGAATTTGGACCGGCACAAAGGGGCAATCGCCTGCAACTGTCAGCTTTTTCGCCTTGAGCGTTTAGAGTTTATTTGAAAACTTTTTAAGCATCCATCTTCTGTTTCTGTTCCGGCATCAGTTTAAAAGTTGCTTTCCCTAGAGTGGAATTACTCCTTCAATTCATTATCTTTCACTGAAACCGTTTAATACGTACATAATTGATCATTACAACCCTTCAATCGGGATTACGACCTAGTTTCTCATACCACTTATGTTGTGTGTGTTAATTTTTATACATGAGTTGTGGGACCTACAGTTTAAAGTCGACTCCGAACGACAGATTTTTGAGAAACTTTTCATGGCAAATTTTATTTACTCTCAGAGTTTTTGCCAGAAATCTGCTGCGAGGAAGTCGCCGAAGAAATACTTTTTATATTTTGTTTGATGTCTGGCCTGGGGCTCGAAACCTGGCTTTACGTCTAATAAGCAAACATACAACCTACTAGACTACGGCGACTTCAAAAACTGTTTAATATGAATTTTATTTTATACAAAAATTATGACTCGTTTTACTACACCCTATTTATGTATATATTATAACGCATTTATGTACAGATTTCATATGAGTAACATATTTTACTTTCAAGTTTTTTTTTTTGTCTAATAAAATGTTTGTTGTCAAGTGTACATACATTGACATTAAATCAAGTATCAATCAAATTCCAATTGTTTTTGTAATTCATACAATTACTCATGAATTGAAAATAAATCAGTATATATTTGTTTAACGCTTTTTAAATAGATACTCATAGTAATCTCAGTCACTATTTCAAATGATGTGTCATGCATAGTATTTTCTATTTACTTATCTATCGATTTTAAAATACGTAATAGAGTTCTCCGTTTTGTATAAATAATTTCTATTTGGATTTATTAACATTCAAAATATCAATTGAATTTCGATTTTAATTTAATTGTAGACAACAGAAACACACCTAAGAAATGTTTAAGCATTTTATTTAAATTATAAACAAATCATTTTCACTGGAAACGAAACTGTCTAACAATTTAAATAACAAGAATAAACACAGGGCAACCAAAAAAGCATACACAATTTATGGACTCATTCTTGTCTGGTAGTGTATTCATCCCACACGCTCGCTTAAATTCTCTTTAGAACATCCTTTCTAATATTGTTCCAACAATTTTTTTAATTCAAGTATTGCATTTATAAAACATAATGGAATTGTACAAATAAGTTTGAATATTTTTCCAGAATTCTAGGTGTTTTATTTTTATTGGTATTCTATACAAACTATACATAGGTTAGGTTAGGTTGGCAAATTACTATCCATTTTAGCAAGTTCACTAGGAGGTCTTATGGTCTAGTTTGATAACCTGATCTATCTATTTCTGTAATCTAGTCCCATGTATATTATCTTTTAAATCCAAGCTGATAATTACTATCAGTTTTGGCAGTGAAACTGTTCTTGAAAACTACGAATCTAATATGCCGTATAGATTTTTCTACTACGCCATTCACACAGCTGCTACAATAGTCGTAATATAGGTAGCTTATACACTTACACATACGGAGAATCACTATTCCAGTGATGACACTGGTGCCTAATTGAATACCTATCTTGTGCTCTAACCTGAGTTCTAGGTCTGAGTTTCTAGTTCTACCCCTGGGACAAAGAATTCTCGATTCCTCGTTCCATTTGCTCTAATACCTACTTATCTATAAAATTCAGTTTCGAGTCAGTGGACTTAATACATTCTCTTAAATAAGAAACTGTTCTTAAAATGAAACTTCATCAGGAAGCATTAACGGTGCATAACTTTAAGATAAAACTCCTCTCATATTGTACAATTACAAGCTACACCACGCTAATTGGATAAAATATTGTGGCAATAGCTTGACATATCTCTCAGATTTTGATAGGACTCTCTTATTTAAATCCATATAAACTTTGAAGCCAATTATGGTTAGTTTGGGTTTCAGGAAGTATTCTGTCATAACGGGAAGTAGAGTTTAACTCGGATGTTGTTGAAAGCGTCCTAGCGAAAAGGAAGAAAAGGAATAGGAAAAGTGAAAGAACTAAAGATAAAGCGAAAACGAATCTGCTACGAAAAAATTAATGAGCACCTTACAGCCAGCTTAATGCCATTGTTTTCAACTTCATCCTGCTAAGGGTTGGACAGAGTAGGTGTTGTATAGTTCCCAATTCATGTCTATCGCCGCAGCATACCATTTCAGATCTTTGGCAGTGACCTAACCTCACAATGCTACCTAAGACACTCAATTCGCTGGGTTTATTCCAAACCAGCAGGATAATAGCCATCACTCTTCTGTGTCAGATTCAACAGTTTCGGCATGTCTTCGATTTGTGTGAAGAAACTTGAAAGAAAATTATGTTTTAGAACTTCTTTCCATACTAGATTTTAGAAATAAAATACATAAATAACTTGTAGTACTTTTTCCTATTAGAAAAGTACTTTTGCATACCTATTGTTGTTTTAAAAATTTCTTAAATTTATATTATCTTTATTGTTTCTACTAAATATATCAAAATATTTGTATTTCATTTAAAATACATATAAAAAAGAAGAGAATAACATAAAATAAAACAAAACAGAAATATTTTAAATTTTAATTTGTATTATAATAATAATGTACGTATGTACGTATTTAAGTATCATTTACGTAGGTTTCTTTATCAGTATCAGTCCAGAAATTAACTTTATAGGTGTTGTATGTTTAAAAATTTTATTTAATTTTCTGCTGCTGCTGTTGTTGCTGCTTATATATATTTTTTTTGTTTGTTTTAGTCATGATATCAAATTTTATTAACTAAATAAGGTGCAGACAACTTTAAAGTTGATTTGGTTTTTAAAACTAAAACTTGACATTTTTGTTCTCATTTTCGCTGACTGTGAGAATATAATTGAAAATACTATTGCTGGTCAATTTAATTAGTAAAATTAATAGAAATTTGTAAAATTCAATAACAAATCATAAAATGAATTGAACCTGGTAATCAAATTTTATGTTGGGGAATTGAAAATTTAATGTTGTGCTACACACAAAATATTGCAGGGATTAGCAAGTAGTATAATGTGCTTAAAAAGCTTTATAAACGCATATGTATATTTGTACAATAAATTTCGATTGAAGAAAGCATTAGTTCTGCTAGATTTGTGATAAATTGGCTTATGATAAGCTTAAGTGCTTAAAACCATTATTCTACCCTATGCAACCCTATCTTGATATTTAGACTGATGCTAACACCTATCTAGCATCGTAATTGCTTTAATATGATGGGATAGGTAGACGAAGTTAGGAGGGTAGATAAATCACTTCCATCCGAAGATCAAAAACGATCTGTTATGGTTAACTTCAGAAATGTTGATCAAACCAAACAAACAAATAATGAAAGTAATAAGCAACAGTATATTAAGGAACAAATTAAAATTCTAAAACAGTATAGGAAAAGCACCTTAGTATAGTTTATAACGAAATTAGTTGAAACAAAATCAGAAAATTTTTTCGGGCTTCTAGATTTACTAAGTCTGTCTAGCTGGCCATTTCCGAAGTTGTTCATCCGGCGATGACGGAATACATTACTGCATTGTCTAATATAAGGTTCCAGATCTTTGAAAAAGCTGACAAAGTAAAAAATTCTTTGGAGAGTTCACTGGTTAAGCTACTCCTGGTCATTTCAAACGCTGTACAACTACCTAGAATATCGTTATGTCCTGGTACGCATATGTTACTAATCTCATATGGCGATATTCCTATCTCTATTAATTCTCGTCACAGACTGTATTGCTATAACTTCCACCTGTATGACGCTGCAGTAATGCAATTTACATGGTACTTTATAATAAATTTTCTTAAATCTTTTTACTACCAGAAGTTTCTTTTTTCCTATACTGGCTTATGCGATTTAAAAATAATATTTATTACAATTAAATTTTAATTCAATAATTCTAACAAATTTAGTCTCATTCATCGCAAAACCGCAATATCTTTAATAAGAATGATTACTTAAAGATAATCGTAATTTTTAAATCTTGTGTCATCATAATGTTATAGTATGGAATATATTTTTATAAATTGAGGTTAGGTATACGGAATTTAAGTTGAAAATTATATTTAAGACATCACTAACGCATCATATATACCCTAACAACCGCTCATCTTGTCTAGTAAGGTTGGTTTTTAAAAAAATCTCAAAATATTTTGTAAAACTAAATGAAATTTTCGGCGATTATTTTATTTTATTTATTTACGTGATAAATACGCTTTTAAACGTTATTCAATGTAAATGTTGCCTAAGGCCACGCCATAGAAGGTCCATCCGTGAGCTTCAATTTTGGCATACGTTATTAAAGTATTTCACCAATTTGAGCTGTAATGCAGTCAGCCAAGCCTAATTTTTCCATTTTTGACATAAAAAAACTGTAATCATTCCACCATATTTTGATCCTCTGGCTGCTCTTCACAGCAGATTTGCAAATTCTGTTTGTTGACATACCCGTTAAACCGAAAATGAGTTTCGTAGCTGAAAACAAATTTTCGCTTTTTCACATGGCATTAATTTTGATAATGGTAAATAGGTAGGTAGAGGTGGCTACCCATCCAAGAGAATTGGATGGACACTCTTAGGCCAAGTAGGGCCCCTTGTGTTATCATAGTTTTCCGCTATCTCCTAGTCTCAAAACCACTCGGAGCTCCTGATGCAGCGATTTAAACTGCACTCTAGATCATCCATATAGTAAGCACCTTAGTACTTCCTTCTACTCTGATGATTTTAATGATAACATTCAATTATTTTGAGGCATTGCTCGCTTATTAATCTATTGTGTGTTGGAAACCTTACTGAACATTTTTAGCATTGTCACATGTCACGAAGTTTTTTATGTACTGAAAGAATGTATACTGAAAATCCAGAGGCAAATATACATACATTAGAGTACCAGTTGTTCCAAAATATATAATTTTCTTGAGCTTTAAAATTATTCAAAAAAAGTTCGAATGAAATCCCTATGGGTTAAGGCGTTCTTCTTGCAAAGGATCACTAATCTGCTAGAAATTTTTCTTTTTTAAATCAATTTTGTTTATAATTTTTAATTCCATCGACCTAAAAATGATGACAGATATAGCACAAATAGATCCGTATCGTGTTATCCTGAGCTGCTATTTAAGATTCTAGTACAGCACTACGAAAAATATTGGTTTGGGTCAAATCGGATCACTAATCTGCTAGAAATTTTAAATTTTTCTTTTTCAAATCAATTTTTTTATAATTTTTAATTCCATCGACCTAAAAATGATGACAGATATAGTACAAATAGATCCGTATCGTGTTATCCTGAGCTGCTATTTAAGTTTCTAGTATAGCACTTCGAAATAACATTGGTTGTTGTCTTTGGTATCCAATATCAAATTTATCATCACATGTAGGTGTTGTATTGCTATTCATGTTGTTGTATTGCTATTCATTATTTAAGGTATTACAAATGTAAATGTACTACAATTAAAGCTTTATTTATTTTTTTCCATGAGTGTACTAATGTATAACTATGATATTGAATTACAGTTTGTCATTGAGTAGTAAAGAATAATAAAATAAATATTGTATTATGAATGTAAAGAATTATGAATTAAAATTATTATCTTTCTTATACTATACGTATGTATATAGAGCTACACATACTTGAGATTTATTTACAATCGTACATACATATTGTGTTTATATTATAACACAAATAAACTACACTCATCTACTCTACTCATCTAATCTATACTGGCAACAGGCAATTCTTTAATTGTTTATTATGCACCATAGGTTGAGTATTAGAAAAATAACTACAATAATAATAAAATAGTAAGAAGAAAAGAAAAAAAAACAAGAATATAAAATAATAATAGTGTTACACAAATACACATTCTATCCTCTCTCTATTGTACTTGGAATACAAATTTTATTTTTATTTGATTTGATTTGATTTTTCAATTGTAATTGAAGATAAAATTAAACATCTATCTCTTCATCTTACAACTACATATACTACAGATCAAAGTATTTCTTTCACATTTACACGATTTTACTAAGATTCAAGTAAAAAGGAAGAGGAAATGAATGGAAATTATTATGGCGTTATACGATTAACGTTCTGTACTATACAATTGTCATTGCTATTAATATTTAAATATTATTTTGTTTATGGCATAAAAAAGTAATTCAAAAAATACAATTTTGTATTTAATATACGCATAAAAAAACTATTTTGCATTTGTCGTTCAAATTCCGCTCATCTTTTATATTTTTTTTATGCAATTTTTTCTGTTGGTTTTTATTCCATAAGTTTTTAATAAATATAAACTTGAGCTTATAATCTATGAAATGTATAGGCTTTTATTGTATTATTCTACTGAACATTGAACCAATTAATTTAATTTATTATACTCTAACAAAAGATTTTATTTTTAACTTACTTAGTTTGACAAATTAAGTTTTAATCTAATTTCTTAGCTTTTGGTTTAAGAAAAAAGTGTTTAACAATTAATTTCTAATAAAACTGTGGAGAATTTTTGTAAAATTTAATTTGAATGACTTTTTCCGAAGGTCTTCACTACCGCCTTATCGCATTATAACTCGTTATGAGTTCTTGACTGTTCTACTATTCTCCAACATAATTCTCTGTTGTCGTCCTTTTGGCTGTCTTCTTCGTCTAGAGCATGTTATTATAATATAATATCTCCTTTCTTATATCCTCCCTTTCCTTTTCTCCTCCTCTCCTTTTCCAATTTCCCTATCTCCTTCACTATCCTCCCTCTCTTTCTTCCAGAACGAATTCGCAATGGGTCATTTTGAACTCTGGATATTGTACTTGGCCCAATGGCAAGTACACACGTCTTCAGACCTAACCTAACCTAACCCATAATATCATCTTCTGCACGCTGTTGTTATAGATATGCGCAACGTGTTCTGCCTATATTAGCTGCTGGGCTTTTATGAATTTGACAATATATTGCCTTTCGTAAAGTTCCAGTCCCTTAAGTCATAGCCACCATTATTGTCAGATAAGGTTAGTTATTTGATATCATTGCCCACTGACAATACTTCTATATGTAACTAATTTGCATTAATTATTCACTAATTTTAAAGAAAAGACAATCTTCTGCAGGTGGTCGGTCGGTCCCAAATACCATCTTTTGGAAGTAAATAAAACCCAATGCATCTTCGAACTTATACTCCCCTATATAGATAGACTCTATTATCCACCTCTTCTCGGACGAAAGTCCTGAATTCGGTTATTTCTGCATTTATACACACAGTCTTTGCAGAGCCTTCTATATTCGTAAACAACTCCCCTATGTAGCAATAACTCCTCAACACATCTGAAATGTCATTGTCATAGGCTATAGTCAGGCTGAATCTGCTCATTAACTTGTTCAATCTTATATAGTCTTTAGGTTAGGTTAGGTTAGAGGACGTGTACTTGTCAATTAAGACTCCGAACGAAAGATTTTTGAGAAACTTTTTCATGGCAATTTATTTACTCTCGGAGTTTTTGCCAGAAATCTGCTGAGAGGAAGTCGCCGAAGAAATAGTTTTTGTATTTTGTCTTGATGTCTGGCCTGGGGCTCGAACGCTGGCTTTACGTCTAATAAGCCAACACACTACCTATTAGACTACGGCGACTTCCTTAGGTAGTACAGTAACTGATTGAGTATCATCGGTTGTCTCTATGAAAGGCTTTGTTTTAGAGTTTATAGAAAATGGACTGTATTTTCAAATCTCAGAAATCTTAAAAAATAATTTTAAATCTGAATTAATAATGATTTTTTTTGTTAAAGAATAAAATAAATGCAACAAATTGGCTTCTTAAAATTTGTTGACATGTCATAACTTTTTTGTGGCGTTTTAATTCTACATAAAAAAACAACTGCCAATTAAACAAATAAATAACCCGAATTCGTTTAAACACTTTTTTTTAGATTTTATTTTTATAAAGAATTTACGCCCACAAAAATGCCGCCACTTTGTCTACGAAATTTCGGCCTCACTTTTCAACAAAATACAAATTTCAAAGTAAATTTCAAAAGTAAAATTCAAAGTAAATTTTCGAAGTATGTATGTATTCTCCTAGATTCCAATTTACCTTAATTCGTTAGCATTTTATAAATATCTCATGATTTTATTTTAATTTCTAATTAAAATCTAATGTAATTCTATTAATACAATGACTCACATTATTACTCTTAAAAACAAAACGAAACACAAAAAAATTATGTGTGATCACAAATTTTTTTCAATGCGTAGCATCACAGGAATATTACCAAGTATTTGAGATGAGTTTTCTTTTTTTTATTATTATTTTCATTTTTATTGTGGTGCAGTGTAGTCTAGTGTAATATGCGTGTGTGTAATTCTTTGTTTCATTTCAAATTAAAAACAACAAAAAAACACAATTTTTCACAAAAAAAAATATATTCTTATTATTTTTGCATCTATTTTTGAAACTAAAGACAGACAGACAGACAGACACATACGCACAGGAATTTCACAAAATGATTACGGGAAATTAAAAAACAAAAAAATAGAAATTTATGCACGCAATTCTAAATTAAAAGTGAAAATTTATAGGGTGAACGAATAGAAGGTGTTATTTTCAAATCATATTTAAACGAAGGCATGATTCTTAGTGGATGGGCTATCTACTATATGCTTGGAACTCACCAAATTTTGTTTAGGACGACAATAAGACGTGGTAGTATTCTCTAGAATAAATTACAGTAGGACCTTGATTATCCGTGATGGTCGGGACCGGAACCATTCCGGATAATCGATTTTCCCGGTTAATTGAGTACCAATTTTGGCTAGTTTTTTAATAGATGTTTTTATTAATTAATATATGAATATGTACATATTTATATAAAAACTAAATAATTCAAGGATTTTATATGCATACATATTTCAAAAATATAAAAAAACCGCACTTCTCAAATTTCTAAATTAAACTAAACAGGTTTACATGTATGCTTCTGACTCATCGTATACTAAAGAGGGAATTCCCCTTTTTCGCTTGTTTGTCCAAAATAATAGAAAAAAATTTTTGCTTATAATCACGGATAATAGAGGTAATCACGGTTAAACGATGCAGAAAAATTTAAGTCGATCCAAAATAAAATTAAGTCGATGCAAAAATATTCGTTTTCCATTCCGGATAATTGATGTTGCCGGATAATCGAATCACGGATAATCAAGGTCTTACTGTAACTGTTTCTAGTAGGGTTATTAAATGCCTTAGAAATTGTATGGCACAAGTCTTCGAACTCTTACTGTTAATCACGCTGCCAACTAGGAGACAGGAAGCATTCCTTACGACATCTTTCCAAATCCCTGTCTGTTTATGTACATACTATATAAACATAAGATATCTTTCGCGTTAATAGAAATTAAATTTAGGCGTGTTGAGCCAAATTACATTCATACATTACTGACTATTATTATAACTCTTGTAGTCAGGATTATGTACTAGCTTCTCACATCGACGCCTTTGTTGTATTCCTTAGTATTATCCATTAGTGACGGGATCTACTCCGGTCGAAATTAATTACTCTTGCTATAGCAATACCAAAAGGAGGCTATATAAAGAAAAAAATTTTTTTTTTTTTTTTTTTTTTTTTTTTTAAGAGGCTCAACTACGCATTCGGTGTTCTCATCTAACATTAAAAGGATTTGAATCCAGGCCTCTTCAGCCATATTATATGCTTACATTACTGGGTATTATAGCCTTTAATCAGAATTACGGTATAGCTTCCCAAACCACCATCCATATTGTGTTCAGGGATCTTCAACTACAACATCTACTTCGATGAAAATGAAGTGCTTTCCCAACTTTTGCTACAATAATGTTAAGAGGTGGCTGTCTAAGCAAAAAATTCGATTTTTTTTTTTCTATTTCAACTCATCTATGTTCTCGTCTAGTTAGTTAATCTAAACTGCAGCTAGCTATTGAAATGCAACTTGTTTTGTGGTCAAATTAGTATATGATTCATAAAAGTGAGGGGATCCTGATTTTAAAAATACATACATAGCTTCTAACACCACCTATGGTGTGAGTGTTAATTTTATCCATGGGTGGTGGAATCTACAGTTTAAAGCTGATTCCAAACGATAAATTTTCTGAGAAGCTTTTCACGGTAATTTTTTTTACTTTTTTGTTTATTTTTATGGAAAAATATTTCTTCGGCAATTTTCTCTCAGCATTCTTCTGGCAAAAACTCTGAGAGAAAATTGCCGAAAAAATATTTTTTCATAAGCGTTGAAACTCGGACTCCCATCTAATAAGCCAGCACACTTAGTATTCAGTATTACAGCCTAAAAATAATTTTAAGAAGAAATGTTGTTGTAACCAACGTCAATTTATTATATAAGTCAACATTTTCTAAACATACCTCTCAAGTGGTTAATTGAAATAACTCAGTTCTCTGATTACAAATTGTCTGTCTATTCAATTGATTTTCAATTTGTCAATTTGTTATTGTGATTGTTCTTTTACATTTTACTTAAACTGAAATTGTTTTTCTATATTAAAAAAAGAAAAAAAAATTATTAATATTCTTTAAAAATTGTTTTGTTTTGTTTTTATGTATATGTAACCATACATATGTACATATGTATGTAAATTGAATGATTTCGCAGTAAGTTTCTAAAATCAAAGTGTATGTTTTGTAATAAATTTCAAATAAATGATAATAATTTTAACAATTTCATACATACATATGTAGATATAAAAAACATACGTACATACATATGTATGTACATACAATATGCCAAAATTTGAAGTATTGTTTTGTGTTGTTGTTTTTCAAATTCTATTTATTAAATTTTCTTTCTTTTGCCTCGTTTCATTGATAAGAAATTTAATTAAAAAAAAAACAAGAAAAAATTGATTAAGACCACCTTTACGCGATCACCTTTAGCAAATAAAAAGTTTATAATAAAATAATTTATATTTCAACATTTCTTTTCCTTTTTCTTTTTTTGTATTTACAGTCCCCCCATAACAACCAAAAAAACGTAATAAAATAGAAATTAAATCATAAATATGGGTCAAACACTCTCTGAACCGGTAACATCTAAGGAATCTGCCTATTGTCAAAATGAATTGTATCGAGTGGGTTCCAGCTGCATGCAAGGATGGCGCATTAATATGGAAGATTCACATACACATATTCTCTCATTGCCCGATGATCCGGGTACAGCATTTTTTGCCGTCTACGACGGTCATGGCGGTGCCACAGTTGCTCAATATGCTGGCAAACATCTACACAAATTCATTTTAAAAAGACCTGAGTATAAAGATAATATCGAGGAGGCTTTAAAACAGGTATGCGCACAGTATTAACACACACCAGCTTTATGTAAATATATTTGCATTCGAATTAAATTTAATATTTTTGTGTCTTTTGTGTGGTGTATTGTAGGCTTTTTTGGATATTGACTATGAAATGTTGTATAATGAATCGTGGGGTGAACAAATGGCTGGTTCCACAGCTATTGTAGTCTTAATTAAGGAAGAACGCTTATACTGTGCCAATGCTGGTGACTCACGTGCCGTGGCCTGTGTTAATGGCGAGGTAATGACCTTATCCATGGATCATAAACCAAATAATGAAGCCGAGTCGAAACGCATCAACGAGGGTGGTGGCTGGGTTGAATTTAATCGCGTCAATGGCAATTTGGCATTGTCACGTGCTTTAGGTGATTTTGTTTTTAAGCGTAATGAAAATAAAAAGCCCGAGGAACAAATTGTAACAGGTATGTAACGCTAATTAAGAAAAATTTTCGATTATTTATGCTCGCAAATTTAAGATGATCAAACAAAATGATCGATTTATTCTATTTGGTATTTGGTTAACGATTCCTTTGCTCTTTGAAACTGCTCTGATTCATTTCCAAATATTATTCGATTTAAGACGCGTAGATTATTTTACTTTTCACCCTTTTTAAACTAAGCTCAGCCGATACACCGTATATATAGGCAGAGAAGAAAAATAAGGCTAGTGAAAATATTTAATTTATTTCCATCGCTAGTAAGAAAACCAAGAAAGACAATTAAACTAAAATAAATTTTCCTTAAAATATATGTATATCCTTTGGATAGATATTATAAGAACAGAATGGAATATTTTCTTTGATACACTGTAACTGTTTGATGTACATCTGCTCTGCATAAATGATTTGTTTGCAAGCTCTATTATAATGGCGATATTTCTATACCAGACTCCTCAAGAGATGTGTAGAGGAAGGCTTTAAATGCTTTCGGATTACTAAGTCAATCAGTCTACTCAATCATTACTTTTGTTTTGTTTCCCAAGCAGAGTTATGCTTCATACAAAGGGCATATGATTTGATGTGTGACTTCGCCTTGAATGCAATGGAGATTGATATTTTTAGTGGATAGTCTTGTCTCGCAAATATCAAAGCTTTGAAATCTTTCACCACAAGGCAACAAAGGCAGCATACAACTTTATGGCATTTGTCTGATGGCAAGTTTTTAATAAATGCCACTTCGGTGTTATTAATGATCATTTTCTGAAAGCATGGCACTAACTTGGCATTATATCGAAAATAACGTAAACCTAGAAAAACCTAATCAGTAATCTACGAAATTCTGGCTGTCTCCATGGTAATGATGAATTACGAACATAGGAATGAATAGAACAGATCTTTTTAAGGATATAACAAAGGCTACCTAACCTAACTTTACAAGCGTTCAGTAACGCGATTCCTAAGTCCTATAGAACATGTTTTAGTTTGGTAGCGATAAAGCATTCAGCATCGGCTACATTACGACAAAGTTAGTAGCATAGTACACCCTTTCTAAAAATGAATAGAAAAACTTCAAAATTAATTTAAAAACGGCATTAAAGCACCAACTGCTTCATAAAGGAGACTTTGTTCCTTTTTCTGCCAATTATGGATTGGAATATGAAAATAAGATAACGAAATGCTATTCATTTTTCGAGTGTTGTAATGTATGTAAATATCAGTTTGGACTATCATCCCCAGAACAACAGAGCTTTCGAAGTTAACATGTCATGCTTCACCTAAGAGCCAATAGTTAACACGGAGTTTATCTTCTGTTGTTCCTACAATGAGCATAGGGTCTCATTTGAGCTAACACCTTCAATTCCTCCAAAATCTTGCAGCTGCTTTTGACTTCTGTCTCAAATTGTCATCTCCATGTATAACCTTTTGCTGTTACCTTGCAGCGTCCAGACCATAGCATTTCTAGTGGAATTTGCGCCAATTTAAATCGGATTTTATACTTTAAAATCTAATTTTATATTTTGGATACAAAAACAAAACATAAGTAAAAAAAAACTAGAAAATAAAAACTAAACATCATAGATTTTATTCATAACATGCCGCACCAAACTCAATTTGTTTTTCTCACCTCTTTTGTTTTGCTCGTTTATGTTTTTTTAATACTTCATAAATAAACCGTAATAACCTTCTCTATAGTATTTTAATTTATAATAAATTTTTAAGAATATAAAACACCCCCAACCAAAAAATAAGAAAAGAACTACCGGCATATTTTATCACTCTTTCAAAACCATTCATAACGATTTAAATACACTTTGAATTTGTGTTGTTCTTGTTTTTTTGCACCTGTATATTATACACTCGAGTTCTCTTCCAGCACTTTTTTTCCTTCCTTTTTTTTATTTTATTATTTTTGTAATTGTTATTGTTATTGTTTTTATTTTATTTTTTTCTCTTAATTTTTTCAAACAAACAAAAGTACAAAAGAAGATATTACGTTCAATTTAAAGACGCCCACGTATTAAAATACAACAATAAAGAATGATCATCATCGAGCATGTTCTTACACAATCGTAGGTTATTGTAGGTGATTTTTTCTTATAATAATAATTATATGGAGAAGTGGTAGAGGAGAAACAATTGCATACAATATTATAAACTTTTTTTTGGTTTTAGGAAATGAACTGCTCGATCGGAAGCTTATTAAACTAAAATATTAAAAAGAAATATGCTCAAGGTTACGTTATATTGTTATCCTTTATCGTAATCATAATTTCCTTTTCAAAGTATCATTAACTCCTGTTTTTTGTTTCCAATTAAATACACACTTGTAGAGTTTGCCAAAATCTTGGATTCTGTTACAGATTAAATATTTCTTTATATTTTAAATAATTCAAATAAAAAGTTTACTTGGCAATGACGTCATTTTAGAATTAATGTTACATTTTTCATAATTCCTATAGGGTCTACTTATCATCAATTTAGCGCCATATTTCCTTTAATAATAATAATATTGAAATATTTGTTTACAAAGTATACATACATACTTACAGACATACATATATGCAAACTAACAAAAATCCCTTTTTATACATTTTTTTGTTTTGTTTTCATTTTATAGCCTACCCAGACGTTGAGACACGCAAAATTGATGGAGACTGGGAATTTTTAGTTTTAGCTTGTGATGGCATCTGGGATGTTATGAGCAATAAAGAAGTGATTGATTTTTGTCGAACACGTATCGGTCAGGGTATGTATCCGGAAGAAATATGCGAAGAACTGATGAATCATTGTCTGGCACCTGACTGTCAAATGGGTGGTTTGGGTGGTGACAATATGACCGTCGTTTTAGTATGTTTTCTACATAATAAACCCTATGCGGATGTAGTGCAACGATGTGCCACTTCAACAGCCACAGCGAATACGAACAGTTCATCATTGCCGGCAACACAGACCTCAGCAGAATCATCGCCCGTTGATGAAGAGGAGCAAATAGATCTAAAATAACGGCATCATATGTCCGAGGGGAGAGAGAGAGTGAAAGAGGAATAAAAAGAAAAAAAAGAAAGAAAGAAAAGAAAAACAACAAAATATCTTCTTTTTTAAGATGAAGTTTATTTTTCTTTTTTTTTATATTTTGTCGTTAGTTTTTAAATAAATTTTTCCTGTTTATATATATATATCATAATATACCTCCAAATATCGTTATTCATATAGTTTATTTTTTAATATATGTATATGTATGTAATTTTTTTTGTCTTTATTTTTTTTTTTTGTAATCATTTCCTTTGCGCAAGCCTTTTTAAACAAATAATACTTGTTACTTAAAAACAAACAAACAAACAAAACAAAACAACAACAACTAGTGTGTTCCTTTATATTTGAATTGTTCTATTTCTTTATGTTAAATTAATTGATCACAATTTGCCTGTATTTTTGAAGAAAATTGTTTATCATTTCTTTTTTTTTAAATTTTTCTTTTCTTTTGTAATTATAATTGGATTTTAATTTGTGAAATTTGATTTTTTATTTGTAACTGCAGTTTAAAATTTAAATATGGTTTTGGTCATTCTTTTTTTATGTAGGAAATTAAAAAACAAAACAAAACAAACACTCTATAAATATATTTAAATTTATGTTTAAGTTTTACAAAATTTGTTAAAATTAAATTGTTAAATTTTTATTTTTAACAAACAAACAAACAACCATCATAGAAAACCAAATGAAAAATTCCTTTGTATTAATGCCTAGAATGTGTCAAGTCAAAACTAAAAATTGAAACAAATTTTTTTTTTATATAATAATTAAACAAACATAAACAAATTTTTAACAAGGAATAAATTATTTAGTTGAAATTAACAACAACATCAACAACAACAAAATAAACTATATTATAATTTTATTTCTTAAGAAATTTAACAATAAATGAAATTATTTTAATAATCACAATTCAACTAAATACGTTTGAATACATACAATACCATGCAAAATAATAGCTGTAAAGATATGCTTTTCAATACTTTATGAAAACTATTAATTTTGATGTGTTTTTGGTGTACACATTTAATTTAAAATGCAAGAAGAAAAAACGAAATTCAAAAATCTTACAAATTTTGGATAATAAAGAAGAGAATTTTTTAATTTTTATAAAAAAAATTAATATGAATATTGTGTGAAATATTCAATAAGAAACACTAGCTTTGTGATCTTCGAAAACATTTAATTTTAGTCAATGATTTGATAACAATTTCCAATATGCCTATAAACATATTGCATAAGGCATTCAGAACTACAATGAAAAACGACTCCAAACATCTTCTCATTAAACATGGCATGGACCTTATGGACCATTATATTAAATGCTGGATCAATAACAGTACTTTTAATCATTTTTGCAATGTCTTCTACGTGGGAATAAACCGTACAAGTATTTATTCTAAACGAACATCAAGATTTACAACAAACCTGTAGAATATTTTCTTTGCTTTGGCTCTTTTATGTTTATTTCACGAATTTCAGTTCCACATTCTTATATTTTTTTCATTCCCTAACGCATAAATACTTTAAAGAAATCAATGTGTTGGTAAAATACATATTTCTTAACTGCTATTTTTGGTACTATGTTACTCAGTACCTTTACGGCTTACTAGAACAACACAAACAGATTTTTTAAACTGTGGCAACAAACTGCTATTATTTTACATGGCATTGTACAATCACACAAATTTATTTAAATTTTTTTAAAAGAATTATTTAAGCTTTCAAAGTATTTGTGGATGGAAGGAAATAAGGAGTATTCCGTTTCGAAATAATTTTAAAATTTCTAAAAAAGGAAAAGTTGGTTGCACAAAAAATATCTTTCATTTGTATAGTTAGCTTGATTCCATTCGGTTCAAATGTACATAGTTTTGTTTGATAATTTGTTGCCATTTTCGTGATATTCCATAATCTCTCAGACAACTACCGCATTCTGTATTTCACAAACGAAATTATTCGGCTTAGTAACGTAGTATGTTGTTCGATTTATAATTTTAATGCACAAGAGTCCCTTAATCAAAGCCCAGAGCTTTTGCCTACTCACTATCGGTTTATAAGAACAGGCATTGTACTGATGGTACGTAAATCCGAGCCTGCTTAGGTGTTTCACTAAAGCAGCGCTATTTGATCACAGTTGATTTTCGCCAGACGTCGTCCATTGCAGAAATGCGTTGATATTTTGCATTAACTCGTATGAGACCCATTCATCAAATATTTTTGTGTCCGTGCAGTATTTAGTTCGTGGTTTGGACAATCAAGGCTTTGCTTGCATGATTTCCAGACTCGAAGATTTTCAATATTTTGTCCACATGTTTAATAATCTGCCATTTAGATTAAATTTTATAGAAAATTACTGAAAAGAAACTTGGAAATAATCACGTATAGTATAGAAGACCCATAAAATATGTTATATGGGAGGAAAGAACCAGATTACTAAACAATTTTTTTTCTATACATAAAATTGTTCCATCCACAAATATAACGAATTCGAATTAATAATAAAAAAATAAATTCTAATGCATAAATTTAATTGTAGGCTCTTTAGAAAAAATTTTGTTTTAAAACTTATGTAGATACTCTTTGGCCTTAAGGACAAAAAATCGTTTCTAAAATATATACAAACAATACATCTCTTTATTATTTTATTTTCGTGATTCAAAAACAAGCGTGTATGCAGTATCATATTTTTATACCCTTAATCAAAAGAAAACATTATAATAAATAAAAAGTAAGACAGTTTTTTAATAAATGTATAGAAGAAAAAAAGCTTTAAATAACAAAAAAGAAAAAAAATATGATAAATATTAAAAAACGAAACAATATTGCGTCTTTTATTTTAGTAATAAATTTATTAATAATACTATAAAAAATCCTTCAAACTGACTTGCAAACTGAAATGAAATGAATAAAAACAAAACTTTTCTCACTAATCTCCTGTATATTTTTTATTGGACCAATATGATCATTACTAAGCCAAAGCTAACTTCCTTTTTCATATTCCTAGAATTTAGAATTTAATAAAGAACACGATACTGCAGCTTAAGTATTGGTCTGTGCATCCGTAGATATAATAGGCTTGTATGGTCTCACAGCCTATCGTCATACAATAACTACCTGCTGAACATTTAGAATATTAATCAAAGGGAATAAAATTGACTGTCTTAAGATTATCTCTGGGATATTTGAAATCAAAGAAATACAATGAAATAATATTTTCATTTCTCTCGAAAAAAGTTCAAATACGTTATAGCCCAAGTGTTTAAAAATCTGAAACTAAGAAAGGAAAACATTGCCAGTTAAAGGCAGATGCCAACATTCACAGTCTTTTTTATAAAAGCCAATACTTAATGTAAACGTCTTACAATGTGAATAGTGCTTATGGTCATGATTCTATAACGGATAATCAAGCACAATTTTAATTTTGTATATTCCGGTGATTTTGAATATCTGGCCACCTATTGGTGGTAAAAAACTGCTTCACTTACAATAACGTCAAGCGAAATGGAACATATTTGATAAGTCGTTAATCGGTGGCGAAGGCACAATTTATGGATAAAAATGTTCTGCACACACGAAGTTGCTTCACCCCTTCCTGAATTTCCACCTTTTATTTGATGTGTGGCCATGCATCTTAAGCATTGATTTGGCCTTTTATCTTATGTTTTGCATCTGGCAGTTCTATTTCATTTATGAATTGGCAAATTGAATTTAATTCTTTCGAAATGGCAATTCTGCTCTACTATTGTAATAGAATATGAAAAAAATCACTGTATTACTTTCATTTTATATAGATTTATCTCTTTCACTCTCATTCGTTTTTATAGGAAAGACACAAGTTTCATTGGTGGCTGCCTCTGCCCACAAAGAATTTTTTATGCTGTTTTTTCATCACACATTTCATTTATTAATTCGAGCATTTCTTTAAAAGTTGCGAACACATTTTCCCAGAGAACGCGCCTGAGTTTTTTGTGCTAAAGAAATCAGAAAGAGAAAAATTCCAAGTCGAAAAAAGTTTATTTTTTAAAATTATTAAAAAATTGTAAAAGAAAAATAAAAAACTAGACGTGTTTTTTTATTTTAGTCAAATAAATCAAAAAGGCAATAAACTAGAAGTGAAAAAGTTTTAAAGCACGCACGAAACGATAAACACATTTTTTTATTTTTGGCTATTGGTAATTTTTTTTAATATCGTATGTCCATCCAGAATTTAAATACATTTGGTAAGTTTAATATATTAGAAGTAAAATGTGATTAGTTTCTCAAATTAATTATGTGAAAGTTGGTTTGTTATGCATATAATGTAATAAGCGACGAAAAAACCTCGAAATCACGATATGGGGCCATGGCACAGGCAGCAGGTTAAGTTGCCTGCGTTGCTGTCACGACGAATAAAATGGCTGCTCATTTTTTTTTGTTGCCGTTCTGCTTTCGTTACTATCATAAAGCAAAGCAGCGCTGGCTGCTTCCTACAAATAAAATAGTATGTTCATTTCTTTTTTTATTAAATGATTTCATGAAAAATTAAAAATATTTACTTTAAAAATGTAAAAAAAAGATGGTAATTTATTACATGTTGTAAAGATTTTTATTGCAATAGTTATTGTCGTGTTGCCTCAGTGGAAAAATACAATTGATGAGTCAGCAAATGATGTGTGTATGCCCGCCTGCCGTTTATTTAATTTGTTTTCTTTATTAATTTGCAAATGTATTGGTTACAAATTAAGAAAGAAATTAAGTCGTGTTAATTTTTGTTTTTTTTTTTTCTTCGAGATTTTTCGCTTTTGTCATTGCATTCTTCTTTACACTTTTTAATTTAAAACTTATTTACTATATTTATCAGATTTCCTTTGTTTGCCTGTTCCTCTAGTTTTTTTTTTCTTTCACTTCTTTACAGTTGATAGTGTTGCCAACAATATTAAGTATAAAAATATTATTTTTTTTAACTTGTTCTAAATTTAGAATACAATTAAAAATATTTACAATTTAATTGGTACAATAATCTCAATATAGTACAATACAAATAATTAAATTATAGTATATGGATATGCGACCTATGTTTATGCATTACATTTGAATTATATTTTACTAAGCATGAGATAATTGCAAAATTTTTATTTGATATAATTAAGTATTCCGAAATATGCGAATTACTTAAATGTCCTTTTTGAATTCGTGTATAAATACGTTTCAAATAACTGCATTTCGATGTTTTTAAGCTAGAATTAAACATATTCCGTAGAATAGACAAGGCTTAGTTTGGACTATAACCCGTGTATATCGATGGGTTATTGCCTTCCAAAAAGAAGTAACTGAGCAGTTTATATGACAATTTAATAGGAAATTTCGAAGAGGTGGAATACGCTAAAAACTACAAAACGTTAAAAACGCAAAAATTCGAGATACGCCTTTAGTCATCAATATATTAATATGTATGTCGATGTGACCGTAGCAACTATTTATCTTAAAATTTTTAAATATGGTTTTTCAATTGCATTTTCTAGATTAAAGTTCAAATGAGATCGTTTATGGCATTTCATTCCTACACACTTGTTAACTGTAGGTCCGAATTAAGAGTTTGGGCTGATTGTAGGTCGTAGTAGATGGTCTAAACATTCCCTGTTATATGAATCTAGGCTGATTTGACTATGTTGTTTATTCTATATTCATATTTTTAGTCGCGGGAATAATTCCATCTTAAATTTCTCGTGCACATCCTCTTTAAACAAAACAATACCCTTATAGTGAAATGACAAATATTTTTTATTTAAATTTTTTATATTTTAAAATAATTTTGTATTTATTTTATATTGTAACGGAAATAAATAAGTATGTAACTACCGTGGAACTTGTGTGCGTAATTTGATAAGCGGATGTTCTACTTAGAAAGCAATTTATTACAATTGTTACGCACAACCTAACATAGGTAGTTAATTTGCGAATAAATGGTTTTATGGACATTACCCGCAAAGTAAAAATAGTAAATACAGTGGACGAAACGAATAAATATCAGAAGCTTTCAAATTAAAACTACAGTACATTTCAGACATATTAATTTATTTGTTATTTAATTTCAGACCCCTTTGCTGATGCAATCAAGGGTGCTGATGACGATGTTCAAGACGGCCTTGTGCATATAAGAATTCAGCAGCGTAATGGTCGCAAAACATTAACCACTGTTCAAGGTTTATCTGCCGAATATGACTTAAAGAAAATTGTGCGATCATGTAAAAAGGTAAGCAAATATGCATACATATGTATATTTTATTAAAAACGAAATGTAATACCAATAATAATAATAAATAAATACTTTTTAATGTTTTTAATAGGAATTTGCATGCAACGGCACAGTAATTGAACATCCCGAATACGGAGAAGTCTTGCAGCTCCAGGGAGATCAACGTGAAAATATTTGTCAATGGTTGACAAAAGCTGGTCTTGCCAAGCCTGACCAATTAAAAGTTCACGGTTTTTAAATCTCATCATTGTTATTATTACGAGGAAACCAACAAAAAATACCGTGTGCTAAGAACAACATTTTTTTATAGTAACATATTATTTTTTATATATTAAAAAAAGAAAGGAAATTAAAAGAAAACAACCTCAAATAAAAGGACGTATGTAGTATTTTAGTTTAATTTTATAAAGAAGAAGAAATAAACTATCAATATCACAATACAAAGAAATACATCAACAAAAGTTCTTTTTATGGAGAAACACGCCGATAAAAAGTGTAACTCTGAAGGAAAATCAACGTGTTACTGAAGTCTTGAAACATCTTGTCATCACCATCATCAGCCGTTATAAGTAATCCTACGCCGTATTACATTAAATTAAAGCAGAAGAAAAAACCTTTCTTAATTTGGGAAATTTTACTTACATCTTTCTATTCAAAGAATTCCCAGTTGAAATTAAGTTCGGGGTTTTTTATTAGAAGATTTAATTTTTAACACAAATATACATTAAAACAGCAAAAGAAAACCACAAGTAAATTTGTTTAAAATATTTTATAACATAAAATTAAATTAAAAAAAGAAATATTAAAATATATTAAACACATAAATCTTAAAAAAAAAATAATTAATGTAACTGTTAAATATATTTAAATGAAAACTAAAAATGTAATAAAAAAAACATGTATTTTATTTAAATTTATTAGTAACAGAAATCATCAATAAGTCATAAAACTAATTAAAAAAATAGTCGTGAGAAATATAACTAAAAAAGAAGCGAAAAAGTTATATATTACATATGCTTGCGACGTTCTAAAACAAACTAAGGAAATTAGTAAAAAAAAAAAAAAAAAAAAAACGGAGAAATATGTGTGTATCACTTAAAAGATTAGGGACTCTACCGTATGTAAAAAATGAATATTGTTTAAATTTTATTTTTTGTATATTTTATATTGGAATCTAAAAGCTTTTTAGGTACCATGTTAATTTGTCACAATATGTCTATTTTGATAAGAACACTACTACATCACACATTTTTCCAACAAAAGTTCTGGAAACGCAGAAGAAAGATTTAAAGTTGTGAAGAAAAAAAATTTTGAATACATTAGTAAGACGCCTTTTGCACGTTGAAATTTGTTTCGAAACAAATTTCAAGAAACTTGAGTTTGTAGGAGAGGGGGGAAAAACGAGCGGGGGTGATTTCACAATTTCATGTACTCGCGAAACTTGCTTTGTTCTTTATTCGTATACACACAGAGTTGTATTTAATTTCACATTTTATTTGACATTTTCTTTTATTTTTGGTTTCGCATAGTGAAGTTTAGATAAAGTTCCGTTCATGGCATATTTATATCAGGTAGGAGTAATTCAACAGCTGACGAGTCTTAGAATGTCAAAATTTTGTTGTTTTTTTAGTGTTTTGTAACCATTTTTATAAATTTTTTTAACATTTCTCTTTCTATTGTTATTCGTCAGTCAGTTATGAAGCTGTTTTTGACATTCCGT
Source organism: Sarcophaga variegata (assembly GCA_932273835.1). Lineage (NCBI taxonomy): Eukaryota > Metazoa > Arthropoda > Insecta > Diptera > Sarcophagidae > Sarcophaga > Sarcophaga variegata. Next base: position 68,974,678 of record OW026362.1, read on the forward strand.
GTACTCTTTAACAAAAACAAAATGCCTGTTGTTTTTGCATTGTTGTACTTGTTGTATTCTTGCGGTTACCTCTTATGAATATGCCATGGTTCCGTTATTTAAAATAACATTATTTTTTGTGTGTTTTGTGAGCTTTGTGTGTTTTGTATTTATAATTAAATAAATAATTAAAAAAGTGGAAATATTAAAATCAAAAATTTAAATTTATTATTATTATAATTTATTCGTATAAATCCAGAAATCTAATTAATTTAAATAAGGTAAATATATTAAAGAATAATAATATATAAATATATGATAATATAATAACATATATAATAACAGAATGGTATACAAGTGGCAAAAGGAACAAATAGAAGAACTCATCTTCTTAATCCAACAATTTCCATGTATATATAACATAAAATCGAGAGAATATTTGGACCGAACAAAAAAAACTGATGCCTTTCAGAAGATCACAGAGACTCTAAATCAAAACGATAAGGCCATAACATTCGAAGAAGTAAAAAGGAAATGGAGGAATTTACGAGTCCAATATACCAATGAACTTCGGACAATCTCAAACTCAAGAAAAAGTGGGTGTTCCACTGATGATGTATACCTGCCTAAGCTGTGGTGTTTTGAACAATTAAATTTCCTCAAAACACACACAGAAATGCGACAGGGCAGTAATAACATCGAGGTATGTTTGATAATATTAATATTTAAATAATTGATTAATTTTCAAGTTTGCTTCATTTTTCAAGTTTGGGATTGATGATGGAACGCCACAAACATCAACAGCCAGTGGCAGTAATAACATAGAGGTATGTTTGAAAATATTAATATTTAAATAATTGATTAATTTTCAAGTTTGTTTCATTTTTCAAGTTTGGGATTGATGATGGAACGCCACAAACATCAACAGCCAGTGGCAGTAATAACATCGAGGTATGTTTGAAAATATTAATATTTAAATAATTGATTAATTTTCAAGTTTGTTTCATTTTTCAAGTTTGGGATTGATGATGGCACGCCACGAAAATCAACAGCCAGTGGCACAGATGTTATAGAGGTATGTTTGAAAATATTTATATTCAAATAATTGATAAATTTTAAAATTTGTTTAATTTTTCAAGTTTGGGATTGATGATAGCACGCCATGTACATCGGCAGCTAGTGGCACAAAAATCATTAGAGGGTCCAAAAGAAAAAACTCTGTATTTAAATTATGAGAAATTTATATAACAAAAATATTTTAATATTGTGTTTATATTTCGTAGCAAACCGTTATAGACCTTCGGAATGAATTGCAGCATTTTAAATCCGTAATAAAGGACAAAAAAGAAGCGAAACCATATGCATGGCTGGGAGCGCTGGTCGTTTCCGAAATGCAGCGGATTAGGCCGGAAGACCAGCCCGAAGCTGCCTGGCAAATACAATGCCTAATGCGAAGACTGACAGCGCAGTCAGAGAACCGAAGTGATATATTAAAAAAATCCATGGAAGGAATTTTTGATGAGGATGAGTTTGAGTGAGTATTTGCTTTTATTTCAATATTATTTTTTATTTTCATTTTAATACATTTTTATTTATGTAGGCAATAATTTATTTTCGTTTATTTATTTTTTTATTTGTATTTTTGTATTTATTTATTGTTTTTATTTTCTTTTTGCATGTAATATATTTTCAAATTATTTTTATTAAATTTTTTTTGCAATTTATAATTTTTGTTCATGTGAACTTTTTGTTCATTTGAACTTTACCTGCTTTTGTTTTTATTATTTATTATTTTCTGTAAAACATAATTTTTGTACATTTGAACTGTACCTGATTTTGTTTTTAAAAATAAAATAAATATATATTTTAAATTAAAACAAATTTTATGGTTTTTTCAATTCAATGGATACATTTAATAGTAATTTAATATTACATAGGAATTATTGGGGGAAAAGGGTAAAAATTAACTTATGATACATATATTCAATGGATTCATTTAAAAGTATTTCAATATTACATAGGAATTATTGGGGAAAAAGGTAAAAATTAACTTATGATACATATATTCAATGGATTCATTTAATAGTAATTTAATATTACATAGAAATTATTGGGGAAAAAAGTAAAAATTAACTTGTGACTTTTTTCTTATACTGTAAAACACTTCACTACTCCATGCTCAAAAACGCCGACCTTTTATTGTTCCTAAAAAAATATAATTAATTAAATGTTATTTAAATTACATGAAATTAATTATCTTACCATCTACTCTGCAAATAAGTTATATATTACAGCCAATCCAATTTACCCTCGTTGCTAAAATATTCAGTGAATTGCTGCCTAACAACTTCCGCACACCCTTTCCGTGGATTGTGTGTGTTGTCTGAATGACCATTATTACTTGGTTGAGCAGAATTTGGTATATTATTTGAATAAGTGCTAACATACGTATCATCAGTATTCAATAAAAAATTATGTAAAACACAGCAGGTAAATGTTATCGTTTCCACAGTCTGAACTTTTAAGTTAATAGGCGATAAAAAAACTCTAAAACGGTTCGCAAGAATGCCAAAAGAATGCTCGACAACATGTCTTGCTCGAGATAGTCTTGCATTAAAGATTTGCTTCTCTTTTACATTGGTATGGTATGGGTAGGGCTTCATTAAATAGCATTGCAGTGGGAATGCATCATCACCAACTACAACATGCGGAAGGCACCTGCCATTTCCTACCATGCTTTTTTGTGGTACATCTTTCTCTTCTTCTAAAATTTTTTTTAAATTACTCTCAAGGAATACGCCAGCATCGTTACACCTTCCATTACAGCCAATATCCACATAAATAAATTTACAATTGGCGTCCACTAAAGCCATTAGTATTATGCTATTGCCTCCTTTATAGTTGTGGTAAAACGCACCGTCTTTTCGTGGTGGCCGAAAATTTATATGCTTACCATCTAAAGCACCTATACAATTTGGGAATTGCCACTTTATAGCAAATTCTTTAGCAATTGTTTCCCATTCTGTTGAGCTGCTAGGAAACTAATTTTAAGAAAAAATAAAAACGTTACTCATGTATACATATATGAAAATTATATTTTCGGTGTATAACCATAAGAAACTATATGTTAGTGTACAATACCTTTAAATATATTCCGATCATTTTTTTCGTAATACTGAGGCAAACTTCAGGAACTATTGAAGATATCATGGAAACAGACACTCGTGTTTGATAATCTAAGCTAATAAAAGATTCACCTAAAATATTATATTTAAATTTTATTAAAATTATAAAAACATGATTTTAAATTATAGTTACTTACCAGTAGCAAGAAAACGCAATGTTAATGCTAATTTTTCAGCAGGAGTAATAGCATCTCTCATTACCGTATCGGCACGCGTTATATCTTTTTCTATTAAATTTAAAATGTATTTAAATTGCTCTTTAGTCATCCTTAAATAATTTTTATAAGATGCTTCGTCGCTCAAAAGTAATTCATTTTCTAAAAACGAATAAGAGCCTCGGTTCTTCCGGCATTTCCTCCAAGGTTTCATCCATTGTTTTTTATTTTTGTTGGGACTACGAAGATATGTAGCCCTCTCACACAAATTTGTCAGACCTTAAAATATTATATATTTTATTAAAAAAAAAAATATATATATATATATATGCACTACAAACCAAGAAGTATTTCCTCTTTGTCACTATCATCAGAATCCAATTCCATAGCTTCTTCAATACATTCAAATATGTCCTTTAATATATTTTCTTTTTCCGTGGTCATTTTTGAAGCGTTGTGTTGTGTTTGAACCTAGATCAAGATGCCAAGTAAAGAAACAACTGTCAACAGCACTGAATATATACAGAATGGGAACGTGATTTCTATAATTAATGTGATGTTTTTATAACACAGGCTATTTCACTTGCCTGCCTGTTTCCATGGAAAACAAAAACACTCATTTTTGCAGGTAACTTTCAGCAAGAAACATTTTTATGAGCAGTAAAAAGTAACGACTGTCAACAGTACTGAATATATACAGAATGGGAACATGATTTCGATAATTAATGTGATGTTTTTATAACACAGGCTATTTCACTTGCCTGCCTGTTTCCATGGAAAACAAAAACACTCAGTTTTGCAGGTAACTTTCAGCAAGAAACATTTTTATGAGCAGTACGTCTTATTTTTATCTTATTATATTTAGCTTCTTAATTACCTTTTGCACAAATCCGAAATGGTGACCGAAAATCACCCACATTTCGATTAATAATAAAATATTTAAGAATCTTTAAAATTTTCATTGAAGAAATAAACAAATATTCCAAATTTTCCCAAATAAATGTTTGTTTACACTTAATTTTTCTACTTCATCCGCCAGTTTTCACTTTGTATATCTGTTGCTTCAAAATGTCAAAATTATCTTATCTGCCAACACAACTGTCAATTGTCAGCAGAACGACGCGATAAAAGAAAACAAAATTTCTGAAATTAATTTTTTACGTGCAAAAGCGAAAGAAATTTTAAAAGAAAATGCAAAAAAGTTTTTGAAACTTGTTTCGAAACAAATTTCAACGTGCAAAAGGCGTCTAAGCGAATTTAAAACGTTTGAAGATAATGTGCGTCAGGTATGTTAAGTTGCTTATTTATTTATTTTTATTTGTTTTGTTTACGAATGTTTCCTGTCAAGTTCTAATTAACATATGAAATGAATTAGTTTTTGTGAGAGATTATCTGAAAGGATTAATAATTAAATATGTAAACGATATATTATTAATAAAAAAATATATATAAATTTAAAAAGTTTGTGTAAATTTAAATATGCGTTTAAAATTCCTCCAATCGTGAATTAAAAGGAACGTTTTATGACATATAGTGAAATTTAAATCTTCATTATCCTTGTGTAAAAATTGATGACAACATGATTTTTATTTTTAAATTTAAAATAAAAAAGTTTTAAGGTAATTGTCTTAAAACTTGTTGACTTCTTTTTATACAATTTAAGAACAGGAATTGCATTAATTGATTAAATATAGGTATTACGAAATATAAAAAGGTTCTTCCCCGACCAAACACTGAACGAGGATTAAAAGAGTTCATATTAGTAAAATTATTTGTTGTGTACAATATGGGGTTGGACGAAATGTCTCACTACAAAGAGCTGGAAGTTATTTTAAATGTTTCCGCTGATAGTAATTTGCTATTGCAAAATATGTGTAAAAAATTACACATTGAGATGAGGGTGAAGGATATTAAGATACCATTGAAGTCAAATGTGAATTGTTTATATTCATAGCTATGTATAAAATACATATATAGCCCGTCACCAACTTTTTGGAGTTTGTGTAAACCTTTGGAAGAAATGTAAGTTGCTGCTTGACGGTAAAATCTTTACGTTTCAAAGACAAAGGACTTGTACAATGGGTCAATTTGACCTCCGGGTACTGTACTTGTCTTAATTGACAAGTACACGCCCTCTAACCTAAAGACAAAGGAATGACATTATCTTGCGGTACGACTTTTAGTGAATCCAACTGTATTTAATTAGAATGTACATATTCATTGTAGTTTTCAAATTTATATATAAAAATTATATATTTATAATTATATAATAATAGAACCGTATAATACTCTACAAACTTTTCAAAATTCTAAAGCTAGGAACGTAGATTTCAGTTAATTGTTTTTGGTTAACGAAACATATGCAGTAAGAATTAATTTGACCTTAAAATTTATAAAAAATAAAAATATCCCGACTCACAAATAATGCCATAAAATTCAATTGTTTCTTCATTATCGAACATCAATAGACGCTAATATTAAGTTAATATGGCATCTCTATACAGTTTTCTAAAATTGGGGCAACACTTACATTCATTCTCGTGGCTGAAGTCGCATCGTAGACGTATCGTATCGTTTGTTTAACAATTTTCTTAAATTGTACGATCATAATTATAATTGTGGAAAATTTATATTTTAAACTTAAAAAAAATTTTCACAGTAATCTCTAAAAATATAAAAAATTCTATAAAACATAGTAAATAAATTCAAAAGAAGTTTGGCATTTCATCAAAGAACAAATAGAAAACAACAAAAAAAATTATATGTGTGAGAAAAAAATTGCATTGTCGGTGTTTTGCTTGCAGTTTTATTAGAAAACAAAACATTGTTATCTCTTTCTAGCTTATAGAGTTAGATTATGATACTGATAGTTAACGGTTTATGTGAGTGGAATGAAAAATATAAACGTAACACAAAGAAGAATAGTAAACACTAAACACGGGTTTCATTGATACAAAATGGAATTGAAGCGTGGATAAAGTTGTTATTTTCTTTTATTAAAGAGTTTTTGACAAGTTTCTGTTTGTTTATCAGCTTGTAAATGTAAAAAGAAGGATTGTTAATCATAAGCCATTTCAATAACAGAAAAAAGTAAAATTTTATTAAATATATCATATATATGCTAGTGAAAAAGTTCTTGGTTTTAATAATTGGAGAAACAAATTATTGCTAATGTTAAAAATTTTATTACTATTTTACAAGTGAAAACAAAAAAAAAGCGTTTACTTATTAATTTTTATTTACTGAAAACTAATAACAATAGTAAGCAAAGTGTGTTTAGCAGATCTGAATTATATTTTTTGCGCATTTTTGTTCGAATTGAAAGAAAAAGAATAAATACTTTTGTTAACGAGTGAGTATAAAATTTTTTTATGTATTGAATATTGAAATACTTAAAGTAATATAATGTACATATTTATTTGTTTTTGTAACAATAGTATGTTTAAGTGCACTTCAATTATGTAGAATTAATCCCTACTTTGAGAAACACACGTGCTCTCCTATTCGGTTTAAAATTTGAATTTTTATAGAGTTGCCATATCGTTAAATAGAAATTAAATGTTGAAAATGCGTTTTCTTTTTTTAATAAATGAAGTTTTTTTTAATTACTTGGGATCTGCTTATTGTATTTTTAATTTAAAACTTGACTTTCGTACCGTTATTGTGGCATAATATGGAAGATCTTATACCATTGTAAAATATTATTTCCTTTATGGCACTTAATGGGTTAATAATTAGGCCGACGTTATATCACCCCCGTTTGATGCATATATGTCACATATATACTCTGTCTTGTCCGTGCTCACACATCAAGTACACTTTATTAATTTTTGTTAAATTCTCTTTTGAACCTACTTTTTCAAACCCAAGCTGTTTATTCATCAATTTTCGACATTGTTTGGAATATTGTGGATAAAAAAGAAAGAGAATGAAACTCAAGTCTGTACTGTTTTTCACCATTACTCCTTCGCCTAGAAACTCAAAACGAAACGAGTCGAATGTAGTGTGTGTAAACAGGGAGCACAATAAACGCAACGCACCAAACTCAGAAATAGAAAGGCAACGCGACAACAAGCAAATTGTTGTTGCAAAATTATTGTGTTTGCTGCGTTGTCTATTACGTTTATGGCATAATGAAAATGAATATCTTATGCACCAAATTGAATCTTTATTTGGAGTAGTTGTAGCTGTTTCACTCAACTGGTCCCAAACTGAATAAGGACGAGATAATCTGTTAATTAGATATAAAAATCAATAGTAAGAAATTAAAATAGCTTAGTGAGAATATCTTAACTATATTATTTGTAATAATTATATGTATATTCCATTCTATATTCGTTTAATTTTCATCGTAAAGAAGCTAAAGCAAAGGATTTATCATTGCTTAGTGGTAAGTGTACCTTATCCATATCTAAAAGACACTACTACATACCTACACAACATTTTCAAATAAAAAAAAATCCCAATTTTAATTTAATATCTTTTTATCTAAAATAGAATCTTTTCAAATCAAATCATCTAAATATTTTTCTTTAACGTTAATAAAGGATAAAATTTTTTACTATTATTTTAAATATAATAATTGGAGCTAAAAGCCTTGACTGTTATGTTGTTGAAAACTTCTTTTAGTTTTCGTGGTGGTTTTACAATCCAGTCAAGTGCAGCATACGGGTTAGGGCACTTGTGTGCATCAGTTTTCTCTTATAGTGCTTAGAGTTAAAAACACTTATCTACCCTAAAGCGAGCTAGCATTATACATTTGGAGCTGGTTAGATTACTGTTAAAGCAGTAAATATATACTGCTGAAATGGAATACAAAAAACTCAATAATTGACCGCACATCCATGGCTAAGCTTATATTCGACAAAGGATTTTAACCTACTGCAGTACAGTCAAAGTACTGTCTGTTGACCTTAGAACTTGATTGCAGATTGTTTGACAAACTCTGAATTAAAATCGTGCTGAAAATCTATTATCATTTTTTTGCCTTAATAGCTTGATTATATTCAAATAAAAATGTCAATTAACTACCAAAAATGTCCATCTTTACTTTTGCCTAACCAAATATCTTTTGTTTTCAAAATAAAATAAATTTATTGGAAAAACAACACTGTACTGCAATTTAATAGATAACAATGGTAACTCTCTTATCCGTTTCTATACCACCATGTTTCACATTCAATTATGAATAGTAGAAACGAGAACAATTGGTATTAAAAACAGGGCGAAAGTTAAACGGTGACGACGACGTCGACTTATTCAATGCTAAAGAAAAATACAATTTTTCGAATTTTTCATTGTGAAAAAAATTATTAAATATTATATACTGCATTAAATTAAAAACAAATCATTTAAATTCAATAAATTTAACAAGTATTTAAACAATTTTCTTATGATTTTAATGAAATGAAAAGAAAACTTTGACCAAAAAGTGAATTGAGAAAAGAAAATTTTTTTGTGTGAAAAAGGTGGTGGTGAATTTGCGAATTAAAAGAAGAAGAAAAAAGTCATATTCATACAAGGAAAAAGAAGTAATAGAAGAGCAAAAATACAATTCATACATATGTGTCCAAATGAATAAAGAAAAAAATAAAAATGATTGAAATTTTAAAGAATTTGTAATAAAAATATGAATATAGAAAAAATATTGCAATAAAAAATAGAAAAAAAATACAAAAGTCATTGAAAACGTAAAACGGACGGACAATAAGCAAAAGAAAGGAATAGAAAAGAAAAAAGAGAACAAATTTTCATCTGACATTTACAATACGAATCAGCAGCAGCAAAAACGAAAGAGCTGAAGAAAATTAAAATATTGAACGTTTGAAAAAATGTATAATAATAAGGCAGGCATACAAGAAGAAAATGGATATAAAGTGAAATTGAAAGCTTTGAATTTAAATTAACCAAATATATACATAAAATATAACAAATAATAACTATAAAAAATATACAAAAAGAAAACTAATAATTCTTTTTCTTTTTGATTTAATTTGTAATATTAGTGAAGTAATATAGAAATTATAACAAAAAGGAAAGAAAAAAATTCCTTACGAAGTGCTTGGTAGTTCTGTTGTGGGTACGTACGTCGATCGTACGTACACCCGTTTTGTCGCGTCGTTTTCGTTCACCTTAAAAAAGTCTCCAATAACCAACCGACCAGCCAGCCACCTTTTTCTTCTTAAACCACTTGCTTTTTGGCCACTCATACTCGAGCACACACACTCATACATATTAACAAGTGGAGCAAAAAGGTGCAAGAAGAAAAAGAAATAGATCTAAATAATAGCGAAAAAGTGTAAAAAACAAGCTCCACCTAAAGCAAAATAGCTAAAAAAAAATATCATCGCACTATCATATTCTTCTGTAATCGCTCATTCTCTCAGAGAAGAAAGAGAATTTAACTGAGAAATAACCGAAAAGGAATATTATTACAATTTTTTTCTTTCTTCCTCTTGAAAAAACTCGCATAAAAAATGGAATATTATTTGGGTTTGTAATATTTTCTTATATACTATTCTTTATGTTTTTATTCTTGTAAGATTTTGCTTTTCGGGAAATTCAATATACATATAGTTTTCCTCTTTACATATGTATATTTTCTTTTTTGCATTGCACCCATTATAATTATTGTGTAATATCGCCCCTTTCACAAAATGTAAAAAAAAGAAAAGGAGAAAAACATGTGTTTATCCATTTCTCATTTTCGGTTTTTTTTATTTTCTTTATACGTTATCACAACCTCTCTCACATTAATGTTTAATTTTACATTAAAACTATTATAATGTTCGTACTATCTACCTATAAGGGATAGCGTTTTTACGTTGACATATGTTTTCTAAGGAATCCCCATTTTTGAAAAAACTGGGAGTTCAAAGAAACAATTCTTCCTTAATCCAGTGAATTTTTGTTTTGAAATTTTTTTGCCGTTTGTTTTGTTAAGCATAAATGGGATAAACCGGTGTAATTTTAAAAAGATAATTTTCAGATATTGTGTAAACTGGTTCTTAATTGTGGAAGTAACAAAAAGCTTTAATCTCAAGTCTATGTAAATATCCACATAGTAAATACATATGTTTTTATGAAATAATAACTTTTTCGTTCAAAGTGCTGTTTACTATTGTACTCTAAAATGCTTTAATAATATCTAATTAATTAAACATTCTAACATTTAACTGTAGAAAATAAAATCGTTTCCAGTATTAGATTCCATACAGTACAATAGACTGCAATAGATAATTCGTTTGTTTCTTCATCATCATCTGGTTTTGATATTTCCATTTTGCTCTTCTGCATGAATTATTTTCGACATCCTGCTAATAATTTGTAATGACACAGAGCACTGCTTTTAAACAATGGAATTTGAATTGGACACTAGGACTCATGCCTAGCTTCTCTTTATATGCTTATAAACATATGGATAAATGCACTAACCCCACAAGCTTTTGACATTGTAAAATATATTTATGTACTTCGAAAAATAAATTAGAAAACTGACGATTATACCATACTATTACTAAAAAGCTCTCTATCCTATTCAAAAAAGGTTACCACAAATTTATCTTGGAAATCACCACCAATTTATCGAGTCAATAATTTTTTTTAGTTCAATTGATCAAAATATTGTTATGAAAAAGGGATCTATTAAATAATTATCAAACTGTGTTACGCATTGATAATTATTATTTAAAACTGATTTAGAAGAATACATTAAGATGAGTAATATTAGATTGAGGTGTGTTCGGTTTTTAATTCATTTATTTATTACGAATAAGATAAATTTTTATTTAATAAACACAATATAGGTATGTAAACTATAAAAAGGCCAATTTCAATTGAATATCAATGAAATTTAATATAAGTAAATTTTAAAACACATAAATTTTGTGCTGCCTGAGCTATTATTTAATTCCTTTTTAATTCTATTTTCTTCCATTCGGCATTATTTTTAAATGTATTATAAATATATTTCATTTTCTCATTGTCTTTGTTTTTTTTTTTGCATAGTTTGACATTTTACCCATATTTTTGAAGTTTCTTTTATAAGCTTATGTACAATAAACTTGCATTTTTTTCTTTTTCTTCTGCTTTTTATTATTATTTTCTGTATGTCTTTTTTATTCTTTTTTTGTTTTTTTTTTGTTTTCGTCTTTAACCTGCCTTATTGTTGAAATAACATTTGATTTTATTGTTGTTTCAGTGGTCTTTTTCTATACATACTTTTTGGAATGTGACATGAGGAGGGGGAGTAAGGAATGGGTAAAATATGTCTTGTCAAGTTTTTCCTATTAGTTTATTTATGGGTTTCTTTTAACGGTTTTCAATCACTACTGTGAACAAGTTTCTTTCAAATAAAAGTGGTTTTCCATTATTTTTTGCATGTAATACGATGTTATTGTTTGTGGCCAGCCTGTCTCTATTACCTTATATAATAATAATAATAATAATTTTTTTGTATTTTTTTGAATACTATATAATATATGTACAGTGTTTAAAATTCATTTTTATTTAGATTATAAAATTTTCAAACGTACTTTACGAACGTACATACATATGTAGCTCAGCTTAATTTCAGTTTACAATCTAATTTCTCAAGCTCCCATATTAATACCAAAAATAAATAAAAAATTAAAAGAAAAATTAAAAAAAAATTTTATAGCATGTAGTTCTGTATAATTCAGATACATAGTTAAAAAACAATTCCTACACCATATGATATTTTTAACGTAATCTATAAGGCTGCTATAAGGCAGAATCTTTAAGATAAATAATTTTTTTTAATTATTAATTTTACATCCAAATTGATTTTTATTGTGCTTTGAAAAGGAAACGAAATGTATTAAGCATTAAATAAGTTTTTAACTTCATTATTAAGTTTTTATGACAAAAGAACAAAGGAAAGAATATCTAGACTACCATACCTTATAATTCTAAACACTTCTTATGTCTAAATTTTAAACGGCAACAACTGGGACACCAATGTCTGAAAAGAAATAACTGACTTTCTTACTTACGTCTCTAATTACCACCGACGGCTCTACTACCTTGAAGGCTTGCAGGTCTAGTTTATGGCAAATTCAAAGAGCCGAAAATTCATGGTCTGAATAGATATCGTATATACATACATAAATATGATATAAATTACAGATAAAAAAACAGTAAATGCTATCGCAGGGATCGCCACAAGCGTATACGCAGTTAATTAAAATTAGAATTTAAAAAATTTCTGTTAATGTCAGGGCAGTTCAAAGAGTAGTATGAAAGCTTTCTAGAGAAGAGCTCTAGACTTCGAACCTCAGCTCCGAACAAGAAAAAAAATTTAAAACACATTTTTTCGAGGACCCACTTTCAGCAGACTTCTGTCAATACCTCTGAGACTAAACTAGTTACTACTGTATTCCCCTCCACTCATTGATAAAATTAACGCACACGCTGTAAATGGTATGCGAATGCAGGCCATAAAGGCTTGCAATGATCAATAAAGTCATATCTAATATTGATTTTTAAATAATAACTTTTAAATTGTTCAATTGAATAGTTAAAGCTTAAAGCTGATTCAGTTTATTTTGACAAATTTATAAACATTAACGATCATTTTGCCTTATCCAAGATGAGGAGAGTATTATATAATAATTTTCTACACTAGGAAAATATTAATTGAATCATGCGAACCGTCAAAGTACAATTAGATTAGAATTTGCGTTTGGGAAATAAAACAATTACAACTTAACTTTTGCTAGCATTTCCTTGAAACTGTACAAAAAGGATTTTTAATATAAACGCAGGTACAGTAGTAAATTAAAATACAGTTAAAATTTACAGGGTTGTTCTTGCTTAACACGAATTCAATAATTATCTTTAATATTTACACAGGCATTAAAACTTAACTATGTATGAAATTTTTTACGAAATTGTCCAGAGGTTTTGGCTTATACTCGAAAATATGTACATTACCTTTAATATTCTTGGGCTCTAACCGCGAATTAAACTCCGAAATTCTCGCATTGGATAATTGCGCTGCGACATTTCTTGGAAATGAGATGATTTGTAGTTGCGAAACGGTATACGAGCGAAGTAAAATAAATCTCAGGTATTGTAATAAGGCTTTATCGCCAGCACCATAAATCCATTTTTCAGGTAGCAGAGAGGGAGGGTAGTAACATTTTTTTTTGGCAATAATTGTGTATTCTTAACCTTTCAAAATATTGAATTGAAATACAGTTGCGTTTAGATTAAATTCATTCTGTCGGCAGCAGCCGTTGTTGAAAGTCAACTTTCTTCCGAATTTTACTATTTAAAATAATATTTTTTTACTAAAATATAAATTAAAAAATTGTATATTTTAATAGAGAGTGGTAAGAATAAGTTTTAGTTTGTAAATGTTAAGATCATTCATTAAAACAGCTATAAAAGTTTAGAATATTTTAAAAGTGTTTGTCCTTTCTATATATTTCATGTATTCCTTATATTAATGGGATCAATAACATGCAGGAGGTTATGTATATATGAATGGTATGAATGATACAGTGAAGATACCACCACCTGTTGCTACCACCGTCTATGCGAACGTTCCTGTTGATACGGCAGTGTTGGCGACCAATCTATACGGTCCAACGACGCAATTGGCAGCTCCTGCAGCAACGCACATACCGTTAATAGCGGCAGCCGCAGGACCACAACCACCACATCACCAAGCTTTACAAGTTGCTGCAGCACCCGGTCAACACCAGCAATTAATTGCAGCTCATACTGCTGCACACACACAACAGCCTACACTACAAACGGTACAGGCAGCAGCAGCTGCCGCTGCAGTAGCCGCAGCTACACCACAGCACACAGCACCCCATCAAATACAGGGTCATCCTCCACAAGCCCATTTGCAATACACTCATCAGCCAACTGCTCTTGCTGGTAGTCAACAGGGAGCAACGGTTACTACAACAACGATCGATAACACCGAATATACAGTCATGAATGGAGCCATTACACAAGATGGTACTGTTGTATGTTACAGTCAAGATGATTTACAGATTGCGTCGGTTGCATCGGGCGGTGGCAATGTTACGAATTTAGTTGCTGTAGATCAGTTACCTGCTACAGCAACAATAAAACAGCAACAGCAACCACATAATGTCCAACATCATGTTATACTTACTAATGGTCCACCGCCATCATCATCCTCGACTCAACAGCAGCAACAACAACAACAACAACAGTCTCAACAGCAGCAACAACAAATTGTAGGTAGTAACAATAACAATGTTAACTCTTCATCAAATTCAGGCGGCAATACTGGCGATAACAATGGAATACCATTGGATCAGCTGAAACAAATGTTAGCAACACAATTGGAATATTATTTTTCAAGGTGAGCGCATAAATATCATTATATTTATTTAATGTCTTTCGGATAAAAATCAATATTTGTTATTGTAAATTCGCTGAGTATTTTTTCCGTTTTCTAAGTGGAATTTTTAAAAATTTTAACATTTTTTAAAAACATTTAAAAAATTTAATTTTTAAACTTCAGCTGCATTAGTTGTACATCAACAAAGCTTATTATAGATACTAAACACAGAGAGATAGAGAGAGCGAGAACTCCAATTTATTGCGCTCTATTGCTTTAGAGCGTGTAACTTCCTAGAAGGATCGTTAGTTTAGATTCACACAAACATATTAAGTCTGCTTTTTCAAATTTTCTCCAAATTATTTTGAACATGTTTTTACGCCCGTATATCATAGTCAGTTTTCCATTTCGTGTGGAATATTATAAATAGGGAAGAAAATAAAATTGACGATACGTTTAGTTTATACGACTTTTTATTCTTTTTTCTATTCGCGTATAATCGCTCAAGGTTTGACGAGTCATACTTGACGTGTGTGAATCCAGGACTTAGCTTCCTGTTATACTAACCATTTCGTTGTCTGTTTTTCTGTTGTTTTTTGTTCTAATTACATATATACATATGTACTTTTTTTCTGTGGAGATATGTATGTACATGATTTGTTTAACTAAGTTATCATCCCCTATTCTGAGATTTGGTTTATCTGAATTGAATTGTTAAAAAAGGCTTACATATTTTTGGTTTCATACAATGATACGTCAAAGGGTTAAAGTATGTTTAAGTTGTGAGCATAGTATTTGAGAATTTTATGCGATATTAATATTACCCTCTTTCTTTTTTATAGAGAAAATCTAGCAAACGACTCTTGGCTGTTATCTCAAATGGACAGTGACCAATATGTATCAATATTTACAGTGGCCAATTTTAATTTAGTTAAAAAACTCACTAAAGATATTAAACTTATAACAGAAGTGCTTAGGGAATCACCAAATGTGCAAGTGGACGAAGAAGGTCTCAGAGTTAGACCAAATCACAAAAGATGCATAATAATTCTACGTGAAATATCTGATCAAACTCCGGTCAAGGACGTTAAAGTAATTAAGCAATAAATAATTCTATTGTAATAAATTTAATATTTTTTCTTTCTTTTGCGGATATAAATTGTTCTTTTAGAACATTTTTAATAATGAAAACTGTCCTCGTGTAATTTCTTGTGAATTTGCCGGCAATAACTCATGGTATATAACTTTTGAATCAGATGAAGATGCACAAAAAGCTTTTAAGTATTTGAGAGAAGATGTTAAAGAATTTCAGGTATGTGATGGTGCTTTAAAATGTAAATAACAAACAAGTGAACTGTCTGTTTTTTTTTGTATTTCTTTAGGGTAAACCAATAATGGCTCGTATGAAAGCAAAACCATTTATAAATCGTTTGCCAATCGGCCCAGTGTCAACTATTAAAAATGGCTTCCGTATGACTTCACCACCAGCCGCTGTATACGATCCAAATGCTGCTGCTGCAGCGGCAGTTGCTTATAGTGCAGCACCACAGCGTTTTCTTTACGCAGCCAATGGCGCCGCAATGACACAACCACCAGTACCATATAATGGTCAATTACATTTAATAGTAAGAATTTTTGTTTTAGCGAAACTTTTCTAATGTGTATTATATCTTTATAAATAATTGTATTTATTAATTTTAGCAATTCCAGCAACAACAGTTTTATCCTGGCATTGTTGCACCATGGCCTTCTGCGGCTGCTGCAGCCGTAGCAGCAGCCGCAACGACAGCACATGGTCAGAATTTTTATGAGATTGGTAATGTTTTTGCAGCCAATGGTTTGCCTCCTGCAGTACCTGCTTTTGCTACAACAGCACCACCTCCGACACAAACTCCAGGTTTGACTGGCAGCACAAAACCGCAAAGTGGCGGCGGCGGTGGAGGTGGCGGTGGTGGTGGTCGCTACAATAACAATCATCGCAATAATTCTGGCAACAGTGGAGGACAAAGCGGTGGCCATCGTAAACAGCCACGCAATGCAAATCTACAACAACTACAACAAACGACACAACCTCAACCACAATTGGCTGGTAGCAATATTATTGTCTCTAGTGTAAATGTTGGTGGAGCTGGTGGCTTAGTAAGCGTTATGCCCACCACCATTGTAGATCCTCATCAGCAGCAAACAATGACACAACAGCATCAAATGCAACAAGCAACATCTCAACAACAACAGGCTCCAAGTCAACAACAGCCCAGTTCCCAGCAAACAAGTAATTCAAGACATTACTCGAACATAAAACCAAATACAGGTATAGAGTACATTTATAAATATATCTCTTATGACTGAATTTTATTTTATTTTTTCGAATGTATTTCAGGTGGTATTCCAAAATCAATGGACAAATCTTATAGTAGCAACAATTCAAATACAATGAGCAGTCATCACCATTACAGTGCGCAAAATCCAACGACTCATCATGTTCAAAATCAACAACAGCAACAAACACAACAAATTAGTGGTGGTAATGCAACACACACACACATACAACAAACTCACTATCAAATGCCTTCCTCTAATTCACAAACTGGTGGTGCAATGCAGCATACTTCCTATACCACACACGCTGTACCCACTGTATCAGCACAACATCATCATCAACAACAACAACAACAGCAACAACAGATACATCAACAACAGCAGCAGCAGCAGCATGACCTACAAGAAGATGTCGGTAGTGGTGTTGAGGTTCATCAATCGCAAATCGTTGTACAACACGTCCAACAGCAAGGACATCATCACAATCCTCGAAATAATGTTACATCGTCATCCACGTCATTAGCAAACTCGGTTGGTGGAAGTGGTACTGGAAGTGGTGGCGGAGTTAGTAAAGATCCACCCCATTGGTCCCAATCTCGGCCAAGAAGAAGACGCCGTGATGACGATAATTCTGGAATGACTTACTCACCTAATAACCGTGCTGGCGGTGGCAGTGGCGGTGGGGTTAGTATTACAACATTTTATAATACAATATCTACTAACAATTGTTGTTATTTGACGGCCTGTAATGATAGCACTAATAGCATACTGGTAGATTTAGGTGTTGGGGGTCTTGGTTTGTTAGGTAACAGCGTTATAGGTGACGTAGATACCCAAATAGTTAACAGTAAAACTGCTGATGTTAGCAGAGGCTTTAACAGTTGTATAACACATATAAATGTGATGGGAGGAGAAGGAGGCAGCTGCTGCTGCTGTATTGCCAATGGTTCTGGACAATTATATTCAGTCAATGACAATCCTACCTCCACCACCATCACCAAAACTACCAATAGCATCAAAGAAAAAGCCAATGTCACCACTAGCAGCAATAATCAAGCACCTTCCTCAACCTTAACTTATAATTATAAAGATCGTTTTCCTAAAATATCCACTACTAATACCTGTAGTTTTAATAACTGTAATAACAGTATCATAATAAATAGTGGCAAGAACTACAGCAATATGAATAATGCTAATAATACTAAAAATAGTAATAATAATGAAAGTAAAATAACTCAAATACATCTAATAAAATCTTCTAATTTTCAACAGCAATCATATAATTCATCGCACCATTCTCAACAGCAGCAACAAAGTGGTGGTGGTAATTCAGGAAGTGGCAGCGGAGGCGGGGGAGGAGGAGGAGGTGGAAATGTTATTTCTTCGTCTCAAGGAGGAAGTCATCATCATTCAAATCGAAATGATATTAGTGGTGGTAGTCATCATGGCGGTGGTGGTGGTGGCTATACGTCGCATAGAAATGATAATGAGCATCGTGGGGGTTATAAAGGTAATAATTATAATCCTCACTATAATAGTGGCGGCGGCGGAGGTGGCGGTGGTTCCCACTCTCATCATGCTTCAAACTCATCATCTCATCATCACAATCAAACTCACCACACAGCGTCATCATCAGGTTCCTCACAACAACAACAACAGCAACAACAATTGCAACAGCAGCAACAACAGCATCATACTTCTTCCTCTACATCCTCATCCGCACAGCATCATCCAATGACAACTTCATCTTCCCACCATTATAATCCACATCATCACAGTAATGAAGGTGGAGGAGGAGCTAGTGTCGGAGGTGGGGTTGGAGGAAGTGGACGTGATGTTGGTGGTGGTGGTGGTGGCGGCGGCCGTAACTATGAAAGCCGTCATACATCTGGTGGTGGTGGTTCTAGTTATGCTGGTAATAATGATAGATCTGGTGGAGGTCATGGAAGTGGAAGTGGCGGCGGTGGAGGTCGCCATCATGACAACTATCATCATAACAGCCATCACCAGAGCCATCACCAACATCACCATCATCAACAGCAGCAACAACAACAGCAACAGCAACAAAATGCTACACCACCACAACCGCCGCAATTTGATTTAGAAGCAGCAGCATTTCCACCACTGCCAGGTGAGTTTCAAAAAGAAAATTTTAGTTTAATAACTAAAAAGGATCTGGATAGAAATGTATCCGTTTACATGAATAATTATATTACAAAATGAGATGTTCTCTACCATGGGATGTTTTTGTTCTGAGAATCGATATTGTGTTGAATTGCAGTAGAGAGCAAATAGAACAAAAACCAAAAACACTGTGGAGCTCATAATTTTGGCAGTGTGAAAGCGTCTAAATCAATAAATTTCAATTTAAAATTCGCAACTCATATTGAAAGGAAAATAAATGTCAATAGAATAAAAAAAGACTCGATGGTTTTTATAAATAAGGGACACACACACAATAAAACCTTGATGATTATGGGAATCGAAATGAAAACGTCTAATCGACAAACACTCAATTTATTTCATATTTCAAAAATGTTTTAAAACAACTGAAACAAACAACATTTTTTTTTATCAAGTTTTAAATTTTAATCTTGTTTGTTAATTAAACTTCGTCACGTTTTTCTGAATTTCGGCCATTGAAAAATTTTTATTTCCCTTTTATATTATTTACTAGGGAATAGATGTCCTTAAAAAGCGTATTGGGGGCATATATGTAAGTTGTAAATAACTTTATATATCAATAGCTTAGTAGGATGCCGGTTATAATAAAATAAACAGCAGTTAAATGACGATTGACCTAATGCCATTTTGGACGTGAACAGAACAGAAAATATTAGCACGGCATTGAATAATTAATATTAGTATAATAGTGGAAACTCGTAAAGGGTCATAAATTAATAAAAACAACAAATATTTTTATAATATCAATAGCTGTTTCAATTGTTTATAGAAGATATTATTTTTTCTTTAATTTCAGCCACATCATCATCAGTGGCCACTAATAGTGTTGCTGCAACCGGCGGTTCAAATAGTAAACAAACTGCCAGTACACTACAACATCAACAGCAAGTGAGTTTAAATGATGCTACATCATCTGCCAATAACAACAATATGACTATCAATAGTAATAACAACAGTAGCAGCAACAGCATCAATAGCGCTATAGAACATCAACAACAGACACATCATCAGCAACAACAACTTCAACAACATCAGCAGCAGCCAAAAAACGTCAATACTCAACCCTACCACCAGCAACATCAGCAATCACAACAAAATATAAGCAACACTTTATTTCAACAACAAAATAGTTCCTCAGTAAATTCGGGAAACGCTAATAACGGTGGTAGTGGTTGGGCAGACATTTTTTTAGCTGATGTAGTCCGTGGCAATAGTAATAATAATAATAACAATGCTAGTGGAGGAGGTGGGGGAGGCAAAAAATCCCGCAAAGATTCCGGCCACAACAAACAACACAACTTTTACCAGCAGCAAAGAGGAGGAGGGAGTAGTAATACAGCTGCTCTAAGTCCTACGCCCACCGGTGGCATAACAGGAGGTAGTGGTAACAACAATAGTAATCTCAACACTACCGCAACAACAATTGTTTCAGCAAATTTATCTAACAATAACACCTCAACTTTAATTAGTACACCCGCCATAGAAACTGCAAACATTGATGATATAAAACAACGCGATCATTCAAGCGTCAGCAACAATTACAAATCAAGCAACAATAATATTAAATCATTGACAAATAATAAACAAAATTCTATTTCTAATAACTCTGCAACTGTGATACCGTGTCTAACACAAAACAATACAACAAATATGAAAAGTAGTTGCAACATGAATGCTACTTCTCCTTTTAACACCGCAACCTCATCTGCAACCATTGACTGCAATATCGGCAGTAGTACATGCAGTAGTGGTAGCATAACAGCAAGTAGCGGTGCTCCAAACACTAATCCCCATGATAAATTAAACAAGACTGATGAATATCTGGTACACGCCATAAATAATCCAAATGCCATTGGTGGAGGCGGTGGTAGTAGTGGTGGTCATAAATCATATGTTAATACAACATCCAACGCTGGCAACAGTGGAAGTTGTAATAGTACAAACATTGAGAGCAACAACGAACGCAATACCACTAAAAATGTATCACCAAATACTGGTACAACTGCTGCCGTGTGTAGTGTGGCGACAATGACCACAAACCTTGCCGAGTGCAGTCTTAACAATCATAAGAAACCACCTGCCATAGCAGCTTTAATTGCCAAAAAAGAGACGCCAAAAGATTCTAGTAAGCAAAAAAACGCCTCCACTTCGACTAGCTCAACATCAACAGAAAATATAGCTGCCGCTGTTGTATCGCCTCTCACCAACAGCAGTTCAAATAACATTATAGCCAACTCCGCTCTACCTACTGCTACTGGCGGCGGTTCGGCAGCTTCGCGTTTAAGTTATGCTCAAGTGGCTCAGCGTAAAGACGATAATACCGCAACAGTCAGTATTTCGTCACCGGTAGCTGTAAATAAACATGAAACCGCTGTGACATCCCCAGTTAACCCAACTCCCTCTGTTTCCACTTCCGTTAATTCTTCCTCTTCAGTAGTTATGAACAAAATTGAAGGGATTGAAAAAAATGTAGTGGCCAATAATAATATGTCTAGTAGTAGTACAATTGTTATAGGTTGTACTAATACAGGTAATGCTGCAGCAATAGGTGTTGTTAATACATCTTGCTCCTCCACTTCAGGTGCTGGTGCAGCTGCATCTTTAAATGTAACTGGTGCTGTGAATAGTGGCAGTAATGTTCCAGTAACATTACGCACTGAAAATTCCAAAGAAAAAGGTAATTTACGACTAAGCATTTACGAACGAATAAATATTAAAATGAATGGTAATACAAATTTCCAAATTGAAAAATTAGAATTTTAGAATTATACATACATATACATACATATACATACATATACATACATATACATACATATACATACATATACATACATATACATACATATACATACATACATACATACATATATTTTATTACCATTTATTTTGTATACATTCGAAACAAATTATGTTATTAAATTTATCTGTTTTTTTTTTCGAGATCTTTTGTAATCTAAAACATCTTTCTTTTTTTTTTTTGTTTGTTTTAATTCCAGACGTTTCCCGTGAAAATCGTCAAAGTAGTAATACGAATAATGGTGGCAATAGTGTAAATAGTAGTAGTCCAAATAACAATACATTTTCCGCTATAAATGTAGCCACGACACGCAGTCAACGTGTTGAGGCAAAAGACTTTAAAAACTCACATACACGTGAACGCGAGCGCAACGATACTACAGAAAATAGTAGCAACATTTCTGCTGCTAATGGCAGTGGTGGTGGTGGTCGCAAATCACATAGAAACAGTAATAATAATAATAACTAAGTCTACGTCCTAATACTATATATAACGAAAAAGACTAATCGGTGTAATTTCAGATGATGAACGGAAAAAAAGAAAACAAACATAAACATTGAACTTACTGTGTAAAGTTTCAAATTGACATAAAAGAACTGATTTAAATGCTATTCCGATATGAAAAATATATTTTTATTTTTGTCTTGCAAAATGCGTATATATATTGAAAATATATATGTTAACTTAAAGATTAAGAACACAACTAAACAGAACTTAGAATTGATCACGTATAGGAAAACAAAACAGAAATAAACAGAAAACTAATACATACATTCGACATTTTAGTGTCAAAGTATTTTTGGAATCTTACTACAATGTTAAGGTTTCTGTGCACTTAAAGAATAAATTTATTTTATTTTTTGTACAGACTTTTTTTTTTTTTTTTTTTTTGTTAATTTGTACTTTTATTAAAAACAATTTTTTTTATCTAAAATTATTAACATGTATTAAAATATAAAAGACTATTTACAAAATATAATAGGATATTAAAATTACTACTATTGTCACTACTACTACTATTCTCTACTGCAACTACTATTTGCCTAAATTAAAATATGGATAAAAAAAGAAAACTCTGCTAATATAAGATTAGTGCTAACTTCATTTAATTAAATGAAATATCATCTATAATTATATAATATAATATAAATTCGCATAAGTTATAATACGTCTACACAAAAAATGTATACGTACTAAAAGAGTAACTATATAAAATTATAATATTATGTAAATGCTTCACAAAAACATGGATGTTTGTTTAGCGGAAAAACTCTAAAAGGTGAGTTGTTATTATTTGATACTCTATATTTTGCAAAACAATAAACTATTTTATAAACTTATTCACTAAATGTTGAGGATTCACGAATTTAAAATTTATTATTTCGTTTATTGAAATTAATATAAATTGATTTATTTCTTTGAAGTTCTAGTATCATGTATAGATGATACAGTTAGGAACAAATATATTTGCATACCTTATGCCTTACAAATACTTTTGGTTCAATTGGATCTCTCTTAATTAGTGTTTTCTTATGAATATATTAAATAATGTGTAAATATATCCATAACAACCAACTAGTTGTTATTAATTGTTGTAAAGGAATTTTTTTTACGACGATTCCTTTTGGTTATTTCTATTTATTGTTCGTCAGATTTCAAAAACTTACTCTTAAAATATTAACTTAAGTTTTATTTAAAGCATAAAAGAAATAAAAAATATTTAATACTTTTATTTTACATCTCTTTTCAGGGTCTTTATTAACGTGTGTATTAAATGGATTATTTTTTAAATTAAAAAAAGGATATAATGTGTATTATAAACAAGGACCAGTCAAGTAACTTTTTTTATTTTAATCATTTACATATATATACATATATGTATATGTATATGTATGTATATATATATATGTATATTTATCATATTATCACAAAGAGACGTAATATGAAAAAACTTAATTATTACTATGTACATAAAATAACAAGCAACATTTTAAGATAAAATATTAAAGCTACCCTAATCTTACTATATAAATATATATTATATATAACATGCATATATGTATATATATATGTATATATATACTATATATATAAGGTTATATGCTATTATGAATTTTGTATTGGATAAATATTTAAATGCTTAACAAAAACTAAACTAAAGGAAATCTTTTGTTTCAATTATAAAAGCACAAAATAAAAAAGAAGAAAAAAAACATTTTGTGTATTTGCAATTGTTGTAGCTAGTAGCACTTGGAAAAATAAAACTCAAACGAAATTTTGTGTTCAATTTTTCCATGTGTTTTATAAAAATTATAATAATTTTACTTTAATCGACAAGAAGAACATTTAAGTTTTACACTTTTTTGTGTATATAGAAATTTGTGCATGCAAATTTATCAATATTTTTAGTCTGCATTAATTCGATTTTATTTTATTTATATGTACTATATATATATATATATATAAATACACACTTCGCCATTAATTTTGATAATACAGTTTTTGGTTTTTTCAAATTAAACGTAGAAGATGTCTATAAGCAAATTTAAATTCTCAATCAATATGCCAATTAATTATTATAAAAGTTTTTCGTTTTTTTTTTTTTTTTTTTTTTTTTTTTTTTTTTTTTTTAATTTTAAATCAAACTTCTGGAGATTTTTATACTATTATATAAACTAAGAAATATGAAAAGAGTTTATATATACATATAAATTAGAATTGTGATTTCTTTTCATATATATTTTTTAAAAATGTTTTTTTAATACATTTATTTTTCTGCAATTTTTGCTTATAGAAATCTTATTGCTACAGTTATTTATCTTTAGCATTTATTAAAATCAATGTGGGGAGTGTGTTTTTCTTTTAAATAAAATAAAAACAAACGGAATAAAACACAACGTCTTGGTGTACGTTTCTTAAATTAATATAAGTTTTTTAATTATACAACAAGCGCTAGATACTACATACATGTGTATTTAAAACGAACAAAAATTAATGAAAAACAAAAAATACATAAAAATTCTCAGTTTAATGGTTTCACTTTCACTCTTAAACACACTTTTTACATATTTAACAAACAAACGAAAAAAATCAAACTAATAATTGTATTACTTTTACACTAAAACACTCACAATACACTCACATCCTCACATAATATGAATCCGCCACATTTTTAACAACAAAGAAAAATATAAACTTTAAAAGTCAGCACAATCTCGCATTAATTTATTTTGTTATTCATAATAAATGACATTTTTTTTTCTTAAAAAAAGAATAAGCATTTAATGTTGTAATCAGTTTCTCCTTTTTTCATCCTTACATACGTCCATTAAAGTTAAACTTTATTTTAATGTAAACAGACCTATGGTAAAATATATTAAATATGTAATCCCTTCCCACAACCCACAACTAAAATATATACATGTTATTACTACCATAAATTCTTTTATTTTATTATCTAATGTGCCATTATACATTTTGAAAGAATTTATAAAAAAAATGCTTAACAAAAATTGCTATACTTATATTTTTCGTTTTATATACATCATATTTTTTGTTATTATTTTATTAAACCACTTGTGAACATTTTGTTAACAAAATCTTTTATTAATTTTTATGTAACACTCTTAAACCTTAAAAAAAGTACTGGTCCCTTTTTGTATATAAAAAAATTATAATATAATATACTTATATTCATTTATTTCTACCTTAATAAAATGCAATATGAAAAAAGAAAATAATATTTTGTCATATATAAATATATAATTTACCAAAAACCTTATATATGTACATTTATAGTATCTTACCTATTATAGGTCATATATGTATGTACTTTATATCTAATGCGAAATTTAAAAAAAAAACTATTGAAACTAGTTTTTTTTTTATATAAACATATATAAATATATAGAAATGTACCTTAAACCATTAAATTTTTAAAATAATATCATCGTATATCGGCATTCAGTTTACATAATTGTTAACATCCTTATTCTTAGAATTCATTCTTTAAAGATACATTAAATAGTGATAGAATATTAATGTTAGTAAATTTCCTAAAAAAAAGCAACAAATTGTTTGAATTTTTATTTGCAGTACATGTAAAATAATAGCAGTTAAAGTATTTAATGTAGATATACAAAGCTATTGAAGACTAGCTCTAAATTTGTTTAAATTTATTAAACGAAAAAAAAAAATTAGAATTAATATTGTGGAATTCCTTTTATTTTTATTTATTCCTCGAGAATATTTAGCATTACTGTGGAAATGATCTATTATGAACGTACAAGAGAAATCGCTTAATTGTTTTCTCATTTCCATGTTTTATATTAACTGACTCATGGTGTGATTCACATGAAGTATTAGATTTACAACAAACGTATTGCTCGCGACTTTCTAGATGGCAAACTATTTTATTATTTCGCTTTTTAAAATTAGCAGCATTGCAGAAAGATATTGAATAAAGATTTAACTGAATTAGTTATTATTTTAGCTGAACACACTTCAGGATTTTGAATTTCGATTTGTACAGATATTATTACCCTTGTCAGTTTGGTAACGTTTGTTTCGATGCATATTTGAATAATTTTTTTGACGAATGACTTTCTTCTACAGTATTCTTAACGGTTGTTTATTATATCTTTTGGCAATATATTCTAATAGGTTGTCATTCAGTATAAAAAATATAATGGTTGCGAAATAAAATAGTTTCATAGATTAATTAGAACAATAAATGTAAATTGTAGTAAAAAGTCTGCTATTACTTTGCATGGTACTGTATGTAGAAAAAAAAACATTGACTTCAAATTAAAAACACAAAATTTTTCTTACTCAGTTTTATATACTTTTGATCATATTAGATAGATTAGTATGTCTTTCTTCGTTGCACAACGTCTATGTAAGCCTAAAATTTTCACTTTAAACTAAACCACGTTAACAACAATTTTAAAACCTCCAAGTTGTATTTAACATACATTTTAACGTACTAACATTAATATTTTAGGACTAATTTATTTTGAATTGGTTTACTTTTGTTTCGTAATGAATTGTTATGAGCTAAAATTCTGTCCCCCATTTAACATTCTGCAAAAAATCAAAACTAATCAACATTTTTTAATCCCATTTTATTGAGATATATATATATAGTTATAAAAAATTTTATCAAGTATTCTAAGCTTATAACGATTCATTAACTGTTTACCGAAATTAAAAACGAAATAATGAGCGAATTACGAACTAATTTTAACAGCTTTTTTTCAATAGTCACCATTTATTTCTACGTATAAAAACAAAAGATAAATATATTAAAAAACAAACAAAAAAATCTAATTGCT
The DNA here is from genome assembly GCA_932273835.1 of Sarcophaga variegata. Classification (NCBI taxonomy): domain Eukaryota; kingdom Metazoa; phylum Arthropoda; class Insecta; order Diptera; family Sarcophagidae; genus Sarcophaga; species Sarcophaga variegata. The sequence goes on from OW026362.1 coordinate 69,001,980, forward strand.
AAAGTGCCTATAAACAAATAAATTAATAAATAAATAAATAAGTACGATTCTAAATGTAATAATTTTTTTGTCCACCTATTAAGAAGCATGCTTTATTACATTAATAACTTCATTATATATCAAAAAGTTTTGTTTTTCTAAAAGTCTTCTTAAATTAATTGGTTGTAATTCATATGAAAAAGTAATAATTTTGATTTTCTCATTATTATTGTTATTATTTATTTTATTAACTAAAAACGTTTACTTGAAAACACCAGTAGTTTATGTATTTTTATGCCTTAAAATAAACTTTTCTTATTTGAAAAAATAATATATATACATAAGATATATATATGGATTCTGTATATAGTATATGTATGTGTAACTTGAACAAATTTCATAAAAATTAGAAAAAACAAAAAATTAAATTATTAAACTAATGTAATCTAAATTTAAATCAATGAAGTAGTATTAAAAGATTACTTGAAATTAATTTGATTGTTTTTTCTCCATCTCTCAATTTTTATTTATGAATTCAGTGTATTTAAAAGACCCTGTATAATGAATTTATAATTTCAGAATAGTTTTATAATTGCAACTCGCTTAATAGGGTTTATTTTTAGAATGTCTTTAGAATGTTTAGCATTCAAAGTAGACGTATTGATTGTAATAAGAGTTTTATTATATTTTTTAAATCAATTTCAAAATCTTTTTTTTTTTTTTCTAAGTCATGAAAAGCTATATAGAATTTTTATTAAGTGTTCATAAAATAGTTTGCTTAAGTAAAAGATTGTGGACATATTTAGTTATGCGTCTGATGCGTATCATAATAAACAAAATACAAAATAAGTACATCTATTACAATTTAAAAGTAAAAAATATGAACAAATAGAACATTTTTCTACTCTTGAATAATCAAATTTTTTAAATTGAATATATCCTTTAAATATTAAATTTATTTCTACAGTAAATTTGCTTCAATTTACTTAAATTCTATTTTTTTTTAAATCATAAATATTTTCTATCCACAGTAAAAATAAAGAAAATAGAGAAAATTTATTCCTATTACAATATTGGGCAAAAGAGGATATATTTCGATAGTAATGAATGATATGTCTTAATAGATTTAATAACTATTTTTTCGAAATACATTATGTTTCGGTTATATTAACTCGGATTTTTGTTTTTTTTTTAAGATACATCAAATTCTAAACTTTTTTAAGCTACCTATTGATAAATGAACACCTTTTACTTTTCAATATTATAGATATGCGACGCACATGCAGTATACTTATACGCGATATTTGGTAGGGTTTCATATTTCTATTTTTGCAAATATTTCTATTTTTCTATTTTATTGCATTATATTTGCTGTTCGGTCTACTTGTAATTTTATAGGATTTACTTTTCTTTTAACGTCATGGCTGCGTTAAACCTTACCGTCTCAATAAATACTTTGAAAAAATAATCATGGTCCATAAAAATGAATTTGTCCAACAATCGAAATATACATATTATTTAAAAAATTTAAGAATTTTTATTTTATCAATATCCTTTATATATAACTATTGTAGTAATTAAGTTTCTTTACATCATAATTTCATATAAATCTGAAATATTTTTTTTTTTAATTTCATTTGATATAAAAAATGCGTCTTGTTATCGTAAAATATCGACTTTTTTTCTCTACATTATATTTATTTTAATTGGTATAGTCAAACATGTAATTATTTAATTTGCATTAAATAATTTTTAAATTTTCATCAGCCATTAATTATTTTGTTCTTTTTATTTATTTTTTTTTTTCAGATTTGAAAATTAGTTTAAAAAAATCATATTTTTAAAAATAAAACAAGTCATCTTTTAGGCATTTTTTTGTAATATTAATAAATTTTGGTTATTGTTTTGTTATTTTAATATATATTTTGTTTGATTTAAGATATTACGCACATTGTTAACATATTTATAATTGTTATCTTTATGAAATAAATAAACTTAAAAACTATATAAGTTGAAATTATAAACTAAACAAAATATATATATATTCGTATATATATACGAAAATATAATTAAAAATAATTGGACACATACATACATACATAAAATATATACACATATATGTATATATATGAAGAAAAACCTATAATTATAAATTAGACATTCAATAATTTCATTAAATTGTTAGTACATAACATAATAAATTTAATAAATAACTAAATCATATTTAGGTATAATTATAAAATACATTATAATAAATTAAAATACATATATAGTATATATGATGCATTATTTTACCTAATTGTAAAATAAAAGGAAATCTTATTTAACTTTAAGTAAAGCTTATTACTATTACATAAAAAAAAACAACAACGTAATTTATAATAACAATATATTAGAAATTAAACGAATATTAAAAACAATAATAAAATACATCTGTAATATAAACACGTAACAAAATAGAAAAAAAAACTTAAGTTAAAATTAATTTAATAAAATATATATAATATATTATTAATGAAATAAATATTTATATATAAATACATTAGTAATGTAATTTGAAAGAGAAAGAAAAAAAACATAAATATGATATGTTATATGTATATATACGTATATATTATTATATGTATATACATATATATATTATATAAAAATATATATAGTAGATATATATAAATATATATACATACAATATATTATATATATATATATATATATATATAAATTAACTATAAGGTCAGCTTATTATTATATATAAAAAATGAAACAAATTAAAATAATACTAGGTTAAAATTTATACTAAACAAGTGGAAAATATAAAAATTCAAACATGAAACAAAGTTAGAATGAGTATATCGTCAGATAAAATGTGTAACAAAATCGAAATTATTAAAACAAAAATTAACTTTAAAGCAAATACTTAAGCGTATAAAAGAAAACAAAAAAATTAATTAAATATGACTAAATAATACTAAATGTTATTTAATATTAAGCCTAAATATACCAATATTAATTAATTAAAATGAAAACAAAAATAAATCAACAAATATATATAATAAATATATATTCTGTGTAATAATACTATATGTAAAATAACTTAATATCATTATTTCTACCAAAATTAAGTATTTGCTTTTGATTATTAGTTTTTAATAACAAAAATAAAAAAACATCAATAAAAAACGCAAAAACCAAACAGAAAAAAAACAGCAACATAAATATTTGTTTTATTTGTATTGTAATAATAGACAGACGTATATTTTTTTGTATGTAATATAATCTTTTAAAAGCTGGCGTTCTCTTAGTATTTAATATGAAGTGTTTAAGTGTGATGCCATCATAGTGTAGGACAGTATTATGCTAAATAAAATTAAAACAGTTTGATGGTCTGGCCAAAACGTAGGTTAGGATGCGGAAAACGTGGATCGCATTTATTGTCCTTCTACTGTATTTGTAATATGCATGATGAAGTAATAAAAATACATACATTCTATTGCCAAGTCCATATGGATGTTACTGTATTTGCTGGAACGTCTTTTTTAGTGATATATCGGCATACGAAAAGAAAAAGCAATAATTTCATAATTAGGTTGCTACATACGATATCAATATCGTAATCCAGAATGGATTTCCATGCAGCTTTGCGGCTGGAAAAATTTAACATCATTATTTCTAATGAAAACGTTGTTAACGTTACCAATCTTTGGAGAAATAGATCTATCAGAGGCACAAATCATCTCATCAGAATATAACTTTGACACTGGACAGATACTCACTTAATTAGAAATTTTCGACAAGATGTCTAACATAATTAAGAGAATGAATGTATGACCAGTGCTATTAATATATTGGTAAATTTGACATATACGAATTTCAATATTTCCACAAATGCCAATTACAGTAAAAGCATCCAAAAAGAGAGATCTAGGAATATCCTGAAGTATAGGAGAGCGATTAACAATTACGCCATGTACAACACAGTATGCATTATATGGGTACATAATTATTATAGGAGTGATCAAAAGTCAGGAAACAAATAATCCAGCCAAAAGCTCTAGAGAATTACAAAACTTCGACCTGGTTAAGTACACCTCCCCCCTTAATGTTCAAAGTTGCTTGTGATGAATAAAATTTTTGCATTTAAAAATATGAAATCATATCCTATTATAGTATAAATAAAGCAGCGACAAACTATTATTTGGACCTTTGGTTGTATTATATATATTTATTACCTTTCCTTCCATCTGAGGAACTTAGGTTTATCACAAAACTTTTCACCATCTTTTTATTTTCTAAAATTTTATTATTCTCTATTATATAAATAAAAACTTAAAGAAATGTATTTACAATAAAAAAATAAATTAAACATATATTTTGTATCTGCTAACTTAATTATTACAAAACTATAAATGAAAATTATCTTCGTAATTGTCATATAATACCAATTCGGTAGGTTTATATACAATATATAATTAAAAAGAAACAAAATGTTCCTTATGAGATTTTGATTTAAAATTGAATTATTAAATTAAGATAGAATAACTTCTTGTTTAATTTCATCTTCATCACCAATGGACTCAGTCTCAGCCGCTTCCGCTTCAGCTACTCGTCTTTGTAAATGTCGCCATAAAGTACTTTTCGATATTTGAAATAAATTTGCAGCGTGATTTTGTGACATGCCTTCGTGCACGCAAGCATGCACGGCCTTGGCAAGCTTTTGTTTTAGATCATCTTTTGACATACTGTCTCGTTTCTTGCACGTTACGAAATCTGGCAATTGCCCAGTCTGTGAAAGTCGAACTTTGTGCCGGTGTAAAGTTGACATGGGTATATCTAAATCTTGCGATATACTCTTTAGGGACTCTCCCGATTTGAGGCGTTCATAAGCTTTAGATATAATGGGATTTTCGCGCGCTGTCTTCATATACTGAGGATGTTTGCGAACTCTGCGCCAAAGCACAGTTTTTGAAATATCATAGCGTATGGCGGCCTTTTGTAATGATAGACCCTCATTAATAACTGCTTGGCTCGCTAGTTCGATAACATCTATTTTATCGGGATCCAGTTTGATAGATTTATTAAGTTGTTCAACTCCAGTACTACGAACTCGTCTCCAAAGCTCCGTTTTTGACACATTGAATTTAACTGCTGCCTTGGGCAGAGACATACCTTCATTAACCATAGCTTGGTACGCTAAATCTACCGCCGATGCTCCCGAATTATTTAGCGAATAATCTGTAGACTCATCGTGACTGGTGTTACTGGTGGACATCATGCTGGCATCTTTAAGTAGAGTAAAACTTTCATTTGATGTTTGCAGTATGGATATGGGATCTTCATTGCCAGATGTCGGAGTATCTTCAGGCGGTAATTGTTCCATTTTCGTTATAATTTGTTGCGTTACGGGCGGGTGTTTCAATTTAAGCGTTTTCACTTTTGGTTTAACTTGTATAATTGCTGTCGTTGTAGCGGCTGTCGTTTGTATAGAAGCAGTAGACTGTTGCTGTTGTTGAGGCGGTGATGTTTGTTGGACTGTTACACTGTGGTGTTCCTGTACAGCTTCTCCTATTTGAATCAATGGCTCATCTCCACTACTATATTCTTCGATTATATGCGAATCACAACCATCGTCTTCGGTTACTTCCATGTTTGAGGATTCAGCTGGCGATGTACTTGGCTCAAGTTTACCACTATGTGTCAAGGTAAAGGTTCCTGAATTCTCCGTTAAAATAAATTCATTGCCAGCTGTCGACCCCGGTACATGTTCTATAGAATATGTGATTTTATGCTGAGGTTCATGGTAAACATCCAAAAAGTCTAATTCTCGTGTGGTGGTAGCGTTGCTTGCTCCACTTGCAGCAGATGTAACGTGTGGCTCACTATGAATTACACTATGGGCTTCTATTAACTCCTCCTGATGCATTGATGTGTCAACTGTGGCGGCCGCTACTGTCACATGGCGGCTACCACTACTCGTGGTAGCCATCGTTGTGTTACTGTCCAATGGAATGTGATGATGTTGTTGACTGTTGTTTTGCGCAGCTTGCAAAGCATTTGTATTACACTCAAAACTAATTGCACTTTTAATGCCCAATATATTGATGGCTTCCAAGAACTCTGATAAGTTTGTAGACGATAATGAACATTCACCCAAATATATAAACGCCAAAACACTATCTAACAAATGGCCTTTTACGTCAGGTACCATTACACAACATTCCTGGCCCATGGGTATATCCGTTAAAAGGCAACGTAACAGATCACTGCAAGAAGAGAGCACAAACCGGTGGGCTTTAACACAGTGTCCCTTGGCCACCAGCGTTACTTCACAACTCTTTAAGTCTGCCCGAAGACTTTTATGTATATCTAATATAGTGGCCGAATGGCCCATCCATTTTAAATGATTCATTTTCTTAAACTTAATTAATATTTTTCTTTACAATATGACTTTTCATACACAACAAACGACATATAATTGAAATGTTTGTTTATTTTGTTTTAATTTCTAATTGTTTTTAATTTTATTCCCCGTTTAAATGAAATCGGAATCTGAATTTTCTTTTCGTATGCGTTTCTTTAAAAAAGAAGAATGAAATAAAAATGGGTCGTGGAAATATCGTAGTGACGCTACGCTTCGAAATTGAAATGGTGTTGCAATAGTGTCATAAATGACAGAGTTGTATGTTTTGTTCGTTGTTTTTAAACTAGAGAAAAAAATAATTTTAATTTGGAAAATATAGTGTTTTATGTGTAATAAGTTATGTAATTAGACTGACATAAACTCAACTTTATTAAAAAGATAATTAAAATATAATAAAAAAGTATTTGGTACTATTTTGATTTCGTACTTTTGTTTGTTTGATACCAATTTTCTAGTGTTGTATAAAATTAAAAAATGGTTTTCTAAACGTTTACCCACACTGTTTATTCATTCATTCAATAAAAGTAGTCTGGCAACAACATTTGTTTATGTTTCAATGTTTCAATTTCATTTTCATGGCAATTTAAATTATTTCTATTGAAGTTGATTTAAATTAAATTAGTATTTTAATTTAATACTTATTGTAATTTAAATTTAAATTATTAACATTTGGCCAACTAGGTATAGGCTTTGCTTACGTTTGCTTTGTGTGTGTAACACTGTTTAATTATAAAATACAACCATTTGTTTCAACAGCTGATCCACCAAACAACTACAATTATAACCATATTACATAAACTGTCAAAAGAAAATTATTTTGCACGATTCAAGAGGAATCCCAAAAGAATTCCTGTAATAATTGTACAGAATGGCAGCCTTAATAAGAAATTTTAGCATCAAATTGATCACACAAGCTGGTGTTAAAAACGGTGAGTAATATACCTAAGCAATTCCTATTAAAATGCAACATAAAATCTATTTGTTAATAAAGGTATATCGTCGGCCGCTGCTACAAATCTTGGTGCTTTACGTTTAGCTAGCTCTGTCGCTGAGGGGCTAAAAGCTGATAAACGTAAGTAGTACATTTCTGTCAATAGTTTACTAGTTCCTGTAGAATGGTTTATTTTACTTTTCAACAGCAACTATTCGCAAACCAAACGAGGCTGCCCGTACTAGTCTTTCGGATTTCGGTCGTTATGTGGCCGAATGTTTACCCAAGTATGTTCAGAAGGTACAGCTAACGGCTGGCGATGAATTAGAAGTATTGATTGCTCCAGACGGTGTAGTGCCTGTTTTACAATTCTTAAAGGATCATCATCAGGCTCAGTTTACCAATTTGATTGATATTGCCGGTATGGATGTGCCTTCACGTAAATATCGTTTCGAGGTTATCTACAACCTTCTTTCGTTGCGTTTTAATTCTCGCATTCGTGTCAAGACCTACACTGACGAATTGACACCCTTGGATTCTTGCTGCGAAGTCCACAAAGCAGCAAATTGGTATGAACGCGAAATTTATGATATGTATGGTGTATTCTTTGCTAACCATCCCGATTTGCGTCGTATTCTCACCGATTACGGTTTCGAAGGACATCCACAACGTCGTGACTTCCCATTGTCCGGTTATGTGGAGGTATTTTGAATATATTTAAATATCTTAATTGTTTGTGAGATTAATAAGCTTAAAATTTTATGTAGTTGCGTTACGATGATGAGAAGAAACGTGTTGTGTGCGAACCATTGGAATTGGCTCAAGAGTTTAGAAAATTCGATTTGTCAGCACCATGGGAACAGTTCCCCAATTTCCGAAATGCCAATCCTCCTGCAGAAATTGTAGAAGGTGAAAAGAAGAAGTAAATATCCATAAAATTCAATATTTTTGAAATGTGAAATAAAGGAAATTAATAACAGTTAGATCATCGGAAAATTAAATAAATAACGTATGTCAACCAGTGTTGAAAAACTCAGTACTTTTGTACTTTTTTCAGTACTTTTTTATTTCAAAAATACCGCATTATCCCCGATACGCTTTCAGTAGAATTAGGCTAAAGCCCCGGCAAGTCAAACGTCCATGGAACGAATGTAATGTATCTTTTACAAAAGTACTATTTGATGCAAAAAAGTACTTTTTCAGTACCATTTAAAATTTTAGTTTTGCTACAATGGTCAATAAGTGAGTTTTTTAGAATATTTTTCCCTCCTGGCAACACTGATGCAGTTGAGTACCAAAATTTTCTCTTCCTGGCAACACTGGTTGAAAAAAAATTCGTTTTTGTTCGTTCAAAAAATAAACATTCTTTGACCATATAAATTATTTGCACATTCTTTTTCCGTTTCCGTGGTTTATAATAAGTAAAAAGCCCCTGCTTGTTTTAATCGATGTGGTGGTGTAGGTAGAGTTAGTTGATGTTGTGGTTGTGTTGCTGCTGCACTCGCTCTTCGTTGTTGCTGAAGTTTGGGTCCATATACGACGGACGAAGGGAGAGGGAAGCTTTTTTGAAGTGTGGTGAGTTTCCAGTGCGGTGAGTTTTTGCAAAGTGTGGTGAATTTATCAGGTGCGGTGAAAAATCGAAATTCACCAAAGTGCAGTTATTCGAAAGGGATGAATTGGATGGTGTGTGTCTAGAAAAAATAATTTTCATCTCTGTTAGCGGAGGCATTCACCGACATAAATGGTTACAATTAACCACTGCATTACCAAACGGTGTGGTTTGTGTTTGGACTAAGGATAATTAATCTCGATTAGTGAAAAACCGAATAAAACGAACGAGTAAGGTAGTTTTGACATTGTGTCATTCTATTTAAAATTCTAAAAAATTAAAATTAGAAAACAGCATACATATAATTAAATTTAAATTATTTTGTAAATGAATTTTTGAATAATTTCTTTCTTTTATATTTTATCCAAAACGATTGTAAAAAAAGCTACAAATTGGAAATTCTTTGTCGAAATATTTATAATTTTTTGTGCTTTTTCGAAAGACATATCGAATCTTAATTTAACTAATATCAGCAAAAATTATTAAAGAGAACTAAGAATTCATATAGTTGGTTGGTTTTTTCCTCTTTGCTGATTTCTTCATAATATGGGAAGAGATGACACTCTCCAAAATGTCAAATGTGTTATTAAAGTCACAAACCATATGTGGAACATATTTTATACATGGTGAATATCGTATATGTATACTCCCTATGTATTATATATGTATACTCAGTATTAAGCATTCATTCAAACCATGTGTACCCAAACTCTTAAAGGATAACGAAATTTAAAAAATTTTTGAACTGTATGCGAAATTTATTTTTCTCTCTTTTACAATGAATTTTTGGGGATTTGCTAAAAAAATAAATTATATTATTTTGAAGCACATTTTTTCTTTTTTGAATAGAGAAACAGAGACAGAATTGTTTCCGGTCTTCCTATGAACAGAAAAACGTTTGGGTTTTTGACGATAATAAGGATGTGCTAAATATGCCAAGTTTATTTAGTTGAAGTTGAAGAAGAAGACCATGCAATAAATTAGCTATAATAAGTATGTATTAGAATGTCATTAGAATGTAGTTTGTTACGTTCCAAAATATATAATTTAGTGTTCCATAACAACTTCAAGAATTATTTTTAATCGTACTAAACGTAAACCTATAATTATTATCCTTTTTATAGCACTACTTAAAGTTCAGTAATTGTGACATCAATAATATGGCAATACCATAACCCAATTACAGTAACGTGGATATCCAAGAACGAAAAAGGGTTTCATTTTTATAACGAAGCTATTATCCAAACTGTTCTCAAAATAGGAAATTTAAAGCTGCAAATCTGCTGATGTATTTATCCATTTATCGTTCATTTTTAAATTTATGGATACAATTTTTTAACTGAACATATAATAAAATTCATTTTCACATTTTTTCGTATTCTTTATTTCACTTTTGCATCGTTATATCATGCTTTTATTCCAATCAACTATTCGTTGGAATGGTTTTCTTGCTGATAACATTAGAGAGAGCTGTTCTATAATTCATCAAAATATTCGAAGAAACTTATTAATTTTGTTCTCAGATTACGATTTCATTATGATTTTTATTAATGTCCACATTCAAACGGTGAATATAATATGCTCTACTGATTGATTTACTCTTTTTGATGGTTGTCAAGCAAACTGCATAAATTAAACTTCTCCTTTCGACATATGTTTGCATGGTGTGGGCAATACTGTGGTGGCACTTTGTTAAAAAAGACAAAATGGAGAGAATAAGCTTTGGGTAGAACAGTAAAGCTTTACAAAAGTGTCATATTCGAAAAATTTGTTAAGGAGAAAAATTTATCTTGTTTTTAAGCACGGAACTGTCCGTTTTTGGCGTCAGGAGTGGAGTTGATGTTTAGAAAGGTATGCACAACGAAAGGGGTAGATAAAGAGAGAGTATTTTTAAACCAAGGGGATTACAGGTAGTCAAAACTTGTTGGGAAATTATAATAAGAAGAGGTCTGGGGCATGCATCAGAACAACATGAGGTTGGAATAAGTGTACTCTGAGCCTAAAGGGGAGTTGTTTTAAGTCAGATTCTGCGAAGATAAGAATGAGTCGTCGGAAATCATTTTTGGAACTTGTGGGACATTAATGCATCTCAGAACGAAACACCTGGGTGCTATGCAAGGAATTGTAATTTTTGACACCGACCAGCATCCTGAATTTTGTTTGCGAAACATGTGGCTGCGAATACGGCAATAAGATGCAGCACACGAGAGCATAGAAATATAACATCTATCTCATAACAACCATGTTAAAAGTTTAATTTAAAACATGTAATTAAAACAGAACTCTATTTCACAAAATTAAATAATTATAGAGACATATGCAAATATTTTCATAGGAAAATTTTAGTCATCTATGTATTTGCACAACTGCTGTCCCCCTTTTGTTCATTTTGTTTGCAATCATCAGTACAAATAGCAAACGGTCCCGTAGTAAAATTAAGTGAAAATTTTATTTTCTTTACTTAAAGGAATATAGGGCGGGCTGCCACAAAGCATATTTCCCTTCTTCTTTTTTTTGTTTCAAATGAATGAAGGAAGACCTTAAACTAATTAAAATTTTTTAAAGTTGAACTCGCTCTTTTAGAATTAGAATTTAGAATTTTTATATCAAATTTATAAAGGACTGTTTCATGCCAATTACTGCCTTAATTTTATTATAAGGGGCTCTCTTTGTTTTTTTATAAGAGGCTTGATAAAACGTGTACATATGTATGAATGAAGCTTTAGCAGCTTTTGCTACCAAACTCTAAAATATAATTTTTATTTTATTGAAGACGCCTGGCACAAATCCGCCCTGAAATATACGCTCTCACTATACGATAATTGGCTTTAATAACATTTTTATAATTAAGTTAGTTCATAATGAACTTTTTTAAACTCATATGTCATATGCACTTATGCCTTTTATGTAAGTTCTCAACTATTATTAATTTGAATGTCGTTTATAAATGCAAATAAGAAAATATACACATGAACTGCCTCCTTACGAGTGATTATATTTCCTTACGTTAGAGAGGCTTTAACTAACCAAATCGAAAAGCTCATTAAAGTTTTAAGGACTTTGCTTAAAGTTCATTTGAATCAAAACTAAAAAGTGTATTTATTACACAAAATTTTACTTGCTTAAGAAAATTCTCAAGAACATTGGAAAACGAAACTTTGTTTAATTATATTTAAAGAGTGATCCAACCGTTATGTTAATTAAACAAAAAATAAAAGCAATTTAACTGCTTTCACTAATTGAAACGTTTACTGACCTTTAACGGTTGAAGATATTTGTAACAACAAGCATGCTAACGAATGGCTGAGCGCCATGAAAATCGAATATGCATCGATGATAGAGGACAACAGATTTTCTTTAGATGAACAGCCAGCAAACCAGAACACAAATGGGTATTCAATGTCAAACGTTGAAAAGAAGGCGATTTAAAACTAATTTAGTTGTTAAAAGTTGCAGTCAATGCCATCGGGTGAATTACGGAGAGACATTTTCATCAGTAATATCACACGCCACAAAACGAATGCTGCTTTCATTGACGGTTAAGCATAAGCTTTATCTACATGACTACATATGTATTTTCATGGCGAATTGTCTGATAAGTGCTCTATGGAACAGACCGTAAAGTTCATTGATGAAAACTACTAAAATCGCGTACTCAAATTGCATAAGACTATAAGGGACTGCAGCAATCTGGTGATTGCCTACCATTCCAATAAAATAAAAATGAATCTTGCTTATACATAATAACTCTAATCATGACCTATAGATTTTATAGATCAAATTACAGAACACTTATGCTGTGACAGAATGACTGGCAGGAATTCCTGAAATAAATAATAAAATAATCATAGCGTTAGTAAATTGATGTTTAAAATGTTTATGAATTTTATTCCTTTTTTTCTCTCAAATATATCTATAATAAATACATGTAGATTGATAATCTTAATATTTAATTGTTGTAATAGTTTATGAACATATAAATCATTCTGTTTTCTAAAAACAGTATTTAGCATTTTATATTTTATTAATTTTAAATCGGTAGACAAAATAATAAAATTTTCTAAATTTACTTTCAATTCTAATTTAATTTTTCTTTTCTTTTTTTTTGAAACAAAAATAATAAATAAAAAGTGTGAATCTAATTAAACATAATTTTGTTCGGAAATTTCATAGTTTCTTTTTATAATTGAGTCAATAAAAAAAATTAATGTTTATATGATAATTTTGTTCGCTGAAAAACAAATGTTAATAAAAACTTTGTAAATTTTTTCGATCAATTAAACATTGTTGTCTGTCATCTTAAAGATTTGTCACTATATCACTAGATTCACCACGAAAGATATGAGATGAACTTAAATTATGGCTTTGGCTATAACTTTTCATATTAATTTCCATGGTGTTTAAAGCACTTGAAACATGATATAGATTTTCCGATAAAATGGCGTACACTTCAAATAGTTCCGAATCTGATTTCGATACAATAAATGCTTCTGCAAATAAATACAAATTTAAATAATTTTTCACTTTGAAAAAGCATGTCAGGCATATACAACAAAGATGTTAATATCTTACCATGTCTATCTTTCATAATACTTTGTGCATATGCATTCAATATAATCGACATTTCATCATACTTCAAGCGATTGTCCAAATTCGTGTAGGAGAAAATAGTTAAATTTAAATTTGAACTGGTCATTTGTGAGATACGTTTGTATTGGCGTACATGTGCGATGGCCGATGACCATTTTTGAGCATCAATTAGTTCTTGTAATGTCGTTTCGAACTCCTCTTGCGACATGGGTATACCCGGTGATGGTGTGGGTGTGTGCTCACCTTCGGTTGATGTGGATGTATCTAAGGTCTCTAATTCCGTTTCACTTATGCTGCGCACTAAAGCATCACGCACCAAGGCATACAAGTCCGAAATGTCGTGCATCTACAATTTAAGGCATTCTCAATGGTTTTTTATGTGTCAAATTTTGTTTTTCGTTTTACTTACATTTTCATTTTGCCTAAAATGATTAACAACATTCGAGCTTATCTTATGATTCGATTCAATTAACAGCAAAAGTTGAAACATAAGTTTATACAAAGCTCTGCCCAAATCCAATACTACTTCAGTGGAAGCTGGATCGAATGGCATGTAAGGAATGGTCGAAGTTGAAGCCAAATCCATACCAGAGGCAGCCACATCATTTTCATTAAACAAGGATAATTTACATGATGTCTTCACAGAGTCCAAACACTGTTAATTAAAATTAAAAAAAACTACATTTAAAATTTATTTTTTCAATAATTTTTATATTTTACCTCCAACACTTGATCTTTACGATCGAAAAATGTCTCTAAATGTTCCTGAATTTCGAGCACATTGAATCGTAGTGTTTCAAATAATCTCGGCGTTGTTGTTTGATTTTCACTGCACCAAACACGGGGTGGATCAGCTCTTGAGCTTAATAGATCGGTAAATAGTGATATTCTGTTACCCAACTGTGAGCCAATGCCAGTAAAGAATTTTTTCGCTTCTTTCGATATACTAATGGTTTTAAATGTCAACTCTTTGATCAGACGATATAATTGCATCAATAACTCGGATGTATGAGCCGAAGGCTGATTTATCAACATTGCCTGTAATTGTTTGCGCCAATTTTCTTCAGCTTCATCTCGTACGGCGGCGCCAAAACGTATGATACCCGGTAGATGAGGGGAAGCATTGCAAGGTGTTATGTCACCCAGATCGCCAGCACTGGAACCACTGGTGTCACTACGGGAAACAGAATTTCGACGACGTCTTTCTCTCAGACTTAAAGAAGTTGGTGGTCCCACATTAAAATTGGACTTGTATGACTGACGATGGTCTTCATCAATAGGTGATTCAGATTCGCCCTCTTCATCTGACGAATCATCAGCTGTCTGACGTCTACGCTTACTTAATATGGGTGTCTTATCACTGAAACTATCTTCTAAGGCAGACGAGTGACCACCTTTAATAGAACCAGTTCCGCCACCACCTCCCATACCGCTACCACAATTAAACATATCCTCCTCTCCTTCAAATAACTGATGACGTCTTACGCCCCAATTGAAGTTGTCTGTTGATTCTCCAGCTATACTGTCTTCGTATTCCAAGAAATCGAAATCTTTGAAAACTGTAAAATCAGGCTGGCCGTCATCTCTGCGTGAACCACTGCTTAGGTCACCCTGAGGACCAGATGTTTCTTCAGTTGAAGAAGCAGCCGATGACTGTCTTTCCATGAGATCCGATGACTGGCTAAAGATAACCTATAGAAACGAAGCGGAAAAATTCCACAAGTTTGTTAGTTTTATTATTATAATCGGCATTAAGTTTAAAACATAAAAAGCTTTGATATAGACATTTAGTTATTGTTTGAATAGAGATAGTAATTAAAACACGCTTACGCTTTGTCTGGTGATAATTGATCCAGTTAGAAGCGTAGGGCTTAAAGACTGGAAATTTCAGCATGCAAAAAGTAAATTATAAATTTGAAATTATAGAACAAAAGAAAAAGTCTCAGACAGATACAGACAAAATACATAGTTAAGTCACATAGAAGTCTATTAACAAGCACGCAATCATGTAAAGCTTAAAGGAAAAATTAATCTTAAGCGAATAAGGTATGGTACATGAGAATGCAAACTAATGTATTTTGTATGGCGGCCTAGTATTCTATTCTTTTTTAATTATTTGAGTGCACATGTGTGTTGGCTATTAACAAATAAAAATATGAAACCAATTCTTGTTTTCTGTTTCTAAAGGCAGAATATAAAATTGTGATTAACAAATTAACGTATAAAAGGCATATTCATGAAAATTTATTTTATTTTTAATTTTTCCATTTCACTAATTGTTGGTTTTAAGAATTGTTTTTGAAAATAACTTCTAAGAAGAGAGAATTTTAACAATTATTTATTAATGTGCTGCTTTTGTAATACGAAGCAACCAAACCACTCAAACAGATGTTTGCCTGCAACCGTTCGTCTTACAGAAGCAGCACATAAATCTTTGATTGAATTAAAGTAGCATTTATCCTCTCACGCACATTCCCAAATTTAACTGCATACGAATTGAGTAAACTAAAAATTACGTTTTAAATTATCAACCGTATACTAAAAAAGCCATTACATTTGTAGTAAAAAATGTCCAAAAAGCTCTAAGTGTAATGAAAATGCGATTTGGCAGCGTGTTTTTGAAAAAGCTGTAGTTTTATTCGTTACAAAAATAAATAGCATTACCTTGGAGCATATGGAGTTTATGAAATCATCCTAAATTACCGTTATGTATGATCAATTTAAGGGATAAGGGCAGAGAGGTGAAAGTAAGGAACATTGTTTCAATAAAATAAATGCTTTATTAATAAAGAACAAACAGTATATCTCTTAACTAAGGAAAGTCATGCAACTAAAAAAGGATTAGGAACGTTTCTTCAATATTATTAAAAAAAACAAAATTTTTATACAATCAATCTATACAATCTATATCTACAATAAATGTAGATATTTTTCAATAATAATAAAGGAAATGAAATCCAGCAAAAACTTACCGAAGGTGACTTGGGCAATCCAACACGTTGGCCACAGGTGGTAAGTAAATTAACCAAACACTCTCTGACACGACTTTGGCACATCCAAGGACGTTTCCAACCGCTTAAGGGCGCCGTATCGGCAGGTGATAAACTAGCACTGCGTCTTGGTGAATTAGGAGTGCCCACATTGCTATTGTTATTATGGGCCCCGGCCGACTGTTGCTGGTGCAAATGAGATCCGTTACTGTAAGCATTTGATTTCATTTGATTTTGTGCTGTCTGATTCGAACCGTTTGCTGTGGCACTATTGGAATTTGCATTTACAGCCGCTGTGTTATCATCTGTTTTTAATAAGATTCGACGACCTATTAAAGGTGTTTGCGAGACATCGAAAGTAAATTCCATTGTACGTCCGGCTAGTTCCTTTTTACAGAACATATCCGAATCCGGATATGTACCATAGAAAGAGAACGAAAACCCAACGCTGCCGCCCTCGCTAGGTGGCACTACTTGCAACGAAGAACTACGTGTAACGATAAGTTTTAATATCTTCAAGGAATCCTTCCAATTAGCAGTCTAAAAATATGTTGCAATTAAATGACAATGATTTTTAGAAAATAGAATAGAAAGCATTTTCTTACCTCCAAATATTTGCCAATGGCCCTAAGCAAATCGGCATTAATAGTTTGAGCTTGGGGTGGAGTTAAGTCGACGTAATGTAACATGCAATGTATTACATTCAATACCGGTACTTGTATTTGTTGTGGCCCCTTCTCCAGCATTTCTATAAGAAAAGCCAACATATGCAAACCCATATGGGCATATGTATCGTGTAAATATTTCACTACACATTTTGTCCATTGAAAAGATTCTTTACAGAAAGTTTTACGACTATACAAAGTCATAACCGTGCCAAGATTTTCCAATTTAGCACCCAATTCAGAAGATACTTGAGCTATATTCTCGGCACTGCGTATACATATTTCATTGGCATCCTCATAATGCAACAGCATATAAGGTAAGAGAGCTATAACGTTCATGGGAAAAGCACAGCTTTGTGTGGGATCGCAAACTGGTAAATTGAGCAATGGTGCAAATTGCGATAATAACGTAATAGTAGGTTCATATGTAGCAGTATGAGTACAACCCTGAAATTGTTTTCAAATGGAATTAAAAAAATTACATATTAAATAATAATTATTCTGCAAAATTACCTTCAAGAGCAAAGCATGCACGCCCGGATAGGCTGTCCATTTCAGTTGTTGTTGTAATTTTTCTACTTTATCTCTGGCATCGGGTCGATCTAACGGCAAGCGATGCAAAACTCTTGTCAACAGTCTTAAAGCCAATAAAAACTCATGTTCGTAATCACTCTCCAGTAGGGAAACTGATAGCCAGAACAACTGTGCCAAAATAGTCATTTTGTCATCTTGAGTGGCAGTATCGCCCAACATTTTTAAGCTCTGAGCACTGCGAGATCGTGATAAGGCCGAACCAATACTTGCAATACCGAATTTAGGCATATTACGTTCCATATCTATGCCGGTGGCCCGATTTCGTAGTTCTACCTGTTTATCACATGGTGAATTTGTCGATTTGCGGGCACAATACGATACCGAATAACTTGTGCTACGTGCATGACTTTGCATGGAGAAATTCGGTGATTGTGGTGTCATACCAGAGGGGGATTTCTTACCACCCGCCAGTATTGAATTTGGACCACCATCCTTATTATTTAAATTAGGAGTACTTTTGAAAATATCCTTCATAACATCTAAAGGCCTAAAGTCAGAATCCAAGCTATCAACAGCTGCTTCTAAGGTCAACAATAGCTCTGTAACATATCCCTGCATATCTTCACCCTGCTCTGCCACCGTCTCAACCAAACGTGACAGTATGTCTGATAACATCCTGGAATTAATGGGCACATTTAGGGCTCTGAAAATTTGCAGACAGCGACCGGCATAATGGCGCGATGAACATGAAAGTCCTAATTGTAAGGCAGTTTGGGCCCAACGTTCTGCGATTCTAGCTTGAGGATAACTATCGGCAAATACTTTTAAAATATGACGCAAGAAACAGCTTAGTTGCTCAGCCGATTTAATTGTCCAAACTGGCAAAATAATTAATTTAAAATTTACAATATAAGTAACGAGAAATAATTGAGAAATACCTTTGGCAGTAATATCCTCATAGTTCCATAGTGGTTGACATGAACCGTGTGCTAAAAACTTCAATAGACTTTTGATGACATGCACTATCGGCATTGTTGGCCCAGGTTGTGGTGGTGCATTTTCTTCAGCAATTATCAAAGGAACTTCAGAATTTTCGGTGGTATTTGGATTTATTTGTAAATTTCCTGCATTTACAATGACTTGTGTTTGTTGTTGTTGCTGCTGCTGCTGTTGCTGCGTTTGATGTTGTGTTAAAGATGTTGATGTTGAGATCGATGTCTGATTAATTGGTGGTGGTTGCTGCATATTTGTATGCATTTCATGCTGTTGTAGATTAGCTGCCACAACTAATTGTTGTTGTTGCTGCTGTTGCTGCAAATGCTGCTGTTGGCTATTCATAATTACATGCTGATGATATAATGGTATCTGATTATTTTGTACAGGCATTCCAGCAAATTGCTGTGGGTATATGTTGGCTGAATTTAAACCGCCACCAGCTGGTATTTGAGATGATGTTGCAGCATTAATAATGCAACAATTATTGTAAAGATAACTATCGAATTCCTGATGAGATTCTGAAGAAGACAAATTATGGATTAAGATTTCAGTTTTCGAATATTTTAAAGGATAACTATTTTATACCTGTAAAATTATTATCAATTACCGGCAACGAGGGTACAGACAAACCCAAATCAAGTTTGGTAGTTTCACTGTTTAATAAAATGCGTGCCACTGTTAAATGGTCATTATGTTCTGCCAAGACAATCTTTGAAATAAAATTGAAATGTATTACAATATATTATTACATGAAGAATTTCATTAACATACCAATAAATTCAAACACAACTGTTTGCAATGCTCTCGTACGATAACACGTGTGTGGTCTAAACCCAAAAACAATATATGCAACATTAAAGGCAAATGTAGAGTCCAATCGATACCGGGTATCCCATCCACAACAATGTCGGTGAGTAGCATAACAGCCACATTGCAACTAATTAAATGGAACATAAAGAACAGAAAAACATTAATTAAGCAATTATTTTTACAAGGATAAAAGTCAGCTTAAACACAATTGTGATACTAGATTAACGAATATCGATTGTTAATTTTCTTTAGTTTTTACATACCGATGGAAGCCGCTTATTGGCAAACTGACGTCTGGCAAGAATTCAGTAAGTGGTGCAAAATAACCACCATACTCAGGCATTGGCAAAGGATGAGGCGCTGTTGTTGCCGAAACTGTTTGGGCTGCTTCAGATGAACGTAATTCCACATTTTCTTCTTGCCGTAACTAAAATAAGAATGTAAATATAACACAAAAGGATAAAGTTTAATTTTAACTAATTATAGAAAACATTTTGCTTTTCATTAGGAATATTCTTATTTTCTACATCAGGAATGTAATTGGAATTGATTTTTATTGGATTTGGTGGGTGTATTTCGTCTTACTGGAAATTGTTTAACTAAAGATTTTCTATAAGAAAACAATTTTTTTTATCACACTTCGAGTAATATGTTGAGGCAAATGAATAGTAACAGTATTCTTTAAGCCAGTGATTCTGCTATTAATATGCGTATAAAAGGCTATAAGTATAGCGCATTATTTAAATAATTAATTTTATTTGCTTGCGAATATAATTAATAAATATTAATTGTTTTATAATATTTCTGTATTTAATTTACCTCAGGATCGTTTATTAATATATCTTCTGGTCGCGGCAATATTGATGGTCCTGAAGCTGCACGTATTTTGTCGGCGCCGCGAGGTGGTCGATTATTTGTAGCCTGTGTAAATGCTCTTATACCACTATCAGATTTACATGTACTGAAATTTGAAGAAATATATTGAATATTCATTTTTTTATTTTAGAAATTTCACTAGGAGGCGTACAATATGATAAATATTTTCTTCAAAACATTCGTTAATTTGTAGAATATATTTTTAAAACAATAATTTAAACCCACCAGTTGAATATTTAAATGCTTGCAACATTGACTACATATGTATATCGTAGTTAATAACAATTTTTTCTTAATGATAAACTTACCCCGTTTTAATAGGATCTTCGCCACTGTGACGTTTGGTGTGTATGGTACCTTTTTCCACTGTCAGATCCTGAATGCGTGAATCATTAATACCACCAACAGGTTGACCTTAAACAATATGTGGATAAATTAAAATTAAATTAGATAATGAATGGGTAAAAGATTATTTTTATAATATCATAAGAATACACACGCAAAAAATCACAAGGAAATATTTGAATTTTTGTAGTGTCCGAAGATTTTTTCTGTATCAAGAATATTAAAAATTAAAAGAACTGGTATTCCTATGGAAGCATTTATTCTGAACTGCGATTAGTGGTTATTTACATCAGAATTTAAAAAGCGAAGAAAACAAAACATCACCCTACTTAATAGTTGCGTCGTTTCTTAAGTCTAAGAAGTTATAAATGAATTTTATAATGGTCGTTATGGAAGTCCCCTTAGAGTAACAAAGATTACGGGAAAACAGCAAGAGAGAATCTACTGGTTTTAATGTCAACAAACTGTAGCCGATTGGATAGCTAACTACGGCGAATACATTGCAGTGAGAGGCTCAGTAAGGAGAACAGAAATCTACTTACGGAACTGGATGTTATGTCCATGCATTCAGTTGTTCCGGCTTTTCTAAATGCGATATCGAGAGATTTTATTTTGTATCCCTAGCTTAGATGCATTAACACGTAGTCATAAATTAGAATGTTGATGAGCAAAGGTAGACGTCGGAGCACAAATTTCTGTCATTGATCACACATAATTGGTATCAAACTATCCTCGACAGTTGACTTCACAGGGCCTCTTTTTGATCAACTTCTTTGTCTACTAAGGTAAATCTTTCGCACATAACCTAAACTAATGCTTCAATGTGACTGAATTTAGCAGTTTGTTTTACTTGAGAATGTTTATGTTAATGTTCTGATAGTAGCATTTATTTTTTTTAAAAATTATAATTTCTCATCAAACTTAATTTAGAAACGCTCTTTTCGATGAATTGATAAGTCAGATATAGTCACTTAACATTCATTTTAATGATTTTACTACAAATTCATAATACAAACAAACTTTAAAGATTTCTGAACTGGATTATATATCAATAGTAAATATGTTTCAAAGTTTGTAAATATATTTATTTATGGTAATACAATAACCACCATATTGTCAAATATTTTAAATTAACATTTACACATTTTTGTCTAGTACTGTATAATATATTCGTTTTATATTAAAAACAAGTAGCAACGTCAGAAAAAGACTTACCATCGGCCGAATGACTAGAGGCTTTTCGCATGCTAGTCAAACGATAAAAAGGTGGTGTTTCAGTACGTTCAATTAAACAATTAAGCGTTTCCACTGTTTGTAATTCAGCCATTAATTCATCAAGCAAACGGTCTGGACAGGTACGGGCCAAATACAGAGCAACACGTTTTGCCTTTGTAATCAGAAAAAAGAAAAATAAAAAGAGTTATTAGAAAAAGAATACAATAAATTTAAGAAATACAATAGAATATAAATAGCAGTGAAGGATAAAGAGTTGACAAATAAATAAAGTATTTAAACTAAAATAATACTTACATATGGTAATAATTCATTTGGTGCCATACCACTCATTATGACCAAATAACGTAAAATGACTTTTAAATTATTTGGCCAAAATTGACATAAAGTACCCCAAAGTTCTTCAATATCGCGAGGATGAGCGTCCGAAAACTTTACATAAATTTATTATTATTTGTTATATAATAAAAGCAACAAAAACTCGATTAATGAATAAAACAAACTTACCTTGGACGTTATGTAAAATAAATTATTGAGTATCATTTCAGTTGCTTCGGTAGAACCTGTACCTTCTCTACGACCACGTGTGCCGGAATCAGGGAAATACTGAATTTAGAAGAAAGCAATTTTATTACAAAAAAAATTATTTTTAAGTTCAAACTTAAACTGAGTTTGATTATGAAACAAATAAAGGATTTTTATATACATTAGGCCTATTGTACAAAATATGCTTTAAACAAAAATATAAAAATAAGGAATAATCATACCATTATGTATGATAGAGGTGTAGCTGGCGGCACTGTAGTTGCCACTAATTCCATATTATGCAACCACGGCTGCAAGCACTGTAGTAACAGTGTGCGCACATCTTCACGGGCCGTTTGAAACCGATGCGTTATCTCTGCGAGGGAAAATATAATTTATTAAGAATAGTATTTATTTTAGTTTAAAAAAACTTACCAGAAAACATGGACATGGTTAATTCTGGACGCAATTGAGCCAGTTGTTTTGATAAAAATCTCTGTGATCGACAGTACTCACTGCAAAGCAACACATCTAATGTTCCAACTTTATCATCTTCTGGAAGTAAATCACAAAAGACAGAGAAAACTTAATGAAATAACATTTAAAAATATTATGCGTTTAAGTATTACACACACCAGGCATTTCGAAATTACTTTAAGCCTTACGTAAAATATAAAGTACACAGTTTTGCAAAGAATGCTCTCCGTTGTCACGTCTTCGGTTTGCAAAGGTTTAGTTAATACTAAACCGCAGAAGTAATAATGCAACAGTATGGTGGTAATGGTCGAAGAGAGAATATCAAAGGACTTTCCAATGATTTTCCCAGAATATGTTATACCAGCAGGGGTAAAAGATATGTTAGGAAATCACAACAAAAATCCTTTTAAGAGCACTTTCAATTAACAAAAGAGCCAAAGCCTAAAGTACTTTCCAATAATTATCTAATATGTCAACAAAAAATGTACAATTTCTCTTAACTAAGCGACAAAATCTTTTACTAACACGTGTTTGTTATCCATAAAAACAATTACTCCTTAAAAACGAATTCAACAGATAATAGGGAAATAATACGATGTTAAATTAGTAGGAGAGATATATCGTAGAGGTTTCCAGTATCTTTAACGGTATTATAAGAATAAAACAACATTCAACTAACAGTAAAGATTTGGAATATAAATGGCTTGTAAAATGATCTCTTAAATGCAATTAATTCTCTTATTTAAGAGCTATAAATTTTCCTTTCATACGTGGAAATATTATGAGCAATATAAACAGATTTAGTAAACAATAATATTTTCCTTATTATTTCCTGTTTATTATGTGTCACGCAATACGTATGAGTGACAGTTATAAATCAAAACACTCGCTTTACGTCATAACAACATGCATAAATTATGCACTTCGTATTATTTCTTTTAAAGAAACTTAAATAATATAAAAGACAATAATTCCTAGACGCCACATTACTATACGCAAATACAGAGTTGGTTTTTTAAACATCGCTTCATTCATTTCTTTATATTTATGTATATCCGTTAAGCTTCAAAAAGATTTAAATCATCATTCCGAAAAGAAATTGTAGTTGCTATTTTGGACTTTTAATCCAGAACTCAACCTCGCCCGAGCTCAAACACCGTTATAATCTGTTGAATTAGATAATGAGTCATTATTTTTGCTCATTGGGTCCTTTCTTTCCATCGGAAAAACAAACATGAACACTTTTTCGCCATTTCCCAGATCGATGTAATCATACAAATACACAGTAAATAATACCAGATTTCCTATAAATAACATGCATACATACATACATACATAATTGGTCATTACAACCCTTCAGTCAGGAATATGGACCTAGTTTCTCACACCAATTATGTTGCGTGTGTTAATTTTAAATACAGTCGACTCCGACAGATTTTTGAGAAACTTTTCATGGAAATTTTATTTACTCTCAGAGTTTTTGCCAGAAATCTGCTGAAAGGAAGTCACCGAAGAAATATTTTTTTTCATATTTTCGTTTTGATGTCTGACCTGGGGTTTGAACCTTGGCCTTACGTCTAATAAGCCAACCCTCTCTCTACTAGACTACGACGACTTCTAATAATAACGTCCTATAAATAACGTTGACAGTTATTGCTTTTTTAAGATATTTGGTTTAAGCGTAAAGCCCCTGGGATCGAAACGTCTATGGACGTTTGGCTAACCGGGATTTAAGAATCTTGCCACAACTTATTTATTTGGAACTATAATGCACTACAACGATATTGCGTTTCAAATATCTTAAAATATTGTGTTTAATCAATGCTTTAACGGCGTGACCTACTGCATTATGTATGGTAATCCTTTAATAAGAACATAAAACGTGACTGCACATAGAATTTTATTAAATTTTACAAACTCTTTTTTTATCCTGTTGCATTATATTTTCATCTGTTGATTTTTATCAGTAGAAGGACGAATGAAAAAATGTAAACAAACCACGTACATATTTTCCCTTTGTCATGTAAATAATTTGCTGAGGGGAGATAATATTTATTGTCGTATTTTTTATAGTACGTCTAAATGCCGGCATTAAAATCATTACTCTAGTTTAAAAATATATTGAATTTTCATGAATGAATACATTACGGCATGGGTTTAAAAGAAAAAGAGAACTTCATAACATTATTTTCTTTTGTTACTCAGACATGCTCAGATCGTACACGTTTAAGAGCAAATCCTGTTGCTTGTATTTTTCCATTTTTTACGAATGGAATTCAAATGGAAGTAATTAAAATAGACGAAAATCGTCCTTAAAAGTAACAAAAATTGTTAAAAGACTTTTAGTCTTTGGCGCGCTATCTGGTTGTTAACTTGAAAAATTTAAAGAAAAGGATACACGTCATAAAGTCAAAAGATAAAAAGATAAAAATCTTAAAAACAAAAATAAATACATATATTGTATAGAGGACGAAGTACATTTATCTTGTATTTTAATTTAAAAAGAAGAAAACATTTAAATAAAAATATAATATAATATTATACAAATTAAAAATTATTAAACAATATGTTTGAATGTCATAAAAATAATAAAACTGAGCTTAATAAATTTAAAAATAATGGTATTCCATTTAAAAAAATTAATTTTATGAAAAATTAAAACAATACGAAGTAAAATATAAACTGTTTAACAATAAATAAATGGTGAATTAAAAAAATCGTTAAACAAATTATGTATTTCTCGTTTTTTTTTCTATCAACATTAAAAATGTCAACAAAACAGAACAACATTGATCAACATTCTTTGACTTCTTCAATTTAATTTTTTTAATATAAAAATAAATAAAAGGATACATGATGGAAGTTAAAAAATTAAACAACTCAAATATTTTTCTAATATAAAATAACCAAAATTAATTTAATTCAATTAATGTACAAAAAAAGAAACAAAACTTAAAGGAATTTCATTTAAACGCTTAAAATTGAATTTGTGCGATTAATCAAATATGTGAGGCCATTGTTATGAGGTTCCTTTTTAAATCAGTTGTCCAATCTTTGATAGTTAAGGTCAAATTGGAAGAATTTTTAATAAAAAAAAATAAATATATTCAATAGAAAATTCTTATTATTTTCAGAAATTGTAATTGGTGTTTAAAAATAGCAAACAAAGAAAAATCTAAATTGCTAATATAGTGGAAGTTCTATTACAAAAACATTATTTTAAGAACAACAAAAAAGAAAATAAATTAAGTAATATTCTTAGAAAAGATAAGAATAATAATAAAAGTATTGTCAAATGATTAAGCAAATTGAATCGAATGTGACTTATTTTTATGAAACAGTGTAAATATATGCATCAACACACATACATATATAATTGGCCATTACTACCCTTCAGTTAGGATTACGGCCTAGCTTATCACACCACATATAACACATCTTAAATTATAAAAAATATGGCTGCCTTCCAAACTGTTAGTTGCTTTGTGTTTGAACAAAGTATTGTGTTTCATAATGTCGCTGTACAAAGTATATACAATGTATTCTATTTCAAAACGTCGTTAATGTGTATTTTTAACGCAATCAAAAAGCAATCAGGCATCGGATTTATTGTTGATGCATTGTTTAGTTACTTTGTATATCTACATAGTTTATATAAATAACTGCATACAAACTTCGAGAATAAAAAAATACCCAAGAAAAATAGTATTCTAAAATTACAAATGATTTGGAAATTCATATTCTTGATAGCGCCTGTATTTCCGTATCTAAAAATACTTTAAATTATCGTAGCATATGTACGTACATACATACTATATATAGGAAGGATACAATTTTTCAAATCTCTTTGGTAAGATAAGTAAATTGAATTGTACAACAGTGTGGGAAAATATATTATAGTGTTTGGAGTGAATAATTTCAATATATGATAGTTTAGACTTTTTAACTTGAAGATTAATGAGTAGACACTCACATGTGACGTTTACTCAGTAACATACACTTTGTATTTCGCGCGTAATTTTTTAATTCTTTGGGTTCTAAAAATTTAAAATAACACCTAATATTGGCAAAAGTGAATGAATTATTTAAAGTGAATGCCTGCCATTTACTTTTTACTTCATGTAAATCGTATTTGTGAGCTTGGTGTGGAACACAGGTGGCTTGAAAAGAAAGACAAGGCGACGTATAAAAGTTAATACTAGTTAAGCTTTTGAAGAATAATGAGTTTAATGTATTACATATGTAACTAGTTTGATATGATACTTTAATCGACATTTGTGCTCTCAACAAATTCACTACCAGAGTACAGACTTTGGTGCAGGTAAACTAAACCTATCACTTTCAGATATTGCTTGTTTTTCAACACTTTATAGACATCAGCTCAAATATACATACATTGTATTTATTTTTTATATTAATCACACTACCAATATAAAATTTGGTGCAAAAAATTGAAGTAAATACTTAAAAAAGAAACAAAATGTATAGAATTTTAAATAGATTATAATCAAATGAATACATGATAAGAAAACAGAAATAGTCTGGCATATCTACACAAATAGGATTTCTGCTCGGTTCTTAATTAAAAATTAATGACAAAGTTTTGAAAATTATTTTAATTTAACTCATCCTTTAAAAATTCATTCCTTTCTAAAATTGTTTAAAAACAGATTTCCTTCGAATTATTTCAGATTTGTTGCTTTTAATCTTCTTCTGACATTCTTAGTCTACACCAGATTGCAGTTGACTTGGTAAAATTATTTAAATGCTAATTAACATGAAAACATCAACAACAATTAAAAAAAAAAAAAGATACACGACCCAACAAAGGGATTTCTAGTTGAATGGGAAGGAAGCAAGCAAAGTATTTGTCATTGAGAGTAAAAATGTAAATCATGCATGAGGACACATCATAAACTTATTACACTTATTCTTTTTAATTTTCTATGTTTAAAAATGTGTGCAATAATGAAATATTTTTAAAAATACTTACAATAGTTAAAATTAAATTAAAATACGGTATTCTTTTATTAGAAATTTGAAAGTGTATCTGTAGGAACACAATTTAAAAGCAAGCAGATTTTTTCATTAATTTGAAACAAGTAGGATCTTGTCCATCTTGTGCATTGGTGGCTATCAAAACGAAATTGTTTACCCAACAAACTAAGAATTAATTTTCAACTAAACCGAATTATACTCTATTCGATTCAAAAAGGTTCTCTGAACCAATCGGTATAGTTATGTACATGTCACAAAAACTGCGAACTAATAATCGGCCCTGCTGACTTTCAAGAAAAGAATATTTGGCAGTTAGTTGCACAACTTAATTTTATCTTAAAATAATTATGGTAATGTTGTTGTTTGGACGTAATGTTAGGTCACTGTATTGTATACATGGTATTTAGAAAGTAACGTATTATGTTGTAATATTTCGGCATTTTAAACTACAATAATATCTCGAATAAAATTATGTCACTTCAATGCTTGTTCCACGAAGATAATCACTCTAAATATACTTCAAAGTGCACTGTGAAATGGTTCGAGGATAACATTATCAAAGTATTGTACTGGCCTTCACTATCTTTAGACCAACATCCGGTCGAGAACTTGAGAAATGTAGGAAAAACAACGGTTAGGGCAAAGTTTCCCACAAATTGTAATAATCTTTGGAAATTAACTCCCACATATTGCGATGATCTTTTCAATTTGACTCAGATTGCTTGGTATTATATACCGAATTCGGCATGCCAAAAATCTTGTTGAGCATATGCTTAAACAATGAGTACAAGTTTCAGACAATTACTGAGTCTCTAGAATATGCTAACCACTGTAGATCAATATTAGAACCTAAATTAGTGCAAATGTATTATTTATTATTATTTTTTGTAACTTGTTTGAAACCTTGTTCTTATTATATTTCATAGGGTGATTTTCTATTTTAGTCTAGTAGTCTAGTAGGAAGTGTGTGTTCGCTTATTAGACGTAAAGTCTCGGTACAAACCCCAGGTCAGACAACTAAACGAAATATGAAAAAATATTTCTTCGGCTACTTCCTCTCAGCAGATTTCTGGCACAAACTCTAAGAGTAAATAAAAATTGCCATGTAAACTTTCTCAAAAAAATCTGTCATTCGGAGTCGACTTTAAACTGAAGGTCCCGCCACGCATGTATAAAAATTAACGCACACAACATAAGTAGTGTGAGAAGCTAGGCCGTAATCCTGACTGAACGGTTGTAATGGTCAATTATGTACATATGTAACATAAGTGGTGTGAGAAACTAGATTGTAATCCTGATTAAAGGGTTGTAAAGACCAATTATGTATGTATGTATTTAATTTGATATGCATCAATTAGAATTTTTGAAAATGTTTTAATTTTTTAAAGGCATTATTTGGAGTTTTTGTTTAAAAAAATGTTGTACTGAGAGTTCTTTCAATTTGACGTTGACCGCCAAAAATTAAACAACTGTTTGAAAAGAAAGTGTCATGCTTCAGGTTTTGGAATTTGACCAATTGTACAAACTATTAAATTCAATAAAAACAACAATAACGTGTAATAATAGTTTAATAGCATGGCACTCTGTTGCAGTAAATATTAAGTTTGACTAAAACTGTTACAATATATTCTATAACATTTTATGAGAAAAAACCATATTAACAATAACAAATTAATCTAAAACAAGAACAACGAAAACAATGGAAACTGAAATATTTAATAAAAATAATAAAATCGAAAACTATTTCTTGTTTATAATGAAAATATGAAAAAGAATAAAACTTCAAATAGATCCAAAGAAATTAATAATTGTGGTATTAACAATGAAGTTAACAAATCGATAAGCAGTTGGAGAGGCAGAAAATCTCTAAACATAAAAATATATCAACTATTAAGAGCATCTGCAATAATCACTTTTAAAGTGTAATAAACAAGCATAAAAACAGCCTTAATGACAACAACGACAATGAGCTTAATGTCAGTGGCGGAACAATTGACAAATGTCAGCACTACCGCAACAACAAAGACAGCTGCTGCCATTAGTGACAGTATAAATTCTACAACTTTTACTATCTTAAAACCTGTTCTCAAAAATCTCACTTATATTAGTCTCGGCGGCGTTAACAACAGCACTTACGATGCTGACAGCAATGATGACGATGACAACGACAGCGAAGTGTTAAGCACGGTTGAATACATCGGCAATATACTCAGCTTTTATTATGTGCCCATTATTGTGTGTACCGGTTCAATAGGCAATATCCTTTCGGTCTTTGTTTTCTTTAAAACCAAATTAAGTAAACTGTCATCCAGTTTCTATTTGGCCGCTTTGGCCGTCAGTGATACTTGCTTTCTAATGGGGCTCTTTGCCCAGTGGCTGAATTTCGTTGATGTTCACATTTATAATCGTGAATATTTCTGTCAATTCTTTACATTCTTTAGTAATTTGGCATGCTTTTGTTCGGTTTGGTTTGTGGTGGCCTTCACAGTGGAACGTTTTATTGCTGTCATGTATCCACTACGCCGTCCGACTATGTGCACAGTGAGGAGGGCTAAAATGGTTTTGATTGGCTTAACTTTATTGGGTTGCTGTCATTGTGCACCATTTTGGATATATTCAACGCCGGTTTATTCGCCTAAATTAGAGGCGACAATATGTGATATTAAGAGTGAATATAAGGTAAGTGGTGAATAATAAATTAAAATTATCATTTAACTGTTAATGTATGTGTAAGCTTTTCATTTCTTCCTTATTTGTATTTAAACAATGAATTCTTTATTTAATTTAAATTTTCATGTTTTCAGTAGTGGGGATTTTGTGGTTATAACTGCCCCACATATTATGCGAATTGAAAAAAAATTCATGATTATAATCCCTACTGCAGAAATCGATAAAAAGCGATGACGATTGATTAATATTTAGTATTTGTTTTTCTCTTTTTTTGTTATTGAGTTCACTTACAATTTTGTTGATTTTCTTTTTTTTATCGTATTTTCAAATGGCTTACCTGCAATAAAACAAAAAGAAAACAGTCTCTTATAATTCATAGGCAAATAATTATGAAAGCGTTTATGAAATGGGTGTGAATAGTAAATTATCAATAATAATCATTTATTATTTACTTTATTTATTAATTACTTAATATCGTATTAATAATTAAAACAAGAATAGTATTGAAAGGGGTAAAGAAGACATGATAAATGTTTCAATTCTAATTGAATTATGCGTTCATAATACAAATTTTGATAAACATGGAACAATTATGTTGTTATCCCAGGGTGAAATTTGAATACGAATTAATTTTAAACCCAAACAAAAAGCTTCCCATGAAAAAAACTGAACCTGAATCAAACAAATTTAATTTCAATTTCACTTAATGTGGCTTCTACTCAAGATAAAATGAACACTATTACTTTAGGTTTAACTCAGTAATTTGTAATTTTTATCACAAATTATATACAATTCCGACTGGCCATATTGTTGTAAATTTATTGGCTTAAAAATTTTGAGTGAAGTTTAAAGCAAAAGATTTGCAATTAATACTTTGATTACGGGACTGACTTTAATGGTGTAAAAAAACAACATAAAGTCTGTAATAAATTATAAGATGTTACAAACAGCAGCACAAACTAATCATATTTCATTACTTATAATATTGTAATGCATAAGAATTCCTTAGAATAAGATGTAAATTAAAATGCCGAGAGTGTAATCATCCTTAGTTTACAAATCTTATAATTTTCAGATTTTAATTATTTGGAAAATGTAAATTTCAAGGCAATTGTTTTTCAAACGAAATCTGATTTTCTCATATCATGTTCGATAAAGAATAAAATCTTTCATCTTCAAATATTATTTTTCAGCAAATAACAATGAACCAATTTCAGTAACCTTGTTAATAAAGTAATGTTCCTAAGAAAATGAACTTTTCTTTACAGTCTTTTTACGTTAATAGACTTATTTTTAATGGTTATTGTTTACCATGAATTATAAATTGTTATAAAATAAGTAACTTTTTGCTTTTAAAAGCCACATAAAATTTTATCATAATATTTGCCTTTTTGTCTTCATTCTTTTCTTTTACAGGAGTATATAACGCTACTTAACTACTGGGATACCATAGTTGTATTTGTTATTCCCTTTACGACGATTGCCGTCTTGAATACATTTACTGGCTGCACGGTTTGGAAGTTTGCAACAGTCAGGCGAACGTTAACGATGCAAAAGGTGTAAGTAACTATGATGCTTATTTTTACGAGTACCCATATCAATTACCGAAATCCGGTATATGAATGTACTCGTAATTATTATTATTATTTTGTAATTTCAATGAAACCACATGCATTAAATCGAGCATCATAATTTAAATATAATTAAATAAAATTAACTTTAAAACAATTTAACCCTCTTCTCATGCGAAATTTATTGTAGGAAAACTCAACATTTGCCTTTGCATGTTACAATGTCGTCGCCATCATCCTCTTGTTCCCAAAGGGAATCTGCATCGGTGGCAATGACAATGACAACATCTAGTACATTAGCCACTACAACGACAACAGCGGCAACAACAACAACAGCCACAACAAATGGCCAACAAGGAATATCCACATATCGCATAACGACGACATCTTCGTTAAAACGACAAAAGTCAATATCAACAGCAACGCATTTGGACGGCCAGCATCATCACCATCATCATCATCATAACACCACTGGGCACATGCACCAACAAGATATGCAAAATCATCATCATCATCATCATGCGCATCCAAATCGTGCAACTCTGGTAAAACATAATTCCACTGGCAATAGAAATTATGAGGAGATACTCTCAAAGAAGTCAAGTAAGTTGACATTGCAACATACAATACATATTTATTTATTTTGTTGTTGTTGTTTCATTCGACAGATAAGGATAATGTAGAAATTGTGTCACTACATTTATTATTAAAACTTTTATATTGAGTATCTGTGATACAGTGTTTATAACACAGCAAGTTATGCTAGTACCGTGGAATTATATTAAAAAAGGCTTGTTGACTAAAGCAATATTTTTCCGTTTTTTAATTTTTTATTTCTATATATTTATAAAATAAATAGAAATTGTTTTAGTCAACGTTCTAAAATTTAAGTTCCAAGTTGTATACAGAAAAAGCAATACAACATATATGTATGTATACACATGAGCACAATTTCTATATAAATGTCAGAATAATTATATTTTTCTTAGTTTATTTGTACAGTTTATTTCATTAAGTAATTAAGGAAAATAAACTCCAGAGATAGTTTGTAAATTTTTTTCATCCTTCCTTTCTTTACATTGTTCTTGCAGGAAGGAAAAAAGTAACGAATTCATCTCAATTGAAGGTTACAAAGATGCTGTTGATTGTATCCAGCGTCTTTGTGTGTTTAAATTTGCCAAGTTTTATTATGAGGATGATTACATACATGGAGGTAAGAGAATTCATTGCTTTTCCAAATTTAATAAAAAAAAATAAGTTTCAACGAAGTAGTTATTTTATATAATTTTTGACAGTGGGTTAATAGGCGTACGACATTTTGAGTTAGCCATGTCTTAATTGAAAAGACCTGTAATTTGATCCTGTCAAAATTTCAACAAACATTAACATTTAGTTCATGTACGATAGCAATTCATTGCAAACTGCAAGTGAACTACGTGAGTTCTCATTGATAACATATATATAATTGGTCATTACAACCCTTCAATCAGGATTACAACCTAGTTTCTCACACCAATTATGTTGTGTGTGTTAATTTTATACATGAGTGTAAGAACGACAGATTTTTTTTGAGAAACTTTTCATGGCAATTTTATTTATTTACTCTCAGAGTTTTTGCCAGAAATCTGCTGAAAGGAAGTCGCCGAAGAAATACTTTTTGTATTTTGTTTTGATGTCTGGCCTGGGCTCGAACCCTGGCATTTATGTCTAATAAGCCAACACACTACCTACTAGACTACGGCGACTAAACATTGATAAATGACTGTAGAAATTCTAAACCATATATTTCAGTCTGTTAAATTGGTTCACTGGATTACGTTAGTAACGCACTAGCATGAAAGGTGCTAAAGGTTCTGGACGCCCAATTAAAGTCTCACTACTTTAAATAATAGAAAACGTGTTATCGATTACCATTTTACAGTTCATTTTTCTCATCTTTAACTGAGCATTTGTGTCTTAAAAATATTTTTTTATAATCCCAATTACCTCTGAATAGAGTTGAGATATTTGGTGAGTTTGCCTGTATGTATACATAAACAATATTATGCGATTGTACCATTCAATAGCTACTTTGTCACAATAACAAGTGGCAATAACTGCCAACACATACTTATGTATGTTTCATCGTCTACTAAACAGCATTCATATTGCATTTTTTAAGCAATCCTTTTGTAAACTTTTCATTGGAAACATCTTAAGAATCACTGATGCTTTAACTTTTCTGATAAAATATTTAAAGCATTTGTTTTTTATATTTTTTTCTATAACTGGTGAAATAAGTTTGAGAGAAAAGTGTTTTACTTTTAATAGCGGTATAAATAAATAAAAAAAATTGGTTCTTAAAAAAGCCATTAGTGAACCTTTATTTGAACCTTTTAAACTTGAATCATATATTTATTTATACGTAAAATAATTCGAAATAATTTAATCCAACACTTATTGCTTTCCCACTTAATTTTCTCAATGTGCTTATACCCTAAATTTATTCTATTTTCTTACACAAACATTTGAATTTGGCTTTGACTTTTAATTTTTATTAATACAGACATCAATGACAAGAAAACTCTATTGAAATTATGTCATAAATATTTGTTTACATACAGATGTATAAATTAATTTATGGATCTATAATTATTAATTTCGTAATGTCAATTAGCGCAGTACTACGTCAATGGTATATTCCATTACAGCTCTTTCAACTTAATATTGAAAGAAAAACTTAGGGGCAGGGGGAAACAATAGAAAAATTTCCATAAAATCTAATACTGTATGAAATTATATATAAAAATTTAATAAAATAGTGACAATTTTATTTCGGTTGTTTACAAAAAATTTTATTAATTTTATTAAATTATATATATTGAAGTGAAGAACTTCTAGACTTTTTGAGCGGAATACTGAATGAATTGTAATTTGCAGGTTTTTTTTTGCAATTCAAATGTATGCCCTTAAGATAGTTCTGCAGAAATCGCAACAAAAGATTTCCAATCAATCTACACCAGTTTCTGTCAAATCAGTCAATGTGTACGTGTGTAGTTTGTCGTTGTAATGAAGGAACACAACACCTTTTCACTTGATTATTTCTTGTCATTTTTATTGAATTACTTGCTTTAATCTCGTTAATTCTAGGCAGAAACCAGAATCAATCGTTCGATTATGTTGTAAAATCTCATAATGAACACTTTTTTCTTTAAAATCAAAGACTAATAAACCATTTTCTTAGTTACTTCTAAAATTCTTCTCTTCTCTAAACAGCCTATGACGTATTCTTAACTCTTCTATAATAGAAAAGCAAAATATGAAGCTAACAATCTGAATCTTCAATATGTAAACTTTTCATAGAGTTAATTATAAAGAAGCTCCATATGTTACAAAGATATTACATTTTAGCGAACATACACCAACTCAATATTTTTTTAATTAATCACTTTTGCAGAAGTATAAATCAATTCGTCTTAGTCTTTAAAACTGCGAAATAAATGATGGATGAAGAACCATACAAAATGTTACAATATATCTCAACCTACGTACTTTCAATGCAATGTAATAAATACCTGCACAGATTATAAAATAAAATAGAATCAAATATTAAACACCACCATCCATCAAAAAAAGTTTTTACCGAAATTTATATTGTATTTGCGTTATAATTCTATATAATAATGTTTTCAAATTCTTAGTTTTAAATTAAAATAGCAAATACTGTGCTTTCTTATTATCGAATTTTTATCCCCCCTCCTACAAGTCACTGAGTTTGTTTTAAAACTTAATCGAAATATTTTCCCCTAAAAAGAAATAAATTGAAGTTTTTTCAATTTCTCTTATTTGGGTCTCCGCATTAAATTGTACAGTGAATTGATGTTCATTTAAATTTATGGCAGACAGAAATATTTAAGTTAAGGACTTAAAATTCTATTTCAAGCGAATGAATTGTATTTTTCTCTTTAATTAAAGTATTGTATTTAATATACATACATATATGTATGTATATGCACAATAAAATATCATGTAATAAAATTATATTTCTCAAATGGTCATAGGATTTTAACATTTGCAATAGAAATGTTAATGATTAAAAGAAATGTAAAACCAAACTATAAAATTCTTCATTAACGGTTGATTACGTGATAGGTGGGGTGGTCTAACAGTAATTTGGACATACTCTTTTCAGCATTTCGATCGGTATTTCACTAATGATAGCTGCAATGTAGTCTTCTACGCCTGGTTTGTAACTTTAGTAGAGTCAAATTGCATAGTTTTGGCTGCCGAAATACTGTTTGAAAACGTGGAATTAACTGTTCACCGAACTCGCCATACTGAAAGCACAAATCGACTGATAATCTTCAATATAAAAATAAATCTCCATCTAACTTTCCTTATGCCCTTTCTCCAAACAAATAACAGTGGTCAACGTCAACTCGGTTCAGTTTTTGCAGCAACTGTATTTTGTATGTTTTCATACCAAGGTGCTTTATTATGACAATGAAGTCGCCGTAGTCTAGTAGGTAGTGTGTTGGCTTATTAGACGTAAAAGCCAGGGTTCGAGCCCCAGGCCAGACATCTAAACGAAAATATCAAAAAAATATATCTTTGGCGCCTTCTTCTCAGCAGATTTCTGGCAAAACCTCTGAGAGTAAATAAAATTGCCATGAAAAAGTTTCTTACAAATCTGTCGTTCGGATTCGACTTTAAACTGTATGTCCCACCACTCATGTATAAAATTAACACACACAACATAAGTGGTGTGAGAAACTAGGACGTTGTACAATGGGTCAATTCGGCCTCCGGGTACTGTACTTGTCTTAATTGACAAGTACACGTCCTCTAACCTAACCTAACCTAACCTAAGGTGCTCTATTAAATCTTTCAGGTGGTCGCAGTAGTCTGCTTTGAAAGTACGAATTGGTGAATTACTTTTTTACGTACCTAGATGCCATTTGCCACAACCCTATTAAATCAATCACCGAGCATAAAATAGAATTCTATGCGCTTCGGTCAAGTTCGTATTTTCTCCATTTTCTTACTCGAAGCGTCAAGGGGATCTTTTCAACTTAGTCTTTCCAACTTAACTGTGAACACCATCTTCTGTGAACCTCCCCAGCTTCACCCAATCTCGTGACTTGTCCTAGCTGACGTTGCCTCTGTTGTTTAATTAGTTTTACTATGTTAATGCCGGCAAAGAACTAAAACATATCACGGTTCATTTCATATTCTCCGTCAACACAAGTTGGTCCATTAATCTTACGCAGCATAGTTGTCTCAAACACCCCATGAATAGCTTAATCTGCTTGTGTAAATACCCATGTTTTAAAGTTATGGCAATATAAATGTCTTTTAAAGTATACATTTTGCGTTTTGAAAGAGGGACTTTTTCTAATTGTCCGCTTTAAATAGTATCCACTGGCCAGAAATATGTGAAACTCGTGCAAAATTTGGCTCTCTTTTATACTGGAAAAACCAAACTTCAAATAAAACTCACCCGTTCAACCTGCATTATCTCATTTTATAAATCACTATACTTGAAAAAGTTTCGCAAGTAGAACTATAAAGCACAAGCAATTATTGTTACGAAATATCGATAGAGTTACGAATATAATAATGTAGAATGCAAGTAAATATTTATTGGTTAATGAATTTATTTATAAATCAAGTATTTATTTTGATTAACTATATGAACAAACAATTTTCAGTAAGTTCCTTTACTAACAATAATTATTGCTGATTTAAAAAAATCGATAAATATCATTATCGATGTGAAATCACTCATGTAAAAGTATTTATTCATGAAACCTGCAAAATATTTTTAATGATTTAAGGAAGAGCTTTACTTTCCCATACAAATCTAGAAGAAGTAAATGACTTTGTATATTAATGATGGATTTATAGAGATGCATATACATACAGATGTATGTATGTTTTAGGATGCTTCTACCACCTGTAGACATGTAGGGTTCAAAGAGTATACATGGCTCTTTGTTATTAAGGTAATTAATAAATGTGTAATGTTAAATGCTTTAACAGCCGTCATAAAAGCAAAAAAAAACCCTTAAAATGAATGATGAATGCTTCGTTTGAGTTCCTAATTATATAAACATGTCTCTAAATGAAAGCATTTATGGTAATGATAACATCTTGGTTTTATTGTTCCTTTTAATTCAGTGAAAATTTTTAGCAGTTAATCTAATTTTACACGGACGTGTACATACATGCGTACATGTTAGTAATTAATTGACTTTCTGGCACATTGTCTTAATGATGTACACAAATCTGATAAAGATATACTTAGGTGTGGTGTACTTAGCAGTACAATGGTTATGGCATCAGTATCGTCGACTATCTTAGAAAGGGAAAAGCTATTCTCACAAAGAGTTATTGAAACTTTTCAGCCCTTTTGTTAGGTATGATTGAATGATTAGGAAATAATAATGTGCGAAGAGCAAAGCAACTAAGAAGAGTAAACAATTAAACGGAAATTTGGAAGCATTTACTTTAAAGAACCTGATACTAAACTGATGACAAGTTATCAAACAAAACAGTATATACTCAAGCTGAAAGATATTGTTCTAAGTAGGATGAATAATAATAAATTTATCTAAACTTCCTTTGTAAATTTAAAATAAATTTTTTATTCAGAAAATGTTGTTTTGTTTTTAATTACGAAGAATTTAATATAATTTGTTTTTTTTATTAAAAAAGGTAATAATTTATTTTATTTTCAAACATCATAATCAACATTCAATGCAGACAGTATAGAAAAGTCTTTTTTACCCTCCAAATGATTTTTTTGTGGCTCTCAAATGATAAATGTCACGAAATGAAATTTTTTAAATTAAATTCTCCATAAAAAATCACATTTAATTTCTTCATTCAATCTGTTTTTCTCATTTGCTTTTATGTTTAGAATTTCAAATGAAAAATAATTATAAAAAAAATTACATTTTAGATTTTATCAATATTTGTACGTAATTATGACAATTATAAAAAAAATCCATAAAAAAATATTTTTTCAACTTATATTTTTACAGACGCAGTCGTCAACAAATAAAAAGACAACTGTCGTATTGCAGTATATTTTTCAATTATTATTCATTACGAATTTCGGAATCAATTTTGTTCTGTATTGTGTTAGTGGACAAAATTTTCGGTAAGTTATTAAATTAATAAACATATGTATGTATGCACTTATTTTTATTATTTTACTATATACATATGTACATACATAATATCCTTTTCACATTTTAAGTGTTAAAAGTAAACTTTTGTTTACACGAAACTCAACTTGAACTTTTGTATGAACGGTTTATACAGTAGTTTTCCTAATTGGTATCAAGGATTTCAAAACAGTTTTCGTTGCGGTCCTTTATCATCAACCAAAAAAGCAACTCATTGACCAAAAGAAAGCTAGTCATCGACAAAAAAAAAAAAAAACGTCCTCGGCCAAATAAAGCAAATCATAGGCCTAGAAATGCAAGTCATCTACCATAAAATGAAAGTCATCAACCAAAAAATGGAAGTCATCTACCAAAATTTTCAAGTCATCGACCAAAAAATGCCAGGCATCTACCAAAAAATGCAAGTCATCGACCAAAAAATGCAAGTCATCGACCAAAAAATGCAAGTGATAGACCAAAAATGATAGTCATTGTCTAAAAAATGCAAAAAATTCTTCTACCAAAAAAATGCCAGTCATCGTCCAAAAAAATGCAAGTCGTCGACCAAAAAATTCAAGTAATCGACCAAAAATGCCAGTCATCATCCAAAAAATACAAGTCATGGCCAAAAAAAATGTCAGTCATCATCCAAAAAGTGCAAGTCATCTACCAAAAAGATGCCAGTCATCATCCAAAAAGTGCAAGTCATCTTAAAAAAAAAAATGCAAGTCATCTACCAAAAAAATGCCAGTCATCGACCAAAAAAATGCAAGTCATCTGCTAAAGAAATGCAACTTGCGAAAAATACGACATTTTTTTGTATATATAACATATAAATGCATATTAACTCAATGAGAATTATTAAATTTTTTAAGTTCATTCATAAAGCAATGTTTTTACTCATATAAAAAAAGTTGTATCTCCGGTGTCAAGTAAAGCTCGACCGTAAGGAAGCTCGTTTTGGAATCCTTGATACCGTGGCTATGGAGCCCACTAGGTCCAAGTCCATTTTTAACCGATTTTGACCGATTTATATAGAGCACATTTGTTTGCACGTATACGTATACAGCTCCGGTGCCTATATCTTCAGTTCCAAGAAAAGGTCGACCCTAAGAAAAACTGTTCTAGAATCCTTGATACCAAGGCTATCTAGTTCACTAGGTTCACTTTTCCTAGGGTTCCATTTTTGATCCGATTTTGTCGGGGTATATAGAGCAATTTTTCTTGGTATTTGCAGAAAACTATTAGTTTCGTCGCCTATAACGCCAATCCCAAGTAGCGCACGACAGTATTGAAACTAGTTTTGGAACTCTTTAAATTATGGCTATCCAGCCAACTAGGTCCATTTCCTCAGTGGGTGCATTTTTTATCCGATTTATATAGATTTTTTTTGTTAATTTAAAAAAGGTTAGCTTCATCGCCTACATCCTCGGTTTTGGCTATCCAATCACTAGCAATCCAACCCACTAGGTCCATTTTTAAGTTTTGTCGAATTCCGCCCAATTTATTCGGTAAAAATACTTGATTTTTCACCTTTATTATCTCCAATAACCAAATTGTTATTTTCATTTTTTTTATGTAAAATTCAAAGGTTTAACCATGTCATTCTTTTATTTTTTCCTCTAATTTATCACTATTTTTGTGTCAAATGCGTTAAATGAAATGTTCACTGAAACGAATGTTCGCTAAATTGGAAAACTACTGAATTTAATTTATATTTTATAGCCTAATTTAGCAAACTTTAGTCCCTTTTTTTTTATCAATTAATTGTTTAAATCTGCGACTATTTTACTTTTGCAGGAAAGCTGTTTTAAGCATGTTTCGAAAGGTATCGACTACTCAAAGAGATGAGACGACGCAAATTACAGGTAATTTTTTTTTTTGTGATTTAATATTTATTTATAATCATGAGCTGTAACATAGGCACAATATTATGTCCCTTATTGTACATCTCGTCTGTATGTTATTATCACAATAACTTATTGCTGTATTTATGAATCTGTTTAACAACAAAGGATGTTACCAAAAATAATACCAAGTTTAAAAATAAATGTAATCTATTCAACGAAAATTTACAGTTGTATGTATAAATGATGTTTTGTTTAGGTGTTTATATCTTTAAGTTTGGAAGATTGTTCGTTTGTGAGCCGAGTTGACAAAGCTGATAATTGTTTTGTGTTTGGTTGGGTTAGCAACCTATAACGACATCACAAAAGAGTAACGTAAATAGTTGATTTGCAAAAATCCAGGCGTACTCTGTAAATGTTATGGTTACAAAACTTCAGACAGAAAGTCACTGTTC
This sequence comes from Sarcophaga variegata, assembly GCA_932273835.1. NCBI lineage: Eukaryota > Metazoa > Arthropoda > Insecta > Diptera > Sarcophagidae > Sarcophaga > Sarcophaga variegata. The sequence continues at coordinate 69,043,650 of OW026362.1, forward strand.
GGTGTGTATGGTGTTTATATCTTGAAATTTTATAATCAATCAATTGATAATCAATCATCATGATATACATACATCCAGTGCACAATCCTTAGAAGAGCTCATCTGCGACTATAAATATATATTTCTGTACCGTAATCAATTATTTTGTCAGCAATAGAAATTAAATCGAAGACGATAAAATAAATAATTATCGCATAAAACTTTAAAATCTCCCACCTTGACATACTTTGCTTATTCTGCAATCTCTAACGAATCATCAAAATAATTCTATAATAATGAAGTATTACACAATTAAAGTCTAAAGCATTTTAGTACTGCTTTACGACAATTTTATTTACGCATCAATATATTTTAGCCTTGAATCTTAAACAATCTGTTTGTGTTTACAAAGTGAAGGGCTATGCAGTATTGTACATGTAGGAAGTAAGGCATACATAGCCTGAATAATGTTGCATACGGCATATGCATAATGTTAAACAAACAGTAATAAATGAAAAACAAAACAAACCATTTAAATAATAATAATAATGATAATGGAATTCTATTCCTAACACTTATTATGTATTCATGGATCAAATATGCCCAAAGGGTTGTTTTGTTTATTGTTGTATTCCTGAAATATATCGAAAATGCAGATGATATGATAGATGCATACAATTACGGGTATTTGCACTGCAAGTCAACATTTAACATTACCAAACAATTCAAGCATGATGCAGGTCTAGCATGACTCAAAAGTGGTGTAAGGGCTTTTAGTAACAATCACTTTAGCAAGTATTTTGGTAAAGTTAATATCTGTATATTAGGTCTTAAAAATTATGAAAATGGAACAAAATTTTTCAGAAGAAAAACTACATGTCGTATGACAGATTTTAAAACCCATTTGAATAAAAAAGAAGAAAACTTTCTGTGACAGTTTTATATTAGGAGTACTATTTTTATTTCTTTGCCACCATCATATTTTGAGCACAAGGATTAAGAACATTTTCAACACATCGAATACCATAAACACGAGATGGGAGGAATAAAAAGATTGTCAATAACTTTAATAGTTTTTAGAAACTGAATTTCATTTTATATGAACTGCAAACAACACTGCTAGTGTACTGAATTTAAAATTGTTAGAAATGTTAGTACATGCAGCTCATATCCTTTTCATTATAGACACTAAAATAAATTCTTTAATGCGCTGCTTATATGCATAAAACAAAGGGTAATTGAAATGAATTACAGTACTTACATATTACTTCGCATATAATCATTGAAATCAAAATATGCATTAGAGGACGATTATAAAAAATAGTTCATTGAAATAAAACGAATCATAGACACATCATTGCATTTAAAGGGTTAATTTCTATTAAATTTGGTTCACTGATTAATCGTTACCATTTAATTTTGAACTTTAAATTAAATTCAAGTGCTTATTGAGTTACAATGATTGTGTCTCGAGTGATGTATGAATTCTTCTTCTTTATACCCTTGAAGAGTAACCATTTTATGACAATGAATTTCACATTTTATTGAAAAAAAAAAGAAAAAATTACACCCCTTTTCAAGCAGAAATTGAAAACAAATAAATTTGTAATTCAAGGTCAACGTGTATATACATTTTAAGTAATATTTGTGTTTAAATGGCAAAAACATGAAAGAATACATTTTTAACAATTCACTGCATTTAATCCTTTAAACATTTTTAACATTTTCCTTTTCCTTCCTTAACCAATTTGAACTAATCTTGGTAATCATTTTCAATCATTCCTTTAAATTAGCAAGTGTAAACATTAAAGAAATAGAGGAAATGTCTTTAGAGCGGAATAATTTAATTTTCCTCCTTTTTCTGCTTTGTTATGTACATTAAATTGATACAATTTTAACAATGAAACTTCTAACCAAAAAGAAGAAAAAAATTCTAAGAAGATCGTATGAAATATAAGCGAAAGGACAAAGTAAAAATATTAATCCTGTGGAATTTTATTGGCCAGCATTATCAAAATTGTGGACAATCTAAAAGGTATCCATTTTAAGTTAATAGAAGTGACCTTTTTCTATGAACATACCATGAAACTATCGAATACAGCTTCTGTCTTTGACATATAGGGAAAGAGTCTCAAGTTCGGACGAAGGCATTTCAAGCTTAAGCCCTATATTACCGCCACCACGTATACTTGTTTAGGATATGGAATACCAAATGCCTTTTTATGTGTTACATCCACATTTTTGACATTTTTTGGAAAACAATAGAAAGTCTTTTGATTTAAGTTTAAACAAATTAAATTGCTTTCTTAAATGATGTACACTTTTATTTAAACAGAAAAATTTTAAGCAATTCTGTTGTTCTTGTTCTTTTTCTCTTCTCTTGTTCTTTTTTCTATTTGCATACTTCTGTTGAAGCCAAACGACAACATTTCTTAAATTTTCAAAGTCTCCAAACATTGGCCAGAGTTTTCCGAAGAAATGAAAAAAGGAACGAGAAGTAACACTCAACCGAAGATTTTAAAATTCTTTGGAAATGTTTTCATTTTTGTGGTTTATTTGTTTTTAAAAACTAAAGTTTAAAATGTCAGAAAATCATACGATATCGCTGTTTAAGAAAATTAACGTAGGCACATACAAAAATATATTGTATTTAAAATCTTTTCACGGTAGATTCGTTGTTGATTTCCTGTCATAATTACAGATGCATCAATACCCTGGTCTGAATTATAATTTATATACATATGCTTATATGTACATGCATGTTGTAATGTGTTGACATATTCGACGAGACCTCGTGATTCAATCTATCAGCAGATTTCTGGCAAAAACTCTGAGAGTAAAATAAAATTGCCATAAAAATTTCCATAAAATTCCGTCGTTAGGAGTCGACGTTATACTGTAGCTTCAACCGCTCATGGATGACAACGCAACAAGAGTAGTGTGAGAAGCTACACACAGTTACTAAAGTATACATACGGTTAACAAATTTTCAGAAATTTTTTAACCAATCCGTTTTCGTTGAAAATCTTTATAGTTTCCTCGATTTTAAGACGGTCTTTTGCATTGGTTAAAAAATTTCTGAAATTGAACTGAATTGTGGCCCTGCACAGGCCCACAAAAGTATACATCCGTTTAACAAATTTCTGAACCAATGCAAAAGACTGTCTTAAAATCGAAGAAAGATGTCAGACAATTATAAAGATTTTCAACGAAAACGGATTGGTTAAAAAATTTCTGAAATTTGTTAACCGTATGTATACTTTTGTGGCTGAGTGTAGGTTGTAATCCTGACTAAGGTTTGTTATGACCAATTAAGTAAGTAAATAATCCTACCATCGTATCTCATTTTATATCTTATGCCATGAGCAGGCACAATGGAAATTTTTGTGAATTTCTAGAAGCTGAGTTTTATTGTGATTTATGTTGAATTCAAGGCCTCACGATTTTTGTCCAGCATCATTGCAGCCTGCAATAGTTCGATACATAAACACTTTGCTTACATGGAAATATTGGTTGTACTTTATAAACTGTTGCAATTGAATGAATTTCATTAAAAAGAAAGTCAAACGTAAAACAATGTCATTGCGCAGTCTGGTAACTGATATAATCAGTATTTGAAATGCCATGCAATTCGCATGGCTTCGAGCGTCGACATCTGTTGCATGCTTCAATCGAATTTAAAACACACATTAGTTAAGAAGAATTTTTTTTTATTGAAAATAATTTAAAATTGTAATTGTGCATAGCATACAGGCAGAAAAAATAAAAAATTGCTGGAAAACTTCCAATACTTGATTCCAGCTATGACCATACCTAACTATACTTGAAATTCCGTTAAAATCAAAAAATTTCTATAGACTGGTGTAGGCTGGTCGCTCAACGTGTTGGCTTCCAAACCATATTGACGATTTTAATTTGTAAAATTATCCTTGACAACGGCTGGCAGAGATAAAGTTTCATGTAAAAACATTTTGATTGATGGTGGCTTTCATAATTTGTTTATACACACTTTAAACAACAATATGCGTAACATTAGTCATCCGTAGAGTCATAGGTATGGGAAAAATGAAGAGATACATTTTAAACGTTCAAACATACATATAAACTAACACGGGTTCTCATATGAATTGAAAAATAATAAATATCGATCATTGAGAACGTCAAAAAAAATGTGGAAAATTATAAATTAGAAAAATATAAAAACAACAAAAAAACGGGGTTTTTACCACAAAATTGCCAACCAATAAATTGTGTTCAAAAGCCATGACGAAGTGTATTTGTGTAGCACTTTAAAATAATTGAAATGTGTAGAGATTGCACTCCCTTTTTTCCATATTGAATTTCAAGCATGATTACATTCCGAACCTAAGGAACATAATAAGTGAGAAATGATGGTTTGTTTATTCGTTGGCCGTGAAGTGAGAGGTTTTAATTTCACTTTTGCTCTATACTTTTCTTTTTCAGGTTTTGTATTTTTCTTATTAATAATGTAAATTAAACGCGTCTATAGAACAAACTGAATAATCATTTATTTTAAGTTTGTCTTTTAAAAAATGTAAATATGGTATCAGTTTCTTGTCTTATTTACTTGAAACGTTCGTTAGCGAATATAGGTAACGGATAGGGGGAGTTAGAAGTAGAGAACTAGTGATAGACGGAAATTGTTTCAACACATAACAGGACCAGTGCATTACTCTCTATTCTAATGCCATTGGATAACTTTCAACTCTATTGACAGTGCATTACTCTCAACTCTATTGCCAGTGCATTACTCTCAGCTCTAGAGTCCTAGAGGCTTTTGTGGCACAAATAAATATGGACACACTCTAAGTTCAAGGAGGTTGATACAATTTATAATAAATTTGTTTAATTATGTTGTCATATTATTATAAATTATTGGTCAAATTAAGTTGAAACACTGAATTAACTTTTGAATTTTGTTATTAATTGTCTCTAAGGATATTAAACTTTTAAAAAAATATATGTATGTTTCTGTTATCCTTTTTATTAAAACTATTTTATTTTAATGCTCAAAAATAATAGAGAACATGCAACTTATTTATTTGTACACAAGTGCATATGAAACTATACAAGTTGCGTTTTATTTAGAACTAGAATTATTTTTCGTTACAATTAAATGTGAAATATTAGCTCTTTGAAACTGAAATTGAAATTCTTTGTAGATTATTTTTATGCACATAACAGATGCTTTTATAGGGTTGCATTATTGTTTTTCTTTTGTGTGCATCTGTATATTTAAGTTTATATTATTTTTTAAGTTAAATTAAATAAAATTTATGTAATTTTCTTTATCCAACTTAAAAAAATATTTCAAATATTTTCAATTTTTTACTTCTAGTGTCTGAATATTGCCGTAATAATAGTGGTGGCATTGGAGGAACCTGTAGTCTGAACTCTTCGTCAACACGACGAAGTTTGATGGATCAAAATTGCTGGAATGAAATCCACGAATTACAAAGTTTAAAATAAAAATTATTAGACTAAGATATTTAAAGAGATTTCGTTTCACCATGTCTAAAACAAGGGTTTTTAAATAAATTTTATGTATTAAAAAAAAAGGTATTCTTTTACGTTTATAGTGTGCATATATGTATGTCGTAATTGAAAATGAACTTCTATGCATATTATTTATAAATATAAACTTTGAGAAAAGTCAAAGCCTAACAAACAAAAACAAAAATTAAGATGATTAAAATGGTTTCACTAAGGTAATAGAAGAAAATTTACATTTTTTTTAGTGGAAAACGTTATACAAACAAAAACAATTCATTAATTTAAAGGTGAAATGATTCATAAGAAAAGAAAAAACAAAAACACATAATTAAAATTATAAATAGTTTTGAATTTACGTCAAAGACTTGATTACAAAAAAAAAGAAAAAAAAAACAGTACATATATTACATTTCACTGAAGAACTATTTTTGTAAATTAAGAATAAGAGTTTTAGTATATATTAAAATTTAAATAGTTTTAAACCCTCAATCAACACTTGGTAACATTTTAATTAACAAATAAATAAATAAATAAAATTACATTTTAAATATAGTTTATCAAACACATTCACTCTTTCGTAATTTTATTTGGAATACTACAATACTGCTGCACTGAAGGTTTGAACTAGAAGACGACATTAAATAAGATATCTATTGTTAGCTAAATGTTTTGACGAATTAATAAATTCTGTAATATGTAACTTTAAGTTAGACTATAAAATATTTAAAAGTGTTTCAATTATTTGGACAGATGCCTGGCAGAAAGTATACAATTTACTAGAATGAGTTCGCTTTCACATGAATGCAGTATAAATATATTTAAAATATAAAATAACAGCCTTGTACAATCGAGAATTGTATAAGAAAGTTAAATAAACTGAGCTCAAAAGACTCGGCACAAGACAGTCAAACATTAGAGAAACTACAAAAAGAAATTATTGAAGATGCAGCCATCACATGATTGTTAAACTGATCAATGTTCAATGTGCCGAAGTTAAATCATCACTAGCAATCAGTATAATTGCTGGAAATGACCGGGCCATGAATTGCGATAGGATAATTTGTTGCCAACTTTTATTCGATGATACAGAAGATATGAGGTTACAACAAGTATCGCAGCGCAGTTTATTGAAGTGTTTAAAGATATTGGTATTCCTGACAGAGCTTAAACAATTTAGTGGATATCTTATTGAAAAATTTTCAAAAAAAAAAAGAATTTAAAAGCGAGATTACTGTTACGTTTTTACTCTTAAACACGACTTATTTCTTATGAATTCAATGATTAAAATTTAAAATAAAATAAATTGTTAACTTTTAGTCGTTGTTGTTTAGTTAAATAAACCAATTAGTTAATTTAAAATTGACAAAACTCTTTTATTGATAGCACTGCGTTCTCAATTTTATTACGCGATCTATTTCATACACAATTTTTCTTTCTTAATTTATTCAATTATTTGTTTTTTAATATTGAAATTAAAATGGCTGTAAAAACATACCTTTTTCATTTTCTGAATGTAATGGACCCACACTGCCGAAGAAACGTTTATCCAATATTTGTAACAAAAGTAAAGCTGTGGAATGTACTTCAACACGTGGACAGCCAGTCATAAGAAGCGTAACAGTGATAACAGAAGTATAATGATCACAGGGATATTCTCTGAAAATTGTATAAAAAAGAATTTTATTTTCTAATCTAAAAGAATCATAAAATTAAAATTAACTTAAAAAATTTTATATTATCATGATTTATTTAATTACTATGCAACTCAGACAACTAACCAACTGGATCTAGGTAAGCAAACATAACAGAATAGAAAACTACTGAGACTAATACTTAGGAGATGTAGCCTATACATGTAATTCATTGTGTTGGAATACAGAAATGGGAGTTATTAGATTGTAGTAGAAAGAGGGAGTAGGAGTAAAATGAGATGTTGTCCTGAAAGCTATGACGTAAATATATTATGAATTTTAAAATAATAAATGTTATATACAAGTTGTCTGGTAGGTAGTGTGTTGGCTTATTAGATGTGAGTCGTCGGTTCAAACCCCAGGTCAGGCATCACCAACTGAACGAAATATGTAAAAATAATTCTTCGGTGACTTCCTCTCAGCAGATTTCTGGCAAAAACTCTGAGAGTAAATAAATAAAATTGCCATGAAAAGTTTCTCAAAAATCTGTCGTTCGGAGTCGACTTTAAACTGTAGATCCCGCCACTCATGTAACACACACAACATAAGTGGTGTGAGAAACTAGGTCCATAATCCTGACTGAAGGGTTGTAATGACCAATTATGTAAAGGGTGTTTTTTATAGAGGTATAGAACTTTAAGTTGCAATAAAACAACGATGGATTATTCGATTGACATGAATTTTATTTATCCGAAAGATAATCTTGTGGCATTACATTTTAAATATGATTTCTGGCGTATGACCGCCACGGCTGGCGCGGATGTAGTCCAATCTGGACGTCCAATTTTCGATGACTTTTTCCAACATTTGTGGCCGTATATCGGCAATAATACGGCGAATGTTGTCTTCCAAATGGTCAAGCGTTTGTGGCTTTACCGCATAGACCAATGACTTTACATAGCCCCACAGAAAGTAGTCTAGCGGTGTTAAATCACAAGATCTTGGAGGCCAATTCACAGGTCCAAAACGTGAAATTAGGCGGTCACCAAACGTGTCTTTCAATAAATCTATTGTGGCACGAGCTGTGTGACATGTTGCGCCGTCTTGTTGAAACCACATCTCTTGGACATCATGGTTATTCAATTCAGGAATGAAAAAGTTAGTAATCATGGCTCTATACCGATCACCATTGACTGTAACGTTCTGGCCACCATCGTTTTTGAAAAGGTACGGACCAATGATTCCACCAGCCCATAAAGCGCACCAAACAGTCAGTTTTTCTGGATGTAACGGTGTTTCCACATACACTTGAGGATTACCTTCACTCCAAATGCGGCAGTTTTGTTTGTTGACGTAGCCATTCAACCAGAAGTGTGCTTCATCGCTAAACAAAATTCACTTATGAAAATCGGGATAAAATGGACGTAGTGCGCGATACGTTTTCCGCACAGAACCATTATTTTCGAAATAGAATTGCACTATTTGCAAGCGTTGTTCAGACGTGAGTCTATTCATGATGAAATGCCAAACCAAACTGAGAATAAATCACTTGACAGCTGTTAAATAGGTCGCCATATTGAAAAGTAATGCCAACTTAAAGTTCTATATCTCTATATAAAGGGTGATATATATGTACATATTTATGGTGTGTGTGCTACATAATCAATAGGATTTGAGTCGTAAAAATGGTAGGCGGGTGGTGAGAACAAATCTAGTGAAGCCCCAATATGGACACCAATTTGATTGCTACTAAAGCAATAACGTCAGTCTTGATATTGCATCATACATCATGCAATATCTAGGTGTTATAAGCAGGGATTCCCAGAAGGCGTATGCAGCATTATAGTCGCCTGCTGCTAGAAATCGTAATCCTAGAGACTTGTAAAACGTAAAATAATTTTCCTTCTTTATCAAACACCTAGGAGGAGAGTAAAGCGGAGATAAAATAAATATTTGCTAAAAGTCCTCAATGCAGATGTTGTATGTTAAATCACCTTACCCATATTAAAAACCAGTTAACATACAAAACCAAAGACTACAGGATATCATATATCCACACATCACCACCTGTGACATTTTCATTATTTTTAAATTACACTACGTTAAAAGTCAATCAATTCTTTAAACAATAGATTGAGTTATTGTAAACTGCAATATTTGCAAGCAAATAATCTTATTTTCTGTTTTTAAAAATCTAGCAATGAAAATATAAAACAAATAAAAAGTAATCACATTCTAAAATTAAAGAATTCTTTGGAAATATATTTAAGAAAACATATCAGCATACATAAGGTGCTTTCGTGTTAGTGTAATATTCCTTGTTCTTTTCATTCGAAAAGAGTGTGTAAAATAATTATAAATTATAAAAGCAATAAAAGTATTTCAAAACTAAAAATATAAACCCATTTAAAGCTTATGAAGCAAAATGCTGAGCATCATGTGAAGTCGACATACAGTACTAAAGAAAAGTTAACTGGCCAAAAAAGTAAATAAAATAATCTAAAGCCCTAGTTAGATTTGTTATATTAGTTTTATTGAGGTTAAAAATACACAATTTTATGTAATATAAATTCTCAAGAATATTGAATAAAGGTTAATTATTATTCGCCATAGAGCGGAACAGATACCAGGTTCGATTATAAGGTGCATGGATAAGAATCTTCAAATAAAGTTGAGTCCAAAGTCAATGAGCGTTGTCCTAATAGTGCAGAATTGCCCTTCTATTGAACGAAATTTATCGCTAATAGGCGATTGTTGCCTTTACGCGGTCTAATTTTTTGACAATATAACTGCGAGTATGGAGTATAACTTAGTAGCTCGCTGCCAATCATTGTCAACAAAAAGCAAATCAAATACTTTCAACACTTCAATCCAGACTTAAATCGACGTAGGGTACATCAACGTTGAACTAAGAGATTTAGGTTCGTCTGAGACTATACATTGTACTCCTCCAAACTTATTTAAGCGGTTGCAAATGATTTTTTATGCAACTTTTAAAATTTGGGCAAAGTAATTTCAAGACTTTCAGACTTCTGTATTTTATTAACATTTTCGAAAATTGCTGTAGCACCAGGACTATATAAATCCAATGCATATTTAAGAAATGGATTAGTGAATAAGGCTTACTAGACGAGAACTCGAAGTTCAAATCTCAGTTCTGAAATCTTGCCTTGGGCAAATTTTTGGAGAATATCGAATTTGACATATACATATATGTTATATTGTGCGTTTCGCCGCTCATGGATTTGGGCACACAAGACACATAGGTTTGAGTCTAGGGGTATGCATGTACATCAACCATATCTTTATGGTTTATTTATTTGATTTAAATAAAATAAGTTATACGTACAAAACTTTATACACTTTTTCATATTTGACATTTATTATATCTGCCGCCGTAGTCTAGTAGATAGTGTGCCGGCTTATTAGACGCAAGGCCACGGTTCAAACCCCAGGTCAGACATCATGACCATGAAAAGTTTCTCAAAAATCTGTCGTACAAAGTCGACTTCAAACTGTAGGTCCCGCCTCTAATGTATAAAATTAACACACACAACATGAGTGGTGTGAGAAGCTAGGCTGTAATCCTGACTGAAGGGTTGTAATTGCCAATTATGTATGTATGTATATCTGCAATACTAGAACGAGATGCCAACAGAATTCCGATAACAAATAAATTGAAAAAATTATTTTAATTATAGAAAATACAAAATACAACCCCCCATTCCTTGTTAATTTTTTACCTTCATTTTCACTAACGACCTTAACTTATGCTTTCTATGCGATTGTAGTTGAAAAATCGATTCTACAATTTTTTATCACACTGTACACTTTGTGTTCATGGCAAGTGATAATAAAAGTAAAATATGTGTATTTATAAATGGTACACTACTAATCTGTATTTTCAATGTTAATGATAATTTGCACATAATAAAGCAATTTTCTTCCTTGTATTCATTTTATTTTATGAATTTAATAAAAATACAATGAAAACAATGAAAACAATGAAAAAAATCAATAATTCTTTCAAATTAAAGTATGTACATGTTTTTTTTTTTTTGATATTTATTATTTATGGGATTATTAGGAAACTGCAATATAAAATAAACACTTTTGTTTTATCGAAAAATAATAAAATATTCCCAAAAGAATTATTCTAACGAAGTGTACGATGATATTTATCTGTTTGATTTTTAAATTTATGATGTACAAAATGCATTTTGCACGTAATAGCAGGAGTAGTCGGGCTTAATGTTAGTGATCTACATGCTCTAGATCAATAATATTGAGCAAGAACACTACAATCTTCCAGAAGGAACTTTACGCAATACTGCATAGGATTAAAATCCTATTCGAAAGAGGACATATACAAATATGTATGTAAGAATAAAATTACTCTCAGGCATTCAGACTGTCCTCAGCAGTAACAAATTTATGTATCACTGGAGTGTCTCAACATGTTGTACAACCTGTTTATTCAAAAGTAACTTTCTTCGATATGGATGGATCGATATGAAGGGCACCCAGGAAATGCAATAGCGGACGTACCTATATGCCAAAAGAGCGGTTAAGGGTACCTTCACTGATACCATTTCATATTTAACCATTAACAGAAAGAAGTCTTCTGAAAGGTGAGAAATATTCTAAAATTCAAATCAAAATCCCAATTTTTTTTAGAAAAGCTTAACTAACAACTGTCACCATTTTATTTTGTAGGCATTGAAAACGATTCTTTAATGAACTGATTACTAAATTTATAAATATCGTCTTTGAAACGAAATTTTGTTTCATTTCTAAAACTATGACTTACTTTAAAAATTAAATTAAAAATTGTTTAAATTTAATCACAAAATTTCCAAATTCTACGAAAAATTTATAATTAACTTACCTGGCACTAAATATGGAGGCCAAAGCTAAGAAACAAGCATCTGCTTCTCTTGGTGTCGATGTATAACAACGATCGATGACCCATTCTAATAATTGGCCCATATCAGGATTTGATTCTAAAAGTAAAACTACAGTATCACGTGCCAATTGATAAATCTACAATAAAACACAAATAAAAAAAGAAAGAAATAAACTTAAAATAAATTCTGTAAAACAACTGTCAATACGTATTCTACGAAAAACTCATACACACGCACCTTTTCATCTTTTGATGTTAAAAGCATGTCAAGCCATTTATAAATGATACCATCATCCGATAAATATGGTGTGTAAAAAACATGACCACAACATAAAAGAGCAGACATGGCCTGGAAAATAAATAAATATAACGATTAAAAGATGTGTTAATAATATCATTCTGGTCAGTCAGTTTAAGAAACCTACTTGTAAAGCACTAAACTGTAATTTTTCCTCTTCAACACTCTGGCCAATCTGTGATGCGATGCCCAAGGGCTTGGAGAATGTACCACACCAAGTTGCAAATAAATTGAAGAGATTTCGCTTTAAGTCACGTGTCAATAATGTAGCACACGATTCCACTGTATAGAGAGAAAGTGCAAAACCAAACGAAAATACAATGTAAAGGAAACGAATCGATATGATACACTTGTAGATTACAATAATAATGACGATGGTAAGGTCAAAAGTAGAATAACAGGCAACAAAAGTCAATCATGATAGTATTATGAAATATGGAGATGAAAGTGAAAAGTGTTGACTTTTGTTGCTCGATAGAATATTATGAAATCAATATCAATTTGCATTTACATTAGTAGCAATAATAAGAATTATTCTAATGAAATCTTTTATAGAGGAGATCAAATAATTGACTTACATGAAAAGTTCTTTATCACTTTCCGTATAAAATTACAAAAATGAGCCTTGACTTCACGTATGCTGATGTTATCCTTATCCGTTTCGGCAATCAAATACTGCATGGCACCATCGATGTATTCTACAAATGTCGGATGCAAAGACATTGTATCACGTTCCAGAACACAAGTGCTAAATATTATCAAAGTTAAAACAAACATATGAAAACAGTAAGTAAGAAGAGAAATAATAAAGTTATAAATTCAAATGTTGACACAAAAAATAATAACCTAATTCAACTGAGGAAAAACAAAAAAAAAAACATTTGTGGTGTTTCCCTTTGAGTTGCTGCTGGTGTCAACATGAACATGAAATATTTAATTAAGATTTTAAGAAAACAAAAAGGTCATCATCATTATAATTTTATTATTTACTTTAATATTTAATATTTTAAGAAGATCATACGAATGAAGGCTCATGGCTTTATTATTCTTTCCAAGAAAATAAAAAATGCATAAAAAGCGAAAAACACATGTATTGTTTTAACATTAAGTAAAGCAAAATTTTACATTCTTATATATTATGTGTGCCACGTGAGTATGAACGCTACTGGCAGTCAATTATGATTATGGATTAAAATTATAGACTTCTTCAAAAGGGGTTGGTTTTAAGCCTTTTATACAGTGTTTATGATTTTTAGAATTATGTTGACATTTTTAACAATTGGCCTTTCAGAACGCGATGAAACTTTTACAACAAAATACCTTGAGAAACAAGTTTGGTAAGCAATTGATCTTCAGTTTTGGAGAAGTTGGAGTTCCCGAATTTGAAAAAGTAAATAACAGACATTTATTTATGGCCCCAAATAAATATTTCATTCACTTTTGCAAAGCTTTTGTGTTTTTTTTTGTGAAATTTAGTAGGTAGTGTGCCAATCTATCTGTATGATGGTTATGAGTTCGACTAGTTGAAAAGTTTCAATACAAAAAAAGTAACTTATAAATTATTATTTAAATCCCTTATACTAGACATTTACTCATAACCTTTTTTGTTATCATATTGTCTTTAATATGATAAATGTTTCTTCGCTATGAATTTAAAATTAACAAAGAAAATTATAATTCCATTATCTCTTTAGCTTTTAGTGCCTTCTAGCATCAATATTCATGGTGTTTTTTAGAATTAAGCCGATAACTAAGTAACAGAATATTTAATAATTTTCTTTTGCTTTTCTATTTACTTACCTGACACCAAATGTGCCATTTTCAGCAATTTTTTCCAGCACCCTTACCAATTGCAAACGTAGGGCATCACGTCTTCTACGTCTTCGCATGTTCTCTTGTTTCCTGTCAACAGCTTCACGTATGTAGACGACTAATTCCTCCATCAAGTCTCTGTAAAATAAAACAATGAAAACAAAAAGAAAAATTGTAAATCACTTCTTAATAATTTATACAAAATTTAAGTGTTACAAAAACAAAATCGTAAAATTTTAATTTTTGTTTTTTTACAATCCGTTTATATAAGTACAGGGGTTAACTGCTAGAAATTTGCCTACAGGACTAGATACAATTCTGGAATACCAAACATCTTACAATATGAATAAAGTGAAATTTGTTTTACTCAATACGTTAAGTGCTCGTATATGATATATTCCAAACTCGTTTACAATTACAAAGTTTCTACATTTGTTTTTAATTGTGCGAGTATGTGAATATGATATTAAAATATAAATAAGAATATGTAAATAAGTTTAGGCCTGACTGCGTCTGATTATCATACACAATACAATAACGTACTGAATAAAATACAATGCAATAATGTAGAGATAAAATATTACTGCGAAACTTATTAGATGCAAACAGTTTTAAAATTTTATTTTTTTTTTTATATAAAAACCCATATACTAATGGTCATGAGGGCCTGTTTTCACTAAATTTCTGAAAATTACGGATCCCAAAAAATAATAAACCCTCTAGATCGAATGGTAAGGTACCATAACTGATTCTTCGACTCTCGCTCTAAATACCAGTTATTTTTTCAACAATTATTATTACATTATTAGAATAACGTTCATTACGATTTACTTTTTTTCTTCCAATTTTATATTCTACTTATTTTTTATATCCTTCTTATTTTTTATTCTTCCTATTTTATATTCCTTTAATATTTTTCATTTTTAAAGCGTTAGTGTTTTAAAGAATTATCAATTTATAAAAAAGTTTAATAAATCTCTCACTATACGCTATTTTTTTTCTCTATAGAACGGTTTAGAAGCACGGATGTCATCCACACACGTATTATAAAGAAAAGAAAAAACGAAATAAGTTAAACATTAAAAGATAAATCAAGTCAATTCCAATACCAGGAATATAAAAGTAAAATATACTGGAGTAGACAAAGTCGATACATGATGACATGAAAGCGTACATACGTCGCAGAACATAATCTTTTTTAGATTAGATAATCTAGAGTTTCTCAACGATCGAATAAACCGAATAAGTAGTTCATGTAGTCGTTTAAAGTTAAACAAAAGTTTCCAATTTCCTATTAACGAATAAAAACTATTATTCAAATAGAAAGTAATAGTGTTGAAGTAGTCTGTAAAATTTAGAATTCTTCACAATCTTTTACATTTAGGTAAGACAAATACGAAACTCATTATCGGGACAGGATAGGAAAAAATTAAACAATTGTTACCATCGTGGATTATTACATTGAACTGGATTTAATGATTAAGGATTAAGGATTAAGACCTAGTTTCTCACACCACTTATGTTGTGTGTGTTAATTTTATACATGAGTGGTGGGCCCTACAGTTTAAAGTCGACTCCGAAAGACAGATATTTGAGAAACTTTTCATGGCAATTTTATTTACTCTCAGAGTTTTTGCCAGAAATCTTCTGAGAGGAAGTCGCTGAAGAAATACTTTTTGTGTTTTGTTTTGATGTCTGGCCTGGGGCTCGAACCCTGGCTTTACGTCTAATAAGCCAACACACTACCTACTAGACCACGGGGACTTAACAACAACTACTTAATTAGATTATGGCATAATCAGAAGTAGCCTGTCATATATTTGCAGAATCTTGAAAGGAATTCTTCAATAAGAAGGTTTTTAAGCCAAACTGTTAATTTTTTATAGTATTTCAACCCCACTCCAGGTAGAAGACTTTAAAAACAGGGAGCAGTCCATGACAATACCTTAACAAAAATGATACAGTTCAACTTCTGAAATTCTCTAAATTTCCGCAGGCCTATAAAGATAATACAACCCATGCGAGGAATGATTTTAAAAGAAGGCATATCCCGAGATCACAGTTTCGATTGCGTATAATAGATTTCGGTTTTTTCGCTAATAATCTAACATATCGGTAAGAGACTGTGTTCACAAAATAGTGCTCATCTATAACAATAGAACATGTCAAGATAAAGAGATGAAGTACACACAGTTACTAAAGTATACATACGGTTAAAAAATTTCAGAAATTTTTTAACTAATCCGTTTTCGTTGAAAATCTTTATAGTTTCCTTGATGTTAAGACGGTCTTTTGCATTGGTTATAAAAAATCTGAAATTGAACTGAATTGTGGCCCTGCACAGGCCCACAAAGGTATGCATCCGATTTACAAATTTCACAAATTTCTGAAGCAATGCAAAAGACCGTCTTAAAATCGAAGAAATATGTCAGAAAATTATAAAGATTTTCAACGAAAACGGATTAGTTAAAAAAATTCTGAAATTTGTTAACTTTTGTGGGCCTGTGAAAGAAGAAAGTTAAAAAATTTGTTATCCGTATGTATACTTTTGTGGCTGAGTGTATACTGTTAATCAAATCAAAAAGTAGCTTACGTAAACTGCAGGAGATTTCACACGAAATTAGAGAGGATGGTCCTCATTCTAATTACTCTGATTTGATACAAACTTACATTTCTTCTTTCTGTTTAAATATAACGTTTACATCTTATGTCCCTAATTCCTCAATTACCACAAAAAGAATTATGCCTGGTTTGGGTAACCGGAATCGTATTATTTTTTCAATTGGGGAATTTATTAATCTGAATTTCGAATTGTATAAAGTCTTCGTACTATAACCGTAAGAAAAACCATACTATTCTTGAACAAGGTTACACAAAAAAAAATTAATGATTAATGTAATGAGTTTCCGTCTATGAATCAATGGACGTCTAGGATTGACTATTAATCGAGTAATATGAAAAACTCAATTTTAAAATATAAATTAAAACCCTATGAATTTGTCTGCTTGTGCATATTCTACTAAACAATTTCTCTAACTCATGATGAAAACAGCAAATTTTATAGCAGAATAATTAAATTGAATGTGTTCTAACGGTGTTCTAACGTCTAACGTATTTCTTAAATTTTAAAGATGCTTTAACGTACAAATAAAATTTGTCCAATTTTTCTAATGACTATTTTCTAAAACCATTCTTTTACTTATCAATTTTGGAATTCAGCATAAAACCATTTAAACCATTAAACTAATTTAAAAGTGGGTAAAACTTATATCAAATTCTGTATCCATACTGCGAAACTCTCCAAAGTTTACAAAAGAAAAATTTGTTTACATTTCAATGAAATTACTAACAAATCCGTACGTTTAATTTACCTGACACTTTAATTATAAACCAGAATGCAAAAATTTCAATGGACAACACATTTAACAAAAACATTGTCCATAATTGGACACATACACACATTCGTTTTTCTTGGTCACATCAAAACATGAAAACATATACAATCAAATTCCCTTGGAACTAATTTTTTTCTGTCATAAAATCCTCTTAATCAAAACTGGGGACAGAGAGCACAGGTTTGTTAAAGAATTTGTTACACGCATATAACATACATACATACATAATTGGCCATTACAACCCTTCAGTCAGAATTACGACCTAGTTTCTCACACCACTCATGTTGTGTGTGCTAATTTTATACATGAGTACGGCAGCTACAGTTTAAAGACGACTCCGAACGACAGATTTTTGAGAAACTTTTCATGGCAATTTTATTTATTTACTCTCAGAGTTTTTGCCAGAAATCTGCTGAGACGAAGTCGGCGAAGAAATATTTTTTCATATTTCGTTTTGATGTCTGACGTGGTGTTTGAACCGTGGCCTTACGTCTAATAAGCCATGCATATAAGCCTATTACTATTTTACATTACATTGCATTATTATATATAACGGGTGATTTTTTAGCTATTACCTTTTTGGCAACACTGGTTTAAACAGCTCACGCACGTTTCGTGTTTTGTTTCACTGCCAAACATCTTCAGTTTGGTTTATAATTTAACCATGAATAGTCTTACAAACTAACAACGCTTGCAAATCATTGAATTTTATTATCAAAATGGGCTCTTGGAAAGATGGCCGAAGATCCACTTCTTTATCGAAAAATTGTGTTCAGCGACGATGCTCATTTTTGGCTCAATGGATACGTAAATAAGAAGTATTGTCGATTTTGGAGTGAAGATCAGCCAGAAGTTACCAATGCATCCAGAAAAAGTCACAGTTTGGTGCGGTTTATGGGCTGGTGGCATTATTGGACCGTACTTCTTCAAAGATGCTGCGAATCGTAACGTAACTGTGAATGGTGAGCGCTGCCGTGAGATGATATCCAACTTTTTTTTGCCCAAAATGCAAGAGCTTGACTTGCATGACATGTGGTTTCAACAAGACGGTGCCACATGCCACACAGCACGCGTAACAATGCACTTATTGAGAGGCGAGTTCGGTGAACATTTTATTTCACGTTCGGGACCGTTAAATGGCCGCCTAGATCGCGGGTTGGATGCCTTTAGACTATTTTTGTGGGGCTATGTTAAGGCTCATGTCTATACTGACAAGACCGCTTCAATTGAAGCATTGGAAGACAACATTGAAGCATTTGTTCGTGAGATACCGGCCGAAATGTTGGAAAGAGTATGCCAAAATTGGACTAAGCGGATGGACCATTTGAGGCGTAGTCGCGGTCAACATTTGCATGAAATAATCTTCAAACATTAAACTATATGGACCGTACTATCGATTCAAATAAAGATTTGTTTTTTTTTTAAACATTTTCCTATAGCTCTTAAAAAATCACCCATTATTATAGTAAAATTTACTTATTACAACAAATTGTTAACAGTCAATGTGTATGTGAAATAATAGAGAAATTTGCTTCTTATTGTTTATAATAATGATTGTTATGCAGCGAAATTTCAAAAACTTTTTTTGATATTAAACCAAAACGAAAAAGAAACTAATTATGCATTTGTAACTAAAGATTTTTAATAGTTTTTATTGTGGTTAATTAAAAATAAATGTGATTTCATCAATCTGCAAGTAGCTTATTTTTCTTTTACAATTGATCAAAAATGCATGCAAAACGAAAAAAAAGATTATTTAAAAAAATATTGCTTGATGCTGTACGCGTGTAACACATACATACATATGTATATTTTATGTTACAAAAAAATTAAATACAAACGCTTTTTTGCCAATAAAAATATGAAAGAAATCCCCATTACAATTCAATGCACAAAAGAAGTAGCCTGGTTTTTTCTACGTGATACGGAAAGAACACAAATTTAATCGCAAAAAACCATTTTCTATGGAGCTATAGAAAATCGTTCCATAGTTTGTATTTAAAAATAAACTCGAACTTGAGCGACCCTGTATGTTTTCATAAGAATTATTAATTATATATCTGCTTAACAACTTACTTGAGAGCATCATGATTTATCATTCCCAATGCATTAACAGCAGCATCACGTACATCAGCCACTTCACAGCGTAATAAGGGTACAACCAATTTATATAGAGCCTGAGGTGAAGCCGTACCCAAAGCGGATTTATCGCTACGATCAGCATTTAAAGAATCTGGTGATGAACTAGAAAAAGTAAAATTGAAATATTAAAATGTTTTATTAGTTTAGTTTATATTCATTTTATGTTTTCTTTTTTTCTATCAAAAGAATTATAATTAAAACAAATTCATAAAACTAAAGAATAAATTATTAAAAAGTCTAAATAAAAACATAATTTCATTACGACAACTAACTAAAATCTCTTAAACCTATTAAATAAAATAATAATAAAAACATACATATTTTTTGTTTTTGTTAAACTAAAACTTTAACTATCAATATATTTAATTTAAAAATTGCTTTCCTCATTCTCATCCTAAAAATTGCTTCACATAAAAATCATTTAAATTGGCCAGGACAAACTACATTCTCAAAAAACTTTAATAAGTTCATATCAAAAAAAAAGAAAATAAATTAAATTAAATTAAACTTTAAAAACTAATCTATTTCAGGATTAATTAAAACAACACAATTCCTTATATAAACAATTCGCTGTTTTCTTATAACTGAGTATGGGTTTTGTCCAGCGTAAATCGAACAAATAAAGCAATAGATTTTTAAAAATATTGTAGATATTTAATTATACGATAGCGATTACAAAATTCATTGGCCCAACAAAGGAAATTCAATAAATTTGGAAAAGAGTAGGAAAAAAACTAGAACTGACTTGCTTCTAACTTCATATTCGTTGTTGACAAATCTTATACCATTTTTCCAATTTTTAGCAGAAATAATACAAGGTAGCTAAATCTGGTGAAAAAGAAGTTTATTAAAGCATTTTGAACTTTAATTAGGATTACCACTTAGCTTCTCACATCACTAATGTTGTATGTGTTAGTTATAACCATGAGTGGCGAGACCTACATTTTAATGTCGAGTCTGGACGACAGGTTCCGTTTTAAAATAAAAAATATTTCCCTCTTTAGACCCAATTCTTCCAGTCAAGCCTACTTCTCTGACTGTTCCTTTGCTACAGGTATTAAGTGAA
The DNA here is from genome assembly GCA_932273835.1 of Sarcophaga variegata. Taxonomy (NCBI): domain Eukaryota; kingdom Metazoa; phylum Arthropoda; class Insecta; order Diptera; family Sarcophagidae; genus Sarcophaga; species Sarcophaga variegata. The sequence goes on from OW026362.1 coordinate 69,064,393, forward strand.
TGTTCGATGTTTCCTCAATAGCTACGAATCATTGCAAAAATACGCCCTTCATGTGGGGTAAAACCGTCAAACACTCTATTAAAACATGCACACCATGCTGTTGTAAACAAGGCAAACAATCATCTTGAGTAGCTTTTTCATTTCCAAAATTATAGGTTAATATGCGATTTATAAAATATTCTAGGTAGAGGATTTTGTAAGTCTGTAAGTCAAAATAACGCCTACTATTAAGTTATTCTAATGGAGACAGAGGTAAACTATTGTTGGCAATAGTAACACTGGCTGTGGTAATTTTAACAAATGTTTATCAGCTTAGGAACTGTTTGTTAACAAAGAAATAATGGCTTTAATTGGGAAAACGTTAATTACCTTACAATCAAATCTTAAACATAAATACTTTTTAAACAAATTAAATTCTATACTTCAGCAGCAAAATATTACATTCAAATGTAATTAAATTAAAATAAATGAACAAAAAAAACGACAACAAAAAAGAACATAAAGCAGGAATATTACAATGTTCGAAATAAAGGACATACTCATACAATGCTTGTTTTAAACATAAAAAAATATTAAAAGACATGTACAGGCTGACAGAAAACAAATGCCACAAGTTGAATATCATATAATATCTCATTTATTTTTAAAAAATATGTAAAAAATTTTAAGTTTTCATTTTGCATAGTTAGAAAAATCACATACAGACTAGTTGTGTATAAATTTCTTCGATAACTTGTGGTCTTTTTTGTAAATAACGACAATATGCTTCTTTCATAAAAACCGTAGTTCTTGTTGATAAAAGGCTGATTTCCGTAAGTTTCTATAGAGGTAAATTCTTTGCAATAAAATTAATCACCATAAACAAGTCACTTGGCGCCAGGTACGAATTATAAGCTGAATGCATTCGATCCTAATCAACAGATGACTCGCATATGTGTATCGATAGACAGCAATTCGATTGTATTAAATAAAATATCGATATACCTTTTTGGTAAAGACTGACTTATTTATTTATTTGTATATTAATTACAATACAATTACAAATTATTTTATAATTATATACGAGCTGAGTAATTTTGACCATATGCTCGGCGTAGTGTCACAGACCAGGGTCTCTGATGGGAATCGAACCCACGACCCTCACGCTAATGGCACACTAACCACTAGACTACCAGGGCACCCATATACATATATCGATTTAAAAGAGAAGAAAGAAACAAAAAATTTAGAAAGAGACCAACGGAAAGAATATTATTTTCGGCCATGACAACATCAAGGCAGCCATTTGAATGAAATTATTTTCCATTATTAACCGGAAGGATTGTACTTTCAAATAAAAAAGAAATTTGAGAAAATATTCAGTAGTTATTTTTAAAGCATTTTCAAAAAAAAAGTTATTTGGCGGACCCTTTACCCTCTTAAAATTGTTTGCACTTGGTTAGACGATTATTGGGGTTACCATTAAGTAAGAATTGGAAAACAAAACAAAATTAAACAAACAGTTAGAAAATGTTAGTACAACAAAGTATACCAAGACCCGTTTTGAAACGATTTCAATAGTAAAATACGGCTATTTTTCCATGTGCAGTCGTATTTCGTATTTTGTTTGATAATTAATTAATTGTTAAATGAATTGCTTAATTCTTTTGAGTCTAGCGAGTAAATAAAAGAACAGAAATCTGGCCTCATTGGTAGCAGATGCTAATCTGACAATTCTTGCATAATTAAATACCCGGATGAAATTATTCCATTCGATATTGAACGAAATTTCTAAGAAATCAAATTTTCAATTCCATAGAATTTGTGATCCCATATACTTATGTTTAACATCTTTGAGCCTGTTTGTGACACAATTTTAATTTTAAAAGGCGAGTGCAAAATTACTAGTTTGTGATTGCACAAGCGGTTAGTAAAAGTGTGGTTTCATTTTAAATTAAAACTTTCAAAGCAAATGTTTTAAAATAAAATTACTCTGTATCCGTAGGTGCTTGATGTCTCGACTGTTAAACGGTTGAAAATGTTTTTTATTATTTTTATATTTTTCATACTTTGTATCACTTTTGATCTAACAACCTAATAATTTATTTATTTTTAATAAATTTTCTATCTAACTTGCGGTTAATGATAAGTTAATGTTAATGTTTGTTGTCCGCTTTGTACATGCCTTTTAAGCCATCTACTTAATTTAACTTAAAATATTATATCACACAACTTTTACTAAATTTTATGCCATTCTTTAAACTGTAGTATTTATTGCAGGGATTAAGTTTTCATTTAAATTATATTTTATGTTTTTTGATTTGTTTTCATTTTTATTTAAACATGTAAATTTATTTAATTTGTTTCTTTTTTTTATTTCAAATTATTTTTGTTTTTTTTATTAATTTTGTTGATAAGTTTCTTTATATCTTTACCCTAAACGTTTTTGTCGCGCCTCTTTGCGACCGTAGGACAGCGGCAAAGTGAATCGGGTTACAATCCCTTCAGGTCCAAATACATTTGAAGGTATATTGTCCAAAGAATCGGATAGAGAACGAGAATCCGATTGATCTTGTAAACTAAAAATTGTATTCGAAAATTAAATTTTACCAACAAACAAACAAAATTATAAACAGAAGTTCTTAAAAGAAATTTTAATACATAAACAAAACACAAATTAATTGAACAAAAACAAGAGTGTGGTATATGAAGAGAATTTCAAACTGAGAATACTGAATGAGACGCGAACTAAATAAAGAAACGTTAAAATTATGAATTTTGAACTTTGAACTTTGAAATTTGCATTGAAATGGGTGAGAATTGAATTGAACGAATGCTAATGGTAAAGAAATAAACATAGAAAAGTGGGAAATCATATACAATTTTAGTTTACAGACTTTAAAAGAATCGTTTGAATATTTTTTTTTAGTTTCGAAAACAAATACCCCATAAAATGATAATAAATTTGTGAATCCATGAAAAGATGTAGGTTTTTTTGTAATTGTAGCACAAATTATACAATTATACAACACGGTATATTATTGTTATTTGTATACCCTGCGCCACCATCATAATTGGTGGAAATATGTTGTTTTTCTAACATTCAAAAGGTTAATTATGATTATTGAGTATTAAAATGGACAACAAGGTTGAAGATGTAAACTCTAGGGGAGATGTACAAAAATAATGTAAATCATTTAAATTTAATTAATTAAACATACATTTTTGTACAATACAATACATACAATACAAATACAATTATTAATATCAATAATAATGAAATAGTTTCTATGTTAAATAAATATTTCTGCTGTATACGTTAGTTATTCATAATTATTTATAATAAATTGTTTAAATAATTAACAATTGTGAAATACAACACGATTACATCGGCACCAATAAAATTAATGATGATGTTGATGAGACAGCTTGTCAAAGGGAAGTATTTTCTTTTTTTTTTTTGCTAACATATCAAACATTTTTTTAAAATTATTTCTTTATTCAGATTTTGTTTCAATATAATTAATAAAATAATTTATAGTTAATATTATTATTACATATTTACAATGGGCTTAAACCGGCTGCGATATCAATAAATATCGATTAACGATATCTCTTCCTATAAATAACCGCCCCCCATACGAAGTGTTAGAAAATGCTCCAACTACTCTACAGACTGTACGAAAATTATAAGACTCGGAATCCTATTAGCCTACTTTTTACATGATAATTGCAGGATTTATTGTACAACCTCTTAAGATCCTGGGTACATACATACATGTGTACCTTTCATTGAGCATACTTAAACAAGGTACTGGTACTTTACTTTGGGACCAGTGTATTTATAAGAAAACGTTGAACGGGGTCAAATCGCACGCAAATTGTATCGTGTAGAATATTCAATGTGTCATGTAACGCCATCCTGCTGAAACTCAATGCCATTGGTGTCTAGATCAACTAATTCTGCACAAATGAAGTTTGTATTCAAAGACCTATAGTCCCGAATTCGAAAATTGTCTTTGTTCCCGCACCCATTTATCCAGAAATGAACCTCATCGCTGAAGATGGAAGTGAATAAATGACAACTAGTTTGGCAGATGTAGCTTCAACAAGAGACAGCTTCCGTCAAAGATCGGAAGTTACTGTTAGAGGAGCCAATACTTGTTTATTCGACACAATAGAAGTATTGTTTTCTTGAAGTTGCCGTAGTCTAGTAGGTAGTGTGTTGAGTTATAAAACCATGGTTGAAACCCCAAGCCCAGACATCTAGAACAAAACAAAATATGAAAAAATATATCTTCGGCAACTTCCTCTCAGCAGATTTCTGGCAAAAACTCTGACAGTAAATAAAATTGCCATAAAAAGTTTCTTAAAAGCCAGTCGTGAAACTGTCAGTTCCGCCATTCATGGATAAAATTAAAACACTCAACATAAATGGTCGTAATCCTGACTGAAGGGTTGTAATGACCAATTATGTATGTATGTATGTATTGATTATAAAACAAACATAATTTTTACTACATGTAAAATTTTCTCATTGCAACTAAGTTGCGATATAAACTTATCATACCTACTCCATTCCCGTAGAGTGTATCCAAACAGTTTCCATTAATTAAATATTAAATCATTTAAAACTCCCCCCCTTAAATACCTGTTATTATTATTATTTTTTATATTTTTATTAATGCAACAGGTTTTAAAATCCGTTAAATTTTTTTCCAGATGTTAATTTTTAATCCTAATTATACAATAATTTCAAAATATTTATTGTTAAACTATAACAACATTTAAAAACACAGAAAAAAAAACAAATACCAGTCGTTATGGAAAAGAAAAAATATTTCGTTTTTATTTGTTGTCTTCAAATGAATATAAAGTTTCAATGTTAATGATGTAATATCAGATACTAAGCCGCTAAAGTCCAGTAAAAACTGGTGTCAGATGACCATCAGGTAAGAGCGGTAAAATAAATTTAATACTTATAACACTCAAACATTATTAACTATTGTTACAATTAAAGCAACTGAATTAAAAAAAAATTGTAATTATAGAATTAATTTCAAATTTAATATCTTAAATGCAAATTTTATTAAAATGTCGAAGCGTATACTAAACACATCAAGCAACAACTTTCTTTGACGTCATACGCATATATAAATAGAGGCTTTCTAATGAATTCTAAATATTGATTAGTCATAGGTAAACGAAAAAGAATCATTATAATTGCATTTGCAGCATATAAGTTTGTTTAAAAAAATTAATATTTATAATTAATTAAACTTCTTACTGTTCGAATTAATCGTAATAATTAAGCACATACTAGCTCGCTACAAATAACAACATTTTGGGACATTCAATAACGTTTTAAATTATGCTGTGAAGTTTGCCATTCTGGTATCGAATTTAATGGTTTTAAATTTACTGTCTCACCCAAGTCCAATGTTTTATATACGATGAGGTTAAATTTTCTAATTTGTAGATTTTAGAATAAATACGTTAGAATCAACATCTAAAGGAAATTACTTTAAAACTAAACCTGTTAACGTACTGAAGTCCACAACAACTATGCTAATTTATTATAGATTATACTACAACAGAAACTAGTCTGTTACAATTAAATTAGCAAAATAAAGTTATCGTCATCGTTTAATATTAATAAATTCAAAGAAAAGTTAGGGAAAACAAAATAAATTAAGATTTTCGGATGCGTTCATATTGTTAGACATTATAATATAAAAGCTTTCAATACAATCCCGAAAATTTAAACGAGAACGAAATAACATTGTGCAGATCGGAAAAGCTTCAATTTAGTGTAAAACTTATATTCGATCAGATAACACTCTCTCTCGTATACCTACACACATGCCGTAATTGTCGGCTTTAATTGTGATAATAAAATATATTTACTTATAGTATATTAATTAGCATTGCAATTTAAATATAACTACGCATATATGATATTGAGTTAACGAATCAATCTAAATCTTACAAGACAATAAACGGCCTCTAGCATTAATATAAGGTCGTCGGTAATTAAATTACATACTTTAGTATCCAAAACCCGAATAATGAACAAAATAAATTTTATTTTTAGAATACCATTTTATATGTACATCAATTCTACGAAAAATTATCTATCCTAAGATTACAGTCTCAAATACTACCTTCAGTACATTTTTTTTTATTTAAAAATATTCACTCAAATAAAGCATCCGCATAAGTGTCATTAGTTAATTATTTTCTTTTTTCTACTTCTATTGCCTTTAAATTTTGGAGCCAAAATATGGCCGGTTATACCATGAAACGTTATGAATTGTGCTAATTAACTGCTCATTAGTGTAATGCTAAAACCGAACTTTTTTTAAGCAATGTTTTGTTGTTATTAAAAACGAATTTTATTATTTTATACATATCATTCAGTTTTGTTTACTCATTAAACGGTATTAACTGTTTAAATATTCGAAACTAGTTATAAATTTATAAATTTAAATACCAAATTCGTATTAGAAGAAACAAGTTTACTGCACTGTGCATCAGAGTAGTCTGATTTATTACAAAAAAATCTGAAATTAAATTTAAAATAATACGAATACGTACGAATACAATATGTATGTAGATTATATTCGCATTGATTTATGTATGTATTCTGTTGAGGTCTCGTAAAAAAAATCTTTATACATTAGAACTTGTAACAAGTTATCATATTATTAATTATTACTCGTATCATTTATTCGTAGAAACTGTTCAACTTTGAAAAAAATTAAGAAATATTGATGTGTTTAGATTTATTTTGATGGCGGCGCCAATTTGAAAGAGTGAATACATTAAAAGTTTTTTAATTAAAATCAAGTCGTATTAGAAATCCATAAATTTTATTCGTCTGGTATTAAATGATTTAAAAGCACGATATACCTATATTTTGTATTTGTAATGATACTATCTTGCAATAGATACCACTATCACTATATTTTAAACCCTTTTTTTGAATTTAGAATTTCAAATTCCACTGTTCTAATACTGTCTACATTTCATCGAAGCGGTCAAATGAATAAGTATCAATATTTGATGATTTTGACTTTTATATTCATTCAACATGGGAGACACCATACACAACAGAGATCAGCAATGAGTATTCAAAAAGATGAGTAGATTCGAATCACACTCATAATTTCTGATACTTATAAGCATTCATACTTATTTTAATATCGTACTCATACTACTCATATTCAAAGTTTGAAGTACTCATCGTACTCATACTTAACAATACGCATGATGTTGTTGATTTCGACTCTCCTCTACTCAACATTTACAAGAATCACAAAATAAGCACGTTTCGAGTACGAACACTACAACACTCACTAGAAGGTTGTGTGTTTACTTTGCTTGCTGTTTTTGTCTTTTTCTTTGTTCTTTTTTTGTAAATGCATCAACTAAGGGCCATTATTACAACTTGCCGTTAACTAAAGGGAGGATTTTAACGAACAGATAAATTGTTTTTCATTATTATAAGTCCCATTAAGATAGAAGTGATCGTTAAGCTAAAGGGAGGATCATCCTACCTTTAACATTTAAAGGTCACTTTATGTTTGAAATTGCCATATTATATATTATTTTCAATATGGCAGCTTCAAATTTAAACAAAATGAGCATATACAACAAAAAAACGAAGCCCGTCATTGCCACTGCGTTAAAAAAAACTTGTTTAATTGTGCAGTTTTATCGACATTGCTCCGGCACTGCCATCTTTTTGCAAACAGTTAACTTTATTTTATCTGTAAGTTGTAATAACGAAAATAAGTTAAAGGTAACTTTACAGTTCCCTTTAGCTAAAGGTACCTTTAACTAAACCTAAGTTTAACGGCAAGTTATAATAATGGCCCTAAGACTGTAAATTTTGATGAATGATTCGAATCACTCGAATTATTTATGAGCATTATAAGTATTTTTCTAAATTTATGAATCAGAATGAGTAGGCGTATGAATCAAACATATTTCGAATGTTATGAGTTTGATGTCAACTCATACTCATTGCAACCTGTACTTATAAATCAATGTTGTAGTGAGTACGAATGAATCAAAGTAGTTAAATTTCAATAATGTTGACTCACTCATACTCGAAATTTCATGAGTACTGATGAGTAGCGAAAAAACGATTCATTGCTGATCTCTGATAAACAATGTTTTAAAACTATTGAAAATACTCACAGCCATACTGAAACTATACCTTTTTATTTAGAGAGTAGTAATAATAGGCTAACAACCATACTGAAACTATACCTTTTTAGTTAGAGAGTAGTAATAATAGGCTAATATAAAATGGCGATGTAATGATAAAATCTGCACAAAATTTGTAGAACTTAGCTATGGTACTTTCATAGATACACCGTTATAAGCATTTATAAATATTTACTCCGAATAAATTTTCACTCTGATGGTTTTGGTCCAACTGCGGGACTGAACATCGAGTACCATATCTCGTCTTAACCAGACTATCCATATTTAGTCTTAACTAGACTAGATTGTCCACATCTAGTCTTAACTATACTAGACTAGATTAGACTTAGTCTTAACTAAACTAGACTAGATTAGACTTAGTCTTAACTAGACTAGATATAGTCGCTCATTGCTGCAAATAATTTCAGTTCTTTTTAACAACCTTATTGCTAAACACTAAAGATTTTTACGAGAAACTTCAAAATCCTAACTCTTGACTTCCGTAGTTATACGATAATTAATATCTACTTTGTACCGGAGGTGTCAATAAGGTATTCTAAAGAAATCAATTTGTGCTGATTTTTGTAAGTAAAACAGTAAATGAATAATAAAAATGTATTCCATTCTTTAAAAACAATAAATGACTTAAATGTTTAACATTTCTTACGTAGGCTTTGTCAACAGTAAACCAAAGTTTGATTATATTCTTTTAAATCACTTGCTGATAGCAAAAACAACTTTACATACAATATAGATTTCAAAAACCTCAAGATCTTAGACATTGAGATCCAGAGACAAACAAATAAGCAATAGACAATAATCGGTAGTTAATTAATAAACACGAATAAACAATTAGACAAATCTATAAAAGATGCTGCCAGAGATCAAAATGGAAACATTATTTCTGATAAGTTTTGAAAGGTAGGTTGATCACAGACACGCTTTCTCATTTTCTACGCTATAAATTATTTCACGACCAGTTTGTCGCTTAATTAGATCAGCATTCGAATATAATAAATTTTTATTATTCTAATCGTAAATATTTTTATATTTATTACAAAAAAAAAACCAGTCATAGATAAAATGAAATTGGCAATAGTCATTTTGCCCTTATTTTGTGGCTTAGCTTTGGGCCAGTTTGGCGGTTTCGGTGGTTTTGGTAGCAGCATTGCCAATACTTTTCAAAAGGGTATCGACACAATAGCTTCCCATATTCAAAATGTACCATTCGTAGATGATGCCAAAAGTTTTGCCGACTATGCAGTAAGTTATTCAATGAAATTTTTTTAAGCAAAGATTAATATTTTGTTTTTAGCAACAAGCTGGTAAAACTTATGCCACTACTGCTGAGAAAACTTTGCGTGAAGGAGTTTTTAATGCCCACAAAACTTTGGTGGATGCTAACAATGCAGCTTATGCAGCTGGTAAATCTACTTTCGAATCAACGGCTAATTTTTTTGCTGACATAACTGATGCAGAATTTTTAAAACATTTTACTGGTAATCATAAATCTGCTGCAGGCGAGTAAGTTGAGACGTGCCTTGAAATTTATACAAAAAATATCAAATTGTTAATGTGTTGTTTTTATTTTTCTTCCCATTAGAAAACTGGCTCAAAATCATCGTGAAAAGGCAGTCGTTCAAACAGATAAACCTATTCCAGACTCTTTTGATTGGCGTGAAAAAGGAGGTGTTACACCCGTTAAATTCCAGGGTGAATGTGGTTCCTGTTGGGCTTTTGCTGCTGCTGGCGCCATTGAAGGTCATGTTTTCCGCAAGACTGGTAAATTAATTGATTTATCTGAGCAGAATCTGGTAGATTGTGGCAAAAAAGAATATGGTTTGGCTGGTTGCGATGGTGGTTTCCATGACTATGGTTTTGAACTCGTTGCCATGCAAAAGGGTATTGCTAAAGGCGAAAAATATCCATATGTCGATAAGCAACAAACCTGTTCCTATAAAGATGGCTTAAAGGCTGCTGAAATTACCGGTTTTGCTACCATTGATCCTAAGGATGAGGTCACCATGAAAAAAGTTATTGCTACTTTAGGCCCTCTAGCCTGTTCCATCAACGGTCTTAAGTCTTTGCTTCTATACAAACGTGGCATCTATGCTGATGAAGAGTGCAATAAAGGTGAAGTTAATCATTCTGTTCTTATAGTGGGTTATGGCAGCGAAAATGGTCTCGACTATTGGATTGCTAAGAACTCTTGGGACAAGATTTGGGGTGAGGAAGGCTATTTCCGTTTGCCCAGAGGTAAAAACTACTGCTTGATTGCCAGTGAATGTAGTTACCCAATAGTGTAATTTATATCACTTCTTATTCTTACTTAATCGACATTTCCTAGTCGAATACAATACAATACAATTTAAAATTTATAAATTTTTAATAAAGCATAAATTTTTATTTAAAATATTTTGTACCAATTGTAGGCCTGTAAACTGTTGTTATTATAATCTATTATTTGATATTAAAAAACATATGTACTAATGAACGGGTTGTGTTGAGCATCAAGTATATTTAAGAAGCGAATTCGCTTCTTTTATTTGATATATTAATTTTCATATCTACTAGGTATGTTAGAATTATTCCTAGTTAATGGCTTTAACAGATTTTGTCAAAAATCATCGTAACTAGACTTTTTACATTTCGGTAAAATCGAAACTATACTTTTAACGATTCTAAAAATACTAATCTTAAAATCTAGACCTGTTTTATGTGCCATAATTATATACTGAATATAATTATATACTGAATATCATTAGATATAAGTACTGTGCGGAATATTTAAAAAAACGTTTTCTTCTTTCTTCCTAATACCAACACTCCATTCTATTTAAATCCGCTACCGAACATACTGTTAAATGTGAGTGATTTCTATTAGGTTTTTAGATACTTGTGGCAGCTTAGATAACAAAACTGACAAAAAAATGTATATTTAAACAACTAACATATATTCTAGCTATTGTTGTTCTCTTCTTTATCCATTCCTGGAAGCAATGAGTATTCATTTATTTACAATACAAAACTGATATAAAATCTCGTATTGAAACAACTACTATATGTTCTAGCTATTGTAGTTGTTTTATTCATTTCTGGCAACAATGAGAATTTATTTATTTATTTAAAATTAAAAAAAAAACAATAAATAATGTGAATAAAACATCCAATTTTAGCACTGACATACTAGTACTCTAACTGCCATATTATCTGAAATACTAGTACCCTAACTGCGAGTTCGCCGCACAAAAGTTTAGTATGCAATACAATATCAAATCCTAACACTGACATACTAGTACTCTAACGGCCATACTAACTGGCATACTAGTACTCTAATTGCGAGTTCATCGCACAAAAATTTAGCATACAATACTATTCCCTAACTCAAGTACATGTTCGTGTATAGCGTCAATGCTAAAAATATTATCATTTAATTTTAAATTTTTCAAGCAAGGAAAGATAATTTATCAAATAGGGGTATAAGTTTTCACAGAAATTATGGATGACTTCTTTATTAAAGTTCTCTGTAAATTAAAATTGTAAATAATTCACTATTGGTAACATCCCAACTCCCCGTGGAATACAGCAAGACTTTCGTTGCGATTTTGTACTTTTCGTTCTGAACGATCATGGATTCTATTTCCATTGGATGTTCTTTAGATGTTGAACGACCATTCTGAATGCCCTTAATACAAATTACAGTTGATAGATCTTATTAACTTCGTTGAAATTTTAGGCGATAAATATAAACTTATTAACGTTTGCGAAAGTTTTGTAATCTGTTTACTAATACTAAATGTGCAGTTAAATTGTAATTTTTTTCGTTTTATTCGGTTACAAAAATTAGTACTTTTAAATAAATTAAAAAAGTAATTCTCTAAGTATGTGTTGCCTTAATTTTATGTTTTTAACCAAAGTATTATTCTTACAAATATTTTTCTTGTAAATCGTACCCAAACATACTATTTTCTGGCCAAAGTCTTTTGAAATATATTTTAAACTCACTCTCCGATTGTTGGGTGATATCATTTAATTTTTTGTGATTATTATAATTTATTTCCATAATAAATTCACACAATAAGAAATCTATAAATACTTCCCTTTGACTTTTTTCTAAATCTACTCAAATATGTATTTTAACTAAATTGTGATACAATGTTAATAAATAACGGTATTTTCTTCAAAATACTCATTAAATTAAATTAAATAGTATAATAAATATAACTCAAAAAAAAACAAACAAACATTTAAACGAACAGAAACATTTCAAAGAAAATGAATACTTATAATATAATGAAGTTTTAATTCAAAAATTAGTTCTGCTTGTAAATTTGAGTGAGAGATTATGTTTAATGTTATTGTAAGAAAAACACAAAACAATGAAATCGAAAATATGAAGAAATATATTTCTAAAATAAAAATAAACAGAAACAAAATAACAAAGATGACTTACCTTAAACTTAAATCTGGCGAAGCACAACGTATTGCTACACTGGGTATTTGGGGCACTAAACGCATTGCCATGACAACTTGATTGCGCCACAGACGTAAATAGAAATCCTTTTGACTTTCAGTTGGTATTTTCTTTGTAGGTGCGGAAGAACGCAACAACGATGCTCTATTGTCGCTGACAGGTCTATGGGGAGAAAATAGTCAAGTCAATTAATTTGAAATAAAAGCTAAAGTGTATAGTAATACTCACGTTGGATCTACAACACTGTAGAGGGTTGTTACTCTGGCGTAACAAATTGGCCATGCTTGAGCAACTGTTGAAGGACATTTTTGTAAAATGCGATCCCTCTCGAGGAAACCAAACAAACAAGCTGACCACGGATCAAATTGTTGTTGTGGTGTCGCACTTGTTTGGGATAAATTTAAAGTGGAGGTTGATGATTTTGAATTGTCTGTTTGTGATAATAAAAGTAAAACAAAAATGTAGTTTTCCTTTGAGGATAATGTATTTTTTACTATTTACCATCTGTTAAACCAGCCAGCCAAACACCACTTGAACGTTCTGCTATCCATTGTAAATCAATTTGGGTGGCATTTAGTATTGCCGTCTTTTCTGCCTGTGGTAGATGTGGTAAACATTTCTCCAAAACCTATTAATAAAATATTATAAATACAATAAGTAAAAATTAAAATTAAATTAATATTTAATTTAATTTGAGAAATATCCTTGTGAAAGAAATAACTCATCTGATTAAATGTGTTGTATATATGTAGAATAATTTACATATTTAATTGATTTTAAAACTTTTTCTTGATGCTTCAAATTATATGAACCTTCAGCCAGTAAACAAAAAGAAATTAAACTTTTTATTATAAATGTTATAATAAGAAAATACAAGGTTTCCAAGGGTTTGTAAGATTCAAAAAAGGATGTGTATAGCTACACCTTCAGGACAACGATAGGCACATCATATTCACTTTAAAAGAAAATCCGTTGCACAGTCTAGTATTATTAATAAAAGCCGGTTTGTACTGATATTTTCCTAGCTTTATCCAAGAATAGAAAGACTTTGCTAAGTAAAACCTAATGAAAGACTTTTAAGCGTCTAAGTTATGCAACTTTTTTGTTTCCTACAGCTTTTTTGTTCTACAGCCTAGTAACATACATTAATGACCATTAAAAATCTTCTCACTTAACTTGCTGCAAATAGGAGATTTTTAGTTGCCTTTTCATATAACGCTGAAGTTAGTTGAAGGTGTCATTAAGGAGTGATTATTTGTTATTATAAAAAGCAGACTATTTTGTCATGTTTCAGGTTTACAAAGAATAGATTAATTTGAGGAGAACCTCTTGAATGGAAGACAATCCATTAAAAAATTCGATTTAAAGCTTTAAGCTGTTAGATGACTGACATATTACATCATGCTCTACTAATAAAAATCTATTTATTTTGTAAACAAGTAAATTTTAAATTCAATTCCAAAGTAGACAAATTTTAACACTAATAATAACAAAAAATATACACTAGTGCCCAAAACTAAAGCAACATTATCATTATCAATACGACAAATATAAACATAAAAAGTTGAGTCTTCGGAAAACATCATTAATGAATAAGACTTTCAAAATTAATTTGTCTACATTAAAATATTTCTCAAAAAAAAAAATTATCGCATTTATTTCTTAATTTCATTCGAACTTACCAGTGGAAAGCACTTATCGATAACATCCAATACAGGAGGTTCAGTTTCTGGTATTCCTAAAGCTTTCATCAAATTTTTCACTTCTTTCAGTATCATTGCGGCTAATTTACGTAAATATGGTCGGTAATTGCACAGTAAAACTAAAGCGTAGCCCTCGACAAAATGCAAAGTGGTTGCTAATGGTATTTCGTTTTTCTTTCCAGCTTCAGCCATATTTATAACGGTTGCTTGTGTTATGCTCGACATGCCACTGGAGGTGATGCTTGAAGTGGCGCTTGAATTTGTGTTCATACTCTTAACATTACTAGCACTTGATAACTGGCTGGTAGCAGTATCTTTTCCAGCAATACCCCCAACAACAGTACCGCCAACTTGTCCGGTATTTACTGCATTAGAAGCACCAGTACTGATTACTGTTGTAGTAGTTGGAGTTTTTAGTGTATTTGTGCCCGAATTTCCATTACCATTGACATTAATGGCACACCGCCATATATTTAGAAATACGAAAAGCATGCGAGTACAATTTTCCAATAATTGCGGATAAGTGTCGGTGACATCGCGCACCAGAAATTGTGTATAACCGTGCACGACATCCTGACGCCAATCCGGAAAATCAATAACCAATGTTTGCAATGACTGGTGCGTAAGCATGCGTAATTCTTCATCCATATGCACGGTCAAGCGTGAAAGTAGATCCACTAATTCTTGAGGTGTCATCGTGTCGGGTATTAAACGTGGCACCGCCGCCACACATGTGCGAAAGAGATCAATGCGCGGTTTGCGTTCACCGGACAACATTTCATCAGGTTCTTTATTCTGATTTTGAGTGTTTGTCATCATTAGTGGCCGCCCGTAATGAACATCTAATGCTCGTAAGATGTCTACAAAGACCCGACGTACATGAGGAAAATATGTAGACATGCCAATGCTACGTGCTGTATCGTCTGTTAACATTTTATTAATATAAGTCTTTTTGACACGCAAAGTATTGCCAGAGGGTAGAACGGGTACAGTGCGAGGCATAGGTGGTTCACCATCTTTTTGCTGTAATGAATCGGCTACAACCAAAAAGGCTCTCAAACCAATACTCATGCGTTCCGGATTTAAAATTAACTGCAGAGATACAAAATAATTAAATTTATTAAAAAAAAATATTAGAAATCTTGGCTTACCTTTATTGATCTACCAACGCACAGCAGATCATAAACAATTTCCCTCATGGCAAAGTCTAAACGTTCCTGAGCTATAAATTGTATAATTTTCACAAATATATTCAATGGTGTATCACGGGGTATAACACCTTTGGAGCCCCTGTAAGAACAAATATAATTATGTATGTTATTTGAATTTCCGTACAAATTACTCACTTGGGAAACAATGAATTTACAATACTTTGTAAACGTGAATGTGTTGCTGAATTCGATTCACATTTGATGCGTATCATGTAGACCCAGAGCAGACGATATAATGATTCTAAAGCCACACGACTCATTTTGGAATCTCTATTCTTCAGATTACTTAAACACATGGCCAAGAAATAATGCCAATTGGATAGAAAGAATGTTTTTTGCGAAACGCACAAAAGACAGGTTACCAAGGGAAATAGAGCCAAGCGATGTTTTGATTTTGTTGAGGCATCAAGCGTCTGCATATAAAGTAATTCCACAAAATTTTTCACGCAAGGAACATTTACCTCGTTTTTAACAGCCTATAAAAGTATAATAACAATTCATATTTATTGAGTAAAATATTACATAAAAATTATATCAAGGACTTTTTTGTAAATTCCCAAAAAACAATGTAGTTAGTTAAATTTTATTTTTTTTCATATCTACAAATATTCCTCATTTTTTTTATTGGTATTGATAAATTCATAATTTTAATTATTTCTTGCACAAGTCCATTTTTTAACCAATTTAGCCCATTTATACTGAGCACTATTTTTACTCATTTGAAAAAAAGAACAATTAGCTTCATCGCCTATATCTCTGGTTCCAAGTACTGCTCGACCGCAAGCTATCCAGCCCATTATTTTCCCCCCACAAGTCTATTTTTATTCGATTTGGCCTCATGTATACAGAACACTTTTTTTGTTCATTTCAAGAACACAATTAGCTTCGTCGCCCACATCTCATATCACCTGTTTTGGAATCCTTGATACCATTGCTATACGGCCCACTAGGTCCATTTCCCTCACAAGTCCATTTTTTATCCAATTTAGCCCCATTTATACAGAGCACTTTTTTGCTCCTTTGAGGAAAATAATTAGCTTCGTTGCTCATATCTCTGGTCACAAGTAACACCCGACCGTAATGGCACGTATTTTAGAATCCTTGATACCATGGATATATAGTGGGATACCCGCTACAAGTCCTATTTTTCCACAATATCGAACATCATCCCCAGACATTGTCAAAACAGTATTTCATTCTCCCATGTCGTATTTTTGAGTGATTTCTTGACCATTTATTGTATCTGTTAAAAATTGCTCTGTTAACTTTAGTTTTTGAATTTTATCTTTGCTAGTTAACCCTTTCACGCCCGAATTTTTTGGGCCAGAGCTAAAAGTTTTATAAGGACATGTGTTTGTTAGTCATGGCCTAAATATGAAATGATATTAAATTCAGAGTCCTACGTATTCTGGTTTTACACGTTTTTAACCAAGCTTGTTTGCAAAAAAAAAATCTTTTAAAAAAATTAAAAATTACAGAATTTATGAACAAAAATGTACAATGACATCGGGCATGAAAGGGTTAAAGTCGAATTTATCTTCACACACAGATAATGCCACTTAAAAAATAACTACAAAAGTGAAGTTTTCAGCACTATTTTAACCTTTACTTTGGAATATCACATATATGTCTCAATATGAATGTGAATGCATATTATAGAAACTGAAATTTCACTAAAATAAAATTAGTGTTCACATAAATGGATTCAATTTCCATACGTTTGTTAATTTCTAGTGTAACATTTGTTAAAAGTTTGTCTTAATTAATGAAAAAGTGAAAGTATTTTTTGACTTACCGCTGCAACGGGAACTAATATTTCTACAAACAGACCCGCAAGAGCATGTTTGATATCTTTGTCTTTTAATTCTAAAAAATACTGGCCACATTCATGCATAAACTGAAATGACGCTTCAAACTCTTCTATGGGCACCATCTAAAAACATAAACATAAATAACACAATGATTAGTTTTTATTCTTATGAGTGGTTTTGTCGACTCACTTTAACTCTAAAGAACTTCATGCCCATAAGCAAACTAATTATACTCTGTGTTGTATGAGGCGATGGTTCTTTAGCTCTTAACTCTTTCAGTTCACTCATGAAACGCTTGCGCACTGAACTGAAACGAGACTGAGCCAAAACTCCAATAACTTCGGCATACAAATCGGCTATCATATGTATATTGTGGGCATTGGGATTATTCTGCAAACCCTCTTTATATTTGAAATGTTTAAAAGCCAAATTCTCAATACTGCGCACCAAATCTTCATGGCCCGGATGAAAGGGTAACTGTTTTAGAATTTCAATGAGAGCCAAACAGAAAATAAACTCCACAGCTGCTTCACGACGTTGCAATTGAAATTCTATGTCTTGTGAATTTAGAGGCTTTGTAAGATTTACTGTAGGCTTCTCCATACGTTTGAGATCATTCTTTATTTCGGCATCAGACAATTGTCTCCTATGCCAAGCCAAAAGAGTGTGCAGAAGTGACGGTAGACAATGTTCAGCGACACTACCCAATGCAGAAAGCAATTGATCGAATTGTTGATCTTCGCCGCGTTGCAATAACTTTGACAGTGGCTTGTCCACACTCTCCAGCATCACTAGTTCGATTTTCTTTTCCGCCTGTAGCGTGAAATCGGTAAACAAATTACGCATAACAATTTCTCCCGGCCTCAGAGAATTGTTGCTTTCGTTAAGGTCTAATTGGTTGGTGTTTATGTTGGTGGTAGCCGTTGTATTCGTATACGGTATAACATTGATTATAGAGGAACGCGAATGTGTACCCCAGGGTAATAGTGATTGTCTCTGTGGTATCATAATGGGATTGTAATTACGATTAGTACCGTTTTGAGTTCCAGTAGTTAATGTTGATCCCGAAGAAGTTGTATTACCCTGATAATTGCTTAACACCTGTTGATTATGTTGTGAGGCTATATTCGTGGAAAGATTACTATTTGCTACAACCCCACCTCCACTACCACCTCCACCGCCTAAACTACCACCACCAGTATCAACTGTATTGTCTCCTGTGGCTACTAGCTGAGACTCATTTAAGGTGCTGCTTTCAATATTATTGAATGTATGTGGTAATGGACTTTCTTCATTTGCTACAGACACCCTTTCACGATTATTGTTTAAATGATCTGGTGAAGAACTGTGTGAATCTAGAGTTGTCGATGTCGTAGCACTTGAGGGCGCCTGGCCATGAGTCTGGGCTATACTTGTATTACGCGTTGATTTTGGTGTAGATTGTTGCTGCTGGAAATCATTGGAATTTGTAGAATTACGTTGAGGAGGTGTTAGGCAAACTTCATTGTTATCTGGTACAATGTTGCTTTCGGTAGAACTTGTGCCTACTGTTACTGCTACATTGGAAGCTACAGTCTGTTGCTGTATTTGGGTTTCTTCATATCCTACAACTGGACTTGTATTTGTCGGTGATGTTGTTGGAGCATTTCTATTGGTAGGACTACCTAAGGTAGTTGTTGAATTTAAATTTTCATTTTGGTTTGGAGTTGAACCTATAGGGAAAGATGAAAACAGTTAACAAATTAGCAAAATGTGAAAAAATTTTAAAGAATTCAAATCTATAATTTACAACATGTAAGCGGTGATTTAACATTAATAACAAATTATTGATAATGAACTCGACTAAATATAAGTTATTTAAAATGGACTTCCTTATATGTATGTTCTGCAGTGAAATGAAATAAATGAATAAAGCGACTGCGCGATGTTAGCAAATATAATACGATGTTCAAAATAAATTGCTACAAACACAAATTGTTTCATGGATGATGTAAAGCACACATATTTTTTGATGACTTTTTTTCTCAAAAACTAACCTCCAATTCGACCAAATATAACCAATCTACATGTAAATAAAATCATAAGCGAATCTGTAGCTTGAAACTGCAGTATAGAGACGTGTATTTCATGTATGAAAAATGTTTAATACATGGGAGCGATTAGGCTCTACTGTGTCAGTATTGAAAATTAAATTAGGAATCAATGTCATAAAATCTGAACGGTTGTTCCTTATGGAATTACTTTGTGTTAAATATGTTGAAAAAAGACTGGGAAGGAATATCTCAGAATAATCAATTCAAAGCTTGGATAAGTTAAATAATTAAAAAGCCGTATGGAAAACTCTGAAAAGAAACAAATATTTTCTTACTGAGGCCTTTAGTAAACATTAAACTTTTCCGATTTGGAGACACTATGAATCGCACTAAATATTATTAGTTTTGATTCATAAGAAGCTTTGGATCAATTGGTATAATATTTATATTAAGTATAACAGGTTAAAGATGCTTTTTATTAAAAAATCATTTTTAGTCAATTTATGTAAGAATTTCCATTTTCTAACTCAAAATTTTGTATGTAATGCAGGGTCAATATAGTACCTAAGGTACACAATTTTTGAGGGATCTTGTATTGAATTACAACTAGGTTTAAAACTAAATTGAATGAGACAAGAAAGTGAAATTCAAATCTAAAATTGGAATCACTTCAAAGACATTTTGTAGGAGCATTCGCGATAATAATTGCCTAAGTTGTAAAAATTTATGAAGTCTGAGAGACATCTGTAAAATGTATAACATAGTTCAAAAGGCGGTAGACAATGATTTGTCTTAATAAAGTTAAATTTCTGACTTCCAATATCCTGCACTATCAATTTCATCAAACCAGAAAATTGAAATAACCAAAAATTTTAAACTTTTTGTGCCTTGATAAACCAAAGCGCATAATAAAAATAGTCTGCTTTATGACTAGTAAACAAGAATTATAAATTTATGCGAATCTTCTGTGAATGATGAATTTTAAAAATATTTTTAATGAGACATATTGAAGCAGAAAATAAAAATAAATATGATTTTTAGAATAATAAACTTCGTGAATATTAGCTACAATCATTTATACGCATTGTTCAAAATGATGATAATGATGATATGATAATGAGCAAATAAAAATTAATGAGAATGATGAAATAAATCGCTTCCTATACCAGCACAAATTTTTACCAACGATAATAACAAATTGAAAATTAATCGAAATAATTTCAAAATCTACAAACAATTAAAACAATTAAAAATACCTCCATTTGAAAATATTTGCAATAAATCGTAAAACGAACGACTTGCTTCAATGCGAGACATGACTTTTTAATACAAAAATGCTTCAACGAAATAAATTTCCCAATTTAATTGAAAACTTTGCATTTGAAGCGTAAACAGATAAAGAAAAATAATTTAAAATATGATTTAATTAAAATCGAGAATATTTGTAAAGTAAATATTTAATTAGAACAAGTTTCTATTGTTTAAACAGAATTCAATTTTAAAAATTCTATATTTGTTGATCATTAATTAAATTTTTATATATAAATTTTACTTTATTATTAAGAAAAACGCAATTCAATCATGTATTATGATGAGCAATTATATATTTTTTTTTTTTTAAAAGAAGAAATAATAATAAAATTATGTTTGTGATAACCTGTAGTATTTATCTTTTTTTTAATCTTCAGTTTGAAAACAACATGGAATACAAAGAAGTCGATTATTCGGATATTTTTTAGGGCATATTTAAAGAGAAGCGTTCTACACGGTTTGGAACTTAAATGTCTATTCTGCACAACTGATTTAGGTTAATTGATCTTAAGAGTATGATTCTAAACCGATTTTTTTAATTAATTAATTCGAGTATTATTTATAGGGAATTACCCATATTTCAAGTTCTTATTGAACAATTTACTTTATCTTAGTCTTCATAATATCATGAAATATTATTTCTTCTTTAGACTTATAGATCACAATATTCCCACAATTCTCGTCCGTTTGGGTTTTGAAAAGACACGGAAAATTCCCAAAGTATATGAAATATTTATTTGAGACGATATATGGAGTGCCTGCCATTTCATGTTTAAAGATTTTTTAATGCTACCCGTCTGGCTTAGTTCACACTGCGCACGAGAGACTTTACGTATAGTTACAAAAAATAGTCCAACGAAGTCAAATCGCATGATCTTGCCAGCCAGTGAACTGTTTTAAAATAAGAGATCGCCAAACGTGCCGAGTAGCATGAGTACTGGTTGAAACCATATCTCAACGAAGTTCATTTCTTCCATGTTAAGGAAAAAGACAGTAATAAGCGCACGGTAGTCTGCTTCATTAACTACAATTCGCACAGGGTTCTTAGCAATTGAGCAGTATTACGACACTCAGTTGACGTTGATGAAATCTAACAACCATCGGTAACTTTGAGGGACTCATTATTTTTATTGAAATGGTTTTCCGAAACAAAGAAAGATCTTTTACTACGGAATTATCTCAAAGGTAAAATTTATTCAAGCAAACCAGAAACTATTAAAGTTTTCACCATGAAATATAGAAAAGAAAATCAGATTTGCTGTACTTTATATAAAACTCTTAATAAATATTAGCAAAAACTTCAGATTTCCCCCACAACCCTCACTTTGTCCGGAGACATCTTCAATATAGAAACGAGAATATCAATAAACATCAAATTGACCTCTAATTATATAGCCGTTATGGTCGTTGTAAGTGTGTTCACATATCAATTTCTTTCAATACAAATGGAATCAATTAAAATTGCCATATCAACGAATAACATTCAACTAGTAAATAATATTATTTTTTTATTTTTGATTTTATTATATTTATTGATTAATTAATATACACAGAGACATAGTATTGTAATTATTGCATCAATATGATTTAATTCGTTATTTTGACTATAATCATTCATGACATTTTGGCTTTATTTTGATGACACATATTTCACTGATTTCATTCAAAATGACAACAAAAAAATAATAAAATAAAAGCTGTTTATTAATTTTATCAGTATAGACAAAATAAGGCAATAAAGAAACGTTTATAATATTATTATTGTTATGGACAATTTAAATTGTAATTATAGATGTATTGTTTGTTGAAATTTAAATGGGTTTTAATTAGCGTTTTATACTCTACACCTTTAAAGGCAGGGTTTTGAAAATGTTTGTAACGCTTAAGGGATTAATAACTTTTAATTGTTTCGAATGCATGTTGCAATTATTTGAAGATATATAAATCGGAGCTCTTTTTTATTTATGGAAACTACCTCTTGGTCTCTTTAGAAACCAGTAAATTCACTATTCAAATAAATCATCGTTGAATGATAGTTTTGATGTTGATAATTCATTACAACTAAAATTATTTGCAGCTAAAATTTAAAACTAAACATACGGTCCTAGTCGGTGTCGATACTAGTGACGAGTATTAAATATTTGTTTATAAGGTATCTGTCATCAAGCAGTTCAAGATCGTTATAATATTACAACTCATTCGTGAAGTACGGATATTAAATATTCGTATATGTTTGATTGTTTACTGTATTGAATTACAATGGAAAATAAAAATTTTATTTGATAGGAATAATGTAGTCAGAAACGTAAACTCCTATAACGCGCCAATACAATCGAAATAACTTTTTATTAGTTTTTTAAAGAAATCATTTTATTATATATAAACAAAGAGAAACAAAAACAGCGCTTAAATAAAATAAATCCATTAAAACCATTTATATTTAATAACTTTTACAGTCGATTGTTTCAGACTTTTAGAAATTGTAGAAGACGAAAAAAACTAAATAAATGCAACAAAGATCAAGTTAGGCCGAAACGCCACGAATCACATCATTATCTAAAAATTCTAGCTTCCTAATCTCGTGTCAAGTATGTATATTCAATATAGTTTCCTTGAGAACCAAGAACTACTGACAAATTCTATTAGATTCTATAGTGATACGCTTCTGAAAAGTACCTGCACTGTGGGGGCCTAGTCTAGTCTTTTATAAAACAGGATATACATACATACATAATTGGCCATTACAACCCTTCCGTCAGGATTACGGCCTAAATTCTCACACCACTCATGTTGTGTGCGTTCATTTTAAACAGTTTAACGTGGACTCCGAACGACAAATTTTTGAGAAATTTTTGTTGGCAATTTTATTTACTCCCAAAGTTTTTGCCAGAAATCTGCTGAGAGGAAGTCGCTGAAGAAATATTTTTTCATATTTCGTTTTGATGTCTGACGTGGGGTTTGAACCGTGCCCTTACATCTAATAAGCCAACACACTACCTAATAGACTACGGCGACTTCTAAAACAGGATATACACACTCTCTTCTCTCTTCATAAGTTACAACGGCTTAACCAACCATACAGGATCCAGTATTTACACCCTGATTGAATTCCTATCAAAAATTAAAAGAGCTCTGGTTCTTTCCTCTGCCAGACTAGACCAGAACATCAATGATAATTTGTTGCCAGTGGCAACATCGGACCACTCGTGTTCCGTTCTCCCTTCACGAAAAACCATAAACTGGTAAGAGCAATCCACTAAGACCAAATCAAGTTAAAGATGTTTCTCCAAAGTGCATACGGCTGTGGTTCTGTAGAAAGGGAAAGTCACAAAAAATAAGTTATACAGATTCCTTCTCCTCGTCAGCTGGACAACTCCTATAGTAGCCCCCTCAAATACGCCAATTGATAAAACCTATTCAATAGCTAATACGTTCTTCAGATTAAATAGGCCACAGTACCTTTGCAACTTTTAAAATTAGTTTTAAATTTTAAAAAGAAAACAAAAAAAGAATTTAAAATGAAATGTCTCGCTTTTCCAGAAAAAATATTGATTACAAATGAATTCAGAATTATTGTTTATGTTGTTTATTGTGAAAAAAAAAGAAATATTCAATTTAAAATGAAACAATATTTTGATGTAAATAATGAACATGATAAAGTTACATTCATTATTTTCTGCCACACATCCCTGCCGTTGTGAAATATTACAAAAGAAAATAACAACAATACATTGTATATTAATTACCAATTTAACGATAATACTTTTAGTAATAAAAATAATTAAAGTTAAATTACAAATTAATGTGGATTAAAGTCCACAGGCAAAAAAATTAAATAAAAAGAAAACTTAAAACTGTCGACAGATGAATCTATGTGACCATACGGAATATCAACTGCATGTATTCCATTTAGAAAAATAGAGAATAATGAACAGAAAGGCCTTGAAGTTACATTGACCTTCTCCTGTGTATCAAATTTTAGAAAAACCCACATGGGTGGAGTATATTGGGATGCATATTAAACGATTACGATTAAACGATTGAAGTCGCCGTAGTCTAGTAGGTCGTGTGTTGGCTTATTAGACGTAAAGCCAGGGTTCAAACCCCAGGCCAGACATCAAAACAAAATACAAAAAGTATTTTTTCGGCGACTTCCACTCAGCAGATTTCTGGCAAAAACTCTGAAAGTAAATAAAAATTGCCATGAAAAGTTTCCCAAAAATATGTCGTTCGGAGTCGACTTTAAACTGTAGGCCCCGTCACTCATGTATAAAATTTAACACACACAACATAAGTGGTGTGAGAAACTAGGTCGTAATCCTGACTGAAGGGTTGTAATGACGAATTATGTATTTATTAAAAGATTACTCGTTTGAAAAAGGCATATCGAAACTGAATTTTCTGTAGAAACTAAAAACTTAAAATTTTATTGTAAATTTGCACTTTACTTGTCCGTTTTAAAACCCATAAGTTGCTCTTCAGTTTTACCATCAGGTTCAGTTTCACTGCGATTAGTTTCCACTTATTGAAAGAAGCTAAAAACCCATTCAAAACATCTAGTACATCTTATAGCATTTTTTAAAAACAATAACATTCAAATGATGCCTTAGTTATGTCTGGTACTGTATGTTTAGTTGGAAAGAAAACCTTTTTTTGTGCGACAGAAACAGAAAAGATTATCAGTGTGGCAAAAAAACTATGACGTCAAATGAAAATGAAGAAAAAAAACAAAACAAAACGAATTTGTGAAAAAAGTTTAGTGATGACACACAAAATAAAAGCAATGCAAAAAAAAAGAAAAGTGTAAAAGTAAAGAATAAACCAACGAACCTTTGAGTTTCTTTTGTGTCCATTGAAAATTCCATAACATTAAAAAGTTGCATACAATATTTTTTAAATATTCACACGTTTGACAATTAATTGTACAATATTTTTTTTTTTTGTTCTATTAATATTTTACTTTTTTATTAAGTTGTTTATTGTGATTTGTGAGGTATTAAATTGCAATTTATTTATTAATAACTATTGTTGCGGTTTTAACGAATTCCTTTTTTACGCTTTTAATAATAAATTATCACTTAATTATTGTTACTAATTTTATAGTTTCTTTGTATTTATTAATTTATTGAAAAAATATAAAATAAAAATATTTTTTTTATATCACAATTGAGGTGTTTACGAGCTGAGTTTTATTTTTAAAGTTGAAAATATTCAAATAGCTAAAAAAAACAACACAATTAATATTTAATAAATTGTTTTTTAATTACTATTGAGTTTTGTTTTTTTACGTACTATTTTTTTCAAATATATTGCATTATTTTGCAAAAGTGTAATGTGTATCAACAGTATCGTTAAATTGATAAGACTGACTGATTGTTTGACAGACCCACCACAATATTGTTGATTAAAAAAAACAATTATATCACGTGCAAAATTTGTTAAAACACTTCATCATTCATTTGATTCGTCTCTGTTTAATAGATTAGAGCAAAAACAAAAGCAAAAACAAAAACAAACAAACAAAAAATATTCAAAAGTTTAGGCAGGTTCAAGTTGTTTGTATGTAATATAAAGAATGAATGTATTGTTTAATATATATTTATTGTATTTAAATACCAATTATCCAAATAGAGGATATGTTGCCTTGTTTTAAAATATTTCCAATTAGCAAATCTTTCTGAAGAATAAAAGCAGAATAGAAACGAATTATCTTGAATTCACAAAAACTGTTTAAAATCGAATTAAAGGAAAGATAAAAACGACCCTTAAACCAAATTTAAATTCACTGAGTGTATATAGCCTAAGTTCATTCTCCCTAGGGACTTTATTGCCAAAGAAATAAGTGTGCTTTAATAGTGCCAATAAATAAATAATTTTATTTTTCGGTTTTTCTCAATAATCATCGTCATATAACCTCTTCAATACAACGAAATTCACTCATACTTTTTAATACTTTTTTTCGGTTCAATAGAACTAACAAATACTATTTATATTCGATTTTATGTAGACAATCCTCAAACAAGATATGCGATAAGCTTTACCTGGAATTGCAACACAACGAAATCAAATAAATTCTTTGTTTTTTTATAAAACTCTATTTTACTCTATGTTTAGCAATTGCGGTATTTGAATGTTTATTATAGACTTTGATAGACAATCAAACCCTATGGTTACGATTAGGTTTAAATTTAACTTCTGACAATTGCGTTATAAATTAAATCAAAAAAAGTACACTGATAACAGTTTAGACAAATAAAAGTTATTTGTATTAAATACGAAGGCATAGCGATTACGAATCTCAACCCTTTTTGTAATTATTACACAGTGGCTTTTATTTTTCAAGTAAAAAAGAAATACCTTTTTTTATTACTAAACTTTATGATTTGCTACGCCACAAGCAACGGAAGTAACCGAAAATATATCGCAGTTTAATTTAAGCTCAGAAAACCTTATACCGGTTGGTATAGTACGTTTCATAATTATAAGGTCACTTTAATTTTTTTAGATATTTTTGAAAATTTTACTTTAATCGATTAGGCTGCTTTAGAAGTATAAGTTATCTTTTCATGTACTCTAAGAGAATACATACATATACATACATACATAATTGGCCATTACAACGCTTCAGTCAGCATTACGGCCTAGCTTCTCACACCACTCATTTTGTGTGTGTTAATTTTATACATGAGTGGCGGGATATACAGTTTAAAGTCGTCTCCGAACGACAGGTTCTTGAGAGACTTTTCATGACAATTTTTATTTACTCTCAGAGTTTTTGCCAGAAATCTGATGAGAGAAAGTCGGCGAAGAAATATTTTTTCATATTTTCGTTTTGAAGTCTGGCCTGGGCTTAATAGAGTTTTATTGTTATTGTGTAGTGTTTGTTGCATAACACATTATTCAGTGTTTCATAATTGTGATGCCAATTTATTCATTATCAAGAAAGAAACAATTAAACTAAAGTTCTTAATAGCGTTTCCACTATTTTCTTTTTCTATTCTTCTAAAATTACAGTCATTAGTGAAGACAAGTCAGTTGTCGAGAAAAATTATAATTTTTTATGGAATTTTTTCGTGGAAAAAATGCACTAAAAAATCGATGCTTTTCTTTCGCAATGAAACAAACTGAATTGCCGCGATCTACCTACACGAAATGCTTGAAATACCATTGTTTATAGCCTTAACGCTCACATTTATTTTCAAGCATTTTCTTGGTGTAAGAAAAGAAACTCTAAATGAAATATCTTGACAACAGCTATCATTTCTACGATTCTTTAAAATTTCAAGTATGAGTACACTTTTTATATCGTACCTTTTGAAAATATAATTTCACATTTTGGCAACTTCATTTAGCCAATGAGATCCCCTAACATTCGAACATTGCAAGAACAAAATTCGCAAGTTATCGCCGAAATACCATCCGAATTATGCAAAAAATGTGTCAAATGGGTCATTTAATTGAAAAATCTGAAAAAGGAACACCCGTAAGTGAATTGACAATTCCGCTAGCTATAACCATCTGACAATACTATCATTCTTCTTAATTAAGATAGTGGATTCAATAACCAAAAAATTAAGAAAAATAGAACAGATTTAAATCATTATATTTCGGACCTCCTCTATCCATAACACCCGTGCTACTCTGTCACAAACATGACATAGATTTTATAATGCTAAGCTTTTTCTATTTATTATTTATGAAAAATAACACATCGAAAATTCATATGCTGTTGTAAATATTTTCCAAGGAATGACAACTACATACATATTGTATTTCTGAAACGTTTACATGTGTTTGTAAACACACACTAACTTAATTTGTTTTCTATCAAAGCAAAATCTTATTTTTAAACCACAAAAAAAAAACTTTTTTTCTTCAATCTTTAAATGGGGTTAAATAAATAAACGAAAGTACGCAAAATACAATTTCAGTTTATTTTTTTTTTTATTTATTTTTTTTAATGTTATGATGTTAATTAGAAATTC
Organism: Sarcophaga variegata; assembly: GCA_932273835.1. Taxonomy (NCBI): domain Eukaryota; kingdom Metazoa; phylum Arthropoda; class Insecta; order Diptera; family Sarcophagidae; genus Sarcophaga; species Sarcophaga variegata. Next base: position 69,093,114 of record OW026362.1, read on the forward strand.
AAACACAAAGTTCATAACATGCGGCAGCAACAAAAACAACAATGGAAAAAAATCACACTTTTAACAAATTATTGTATTGTTTTGAAGATGGTTTTTATTATATTTTTTTTTCGCGCAATTTTCTTCATAATTATAGGGCGAACATTTGTTTTGAGAAAAGAAACGGAAGAAAATTATGTTAAGCTAGTGCGAATATAAAGTACCTTATTTATAAAATAAATATTTTTGAATTCATTTAAAATGTAGATTTTTTCTTCTATAGCTGAAATTTGTTTAAGCAGGCATCAAACAAAAAGTGTAAAATGTTTTAAATTTGTTCTCAATCTCACAGAAGCATTTAAAATGATTTTGTTATAACTAATTCAAACAGAATCATTTTTGGAAGCACGATAGGTTAGTTGAGACCGTAATATTAAAAACGTGTTAATTATAACGTGCACTATAAAGACATTTTTTTATTCAACACCTTAATTTTACACAATTATTAATTATATTTTTAATTACAAATTATTTTATATTTTATTTTTATTTGTCTTAACATTTTTAATTTTTTTTTAATGTTTCTTTCAATTCTAATTATGTATGTTGTTAATTTTCTTTATATATATTATTTTCTTTTTTGATTATTTTTAATTTTTATTTTTTGTTTCTGTTTTTGTTTTAATTTTTGAATTTTCAACAATATACCAATGTATTTTTTTTATACGATTTATATAAACGCTAATAACAAACTGTTGCCGCTTAGCAAAAATATAATGAAAACGAATATTTCAAATCAAATTTCATTGTTGAAACAAAAACAAAACAAAAATTGCTGAACGTATAATGCCATGAGTCACATTGGGTTGCCAGAGGTGCACTTATTAAAAACAGCTACTATAAACATGTGGAAATTTTGCCTTGAAAATGGAATATTTGCTTGTGCTAAATAGTATTTTAGCAAATTGGCTTGAAGTGATGCCTTAAAGGTATCAATAATTAGGAAAACAATGGCATTTTGCTGTAGTCTAGTAGGTAGTGTGTTGGCTTATTAGACGAGAGCCCAAGGCCCCAACCCAGACATCTCGAACAAGACGAAATACAGCCTTCTGACAAAATATCTGAGTGTGAATAAAATTGCCATAAAAAGTTTCTCTAATATGTCGTTCGAAGGTGACGTTAAACTCAGGCAATATAGGTGGTGTGAGAAGATAGCTTGTAATCCTCACTAAAGAGATGTAATGATCAATTACAGTATTCTTACATTGAATTGTAGTTAAGATATAACAACAATTACGACCATACGTGTAAACTATGCCAATATTTTTCGAAACAAACGTAATCTACTGGGGATGAAGTAGCTGGGAACAATATGTTTGACACATTTGCTATAGTAGGTTCTCACTCGACTGATAATATGACTCTTGATTCCGTTCCTCCAAACTGCTAAACCTATGGATTCTTCAGGAGAAGAGGTTTATTTATCCTGATGTTTTATAATGACATTTCACAGAATGCGTTAATACTCATGTAGTTGATCCAGTTTCTCGTTGCGGCTTGTTTGGGACGAGGTCGCATGATATTTGAAAAGCCTTTATTTTATGCAAAAGCCCGAGAAAACATTTGTCATACAACTTCGCAATTGGGACTTTTATTGTGAAAAGTTCCATATGAATATTTTGTTCCCTTCAAGTATGGCACTAAAGCCATTATGAATGTAAATTTGAAACAGGTGTCTAATGTGCGGTCTAAAGATGTAAACCTTACAAAATCTTTAGAATTACATCAAAAATAAAAAAATAATATTTTAAACTAACTCTTTATAATAGATTTATCAAACATTCGAGGCTGACTTAACCAGAACTTTTATTAACCCTGAAAAAAAAACAAATTATCAACAACTGGCAACGCCAAACTCTGAAAAAATAAGAAAAGTACGCTGTTGACGAAAAATTAAATAAAATAAGAACAAAAACAAAAACGCTCTCAAAAAAATGCAAAGACAAATAAAACAAGAAATCATAGAAACATTTTCAAAAAAATCAACAAACTGAAAAATGACACAACAAAACAAAATCATTTACAAAATCGTTTGTATAAATTCACATTTGAGAGTATGACTATGCATGCGCGTTTCGGTAAAAAGATAAAAGTCATGAAATGCGAAACTGAAACAAAAACGATTAACGCACACAGCGGAGGAAAAAAATGAATTAAAATACTCATTTGAATGTCTAATAACAAATTATTTTTACACTCATTAATAGCACAAAAGTTTTCTGAAATTCGCCTACGATGTGTAGTAAAATTATGACGAACAGAGTTTTGTATATAATAGAATCATTAAGGAATTTAATCGAGCAAATTTAGGGTGACTTTAGTAATTAGTACCTTATGTTGTAGAAGTGCATTTGCAACACTCTAAGATTTTATGATTTCTTGATTTGATTTATATTTTATCTGCGCATAGATACTAGAATTCTAAAAAATAAAAAATCCATGAAAGATTTTGATGGGATCGACCTTAAACTTACAACTGGTAAGCCCTACGCTCCTTAAACAAAAGAATTTCAACGTAATTTATGGAAGTTAATGTGAGAATACACAAAGTGTAAGAGAGTATGCATTAGAAAAAACATCTTGATCGAGGTCTAGGTTAGGTTAGGTTAGAGGACGTCTACTTGTCAATTAAGACAAGTACAGTATCCGGGGGTCGAATTGACTCATTGTACAACGTCCTAGTTATCGAGGTCTAACAAGAACACATGAACAACACTAAGAGGCATACCCCATGCTTCTTCCTAGTAAAGAAAAATTCTCCTTACGTCTAACCCCATATTCATTACTTCATTTACTTCTTCTTTTGCCAAGCATATATTACTTGAAATAGCTCAGATATCCTTCCTTTAATGTACTCTGTAAATTATTAATGCTTAATGTTAATTATACTGAGTTTACTCTATTGTAAATCTAAAAATAATATGGCCGGAACATGACAAAATTTCTTAATGGTGGTTGCTGTCCTACTATGCTCCTGTTTAGCCACAAAACGAAATCAAAAGTCTTTATAATATCTAAAGAAAAAGCATTGATTTAAAATAATTTTATAAAGATTAGTAAATTAAACAAAATAGCAAAGAAATGTTAAACAAAATATTTCTTTGATTGATGTTTAACGACGATCAAAACGTCATCGCCATTTTTAAATGACATTTTTTGTGACCTCCATAGACATTGTTTATTTACCCTCTCCGTTTTAGTCTTTTTTTTTGGTTTTCATTTAAAATTAAACACTGTCAATATTCAAATGCGAAAGACACGCATTCATGCTGAAATCACAGACGGCCTGAATGACAATTTTAAACAAATTCCTATAGTTGGACTTTGACTTTTTGTTAGACGACAAAAAAATCAATACATTGTATTGTATTTGAATGTTACTAGATGAGTAACAACAAATCCATATGTATTTACGTTCCTTTGTCCTCTTTTTTTTTGAACGCTTTTAGACGTAGACGGAATAGCGAAGGAAACGAAATATTTTTTCCGAAAATAAAATAAACTTTAAATAGTAGTTTGCATGTCAACGCATTTTCTCTATTGGCCTCTATTACGCAGGTTGTTCAGAATATTTATTTTTTTAATAAAGAGGAGCAACTATTGGGAAAAATAGTATTAAATACAAAACTAGTTTTTTTTATTAAAATAAGTATTTAATTGAAGAAACTACAATTAAAAATTATGCTTAAAAGAATACAGAAAAATTCAGTCAGGATTACGACCTAGTTTCTCACACCACTTATGTTGTGTGTGTTCATTTTTTTATACAAGAGTGGCGGGACCTACAGTTTAAACTCGACTCCGAACGACAGATTTTTGAGAAACTTTTCATGGCAATTTTTATTTACTCTCAGAGTTTTTGCCAGAAATCTGCTGAGAGGAAGTTGCCGAAGAAATACTTTTTGTATTTTATTTTGATATCTGGATATCTAATAAGCCAACACACTACCTACTAGACCACGGCGACTACTATTTAATTTGATATGGGGGCACTGTCTTAAAAGAATACATATGTTTTTAATTACGTCAGAGGTCCTTTAAAAATTGATATTAAAACACATTCAGGTCTTAATAGCACATTCTGATTATAATCTGGCATAAAACAACTTTTCACTGAAAGGATAAAATGATATATTCCAGCAAATAAATTTTCCGCAACATCCACTAAGAATTGTCGAAAAAATTTTACACAAACAACTTAGAACGAACGAAAAATCAAACATTGTGATGAAATAACTTTTTCAAATCAATAATACGTAAACAAACAAGAAGATCGTTAGTAGTTGGGTAGTTGGACTTAAAACAGTGAATTCCTTTGCGGAAGCAAAGACTGCATTAGTGAAGGTTTGCGCTATGCAATCTGCCACAGGCTGTTCACAAGTCGTTTCCGTTAAAAACAAAGGCAAATGAAAAAATCTACCGCAGCATAAGGAAAAGGTTTCAGCTTTAATTGTTAATTTTTCAAAACAACCAATTAAGCCCATTGCAGAAAAAGGTTCACAAATGTTGCCACACTCATGAAGTAACAAAATTTTAGGTGGCTAAACACTAAATGGTGCAGTACTAACAAATATAATTAAACGTAATAATAAAACAGTTTACCCCTCCTCCTTTTCTATTTATTCCTTTCAAAAAGAAAGTCCAATAAAAACGTAAACTTTGTATTTTTAGTTCGTTAAATGCATAAAATCTTTTAAAGGTAATCCTAATTCAATATTAAGCCTGTAGATGAAATAATTTATATGTAACATTCATATTGAAATTCCGTCTTTAGAGTTAATTTTTATTGTATTTAAAATGTGTCACTTGATTACAAAATCCTTGTCTTGAATTGTGTAGAGTCAACATGTTCAAGGTCAACTTACAAATTTATAAAACAGCCCTTGCACTTTATTACAAAGCCATAGGCAAGAACATTTTTGATTAAAACAGAAACAACAAAAAAATAAAATGAGAGAAAAACTAAAAATATTCGAGTGTTAATCATCAGCCCAGCAAGCCAGTATCGTCAATGGGAAAATACAATAAAAGAAACTGACATAAATGACAATAAAATAAAAGTAATTCGAGAAATATGCTACAAGTTTATGACACAATCGCTTAACAAAGTGAAACAGTTGAGTTTTTAATTTATTTTCCTTCTTATGTTCATTTTTCTATGCCTTACATTTGCTTATATGACTTATTGCTTTATTACCAAAAGTCATAAAGAAAATGTATTGCAGAGGCATTAAAACATTAATGATATTATTGGAAGGTTCTCATTTACTGCTAGGGAAACAACATCAGCTGTTTCTATCGTCAGTGGCTCATGTTGAGTAATCCTAAACGTATGATAAATATTTTAGTCGTATGTAAAACGTCTAAGAGGCTACTGGGACGTATGCTTTATTTGAAATGCAAACGATATTTACAATCATAGAATGCAAATGTGACGAGATATTTGAAAAATTTTAAATTTTAATTTGAACAAAATTATGAATGAATGGAAATATAATATGGAATATAACAATATAACTGTTCTTTATTACATTATCACTTGCGCACTGTTCACATGAAAAGTTTTTCTTCAAGTCACCCAAGAAATTTCTTCTTTCAATTAAAGTTCGTTTTCAATACAGAGTCAGTAATAAGCCGGCAGTTAAACGGTACATACAATTATTGTTAAACCGATTTGGGGAACAGACAGGCAAAGAAATAGCAAACTGGTGATACGGAATATATGGGAAAAGAAAAACCCGTATCACAGTTATTGCTTATTGCTTTATTTACCAGAACTTCGTTTTTGTAATAACCTGAATCGACGGTTTATGAATGCACTGTTAACTATTGCTATAGAGAGAAAAAAATAATAAATCGATATTATTTTTTATAATATTTCCCTATCGACATAACGCACATACATACATATATAATTGGTCATTACAACCGTTCAGTCAGGATTACGACCTAGGTTCTTACACCACTTAAGTTGTGTGTGTTAATTTTATACATGAGTGGTGCGACCTACAGTAGACTCCGAACAACAGATTTTAGGAAACTTTTCATGGTTAAATTATTTACTCTCAAAGTTTTTGCCAGAAATCTCCTCAGAAGACGCCGAAGAAATATTCAAATTTCTCAAACAAGTGCTAAATTTCGTTATGTTGGAAATGACCTGGGGTTTGAACCGAGGCCTTACGTCTAATAAGCCAACACACTATCTATCCTACCGACTATGGCATGACTTAAACTAGCTTTAATATGCCTATAATTCTTAAGATATATTATGTCTATTAATCAACGTGCTAGCCATTTAAGCTATATCATGCATGAAAGGTATAAGGTCAGAATTTTTAATTTTCATCAATATATGTATGTAGGAATCGTTGAGACGCATTATCCAAAATTCACCGTTGACCATCGGTTATGGAATTTGAATCCAACCATTTTTAGAAATTATGGCCATAAGCTCTCTTTTTCATTAGGAGCGTGACATATTGTTTTTAAATATTTAAAAAATTATAAAGAAATTTTCTAACAAAAATTGGTAATGACCTCATTACCCATATCATAACTGGAAAAAAATAAATGTCAATATGTTGTAATATCGTGAGAACTAACGTTCTACGAGATCAAAATGTTTATTCAACGATGAGTAGGTAGGCAGAAGTGGCCGTCATAATCATATTATACGGATATACAATTAATCTTTATAAAAAACTCGCTTTCATGTTAACCTTATTTTATTAATACGAGTATTATGGTAAATACTTTTTTTAAAGTATGGCAAACATACTAATTAAAATCCGCTGTTATTACTTATATGAACTAAAATTCTCAAACAAGTGCTAAATGTGGATCAAGTTGTAGCGATAATTTTTTTTTTTGTACTGTTCTGCCGTATTATTATATGGTCTTGTATTCAAAATATTAAAATTCATAAATAAATCATAATTATAATAACACTGATTATAATTACAGTTTATTTTGTTTTTTCTTTTTTCTCTCTTTTTTTGGCAAACAACAAGTTCAAGTGTATGAAGACGAACGTATAAATGGATGGTTGGTTGGACGGCGTTTGTATAAAAACAATAATAAATTAAGAAACAAATACCTTGAGAAGAAATAAAATACACTGAAAGAATTAATACAACAAAATCTAATAAAAATAGAAGACAACACACCCACTAAGTTATTAATTATTCACAATCACAATATTAGAGAATCATAAGATAAACGTAACAATAAATATTCTTATTCGAATAGAAGGGAACCGAATAAAACACAGATCACTAAACAGAGAAACGAAACAAGACAAACAAATTAAAAACATAATTTCTAAACATAAATCACTATCGAGTTAAACATTAAAAAAATAGAAACCACAAAAACAATATGAAAAACCCAAAAGATAATATTTAAATAAATATTACATCACAATGTATGTTAAAAGGAGCAATTTTAATTCATTAATAAATGATTTGTAGCACTATAGAAATGTTGTTTTTTACATTTGTTTTGTTTTTTATTCTATTCTATATTTAAAATATATTGTATACTTTTATAATGAAATGAGGTTTCTCGTTTTGCTTTATTTTTTTATTTATTTTTTTTTGGGTTTTTTTGTAAAATAATACTTTAAAAGTAAGCGCGCGTATAAATATTTTATTTTGCCATTAAAAACCGAGACACTATCCGCATAAATTATGCAATATTATAAAATTTTTGTGTTATGTTTTGTGAAATCACTTGATCAATTTTTGTTTAGAATTTATTTTCACTTGAATTAAATTGAAATTTTTAATTTTTCTTTTCTTTTATTTAACTTTTTGTTTAGGTAATAATTTTAATTCAAAATCAACGACCCAAAAATAACAAACGACTAGACCAAATGAGAAAAGTGACTGACTGGCTTTTGACTGCTAAAGCGTTTCAGTAGTTGCTCTCTATTTGACTTTATTCTCAAATTATTTTTGTATTTGTTTTTTCTTTACATCGTGTAGTCACTAAACATTTCTTGGCATAGATGCCAGACGAATTACACAAAACATCTACAAAATCATTAAATCATTTTAACGGAATCAGATTTATAACAACAATTCAGACAGAATTTAAATGTTGTCTAGGCTAGGACTCCTAGTGAGAGGTCTCAACAGGCAACACAAATTCGTACGTACATATGTGTATAAAATTGGATGAGATATTTTCCATTGTGTTAAAAATTGATTAAAAATGTTAAAGAAAAATTTACTGACGAAGAGTTCTTTACAAAACATCAGCTTTTTTTATCCCTTTTTATCGAAATATGTAATGTTTTGAGTCTTACAAGATATGCGATCTATTTCCGACCACAAAATATCAAAGTTTATGTAGGAATTTGGTTTTTTAACGTCACTAGATTCATATCAAAAATTTAAAATGAGCCAACTGACTAATTGCAACGAAGAACAACCGGTTTTGCTGAAAAAACAAAATCGGAACCGACAAAGCTCCATTTAAATGGATATGTAAACAAACATATCTTGAATGCATTGCAATAGTGGTATTGTTCAAATTCCTTGGAACAATATCTTACAAAACAAACATACAATCGCCTATTATCTATTCTGTGCTGGGTTACTATATCAAATATAGAGTTTATTCAAAACCCGAAAATAAGGGTAATTATACAGCATATCATCGAAAATTTAATCCAGACAACCTATAATGACATATTAAATGAAAAACTCGAACTTAAAAGATCCTGTAGAACTAATTCTTAAGCTGCATGGCAACACAATAAATTAACGGATCAAAATCACCTACCTTCTTCCTCACAACTCCTACAAAATGAAGTATGATGGTTTAATTTTGATGTACTGCTGTGCTAAGCAAAATAAATATTACCAACACAAACGTAAATTTTGATCAGTTAAATTTGATGTGTCGCCATGCAGCGTTAAACATAGAATTTAACCAGAAAAAATAGGCGCTGAAAATTTAAATCGTTGTATTACTAGTGGATATATCGACAAATCTGGCAACAGTGGCTAGCCAGCGGTACGGTGTGTTTTGTTTTTGTTTATACTCGATTTGTTTAAGTATCTTTTTATTGTTGTTGGGGTGATGCCATTTGTTTCTTTTTTTTTTTTTGCTCTTTTTATACATTTTATTTAAAATTTGTTTTTGTTTGAATTCATGGCCATTATCAAGGTTTTGTTTTGATAACTTTTTTCACTCGCCGTTGTTGCTATTGTTTTTGCTTGTCTTCTATTCTATTGCGAAAATGTTTTGATAGTATTTTGCCACAAATGGCAGAAAAATAAAAATATAAAAACAAAATCAAAAGGTTTATTTATGAATGAAAATGTTTTTGTTGTCTATTTTTCTTTTCCTTTTTCCTCGTTTAATTTTTGTTTGATTTTGTTTTGTTCATTCTGTTGTGGTTTGTTGATGGTGCATTTCGAACAGTTTGAAGTGAAAAAACTTTTGCAGATGCGTTTTGTTCCAATCATTTATTTATTTTTTTAAATCTGATATAAACTAAACAATAAAAAGAAGACTTAGAAGTTACATCAACAGTTTATTATATTTTGTGTGCTTTTTTCTTGCCATTCTTTTACGTAAATTGAAAAAAAAATATATGATAAGATGTGATTTGTTTCGTTTTTGTGACCGATATCTACAAGGATTTTTAAAACAATAGAACAACTATAGTCGTTTAAAAGATAATCAATCAAATTGAAAGGTATTATAATAATAATTCAATTGTCTAATTTCTGAAAGCAATTCAAAAATGTTTTATCGGTCAAGGCCAATTACATGATCCCTAGAGCGCATTGTACATATTTTCTAAGGCAATTACTTTTTTGTATTACAAAATTTCTCAGTGTGACAGTAGAAATGTAGTCCTTTTACAGTTCTTCTGTAATAATTTTGGTGAAGTATATACCAAATGTAAAATAAATTATATTTTAAATTGATTGAATTGGTCCTTAAAAAATGTGAAATAGATAATGTAGATGGATAACTTTAATTCTAATAGGAACAACATTTATTTTATTTAATCTTTTTGGCTTTAATTATTAAGTAAATTTAAATATACATAATTAAAATAATACATAATTGGTCATTACAACCCTTCAGTCAGGATTACGACCTAGTTTCTCACACCACTTATGTTGTGTGTGTTAATTTTATACATGAGTGGTGGGACCTACAGTTTAAAGTCGACTCCGAACGACAGATTTTTGAGAAACTGTTTCTTGGTAATTTTATTTACTCTCAGAGTTTTTGCAAATCTGCTGAGAGTAAGTCGCCGAAGAAATACTTTTTGTATTTTATTTTGATGTCTGGCCTGGGGCTCGAACAATGGCTTTTCGTCTAATAAGCCAACACACTACCTACTAGACCACGGCAACTTCAGGGGAAATTATAAGAGGGAAATTATAAGAAGTGAAATTGGTAAATTTTAAAATAAGGGATGAGTTAACTAAAATTTAAATTAATAACCTTTACGCAATGATCCATGAGTGACAGAGATATCCCTACAATCTCCTAGTTTATCGGTACGCTTCCTATCTAATTTTAGGCCAGATAAGTCTGGGAAAAACAGATACTGCATCTGTCCACGATTGAATACCTTTGCATAATGGACAGCCTAACTGAATTTGTAGAAGTATGTGCATGCTCTAGAAAATTTATCAGCTACACAATTACCAGAAATATCTCCGTAACAAGGAACTCATATTATCTAGACACCAATCAGACGCATAAACCAGTATATCATTCTGAGAAAAAAATGCATTGATATCAACAAAGAGATTGCAAAAAAACCCCAACGTCGTTACGTACACTCAAAAACATTCTTCTCATTGCTATAATACACGAACTGAATGTAGCAAAGTTTTCACGTGCAATAACAAAGCTTTCAAAGGAATACAATGAAAGTTATTTATTGAGACTGTCCCGAGCTGGAGATTAGAAGAATAGTATTTGGATTTTGCATGAATATGACAATGTCTTTATGTCTCTCCCATAGAAAATATCAGTCCTATTGGCAAAAACGGTAGACCGACCTTTTTTTCATCAAAATATGAATCCAAAATAACAAATATGCCTTTTCATGAGGAAATAAGAATTATTTTATCACAATTACAAGCTTCTTTTTTGTATAGTTTCTCACATAATGTCTAATTGAGGCAAGACAAACTCGCTAACATTCAAACAAAACAAACTAACTTCACCGGTTTTTTGATGGTTAATGGACTACCGCTCATGCCAATTTTTCTTTCCTTCACCACCGCTTTTGTCAGTTGGCACCGAAACGAAAAGTTCATAAATGCGTTGATCAATTTTTTCCGACAGAAACTGCTACATATCAAAGATACTTTTAAGATACAGAGTACTATAGCAACTGAGAACAAGATAAAAAATAGATTTTAAAGCATTATAAAATGTTTCGCAGCTAGGACGTTGTGCTGAAACTGGACAGAAAAGCCTTAGGAATAATTATGGGAATACTTATAGGTCACTAAGTCTGCAATAGGCATCCATGTATACATACAATGGAGATACTGTAAACAAGTACCCACAGATTCACTACCAACTGTAGCACTCGGGCATGGGATATACAGTCTACTACATGCATATACATATACTGACATACATGCATATATACTGACTTCCCCACACTCCTTTGAATATTTAATTATGCCTATGTTATGTGCTTTATTTTATCCATACATGACGGGATCTACAGTTGCATATGAACGACGAATTTGGAAAATTATTTCATGGCAATTTCTAGATTCCTAGAACTCTGTAGGGGTTAAGTCGAAAGAATTTGTTTCACACTTTCTTATTTAATATGCCAGAGTTGAGGTTTGAACTTTTGAGTTCTTGCCTATTACACCAACACAACTCACTGGACCACACCGACCACAATAACTATTATTTAATTGATATTATTTATGTAATTCAAAAGTTCCATGGAAGTTTTTTTTAACAAAAATAAAACGTTTGGCATAGATAACGTAGACATAGATCCATTTTATATAAATACCGCTAGTTTTTTAATTTTATTCCGGCAACATAAAAAATCATACAAACCTCAATTGCAATGAATCCTCCATTGGCGCTTTGCATTTCAACGAGACAAAGGAAAGTAATTGGAAAAATATGCGACAAAATGACCAACTTGCAACAAGATAAACAAAGAGAAAATATTGTCATAATTGTGAAATTGCTACAAGTTTGTTAAACAAACGAGATTTTCGATTCTGTTTTATTAAATTAAAAAATCAAATGAAAAGGCGAACAAATATTGCCGCATACACACCGCATCGAAAGAAAAAATACAAAACAAAGAAGAATGGGGTCAATGGTTTGGTATAGAATTGATCAATGGATAGACGTATTGCACTGCTTTTTAGCAATACATTTACACGTAAATCGACATACTGGAAACGCCTCCAACAATTCCCACAATAGTTTAATTGCATCAATTAATAAATATCGTTAACAAAACGACAAATATTATACTATATTTCAATTGAAAACCTTACCCAATTTTTCTTCTGACTGGGTATCGTCGCCAGTGGCAGACATGTCAAAGTTATCCATTTTTAATTTTTTTATTTTTTCACTTAAAATTTTTCACACACCACACAAACTATTGTGTTTCTTAGTATAGTATTCAATTATATTTTAGTTTAATTAAACAAAAACACTTATTTTATTGCTGTAAATCATGCACATTTATTTTAGTTTATAAATTTTCTTTCACTCAATTAAAAAAACTGCACTGAAATGTAGCCATCTTTACTTCTTATTTTTTATTTCTTCTTCTTTTTAATGCAAAAAAAGCATTTGACGTTTTCTTTTGTCCATAACTACGGCTGTCAAAATCAGATGGAGAAATTAAGCAGCTGAAATTGTTTTTGTTTAGATAACAACAAATATCAACAAATGCCATATGGAAAAGAAATAGCAAATGTAAACAAAGAATAAGAATAAAAACAGATGTGATGATGTCTAGTGATGGTATTTTATGTACACAAATCCAAAAGTACAATTTTATAGTACTGTAATAAATTTTTTTAATTTATTAATTCTTAACAAATTATTTACACTTATTAAAGAATTCATAATAATTAATTAAAAAAAGAATTATTTAAAGGCTCGTTAATTCATCAACATATAAATTTCAATACATTTAATAATTGTAAACATTCTTGCATATTTTAGGGAAATTATCTTATCATCATTGGTGCACATTTTATTTTGCTCTTCTTTACCTAATAGATGTCTTTTTTATACTCTCTATTTTCTCTCCCACATTATTATTTATTATCGATAGATTTACATTTTGTTATCATGGTTGCCAAAGCTTATTAAAACCATATGTTGCTTATATAAATTGGGAAATATTGTTATTTATAACGGTATTTTGGGTGAATTATTTTATTTCTTAAAACACTTACAATGGATATTTCTGCCGTTTTAAATTAATTAAAAAGACTGACGTTTTAATCATATTGGTCGTAATTCACAATTTTCCCTTTAACCGGCTTTTCCATTCTTAACATAACGATGTAAGAATTGGCAACCCTTTTCAATAACAATTTTTCGATAATTAAACGACGACGTCACTTTTGCAAAACAACGTTTTTAATTGATCAAAGGTAATAAACCTTTTTTATTTAAGGAATAGCGGTACAACAACAAAAAGTATCTTATCAATAATTATGGTCGGCTCTCAGAAATAAGTTTAAAACGTAAATAAACAACAACTTTGTTTTGGTGATTTGTGAAATAGCAAAGGAAACCAAAGAGCACCAATTTTTTCCAAAAGGGCGAACAGATAAACTACGTTCGTTTCACTGAAGGTTGGTGTATTTTACATAATTTGATAATACAAAAACCACATTTTAAAAAGACTTAATTTTAGCTTGGACGCCATAACATGGATATTGTACCTATACATCCCTTAACAAGTGATCCCACAGCCGCATGGAAAGAAATATCAAAAACACAGCGTGTTATTAAAGTGACTATGAAACCTCCTCAGACAGGAGTAGCCTTTAATAAGGCGCGCGTTGTTTGCATGAGTGACACACACTCGTTAACGCCCTATTTTAAGTTTGATATCCCTGATGGTGATATTTTCATTCATGCGGGTGATTTTACAAAATGCGGCCAATTGGAAGAAGTTGTAGAATTTAATAACTGGATCGGTAGTTTGCCACACAAACATAAAATCGTCATAGCCGGTAACCACGAACTTAGCTTCGATTCAACATTTACGCACCCCTTTCAAAACCGCTCAGTAAACGAAAGGTAAGTAGGTAATTAAAATATTGTGTTTTTAAGTTATAATTACACTGGCAATTAATAATTCGGCAACTAATAATCTATTCGTATTTAGAATTTGCATTAGTTTAGTGCCACTTTCTACTCTTAGAGGGTAGTATTGAAGGCGTGTCATTCCTTTCAAAAAACTTTCTTTTTATCATATTAATCTTCCATTAGGTTTATATTTCCCCTGCTTATGTTTATACTAATTTACTCTTATTATATTCTCATTTTCTAGAAACAAACACACTGGTATGTCCATACTCGATGATTTGCCCACACTGGGAAATGCCAAAGAAAATATTGTTGAGGCTGTACAAACGCCCAACATTAGAGATGTTTTAACAAATTGTACGTATATAGAGGATGAACTAATTGAAATATGGGGAATACGTATTTATGGCAGTCCTTGGCAACCAGAATTTTGTAAATGGGCCTTTAATGTTCCACGTGGTCTGCCTTGTCTAGAGAAATGGAATAAAATACCTTCGGATATTGATATTTTAGTAACACATACACCACCAGTAGGACATGGTGACTTGTGCTGTTCGGGTGTACGAGCCGGTTGCGTAGAGCTGTTAACAACGATACAAAAGCGTGTTAAACCCAAATACCATGTATTTGGACATGTTCATGAAGGCTACGGAATCACTTCAGACGGACGCGTTATATATGTGAATGCTTCAACGTGCGATATTAATTATTTACCCAATAATCCCCCAATTGTTTTCGATGTGACCCTACCTCCTGGAGTCCGTAAAGATGAATAGAGGTTGTAAATGATAAACAAAAAAAAAACAGGTGGATTAATTTAGTCATTTTTTACATTGTATGCACATATCTTATTTTTTTATACAACGAATATTTAGTGTTTATGTTTTAGTAGCGATTATATTTATCAAATGCCGTATATTTTTGTACAAATATTTTTTATTATCATTTTATTTTACATGTATACATACCTTTTGTTATTATTATTACCTTTTTTTTGAAAATAAATATTTTTGTTATTTTCACGCCATGTACTTTGATTTGTCGTATTTTCTGGTTTCGTCTCAGGTGGAGTGACTTATACTTAAACAGTAAAGTATTAATTCAGATGCAAAGATTAGGTTTGGATGCAATCGCCTTATTTATGCATAATACTTAATGTTTAACGTTAAACTGATTACATTTCATCACGCTCATATGTTTATGGAATTTTAACGAGTAATCTATTAAATAGTCATTGAATATCACCAACAATTTGCTTCAGATGATTTATCATTTGAAAATATTTTTTAGAAACTGATTTTGTTAACTTAGATTTTGATTTTTACATTTAATAAACTAATAAAGTTAATAAGGCTCCAAAAATCTCGTTAAAAATTTGGTATCTTTAGTTTTGAATACAATATTTTCGTTATTATTATTTTAAACTATCAATCTTAGTAGATTAAGATTTTAATTTTGCATACAATAAACTATGTACTTATATGTGTTTGCAATACATGTTATGCTCAAAGAATAAAAAACGATTCTCTAGTGGGTTGCAGTGTATTTGGATTCCAGGATAATATTTTTAATTGAAACAATTTTCATTGCAACACACATCAATACTCGAAGTTTACTCTAAAAATCGTTCCCTTACATAAACAAGCATGCCTTAAAGTATTATAGTAGCAGTTATTAAGTTAAAAAATAAAGTAATTAAGGCAAACAAATCCAACATTTTAGTTGTAATTATTTACATAATTATTCTAAAATAAACAACAAAAAAATCAATAATTAGTGTTTAATTTATTGTAATAGATTATCTAATAAACGTATAACACCATTATTCTCAATTGATCGCAGCAGGACTTTTTAGTATTAAAATTACTTAAAAACTCTTACAACAAACCAACTAAAAAGCGAATGCAAGGAATGGAAGATATCAATAAGAACGAGATACAAACTTCAATTCTAGTTTTGCCAACGTTGGGTTAAAAATGAAAAATATAATAACATTGTTACACCTGGTGGTTGCCAATCACTTTCAAAGCCGTTCAGTGTTTTTAAGAACTTCTTAAAGCGTACATACTTATTCCAAGAATCTATTACTTTTTTGTGTTTTGCACCTTTTTCAAAGATGTCACAAATATAAGAATAGAGACGTATTGCAATATTATCGTTAAGATTTTTTATACACAATGCTGGATATTGTATTCACTTGATGTGCACTATTACTCTACCCATAGCTTGATCTCTATTAACATAAATTTTGAGTTTATACCTTAAGCAATAAATACATACATACATAATTGGTCATTACAACCCTTCAGTCAGGATTACGACCTAGTTTCTCACACCACTTATGTTGTGTGTATTAATGTTATACATGAGTGGCGGGACCTACAGTTTAAAGTCGACTCCGAACGACAGATTTTTGAGAAACTTTTCATGGCAATTTTATTTACTCTCAGAGTTTTTGCCAGAAATCTGCTGAGAAACAATAAATAATTTAACGAATTATGCTAAATTCAATTATAATAATTAACCAGTATAAAAATTCCAAGTTAGCAACAGTGTTTCACAATTAAAAAAGCATTTTTTTGTAATAGATCATCGAAAAAATTTGCACCACCATCATCCCCAATCGATCACTTTAAAAAATATAACAGGATTTTTTAGTACTGATCATACTAAAAAATATACCAACAACAAAGTAAAGAAAAAAAGGAATGCAAGAAATAAAAAAGGACAACAACAATGAGGTACGAACTGCAATTATATTTCTGCCAACGTTGAGTTGAACAAAACGAAGAGAAACATAATCATTCATCGTGATCATCATCATCTTCAAAGCTGTTCGGCATTTTTTGCATCAACTTCCACGCTTAATTTTCCTCTGGACACCTTTTCTGTTTAATTTCTTTAAACAAATAGTTTAAGAAAAGAAATTAGTGACAGTTGAGACAATTCTTAACAGTTTATTTAATTTTTTTCTTTTGAACAAAATAAAGGGTTGCTAAACATCTACATCCTTTGAAAAATGGTAAGTTCCAAATGTTTTTCACTGTGAATTCTTTATCAAGGACATTTGAGGTTATTTTTTTGTGTGAAAAGATCGTAACTGTTTAATACATAATGCTTGCTAAGACCAGAAAATGTAAAATTTTGCTTGGTTTCGAAGTTTCATCTTCTAATTGGTGTTCATACTATTGAAAATTGAATTGCAGTATGTTATACAACTACACATGGTTAATTAACTAAAATTCAAAATGAATAACTGTCAAGGAATATGAGTATAGGCAGCAAAGTTCTTGAGTTAAACATTTGTGGTCTTGTGCTGGGTTGTGATCAGACCGGAGATTATGTATTTCGAATCGAAAGAAAATGCTTACACCGTAGGATTTGAATGAATTTTCTTTCGAATCGGAATACAAAATAACCCCATTGGACGGTTTACATCATTTGAGAAAATGGCGAATGTTGCTTGCACATGAAATAACTCTTTTAAAATAAACTAGAAAGAGGCGTAGATGCTTGGGAATGACATTTTTAAAGACTGGTTTATTCTCATAATTAATGAACTAAACAACTACATAATAATCTGTGGACTGCAATCGGGTTATGCTGTTGTTATTTGAATATAGCGTCACTTATTATTCCTTTTGATTATTTTGTACTAATCGCCAGGAATCATAGTTATTTACTTCACTAATCATTACAATTATTAATCATTACTTAATAGCTATGCCTATTACAGATCAATTTCAAGAAAGTATATTATTTATAGTAAATTTTCGTTTTTAAATAATTTCGATTTTCGATTCTAATGTTATTCAAATTTACAATTTACACAATTTGAAATTTTAAATAAAATAAAACTAAACTAATGACTACTGAATGAACTGAAGTCCAGCTGACTCTCATCAACGTTTTCATTTACCATATTTTCAACCCAAGGAATGGTTTTCGGTAAAATTGGGATCCCGGATGTCTCCTACGATGGTAACGTACGCCGCACAGATCAAATGTTTAACACAAAATATCAATTATGTACAGTTTGAATGTGTTTGAATAGTTGAGGTTTTGTGGTTTATATCCTGTCCTTCAAATTGTCAATTTAATTTCATTAATTTTTTTTTTATTTATTCTCTTCTACTTTTCTAGCGTGAAGTTATTTCCATTCAAATTGGTCAAGGTGGCATTCAAATCGGCAATGCCTGCTGGGAACTTTACTTGCTTGAGCATGGCATAAAACCGGATGGTTCCGTAAAGTCGAAAGAAGAAATGATTGCTAGCGGCAGTAGCGCTGGTTCAGTTGGCGAGGATGGTTCATCGAATGCCACAAATGATGC
This sequence comes from Sarcophaga variegata, assembly GCA_932273835.1. NCBI lineage: Eukaryota > Metazoa > Arthropoda > Insecta > Diptera > Sarcophagidae > Sarcophaga > Sarcophaga variegata. Next base: position 69,111,794 of record OW026362.1, read on the forward strand.
TCGAACCTTTTTTGCCGAAACGGGTTCGGGTAAGCAGGTGCCTCGATCAATTTTCGTCGACTTGGAACCAACAGTCATTGACGATGTACGCAATGGTCCTATGCGTACTTTATACCATCCCGAACAGCTGATATCTGGCAAAGAAGATGCGGCCAACAATTATGCCCGTGGCCACTATTCCATAGGAAAGGAGGTTATTGATACTGTTACCACTCGGATTCAAAAAATGTCTGAACAATGCGATGGTTTGCAAGGATTTTTAATTTTCCACAGTTTAGGTGGTGGTACTGGCTCTGGGTTTACTTCACTGCTAATGGAACGTTTGTCAATGGATTTTAGTAAAAAGTGTAAATTAGATTTTGCTGTCTATCCCTCACCCAAAGTATCCACGGCAGTTGTAGAACCCTATAATGCTCTGCTCACAACCCACTCAACTTTGGAGCATTCCGATTGTGTATTTATGGTGGATAATGAAGCTATTTATGAGATCTGCAAAAATAGTTTGAATGTTGATCGTCCAGACTATAGGAATTTGAATCGTTTAATTGCACAAATAGTTAGCTCCACAACAGCTTCACTGCGCTTCAGTGGTTCAATGAATGTGGACTTGAATGAGTTCCAAACGAATTTGGTGCCATTTCCACGAATACATTTCCCTTTGGTAGCCTATGCTCCCTTAGTTTCAGCAGCACGGGCTTCTCATGAACAGCATGCCATTACTTCGTTAACGAATGCCTGCTTTGAATCTGGTAATATGATGGTAAAGTGTGATCCTCGAGCTGGTAAATATATGGCCTGTTGCATGTTATATCGTGGTGATGTTGTACCGAAAGATGTTAATGCTGCTGTTTCAGCCATCAAGTCAAAACGTCATATTCAGTTCGTTGACTGGTGCCCTACAGGCTTCAAAATTGGCATTAACTATGAAAAACCCGCTTTTGTGCCCGATGGAGACCTAGCCAAGACTTCTAGAGCCGTTTGCATGTTATCAAATACCACCGCTATAGCTGTGGCCTTTAGTAATTTGTGTTACAAGTTTGATTTAATGTTTAAAAAACGTGCCTTTGTCCATTGGTATGTCGGTGAGGGCATGGAAGAAGGTGAATTTACCGAGGCCCGTGATGATCTTGCGAGTTTAGAGCGAGATTTCGAAGAAGTTAGTAACGATGATAATGCCGATGCCGGCGAGGATGCTGAATTCGAATACTAAGAATGTAGAGCGCCTTACATATTACTAATGTTTAGGGCATGTTAAATTTACATTTCAATAACAACTGCAATTTTTTTTATGTCGAATACATGTACGCGTTTTGCTATATTTTGTATTTAAGATTCTTTCTGTTAAAAGTGATACTATGTTACGCTATGTACGTTTATTCAATATTAAAATATATCTGTTGTTATTAAAATGTACATTTAAAAGCTCCTAAATATTTATTAACCATTTTGAAAACCATGTTAATTAAGTTATAAAATTCAGTTAAACAAATAAATTAAATAATTTACAAAGTGAAATTATAAAGTAAAATAAAGTTAAAAATCGTGTTTCGTTTTCTTTATTGATGATAAACATAATTGCCTTACCGACAGTTGTAATTCTCAATGGTTCTGAGAGTTCATTCACACGTAGCGTAATTTATACAAAAGTGTTAGCGCTAGCTCGTATCATGCAGTTTATTTTAACTGCAATTTTGACTGGATTCTGTTTGTTGAGTCAAAAGCTTTCTCTTTTATCGAACTGATTATATTCTTTCCGTGCTTTATTGCTTACCATAAGCGGACACCAATATTAAATACAGGCAAGTTTTAAAACAATTTAAAAGAACTTTTCTAGTTAGAATAATAAATAAACAAATAAAATGTAATATCCAAAGATCGTTTGGTAGAAGGTCTAAACCTACAACAACTCAGAGGCTGGTGAACTAGTACATAATCGGATTGGACATACGTAATACATAATTGGTCATTACAACCCTTCAGTCAGGATTACGACCTAGTTTCTCACACCACTTATGTTGTGTGTGTTAATTTTATACATGAGTGGCGGGACCTACAGTTTAAAGTCGACTCCGAACGACAGATTTTTAGAAACTTTTCATGGCAATTTTATTTACTCTCAGAGTTTTTGCCAGAAATCTGCTGAGAGGAAGTCACCGAAGAAATACTTTTTGTATTTTATTTGATGTCTGGCCTGGGGCTCGAACCCTGGCTTTTCGTCTAATAAGCCAACACACTACCTACTAGACCACGGCGACTTCATTAGACAACCATTAGACAGAGAAGATAATAAAGAGAAAACTGGGTGATTATGTTTCGATTATGGTCTGGGAAAAACTGTGCCAATGAATATGTATAAGACCGGTTGCCAGAATCTTTGAAAAGCTGTTCTTCAAAGTCAACTAGGTATTCTAGTTCCAAATAAAAACATTCCTTTGGATGAAACGACAATAAATTGTTTTGTGGGAACAGACTAGTTTTTATAATTGAACTCTAAGATTTTCATTTGTCGAAAATGGCAGAGGTGGACTGGCTGAATACGTCTGTCGCGACTTGTAGGCCTAGACAAAAGAGTAAATAATATATTATTTATTTATTTATATAGTATTACATTTGGAGTTGGTACCTATGCTTCCGACCGATGCTAGGGAAACAGCAAAAAAGCGTGGCAAATCACTTTATTCATGAAACTTCTTCTGACAAGCTATCCACTTAACTTATGGCTGAATTATGGATAAAAACCAAACTACAGCTCAGTTGTCAGTTGCCAACAGTGTTGTAAATTGGCAATGCAGATGACAACTAACAACCACGTCTTTAAAATTTTGCTTGTAATCTTACTATTATTACAAAACCAAACATACTTCGCTTTTTTTTCTTTGTCTTATATTTATTTATTATTTTGTATTTTTCTTTCTTGTTTTACTTTAGTTATTTATAATTTTAATTTATTGGTTTACTTTTTTTTAATTACTTTCAAATAATATTTTCTTGAACTATGCGTTTAATTTATAATGAAGACTTAACTATAACAATGATTTTTGTTTGTTTTTTTACTAATTATTTACTTTAAATTTAATTATTCCCAAGAACGGATATTTATTCTCAATATATGAATTGCGTTTTGTAATTTAACTTTTTTTTAGTGAAACAATCTTAACATTCTATATAAAAATAATTTGAAATTATGCTTAAAAAGATCGCTGATCAAAAGTGCTCTGATTAGTAAAACATAATCCAAAACAAAAGTGTATGTATTTTGTGTATGTAAGTGGGAGCGAAATAAAATATTTAATTAAATTAAGTTAAATTTTAAACAGATTTTAATAAACAGTCATATTTAAAAAAGCATACATCATCATCTAAAATGCAAAATACAATAACTAAGAGAAGCTCACAATAAGAACATTTTTTTTATTTCGCTTAGTTGTAAAATTGTAATGCTGTTAGTTAGAGTAAATTGCCTTTTAGATGAAGATATGTGTATACATGAGTAGTATTTAATACAATATTATTCATAATAATTTCTGAAAACAACGAATAATTATTCTCAGTGGCAATAATATGTATTTTATAGCATATACACGTATTGTATATAAAAGTAAATAGTGTATAAATATTGTTTTGAATTCTAAGCATGGCCAAGTAAATTAAAAAGAAGTTGGGTGGTGGTTGTATAAAAAGAACATGTTTAAAGTATTTGAATTAAAATAAAAAAAATATGTGTTAAAAAAATTTTAAAAATGATATAAAAAGTAGTTCTTAATATGGAACATTTGAGAAAAGATAAGAAACACTTTCGCCATTGTGTGTTCTTCGCACAGCCTCGGCAAACATCATAGAGACATCAATGCACTAAACAAATTCAAATAGAAGGAACATTAGCGTATGGACAAAAATTTCAAATATTACGATTTTGAAAATTACCTGAATTTTGGGACAGTCTCTCATATGACCATCTTGAGGTATGGTATTTGTAACAACCACAGCTTCGAAACAAGCATTATTAATGCGTGAAATCGCTGGTCCCGAAAAGATGCCATGTGTTAAAATGGCATATACCTGCAAAATTTAAACACAAATTAAATTTTATTGATATTGATTTTATATAGAAATATATTGCTTACCTTAGTAGCACCTGCTTCGACCAAACGATCGGCAGCATGCACAATTGTACCACATGTATCAGCCATATCGTCAACCAATATAGCAATTTTATCCTTAACATCACCAACAAGTACCATAGAGGCAACTTCATTGGCCTTCTTACGCTCCTTGTGAATTAAAGCAAATTCAACGTTGAGGCGATCAGCAATGGACGTAACACTAAAAATTTAGAAAAGCAAATTCATTAATTAACATAAATTATTAAAAGCATCTTAAGTAGAATGTAACATACCGTTTAGCACCACCAGCATCTGGTGAAACAATAATAGAATTCTTCCATTCTGGAATGTTTTCTTTGATCCATTTTAAAACGGCTGGTTCAGCATACAGATTGTCAACCGGGATATCAAAGAAACCCTATTTACAAGAAAACAAAATCGTATTATATATAATATATGTATATTCCAACAGTGTTTTTTAGATTCGTATCAGAGTATTACAAATTAATCTGGCTTCTATAATTGAGTTAAAAAGTACGTATGATTAGAAACATTGCTGTCCCTTCCTCAGCATTACATTGTATCTTATACTACTTTAACTAACAAGTAAATCCAAGAGTGTGAGAAATTAATTGTCATTTATTCAGTCTGTTTTATCAAATTACTATGGACGATCGTACACAATCACATTTGGCTATGGCGACTGACCATAATTTCCATTCAAAATCATCTACAGTGATGAGGCGCTTTTCTGAAAGAATCGGTACGTGAAGAAACAAAATTGCCGAATACATCCAATACATCGCGAAAAATTCGAAACCCATTCTAATAATTTTTTCGCCTTCTGTTGGAATCTGGATTCAATAGGATTGGATTGATTGCACCAGGCCAACTTTAATGGAAAATAACCAGAAATATTTAGCAACAGTCAAGCAAAACTATTCCATTAAAAAACAAATCGCAGCAATTATTATTTTTTTATTCAAAAAATTTCGTTTCAAGTCAATTAGAGAAATATAACATTTCAGAACAATTAAGAAAATTATTAAAAAAAATTCTTTATATTTTTTATTTCATCAAAAAAAATTATAATTCACAATTATTTTTATTTAAAATTAAATTCAACATCTAAAGATTTCTTGAAAAAAGCGGAAAGATGCCAAAACATTTATCAAACGAAGAATTTAAGGAATTGAAAGGCTGGTTGCAAGAACAGCAAGTGGCGTATAAAAATTTAAATCGTGACTTTTCCGATGCGCTTCCAGTGGCTAATCTATTGAAAGGCTTTTTTCCCAAACTCATTGATCTACACAATTATCCATCCCGAAATAATACACAACTAAAGTTTAACAACTGGGAGACTCTAAATTACAAAGTTTTAACAAAATTGGGTTTGCATCAGAATAAACACATGCTGGACAAATTATCCAAGGCAACACCAGGAGCCATTGAGGCTCTCCTATATGACATAATGTTAATGATCAGAGCCCAAAAGAGCAAGGGCGATAAACCAGATGAGCAAGAACAAATGTGGTCCGAAAATGATGATGTGATGATGGTAAAAGTCAATAAGAAGATTGGTGATGCCGTTGTACAAGTGCCACAAAAAATGATTTTGTTCTCGATATACGAACAAGTTTTAAGAGAATCTCATGCTAAGGATTCTTTCGTAACAACCGCTCAACAGAAAGTTACTCATCTGGAGAATGTTTTAAAACTTAAAGAAGAAAGAATTGAAGAACTATGCTCTCAATTGGCCAAAGTATCGGTGAGAAGTTTATTAAATCAACATAATTTAGAAAACACACCTTCAGACAAGAGCCTGTTACTGGAACAAAAGTGCAGTAAAAGTAGTACAATTAACAAAGATACTGAATAGAACAAATCAATTTAAATAGTTTTAAATTTTTATGCCATGAGATGATTGATTATATATATTTAATATATGGATATAGTTTTAAAACTAAATTTCAAATTCTTTTCATTTTCTCTAGGAAACCCCAAATAACAATCACTCTTATAGTTTACTACCAAAACGTGTTAAGCTTGTGGTCTCACAAACACCTCCACCATCTTTTCCTCAAATGACGGAATCAAACACTGGAATAAATGAAAATCCCACAGCTGTACCTACTGCCAATGAGCTAAATTGAGTCGGAAAATGAGATGTTGAATGTAAAAGTAAATAATTTCGCTTAATCCCGTCTGCGATCGTTAAATTTTTTTCTAAGTGTAGTAAAGTAAATTTGTGTAATTGGTTTAGTTAAAAAAGAAATTTGTAAAGACTTTTGGTAATTAATTGCAAAACAAAAGGATTGGTATTGTAGCAGTGATTGTCTTCATATGAACAGTTTTATATTTTTATTTTGGATTTAGCTTTGGAAATAGCGACAATGAAAAAGACAACCGTTGAAATATTTAAAATTTAATAACTCAAAAAAAAAAAAGTAAAATAGAATATAAAAAACAGCAACAAATAAACAAAAAAAAGCAAAAAAAAATTATTCGTTTGGAATATTGTATTTTAAGGGAGTGTTGGTGGTGAAACTGTACTCCTATTGAAGTTCTTCCCTATAGAATATAATAAATTCATTAGTGTTTTGAAAATAGGCAGGGGAACGGTTAATGGTACCAGCAACGACGGTTATGTATTTAGATTTGAAAGAAAAATTTTCCTTACAGCTTCAGGTTCGAATGAATTTATTTTGGCATCGAAACACATAATCCCCAGATCCCAACTGTGCAAGGATGAATCACACACAAGGACTTCTGAACTTTGACAACTGCAGCTACATCAGTCAAATTAGTTGTCATAATATATACATATATTCAGTGTTGCCAAATTATCATGGGCGATAATAGACACTGTTTGGTGTTGATTTTGGGTCCATATTCCTTTGAGAACCATGTTAACCAGCCCATCACATCAGCTTGCAATACAAGGTGATAAACAGAAAATTGTAGTATCAAAAAAAAATTTACAAACTAATGTCGGAAACTTGTCTTTTCTAACAATTGGCAACTCAACCGTAATTCGGTTGCCTTTCATAAGCGATCTGTTAGCTATAACTGAGCACATTACATCATTCTTTTTATAGTATCTTTGCTGACAATTTTTCCTATCTAGCGACAATTGAGTTAAAAGGACTTTTTAAGGCAATCATCAGCTTAGGAGCCTATGGGTATGTATATTGGTCTTTATTCAAATTACTCATATAAAATGCCATTGGAAGGGCAATGCTTTCAATTCTACCAACTCCGCGTCGGAACGAATCAAATTCGATTTTTGCGAATACATTTTTAATCGATAAATGCCAAAACTTAACAAATCTCAACAAAACTATGTGCAGGTTAGGTTAGGTCGGAGTGGTAGCTTTGATATCACAAAGCTCACTTGAGCACGCATAGCGGCCCGTTGTGATGCCACGGGTGAACGCAGTCCCTGTACTGACCAAGTTCCACCAAAATCAGGGAAGAGGAAGAAGTTGGTCAGCGCAAGGGCTGCACAAACTATGTGCAGTAACAAAAATAATATAAAAATAATTTAAACTTACCTGAATTTGTGATGCATGCAAATCCATAGTAATAATATGATCTGCACCGGCCACTGATAGCATATTTGCGACCAATTTCGCCGAAATGGGAGCACGACTCTATAAGAAACATAGATTAAGGAAAAACAAATGTATACAATTAATAAAGTGGTAAGAGTTTTTAAAATGGCAATATAAAGTAATAAAAATAGTTTTATTTTTTAATTTCAAATAGTGAATTATCTGTAATGGAATGATTGATATTGTACGAATATTAAGTAAGAACCATTGACAACAACTTCATTTTTTTATCATAAATGATGACAAACACGCTGACAATGATGACCAATGAGAACCATGAGGAAGAAAATTTTGTTTTTAATAACGCCCCATATTGTTTAAAAATTAATAAAATTAAATAGAGTTTTAATTTAATTAAACAAAAATATATATAAAGGACAAATTAAAAACAAATCACTTAACGAAAAACTTAGAAAAATAATTTATAATTTAATTAAACTACTATTTTAATTAAAATTTTTTATTTTAACAATTTTAAGAGTGAATTTTAAATAATATTTTAGGCCAAAAAGTGAAACATGTGTACGAAAAAAAACTAACAAGTCCAAATCTATATTAAAAAGTGCATTTAAATTGTGAATAAAAAAGGGAAAGAAATTTGTAAAGTTTTATTTTTAATTATTTATTCTTATTATGTTTTCTTTTTTAATATATATTAAAACATGCAATGCAAGTAGAGATTATTTTCCATAAAAAGGTGGAGTTTTTTTTTGGAAGGGAAAAAAGAACCAAAAGTAGGGGAACAAAACGAAACCGAAGCAATCTTAAAAAATATCACATTTAACTGAATAAAACATAAATAGTAAAAAACATCAGCGGGACCAAATTATTTTTAGAAAATTAATAGAATTTGTTTTCTTGAACAAAAAGCGCAATTTCATTATGGGAAAAGAAATTAGCTGGTTGCTTGCTTGTTTATCATTGTGTAGTTTGACTGGGGCCTTGAAAAAAGTTCCTTAGCTACTCACAGTATATTGTTTAGCTGAAAATTCCTAAAAAGATATTTGGAAAGAAAAGTAAAAAAAAAAAATAAAAGGTAAAACATAAAGTTCAGAAATAGAGTTTTAAACAAAATAAGAAAACTAACAGAAGAGCGTTAGGGAAGAAAAAGGAAATCTGGGAAGAAAAATGGAAAAGGAATATAGCAAAGTGATAAGAGGATCTTTCACAATGAAAACCTAAACTGAAATGTTAATGGAATACATGTAAGTTACGTACATTTAGTTACAAAGATTTCTTTAAATTAAGAAAATTTAACGCCCATAAAACATTTTAGCTCTGAGAGTAGAGATGTTCCTATGAAGCCTGGATTGAAATTATTTTAAGAACTCATTTATTAAATTTACTGTGTTTATTCTTCAAATTCGGACCTCTACTATTTTAAGAAACAAAGAAGATATGATGAATTTAAAGATTCTATATCACATCTTAAAAATCTCTTCTCAAATTTTAGATTTTTGTTTTACACTAAATGTCAGTTAATCTAACCTCAAGTACACATCCGTTTTCAAGGTAATGTGATTAAAATTATAAAAAATTGCAGGGACATGGCAAAAAGTTTCTATATATAGGAAATTGAATTTTAGAATAAAAGTCTTCACAATCGTAATAGAAAGCAGTGGCAATTGTTTTGTAATTCTTCCCATAGAAACTAAAAAGTAATTATATTAAAAGGAAATGATTAACCCTATAAATAAATGAAGAAACGAATTAATAATAGTCTTTAACTGATGAAATTAAATACACATCTTTTTAATTATTCATAAAAATTTAAGCATTGCTTGATTCTTAAAATAATATTGATTTAAAGAAAAATAAACCTTATCACAATACAATATGACCCCAAGGATCAGTAAATTGTTTTACATTATCTCTGACGCAGAAGTAATAGTTTTGACAAGACGATTAATGACGAAAAAATAACATTTAAGAGAACAAAAACATTTTATACAATTTAAGTATGTATAGAATAACATATAGTGGTAATAAATACATATATAATAAATAAAATAAAGTATAATTTTAAATATATTAAGGCGGATATTTGTAAAAACAAATAAACCGTAAACTTAAAACAGACCATTTAAAAATACAATACATACACAAATTAAACATTTTTAATTGACAACACAAAATGATTATAATTATGTTTCCGTAGTTGATCGATTAGTTCGATAACAAATATTGCAATGAAGCGGTGATTTGATCAATTTTTTAGTTACTCAAATTATTATTTCATTTAACGAATATAGAAAAAAAATAAATACAGAAAATATCAAATGTGGAAAAAGATAATTTTGAAATCATATTTCATTTGTTATATTTTAAGCCGAATTAAGCGAATTTTGTACAAAATATTTTTATTTGTCCTATAATTCATTACTAAATTTTATAAATCAAAAGTGCATTTCATTGCAAATAAATATTATTTGAAATTTTAACACCCATATTATAACTGAAATTAAGGTTGATAAAATATGTTTTTAATAAAAATTTAAAAAGGAAAACACTTCCAACAATTACTGTAACAAAACATACTTTCATAAACATGCGTTATTTGAACAATATTTTTTTAAATTTACATTTAAAACAAAAAACATATGCTTGGGACAAAAATAAAAGTCGACACATTTCCATTTTTAATTTTAACAATAAAATATTTCAATACGAATAAATACAATACACACAATAATGTAATAGGTTTTCGTAATTTATTTACATTTAAAACAATCAACAATTTTTATTATGCCTACATACTGCTTATCAAGTTGGCATTTTCAGGAACAAGATCAGAACATTCTGAATATTTCTTTAACAGCAAAAATATCAATTTCTCATTGAAGAACAAAAATAATCGTTTTCTCTACGAAACAAAAGTGGTTCGGATATTTCGAAACGAATCATTTGTTTCTTCCAACATTTTATAAATATTATAATTGTTGTTGTTGCTTTTTTTTATTTAATCGAATTAAATAACAAAATTTGAGAAAATTCATAGAGGTGGTAGCAGTATTACAACAACTCTAATTGTCAATGTAGTCATGTTAAGCAGTAATTTTTTAATATGAAAATTTATGTTTAAATCGAAAACATAAATCTTAAATAAAATATATGTGTCTATAAAAATATGAGATCTGTTATAGAAATGTATTTAAATGTTAGTCTAATATTTGAATTCAACATAAAAACAAAACAATCATGACTTCGGCTTGAACAAATTTTAAAGTAATGGTTTGGTGCCCTCTTGATAAACTTAACATATGTTTTATAGTATGTATTGCCATTATTTCATATATTTCTAATTCATAACAAATTTATAATTTGTAAAATCATTAATGGAAATGTGTTTGATTATCTGTTTAATAAAATTTTTAAATAATAATAAAAAATTACCTCCCTTATTAATTGATTGTTTAAATGATTTGAATTATTATATTTGCTATTAAAATAATTGGTAATAAAATGTTAATTTAATATTATATATAAATATGTATGTAAATTAAAACTGAATAACAAAATTTTGTACAAAATATGCTTAAAATATATGAGAGAGATAACATATTCTGTTATTCTAGTTATTGTTATTAAAAATTATTCACCGCTGTTAAAAGTTTTAAAATAAAGGAATATAATTGTTTTAACTAAAATTGAAACAATAATAATACCCTAAATTTCCAATCGAAGTTTTTACAACGTTTTTCACCGCCATCATCAGAGCCAGCCAGCTAAAGGAAATCAAATCAAATTAAAGTTATAGTTAATTTAATTAAATAATCATAATAATAAATTTACATGTCGTACAAGACAAATGAAATTAAAAAATAATAATAATAATAATACTTCACAATATGAATATTAACTAGAAACTAGAATAATCTTTTTAATTTTGATATCATCTTAATCCACATTTGGTTTTCGTTACCTTTCTCCATAGGCCGATTTGTATTTATAATTGTTTCCGAGCTTAATAAACATTTTCTTTTGTGTAACAATTTTAAGAATTAAAACATCAAAATGCAATAATAATTTCAGCCTTTTGTTGAACAAACATAATTTGGTTTAAAAATAAATAAATTAAATATAACAAAAATACACACTTATTAAGTATTTTATTAAGGGCAAAGGAAAGTAAAAATGTATAACAAAAACTAAAAAATAATTTCTTTCTTGTAGAACTTTTGTAAAGAAACAATAATGTAAATAACTTAAAAAATAAATGAAAATAAAATATATTAATTAAGAAAATTCACAGTTAGTAATACATATAATACAATCGTCTTAGTATCTATTTTTCATTTCATTTTTGCGCTAAATTTTTATATTCAATATCGTTTTGCTTCAAAAAAAAACTGTGTAAGTTTTTAATATTTATTGTGGGTGTTTTCATATGTGGTTGGCAGGTGTTTTTGTTTAAGTTTTCATATATATTAGATACTTACCTTATCTTTTTTATCTTGGCGGGCATAAGGGAAACAAGGAATCACAGCTGTAACACGAGATGCTGAAGCAATTTTGCATGCATTGATCATAATCAGCAACTCCATTAAATTATCGTTAATCTCACCGGAACCAGATTGTACAATATAGACATCTTCACCACGTACAGATTCGCCAATTTCAACACTGAAAGAAATTAAATTTTAAAATTTTATTTGCTGAGTTAGAAAACATTTAGATACTATAAAAATATTATTTGAACTTGTTATTGTTGGAAGTATACATCATATACTCGATTAGCAAACAAATATTTCATAATTTATCAGGTATTTATATAATTCGTTATAAAACATAAAAAATAAATGTTTAATTGGTTAATATAAGGCAAGGCTTGAGAGGAGGATACTAACATTAAACGATAGGCAGAATTTTGTTTTTGTGGGAAACAATGTTGAATTCTTTTAATAAATACATTCCACTAACTGCAAAAAAAAACTACAATATTGAAAGTTTGATCGATAGCAAGGTAAACATCAAATCTTTAATAATTTTTTAACGTAAATTAAATGATGATAGTAGTGGTATTGTTGAACACGCAGCCAGATTGAGTATCCCACCAATTTCTACTATAAACAACATGTACAGCACAATAGCAAAACATAGTAGTACATTTAATATTGGGTCTTCCGACGAGGACTACCAAACTTTGACAATTGATAACGGCTATTTTGTTGAAGTTATTAAATTAGTTGTCACTTATCCAGTTCGTTCTGCCAATTTCAACCTGACTTATTCATCAAAGTTATGGAAAATAAGACATTTCGAATACGCACCACCCAGTGAAGCCGCGACAGTCATACAGAATGGCATAAATAGATCTTTTAAAAGAACAAAAAGTGTCAATGATATCTCACGCATACGTTATTTATTTAAATTAAAAGGTAGGAAGCGCTTAATGAAGGACCCGATATAAACTTTATAGTTTATCTTTAAAGGAAGACTACAACAAATACTAATATTTAAGGCGAATTGTGAAAAAGAACGGAAAATATGTACATATTTCAAGAAAAATAATATTGAAATGTTCAACTTTCAATTAAGTAAATATAAATTTTTATCTACTACTATATATGTCAAAAACGAAACCGAATCGAAATATAAAATGTTATATTGACGTCAAACATATATCTATACCTACATAGGTATGTATGTTTGTAAGTTAAAATAATAATTATCGTTAAAAAAAAAAGAATTGTTATTTAATTTTTACCGTCATGTAAAATTTCTATACATAGATTGTATTAAATGAAATAGACTTTGTGTTCAAATCAGTTGTATATGTCACCTTCTGTTCTGCTATGAAAAAGTAAGAATTCAAGCATTAAATGATATAACGTTTTCTTCGGAAACTGCCGTCTTTAATGGTGCATTAAACATTTTGAATTGCGGTCATAGACCATTAATAGTATAATATATACCACCAAACTATGGGATCTATGACAACCACTTTTCACAAAATTTGTAAAGTAGTAAACAGGACGAAAATATATCAGCTGGGCGGCATTCATAAAACTGGGGTCTGTATATGACTATTAATTTTACATATTTGGCTCTTATTCCAAGAATCGACTAAACTGTCAGACGAAGGCGTATATTGTATGTGAGATTTTTTTCTATGCGTTAATTTTGCTATGAAATCTAGCTAGATATATTACATGTTCAACAATTCTGATGATAAATATAAATGATAATATTGGCATTATATGTACATATATAAACATGAATGTTTTACGTATTACTCAAAGACGTATTACGTAGTCTAGTCTTAAAAACAAATAGTTTGAAAAAAATACCATCAAACAAATCGACAAAAAAAGATTTTGGCTAAAGTCCAAATTTTAAAAAACAAAAGAATTAAGCATTTTTTTTAAAGAATTCTATTATTTTAAACAAAAATCAATTTAAATCAAATGTAAAGAAAAAGTGATATAAAATATAGTATGTAAATGTGATGTTGATGTACTTTCGATTTTATATAGAATTACAAAATAGAGAAAATATTCAGACAGTTTGGCTTTCGAATACAAAAATTGTTGAACCAGCTGTTTTACACCTTCTCGTTTAATTAGCAACTAAATTAGTACTCACACAAACTAATAGTTTATTTAATTAAAAAGTTTTTTTTACTGTTTACCAACAAATAAATTTAATTAAAATATTTTTTCCTAGATTAACAGAAACAAAAATTGCCAAAAAAAGAAAAAAATTAGATAATTAGAAGATTAGCTTATCTTTTTATAATGTTATGATCGAGATATTTTTTATTCAGCGAAAAAATTTATAACGTTTGTGTTTTTTCTATTTTATGTGCTGTAGTAGACATAAATGGGCAATAATAGTTGTTCATTTTTAATCATAAATATTATTGCCTTAATAATTCGCACGTGAAGTGTTCAATTAAAGGTGCAGCAGTGTGGCCAAATTTGATTTATGTCTTGCATAAATAGCATTATTAATAACTAGAAATTCTCTGCTGTAAATAGTTGTCAATATAAACAAAATAACAAGTGTAAGTACATGCCAACAACGCCAATGATGCAAATGTTTTCAGATTTTTAACCATTTCTCTTAAAAACAAAGTATATAAATTATGTAGCGATCGGATCTTTAATTTATTTAGTATTCTCATCACAATTTACTTGTCAATTTATTTTGACGCTTCTAGAAAGTGATAACGAGATGGTCAATTTGTATATACATATCTACAGCTACATTATCAGCGTATATGTATATGTACATCAGCAGTGAGACATATAAAGTTAAAAGAATTAAGAATATAATATATGCACATATATGTATATGTATATGTATTAACAAAATAAATCGCATGGCTTCAAATTATAAACAAACGAAAACAATAACAAGTGCCCAGTTTCTGCTGCTTTTATATTTGATGATCTATGATTTTAATAACTTTCTAATCATAGATTATATTACAGCCGATGGAATTAATTTAATAGGAATAAATATTTTATATTTCTAAAAATACAAAAATAAATAAAATATGAGATTTTGTATACATTGCCTCGCCTCTATTGTAATTAAATAACAAAAGCAGAGTTGTCAAACCATGTATTCTAACACAGTTGTGAGCACTTTTTAAATATAAACAGAAATATTAAAAAAAATAATAATAAAAAATGAATAACAATAAACAAATGTATGTAAAAGCAACAAATAACTAACACTACAGATAGCTATGGACGCATAATGTCAATAGAATTCGTGATCTAATTATTTGCTGTTTAACTTGTTTAGTTTTTTTGTAACGTCTCAAGCCTACACCATATTTACGCAAGTTATACATAAATAAATAAATTTACAATTAAAATAGTAACAGTCGACTTTCCTAATAACGAAAACTACAAGCAAATCAAAGATAGAAAGTAGAAGTGCTGAAAAATTACTAATAAGTGGGATAATTTTACTCGTATTACGTACTTTGCCTTATATGTTATTATATCCAATTTTAGGAAATTTTAATATTTTTATTTTCTTACTTCAGCTTACATAGTATGTATAACGATTTTGAAACATTTTTCCAAAATATTTTTTTCAATCTACATTTTCAATTTAAATTGGAATTGATGATATTCTTGGTTAACTTACTATTGGGATAAAGAGAAACGTGCTATAAAATGTATGTTTAAATATTAATTCCAGTAATTATAGAAATTTATTTCACGCGAATAACACTAATTTTATACTATAAGTTGAATATAGGCTAGTAGTGTGTCAGCATATTTGACGAGAACTAGATATTTTAAACCTCAGCTCTTACATCTTGAAAAAAAATACGACTAAATACTTCGTTCGGCGATCGCCGTGGAAGTATTGCGTTTAATAACTTTCAAACTCAACACTCTTCTGTCCCCGTTAATTTAAAAATTTCAGTGTTGCCAAAGTTTTAAGCTAATTAAAGTTTAAGGTTAATTTAATTATAAGCCAACCTACGTATGGTAAGAAATCAGTATGTTTTATTTTTTATTTATTTACAATTCACAATACAATTACAAATTATCTGGACTGACATATGGCCACCATATGCTGGTTGTAGAGTAACAGATCAGAGTCTCTGGTGGTATTAGAACCCACGACCCTCACACTAATCGACTTCCATACAATCTAATACCAGAAAACTGTTTACTATTTATTTTCTTAAATCTCAAATATAAAAGTCTAATTGTTTGTCTTAAAAAGCAATTAAATTCACATGTGCTAACACAGCTAAACAACAATCTATCATGATAATTTAATGTTAATGTCATTGTAAAAAAAGACGCAAAGATAATAGTTTATTTTTTAACACCCAACACAATAATGATTAAAATTATCTGAGCGACGAAGAAGACGATTGAATATATAGTATAAAAATATGTCTATGAATTTATAAAAGTACACTCTTTTTAAAAAATGTGTAGCTAAGCTGATAGATACATACGTACATGTGAGCAGACAGATAGCATAGCTTTTATTATTTTTTCTTATATCTCAGTATGTCACAATTTTAATGGCGGTCGGTGATAATATATAAATTAGTAGTTTAGGTTATTGACTGACTAGATGTTTGCTTGCACGTTTTGCACTCTCGCACACATTGCCGCTGCTAATATTAACAAGTAGCACGAGTAACAGAAAAAATGCAAATATAATACGTTTTAAGCAAAGAAAAGGGGGCCGACGATTCTTATGTTTTTACAAATGTTAAGTCAGCTGTTTTTTCTTTGTCTGGTGTGAAATATTCCCCTTTCTCTGTGATATTTGATTTTAAATGTGATTTTATTGTCGATTATCTTCTCTTTTTAATAGCTTTTTATGGCTAATTTGTATTTTTTGGGGAGCTTGTTTAGTAACTTGGCCCAATATACGTATGTATATATGTATATAAATATAACATTTCATCTTAGTGTTTACGTATTTGTATATGCCTTATTTGTATACGTGTTTCTCTTGGCCTGAAGCCAATCATTAGAAGAGAAAACAAAAAAAGACAACCATCTATCCAGTCATATGGTTTCTATTGGAATTTATACATTTTAAAATTTCAAAATAACACATGCACAATCACTGGTACATATATTTTATTTATTTTAACCTATAACAAAATAAAATCACATGTTTTTATATCGAAAATACAGTGAGTTACATTAGGATGTTTTGTATTCACGTTTATGTAAAATCAAAGGCCTTTAGAATTGTTTTAGAATTCATTTTTAATAAATAGATAGAGAAAGTATGTGTACATATCGTATCTTACAGATTTTCATTGGTAAAGACGGTTGAATATGTTAATGTTATAGTCCTGGAGAGTAGAGATGACCAACGGTTGGCTGAAGATCTACAAATTTTAATTTTTTGAAAATTGAAGATTGTTAGGGGAACGACCAATATGTTTATTCAACTATGTTTTACAACTAATCGCAACATATAGGGGCCACATAACAATTTGTTTTAGTCGTTTCGAACCAATTTTCGAAAGTCGAAAATCTCGATAAAGTAATAAAAAACAGATTTCAACTATCAGGTAAGTATTTTCAACTTACCATTGAACTACCATTTAGAGTGTTCAATCCCGGAAGAGAAGATTGTTTGGGAAGTGTTTGGTGAGTTGCTCTCCTATTAAACTATATTTATTCCATTCCTATTTGGCAAATTCCATTCCTATTTGTCAAAAAGAAAACAATCGAACTCAAGTGGCCAATACCAAATTTGCATTCCTTTTATGTCTGTGTGTACTTTTGTCATTCACTGTATCAAGTTTTCTTATCAATTATCAATTGTAATATTGCATGATTACGACATTTCTAAAGAAAATATTATTGACCAGCAATTAGCCATTAATTTTCTTTATCATTTGCTTTTACTATCTTTTCATCAGTATTTTCTATGATTGCATGTTCTATATAAACACCAACACTGAGAAACACTATTGTAGACACATATTTATGTTTTTCCATTGCCTATTAACTCATTCATACTTTTGAAAATAATACAAAACTGTTTTAGGCTAAACACACAAGAAGCAAACAATAACAAGAAATACCTTTACTTTTAAATCATAACAGAGAGAAAAAGAGAATGAAGAACTCACTCATCTAAGAAATGAAAACCAAGTGCGCGCGCAATTTTAAGAGAACCAAAAAGAAATTTCTAAAAAATAAATTATTCAGGCTTTAATTGTACTCTGTAGAATTTATAGCACGAAAACAAAATGTGCGTGATGTCAATCTCAAGAATAAAAAATCGTTAATACACAAGATTGTCTTTAAAACTAAAAACAGAATAAAGAATATCTCTTCACATGTATGTTTTAAATACGATCACCTTATTAACGGAAATGTTTAGTTGTAAGCGCGTTATTTCTTCCGGTGCTTATCCGTTAACGCATCGCATAAAGTTGGTCAACTTTTAACTTGCGTTGAGTACTTTGACAACTATCAGCTGATGTGCTTTATTTTCTATTTATTAGTTTTTTTAGTTGTGAGTAGGCAAAGTATTGACAGTGTCAAACTGATAGGATGGATTCTGTTTCTCGAACCTAACTCTTATTTTTTTCTTTCGATTTTTTTCTTTGTTGTGTGCAGGCAACATACGTCAACGTACTGATTGTGTCAAACTGATAAATTATGAATTTGCTGTCAGTTGAAAAAAGTGTATGAGGAATTTTATGTCACCCCGCCTGAATTCAAAAACCATTAAGCGGTCGACCCATTGCATCATTAGAGAATGACCTGGAACCACCTTTGTCCCAAGTCTGTTATTATATTTCTAATGTCATTTACTTTTAAACAGTTAGTTATATTCGTAATACGTTTAGTAAAAATTTTGCCTTTTAACATTGTATTAAGTTGTAATAAAATTCTGATTGTTTTTAAGTTTCATTCAAACCATGTACTGAAAACGCTAAATAGTCCCTACTTAAAAAATTGTTATTTTGAATTTTATAACCTCTTAAAAGAAAAAACACCGGAGACACGATAAAATAAAATTTATAATTTGTTTTTAACAGACATACAAAATTCGTTTTATTTTTGGTTTTTTTTTTATTCACTATTACTTGTTTGTTTGTTTTGCGTTTTCGTTTGTAACACATGATTTTTAGCAGGTTTTCTCTTATTGTTTCCTCACTATTCGTTATTTTTTTACACAATTACAAAGTAAATTTTCTCACTTTTTTTTCTTTCAATACGCTTTAAACTTTTAATACTTGATTTCATTATTTCGTCCATAACAAAAGAGCGTAATTCTCGCTATGCTAATTTAATTAATAGAACAAAAAAACCTATAATAATACTGTTTTCTTATTTCTATCGATGTTATGTTGTTGTTTAGTGTTATTCTTTGCAAGAGTCAAGAAGCAAAAGAACAACATTGCTTAATTGAAAATGAGAAAAAAATGAAGAAATAAGAAGGTACAGTCAATTTATGGAGTAGAAAAAGAGTAAAACGGAGGAAGGAAATGTAGGTATGAATGAATCAAATCAATATTAAAAAAACTATAAAATATTGATAAAGATACATTTATTAAGTAGTTCTTTTTCGTCAGTCTTTATTTTACTTATTTCGTGTTTTTCTTTAGTCTTTACGAACATATTTTCTTTTAGAATTTGACAAGGGCAACAGACATCCTTGACGCAATAACAAAGAATAGATGGTTTTTTACTTGTATGGGTATGTGTATACGAGTGTTCACAAGTATATATAACTGTCAGTCATATCCAACAACAAAAATGGTTACCATATTTTTTTCTGTTTTTTTTTCTTTCTTTTTTGTTATAATGACAGTTGTAACACAAATTATTAAAATTTAATTGACTATTAATATCATAAAAGAAATTTTTAAACCACTTTACACAAAATATTTATTTTTTTCCCCATTTTCATATGATAAATTGTTTGCATGTGCTTTTCTGGCATGCTAGCAACAATATTTTTTTACATATAACAAACACAACACCACATCATATACACGCGCTGACATATACACACAATCTTTATAAAAAAAATTTAGATGAACACAAGAAAATATTCACGTGTTTAAAGAAAATAAATTGAATTTTTAATGGAAATCTTTACACACTTTTAAATTAGTTTAGCATTAGGATTTTTCTAAATTATTTTAATTTCTATTTGTTTCTTCTTATTTTCTTTACAAATATGAATTTTCTTTGTTTTCACTTTATATTTTCTATACACTTTAATAGGTAGGTATTTAAGGTTTTTTTTTTGTTGTATTAGTTTCAATTTTTTATAATTTTATTTAATTTTACTCACCATGTTTCCAAATTACTGAATTTTTTCGTTACGACTTTGCCCAAATCGATACCCAAACGGTCGACAATTCTTTGGGCCAAATCCGGATGCGAAGTACCCGAAAACACTTTAATGTTTGGCATTCTGGAGTGTAATGAATTTAATGGTCTGGATTGTTTCTCCAAATTGTCGCGTATCAAACTTTTTGCGCGTATCGGATTAGCAGATCGAACTGGCATCACACAATCTATGAGTACGTGTTTTTATATATATAAAAATAAAGAAAACCCAAAAACAGAGTACATTAATACAATAACAAAATAAATGGAAAACAATAACAATTCTCTCTTAATATTAATATAGTAGTCGCTTAATAGTAGAGTAGTGGTTAGGTAATAACTAATTTTAGGTTCTCTTATTTCAATTTACTCTTAAAATACTCTTAAATTCTGAAAAGAAACTGTTCTATATTGATGAATTCTCTTTCAATATTTCGTATACGTAAATGTGTATACGTGTGCTAAGTGAGTTTTGTTTGCTTGGTGATTAGCGGACACAAAGCTGCCAGATAAATTTGAGTATAAAAACGTAATTTTTAGGACCAGATTCAAGAAATTGTATCACTTTTCTTACCTTTACTACGAAAAACTCCTTAAAGTTCCAATCAATATCGATTGTTTACTTGTTACTCGATGGTTTACTTGGTAAACCGTTTGTAAGTCCACTGTAAACTAAAAGTAAGTCTACCACTACTTTAAGCCGACATCACATATAACAACTTATTTTGGTACATTTTAGATTTGTCTAATGTTTATGTTTTTATTAAAATCATTACAATCAATAATTATAATAAATACATAATCATAATAGATACTAATAAATCATAATAATTCGTTTATGTATCTTGATTAAATCTACAAGTAATACGAATATTCTAAAAATTTCTATGAAGTGACTAGTTGCTTTCATTTTTTATATTTGGAAACACATTTAATAGAGTTTCGTCTAATGACGCTTTTAAGAGTGAAATATAGGTTCCGTTGCTGTAGAAGCTTTTATTATACTCCCTTATAAACACATACATACTGGAATTGTAGTATCCAAGTTTTTAACTGTTTAATAGCAAAAGCAATGGAATTAACTCCCATATTTCCTTCCGCTTAATTGCGATATACATATGCATGTATTTGAACTAAAAACAAATACTGAAAGCTCTAAACTGGCAACTCTTCTAAAAAGCTTAATTATTTATTTCTAAGTTAAAGAGAAAATAATTAAGAGAAAGCATAAAAATTTTGTGATAAAATGCCGGTAGGCAAATTATATCAAACAGTGGTGTATTATAATAGTTTTTCGTTAAGGAGTGAATGTGTTTCTAACGTAAGTATCACGACAGTTGGCAACAAGTGTGTAATGCTTAATATTCTCTAAATATAATGACAATAATTACGAATTCAAATTAAAATACGTCAATCACTTAAACAAGTAATATTATTTTTAATAACAGAATAATATTAGTTTTCTCGTTATGTTATCAAGAGATATAGGTACATACCTCTGGCTGATATTATGTCGCCTTTAAATATTTATAAATATTAGATAAACACACAAAATAATTATCGTAAACATTTTGAACGGTAATGAACATATAAACATAATGCATTGAAATATACGGTATATAAAAAATATTGGAACTTTTTAGTACGTTTCCAAACGAAAAAACAACAATAAGTATTAAATGTAAATACAATTTTCGTATTAAACCTTCAAGTAAGATAAGGTTAATGTGTTGTTGTACAGCACGAAATTGATACAGCAACCTCATGTTATACAAAGCGAGATAGGTTCGGCATGCATTTTTAATGTCTATGTTCCCACTGACGAGCTGTGCTCAATAAGACAGTTAGACATAAAGCTCAAACCAGGAACTAGAAAGATCCATCGTGAGTACATTTAGTATCACATGGTAACTAATTAACCGTCGCTTATTCTCCTAAAAAAGCTTGGCCAATTGAGGCTGACCCATACTTTCGCATATCGGTGCAAAAAAGAGGTTGCATATGTCCCACAAACTATTTGTCTCCTGACTTAGAAGAGAAAAACGCAACCAGAGATGAACCTGTTCCACTCAATAACATTACATAGGAATAGTAATAGATATTTTTAAATTATTAAACTCCCAAAGTTGAAATGTCTAATGTGTGTATGTTAAAAATAACAATTTCAATAACTTTATGCAAAAAACTTTTACTGTTGTATATTTTTTTTTTATTAAATTCGTTGACTTAAAATTTTTTATTTAATTTCCTATAAATAAAAAGTCATTAAACAATTTAAAAAAATTGTAAAATCTTCCATTGGTAATAATTTTGAACTGGTATTATCAGCGTATTAAGCGATGCATAACAAGACAAATATTTACAATTTTGCTTTAAGACGTCACGCGGAAGGTTAGCAACATTGAATACGAACAAAAAGTAAAAAATAAACAGCACGGAATGAGATAAGGCATTGAGATTTAAAGCATAAACAAAAGTAATTATTAGGATCAGAATTGTTAATAGTTAAAGGGAAAATAAACAGTTGCGTTCAATAAAATATAGTCACCCTTGGTCCAAAGCAACGCAGTTAACCTTCACAGTTGTCTGACTTAAACCCTGTTGAGGATATATGGGCAAATAATTAAATGGCTGTGGGCTTATAGACTCATAGACTTGTTAAAGGCTTGTAGGGCCATTAAAAATAGCGATGCTACTTCAGTCCACTTGCATTTGTAGTTAATACCTTACGTTGTTGTTATTAACAGGTCTTTTGGGACGTACGACAAGGGCAGGGAAACGAAATAAATTTATAGGTTAAGAAACTTTTCAAAACGAAAGATGTTTGTTTACAATATTGTTTTTTAACTTCGAATGTTCTTTTATTTTTACAAATTTCTATTCTATTGGAGAAGGGTCAAGGGAATTCATTTTGAATATAATTAATTCTCTCAAAGTAGGTACATCTAAAAATTAACTGCACTAATTTCTAAAGTTTTAAACCCGGCCCATATTTAGAATCGGGGAAGGTCTAACCCTTTTTAGGAGATCGAAAAATTAAGAAAACCCTTTAAATTATTGGGAAATGTATTGCTTTTCATATTTTCTTGGGTTAATTCCAAAGTCTAATTCCAATCAAATAAATTTAAAAAAAAGTGGTGTAATTACATATTTTCCCAGTTAGTTTATTTTTGTTGAATTTAATTCAGTAGAAATGTCAAACATTTTGTTTACATTTAATATTTATATTGTTTATATTATTTAATGCTTTTAGTAATATATTTTTTAATTTATTAAATTTTTTGTAAGCAACAAAAGTTATTTTTGTTACAAAAAAGAAAAACAAATTGAGTTGTTGCAATACTGCTATCAGCTTATCAATTCACCTTGTTACTCTAATAATAAATATGTAAATAATACATTATCTTATTTTAGTTCTAAATAGTTTACAGTGCATGCTGTACGTAAAATGCATCTGAGTGATTTTTCTGAAAACCGGAAGTCCAGCCACACAAAAGTTTAAAATTAAAAGTTAACAGCACCATCTTGAAGAGATAGCACGTTCTATTCTGACATTTTTAAAAGAGTCTCACAATTTATGTATTTTAAGAGTATCGCATCAAAATGCACTCACACGAATTCACGCAATATGTATTGAAATGCATTTATAGACTCTTAAGCGCCAAAAGCACAAGGGCAATAATTTAATTTAAATGTACACCAGCACAACCAAGTTTTCTTTTAAATGCTTTATTTTGCATTTCTACCAGCTGCTTGATATGTTTAAACAATTTTTCAGCAGACAAAAAAATAAATAGGTACGAATAAAATAAATATAAAATACAAACACACAAAATAATTTTCCACTAACCATTTTCATCAGTATCCATACGTCCAGGCATTTCGGAAATTCACAACAGAAATAAAAAACAATCCTTTCTTTAGTTATTGTTTGGTTTTTTTCTTTTTACTTAAACACTTTTGTTAACATTTATCTGGCAATTGTGTAAATTAAACGTTTATTTGTTCAAAAAACATGACCGTTCATGACCTCTGCCAAGAAATAAATAGCAAATTTAAGTTATTTTGTGTTCTTTGAATTTGTTGAGCTGATATTTAAATAATTTTTTTTTTATAGAATTTTCATAAAATAAAAAAACCAAAAATTGTTTGTATTGGTTGAGATGTTTACGCTGAGAACACTGAATAACGGAATACAAACAACATTTTTGTTAATTATAATGACTTGTCTGGCTGTATAGTACTAAAAAAGCGCAAGACTAGAGCGTATTGAATATTTTGTTATTGTTTTTTCTTTCTACGAACTACCGACACTAATACTTGTTAAAGAAATTGTTGTTTGAAGGAAAATACACCAGTTAAAATATATTGCAAGAAATCATTAGACATACATGATAAATAAGAGAACATTCAAGTTTAAAAGAGAATATAATGTGTACACATGTTGTACGAGTATACAAAGAGCACAGAACACAGTTAAGAAGCTTTTCGAACTATTCAATCGGCCGTCACTGTATAAGAGCAATTATTGTTTATTCAGCAAATTTCTCATGTATGTATTGTAGAATAAAAATTTAACTCCATTAAAGGTCAGGAAAAGAAATGTTTTTAATTAAATTTACATTTACTTAAAAGATTTTTAATATAAGGTGTAATGAGAATAAATTGTATTAGCGTGAGGTTTTTGCCGTTAACTTGTGAGGAACTCATACAACGAACATCTTTTTGCATACAAACGTATGGTATCCGGTTTAAGTGCAATTTTAAGTTCTTGACAATGAATATAATAGTGCTTAATTGATATTAAAAACATCGGAATTAAGAAGAAAAAAATCACTATAATAAAAGTACACATTAAACCTAATAAAACTAAAAAGCATTTAAGAAATACGACCCAACAGGCAGGTAGGTTGAAGTGGTAGCTTTGATTCCAAAAGCCCACTTGAGCACGCATAGTGGGCCGTTGTGATGCCACAGGTAAACGCAGTCCCTGTACTAACCAAGTTCCACCAAACAAGGGAAGAATTTGGCCAGTGCAAGAGCTGCACATTAAAAGCACAGGCAGCCAAGACATGGTAATCCTCTAGTAACGATAATTTATCCGCCTAATAATAAAGGTCGTGAAGCAGTAATCTTCCTAAAAAAGCGAACTATATTCTTCATCTTCAAGACCTCTTGATAACTTTTAATGGATCAGAGACTTTAAAGGCAACACATCCCATTTATACCTAATTTACCTAGAGCTACACAGAATGTAATATTCAACTTTTCGCTGAACTACAGTAGATTAATTATAGTATAAAAGATATTATTAAGTGTTCAACAGACATACAATTGCAATAATTTAAATTCTATAAAAGTAATATAATTTAATTAATTTTAATCAATTTCAAATACATTCGTTTGTATTAATCCCACCCACTAACCAAGGCACCAATTTTATAATTATAAAATCTTGTTCAGCACCAAATGTTTTGTATAAAATCAATAGAATAACCTAAAATACAATAGCAATACCACTGTGGAAGAAACACGTTTTTTACGATAAAAAAAATTGACAATTTAAAACAATCAAAAAGTATTTAAGAGACAAACAAATTCAATTGGCAACCTAAAATACGATAAAATTAACTTGAAAAAATTAACTCATCCATCACTAAATGGAATATACGTAAGTAAATAAGAAGAAAAAAGTATTTTAAAATAAATAAATAAAAAACAAAACAACTGACGCAATATTTGTATGAAACCACGTGTAGAATCGTACGCAAATCAACGCACAAACACAACACATTTTGTGTGTTCGCAGGGCAGTGACGGACTTACACGTGCACACACACACAAAAACAAACAAATATAGTACATCTCCAAGTTTTTTGTTTTCCACGATTATTGTTATCGTTGGAAAATAAAACAAGAACACATACTTATGAACACAGGCGTATGTAAATAAATTGTATATTTAATGTATAATATATTAAAATTGCTCTCTTGTTTATTGTATGAAATTCACTCACTTAATTAACCAGTAAAAATTGTTTTTTTGCGCTTTTTTACTACCGAAAAACTTGTTTTTTAAATTGCATGAGAGAATTAATTAAAAAGGAAAACTCTTGAGATAACGCACTTAACTGTTGTTTTTTTTACAAAACCGAATGCTTAAACAAATCGAGAACTTAAAGATTTAGTTGTTGTCGAAACAAATGCTGAATGCGTTATGCTTCAGCTTCACAATAACTCCACATATAAGAAGTCACAGTTATACTCCACCGCATACATAGAATGTAAAATTCTATATGAAAAAATCTTTTTTTGAGACGCAAAAAACTAAAGAGTAAAAACTCACATACGCCTCCTTATAAGCGAGTACATGTTCTCTTTGTATTTTTTTTATTGTCGTAATTGTTGTACGTAAAGTTTAACGAAAACATAGTGGAAAGTACATAACTCAAAGTAAAAATAACAACATTAATAATAACACATATAATAATAATACATATAATAATAATATTATTATTATTCATTACTTAAATGAAATGTTAGAAAATAGAGATAAAATACTAATACTCCCACAGATTCAAATTTACACGGACAAAAGCCGGTTATAAACAACACGTGTACATTGTACCAAAGATATACCAGATGCGTAACAAAATGTTTTTATTTATAGCACATGTAGAATTTCCCAATCATTTGATTTGGCAATTATAACAATCCAAAATATTGATAATTTAGCGAAATATATTTTTTACTCATCCTCTAGTTTGGAAGTGGATCTTAATTATTACAAGGTTCTCGAGTGAAACTAAACACACATACTATGTACATACATTATTTATTTATTATTGATCATTAGTCAAAATTTCGACCTAGCTTCACAACACTAGTGTTGTGCAAGTTTTATTTATATATGTCCCAAAATGGCAGGACCTATAGTCTATCGTCGTTTAATTAATCATCTTTAATCTTTGCGTACTTAAGACGTTTTAAACTGTATTTTTCCAATTGTAAATAAAAAAGGGAAAAATTGTTTTGCTACTTTCTAAACTTTAAATGTAAACCTGGCCATACATTTGAATAAAATAACCCTGATCTTGTTACTACGCCTCTGTACAAACATGTTTTGGTAACCACGTGTTGGCGATGTCTGCTCTTTTTCTGTCTCACACTGTGGGATACGCTACAAAGCTATACAGACACAATACATACTCTTGTATATAAACAAATTTAATATAACTAAACCAAGCCCCCTTAGCCCATTAGTAGTGTTTGTTGTTATATTTATGTGTGTGCGTACAAGCAATAACTAATAAGAATTGGCAATTGACATACATTACACACATCCATACATATGTACACACTTGAAAATTTATTATTTACTCGTTAACCACACTTGTTTTGTATACGTGTCAGTGTTGAAAAATTCAGTACTTTTGTATTTTTTTCAGTACATTTTCATTTCAAAAATACCCCCACCAAGCTTTCAGTACTTTTTTCATCAAATTCGTTTTTGTTCTTTCAAAAAATAAATATATATACATATTTTAATAATTCGCACATTCTTTTTCCGTTTCCGGGTTTATTAAGTAAAAATTAAGCCCCGTTGTTTACTGCACTATGGTGGTCTGTCTGTCTAATAGGTAGAGTTACAAGTAAGTTACAGTAGTAGTAGTAGTTACAAGTTAATGGCTCAAAAAGCCCTGTTCAAACCCAAGGTCAGACAAAACGAAAACAAAAAATAAATTTGTTTGTTAGAAAGAAAAAAGTAGGTAGGTAGGTGGTAAGAAGTACCAAATCCAATCAACCCACAGGTCGGGGACAAACGAAAACAAAAAACGGTCGCTGCTGGTTTGCATAGAAAAAGCAAAAAAAAAATTTTTTATATTAATTAATTTTTCTTTTGAAGTGTGAAAATTCACCAGTTGTGGTGAGCTTTTTTACAAAATGTGGTGAATTTTATCCGGTGTGG
The DNA here is from genome assembly GCA_932273835.1 of Sarcophaga variegata. Classification (NCBI taxonomy): domain Eukaryota; kingdom Metazoa; phylum Arthropoda; class Insecta; order Diptera; family Sarcophagidae; genus Sarcophaga; species Sarcophaga variegata. The sequence goes on from OW026362.1 coordinate 69,140,289, forward strand.
TGAATAAAATCGAAATTCACCAAAATGCCATTATTCGAAATGGGTACTGTGTTTCCATAAATCCATGTACTGTATATTGTGCTTTGGACGGATCGTGTCTATAATAAGTAATTTTCACATCTGTTAGTGCGGGCATCCACCGATATGTCTGGTTACTGCATTAAAACAATGTTGCCATTGTATCATTGTATTTAAAATTCTAAAAAATTAAAATTAGAAAACTGCATTCAAAAAATAATTAAATTTTAATTATTTTGTAAATGAATTTTTGAATAATTTTTTTCTTTTATGTTCTATTCCCAAAATGTTTTTTGCAAATTGGAAATTCTTTGTCGAAATATTTATAAATTTTTGTTCTTTTTTGCTTGTAAAATTTTAATCGGATCAGGAAAAATTATTAAAGAATTCATTAATTTTTTTTCTTTTTCAAAAGCTGGTTACAGATTAATTAGTTTCCTGGCAACAAATGTTTCAAAACAAACAAAAATTTCATAACATTTCAGTACTTTTTACAGGTCTTAAGAAGCCCCGGTTAGCCAGGGGCTAACGTATGTATTTAGATTACGAAAAGCAATGAGAATGCGTTGCGCCGACATTTTTTACTAACACTTACGTTTCGAATCAACTGTTTTTGTTTTGTATATGAGAAACATACATGTGTTGTTAGTTTTTCTATTCCATTCAGTACGGTAAGTAGTATAATAAATATATTTTTATAAAACTACCATTTGATGCAAAAAGGTACTCTTTCAGTTATAGTTCAGTACTATTTCAAAATTTCAATTTTGTAACACTGATACGTGTTCTACAGTTTTTTTTTTGTATTTGCCCAGTGATGATAATTTAACGATTTCCCCTCAAATATTAGCAGAAAAAAATCTTCAAAATAAACGATTTTTTGAATGTCAGGTACTAAGATGATAACAAAGTTATGTGCCGTTGCCTAGATATACCACCCTCTGTTCATGTATACTCTAGTGTAGTGTAGAGAAACTTTTTGCTAATTGAATCCTAGCCTTTCTTAAGAAGTGGTACTGTTCTCTCTGGGGAACAGCAGTGAACAGATACTTTTCGAAATGGATTATTTGGCGGGTACTGAAGCATATTAATTTTATAAATTTCAACATCATGATGTAATTTCTTTTGCGTTCTCCGAGATTTAAAGCAATTTCATAAAATATTGTTTATTTATTTCAATTTCAACTGAAATATATTCAAATTAAAAATATCTGTCTTAAATAGTGCTACCAAGTCTGGATATATTATATATTATCTCTGTTTTTAACATTTTTGACATTTATTTTCATACGCTTTTTCTACTTATACGAGCAACAATGAAAATTTAGTTTTTGTTTCAAGAGATGAAAACTTCTTACAAACAAAATTTGAAATTTCCAAAGTGAAGAGAACAACAAGCACCATAAAAATTTATTAAAATTGATAACCACGTTAACAAATCTGCAAAGAGAACGGTATATACATCGCAAGGATTTTTAAATTAAAACTAAAGTTGCGATATATTAAAAAACCAAAAGAACATTTTTGTTTGTACTCCTTCAAATTGATTGTGATAAAGTAATTGTGTGTGTTATTTTGATTTTTTGCAAAATTTTTCCAAATGAGTATGTCTGTTTTACAATGTTTTTTTTTTATTCGTATAGCTTAAAAGACACTAGACTAGAGAAGAACGAGCTAAAGAAGATTTAAAACAAAAACAATATTTTTCAATAATTATTACCGTGTGTCTGACTGCTAACTACAACTGCCCCTGCTATCGCCGGGGTCAAAGATATTTTAAATAAACAAAAATACTAAGGGAACGCAAAGACTTTAAGTGGACCGACGACTAACCGCAAATTAAAAAAAATCTTTACCATCATGGCTAATATGGCAGTATCACGTATTAAGCGCGAATTCAAGGAAGTTATGCGCAGTGAGGAGGTAAGTCTATGGAACCAAACATACCTGAGAGTTTAGATTTTTCCTGAGTGGTTATAAATTCCTCTAGCTTTTTTCGCTTCTAACCTAGTTTTTTCCTTCTTGATCTCTTCCATGTTTTTATAGTGCTTATGTGACATTTGCTATGTTATATTATATTGCTATTTTTGTTGTGCGTGTTTTTTTTTTCGTAAATAACTTTGGCAAAGTTAAATGTGGTTGCCCTTGATTTATTTTATTTTGTTAGTTGCAAAAAAAGAAAAGCGCCCCTTTTATGAATAGTTCTATAAACATATTGTTTGGTATGAAATATTGACAATTTGAATTAATTTAAATTTTTGTTATTTTACCAATTTTTACAAAGGACTATCGATTGTTAACAGATTTTATACTGAATTTCGAATATTGCAAAAATAGTTCAAGAGATAGGTATTTAAATATAAAATTTTGGTATTGATAGCTATTCTTTGCTAATCTATGATACAGTTCACACTTTGGAATACTAGGTATGAATCGAAATTTAAGCGAATAATAATGTCAAAAAGTAAAAATGAGAAACAAAAGGACTTTTCTAGACAAGACAAAACGCGACAGAAACGACAAAATATTCTGTTGTAATTAAGAAAAACGCCTAAGGAATGGACTTATAAGACAGATTCATTATCATAGTACTGCCGATAATTATTTATTATACCTGGATGTTAAAACTTAAATGCGGAACAGGTAACAGCGAATCGACATCGTTAATAATAATTAAAAAATAATATATAAGTTCTGTTCTCTATTAAAATTGCGGGAATTCATTGTCAAGATTCTGACCTAAACATTATAAAAATTATTTTTAACTTATTAAAGTCAATTGCAATTCTTATTATAAAATCATTGTCTAAAGATTGGTATACAGCAGATCTTTCAAGTTTGAGCTTCTCTTTCAAATATAAAGCAATCGCCACAATATAACAAAAAAGACCCTCAACTCTAGTAGCAGCCATAGGGAATTTTAAATAGAAGAAACAATTACTTATAGCAACAGTTTAGACACTAGTATTGACACTCCAAGTTACGCCTCATATGAATGAAATCATCCTCTATATATAGAGAATCTATATTGCAATAAATAAAAATTCAACCCGATAGACAGAAAGAAATGCAGTATTGGCTACATAACAGCTGTGAAGAAATCCATTCCTGCGTTTAGAATTCGCAAACATAAACTACAATTAGATCAGCCGAATGCAAATTCAGTCACTTTTAATATGGCAGTAGAAGATGCACTGTTTGATGCGTTTTGTTGCCGACGGCATGATTGCATCACATTTCTTTAATAACGATGAAAACACTGAATGGAACAAAATGAAGGAATTAGACTTGGAGACGTGTGGTTTCTGCTACGCAGTAAATGAGATGCGATACCACGAAACTATTATGAATCCATTTTAGTGAGCGGTATAATCCCTTAAACGCAATTTTATCATGCGTTTTGAATCCACTAGACCATCTACGACGTACCGTACATGAAATAATTCTTAAAAGTAAATGACATCCCTTCATTAATAAGCCATAATAAATTATTTATTCACTTTTGAAAATTTCGTGTGCTTTTTTGCAATCAACTCTTAGGGCCATTTTTTGGGTGCAAGTTACGTTAACCTCCAGTTAAACTTCGTTTTCAGTTTTTGAGTTTACTTAATCTTGAGTTTAACCTTACGGTTAAGCAGTTAATCTTAAGTTTAAAACACCAATATTTACATATTTAATATAGTTATTTCGATTGTTATCATTATATTTATTGTATACTAGCTGTACCCTGCGCGTGTTACTGCGCCACCAACAAAAATGAATCTGAAGGAAAGACATAATCCAAATATCCAATTAATTTTGAATCATTTTATGGATTTTGTTTCCCGTTGGCCAGATGATTCAGACGAACGGGCCTGAGTAGTACGCATTCGATCGGATCTCAGCGGCTTGTACTCGAAGATTTTCCAGTCTCAATGCTTCTTGAGATGTAGGTCGACCAATTGCTTGCCGCTTTGGAAGCATGATTGCACGAGATCGCCATGAAAAATGCGTTTAGATTTATTATAATCTCACAATGTACCCAATTCAATTGAACCCAACAGCATTTTTAAAAATTTTCAAAATTAAAATGTTTCAAGCTTGCGTGTAAATCATAAATGATTAATCGTAAAATGTCTGGTATTTGTCCGATTCAATTCATTTTGAATAATTCTCAGTAGCGATATCTATCTGAAATTAAACGCACTAACTTAGAAACCTTCGTCGACTTATGCGCAACAACTTTGCTAAAGTTCATATCATGATCAAATGCACAGTTTACGATTTAATTCATTTTGAGCAATTTTCAGTGGTGCCGCCTGTCCTAAATTGGTCACGCCAAATTATAAAACTTCGTCGACTCATGCGCAACTACTTTGCTAAAGATCATAACACGATTAAATACACAGTTTACGATTTAATTCATTTTTAGTAATTTCCAGTGGCGCCATCTGTCGGATATTGGTCATACCAACTTAGAAACCGTCGGCTCAAGCACAACTTTGTTAAAGATCATAACATGATTAAATGCACAGTTTACGATTTAAATCATTTTTAGTAATTTTCAGCTCATGCGCAACAACTTTGCTAACATAACATGATGTTCATAACATGATCAAACGCATAGTTTACGATTCTATTAATTACATACAAACAAACATTCATTTTTATATATATAGATTGTTATAGATATTTAGAATATGTATGTGATATTTACAAAAAATAAGATTTGTCTATTTTCTACTCAGAATTATATGATACTATTTTCATATATCCATATTAATTACATTAATAAAAACCGTTTAAACCTTTAATAATAAATTAATAATTACATTTTCCATTGTTTATTTATGTTGTCATCAGATTGTACAATGCTCCATTAAAATTGAATTAATCAATGACAGCTGGACTGAATTACGTGGTGAAATAGCTGGCCCACCCGATACACCATATGAAGGTGGCAAATTTATACTAGAAATTAAAGTACCCGAAACGTATCCATTTAATCCTCCAAAGGTAACCAAAGCAAATCTACAAAATATTTTTAAATTTTATATTCAATACGTTTTTTTTTTCTTAGGTACGTTTTATAACAAAAATTTGGCATCCAAATATATCCTCAGTTACTGGTGCTATATGTTTGGATATTTTAAAAGATAATTGGTAGGTTGTTTTGATATTTCTTAATGAGTTATTGTGTGTTCATGGGAAATATTATATTTATAGGGCTGCTGCAATGACATTGCGTACAGTTTTGTTATCATTACAAGCATTATTAGCAGCTGCTGAACCAGATGATCCACAAGATGCCGTAGTAGCTTATCAATATAAAGATAAATATCAATTATTTGTTATGACTGCCCGGCATTGGACCAATGTTTATGCTGGAGGTAATTTTATGTAATTAATATAAAAGAAATATTTTATGGAAATGTTTTTTTTTTGTCTATTTATTTGTAATAGGACCACATAAATATCCAGACTGTGATGCTAAAATACAACGTTTGAAGGATATGGGCATAGACGAGCATGATGCTAGGGCTGTATTATCAAAAGAAAATTGGGATTTGGAAAAAGCCACTGAAAATCTATTCAGTTAGCTTCATTTTACAACGCCCCTTTCTTTTAGAAATTCGTGGGGAACATTTAAATTTTGAAGAAAAAAAAACGGAAATTAAGGTTTTGCGCGCGGCTTAAATGTTCAAACAACAAACATAATAACGATAACAATCTGCACTTGAGCGCCTACTAATTTTTCTTTTTTATCTTTTAATATTTATATTTTAAACCATATTTTTAATAATTATCTCCATCAAATGAAAGAAAGCCCAATTGATTTAAATTTTTTACTTATTCTTATTATTTTCCTGTTTTTTTTTTTTTTTTGTTCAAAATCATAATAACAGAAGTGTTAATGTCTTAAATGAAAGACAGTTGAACTGTTTTTGCTGCTATAAATAAGACTTAATAAACAAACAAGAAAAACGATTTGTATTTTAAACTTTAAAATTTCTTATTTTAAGCATTTACTGATTTCTTTCTGTTTTAGTTCATTTTTTGGTTTGATGTTAAATTTGTTGCTTAACGTTTCTTTTGAAAAACAATAGAATTTTGTATTTTAAACGATTTGTATTTTAAACTTTAAAATTTCTTATTTTAAGCATTTACTGATTTCTTTCTGTTTTAGTTCATTTTTTGGTTTGATGTTAAATTTGTTGCTTAACGTTTCTTTTGAAAAACAATAGAATTTTATTGAAAACAAAATTATTATTTAAAATAAACAAAATTAGATTGTAAAGAAATAAAAAATAAAAATTTCATTAAGTTTAAAGTAAAATAAATAATGTGTTAAAATAGAGGACAAAGTATTCTAAATTGCTGGATTCTTTAAAAATTTTGTGACATGTTTTTTACCTACTATTATGTTTTATTTAGATACTAAAAAAGATATGCTAAAATTTAAATTCAAACCAAATTATTTTCTAAAGTTTGCGTTTTTAGATTTCTCAAATATAATTATGTTCTCATTGTCCACCACTATCAGGCTTTCTTCTTGTGTTTTTTACATTTAATGCAATATTATTACAAGCAGTATTGACTTGTGTTGCAGATGTAGTCAAACCTAAAGCATACGAACGTTGTTTTAAATGTTCTTTCCATTCCTGTTCTAGTTTAACATAGGTTCCACCTAGTGGTCTATTCTGTTGACTAACACTCAGATCTGATCCGGTTTTCTTTTGGACCATACTTATAACGTGTTTCATAACCTTCTCTTCAAATTCGCGTTGATGATCTTGATTACTACGTGCTGATACCTCACCAGACCAATATCGTCCAGTATTCTCAATAGGTTTACTGTGTGGGAAAGTTAAGAAAAAATCTATATTAGTATGATTTAATGTAAACGTTTTTCTAACCTACCTTTTCCTGGACTTTTTCTTGTTGAAACTTTTCTTCGGTACGAGCGATTTGCTTTCGGAAGACTCACAACCCTCACTACTGCTGGTAGAAAAACTATCATTATACGAACTCATTCCGAATTTAGTTAAACGAATACTTTCTAGTGTATCGGTACTTTCGGTTTCTGTACTAGAATCTGCAAAAAAATTTGAAGAACCTGCTCTTATTCTTTTAGTTAAAGAGGTAGTTGATTCTGTAAAAAAACATGTGGTATGAATTTGTATACGATTTCTATTTGGCTATATTTAACGGTAAATTACCATCTGGATTTAAAACCGGTAACAATCCCTGCCTACAACGTTGTGGCATCAAGGATAGTGCCATCCATCTAAGTTCGCTTTCTCCATGAGACAACGTTTCTTGCAATCGAGGTGGAGGATAGTCTCCTAAAGCGCTACCTTCCATTGCTAATTGTACTATAGACAATATTGAACGTTCACGATCTGTTTCCACTAATACACTATGCTCTCGAAACTGGCACCCCTAAATAAGAAGCAAATTAATATAGAGTTTTATGACTTTCATAAACGAATGAACGAACATTAGGACCCGGTAGAGTTTCATAACGAAATGCTTGTTGACCACAACATGCATAACGACCAGCAGGTCCAGTAGTACGTCCTTCCGCTACAGGACCCAAAAAGCTGGGTGATTCAGGATGATATCGACACCAAGATGTCTTTAAACCATTAAACATTTTTTATAAACCAAAAGCAATATTAACTTTAGATATATACTACCTGATAAACGGGGAAATACATTTCACACAAACAACAATACAAATAATGTGCATGACCCCAAAGTTTCCAGTACACCAGTCTCCATGATTTCACCTCCTTAAACAACTGAGTCATATAATAATTCAAATCCCATGAGACATCTCGAACATGATGACTAACGAGTTGTCCCCATCTATTTAAGCGAACATTTCCTGGTATGCACTGTACATACGACTTCATTGTATTAGTTAAACATTTTTGGCATCTAAAAAAAAATCGTTCGTTTAATTGATGAGACTCAAAACTTAAATTACATATTAAAAGTTTATACTTAGCACATTTAAATAAACCTGCTAAACTATAATAATGTCCTCTTAACGCTTCTGTTTCGGGTTCAAACAGACTAGAGATGAGTTTAGTCCATAGACGTGGCAAAAGGCGGTCTTTTTTATCGCACACCATTTCCAATTCAACATTAGTGAACATGGCAGCCATGCGAGTAATTATGGTATCATTTAAACAGGACAAATTCGTAGAAACTCTAACCACTTCTCCCAAACGGGAGTGGCAAAAGCTTAAACAATCTAAAAGCAATGGTTCCATCTACAATTTATATACAAATGCTTTTAAGATAATCAGATAAAAAAGGTTTTAAACTTGAACCTGTAGAAAACTAGCCGAAACTAAGATAGGTATAACATTGTTTATATTTAAATTTGGTGCTTCATTGGATGGATCTGAACTTCTGTTGCTATTATTTCCATTATCCGATTTTATCCATTTCATAAGCCATTCGAATATATGTATATCACAATGCACTGATATATCCATATCCTCGAGCTTTTGACCGGCAGTAACATCGGCAAAATAACCCATCTTGCTGACGAGCAAACTCTGAGGACAAGTAAAATCCTTGGATGTATTTTTTACTTCATCGCATACATGTATTACTACTTCTGGACTAAGAATTTTAAGCATTTGCTACATGTTATTTAGATCTTTGTAAACTGCTTAGGTACATTTATACTTACTCCTTTTTCAAAGTATTAGCAGAAGTTTTTGACGTTGCCTCAACCCCACTTATGTTTGACTTGCTAGCGTTGGCATCCTTGTTTGCGGTAACTTCCACTTCATTTGTTGTTTCACCATTCAAAACCGTTGCTGTGGTTGAGTGATTGGATTTCGAATCTTTTGGATCTCGTGGCTGTTTCAATTTCAACCGACTAGTATAATTAGCTGGTAATGGTATTGGACAAATAAAAGGTAATACTGCATCCAAAATGCCCTCATTTAAAACATAATCTAATTTCTCATTTAATTTAGGATGCAAACCTCCTTCATTTTTTCTTGATACTTTTAATTTTGGTGTTGTTGTTCCGCCCAATGCTACACTGGCTGTCATTGGAGCCTTTCGAATTGATCGGCTACAATCGGCACCATTACCGGTGCCACCTTCAGTCACATCATCTACCGCAAATGAATGATTTTGATTAAAGCCATACAAATCATTCACTAGACGATTTTGAGATAATTTTTGGAAATCAATTGGTCTCTGAATCACACACGGTTTTGAACGATTTCCACCCGCTAAAGTGGTTGCTCCCACGGCAAATTTAGTAGCAGTAGAATTTTCTTTATAGTGTCCCTGCTGTTCTTCACTATTTTGGGAAATCATGTCATGTACATGACAAGACAAATTCAAAAAATCCAAAAACTCATTTAAATTTATTGACTTTTCCTTGTTATCTGCATTAACATTTTGTATATCGTTATCATTGGGGGTTGTCGAGTGTGTTGAATTTCCTGTATGATTCTTTAAAGAATTCTTTCTCGAAGCCATTACAGTATTTTATTTAAAAATTTTTAGAAGATATTGTTTAATGTAGCAGTTAGTTTTGCTAAATCTATTATAATAAGACGATGTAATATTTTTAAATAACAAATTTCCGTTTCCAAGTAACAGTAACAAATTATGTTGCAATGTTCAGTAAATAAACCATTGAACCAATATTCCGGACTATAGTTGTGAAATATTACGTTTAGTAATATATATGTAAATAATAAATAATTTGATATTTTAAATGATTCAATTCGTTAATTGTTAAATATTACATAGGAATGTTTAACATACACTCGTATTATAACTGGCTAAAGAATTAAAGAAGTTAATTTTTTCCAGAAATTTGTGTAAAAGTAAATGCCTATATGAAGCTTGATAAACTACGATCGATATCATAAGTATTGTTGTATAATATGTCAGGGAAAATATGTCCATATTAATTCCACAAAACATCGGATATTGTTATTCGTTTTTAGCTCTTACAACCATTTCCTTTTGTAAATTTCCCTACAACTATTTTTGGAAAAACAAGAAATAATTTTTATTAAGCTGTTTTCAAAATGCATAATTATTTATCATTTATAAGTTTTTTTAAAACATTATGTCGATATAAAAAAGTTAATATATGTATGTTATGTACTAACAAAGTTTTCGTAAAAGGCTATAAATTTGGTTATTTCTTGATTTCTATTTGTTGTCATCAGTTATTAACAGTATTTAATATATAAAAATGCTTTTGCTTGGCTATATGCTTTGTTAATACACGCCGGATTCAGTGATCATTTAAAGGTTAATATTTTCTACTTTCAGGCTTTTAAGCATAAAAGTAAGAACATCAGTTGCTTCTTCAATACGCTTGGATGTTGGTTTGCCAGCGCCATGACCAGCCTTACTGTATACGCGCAACAATATGGGATTCTTTTGGTGTTTTGATTCGCGTACAGCCTCTTGAAGAGCAGCAGTGAACTTTAGAGAATGCAAAGGACTAACGCGATCATCATGATCGGCAGTTAATATAAGAGTAGAAGGGTATTCTTCCATTTCCGTTTCAGGCGTGTGTACGTTGTGAAGTGGTGAATATTTTATAAGATTGTCGAAATGATCTTTTTCGCTGGGATTGCCATAATCAGAGCACCAGGCGTGACCAATTGTAAACTTATGAAAACGTAACATGTCCATTACACCGACTTGAGCAACAGCTGCACCAAACAAATCAGGCCTTTGATTAATGCAAGCACCTACAAGAAGTCCACCATTGGAACCACCTTGTATTACCAAACAGTCTTTGGTTGTATAATTATTCGCCACCAAAAATTCAGCCGCAGCCTGGAAATCATCAAACACATTCTGTTTGTTTAACAACCGACCAGAGTTATGCCATTTTTCACCATATTCACCACCGCCTCGTAAATTTGGATAGGCCAATATACCATCGAATGAATCGATAAACATTAGGCCGGAAATACTAAAGGATGGCTGCATGCTTATGTTAAATCCACCATAACCATACAAAAGGCAAGGTCTGGGCTTTATGGTATCAATATTTTTGTATATTATAAACATGGGTACTTTGGTGCCATCTTTGCTTTTGTAAAATATCTGCTCCACTTTGTACTTGACTGCAGAGAAATTCTCCAAATTCAACTTTATTTCGCGCAATACTTTTGGTTTAAAATCATTCCACTTAAAGTCGTAGTGGTATATAGTGCCGGGGTTAAGAAATGATGAGAAGTTATAAAAAATTTCGGAATATTTCTTTTCACCCGAGAAGGATACTACAGTGCCAATATCTAAATCGAATTTACTTATAAATTTACCATCTTTCAATGAATTAACTTGTAAGGCACTCTTTACGTCTTGTATATAGCACAGTACCAGTTTGTCCTGATCCACACAACTAGCCCAATCGAGCACGTCCGTTTCATGTTCGGCCACTAAGGTTTCCCATTTTTCTTCAGCGTGGTTTTCAAAGTCTATGGCAATAATACGATAGTTTGGAGCATTTTTGTTTGTTCTAAAGAAAACTCTGGAACCTATGTTTGTGATATAGTGATAATCAGATTCAAATTTCTCTACAATCTTATGGACCTTTAATTTCCCAGTAATTACTCCAGCTTCTTCTAGGTTGGCATAGTAGACGATATTATCACGGCAATCTTTTACTATTGGCATTATCAAATATTTTCCACAGTCCGAAACTTCCGATTGTATACGCCAAGTGGGTTCTTCTGGGAATTCGGCTATCAATATATCTTTTTCTTGAGGTTGGCCTACATAGTGATAGTAAAGCTTTTGGAATTCATTTTGTTTTGTTTCAGAACCATCAGTTTTTCCCTCCTGGGCCGGATAACGACCATAGAAGAAACCCTTATTATCCTTAGTCCATGATATATCAGAAAACTTAACCTTCTCCAATACTTCATCCAAATCCTTGCCAGAGTCCACATCGCGTACATGAATTTTGACCCAATCCGACCCACTCTCACTTAAACCATACGCCATATATTTACCGTCCTCTGAAAACGATTTCTGGGCCAACGCAATTGTGCCATCTGTTGACAAGGCATTGGGATCGAAAAACAAACGTGGCTCTCCATCTAAAGTATCTTGTTGATACAGCACACTTTGATTTTGCAAGCCGGTGTTTTTATAAAAGTAATAAAAATTGCCATGTCTAACGGGGCAACCGTATTTCTCATAATTCCATAATTTCGACAATTTCTCATTAATTTTCTTCCAGGCTGCGCAATTTTCCAAAAACGGCTGACTAATTTCATTTTGTAAATCGACAAACTTCTTCGTCTCTTCAGAATCGGGGTCCTCTAACCAACGATAGACATCTTTAATTTCGACGCCGTGAAAATTCTCCACATAACTTTCATCCTTACGGGGAGTAGGATAATTAATTTGTACGTTTTTAGTTTCTTCGGTCATTTCAATTAAATTACGAACAGATAAAAAGCGTTTTGTCGAAAAAGAAATTTGCTGACAACACTTTGCAATTTGTAATTGTCTAAATGCAAGAGAATGAAAAACAAATCTCATTGTGTAACGAGAGCAACACAAAAACAGTCTTCTTCTTCTTCCTTCATTTTGACGGCTTGTTAGCGTTGACACTTTAATAAGAGAGACAGTGACAACCTTTTTTGAGGGAAATTTTGATGAATTGGTACCTAAATAACTTTATAAATAAAGCAATTAATTATTTATTGTTTCCTACTTTTTTCTAGTTTTAGTTATTTTTTATGTCAAATAATTTAATTTAATTATTGTAAAGTAAACATAATTTAAATTTAAACTTCCTAATTGATTGAGTTTGTTTGTGAGAGTCGGATGAGAATGGGAGGGCTGACATCACACTTTAACTTGTTGCGTGTTGTGTGTTACTTAGGACGGGTCAGACCTAACGGACTACGAGATTAATGTTCAACCTGGACAAAATAAATTACTTTTTTGTGGTGAGCTTCTGGTATGGTGAGTTCTGAGTATGGTGAGTTTCATTGACATGTTGTGTTTGCACAGTATGATGAGTTTCTCCGGTGTGGTGAATAAAAATTAAATTCGTGACTATACTACGTCACTCCAAAAAAATGGACTCCATTACTGACATGCCAGTACACATTTTTTTATATACTGGCAACAGTGGTTGTACTTACTGTTTTAATATCCTTATTAAACACATCTCCATGTTGCAGCTATATTAAAGCAGAAATTAGTGAAAACTCTCTGTCACAACTGTCAAAATAACTTTTCATGAAATACAACATCTAGCTGTTCTTTTCCGGTAAAATCGTCCGCCATGGTAGGTGTCCGATTGTTAAATTTTTAATAAATATCGTGAAAATTCAATAGCATCTGTGATAAATTCAAAAGAAACAATTTAAAATCTAGTGCAAATGTATTTAAACTAATTTATGTTATTAAAATTTAATTAAAATATGAAAAATCAATCAAGAAACAGATGAATTGCAAAATGTTGATATAATGTTTTCTATTGTTTTTCTTTATATTCTCGTTACTCTAATCAATACTGGATGTGCTTTCCTCTAAATTGAAAATGGACAGGGTCGTGTTAGAACCAAGACTATCAAGAAGGCCGCCAAGGTCATTATTGAAAAATACTACACCCGCTTGACTATGGATTTCCACACAAACAAGCGTATCTGCGAAGAAGTCGCCATTATTCCAACCAAGCCTTTGAGAAACAAGATTGCTGGGTAAATTTTTTTTTGTGCTACGGGTATAAAAGTAACAACTAATATTTGCCTTTAAATTTTAGTTATGTTACACATTTAATGGGCCGTCTCCGCCACTCCCAAGTGCGTGGTATTTCCATTAAGTTGCAAGAAGAAGAACGTGAACGTCGTGATAACTACGTTCCTGCTGTTTCTGCCTTGGAACAAGACATCATTGAAATCGACCCTGATACCAAGGAGATGTTGAAACTTTTGGACTTCCACAACATTCGTGGTCTTCAATTGACTCAAACATCAACCAACAACTACAGCCGTAGAAATTAGAGTTAGTTCACGTTCTAGCTGAAAAGATATTCCTGTTCTGTGGAGTACATCTTTTTTTATTTCATGGATAAATAAAAAAGAAAAAAGTTTTGACAAAAAAAAGGAATTTGATGTGAATGTGTGAATTGTATTTGTGGAGGATCTAAATAATAACAATGTATACACATTGTAAACAGGGTTTGGGTTTTAAATATGATATTCAATGCTACAAATTACAAAAGCAAAGAATATTGGATTTTGTTTTTATGTGAGATGTAATTAAGTAAACAATTTGGTCTGATAATTAATATTTAATCATCAACAAGATTAGCAAAGGTGATTGGCCTGTGCTATCGTTAGAAGTAAATTTATAATCAGTGCAAAAATGCAGGCAACAACAAAACTTTTGTGTTTTTAGAAGGCTGTTTAACGAATTATATTCAGATAATTATACTTTGTATGACATAAGTCATAACAGGCGGCACACAGTAATAAAAGTCTGAGGCATATATGAGTAAAAACTATATGCAGGAAATTAGTAATTTTAAGATAACTGGCTTTGTTAACCTTTATGCAATTAATTTTCAGTGTTAACTTTCTAAGCTGCTGCAAGATACATATGGTGTTGCACATCTTTTGGTTAACAGGTGTTCCAAATTTTTTAATAAACTGGCAAAGCAAGAACTCACATTTGTGTATGATTGAGATTTATCCATAAGACTTACAATCCTACAGCACGATCTGCATTCCCATGCACGATTGTTGAATAAGTCGAGTCTTTCCCTCATAATTTCAAGGAAGACTATTGATGGCCTCAACGACCTATCACCTGGCATTATATATGATAATCTACATACATATAGTTACCATTGAGCTCTTCGGTATACACTACCTGACAAGTTTCGTGACCTTAAAGACTCCTACAATATGGCCGCCTGAAACATCTGCATTACGCTGAAGGACTATATAACTCCCTGATATTGGTTTCATATACACCAGCTCTATTTAAAAACCGTCTGTGAAAATACTGCCATCGAATATTTTATCTGAGTCCATTCAGAATTACCTATCTAGTATTACCACACCCAGTGTATCGCAGATGTAAGCTTTTGTAACATATATTTTCCTCGCAAAAAGTACATTTTAACAAAATTTGTTTTCCCTTACTTTAGAGTAACCAGTGACATATATTTTATAATTATTGCATGATGTGATAATTATAATGTAATTATTTATTTTTTATTTATTTAAATTTCAAAGGAAATACCCGCTCGAAAGCAGATACAACACTGTGTTGTCATATATGTATAACAACTCTGTTTTTGAAGTCTCATATGAACAGCAATAGTAGACAGCTCCGACAGCTGATTAAAACCGAAAAAAAAATTGTGAAAAAAAGAATCAACAGAAAGCAAAAATAGTTGTACACAAAAATTCCCACACATTTGCTGAAAAAAATTAGAAAAATCTAAAAATTTTTAGTGTTTCTTTATAAAATTAACGCGCTTTAAAAAGAAGAAGTATCACAAGTGAATAATTTCAATAGAACATTAAAAGATAAGGTAAGAAACCTAAGCAATTATTGAATAGACTTGGCGGGAATGCTAACGCAGAATCTGTAAACATGCATAAAAAATTGATGGGGGACTTAAATTCAATGTATATACCTTATATATACATATCTATATATATTTATATATGTATGTATGTATTCATGTTCATACAAATTCATACAAAACTGCCAACTTTTGTATACCCTACAATACCAAATGTGGAAGCCACATATTGGTTGTTGATGATATATAGGGTCCTTTTTAGGCGATTCATTTCTTTAACAAATTGTTGTGTGTGATCAATATTTTTTATTCGTTTGAAATACTTATTGAGGTTATTATGCATGAAATATAACCTCGTTCAAATGTCCGCCACCGCTTTTCTGGGTGCAGTGAAATGGTCTGTTTTCCGTAATTGAGAAAACTCAGCAAATAAAAGTCTAACGCGGTCAAATTGCACGATTTCAGTAGTGAGTTTATTACTCAAATTGCTCGTGTTGAGTCTAATGTGGCATTTGTTGTGCGGTAAGTAGCGCCATCCTGCTGAAACCATATGTATTTGATGTTCAGGTCATCATATTCAGGCCTAAACAAGTTGTATATCGGCGACCATTAGTGCTCACCGTAGACAGTCCACATCTAACAGTGATTTTTTTGGGTATACTTTGGGCGCTCTTGGATCTCATTTGGATTGCTATCGTTTGAAAATCAACAATTTTGTTTGTTCTCGTACCCATTCATTCATACATGGGTTTTATCGCTGCCCCAGAATCCATTCAGCGAACAGACGTCATTGTTATAAGGTCATCCATTCAAATCCTCGAACATTTACTTCTTTAATAGAAGATAATGCTGTTGTACGAATAATGCAGTTAAAGTGAAAAAACGATTATTCAAATTATTCGTCATCACACTCAAATAAATTATTATTAAATACAGGATTATGTTGCAGAGTGCCTTAGGAATGAAGTTGACCGATTGTAACTTATTTTTACCTATTTTTTTCAAAAGAATATTTCTATACATGAGTGCAAGTACTGAAACAAAGAAAACATAACAGAAGGTATAGTGGATACCAAAACACAATAAGTATGTTTACCGGTGGGAGCACACAATAATAGCAGAAATAATAAATATCTAAAAAATATGACTTAAACCAGCGACAGCAATAGACGGTAAAAAGTCTGTTAGTTGTAGTAGTGTAGCGGTTATTATTGGCCAAACTCAAATACAATTCACATTCGTTTTAATACCAAATGCGCACGAGTACGCTCAATATATAATTCAGTTGTTACGTGCTAACCAAACGTTCCGGGTGTTGTCACAATTTAAAGCTCTGCTACAAAAAAACAAATAGAAAAGTCATAGAAGAAAAATATAAATAAAATAAATAATAATTGAACATTAAAAAATATTTTCTAAAAATTAGTGAGTGATTGTGCACAAAATTGTAAACGGAATACATATGTACATATGCATATATAAAAAATATAAAAATAATAATTTACGCTTGAAAGGATTTGAAATCTTTAATTCTAGATTATTTCTTTTAAAGTGAAACTTTTGAGTATAAAATATGTGTTCAAACCAAAGTTCTGTTTATAACGCCCTATTATTCATGTAAACTTTTCTAAATTTCAAATTGTCTTTTTAAATTTTAAAATTTATTTATTAAAATATATTGTTTGAACAAAATATTACTTAAATATCTTTGCAATAAATATCTTCATTTAAAGAACAAAATATAATAATGAATTTTTGACTGTTTACATGTTGTTATACCAACAAAAAGGAAAATTCTGAAAATTGTATATAATTTTTCTCAAATCGATAAAAGTTCAACCACCCTGTTCTCTTATGTGCATTAAATAAACTATAACATTTTGCATCTTTTTTTCATCTCTTCTCGTGTGTGTATGTGTGTCAGATATTTTCATCTCTTCTTACTGTTGAAAAAACTACCTTCGTCTACCCCATACTTAAACAGTTTTGATCCTTTTTACAGAAAATCTGCTGAACTTAACAGAAATTTTGAAATTTAAACAAAGAAATATTATATTACATATAAATTCAAATAAAAACATTAAGCAGCAACCTCTATTAATAGAAGGTAAGTTTCTATTAAAACCTATAACAAAATAAAGAAATAAAAAAAGTTAATTACTTTACCAGTCTTCATTTAACAAAACTATCTATTCAGGTTTAGTTTTTGAAAATAATTATACACTAATGTGAAAAATTATAAGAACACCAATGTTACATAGAGATTTGCTAAGAAAATAGTGCACTTTGTAGTATATTTGAGGTCCTTATTCTGCTGGAACATCCATTATAGTGACATATATTCTCTGACATAGGCTAGAATAAAATTTCAAAGGATTTCAATATAATCCGTATACGACACAGTGGTCTAACACTGTGGTAGAAAAATTACTCCCAGTAACAACATGTTACTGCCACCATACTTTATAGCCTTAAGAGTGGACTGAGGATTCTACACTGTGCTTATTGGACTCTTTACACTGTCAAGACTTGTCTTTGTCAATAAACACAGGGTGCTACACTTTTAAGGCAGTACACTTTTGAGAAGTCAGTTTCCTACTATGGTCTTGGACCACTGTATCGTATACAGGATATTTAAATAATAATTCAAGAAACTGCAATGAAATTTGTTTTTGTAATATATAAACTGAAAACAAGTGCAGTTACTTCTTTACTCAGCAATCTGCTCATTTTATTTACTTTCTTATCAAATCTCTAGGTATCACATTGGTTTCTTATGAACCATTTTACATCTGTGTATAGTTTATCATTGCTAAATTGATTTCATTAGTTTCGTTTGTTTATGATATGTATAGTTTGATAATTAAACAGCCTTATAATTACACTTCATCAATACATTCAGTTTTAACTATCTGCTAATGCTTCACAATTTTTTGATAATAAAATTCTTTACTGCACAATATTGAGGAAGACGGCGAAAACACTCCTAAGGCTATTTCTTTAACATGATTGCTAGTTTGTGGTAAACGTTTGATGATTTTCATTTGTTTATAATTTATTGCTATTTTTGGTGTGGTACATTTTTATTTCTTTTTAATGTATATGTGTTTAACGTATAAAATTTTACTAGTACATAAAGTATTTGGTCTGTCATTAAGCGTATTCTATTTTTTAATTTAAATAAAACAAGGTGTGTGAGAGAAATATGGTCGAAACTTTATATTCGTTGGAAAGACCTATTGATGTCATTATGTGTGGAATATAATATCGTTAAAATTTCCGCCACGTTTTCCTTGGGTAGAACGGATCCTAAATGCCCAATTCTGTATGACTCTAGCGTGTATATCAATCAGAATTTGACTGATGCCATGGGTTATGTTAGATTTTAGGACTGCTGTGGCTAGGGGCTTATTCGCATACACCTGCGACTCGGTGGCCAATCCACATCGTCTTCAATTGAGATGACCATGCTGTCAAATCGCTCTTGCAAAATATTCAATGTGGCAGGAACCGTTGGTGTCCTGATATTCCAATTTAGGCCAAAAGAAGTTGGTTATCATCAACCTATAGTGATGAATAAATGACACCAAGCAGTTCGGCAGTCTCTACTGGAAGACCCGATGCATACTTTTTCGAACGAATTTTGGTGATCTCATCATATATTTGTTGTATTGTTTGCAATCGTTTAAAATTTACGTCACTCACTAGCTCATTCGCTTGCCTACTATATCTGATTACTTTAAACATTCGTGTAAAGTTTATTGTGCATGTAGAGTATTGTTTATAGTAGGTAAATGAACAACTCTTTTCAGGGAAACTTGTTTTTATGATATTTTGGAAGCTGAAGTTAAATTATAATTGTTTTGTTTGTTTATAAGACCTTCCTTATTTTATACCTAGTAAAAGCATTATCTTTTTCTTTTTACTTTAAGTAAGCAAAATCAGTATTTTAAAATATTTGCAAATGAGTCATTTTCGTTTGCTTTTAATTAATAATAACGGAATCAATCAGCTATATTCGGTTATGTTAAAAATGTATATTTGACAACTATTTGTTGATAATGCAATTTGTTTAAAAATTAAAAAGGAAAATATTTTTTTTAACAAGAACGTGATTCTTATACAAATAAAAAAATTATTCTTTTTAAACTGTTTGGAACAAATAAATCTAAAATCTTCTCTGGATCCCATATACATCGATTCTTTTCTGATTCTACACATTTTGTTTTCTGGGCAACTGAAACATTTTCGAAAATTAGTATTCTGAAGCATGGTGCATTTTTAATATTGTTGGACAGGAATCGAAGAACCAAATGCCACTCTTTAGCTGTTGGTTCTTTTACATTACGAGGCTCAAAGTACTAAACTGATGTATTGGAAAAATAACGTATTTCTGGCACCGTATGTACCTTACAATTTTTGCTTAACTCTATTTTTGTTTGTAATAAACATCGGTACAATGTGTTTTAATAGTTTAATTTTTTACAGTGTTCTCAGTCAAATGATGATTCAAAGAAAACAATTTAATATTAGAAAAAAAAAACAGAAAGATTTTTCTAGATTCGCACATGTCGACCTTTTGTTAAAAATTAGTTTCTTCGTGACGTTTAGGAAATGTTGGCGTCATTGATTCATTATCGTTTAACTCTATCCAAGTACGGCAAGTTTTGTGTGCTATTATGTAGGAGTTCAAGACGACTCATATGACATTCAACACTTGCTTACACCTTTTAAGGTTTATAAATTGTTTGTTTAATTTTTTTTTAATTATATTCTCTTTCACTTTTCTAAGCAGAGTATATCTTTAAAAATTAAACAATACGCCAACACTTCATTATTATTGTTTGTATTGTATACAAATATTATTATAATAAATTTTACAGTGTAGCTGGAAATAAAAGAAACAAAGCTTAATTTAAGAGCAAAAATTATTTATACACAATTTATCTTTGGGAGAATATTCTATAAAAAAATTGTTCTTTTTGATATTACTATCTACATTATCTTTTTGAGAAACATTTCATGGCAATTTTATTTACTCTCAGAGTTTTTGCCCGAGATCTGCTGAGAGGAAGTCGCGAAGAAATATTTTTTCATATTTCGTTTTAATGTCTGACCTAGGTTTGAAACGTGGCCTCACGTCTAATAAGCCAACACACTACCTACTAGACTACGGCGACATTACATTTAGAAATATTAGTCAATACTACTCGGGGATTGTAGATTTACTTGATTTAAATTAAAAGCTTGCTGCGATTTCAAGGAACAAAATTATTGAGAAATGGTTAAAATATTTCAACGAACTTTTAGAATCTATGTATGTATGTATGCTGTCAGGATGAATTATATGAAAAGCTTATATTGTTTATTGCCTTCTATTAGAAATAGTAGCATTTTTACATACGGCAGCTTTCTATAATTTGTTGAAACTGTTTGGTTGCTAGAAATACATCAATTTATTGACTTTTAATAATTTGTTGTATTTATTTTACGCAACACAATATTTTTAATAATAAACATTTGAAAATATGTACATACATATGTATGTGCACGACAAATAAGTTCTTTTTATATAATGTTGTCATTTATTTATTTTCTTAATGTTTTTGCCACTGCGAGTGTGTTGAGCATTGACATTGTTATTGTCCGTTGCTTTTTTAGTAGACGTTTTAACTTTGATCTTAATTAAGTATGGTTTCGAGGTAAATATTTATTTTCTCTAACCTGTTGTTTTGTATTATGTACTTATTTGTACAATAATAGTACATAATTTGTTTTTTGTTTGATGCTTCCTCATAAACCACCTCGTTTCTGTTTATTTCAACATAAAAAAAACGTAATTATATTTATTTTTAATAATTAGAAAGTGTAACAAATGCTCTTTTAAATATTCATGCGTACTTTCTGTTTTTATCTTTTTATTTATTTCTCTTCTTTTTTTTTTGGAAGAAAATTTTTTAATAATAATTTTATGCTTTTCATTTTTTTATTACTTTCTATTTTCTTTGCGTTAAATCGTATTTTCACAATAGTAACCTTTAATGTTTCAAAAATAGTTAGACAGTAACAAATAAATTGTGCTCCAGTAGGTTAAAGAAAGAGGTCAGCGAACGCCGTATGATTTTTAATGGGAAAATAAAAAAATATTTGTACACTTACCAAATCAAAATAAATTTTTGTACAAAAAATTATTCGAAAAGAAAGTTTATAGTTATTAATAACAAATTAAAGCTTGAAATTTGTATTTTATTATAAATTAAAACATTTTTTATGGCCATGTATAAAGAAAATGATGTTAAAATATCAGTATCCATAGGCAAAAAACAAAACTTGTACTGAAAAGTAATTGTAATATAATTGTAATTACAAAAAGTTAACAATTATGTTGCCAAATATTGTTCTGTATGATGATCTTTAGCTTCTCTTACAACTAGAAGTCTTCTTGGGCAGATTTCCAGTTAGCTCTGCGGGCATAAATCTACTAGAGCGTTTTTCAATCTCTTCTTATCTATAATCTGTTTTTTTTTTTTTCATATAAGTCCACGAATTTTTTAATATTATAACGACCCATTCTTCTTCTTCATTCTTCTTCTAAGGACATTGAACGAAATTTATTTGAAAATATTAAAACAATCTGTTTGGTTTCTTCAATAAAGACAAGGTAGTCTATAATGTTAGCGCTTATTGAGGCCCGAACCATTGCATTTTCAAATCCGTGTAATGTTGCGTTTTTTAAGTCTTTTTCTGTCTTCCTCCATAAGGACTTTCAATTTATATATTTTTATTTTATTTAATGTAAGCGGTAGTGATGGTCGTTTGGTATTTATGCCTTTTCTCATTCGTAAATAACGGCCCAGGTGCCTTTAATTTCGTCTACAAAATGCGCTATACTCGGTTTAGTTTTTCTTTGCTTCCTATGAAAACCATTTCCGCGGAATATCTAGACTTCATTGCATAGTATTTAGATGCATGTTCAACTACTTCCTATTTATTTTTGACCTAAAAGTAAGAATAAATTGTTGTGTTTATCGAATTTTTCATGAAAATTATTAAATACTTACATTTTTTAGCACAACTCTCTTGGGATCTTATAAAGAAAATATTCCCAAAAATTTGTCATCACATTTTTCCTTTAAATGCTATTTCAAGTACCAATTTGTTTCCTTTTCAATTTCGAAGTTCATTTAGAATAACGGGAAAAAGATCCCCGTGAGATTTTATTCAGAATAGGAGAGTTGGGAATAGGGAAAAAATTCACCAATAATTATTTTTTATAATTGGGATGTTAATGTTTTTTCTTTCCTTCTACTATAAAATGTTATGTACATATTTCTTTGCAATTAAATCTTGTGTGTGTTAGTTTCGATTATTAATTTCTTGTAATGACTCGCTCTCATTGTTATTAATGTTTTTTAAAAATGAGATTTAAAAAAATTACTACTGAAATCCCCAAATTATTAAAACTTCTCACTTAAAAAGAGTTTTTCAAATGAGAGAGCATACTTACGTTACGAATTTTCTAGTTGTCTGAGCAAATTTGAATTGTAGAGAAGCAAAAATATGTTAAATAAATATATCAGCTCTTTTAATGTTAAATTTTTTTTTAATTATTTATTACAAAACTTAATTATAACTTTACACAATTGATAAAAAAAAGCTACGTCACTATTTGTATGAATTTTAATATAAATTAAATCTAATAATTTCTATGTACATTTGTAATCATAATATGACTAATTACGTTCACTCTAAATAACATAAATATAAATACTTTATAAAGAATTTGCTAAAGCAATGTTTGCAGCGTTTTTGAATGCAATTTTGTTTGCTCGTTATTACTCGTAATTAATGTATCAATTGTTCAAAATCCGTTATATAATACTGGGCACGCTTTTGAACTTCGGGACGCAATACATTGCCACCGAAACCAATGAAATAGTTGGCTGGCGGAACAGCTTCAAGATCGGTAGCTCCGTCACCTACCATTGTTATCACAGTGTCAGCTTCGTACTGTTGACGTATGCGAGAAATGGCCTCTGCTTTACCGCCAGATTTAGAAGTAGGTTGGGCTTTATCAAAAGCAGAGTAATCACCTTTATAGTCAAAGAACAATTTATTCGCATACAAGTGTGAAAGTGGTATGCCCAGTTCGTTGGCTACCGGCTCTATTAGGCAATCAAAACCTCCCGATATGAGATAAACTTGCTTGTTTTCAGCCTTGAGTTGTTCAATGAAACGCTTGACATTGCGTGTTAAAGTACTGGGTCGCAATTTAACAAAGTCATGAATCTGTTGTTGAGTTGGTCTTATGATATCAAGGCGTATTTGGAGAGCATCTTGAAATGTCATAGAACCGCCCATAGCCTCTTTAGTAACTCTGGCCACCTCTAAACCTTTTCCACAAAAGTCAGCCAATTCATCGATACCCTCTTCTTGAATAACTGTAGAGTCTACATCAAAGCACACAATGTGCGATTGCTTAATGATCTTGGCAGCCAGTTCGGGATTTTTATTTTTACTTTGTTGTGATGCGTCCATAGTATGAAGATTACTGATATTGGCTACAGCATGGCAAGTAGCGGCACCATTCATAACTGTTGACGTACAACCATTTGTAGCTGCTGTGTGTCCAAGACTTAAACCGATTGTAGAATTCATTATGAAGATAAATCTCTTTATTTTTATTTATTAAGTGATTCGTGAGCAAAAAATATTATTTTTGTTACTTATTAATAAAGATAAAGAACGTTTTTCTTTTATCTGCTGGTGATAAAATTAGATAACACAAGTAGATCCTCTTCAACAATTTAAGTTTATTAAACAAAAAAATTACTTTTATTTAATTTCCTCTGATCACTTTCACAATTTGTTCAGAATATTTTTTATTTGTACTATTGCTATATGTTTTTGTACTTTTATTTTCAATAATAGTATATTTCTTAAGAAAATTTTTATTTTCTTTGTCTCAATTTTCAGAAACGAAGATCTTCTCTGCGGGACTGATGTTTTGTAACTGATTTTATTTTACTGTAAATATTGTATAGGAAAATTCTTTTATATAGCCAGTCTGTTTTTTTTCCAATATGTTGTGTGTGTATTTATTTTTTTCAATAATAATAATAAAAGCAAAAACACAATTCAAAACAACAAACAATAACAAAGTTTGTAGAAAATACGCTCACATAATTCGAAGCGTGCACTACCCCGTCGCTGTCGTCCGATTTACCAGCCTGTTGATCGCGCGTAGTAACACAACAATAATATGTATTTGTTTTCAATAAACTATATATAATATGTATGTACAATAAGCAACTCACTCGTTCATGGGTAGCAATGTTATCAACTTGTATAATTTTATTGTGATTTAAACAAACCGTTTACTTCTTCAGTATATTAAAACATTATTATAAAAACAAATAAGAAAAGGAGTTAACTGACTTAGCTATAATTAACTTCAGTAACTGTTCTGATACAACGAAAAGTCGGTTAACGCATAACGAATTTTTTTAAGACTTTTGAGTGGCTATTTGTACTTGTTGAACTTAAACCCTGAATGCACTTGGTTGTAAATAGAAATTCTTTTGGAAAAATGGGGAAATTATAGGAAATGCTATTTGTTGTTTTAAATATATTTGGTTGATGTGAATTAGTTGACTTACTAATATTATTGTTCTGTCATAGCCTCTATTGGGTTGGTGGACTTATATTAATAGTATTATTATATAGCAGTTAATATTACTGAATATTAGATTGTGTATTATATATCATAGTATAATATGATATACTAGATTATATCAATGTTTAATGCAATTTGATAAATTTAAAATTATACTGCAATTATTAGCCAAAAAAGTTTACATACTATGTATATATATTTATATATGTAATGTTGTATATATTAGATTAAATTCCTTACTTTAAATTCGTAATGAAAATCTAAAATGAAAGCAAATTATAATGATTGGCATCACTTTTTTAAAGTGACTTGACGACTCGTCTGTCTTTATTATTGTAGATCGTCGAAGAGTAATTTTTGTATATATTGTTATCATGCTCATTTATTGCTGAAAATATCAAACTATTGTATAATTTTTTTATGGCAGACAAAACAATATGGACTTACGAGTGTACATATTAGGCACATACATACATATTTACTATTTATTGATTTCTCTAAAATTCCATAACTATTGTACTGGACTCGAAAAAGGCTTGCCGTCTGTGGATATTTACATTTTTTAATAAATTTTTATTCATAATATTCGATACTCTCTGATTCATTATAGTATGTTCATACGTATGTGTGCAATATCGTACGATTTGTGCAAGTTGTTTTCGTCTGAGAACATTAATTTTTTCGATCTTTTGGTAAATTATAATTTTATTTTGGTATTTTACATTTTATAGTAATTTTAACTGGCACGTGTATGGCATATGTATGAAAGAAACATATACACAAATATTTCTCTTTGTGTAACCCTGACAACAGATCAAATTACTTGTTTTTTTCTTGCTTTTGTTTTTGCAAAATTACAATGTTTATTAAATATACAAAAATATCTCTTGTTTTTCCTTTGTTACAACATTGATATTTTTCTGTTTTGTAAAAATTTTAATACAGTACAAAAAAATTGCAACATAATATGATCACGTTTTTATACTAAAATTAGTCAATTTTCAATGTAAAAGGGTAATACATTAATTGATTTTGTTTTTTAATTTTGTTATCGTTAAAATATGTCACATGTTCACGATTCTTTTAGATGTCTGTCATTATAAATTTTATTATTCACATAGAAATTTGCTAAATTCTATTTATGAGTTATTTTCTTATTTTTCCATTCATTAAGCGTGGAAAAGAATACTGATAATACTGGTTATTACCGGTTCGTAATGGCATGTGAGGGCAATTTCTTGACCGATTAAGTGTAGACTTGGCGCATTACTTAATCCACATAATCGAATGTGAGAGAATAAATATGTATGGTTAATTTATGTTAGGTACTTCAAATTTGATTAAATTAAGAAATATACATATGTATATGTATGTATGTATGTATGTATATACGTACCTACCTACATAAGTACAATAGCAATTATAGCATTATAAAAACGTAGGGTGTTTCAATCAGGGAAGAGAAAACACCCTATACATTAAAATTTTCTTCAATAAAAATTAAAATACATAGTAGTTGGGTGAGAGATCTAATTCAATAAGAAGAATTCATGCGTAATTTTATCAATTCGCTTCCATAATCATTCAATCTGCTCGAAAATGTTGTCTTGTAATTGTTTAGATTGCAGAATCATAGTAAAATCGTCCTTTTTCCGATTTTGATCGCAAACAGTATTTGTTATGACTAACAGGTAATAACCTGAACTGTTGCTCCCCTCCTAAACTCTAAAGCAAATAATCGGTCACAAACAGCCAACTTTCGTCAATGCTCTTTCATTGTAGTTTTCCACCAGGACAAAGTCAAGAATTTTTCTTTAACTGTCTCTGTCTGTTTTTCACACCATTTTGGCAGTTTTCTTTTTTCTTGACTTACCCATTGAGCCAGAAAAAGTATAACAGTAACCTTATTAAGTATTTTTGGCTTTGCCACATGTCACGAATCTTTTTTTATACTAAAAATTAAATAGCAAAATAATATCTTATTTTTATGTAACATTATCAATGCTTGAGTAAATAGTTCCAATTAACATTTTTTATGTGGTAAAGATTCTTAGCTTGTCCCACGTATTCCAAAAACATTAACTTTAGTTCTCTACTTTTGTACAACCCTTTCGTTTTGGTTTATTTACTGTATATGGTATTAACACACAATTTTGTTCTTGTTTTTTAATTCATGACTTGTTCACGTGTGTATTGTTCCGCATTATGAAACCGTTTATAAAAGAAGTCTGGGAGACTGTCGTTGTCAACAAACGCAATAAACAATATTGCTAGGCACTGAAAATAATTTTATGGGTGTGTTTTGATGTTGCTGACCAACTGCCTAAAGTGGAAAATACCCGATTATTTGTTTAAAACAATTAAAAAGACAAACGATAAGAACTTTATTCAAAATCAGCTGTTATTTTATTGCTATATCACTTATATAGTTTATTTGCAGGTCCTAATTTGATAGTTAAAGAATGAATTAATCACTAACAAGAATTAGCGAATTTTTACAGACTGTTCTCTACCCCATTTGAGGAAGACGTAGAAAATTTTTGACATTTTAATAACTATATATATAAATCCTTTACGAAGTTTGACATCATAGATGTGCAAAGTACATTTTTAGCACACCGATTATCCTTTGCAATATGTTCCACGCCTTAGAATGCTTAGTGTTAAAAACTGCTTCACTAGATGAGCGATAATACGTAATAAGATATGGCTTGAAAAGTTAAGAAGCCATGAATTTTATCCATTGGGCCCAAGTTATGATTCCGACAACATTTACAGCTTTAAACAATATTCTGGAAACTTTTGCCAATGATGGTCCTAAGTAGTCGTTTCTGACACTTAATGTTGATGATTTGATTATTTGGGGGAAAAAAGACGATTTCACTTTATCTTTTAAATTAGAAGTTATTAGTTCGAGCACATCCTTTAGGAAGAATTAAATTTTTTCATACGAAATGAAAAAAACCGCTGAATTGGACATCTACGATTAAAAAAATCACGTGTTGCTGTTTTTATTTATTTTCTCTACTACACAAGCCCCCATTTGACCGTCAATTAACTGTTACAAAAACAAGTTTAAACTATTACAATAACAAGTCGTAAACACTCATCGATACAATAAACAGTGTACGACAATACCTTTGTTTAATACAACATTCATAAAAAAAATAATCTCTACATCAACATGATATATGTAAACGTAAACAATATTATATCATACGATGCGTTTAAATATAAACAATTCCAATGCAATTCAGTTGTTTATCTGGAAGTATTGCACCGAAAGAAATATGATCGTAAATATGCAATATGAACTCATTCTTCAAAAGTAAACATATATGCATGTATTTATGAGTTTTCGTGCTTTTTTATTTATTTTTAAACCCATATTTTTCCAAACACGGATTATAGAAGTAAATAGCAAAATAAACTTTTAGCATAACATAAGTTTGTCCGCTCAAAGTTTTAATCGTATAAGTAATGGTTTTGGTTAAATATTTACTAAATATGGACGTATAGTAACTCAATTTCTGGTTGCGCCAAATTTTAAAAACTAGGTCTTATACAGCCTCACTAAAGTAAATTTCTTTGCTCTGTAATCTTTTTTTATCTGCAAAAAGAAAGTTAAATGTAATAAAACAATGTACTTATGTTCCAGGTTTTATATAGTCTGTCTTGATCGAATTTAATTTTTTAGCTTATTTATTTATTATATATACATATATTTATATTATTTTTGTTAATAAAATACATATATAAATAAATTATTTAAAAAACCCCCGAGATTCGCAGTTTACAGTTGTGAAAATCCCAGAAATTCATATGTTTTTTCGTTACGAATTCCAATTCCATTTGTAAAACGAATGCAATTTTTTTTTGCATTACACCATTATGTACATATTTGAAAAGAGAGGGGAGGAAGTTTCCTACAATTGAATAGCATAAAAATATATTTGTTTTGAAGTGAATTATATAGTAAGAGTTTACAGTCTAGACCCAAGTGTCAGTTTATGCCAACTTAATTGGTGCTAATTTTTCATCTATTTGAAATTTTGAAGTCGGGGGTTTAGACAGACGATTGCTGTCAAGCTCCCTCGTGCTCACTACTTTCTAAAGAATGAAGCGTTTTTTATATTCCGGTCACATTATGCATTACATAAGCTTAATTTTGTCTTGAGAGGGTCATGAAACTGTAAGTCTCTTCGAGGTCTTTTTTTACTGAAACAAACCTTTCGGCATCTATAGAAAAAATTCTATTACAACCAAACTGAGGCTGGATAGAAGTTTTAAGATAAGCAGTCTGTTTGAGATTTTCGTCAAAGTCGAATATAGAGGCCCATATTTCCTATAGTATGATCGATCGCTTTATTTATTTTTTTTTTTTTAATTTGCGTTTCTAGAAATTTGTAGCAACTTCGATATTGGTCTTCTGTAATGGGAAATCTATAAGCCGAATAAAACGAGGGATATATTGCCCTACATTTTGAAAAAATTGAAAAAATTTTAAAGCAAACAAGATCAAAAAAATTAATGCAAAAGTCGAGCAATTTTCACAACGTCAAAACATTTGCTTGATATACTGTTTGTATGTATAATAATTTTGTACTATACGAATGCATCACTTAATCAATTCAGTGCACTTGCAATTATCACGAAAAGTCTGACACAGATTGGAATAAAATTTTGAAATTCATTTGGTTTTTATTTACAAATCATACAAACTAGCCGTGCCAATATTATATGAATATAGAATTCATTTTTATATAAAAATGATAATCGAATCTTTCTTTCTTGCATCATATTTCTTCAACTGAGAGTAAGAATGAATTGTCAATATTGTGACATTTAAATAAGCGCTAAATCGTTAAGGGACTCAGACGATTTTATTTGCCAGGAAGATGGCTTCACATACAAATAAATATAAGTTTTTCTATAAAAAAATAAAATGTTTTTGTTTTCACTTCATGGGGGGTTTAGATCTTTTGCAAAACGTCAGCAAGAGTATTGTAAAATATCTATGTATGTATGTATACGTTAAATGAAATACAAAAATATGTTATCAATTTACAAAGTTGACGGCTACGATGATGATGTGCATATTACAAACAAAATCCGAAAAGTACATATTATATGTACATATACAATATATTTTTTAATCACATCCCATATGTAATTGAAATCTTCTTATTGTTTTCATTTTATTGTTTTAAAAACAAGCTATTAATAAAAAATAATCGTTAATGCGAATATTAATTCACTTTTTTAAGATTTTTTGATTTTGATTTCATGATTTTCTATTGTGAATTTCAAAAATTACCAAATTCAAAATTTTCATTATTTATATTTTTTAATCATGTTTATTAATACTCATCTACGTGCTGTTTTAGAGATTTAAAGTTAATGAGATCGAATTGTTATCCTTAAATGTTCAAGATGGTTCATTCATTCATTCCCAATTCGTTTACCAATTAAATGTAAATTATACACACACTTGACAAAAACCAAAACATAAAATTTAAATCTGTTAAAAGAATAAAACGTTTAAAAACAAAAACGAAACTTTAAAGAACCTTTATAACGAAATGTTTTATTTTGTGATAATTGCTTGTTATCGATTTCACTAAACAATGTTAATAATTTAACTTTCATTTAGTTAAACGCTTAATTGGTGTTATAAGAACTTTATTTTTTCTTTATTTTCCTAAACGCGATATTTAATAGACTCTCTTAGCCGTATACATAGTTGTTTATCAAGGTTATTGTTTTGTTCTTACGCCATACATTCTACACTTAAAATTGGCCTTACAGTGCTAAAAATAATTATCGAAACAAAATGAATATTCTACAGCTTAAATTTGCAAAAAGTGCATCATTAGTTTTTTTGTTAATTTATTTCTCAAGTAAATGCGTAGGTTTCATAAACTTTCTATTGGTGTACACATAATTATATCACACAGTGTTTATAAAATCATAGGTGTTATTATAAATACAAGTCTGCAAAACCTTGTTAATCAATAGTTTTCGGTGAGTTTTCAACAAATTTCACAGGTGCTTCCTTGCATCAGTAAACACGCTCGTGTGAGAAATTTTCAAACTGTTTTCATTTTTGCTATAGTTCTTTAGCAATTAACTTATAATATAGATTAAAGAAAAAAAAACTACGTACAAGGCAAAGGCATTAAATTTCTTCTATGCAAAAAAGGACCTTCAATTATAAAACCATAAATGTTTAATTTTTAAATGCCATTAAGGAAAATAAAGTAAAACAAACAATCTGGCATTGCTTTATATTCTCTTTTACATATTTATTTTTAATTAATAATGAGCTATCCAGTTCATCAGGTCTATCAATCATAAAATTTATATTTTAAAAAAAAAAGTTTTAACATTTTTCAACTGAAGACAATAATGTAAAAACACTCCGTTCTTCTGACCAGTGTTTCTTTTTTCTCTACAGGTATCACAGATACAGGATGAATAACTAAAATTTACAATATTCTTTGAATTAGAAACTTAACATAAACACAGACGAATTGAGCTGAAAATATTTAAAAAATATAAAAATTTTACAATTAGGTGACATAGGCAATGAATACACATAAAACTAATTAATTTTATTAAAGAATAAACTAAAACAACAAACACAATTGTCGTATTTAGAGATTAAAAAATTTATATCGTGTTAGTCTTGTGGGCTCATTATCATATGGTAATGTCATAGCACCATTATTCCACAGCTCGAAATACACGAATATCACGTTGAAAACTTTAGTCCAATTATTAGTGTTGACCTTATGCAAAAGGAATGGAAACTTTCATGTTTCTACTCTGATTTGTATTAACAAATAATTGGAATTTTTAAACCTGGTATTTTATTTAATGTAATGTAAAACAAATTTGTTCCTTTCAAATTTCAATCGCAAAATAACTGTCTTTACATATTAAATAAATTACTGTCAAAGCCAAAGTTCATAAGTGACAGCCAGTCTTATTTTAAATAAAAGTCTAGAAATTTAATTTAAAACGTTTACGTTTATCATATTCATTGTTCCGTTTCACAGTCTAATTTCAGCAAGTTCAATGTCCTTTTGATTAATGGTACATTTCTATATCGTCAAATTATAAATATAATTTTTATAGACGTTTTACGTGCATGACTTTTAAATCACATCAAGAACCACCTCATCATATTCCCCAAACTATACAACCCCAAATTTCAATTAAATGAAAGAAATGAAGATTGCTGGCAACTAATAGCAGCATTTAAATGTAAAATTGTATGTGAGTAGGTTACGTCAATCATTTCCCCCCAGTATATGCCTATCAGAGAATGCCCATAATATTGTGCTAAAAATGATTTGAATATAATAATAGTGGGATCTGAGTCAATTCACTCCTTCCTTCTGCCTTTTACAAGAGTGCCTTTAATGCATCGTTTATTTGTAGTTGTTAAATTCATGGGTAATGGAAAGCGACGGTAGTAAATTTCCTTCCAATGTTAATCGTCATGCATAAATGATATTTAAATGTATGCATATTTACCTGTATTATAAAATTGCAATTTATTGTATGTGATATTTTATTTTTCTTAAGCACAATTATGTAATTTTATGTGAGGGTACATTTTTCACAATATTTTCTTTTTTTATTTTTAAATATATAAGCGTATGTTTTTTTGTTCAAACGTTATTGTTTATAACATACATATATTATTCTTTTTATTCATTGCAGCTTATTTATTAGAAAAAGTACTTAAGAAATCATGGTGGAATTTCGTTTTGATCTGACTCCTCTCTTTACCCAACCGATTGTTAGGGTTACATCGAATTTATTGCCGCATACTTTTCGTGGAGATCGACGACAATGTTTGTGAGTACTTTTAATATATTATTAGATCTGATATTTGTGGATTTTGCTCTTAAAGTTTAGATGATCATTTCTTTATACATTGCAGAGATGCAACGTCAAAAATGTCGGAGATTATTGACCGTTTAGGTCAGCTATCGGCCAGTGCTCAGAAACTGAATAAACCGGTTACAACCGCACAACGTTTACGAATGTCCGAAAATCAAACGATCTACCTTATGGCAGATGTTAATGCAGGAAAAAAGTAAGTAATAAACTATTATTATTCTTCCCTTATTCCTTAACAGTTTATTTTTGATTGGGCTGCAGAAATGTAGTTGAATGGTGTTTTATTTCCTTATTCTGTAAGGCACAGTTCTTAAGGCGTTGACTGTTTTATATTTTGATTTAATATTTCAACCTCCAGTATAGATTATGTGGAAAACTATGTTGGGTTTAAGTCCTATGAATATGGTGTTCATTAATGGAAGGAAATAAAAATGTTAGTTTGTTGTGCTAATATTGCTTTACGCCAGTTGCCTTCTATCAAAGGAAACTGATACTTCATTTTGCAGAGCGATTAAGTCACCTAAATTGTTATATTGTATTTCTATTTATTTTCTAGAAATTCAGATTTATTTCACGTTACAAACATGCACATTAAAAATTTTTTGCTACTTGAGCTGCAAATTGTCATGAATAGGGTCAAGAACACATTATAGAACTTGACACATTATAGAATTTTTGGCATAGTTACCGTTTTTGTATGTCCGTCCATCAAGGTGTTTTTTGAATGCTACAAATGTCAAGTAAAGTTAAGTCGTCCGATATATGTATATACATATATACATTTATTCCTAAATGTCACAGTTAACCACTAATGGTTGAAAGTGATTTTAAATAATATAACAATCTTATGTTTCAATTCCAAAGTGTAACTAAAACGATATGCATCTGCGAGCTTGTAAGTAATATAACAGTCAACATTGATGTTACATGTTTTACGGATATTACATTTTAAATTTTTATAATATACACATTTGTATAATAACTTTAAGAGGTTATTCGAGGCTGTTTTTATTTATAAATTGGTTTTTTCTTTTTTATGGAAAAGTTATTAAGTTTTCTCCACAATTACTTTCTCTACTTAATGTGTTCATAAAAAATTGAAATTGATTATTTTCTTGAAGGCTAAGCACACAACATAATCAAAAAACTTTATTAAGCCCAATTATCCCTAACCATAGACATTAGCTAAAAATTGTCTACGTTTTAATTTTTATATTTTTCTTTGTACATTCAGTGGCTGTGTCATAGGCTTACTTAAGGTGGGTGCCAAAGACTTATATCTATTCGATGAAACAGGACAGACACGGAAAGTGGAGAATGCACCGTCTATTTTAGATTTCTATATACATGAATCACGTCAAAGAGCTGGTTTGGGAAAAGATCTCTTCGAAACAATGTTGGCTGATGAAAATTGGACACCTATCAAATGTTCGGTAGACAGACCATCAGAAAAACTTTTGGGCTTCTTAAAGAAACATTATGGCTTAGTAAAAACAATACCACAAGCTAATAATTTTGTACTCTATGAGGGTTTCTTTGAAAACGATATCAAACAACAACAACAAACAAATGGTGGCATGCATATAACAAATAGGTAAGTATTTCTTTACTTGACTTACATTTCGTGTTAAGGAAATAATAAAAAAAACCTCTCATATATACTGTGTAAAATTCTCGTTCTATGCGTCATTTTGCCGTTTTAGTTATTTCTTAATATATATAAGGAAATTTTAATATTAATTCTCATTATTACAAAAAGAAAAAGTAACGAATTGGGGGCAAGAAAACCAACTTGACGTGTTTTAAGCATATTGGTTTTAAAAGCGTCATTTCATGTCAAGTGTTACTACTTTTTCCTATAATAGTAGATACTATTATTTAGTATTCAGAGTATACAAGTTTGGGTGTAATGAAAACTAACAAACTAACACTTAAACTTTTTAACACGTTTATATTTATGCCTCAATTCATTTAACATCCCCTGAAACTAATTTATATATATTATGTTTGTTTAGCAGTGATTTATGCATTGCAAAAAAAAAAAAAACAAAATGGGTAATAAATTGAATGTGAAAAAATATCATAAGTTTTGCGAAAAAATAGATTAACCGAGATTTTTTGCAAAAAAAAAAAACAAATTTAAATTTTTAACTTGGGAATAAAAAAGTTTTATTTTTCCAATTTAATTTCTTTTTTATAATTAATATTTTTAAACTTAAATACTTTTTTATATCTAGTTTAGTTTACACTTCAGACCAAACCAAACAGAATTAAACCACTGTAAATAATGTCTTAAAAATATGTGCTGCACAAGTGTAATTTATTTTGAAACGGAAACATTTTAAGACGGCTGATGAAAGTAAATACATGCATCATAACACGCAATTGTGAAATTAAATCTTGTAAATTAGGTCTTGTAATTCTAAACCATTGATTAATAATTTTAAATAACAACTGATTTTTATATTTTATTTATATTTTTTATTAAAGTTTGACGAAATATTAAAATTTTCATTTTATCATTTTATATTTTTCATATGTGTAACATCTACTACCAACCATTATTATATAAAAAAACATATGTTATTAAAACCCTCTACAACTACATCAACTACCACTAACCTTCAATCGATATGTATAAAAAACAATATTAAAGTCCTAACACTCAACTTTTTGGTGCTACTTATTTGGGTGAAGAAAATCATAAAAAACGCTCACAACGTCAATTAGAGGCTCCAACTTTAGCTACACAGATAACACAAATATCACCGGTTGGCCGTTATGGTGCTAGAAGACCAACTTGCAGTATGGCAGAGGTATTTATTAATATATTTTTGATTTTTTATAGTTTATATGTATTTTATGGCTGTATATAAAGTATCATTTACACAAAATCAATATACATTCAAAATTGTTGTTATTTTACTCTTAAAAAAAATAACGCGCTATTTCTAACACTATCACCGATCATTAAAACAATTTTTAACCCATTAAATCATCCATCCTATAAGATATCTGGAAAATTATTGTGGTATTCAATATTGAAAATTTTGCTATACACAGAACTATTGTTAAATAATTGATTACTTCATAGAGTTTGCTTATAAAGACTTACATATGTACATAACTTGAACCATTAGTTTTTGTTTCGAATGGCCTCTTTAAATATTTGAATAAACGAGGTTTTATTTGAAAGAATATTTTGGTCGGTGACTTGCACACAGCACTTTTTTGTTGCTCATTGAAGAAAACAATTAGCTTCGTCGCCTATATGCCCGGTCCCAAGTAAAACTCGATCGTAAGGAAAACTTTTTTGGAATCCTTGATAGAATGGCTGTCGAGCCCATTAGGTCCATTTTGCCCACAAGTCCATTATTTATTCGATTTTGACCGATTTATATAGAGCAATTATTTTTTGCTCATTTGAACAAAACAATTGGTCCGTTGGGTTACCCGACCGTAATGAAAACTTTTGGAATCCTTGGTTCAATACCTAACCTAACGAATTCTATCCGATTTATGGTAAAAATACTTGACTTTTCAACTTTATTATCTCCAATAAGCAAATTGTTATTTTTATATTTTCATTTACTTAATTTCATTTAAAAATACTCGGAATTTCCTGACAAAGAAGCTGTCTTAAAGACAGATCCATAGCTGTGACCGTGTTTACAGCTGCTACGTATACATAGTCTACAACACTGAGTCTACAAACCTCAAAAGTGTTCGACAAAAGTAATTTTTTTGTGTTATTCTAAGCGTTTCCGTAAAAAAAAGTGGGTTATTCTTGACATTTTTTCCAAATTGATTTGTCGATAAGAAATTTTACACGTTGAAAAGATTACCTTCAGTTCAAGGCGAATTCATTAACGAGGTGGGTTTTCTTTACCAGCTGATGTAAGTAACAATGTCAAAAAAAATGTTTGTTTTTTGTGTATTTTGTTTCGATATTCAATTTCGTATTCATATTAGTCATAAACCCTCATATGTACCGCATGTATCCTTAACGATACGCACTCTGGAAATTCTTTAGGATTACTATTTTAAAGCCAATTATATATTAGAATTAAGTCGCCGTAGTAGGTAGTGTGTTGGCTTATAAGACGAAAAGCCAGGGTTCGAGCCCCAGGCCAGACATCAAATTGAAACACAAAAAGTATTTCTTCGGCGACTTCCTCTCAGCAGATTTCTGGCAAAAACTCTGAGAGTAAATAAAATTGCCATGAAAAGTTTCTCAAAAATCTGTCGCTCGGAGTCGACTTTAAACTGTAGGTCCCGCCACTCATATATAAAATTAACACGCACAACATAAGTGGTGTGAGGAACTAGATCATAATCCTGACTGAAGAGTATGTATATATTAAAATTGTTGCAAGATGAGTAACAATATTTAAGCCTTTAACACTAAATACATATATTTATAGTTATTTAGGTAAGAGTGATGAATTACAAAAAAAAAAAAAATTCATGTCTCCAACTGGGTGCCTAAATTATGACTGAAATAACTTGTGTGTTATTTTTAAAACAAATTCTCTTTCTGAAGATTGGGATATAGGGATTAAAACAAATTGGACCAATCTTCTGTTGAAAATTTGTTATTATAGGAAATAACGTTTGCAGCTGATATTTTTTTTAATTTACAGGTTACTGCAGCACCTTATGTAATGTAATAATAAAATTCATAAGAATTTTCAATATATAAAATTTATTTAGTTTTTTTTAATTGCTTTAACTAATTTCCTATGGAGGTTTGAGGGTTAATTTTTTTGACAAGATGTGTACATTTTTACAAAAACAAAATCCCTGTTGTTTTTGTATTGTTGTACTTATTGTAATACTATTCCCACCTCGTTAATGAATTCGCCTTGCTTCAGTTCAAATGTATCGAAAAAATACTGCCCGATAAAAAAAGATTGTATAAAATTATTCATGAATACTGCATTCGTTTACGTAATTATTTTTAGAAAAGTGAGTTTTGTATTTATTTTCAAGATTTAACTTTCAATATTTGACTTTAAAACGTTACAAAAGTAGTCAAGTGAACCCTTCAATTTTCTTCATATATTTTAAACAAATACTAAAAAAGACGTGTCATATTACTTTATAATCATTTACAATGGAAGCTAAACGTAGTAATTTGCAAACTACTGCACAATATAACAGTGCTGGTCATCGTATTAATCCCGGTTTATCAAAAACTCAAGTTGTGGTGGGTATATTGAAATTAAAAAAAAAATCAATTTTTTTTATATTTTGAGCAAGAAAAAATAAACGAATTTATTTTATCTTGATGTGATTCATGTAGAAAAACCCGAGTGGAGTCAGTTTGACTCCTAGTCAAGCTGCCGAACAGGCTAAATTAAATGTAAGTAATTTGACTTAATTACTGAAGGAACCCACAAGGCATAAATAAATTTTTTTTCTTAAAGGGGCTTAAGCATCCCTTAGATGCTTTAAGTAAATTACCTACAAGACAGCAAACTATAGAACGAAGATCGGTAATGTCTATTTTTGAATTTTAAATATATTTGCTAAATGCTTAAAATATATGTACAAATTTTGTTTTAGGGTCTGCAAGATGTAGACGAAGAGTACTTGAAGCAAAACATATTTAGGAAATCGCTTTATCCACGTAATTCGGTATAAATATTTTGCATTAAATCACATTTAAGGATTTAAATAATAAGTATTACTTCATAAAAATAGGGCCGTAATGAGGCAAATGCAGCACAAAATCAAATATTGAATCCACCAGCTGCAGGGCAACCTTCAATTGTAAGTGAAAATATAAAATATTCTACAGGGTTATTATGCATTTCGATTTGAAAGAAAAACATTTTCTTTCGAAACGAATTACATCATAGCCGCACAAGTATGTGACGGAAATCGAATAATTCGAAAAGTGCAGTGTAAAAAACGTTTTTTTTTTTCGATTTGTATCACATACCAAATTATTTCCTCCATTTTATAAAACTAAACTGTTGGTAAACTGGGAATAATATATGAGTTGTGTCTCTTTACTTGTAAATTATACTCACAAATGTTTGCTTTAGCCTCCTTCGCAAGTCATGCAGCAAAATCCACCAAACCCAACAGCAAATCAGTCCTACGTCCAAGCTCAACAACAAAATCCACATTATGTCCAAGTTCCACAACAGAATCAGCCTCATGTGCAAGCCCAACAACAAAATCCACATTATGTCCAAGCTCCACAACAGAATCAATCGCATGCCCAAGCCCAACAACAAAATCAGTTTCAACAATCTTCAGCTAATTTAAATCCCACACAAATGCAAATGCAAATGCAAATGCAACCACCGGTTCAAGCTCCACCTGGAGCAGGAAACGTTCAAGGTCAGCAAAATATGGGCCAAGCGAAAAATCAAATGAATCATGTAAATAGTTTAGCTTTTTATTTGCATTTTTATACAGAAATTTGTTTGTTAATGTAATGATACATAAACTAGGCTCCTGTTTCGGCGCAACAAGATTTTCAAAAGCAAATCAATCCAGAACATTCAATGAGTATGAATGGACATAGAGCTCCACAGTCTGGTCAGCCAACAACAATGAACCCAAATCATAACGCCGCCGCTTCTCCTCCTCCTCCAGAACCAGATATGTGCACTACTTGTCCCAATTGTCAGACGACAATCTATTTAGTACGTGGTGGTGCTGAAATGAACAACGACATGCATCAACCAGTGGCTAACAATTTAGGACAGCAAATGATGTCTGAGAATATAAATGTGGGAGCTGTTTGAAAAATTTTTGTTAGTAAAATTGAATTGTTTATTGAACAAAATTTTGTCGAAATTTTTGTGATGTTTATATTTCTTAAATATATTACTCGAACATAATCAAAACTGGGTTTCTTTATTTAAGAGTTATTATTAATATTTGTTTTTTCCCTTAAACAGAGAAAACGAAGGCAAATAATACTCTTAAATGTTGTTTTTTTTTATCAATTTTATGTTTATTTTTTATAGTTCTTAATTCTTCCAACATACAAAAGAAAACGATTTGGCTTTAAGCCAAGATGTGTTTTTTTTCTACAACAATTTTAATAGTTCAACCACTTTCACTATTGTTTAAGACTTTTTATTGTAGAAGTAAGCGTGTCACATAACGATTTGCTATCTGAACTGTATATATAAATATGTATATATGTACATATCTCTAACAAATGTATCAGCAGTCAGCCGCCCAATAAACCAAACACTTGACAAAGCGAGCTTGCCTTTTGTTTTTAACCACCACCAAAGACCAATAGCCACCATAAATGTATGTATGTGTATCCATGTGCATAAGCTCAACAGGAAGTTTCATTGTATATTTGTTTAGTTTCCTTTTCCTTTGTTGATGTTCTTATTTTTTTTTGGATATATTGGCATGTGTTGAAAGGTAAAGAAATGTAGATTGCAACATACAATGTGATTTTGTTTTAGGCAACATTTAAAATACACTTAGGAAAAACATTTTGTAACAAATATTTATAACAACAAAAAGTTTTTAACATTTTGTTAATTTCGCTTGTTGCTTTGTATTTATTAATTTGTTTTAATTCAACAAAATATTGAAATATACTTTGATTTCAATTACAATCTTTACATCTGTATTATATATGCTGAATTTGACAAAAAAAAAAGTTATTTGCTTATGAACTTTAAAGGCCGCTATATTCTACATGGATTAGATTCTTTGTGGATTCGATATTTGTAATTTCTATACGTGAAATTTTATACAAAATATGTATTCAATATCACAACAATAACAAATTAAAAATAAATAATCAAAATTGGAGTACAGAACAGGAATGAACCCATCACTTTACCATTTTTTAGGATTAGTTTCAGAAAGAAATTGTAAAGGCGGAACATTTTCTATGTCATTCATTATTGATAAGTCGTAAAGCTCCAAACAATGTTTGTAGCATGGTATAAGAAATATATTTCTATAAGAAATCTATATATCTATAGAAATATAGAAATATATTTCTTATACCATGGTTTGTAGTCTTTTAAATAAACTTGTGATATTTCTTTCAGAAAGCAAAGAAAGAAATTTTTAATACTACGGTATACTGTAAATACTTTTTTGTAATTCTAATTTGTTCTTGATAACAAATTTTTCTTAAGGCAGTGCGGTTCATTGTGTGTTCTTTTTAAAGAGGACATACCGTAAGTAGTTCATTCATAACCTGCGTCAATTTATATATAGACATGTTGTGTATATTAGCATGTTTGCATATATTATAGGTTTATATACCTACATATGTATGTATATGAAATTCATTCCAACTAAAATATTGAAAGTGAAATTAGTTACTTAAACAATACAAACAAAAAAATAACACAATTTAGGGTAGATTTAAAAACATTTATATAAAACCACCTCAACCTGTTTGTAATACATGTACGTTTAATTTTTTACAGATAATTCATAGTGGTTCGAAACCAAATAAAAGTGGTGCTGAATCGGAAAGGTATGTATCCAAATCGATAACATATATATTGAACATATTTGTTTAGCTTCATTATAATTTTCATCGGGCTGTATATAATTTAAGTTAAATTTCTGTTCTTTTTTTAAATCATACTTTTCATGACCTCTTTCTCATATATTTATTTTAACATCAATGAATTTTTTCTTTATTTTTTTTTTAATTTTATTTTAAATTCCTTCTTTCTTATTATTTCAGAATATCATAACTCTCACTGGACATTTCGTACAACTTTGGTAGCTTTTTATAATTTTTTAGTTTAAATTTATTTATATTTTATTTTTAATTAATTATGAATATAACACAAATTTTTTAGTATTTTTTAAATTGTTACGTAGAAAACTTGTTTTTAATTGTAAAATTATCGAGTGATTAAATTGTAATATAACAAGCATTTAAAAGGGAGCGTATTTATTTAGTAAACAATTTTGTTTTAGTGAATTTTCTTTTCATTTTCCTAACATTAACATATTTTTTATATAAGAATTTTTGTAATTATTATTTCATAAAAACTTAAACTGATTCAGCTCCATTATGTTCTATGAAAAAAAAACAAAGCAAA
Organism: Sarcophaga variegata; assembly: GCA_932273835.1. NCBI lineage: Eukaryota > Metazoa > Arthropoda > Insecta > Diptera > Sarcophagidae > Sarcophaga > Sarcophaga variegata. The sequence continues at coordinate 69,182,515 of OW026362.1, forward strand.
TAAAGACAATTTTCATTCATAATAACCTACGTAAAGTGTAAAATTTTAATTTCCTTTACTTAGTAATTTCTTGATCTAAATAATCTTCCCTAATTTTAAAAGAAATGATAAAAATAAGGCCAAACGTATAAAAAAATGAAATAAACGTTTGCATCCGGAATAAATAACTGATGCATGATTTTGACTCCAGATGCTCATTGAACTGATTTGTCACGCAAACAAGGACAAAAGGCTTTTCAAATAGGAGTTTACGAACTCCATGCATTTCCTCTCAAAAAACCATTGTCTCCGGTAGGCGACAATTGATTTCTGTAAGCCTTTATTAAGACTGCATGACCTGTCCTTTGTTTAAATGTCACAGAAAGAAATCAAATTACTTACTTAGTTCTTTGTTTAGGCCTTTTTCACTGTAACCCCAAAATAAAACTTCAGAATTGCCAAATGCATTTACAATCATTTGAACCTTTTAAAGAAAAATGTCTATTAATTCAATACAACTTATTAAAATTGCTTTTAGTATTCCACAAACAATCGAAAATGTTAATGATAATTTACAAAATTTAAAAATAAACGACAATGAAGAAGAAACAGTGGTCGAGCAAGAACAAGAGCAAGAACAAGATTTGCAAACACCGGCTGATATTGAGCCAACATCTTCTACACATGCAGCTTCTCACCCTGAAATAAATATGGAAGAAAATAGTGGAAACGACTACGAACAGTCTTCTCAGAAGGAGCAGAATTCTGTAGTAAATACACCCTCACAACCTTCAAAGAGCACTTCAATCTTTGAAATGGAAAATCGCAAGACGGCGCCGACATTTCATTTGAGCAAGCAGCATACAGGTATGAAAAATCGTTCATATGGTGTGGGTATGGCTGTTACACCTACCGGAAAAATGGAATTCGATCAGGAAGCAAGAGAAGATTTTGGAGTGGTTAAAATAAATCGTCCAATTGGCAAACAACCATTATCACCGAATGCCAATGAAGAAACCATGTCCACCGTATCCTCTACGGGCGAAGGATTAACCGATCAAGGTTATTATGATTTAAAATTTTATCATAACAAATTGTGGTAAACAAATTCAGAATTGCCATTTAAAAAAGAAAAGTAAAACAATAAGTATTAAGGAATAAAAAAACAAAACAATATTTAACCATAATGATAAGTACATACATATATATAAATCCTTAGATTTCGCTAAAATGACGAAACATTTTTATATCAAACAAACATGATGAAATTTTATTAACATTTACATATAACAAGATTTCCCAACGAAACACGTGAAAGCTTAGTTGGGAAAAACATTAATTTTTATGCAGAGTAAAAACATATGAGTATTTGATACTTCATTTTGCTATTAAAAATTCTTCTGTATACTGGAAATGTTTGTCGATTTCAAAAAATATTTTAGTTTTTTAAACACCGAAAGATTTCCATCACCTATGGAACAACATTCAGTATGTTTAATACTTCAAATATCATACTATTATGGCATTCTTCATCTAATGTTAACGACACCTTTCAGATTTAGCATAATTTATTACGGCAAAGTAATGAATTTGGAATAACTATAAAATTTTATATATACGTACATACATATATACTCTTAAACATAATGCATGCTTGAGACATATTAAAGAAAATTTAAATAAAGAAATCAAATAAAAGTGGAATCAATAAATGTTTAGCTGCTATTTCATAGCACTTTATATACAAATATCGTGCAATATTAAAAATACATACGTAAAGTTCCTTTAATTTATTTTATTGTACAATTCTTAGTTCATTTATTTTCTTCCTTATGTTGCTCAATGCTTACACCAACTTCATTTTAATTTTATTATACGCATTTTTTGTTACCTGTTTATTTGTTCCTTTCTAGAAAAAAAGTAACGCACATTATTTAAAACCACCACATACTGTAAAATATTTATAACATGAATAAAAAAAGTAGTGTATATAAATCAACTCAATGGTATATTGAAATAACAAATAACAAGCATATCGTCATATAAAATTCTATACATTCTATAATACGTAACATCATTCATTTTTACGGAAATTGTTGTTATTTATTATTAAGAAACCAAATGCTGTCAAGCTATTAAAAATGTTTTATATAAAATAACAAATGTTTAATGAATTATTTTAAATGACGATATGCAATAAGCATCGATTTTGTTTGGTAAATCGAATCGTATTTGAAATTCAAAGTAAATTGAATTTGTCATAAGAAGTCTGTTCAGAAAACTTTCATTTTTGTTTAACACATCTCAATCTAACCAATGGTCTTTAATGAATCAAGAAAGGCTATACGAAGAAATCTCTAGACAATACAGTGCAATAGCAGAAGAATTCCATTGTAGAATACTCATGTGGAAATCTCAATCTTATGTAATTATTTCAGCCACCATGACCCTTATTATATAATAATCGGTAATAACAATCTTTTGATCAAATAGGAACTAAATATGTTGTATCTTCATCAGGTTCTCTAGACCGTTTGGCCTGCACTAGAGTTTTAAGCGGTAGCAACCTGCCCTTGCTAGATCGCTTATACTAGGTCGCCTTTAATTTCTTATTTAGCAATGCCTGTTATATAAACTTTATCCGTGGCATTCAAATACCTGAAATGATCGAAGTAGTACCATATATTTGCTCCTTCAGTTAACCCATTAATGCCCGAATTACTTTTTTTCTAACGGTTACCGTTTTGTTTTTTACACTCAATTTCCTCTCAGAGCATAAAAACTAAGGCAACTTAAGTTGTCACTGGGCATTAATGGGTTAATTTAGTCTTATAAAGACTTAGACTTGACGAAAATTGAATATTCTTTTCACCATTCATATTGCATAAAAATTATTTCTGCTTCTAACATTCAATTTACATCCATCCGTACAGGTTTCTTTCTCTTCGTTCCATCTCGCAGTCAGTTGCAGAGAGAATAGCGAATACAGAATAAAGGCATTAGAATTTCATTAAGCCCATAAAGGGATGTATCCTAATGCACTAGTGGCCTTCCGTCCTAAAGTTGCAGTTTTGGCTAACTTCTGTTGCACTTCTAAATACGCCTGCAATTTCTGATTTATAGTTTTCTCAAGTAATCAGCCTTATGCAAGTACTAGCACTAATCTAAGACATCCATGTCGGGATATCTGAAACGGATAACACGTTCAAATAGTTGAAGGATTTAGTACAACATTTGTAAGTTTTCTGACACACTAACACAATCTCCTTCAAATACCACTCTATTCTATTTCCTCTATTTTTGTCTACATGATAATATGTACATACCGATGGCTTAATATGAAAAAGGCCTAACTCGATTTTTGGTTACTTTACAGGAGAAGGAAAACTTATTAAAATTCGTAGAATTTTAGATACAACGAAAATTTTAATACAATTTTTAAGAAGAAACAGCAACACATTTAATCTCTCATTTAAAAAATTTTTATTTTTTTTGTGCATCTGACATTTATCTACCAGAATAAACAAAAAACCCTTTTTTGAAAAAAATTGAGTTAGACCTTTTTCATATTAAGCCATCGACACATACTTGGTTTAATTCAAACGATTCGATCTACTAAACAGGGATGTATTTATTTCTTGCTTAAAAAATTGTTGTAATTATGTTTGAAAGAATATTTAAAACATAACTAGCAAAATTTTAATATACATACACACAAATAGAAAAATTAAACAACCATAAAACTAATTTCTTCCATTTACAGAGGTCAGTCATATGAAAAATTATTTGAAGATTATATGCTCTAATTGAAATAAAACAAGTACATATATACTGTGAATCTTTCTTATATAATCTATACATAAATACAAAAACATATGCGTTTAAGAAAAAAAAAATTATCGAAAATATTAAACTTAATATTCAGCACTTAATGAAAGTTTAATAAAATACTTTCATAAATGTATTATTATTATTATTAATATTTATTAACTAAATAAACTGACACGAAAGAAAGAACGTTGTTAAAGTTGTTTTCATTATTAATGATTGTTTAATTGGTTTGTATACTTTAATAAGTCTTTATTTTTTCTTTACTTTAGGTAAACAGAAATAAGTAAGTATTATTATTAATTAGTTTTTCTAATAATAGATTAAACAACATGTTTAAAAGAGTGCATAAAGCATTTTTACTTTGTTGTTAGAAAATGTGTTCCAGCTTGTAATTCAAAGTGTTCATTTAATAAAAATCTAAATAATGTTTTGTTTACGTCTACATGTTGGCTTATTTAATTTATAAATAAATCTTTTGTTTTTTCTTTTGTTATTTAATTTGAAATGATTAAAAAGTTTGTTTGTATGTTGATTGATGTAAGAAATCATTTTCCGTATAATCGTTATAATCATTTCTATATGTTAGTTTTTCTGATAGATCAACAGATCCTTCATTATAAAATTCTTCCATTTTAAGCGCTGCGGAAGAAGATTCCAGCTCTACTCACATGTAAATAAAATTGAACCTAAAATAAAGAAATATTTTTATCTTTAGCACTTGATATGTATATATATGTAAGTATGTATATTTAGTATTTACCTGCACAGAGCTTGGGGTAAGGAAGATATTATCGGTCCATATCCCTGTGAATTATCATAGAGTTCAAACAGTGGCGCTGCTACGAGTTTGTAATTTTTAGGTACCGCAAACAGAGCTAAACATAAAAAAGAAATAAAAACATTAATCTTAATATTAAAATAAAAAATTCGCTTCAATATTCAACTGATATATTTAATAATTTTGTATCTTATTAATAAATTTGTAAAACTATATTTAATGTTACATATTCGAAAAAAATAATAAAATCTAATATACAGTAATTAATTTTAACAAGGTTATTAATATATTTCGTTTTCAATAAACTATAAATATGCAAAAATTATATTTACAAAACGTTGTGTTTTTAATTGATGAATAAAGATATTAAAATTTTATTTTAAAAAAATGTATTACATTCTTTTTTTAATTTAAAAATAATTGCAGGTTAATGACGTTTTATATATTGACAAGAACAAATGTAAATTATTAACATAACTCGTTAACATTCAACAAGTTTCGATTAGAGGTAAAGAAAAATTGGGTAATTGAAATAAAAATTTGAATATTAAAAGAATGTTTTCATTTTAGATTATGAATATATTTTTTTGTTTTTTTTTCTATTTTTCCAAAATTGATTTGGTAGTTGGTTGTTCATTATTGCCTTTAACACAATATATATATATATTGTTATTAGATGAACAATTGCAGGCAATTGATTTGCATTTGCATTCGTCTTATAAAAACATGGGGTAAAATATAAAAAATATTTTCGAAATTATATATTTCAACTTAATAAGATTTGAATAATTGTTTTACTTAAAATTTAAATTAATAGGTTTCTTAATTAATTGTCGAATATAAAACGTCATTTGAAGAGTACATTTATAAAATTTACATATTTTTTCGTGTTAATAAATATATTTTTTTATAAAAATATTCATATGTATCTGTGACTTACAATATCAAGCCGCATTACATTTAGAAAGTACAAATATAAATTGCAAAATTTATAATAGGCACAAACAAAAAAGATTGTAGACCAATACAAATCCTTGAACAAAATTATTACAAAATCAAAAGAAAACTTATAGAGCATAGGCCTTTTTAACAATATTTAAGGCACAATTACAATATTCAAACATTTTATAAAAAGAAAAGAACAAGAAGAATTTGATTGGCTTAGGAAAGTACATTAAAACTCTCAATTTGAAGATTTTTTAAATCTTAAGTTCAACTTTGTAGTCATATTTAAAAAATATAAAAGATAATTAGCCTGAAAGTAATATTTAAGTGACAAAAATGTGTGATAAACTTGAACATGTTTCCTGACAAAATACATCCAGCAATTTCGATTTAATACAAGTTAGTTGTTGCCTAGTTAATTAATTATAAAATTGAAATTTATCACTTTACGAATAGATGTAATTTTAATGTAAACGTTTTTTCACAAGTTGAATTTTACATTAAATGTATCAGAGATCAATATAAATTTATTAATGACTTTACAATTAGGAATGATCTTGAAAAGAGTAATACAATTTATGGCCTCAACTTATATTCTAAACATTAAAAAAGAATAATAAAGGAATAAATTAAAAATACAAGTTTAAAACTTTACCCTTTTCGTGTAGCTGTACTAAAAACAAACGTTTATGTTCCTTAGGTTTTGTTATATGTGGTGGTATGTAGGGATATTGTGGGGGTTCAAAATTCGGTCGCCACCAATTTCCAATAGTATCTTCAACAATCCATTCTTGCTTAACACCATCTTGACGGCCTAAAGTCTAAATAAATTACAATTCGAATATAACAATAACAATGTGATTTTCATAAAACAAAAATTAAATTAATACATCATCATATTATCATTAGGTTTTTGTTGTAATATATAGTGGGTTAATTTACAAAACAACATCCATAACAACACCACTAATACAATTGTATGTTCTTCATCTTTTCTTTTTTATATCTCCGTATAATATTTTGATTATTTAAACTAATTAACAATAAAGTGTTAAAGGATATTTTATTAATAACATTTTCACAATATTCTTCATTTCGATTGCATTGCAATCATAGGTATGAAATTCCTCGTTAAACGTAATATTTTTTTATGTACTCACTTCTGTTAGTAGACGTTTAAGACCCTCCACTTCATCCTCCCCAGCATTTAGTTCACCACCCGGTAGTTTAAAAAACGTTGTTCCAAGTTGTAGTAATAACACATGCGGTAAGCCGTGTTCGTGAACCAAAAGTACTCCTTCGACAGAACGTCTCATACCGATTCGATCAAACTCTTCACGCATACGTTGGAATCGAGAAGGAACAGAGGGATCTTTTTCAAATAAAGGTTCCTTGGTTCCAAATGTATAATTTGTAAGAGGATATCTAGAAAAAAAATTACATTTTAAAATAAAAACTTTTTTCATGTTAATTTTTGTATAAAAAATGTACTGCTATTCTAACCATGTTTAGCAAATAATTTATGCCGAAGTGAAAGGAGTGTTAGCTAACTTTAGAGTTAGAGTTTTAATTTCTTGGGTTAGACATATAAAAATTTGCCATTTTTCTTTATTTAGGAAACTAATTTATCTCAACTACTAATAAAAAACAAAATTAAGGAATGTTAAAATGATTTCCCAGGTTTTTTCCCATACAAAGAACAATAAGGAAATTACCCTCAATATAGCACCGAACAGTTGGAGTATTCCACTTGTTCTAAATAAAGCGAACTACGTGAAAAATATTGGTTCTATTTATAATGCATGTTAATATAGCAAGATTTGTTCATCACACATTTCTTGAAATTTACAATTTATAAGGAAGAACGCCTAATCAATTAATCTACTCCTTGATGAAATCACGAAGACGTCTAAAAACTCTTTACCTGCTATTATATTGCTCAATAAAATTATTGTTAATAATAATTCCGCACATGGGATAATTTTATGATTGTTCTTGGATCAATTATGTGACGAAATAATTTAATTTTTCAAAAGGCTTATGATCTAGTGCAGCAAAAGATTTTCTTTTTACTAAAATGATCTTTGAATTTACAATTTATAAGGAAAAAGGATTAATTAATTAATATACTCCTTGATGAAATCACGAAGACGCCTAAAAACTATTTACTTGTTACTATATTGCTCAATAACAATATTATTTTTAAAAATAATTACACATTTAGGAATATTTTATAATTGTTCTTGGCGCAATCAATTATGTGACGATAGTTAATTTTTCTAAATGTAAAGGTTTTGTTTTTCACTGAATGATCCTGAAATTTACAATTAGTAAGGAATAAGGGTTAATCTGATGAAATTACGAGACCGTCTAAACTCTGTCTACCTGCTGTTCAGCTATTTAATGGAAATATTATTAATAACAATTACGCACTTAGGATTATTTTGAAATTGTTTTTTGCGGCAATAATAAAATCACGAAGATGTTTAAAAATCTGTTTACCTGCTATTGAGTCCCTTAATGAAAATATTGTAAACAATAATTAAAAATTGTTGTCACTCAGTGGTCGTAATCTATTTAATTGTTTGTTTACATGCATAGTTTTTATACATTGTTTTTTTTAACGAATTCCTTTCTTAAACTTTGTTCTTAGGATTCTATACTAATCTACTTCAAAATTATTCCAAATTTTACAGGCTGAGCAGTTTGGAGAAAAGTCTAACGAAATAATCTAATTAAAATTAAGACGAATTCTTTCAGTTCCTAGAGAATATAGACAAATAAAATAGAACCATTTAACATTTCGTTGTGTTAATTTGTTCCATGGCCAGTCATAAATAAAATGGACACATTGGAAGTTAATTCGTAATCCTAACTACAAAGTGTTATAATGGCCAAAGTAAATAGAGCGATAATTGTATAAAAGAATTGGGATTTTTGCACAGATATTAACCCCTTTAATTAAATAAATATTAATCTGGCAACATTTATACGAAACGTTTGCTTTTCTTCATTGGAAACATGGGTACAAAATAAACTAACATAGTTCCATGGAAAAGTTTGTAGATTTTTTTACTTACAGATTTATTGTCCGATTAATTGTTAATGACTGGCTGGGACTAAATTTTTGTGTACCATTATCCATTTGTCCTTGACTGCTACGGCGTGGCCAACCAGTTCCAGATTTGTTTGTTACTTGTGTCGCCATGTTGTAAACTAACTTATGCACACAACTTTGCTTGTTTCTATTAACCAAAAATTCTTTTTCTTGTAATCTATATTTTTTATGTTCAACTGTATTTTAACTCCAATTACAATAAATATTTTTTACGATTCTTAATATTTAAAACTATTTATCAATTCCCCGACATACAATTTTTTTCGTTCGAACACCAAGGAATGAGCTGAGAGAATAAAACATGAGAAGATGTGCAAATGGAATAATGCCGGTTGACAGTTTTTCTGAACACACCGTTGTAAAATTTAGTATTCTTTCTCGCAGGTATATATTTTTTGGGACCAAGAGAACGGATAAAAGATGTATTTGTAAAAGTGAACGAAATATCGTCAAATAAATTTAATATCATGGTCAAAATCCAGAGCGCTTACATTTTGATATTTACCGAAATTTCGGTTTCTAAAAATATTGAACGACTGTTTTTTTTCTTTAGCAAATATCATCTTTTCTATTGGCAGAGTTGTATTTTTAGTACAAAAAACATAAAAAAATTAATGTATCCCCAATTCGAACTAAAAATTGAATGTGATAAATAAATCTTCGGTAAACAGTACTATGTTCGTTAATAGGTTCTTGTCTTCGCTTATAATAACTTTTGATGAATGCTATTTCCTTCCTAGAGTTGTATTTTTAGTTAAAAATAAAAAATTTTGAGTATAAAAAACAATGTTGCAAAATTGAAATTTTGAAATAGTACTGAACTATAACTGAAAGAGTAACTTTTTGCATCAAATGGTAGTTTTATAAAAATATATTATTATTACCGTACGGAATGGAATAGAAAAACTAACACATGTATGTTTCTCATATATAAAACAAAAACAGTTGATTAAAAACGTAAGGTTTAGCAAAAAATGTCGACGCAACGCATTCTCATTGCTTTTCGTAATCTAAAATAAATACGTTAGCCCCTGGCTAACCGGGGCTTTTTAAGACCTTTACCATTAGCCTGCCTAACCCCATTTATAGTTGAAAAGCACAAATCATAAAATCTGTAAAAAGTACTGAAATGTTTTGAAATCATTCATTTACAAAATAATCAAAATTTAATTCTTTTTTGTATGCAGTTTTCTAATTTTAATTTTTTAGAATTTTAAATAGAATGACACAATGGCAACATTGTTTTAATGCAGTAACCAGACATATCGGTGAATGCCTCCACTAACAGATGTGAAAATTACTTATTCTAGATACGCTCCGTCCAAATCACGATATACAGTAAATGGATTTGTGGTAACACAGTACCCGTTTCGAATAACGGCATTTTGGTGAATGTCGATTTTATTCACCACACCGGAAAAATTCACCACATTTTGTAAGAATGCTCACCACAACTGGTGAATTTCCACACTTCAAAAGAAAAATTAATTTAAAAAAATTAAAAAAATAATTTTTTTGGATTTTGGAAATCTACTACTTGATTTTTATCGATATCTCATAAAAAGACTCGGGTTATAAATTATTTCAATGCATGATTATTATAAAAAAATATGTAATAACTTAAATATTGTGAAAAAAAAACATTTCAGTGGTAAATTTGGGCAAGGGTCATTAATGCTTGGTATTACTAAATATGCAACCATGCTTTAAATGAATAGTGCTAGTGGCAACTCTTGTCAGTATTTTGCTTGTTTTCCCTCAGTTGTTTTTCGTTTGCGTTCCAGAATTTGTAATTTTGCGTTTTTGTTGTCAAAATAATTATTATTCTTATTGATATTTTGTTATTCAGAATCAACAAATTAGTGTCAACGGTTTACCATCGTTTTCTAAATAATTTAATAAGCTTAAAATAAAAAGTATATATACAATTTTTGTAACTTCCTGTGGCACGAAAACGAATTAAAAAATAAATACGACGTGAAAAAAAATAGTTTTTAATTTTTTTTTTGGGTGGAGATTATCAGATATAAAGAAGTAGAAAAGTAATTGCTTAAAAATCTTGGAATTTCTTTTAAATAATAAATACCAAACCGACAAAATTGATTTAAAATTGTGGAAACATAACAAAATCGATATGAACAAAGAAATTTACTATGAGGGCTGGTTGATAAAATCACCGCCCACGAAGCGTATATGGCGTGCTGTAAGTATCAAATTCCTTTTGTTTTGCATTTTACTTTGTATCTCTTCGTTATTTTTTTCCTTAAAAATAATGTTCTTTGTAGTAGGGAGAATTATATCAAATAGAGTTAGCAGTAAAGAATTACTTCTAAAAGTATACTCGATTATTTATTAAAAGCTTTAAAATTTCAGATCATTTTAATATCAATTCAATATTGAGATAATAAATTAACTATATTAGCAAATTGAGCAAGTAAAGATTTGTTATTAATTTATTTTTTGTTAGTAGTGATTTAATCATTGTTTTCAATAAATTAATTACTTCAATTTATGAATGTACTGACAATAATGTATAAACAATAATGCGTCAGGGGTTTTCACAATTAAAACTGCATCTCATTTTATGTGTTTTGTTTTCTACTTGTTTTAGTGTGGCAAATGAATGATATATATAATATACATACATATGTATGTATATATTTTTCGCTGCAGCTTATAACACCTGTAGTTACAACTGTGGACATACATACATAAATACATACATATACATATGTACATGCATGTATATTTTACAATTAGTTCTTTCTTATCAAATCAAATGAGCGCATTAATGACACAATCTTGGAAAAATATGAAAAATCGTTTTATTATTTAATATTTAAGCCTTTGTTTTTGACGACAGCTTCGTACCTGTAACTCATATCTTCCTCGAACTTTTTGTTGTGGATATGCAGACCAAGCGTCCTGTGTGTCCCATCACTCTTCTTTAATATTAACACGCGAGTAGATTTCTATTTATCTTTATGATCCAATAAGTTTGTTAATAAAAATTTATAAACAAAACAATATTTTTAAAAACATCCATAATAATTCAATTAAAGAAAAAATAAAGGTTACATGTTTATGAAATTTCTTTTATTATTAGCTAATTCATATTAATTAATTTCTAATAAATTTGAAATGGTAAATCAGTCCAATTTTAAATTTTTAAATTCATATTAGGTAGGTAGGTAGTTCATCAGCATGACTAAAAACTATTTTCTACATACACTCTAATCTTATAGTTTGTAACAATAAGTAGTCATTAACCTATTAAAAGAGTGTAATAAAGTAAGTATATTTTATTTATCCCTCGCTTAACATTTCTTTTTTAACTTGTGTAGTTAATCGGTTTCAATTTGAGAAATGTAAAACATATTTTTGTTTTTATTATTATTATATCTTCTACAAATTATTCTTATTATCTTCAAAGTATAATATATGTGTGGGCGTTTGACTTTTTTTATTGTATAGTATTCGATTTGTTTACAGTCTAAAAGAATTTGAACTTGCTGTGGAAAAATTATACATATATGTACATTCATATCTATTAGAAACATCATTTAACGCCACATGAATTTTAACTACAAATGCATTATGAAAAATTATATACACAGGTTTTCAGTGCAGAGTCTTCAAGTAGTTGATTCATTATATTATACTTAATGTTATGTATTGGTTATGTTATTATGTTATGTATTGGATACACTCTATTTGATAATTAGGGATATAGAACTAATAGGGCTTTGAAGTAAACACTTTGGGCTGCCATTTGTATATAGCAGCATATGTGTGCCCTTTCTCGTTTTTGAGAACTGAGCCTTGATCCTCTCAAGAAATTTTAATACAAAAATTTTTTCTTCAATGTAATTTTCTCAATAAAGATCAGTTTATATAAAATTATTATAATATATAATTAGCTCCAAAATTTATGTTCTTTTTCAGATTGGTTCTGTTGAATAGTTAACAGTGGTCTGTTTATAGTTAATGTTACCCTGTTGTATTACCCTGTTAACCCTAAAAGAGGAAATGCTGAAAAAGTGATTTTTAAATTAGACTTTGTCTTTACGCACATGTAATAATGAAGTCATTTTGTAAGAAATTATTTGACAGAGTTTGATGAAACCAAATTATTTAAAGATATTTTTCTATTTCATCTTATTCAATTAATAGAAACTATATTTGAAGCAATTAAAGAAAATTAACTTTCATAAGTCATGTTGCATTCTTGCGGTTCTATTAATTATTATTTAAAAATATCGACTTTATGACAAATCTTAATCACTAAATAGAATTGAACTTGATTTTTAATAACCTTTTATTTATGAAAAATAATTATAAGTAATCAATTTCTATATAAAAAAACGAAAGTTGTAGTTTGTTTAGTTAACATGTTTTTAGTGACTGCAATTTCATATGTGTGTATAAGTTAACATAAATCTTTTTATTTTTTAGTACAGCGCAGTATTATTATTTTTTATTTTTTCTCCAAATGGTCAACTGGTCATGTCAATAAGTTTTCCTATGTACTATGTATGTATGGTTTGTTTTAATGGATGTTTATTACTTTTCGATTTGGTTTTGGTTTGTGCAGAAATTTCGTTGTAAGCATTATACCGCAAATCAATCCCCACAAGCATGTACATACTCGTTGTATTTCAATTTTCCATCTTTAACGTATGTTTAGTATAAACTTGCACTTTTAAGCAATAACAACTCATTATAGTGTTTGTTCTTTATTAATTCTTTATTTAATCGCGTTAATATACAACTATTACTAAGTACGAAAATATGAGTGAAAAAGAAAAAAAATAAATACAATAAATAAAAAGCAATTGCAATTTAAATAACGCATAGTTTATTTATTTTCTAGGAAAAAGTGTTAGTCATAATTATTTTCGTATTGTTTTGTGTTTTTCTATGTTAATAGTTATCAGCTATTACTATTTACAAAGTGATTAAATTTTTCAGAGCTAAATTAATTAAGGGTTAACGTTTATGTATGATATATGTATTAATGAATATCTAAAATACAAAGTTTATAAAAAGTGCAATAACATTATGGCAATTCAGCATAAATATTGTATAAATAGTTACATTTAGCATATAACAGTCATTATCAAATTATGCTACATATTAGAGTATATTTACTAAACAAAATTAGTTGCGCAGTAAAATTAGAAACTTGTGCGGTTTGAATATTATTGGCGAGTGTATAGAATAAAAGCAAATAAATTTTTTTATTTAGTCATTTGAGGTGGTAATAATTTCAAGTGTGTAAAGTTTGCTACGAAAGTTATATTCTTCGACGCCTATATCTCCGTTCCCAAGTAACGTCCGACCACAACGAAACTCTTTTGAAATCCTTAATACCACAGCTATCCATCCCACGTGATCCATTTCCCAAACATTTCCATTTTTATCTGATTTTGTACGATTTATGGAGGGTATATTTAGTTAAACTTTTTTATAGTTTTTTGTCATTTTTAATCGATCTTCTTTTTATACTTTTCAATTATATTCACTTAACTGTTTCTGTTAACTTAACATTCATTGTAAAAAAAGAATATAACTTTCGTTGCTAACATACAAATTTCTTTAAATTAAAAATGTATTTCTTTTAAACAATTAAATTTGTTATAATATTATTAAAACTACTGGGTGCCCTCCGGTGGACTAGTGAGAATTGTGCTAGTCTTCAGTGTGAATAATATGTGATCAATTTCCACCGAAGCATAATTCTGCTCCAATGTTAAATACATTCGCACTGTTTAATGACTTTTCTTTGTATTAAATCTGTTAATTGGCTACTTATTTAAATACCATATGTTATGCTCGAAATCGACTATTATTTAATAGGTTATTATTTTGTTTCGTAGTAATTCTTATCTACATTACTATTTATTTGAAAATTGTTTTTATTTATGAGCCGTATATGCGTGTTTATTCATTACAATGATAGGAGTCTTTGTGCATATGTATGTATGTTTTATTTATTTAATCATAAACAATACAGTCCTATTAATATTACTAGCACATATGTGCTCTTTGTTGTTAATTACGATCTTATAGAATGAAATTCAATCCCTTTATAGCGTTGGCGTAGGCGCTGGTTTACTTTAAAACAGGGCGAGATACCCGAACAGTTTTGCCTTGAATATTACGCCGACCGTAAGTGTCGCAAATTAAAAGGTGTAATCGATTTGGATCAATGCGAACAGGTGGATTGTGGTTTACGTTTGGAAAATCGTAAACAAAAGTTTCAATTTATGTTTGATATTAAAACACCAAAACGTACATACTATTTGGCAGCGGATACGGAAACAGATATGCGTGATTGGGTAAATTGTATATGTCAAGTATGCCATCTTCACGACACCAAGCAATCGCAAGGTAAAATATATTGAACATGACAAAAGAAATAATTTTAAAACTTAAACTCTTTTTAACAGATGAAAATCGTACCCAAAATATTGCTGTTACAACACACACAAACACATCGAACGAGACTACTACGACTACTATAAATTCCTCAAGTGGTACTAATGCAAGTAATGCTCGTCAGAGCTTTAACAGTAACATTCTCAGAAAACCTTTAAATGTTGTGGAACAGCAACCTTCGGCTGCTGCATCATCTCCAAATGTAACAAGTAATGATAGTGCTTATGTAAATACTGAGTATACAAACAGAGAGACCTTGTTGTGCGATGCACATTTTGACAAACAACTGGTTAATGTGGCATCACATACCAGTACAAATTGTCCACAACAATCCGGACAAAGTGGATCTTCAAGTCTATATTTAAATACGGCAGCATTCCAAAATAATTCCCGTATTTCCGTCAGTTCAAATGGGATGATTCGTAAAATTCCAGAGAACTTAGTTTTAAAAAATACTCCGCTGCCAGAATCTCAACAGCACAGCGTTCAACCCTCTCCAGCGCTAAGTACTGCATCTGGACCTTATATACCCATTAGTGAATGTTATTCGGGTAGCCCGAAATTTATGGTATTTTTATATTTTATTTCTATCGAACAGACAGATGTTTTTAACTCGATTTTTTATTCGCTAGTTGGATGGAGACAATCCCTCAACACCTTTAAATAATTTAGATCCAAAATTCTATGATACCCCAAGAAGTCATAACAATATTGGTTTAAATTTAACAAACGATCAATCATACTCACCTAAAATAACAAATTGTGGAACGGTAAAATATAAACAATATATTTTTTTTTTATATACTTTAACCGTATACAATATATTTTTAGCAAGAACCTATTAATGTTTCCAAAAACCGTAGCCAAAAGTCTGATTCAGACTCAGAAAGTGTATTCACAGATGACGACGATTGGGCTCATCCAATGCCATTAAGAGAAAATATGGGTATGTATTGTTTAGATTAAAGAATTTTAACTTTAAACTGTGTTTTACATTAATTTTTATTTCAATAATCTGAATTTTAATTTTGATTACACAGATCGTAATACCAGACCTTCTGATAGTTCAGTAGAAAACGAATCATTTGTTCTGACATATTCTCAACGTTTTTCAAAATTACCAGACGACGTCAAAAAAGACCAACCAAATTCTACAACTCCAAGTTCTAACGATTGCTTGGAAAAACTGGCTAAAGTATTAAAAAATAAAAATAATTTAATATTAGACTTCAAAGACAATGAAAAGTAAGATAAAACTTTTAATAATATTGTATACATATGTCGTAATTAATTGTTTTTTCAATTTCTTAAGATTACCCCGAGACTTACCACAATTCTCGGATACGGAAAATACATCTCCGGCTATTATAGGACCACGGGATGCTAGATCTGTTGTTGATGAAAGTTATGACATTCCCCGTTCACATCAATTACCTTACTATAATATGTCACATTTAATGGAAAAATTAGCAAGTCCTGAAGTCAATCCAATAGCTTCATCAACGCCAAATTTGATGGCTGGCTTAGATGCGGCCCCAGGTTCACCATCATCAATTGTTTCGGCAACCCAGTCTCTTGGTCCTCAATCGTCGAGTATTCGTACATTACCCAGACCTCATTGTTATACAAATGCTGCTCCTAGTAAAGTAGAGGGTAATGTTTTTCGTTATGACTTTATCGAGAATACAAACGTGCCGCCTGTCAATAGGAAACTAAAACCGAAGTTAAGTATTGAAGCAGATAAGCCACCAGAAGAATTAGCAGCAAAGCCACCACAGTTAACAAATCAAATGGACAGTTTAGCTAATCGTTTACAATCTGCACAGATACACAGCTCGGCTGGTCTCCATGGCAATGAGAAAAAACCCTTAAAACCACCATCTGTGGACAGAAAAAATAAACCAAATGCTTATAAGGTAATAAATAATAAACTAAACTGTTCTACTTATTTAGGTATTAAATTAAACATTGAATTATTTTTAGATTGGAAATTCTAACACTTTGGGCAACAGTGCACGACGAACTACAGGTGCTCCACTATCAATGGTTCTCTCAAACGACACCGATTCATCATCATATGTTATGGAAACGCGCACCTTACCGCGACAACCACGACCCAATTATGCTTTCAATACTTCAAATCCTTCATTGTGCAATACACCAACTGCAGTTAATGCTCCACCAACGACATTTACAATACAGCATCAGCGTACGGCATCAGCTAATGCGGCAATGCAGCAATTACCAGCCACAGCAATGAGTATAAACTCCACACAATTGCAGTTGCCTCCAAAAAATGAACACAAATTACAATATTTTGACTTGGATGTGGCAAATGCCCCGCCAATTAATCGACAAAGTACAAGTGTTAGTAACTTAAATAATCCTGGTGTGGGCCGGTTGGGATTAGCCGCTGACCCATCAGCCAGGGCACCCGTACAAAGTACAGTGGTCTACAATTCAGTGGACTTTGTTAAAACGGAGGCCTTTAAACGTATACGTGAAGAAAGAAAAAAAGAAAACGAAGGCGTCAGTGCCAGTAAATAATTGAAATTTTGTAGGAGTTTACTTTTATAATCTGCATGAATTGAAATAAATAATGCTTTTGTACGTACAATATACATATAATTTCCATTCACGAACCTTTATAATTAGCATAAGTGTCAATTAAGATTGCGTTTAAATAGAAGCCATATGGTTAGGTTTTAATCAGAACAAAATGTGCTTTCTAGCATTTACTTTATACATGACTTGATATAATTTATTTTCATACAAAATTCGATTACATATTGAATTGAAACATTAATTATGATTATGTACAATAATTTTAAAAAGTTTTTGAAATTCTTTTGACTAATTTAACATAAATACATTTTTTGTATTATTGTTGCAAATTTTAAAATTTATGCTAAGATTTATATTATTATTATTATTCTTAAGATAGTTTATATATTTGTATCACAATATAAAAGCTAAAAATTAAATTAAATTAGTACAGATTATTATATTTGAATAATTTTCTTTATAGAATAGAATAGAAATTTACTGTAACATCTCTGAAATTTAAAAAAAAAATTGGAGAAAAAACATTTGAACGAAATCATTCATATCAAAATCGAATATGTTATTAAATGCTTCCCAAACCAAAGTGCAATAAACAATTTAAAGTATAATTAGTAATGTTATAAACAAAAACTCTTAGGAAGGATGATTTTTTCAATATATTGTTTAATAGTTTTGAAGTCACAATAAAAATGATAGTGCCGTTTATAAAATAATAATAAAAGAAAATTAAAATATTTTTCAAGCATTTAATGATGTCAGACCAAAAGAATGAAGGTTTATAAAATTGTGCCTAAGTCGAATGTTATTATAAAACGACATATACATATACGTGTAGGTAAGAATAAAACAAACGAGTTCTAAATTTATTTTGTTAATAACTTGTTAACTTAAGCGAACATTCAATATTTATAATTTTCATTTTGTAAAATGCAGAATATAACCGCAATAGTTTAAAAGAAAATAAATAAAATATTAAATATTTATATCTAAATACACTATAATGCGCTTACGTAGTGAAAATAAATTATGTGCTATTAGAACGCATTTATAAAAATATACATTTAATAACCTTCTCTGAGCAAATTCTTTTAACTTTCTTTAATATTATATTAAGCGTCTAATGATTCGATATAATTGATAAATTGTATTTTTTATATTGACAATGTCCACACTTCCTTATCTAGAATTCTTGGAAATTTTATATACCTGTATTATCATTGTTTAATTTGTGTAAACTAACAAAACCATGGTTACTCTTATTCTGTAAATATATATTTTTTTCAAACGTGGTAACACAAAAAAAGTAAATACTTTTTAACAATTTCGTTTTAAACTTTCCTTAGTTTGAAAATATATTTCATCTTTTCATTTTATATTTTAGCAAATATTCATTGGTATAATAAATAATAACTCTAAAATACAAATCTTTAAAAAATGTCTCTAGTTTATATAACATATCACAATGAAAATATATTTGATGTAGATAAAGACAAGGATCTTTTCACAAAACGTGAAAAGCTAAAATATACATCAAAATTTCGAAAAATGATAAAAGAAGAAAAGAAAGCCAAACATATTATAGAATTACCCGATAGGAAAAAGCTTGTAACAAGTGCAGTTAAAAATAATCATCAAACCATGGGATATGCTGAGACTCCAGTAGATTTGCCATGTAATTTCTTGAAGAAAAACAAGGGTATTAAATGGCAACGTTTAAATGAGCATAAATGTCCACCAAAAAAAGAAATTCCACCAATACCGAAATTTAACAAAGCCGCGGCTGTTCCAGTCGACGATAGCAAAAAAGAAGTCGTTAAAAAAGAAAATTTGTTATGTCCGCATACAAAATATTTTAAAGGTCATGAACATAAGGCAAATTTCGTAGCTATTAATGTGGAATTGATGAAAAATTTAAAAACCAAAAGGCCACCTCCTAGTTACATAGATACACCCAAGGGTGAAAGACATAATTTACTAAACACTGGTTTAGTGCCGCAATATATATGCTCGAAAAATTTTGCGAAAGTACCATGTTACTTGAATGCTAGAAAAAAATTTCTAACAAAATTGAATGCCAAATGTAGAAATGCACGTTTGGAAGCGGATAATGCTTGCGTACCATATGCTGATACGTTGCCAGGATTAAAGAAATTGACTTTAGATGAAAGGCAAGAGATAATAAAAGTAAGTTACATGAACAAACAAGTTTTCAAAATTTAACTATTTTCACTTAAATTTTAGGGTCTTAAAACGAACTTTGCTGAATTGTTTAAAACTTATCAGGGATTATCTTTGTATGTCGATACAGTTGCTAAAAAGCTTCATAAAAGCAAAATTGAAAACGATCTACGTCAATTAGAACAGGATATTTATTTAATGGAACATAATCCTGAAATATATGTCTCCGAATATTAAGATTTTCATTTTGATTAGAGTCGAATTATTTTACAAAAATTATGCTTTATTCACTTATACAAACAAATGCACATTAAAATTTACAATACAATTTCTAAATAAACTAAACGAATAATTAATAGCCATCTTGATTAAATAAAAATCTACAGAAGGTACATTTGATGAATTCATCTGTTGGAAATAATTCACTCAATTTGGCATCGTCGTCATTTCTAGCTAAAGCAAAACAGTGTGGGCAATGAATAGTTTTGAATGAAGAAATCTGAAATTGAAAAAAAAACAAATCAAATTTAGATTCAAACTTGATCAACATGTAAGTAGGTGGTTATATTTACATAATTATTTATCATTATTTTATTCTTAATAAATGCGAATGCTTCGGAACCTACCTGAGTATATGATAAGATACATCTCGTCACTTTATGATCGTTATTACATTTTTCGAAGTCATTTATAGTCTCGTTACACATAAAGCAAAATTCTTTTTTGGGTCCAAAACTATCCTCATTAAATTTAATTATTTCAAATTCATCCGTTATTAGTAATACGAAATTTTCAATTGTTTTTTGTAGTTTATTAGTTTCTTCTTCTTCACTGTTATCGATTGCAGTCAATTTATTTATTAAGAGCGTAAATTGTGTTTGCATACACACAATTGATGATTCCTGAAACGTTGTAAACTTATGGTCACTTGTATGAATCTTTCTCAAATACTGCAGACGACCCAAAATGTAGAGTAATTGTATACTTGCTTCTAAAAAATTTATATCGTTTTCAGTGTGACTTTTTACTTTGCGGTATTTCAATCTAAAATATAAAATAATAAAGCTTTTCATAAAAAACCACGTTATTTATTAGATGTTATTCGATACAATACTTACAGCTGAAATTTAGCAAATTTACGTGCGATAATTAATTTTATCTGTAGTTTTTGTAGAAATATATCGTTGAATCGTTTTGGAAAACCTAACTCCTCCAAAGGTAAATAGTTAAGATATTTATCCAATTCAATGTTATTGAAAATTTCCAAATTCATGGCCATGACTAAGTCTTGAGCCATATTCATATATTTAACATTCAAATTCATTAACTTTGTAAAACTATCTTGTATACTCAATGTGCATACGTTTAAAAATACAGAATTGTGTGCAAGCTTAGACTGATGGACATACTCCTTATTACGATAAAGTAAAAAAGACCATAGGTTTTTTGATGATGAGGCTCCAACTCCCAATATTTGATAATTAGATGTATCGAACTCATGTTCAATCTCTTGAACTTCGATAATAAGTTCATCCTTGCTGGGGCACACAACTCTCACGTGTCTAATACAACCCGTAATAGTTGTAATAATAAATTCATTTTTACTCATTGATTCAAGACCTAAAAAATAAATTAATTCGATTTAATTTGGTAAATAAAATCCAATAATGTTTCATACCAGTTATTTTAATGCCACCTGTGTATAGCCTTGACTTCGACACAATGTTACCATCGACATCTATACGAAAAGCTAACAAATGAGCAGACTTACAAAATATAACAAAGTATGAATTTAAATGTTCGCAGTGATTAATTGTGGCATGTCTGCAGACTATCCGATCGGCTTTGTTCCATAAAAATTCGATTTGTTCTAAGCTTTTATTTTCATAGTTTATTTTGACTAAACAAACTTTGCCTTGATCACATCCCAACAGCATTAAGTTCTGATAATTTGTAATATAAGCGATACGACTCAAACTCGTTTCGACAGTGCAATATAATTCAAGTTTTGCTAATGACTCTATAAACTTCAGAGCTATTACATAACCAGCTGCTGTGCCAAGATAAATTATTATATCGTCGGATGTTAATGCAATACTAAAACTAGTTATGATATATTTATTTATAAAATTCTTTAGGGCAGTAAAGGTTGTTATACTCGAAGATAATTCCTTTGGTGGAAATATATTATTAGAGAGTATATTCGGTAGATTAGTTTCTAATAACTGCCATTCTCCAGTTACGATATCTTTTCGGTAAATTTCGCACAGGCCATAAGTCGTTAGAAGGCATAACAAATTACAACGACCTTTCACAATAACTTCAGCCTGCAGGACACGAGCTTTAAGAGGATCTATTGAACATTCTGCAACGTAAATTGGATCTAAGGCCAATTCTTGAGTTTCGAAAACATTTGCTTTTTCATAAATCGATACCAGGTCAATATTTCTTAATAAACCATTAAGAGGCTTATCTTGAGGTACTGCTATTTGTTTATTGGAATACGGCATCAATATCATTGTATCACAACTGTGCATTAATTCAAAAACAAAGATTTCAAAGGAATTGGCTGTCAATATCAGGCAATTTTTCTGAGCACTCAAACTTAAATTTGAAATCAATTCCAATTTAAATTCACTTGTTGATAACTGTGTTAATTTCATATTGACGTTGATTTTTGCTCCACTTATATGCAACTTTGTAGATGAGAGCGTTATTCTCTTTTGCTCTTATTCCAATATCGAAAATGCTGCGAATATAGAAATAAAAACAAACAACAATTATTATTTACAAAAACATTTTATAAGTTATTCTTTTCGTCATGATTAGATTAAATTCTAGACAATTGCTAGACTATGAACTTACCTTTTGAATTTGAAAAGTTTGTACAGTTATTAGGGAACCAGCAATGTCGGCAAAACGTGGTGTTGAATTCTTAAAGGCTATTGCAGAGCACATTGCTGTTAAAGTTGGTGGTCATGACACAATAACAAAAGTGGTAAGTGACTGAAAATAAAATTATTTACTATTTATTTACTATACGTTAAAATGAACGCGGAATAAATTCTAATGAATAAGCTAAAGAAATCAAAGCAAACAGCTGTGAGGAAAGTTTTGTTGTTTAGAAACCATGTTGCCAATTATTTTTTTTTTGTTTCTTTTATGATGCCACACCTCAAAACAATGTAGTCCGTGTTGTAAAATACGCTAAACTATAATTTATGTTTGTTTTAATATAATTAGTATATTATATTATATTTAGGCCAATTATGACTCGACTACGTTTGCGAGTGCAATTAAAATTTGGCTTTATATGACAATATAATTTTTGAAAACATTTTCTTGCTGTAAGATAAGAAACTCTTATTGAAACTTTTTTGAATTTCGCGCCTTTTAACAGAAGTTGCTGCTGTCAACAGGAACATGACAATTGACTGCTGAAAGAACTTAAAACAATTGACCGACTAGAAATTTAATTCGAGCTCGTGTTAATTAATATAATAAAAATTGTTATTAACTAATTAGTTAAACGAAATTACATCTAAATTTTTGATATTGCAGTTTCGTATTACTGGTGGTGGTGATGGCCGATGCATTGGTGAATTTACGGTTGCCAAAGAACACTTAAATACTGTTGGTGGTTTACACGGTGGATATACCGCTACAGTAGTTGACAATGTAACTACTTATGCTTTAATTTCTGCCAATTCTCATCCTGGTGTTACAGTCGATTTACGCGTGAGCTATTTAACAGATGCAAAAGAAGGAGATGAAATTATTGTTGATGCGAATACATTAAAAGTTGGTAAAAACCTTGCTTTTATTGAATGTATTCTAAAAAATAAATCTAATGGCAGAATCATAGCCAAGGGTGGTCAAACAAAATATGTTGATGCGAATACATTAAAAGTTGGTAAAAACCTTGCTTTTATTGAATGTATTCTAAAAAATAAATCTAATGGCAGAATCATAGCCAAGGGTGGTCAAACACAATATGTTGATAATTAACTATAAAGCAGAAATAGTTTTTAATTAGTTTGTGCTAATTATAAGATATTAAAATTGTATTGTAAAGATTTAATCATTTACCGTGTTTCAAAAGTAAAGTTAAAAAACAAACACATAAACCTATGATTTCGTAGAAACTTTTATTTCATATAATACTTGGCCATTGCTATCAGATATGTATGTGTTGTATATATATATGGGGTATGGTATTATCTCAATTTACAGTACAGTCTTCTTGAAACTACATGTCGACATGTTCACAATTGAAGGCCAAAACAATCGGCAGCAGTTTTCACTTCTAGGTCTCGTAAGTGACAACTTGGATTGTTAACATAACCACCGAGTAAGAAATGAGCTTCTTCGTAACGCTCGAAAGGTAATATTTGAATCGTATCTTTTGTTATAGGTACGTTTTAACTGTTACTAAACGTTCTTGGGTTGCTTAATAATCCGTATTTGTAAATGGCAAGCCTTTTACTAAATATATATTAAATAACTACATAAATAAACGTATATATTTTTTATAATTTATAATAATCTAACTTACTACCATAACATAAATCTTATATAATTTTTAAATAAAAAAATGATTAAACATCTGATTGGTTTTAGAAATCTATATATATAGGATGATAGATACCTAATCAAGAAATTCGTTTTTATTATTTGTTTTTATATTTTTTATATACAATACGAGTATGTCTAACTCATTACTATTTTATGCTAGATAGCAAATCTAAATATAAAAAGAAAACATTGGTCTCTTTATCATACAAAAATGAAACGTCATGCCACATTAAGATTAGACTACTAAATTAGACCTCCTAGTTACATAGATACACCCAAGGGTGAAAGACATAATTTACTAAACACTGGTTTAGTGCCGCAATATATATGCTCGAAAAATTTTGCGAAAGTACCATGTTACTTGAATGCTAGAAAAAAATTTCTAACAAAATTGAATGCCAAATGTAGAAATGCACGTTTGGAAGCGGATAATGCTTGCGTACCATATGCTGATACGTTGCCAGGATTAAAGAAATTGACTTTAGATGAAAGGCAACAGATAATAAAAGTAAGTTACATGAACAAACAAGTTTTCAAAATTTAACTATTTTCACTTAAATTTTAGGGTCTTAAAACGAACTTTGCTGAATTGTTTAAAACTTATCAGGGATTATCTTTGTATGTCGATACAGTTGCTAAAAAGCTTCATAAAAGCAAAATTGAAAACGATCTACGTCAATTAGAACAGGATATTTATTTAATGGAACATAATCCTGAAATATATGTCTCCGAATATTAAGATTTTCATTTTAATTAGAGTCGAATTATTTTACAAAAATTATGCTTTATTCACTTATACAAACAAATGCACATTAAAATTTACAATACAATTTCTAAATAAACTAAACGAATAATTAATAGCCATCTTGATTAAATAAAAATCTACAGAAGGTACATTTGATTAATTCATCTGTTGGAAATAATTCACTCAATTTGGCATCATCGTCATTTCTAGCTAAAGCAAAACAGTGTGGGCAATGAATAGTTTTGAATGAAGAAATCTGAAATTGAAAAAAAAAACAAATCAAATTTAGATTCAAACTTGATCAACATGTAAGTAGGTGGTTATATTTACATAATTATTTATCATTATTTTATTCTTAATAAATGCGAATGCTTCGGAACCTACCTGAGTATATGATAAGATACATCTCGTCACTTTATGATCGTTATTACATTTTTCGAAGTCATTTATAGTCTCGTTACACATAAAGCAAAATTCTTTTTTGGGTCCAAAACTATCCTCATTAAATTTAATTATTTCAAATTCATCCGTTATTAGTAATACGAAATTTTCAATTGTTTTTTGTAGTTTATTAGTTTCTTCTTCTTCACTGTTATCGATTGCAGTCAATTTATTTATTAAGAGCGTAAATTGTGTTTGCATACACACAATTGATGATTCCTGAAACGTTGTAAACTTATGGTCACTTGTATGAATCTTTCTCAAATACTGCAGACGACCCAAAATGTAGAGTAATTGTATACTTGCTTCTAAAAAATTTATATCGTTTTCAGTGTGACTTTTTACTTTGCGGTATTTCAATCTAAAATATAAAATAATAAAGCTTTTCATAAAAAACCACGTTATTTATTAGATGTTATTCGATACAATACTTACAGCTGAAATTTAGCAAATTTACGTGCGATAATTAATTTTATCTGTAGTTTTTGTAGAAATATATCGTTGAATCGTTTTGGAAAACCTAACTCCTCCAAAGGTAAATAGTTAAGATATTTATCCAATTCAATGTTATTGAAAATTTCCAAATTCATGGCCATGACTAAGTCTTGAGCCATATTCATATATTTAACATTCAAATTCATTAACTTTGTAAAACTATCTTGTATACTCAATGTGCATACGTTTAAAAATACAGAATTGTGTGCAAGCCTAGACTGATGGACATACTCCTTATTACGATAAAGTAAAAAAGACCATAGGTTTTTTGATGATGAGGCTCCAACTCCCAATATTTGATAATTAGATGTATCGAACTCATGTTCAATCTCTTGAACTTCGATAATAAGTTCATCCTTGCTGGGGCACACAACTCTCACGTGTCTAATACAACCCGTAATAGTTGTAATAATAAATTCATTTTTACTCATTGATTCAAGACCTAAAAAATAAATTAATTCGATTTAATTTGGTAAATAAAATCCAATAATGTTTCATACCAGTTATTTTAATGCCACCTGTGTATAGCCTTGACTTCGACACAATGTTACCATCGACATCTATACGAAAAGCTAACAAATGAGCAGACTTACAAAATATAACAAAGTATGAATTTAAATGTTCGCAGTGATTAATTGTGGCATGTCTGCAGACTATCCGATCGGCTTTGTTCCATAAAAATTCGATTTGTTCTAAGCTTTTATTTTCATAGTTTATTTTGACTAAACAAACTTTGCCTTGATCACATCCCAACAGCATTAAGTTCTGATAATTTGTAATATAAGCGATACGACTCAAACTCGTTTCGACAGTGCAATATAATTCAAGTTTTGCTAATGACTCTATAAACTTCAGAGCTATTACATAACCAGCTGCTGTGCCAAGATAAATTATTATATCGTCGGATGTTAATGCAATACTAAAACTAGTTATGATATATTTATTTATAAAATTCTTTAGGGCAGTAAAGGTTGTTATACTCGAAGATAATTCCTTTGGTGGAAATATATTATTAGAGAGTATATTCGGTAGATTAGTTTCTAATAACTGCCATTCTCCAGTTACGATATCTTTTCGGTAAATTTCGCACAGGCCATAAGTCGTTAGAAGGCATAACAAATTACAACGACCTTTCACAATAACTTCAGCCTGCAGGACACGAGCTTTAAGAGGATCTATTGAACATTCTGCAACGTAAATTGGATCTAAGGCCAATTCTTGAGTTTCGAAAACATTTGCTTTTTCATAAATCGATACCAGGTCAATATTTCTTAATAAACCATTAAGAGGCTTATCTTGAGGTACTGCTATTTGTTTATTGGAATACGGCATCAATATCATTGTATCACAACTGTGCATTAATTCAAAAACAAAGATTTCAAAGGAATTGGCTGTCAATATCAGGCAATTTTTCTGAGCACTCAAACTTAAATTTGAAATCAATTCCAATTTAAATTCACTTGTTGATAACTGTGTTAATTTCATATTGACGTTGATTTTTGCTCCACTTATATGCAACTTTGTAGATGAGAGCGTTATTCTCTTTTGCTCTTATTCCAATATCGAAAATGCTGCGAATATAGAAATAAAAACAAACAACAATTATTATTTACAAAAACATTTTATAAGTTATTCTTTTCGTCATGATTAGATTAAATTCTAGACAATTGCTAGACTATGAACTTACCTTTTGAATTTGAAAAGTTTGTACAGTTATTAGGGAACCAGCAATGTCGGCAAAACGTGGTGTTGAATTCTTAAAGGCTATTGCAGAGCACATTGCTGTTAAAGTTGGTGGTCATGACACAATAACAAAAGTGGTAAGTGACTGAAAATAAAATTATTTACTATTTATTTACTATACGTTAAAATGAACGCGGAATAAATTCTAATGAATAAGCTAAAGAAATCAAAGCAAACAGCTGTGAGGAAAGTTTTGTTGTTTAGAAACCATGTTGCCAATTATTTTTTTTTTGTTTCTTTTATGATGCCACACCTCAAAACAATGTAGTCCGTGTTGTAAAATACGCTAAACTATAATTTATGTTTGTTTTAATATAATTAGTATATTATATTATATTTAGGCCAATTATGACTCGACTACGTTTGCGAGTGCAATTAAAATTTGGCTTTATATGACAATATAATTTTTGAAAACATTTTCTTGCTGTAAGATAAGAAACTCTTATTGAAACTTTTTTGAATTTCGCGCCTTTTAACAGAAGTTGCTGCTGTCAACAGGAACATGACAATTGACTGCTGAAAGAACTTAAAACAATTGACCGACTAGAAATTTAATTCGAGCTCGTGTTAATTAATATAATAAAAATTGTTATTAACTAATTAGTTAAACGAAATTACATCTAAATTTTTGATATTGCAGTTTCGTATTACTGGTGGTGGTGATGGCCGATGCATTGGTGAATTTACGGTTGCCAAAGAACACTTAAATACTGTTGGTGGTTTACACGGTGGATATACCGCTACAGTAGTTGACAATGTAACTACTTATGCTTTAATTTCTGCCAATTCTCATCCTGGTGTTACAGTCGATTTACGCGTGAGCTATTTAACAGATGCAAAAGAAGGAGATGAAATTATTGTTGATGCGAATACATTAAAAGTTGGTAAAAACCTTGCTTTTATTGAATGTATTCTAAAAAATAAATCTAATGGCAGAATCATAGCCAAGGGTGGTCAAACAAAATATGTTGATGCGAATACATTAAAAGTTGGTAAAAACCTTGCTTTTATTGAATGTATTCTAAAAAATAAATCTAATGGCAGAATCATAGCCAAGGGTGGTCAAACACAATATGTTGATAATTAACTATAAAGCAGAAATAGTTTTTAATTAGTTTGTGCTAATTATAAGATATTAAAATTGTATTGTAAAGATTTAATCATTTACCGTGTTTCAAAAGTAAAGTTAAAAAACAAACACATAAACCTATGATTTCGTAGAAACTTTTATTTCATATAATACTTGGCCATTGCTATCAGATATGTATGTGTTGTATATATATATGGGGTATGGTATTATCTCAATTTACAGTACAGTCTTCTTGAAACTACATGTCGACATGTTCACAATTGAAGGCCAAAACAATCGGCAGCAGTTTTCACTTCTAGGTCTCGTAAGTGACAACTTGGATTGTTAACATAACCACCGAGTAAGAAATGAGCTTCTTCGTAACGCTCGAAAGGTAATATTTGAATCGTATCTTTTGTTATAGGTACGTTTTAACTGTTACTAAACGTTCTTGGGTTGCTTAATAATCCGTATTTGTAAATGGCAAGCCTTTTACTAAATATATATTAAATAACTACATAAATAAACGTATATATTTTTTATAATTTATAATAATCTAACTTACTACCATAACATAAATCTTATATAATTTTTAAATAAAAAAATGATTAAACATCTGATTGGTTTTAGAAATCTATATATATAGGATGATAGATACCTAATCAAGAAATTCGTTTTTATTATTTGTTTTTATATTTTTTATATACAATACGAGTATGTCTAACTCATTACTATTTTATGCTAGATAGCAAATCTAAATATAAAAAGAAAACATTGGTCTCTTTATCATACAAAAATGAAACGTCATGCCACATTAAGATTAGACTACTAAATTAGACCTCCTAGTTACATAGATACACCCAAGGGTGAAAGACATAATTTACTAAACACTGGTTTAGCGCCGCAATATATATGCTCAAAAAATTTTGCGAAAGTACCATGTTACTTGAATGCTAGAAAAAAATTTCTAACAAAATTGAATGCCAAATGTAGAAATGCACGTTTGGAAGCGGATAATGCTTGCGTACCATATGCTGATACGTTGCCAGGATTAAAGAAATTGACTTTAGATGAAAGGCAACAGATAATAAAAGTAAGTTACATGAACAAACAAGTTTTCAAAATTTAACTATTTTCACTTAAATTTTAGGGTCTTAAAACGAACTTTGCTGAATTGTTTAAAACTTATCAGGGATTATCTTTGTATGTCGATACAGTTGCTAAAAAGCTTCATAAAAGCAAAATTGAAAACGATCTACGTCAATTAGAACAGGATATTTATTTAATGGAACATAATCCTGAAATATATGTCTCCGAATATTAAGATTTTCATTTTAATTAGAGTCGAATTATTTTACAAAAATTATGCTTTATTCACTTATACAAACAAATGCACATTAAAATTTACAATACAATTTCTAAATAAACTAAACGAATAATTAATAGCCATCTTGATTAAATAAAAATCTACAGAAGGTACATTTGATTAATTCATCTGTTGGAAATAATTCACTCAATTTGGCATCGTCGTCATTTCTAGCTAAAGCAAAACAGTGTGGGCAATGAATAGTTTTGAATGAAGAAATCTGAAATTGAAAAAAAAAAACAAATCAAATTTAGATTCAAACTTGATCAACATGTAAGTAGGTGGTTATATTTACATAATTATTTATCATTATTTTATTCTTAATAAATGCGAATGCTTCGGAACCTACCTGAGTATATGATAAGATACATCTCGTCACTTTATGATCGTTATTACATTTTTCGAAGTCATTTATAGTCTCGTTACACATAAAGCAAAATTCTTTTTTGGGTCCAAAACTATCCTCATTAAATTTAATTATTTCAAATTCATCCGTTATTAGTAATACGAAATTTTCAATTGTTTTTTGTAGTTTATTAGTTTCTTCTTCTTCACTGTTATCGATTGCAGTCAATTTATTTATTAAGAGCGTAAATTGTGTTTGCATACACACAATTGATGATTCCTGAAACGTTGTAAACTTATGGTCACTTGTATGAATCTTTCTCAAATACTGCAGACGACCCAAAATGTAGAGTAATTGTATACTTGCTTCTAAAAAATTTATATCGTTTTCAGTGTGACTTTTTACTTTGCGGTATTTCAATCTAAAATATAAAATAATAAAGCTTTTCATAAAAAACCACGTTATTTATTAGATGTTATTCGATACAATACTTACAGCTGAAATTTAGCAAATTTACGTGCGATAATTAATTTTATCTGTAGTTTTTGTAGAAATATATCGTTGAATCGTTTTGGAAAACCTAACTCCTCCAAAGGTAAATAGTTAACATATTTATCCAATTCAATGTTATTGAAAATTTCCAAATTCATGGCCATGACTAAGTCTTGAGCCATATTCATATATTTAACATTCAAATTCATTAACTTTGTAAAACTATCTTGTATACTCAATGTGCATACGTTTAAAAATACAGAATTGTGTGCAAGCTTAGACTGATGGACATACTCCTTATTACGATAAAGTAAAAAAGACCATAGATATTATGAACAAGTTGGACACGATTCTATAACTACAGCAGTAAGTGAAAACAATTATTATTGTTCTGATGAACTCTTTTACAATTAGGAGGTGGCATGGTGTAGTGATTAAAATGTTTGACTATAAACATGAGTAATACAAGCTTCACCTGTGCAAAGAGCAGGGCTTAATCAGTTAAAGCTATTTACCACTATACTATACTAGGCTAAGGTATATGTTTGATATTAAAAATTAAATAAAAATACCTTTTTTGTAATTTTCTTATATTTTTTACAGTTTCGCGTCACCGGTGGTGGTGATGGGCATTGCATTGGTGAGTTTACCGTTGCTAAAGAACATTTAAATGCTGCTGGAAGCTTGCACGGTGGATATATTGCAACAATTATTGATCATGTCACTTCGTATGCATTGATGTCAGCAAATTCACATCCTGGTGTTTCCATCGATTTGCGTGTAAGTTATCTAAAGAGTGCTCTTGAAGGAGAAGATGTCATTGTAGAAGCCAATACTTTGAAAGCAGGAAAAAATTTGGCCTTCACCGATTGTGTTCTAAAAAAGTAAAAAGATGGGGCCATTATTGCTAAAGGTGGTCAAACAAAATTTGTAAATTTTAAATATGAAATTAAATTGGATTAATAATATTTTAACAAGAAGTAGATTTCATAAAATCCACTAATATCCTTTAGTGTTAAATATCATGTAAATTAAATGTGCATTATAATTAAACAAACACATTTTATATACATATATGTGTTGATATATATGTAACAGAGTATATTTAATGCTAGAATTAACTGGATGCAACCAACACTTTTAGGAGAGAGGTACTACAGCGTCCTTTAAACCGTTCCTTAAATTAATTGAATCCAATTTTACTTTTAAATGTATTTTGTGCTTTTAAACATATGCCTACATATGTAAATACATATGAGACAGCGAATGTGTCGAATATAAACAATATTACCAGATCAATATTGGTGAATCCATCTTAAAAAATATCCACAGAAATTTTGCAAGGGGAAACTAACATCATTGCTAAAATGCTTTTACAAAAATATTTACTACATTTCTATCTTAAAAGCTTTAGAATTTTCTTCTAATAATGATTTCTTTAATTTCAATGTTTATTCTTGAATTAGAATGTATGTTTAAAACGGTTGGTTGGGTTGCTTAGGTGCGATAATAATTAGCTTTGATATATAAGTTGTGTTTTTAATCTGGCATTCCCAAACGTAAATGACTTTTTTGGTATTTAGAATGAACGTTTTCATTGTTATACCGACAATTGTAAAATAAGTTTTTCCGGACTGAAGAAAATTCTTGATTTGTTTATAGAAGAAAATAGTTTTTATAAAATGACCGATATAAAATCATATTTCCATGAATGGTGCGCAAAAACAAAGGTTGATCCGAAATATGAGGTTCGACCTACCGGTGAGTATTTTATTTCAATATTTATTGCTTTTTCTTTTCTTAACAAGAATTTTGCTTATGTACATAGGGCCGAAACACAGGCAGCGTTTTTTATGCGAAATACGCATTCCACAATATCCTTATGTTGCTGTTGGGAATTCTACGAATAAAAAAGATGCTGAACGTAATGCAGCACGAGATTTTGTTAACTTTTTAGTTCGTACTGGTAAAATTCAATCGAGTGATGTACCCGCTGATGCTGGCATAGCGGCAGTGGCTGTTAATAACGATGGTCCCAGCAGCAGCAGTGAAGGCAACTTTAGTAATTCGGATAACCAACAGAGGCGTGTCTTTGATGGAAATGCTGGACCACAAGACTTGGGACAAGCTTATCGACCTATGGATCGTGGTAATCGCGAACATTTCAATTTTATTGATCGTGCTCAAGAGCAATTAGACATGAAAGAGGCGGAGTCTATTGATGTAAATGCTGCAATCCATGGAAATTGGACAATAGAAAATGCTAAAGCTAAACTTCATCAGTTTATGCAAATGAATAAAATTAGTGCGGACTATAAATATACTCCTGTAGGACCCGATCATGCAAGGTAAGTATATAAATATATTTAAACAATATATATATTTAGGCAATATATATATATTTAAATATATATAAATTATAAATAAATCAAAATCAAATCACTTAAACAATTTTAAAATGAAAAAATTTAATCTTATTTTAATATTGCGTACTGCATTTAAATGAAGTGCTTTTGTTTGCAACTTCAAATATATATAAATATTTGCTGTTTTTTTATTTTTATTATTTTTAATTGTTTGGTATTTTTTCATACCGTTTAAATTTAGAAATTTTTTTGTTTTGTATTTTTCTCTTTATATTAATACCCCGGTTTGAGTCGCCTCGTTCTGCGTCTGCTTCGAAGTTGCGTCGTTTTAAAATTTCTGTGATTTCGAAGTTGCGTCTTTTTTGTTTCAGTTTGCGTCGCATGTTTCGAAGTTGCGTCGTTAGTGCTTCGAATTGCGTCGTTAATACGAAAATGTTTGTTCAAGCTAAAACAGAAAAAGGGGATTTTCCGTTTAAATCTAGTGCAAATTCGAAGTTGCGTCTTTTTAAAATTTCTGTGACTTCGAAGTTGCGTTGTTTTTGTTTCAGTTTGCATCGTTAATATGAAAATGTTCGTACAAAGCTAAAACAGAAAAAGGGGATTTCTCGTTTAAGTCTAATGTAAAAAAAAATTAAATATTTTTTATTGAAAAATCTATTTTTTCAGCTAAAATTATGAATCTCGGAACCAATTAAATGAAAATCAATACAAATGTATGGAAAATCGTGCTTCGTTTTGCGTCGTTTCTGTTGGGTTAAATTCATTTATTCAACTGCAAAAGGTTGTACAATGTAATGACATTAATTTCAAATATGTACAGAGTTATAAAACAGAGGAATAAGGTATAAATATCAAGTGTGTAAATAAACAAGTGTAGGAGAAATAGAGGGTATTATTATTTGCATTCATTTCACAACACTCTTCCTGAATGAAACAATTCCAAAATCAAATAATTTCTCATACACTCTTTACAATAAAAAAATAAAATTAACAATTCAATTTAATATATACTATGTGGGTTAGTAAAGACCAAAATATTCTACAAAATAATTCAATTTTTGAGAAGTAACCGCTTTCGTTAATACGTCGGCAACCATTTCGTCTGTGCACAAGTATTTCAAAACGACTTCCTTCGCATCAATTTTTTGTCTGATGAACTTGGCCTTTATGTCCACATGTTTCGTTCTTGATGAATAGTTATTGTTAAGAGCGACTTGTATAGCGCCCTTGTTGTCACAATATAGCAACATACTTTTGCTACTGTTAGGGTTGAGTTCAGCTTCAAGGCGTTTCAGCCATACTGATTCCTGAATAGCAGCAGTCAGTGACATGAACTCGGCTTCCGTCGAAGATAATGCCACTGTCTTTTGCTTTCTTGTACACCAGGAAATTGCGCCTGATTGGCGGTCGTCAACATCTCCGGCCCAGTCTGCATCACAATAGCCTTTTATATCATCTTCTGTTTGCTTCGTGAAAATGATTCCCTTGTCGATTGTACCTTTCAAATATCTCATCACGCGTTTAACTGCCTCCCAGTGTGGTTTACCAGGATTTGTTCCAAATCTACTAAGTACATTTACTGCATAGCAAATGTCGGGTCTGGTAATCTGGGCAGCAAACAATAAGCAACCAATCGCCTGCATATATGGGATATTCGACATTCGTCGCTTAGACTCTTCATCTTCAGGAGACATGCTGACTGACAATTTCTGATTGTAATCCATTGGAGTTGAGATCGGGTTACATTCACTCATTCCAAAACGTACCAGAACATCAACAATGTAACGTGATTGGTCAATCTTAATAAAATTTTCGCCCCTGGTGATTTTTGTACCAAGCACTGATGATACTTCCCCCATATCCTTCATTTTAAATTTGCTCGCCAGCTTCGACTTTATAGATTCTATCGCTTTTAGGTCTTTAGAAAATATCAGAACATCGTCGACATAAATAGCTACGTACAGCATTAGGCCATTACTTATTTTATGGTAGACGCATTGGTCCACTTCACCTCTCACAAGACCTATTTTCAGCAATTCGTTGTTGATAGTCTCATTCCAAACACGGCCCGACTGTTTTAGACCATATATTGATTTCCGCAACTTGCATACCTTTCCGGAACCATCATCGAACATTTCAGGTTGTTGCATAAAAACAGTCTCCTTCAGCGTACCGTTTAAATATGCGCTTACTGCGTCCATTTGGTGGATAAACATATCATTTTTAACAGCCAACGCCAGCAAATAACGGATGGAATCATACCGAACAACGGGTGAGAAGGTTTCCGTATAGTCGATTCCTTCACGTTGTGAAAAACCTTTCG
Organism: Sarcophaga variegata; assembly: GCA_932273835.1. Taxonomy (NCBI): domain Eukaryota; kingdom Metazoa; phylum Arthropoda; class Insecta; order Diptera; family Sarcophagidae; genus Sarcophaga; species Sarcophaga variegata. The sequence continues at coordinate 69,218,311 of OW026362.1, forward strand.
ATACCAGTCTAGCCTTCCAACGTATGGGAATACCACGTTCATCTCTTTTCGTCTTGAACACCCACTTCGATTTTATGGCTTTTTCACCCGGTGGTAAATCAGCTGGCGCCCACGTTTTATTCGCAATTAACGAATCGAATTCCTCTTTCATTGCAGCTTTCCATTTACTTGAATTTTCTGATGCCAATGCCTCCTTTACTGTACCTGGATCTTTAGAAATGTACTGCATTGCACAAAAATTTGTCGATCGCTGATTTCTATTGGCAATGCGATCAGACCGGCGGATATTCCCTTCAACTTGAATGTTTTGTGCTTCATACGGGTTTGGAGCCCATTCGCCACCATCATCTTCCACGGGTGATGCCATAGGTGACGACCACTCAACAGAGTCGTCATTACTGCTGTCATCTGTTTCATTTTCCGTTTCAGGGCTCAACTCGTTCTGTACTGGTTCTATTTCGGATGTCGATTCAACTTCGGTGCTGAACTCGTTCTGTACTGGTTCTTTTTCGGATGTCGATTCAACTTCGGTGCTGCTCTCCCCTGAATCGACACTACCATAAGCCTGAAGCAATTCCGGATAATAAAAATCAGTTTTCCTCTTTAGGCTGATTTTGTTTTCCTCTAAAAACACGACATCACGACTTATAAGTATGCCGTAGTCCTCGGGATTGAACAATCTATATGCTTTGCTTTCCGTACTGTACCCCATCATGATACATTCAATAGATTTTTCCTCCAGCTTACGCCTTCTTTCCTTTGGAATGTGTACAAGAGCAGGACAGCCAAAAACCTTCAAGAATTTCAAATTAGGACGCCGACCTGACCAAATTTCCTCCGGACTTATATTTTTACCACGGCATGGGACTCTGTTAATTAGATAACACGCCGTGTTGACAGCCTCTGCCCAAAAACGATAGTCCAATCCGCTGTCTATTAACATGCATCTCACACGTTCCATTAAAGTCCGGTTGATTCTTTCAGCGGTGCCATTTTGCTCGGGAGAATATGGGCACGTCTTTTGATAAATCACACCACAGTCCTTCAAAAAACTTTGGAATTTAGCATTTACGTACTCGCCACCATTGTCTGTTCTTAAGATTTTTATCCTTTTTGAACACTGGTTCTCGGTCATTTTCTTGAAGTTAACGAAAGTGTCAAAAACTTCGGATTTTCTCTTGAGTGGATACACAAATAATTTCCGGGAATAATCATCCACAAAAGTGACCAGGAAACGAGCACCAGAAAAAGAATTCACTTCCAGTGGCCCAACGACATCGGAGTGTACCAATTCTAATAATTTTGTGGCCCTTGTACCGTTCTCTCTAATCGGCTTTCTAGTTTGTTTGCCCTTCACGCAAACCACACAGGGCTCGTTATTCCCTTTGTCAAAAACAATACCAATAGACGAATTTTTCACTTCACTCAAATTTTTGTCACAAATGTGACCCATTCTTCTGTGCCATAATTTAAAATCCTTTTTGGCAATAAAAGCTTTATTATCCTTTGAATATGGCTGGCTGTCTATGCGATATAAATCGTTGTCTATTGTTGCAGATGTAACTAGTAAATCATCAATATATATATTGCAAGTTTCTCCTTTAAAAATTATCGTTTTACCATCTCTAGTCATCTGTCTTACCGAAAGGAGATTCGCACATAAATTCGGTACATACTCCACGTTCTTTATTGTTACGGATTTTTTTTTACTTCCACTTAAAATATTTAAGTCGACGTCGCCAGCGCATTCAACGTTCAACTCACTCTTGTTAGCAACAACGACCTTTTTGTCTTCTATGTTGCGTACGTTATAAAGATGTTTGTTGTTATTTATCATGTGGTTACTAGCGCCGCTATCAACATACCAATGCATATAGTCATTGCTGTTGTCGTATTTCTCATATGTCTCTTCACGCACATTCAAGCTCGTGCTTGTTGCAATCAACGTTGATGAAACTTCTCTCCTCTCATTTTTTCTGTTGAACTTTCCGCTACTTTTATTGTTGTTTTTGTTTGGGCAATTCTTAGCAATATGTCCAAATTCCTTACAGTTGTAGCACTGGGGTGATTTTTTCTTTTTCCCATTAAAATTTTTGGTATACAGCACAGGCTCCTTTTCAGCACTTTTTGTATCAAATTTAACATCTTGTAGGAGTAGGTTCTTTACCATATCAACCGTCAATGTTTCCTTGGAGTTTTCTACGGCCATTACAAGTGGCCTAAAATCATCCGGCAACCCGGCAAGCATTAATGAAGCTGTGAGTTCGTCGTCTATTTTGAGTCCTGCATTCTTTACCTTCAATGCAGTTATCACCAACTCGTTGACATACTCCTGGACAGAACCATGATTCCGCAATCTCATGTTCACCAGCTGCTTCAATAACTCCACTTTCCGTGTGAGGCCAGTATCCTCGTAAGCACGCATTAATGCATCCCAGGCATCTTTCGCAGTTGTAGCTGTAGCAATAATTCCATAGTTACATGGATCTACCATCAACGTTATTTCAGCCAATGCACGTTCGTTACTAATAGTATCGCCATCATCAACCAAACCGGTTTCCACAATCTTCCAGCAACCTTTTATTATCAAGCAAGATTTGGCCTGTCTCTTCCACACATCGAAATTTTCGCGCCCTCTTAAGCGCTCCATCGAAAATCCTAGTGGAAGACTTGCCATCTTATACGCTTAGCGATTTTATTAATAAAATTTTTTTAAATTTTTGAAATTTTTTTTTTTTTGAAAAAAAAAAATTTATTTTTTTTTAAAACTTGCGTGACGTGTAGCCCATAACCTGTTGGGTTAAATTCATTTATTCAACTGCAAAAGGTTGTACAATGTAATGACATTAATTTCAAATATGTACAGAGTTATAAAACAGAGGAATAAGGTATAAATATCAAGTGTGTAAATAAACAAGTGTAGGAGAAATAGAGGGTATTATTATTTGCATTCATTTCACAACAGTTTCGGTTTGCGTCGTGTTTCTTCAGGCCCTATTTGCTACGCAAACCGGGGTATTAGTGTATTTTTTTTATTAAAGCTTTTATCTAAACCGCTTAAAATTCTTAGAATTATTCGTTTCATATTTTATATGTACGAAATATAATAGGTACCTACTAATTATTTTGTTTATATTTTTATTTATAAAATGGTTGCTAGCTTCTTATTTGTATATTTTGAAATAGTAATTTATTTATTCGTTGAAATTCAAGCCTTAAATTAATTTCTGAATGCTATTATATTTCTGCATAAAAATTAGAATTTTTTAAAATAATTTTCCTCATCGAGCTCATTGTATAAAATTGTTTATTAAAGATAATCAGTCATAATCTGTTATAAGATTATAGCTGAATATCTATTTACATATAAAAAACAAATGAATCTGGTGAAAAATAAATTCATTTAATGTGTTAATAAGAACGGGTTTATTAACACATTAAATGAATTACTTATACTTATTTTTAAAATTACGTTATAAAGATTGGTCCTATCGATAAAATAATTTATGTTCAGGCTGTGGTTTTATAAACTTGTCATTTTATTTTTGAAGAAAGCAGTAAAATATTTCAATTCATTATAAACGACCGATACTTGATGTTGCCAAATATATAATTTTTTTTTGTTCCATAAATGTTCTTTTTATAAGAGGAACGTTTATAGAATAAAGTTAGAAACTAGGGATCATCAACTGCAGAAACCATTAAGTCGTTGTTTTGAATTGATATATTAATTGGTAATTTTTTATTTATAAATTGTAGTTATAAGGAGGGGATATTGTTTTACATAAAGCCACAGCCTGTATAAATGGTAGGATTGTCTTGCCCTTAAAGGCGCTTTGATATCGTAAGATGGTAAGATTTTTATTTTGAATTTTAATTGCGTTTCATCTGTTGGTTTGGAATAAATTTTATTAAATCGTATGTTTTGTAGGAGTTTCATGGCTGAAATGCAAATTTTTGTTCGCGATTTAAAGAGAACAATAACCGCGAGAGAAACTGGTTCCAACAAACAATCTGCTAGTAAATCTTGTGCTCTCTCGCTTGTTCGCCAACTCTATCATTTGGGCGTTATTGAAGCCTTTACTGGTACTCTTAAACAGAAGAAAGACGATGAAGAATTACCACCATATGAAGTTAACGTAGCTCCAGAAACTGTTCAGAAGATTGAAGAAGTAATACATCTGTTAGATTTACCCACAATTAATGTGAACAATCTTAAGTCTGATCCTGAAACAGATTTAATTAGTTTACAGGTTAGTGTAAAGTAAAATAAATGTGGATTTGAAAGTGTCGCTTGAACATACCCATATTACGTTTGCAGGTCAATACTGGTAAAGATAACAATCGTTTACGTATGGACAATCAACAAATGGTAGCATCTATCATACCATGGGCACCACCACAGCCGAATTGGAATGCTTGGAATGCTTGTAACATTGATGAAGGCTATTTAGCTAACGCTTCATTAGATGACTTGTGTAATGATCTCGAGAATACTACAAAAGAAAAACGTTTCAATAATCCAGAATACCAAAAATTCTTAGAATTTCGTGAAAAGTTACCAATTGCCGCCATGCGTTCAGAAATAATGGAAACTATTAATGAAAATCCTGTAGTTATTATACGCGGTAATACGGGTTGCGGTAAAACTACACAAATAGCCCAATATATTCTTGAAGACTATATATCATCGGGTCAGGGGGCATTTTGTAACATTTATGTTACACAACCACGCCGTATATCGGCAATATCGGTAGCTGAACGTGTAGCTAATGAACAGTGTGAGAATCTTGGTGAATCTGTAGGTTATTCGGTGCGTTTCGAGAGTGCGATGCCTCGTCCTTATGGTGCGATATTGTTTTGTACTGTTGGTGTCCTATTGCGCAAGTTAGAAGCTGGTCTACGAGGCGTATCTCACATCATCGTCGATGAAATACATGAACGTGATGTTAACAGTGATTTTATTTTGGTTATTTTACGTGACATGGTACATACCTATCCAGATATACGTATTATACTAATGTCAGCCACAATTGATACTACTTTGTTCTCGGAGTATTTTGGATGCTGTCCGGTACTAGAAATTCCTGGAAGAGCCTATCCTGTACAACAATTTTTCCTGGAAGATTGTCTTGAGATGACAAAGTTTATGCCTACTCCCGAATCACGTAAAAAGAACAAGGATAAAGATGATGAGGAAAATGCTGTCCTTAAGGAAAATGGTGAAGATGCGGGAGAACAAAATCTTAATAAGGTTATTGGTCCTGCCTATTCACAGCAAACTAAAAACGCTATGGCTATGCTATCTGAGTCCGAATGCTCTTTTGAACTTATTGAGTCTTTATTGCTTCATATTAAATCAAAAAATATTCCTGGTGCCATTTTAATTTTCTTACCTGGTTGGAATTTAATTTTTGCCTTAATGAAGTTTTTACAAAATTCCCAATTTGGTGGACCACAGTATCGTATATTACCCTGTCATTCTCAAATACCAAGGGAAGATCAGCGTAAAGTTTTTGAACCAGTACCAAATGGAGTAACAAAAGTAAGTAGAATTTTTGTTTTCTTATCTTAATAATTATTAATATCGACTTTATTCAGATTATTCTTTCCACAAATATTGCTGAGACATCAATTACAATCGATGATATTGTATTCGTTATTGATTTGTGTAAGGCCCGTATGAAAATGTTTACATCCCACAATAATCTGACAAGCTATGCTACTGTGTGGGCTAGTAAAACTAACCTTGAACAACGTAAAGGTCGTGCCGGTCGTGTAAGACCCGGATTCTGTTTTACACTTTGTTCAAAGGCGCGTTTTGAAGCTTTGGAAAATCATTTAACACCAGAAATGTTCCGAACACCTTTGCACGAGATGGCCTTGACCATCAAACTCTTACGTTTGGGATCCATACACCAATTCTTATCGAAGGCTTTGGAACCTCCACCACTAGACGCTGTAATTGAGGCTGAAGTTCTTTTGCGTGACATGCGATGTTTGGATAATAATGATGATCTTACACCTTTGGGTCGCATTTTAGCGAGATTGCCTATTGAGCCAAGGTTGGGAAAAATGTTAGTATTGAGTACAGTATTTGGATGTGCAGATATTGCCGGCAGCATGGCATCGTATTCGAGTACGTTCTCTGAGATTTTTGCTTTAGATTTGGGTCAGAGACGATTGCAAAATCATCAAAAGGCTTTGGGTGGCAATAAATGCTCTGATCACGTTGCAATGATTGTGGCCACACAAATGTGGGAGAGTGCTCGCCGTAAGGGAGATGATGAGGAAATTCGTTTTTGCGAATGGAAAGGACTTCAATTGTCAACGATGCGAGTTATGGCTGAAGCGAAAAATCAACTTTTAGATCTTCTACAGCAAGCTGGATTCCCTGAAGAGACAATGATCTCTGGACGCATTGATGCAAACTCAGATGATCCTGTGTTGGACATGGCAACAGCTCTTCTTTGTATGGGCTTGTACCCAAATGTTTGCTATCATAAAGAGAAACGTAAAGTTTTAACTACCGAATCGAAAGCTGCACTTATTCATAAAACTTCAGTGAACTGCAGTAATTTGGCTGTAACCTTTCCATATCCATTCTTTGTTTTCGGCGAAAAAATACGTACGCGTGCAGTATCCTGCAAACAAATGACTATGGTTGCTCCGCTGCAATTGTTGCTATTTGGATGCCGTAAAATCGATCTTGTAAAAGGCAACCTGGTGCGTTTAGATAATTGGCTGAATTTTAAGATGGATCCTCATTTAGCCTCTATGATTGCTGGTCTTAAACCGGCACTTGAAGATTTGGTATCAGCTGCTTGTGACGAGCCTTCAGAGATCTTGCAATTGAATGAAGCCCAAACAAAACTCGTGGAAGTTGTTAAGGATTTGAGCGTGTTAACGGCCGGTGATTTCCAGATACAGAGGGAAAAAGGTGTAATGCCGTATCAAAGCCGAGGATCTGGCGGTAGTGGAATGCCTAGCAAAAGAGGAAGATTCGATGGCGGTGGTTTTGGTGGTGGGGGATATGGTGGACGTGGAGGCTATAAACGTAGTGGTGGCACAAACAACTGGGGCCGTTCTGGCGGAGGCGGCGGTAATCGCAGATTTTAATTATTTAGAACAAAAGGATAACTATAATATATATAGTTAATGAAGTCAGTAAAATGTATCGTGCGCTTTACATTATTTTCAAATACAAATACAAATAAAGACAAGAACCTATTAGCTGGTGGTGACAAAGTATGCACCACATATCATTACTTTGCTTTGTTTTAGTATTTTTAAACAAGGCTTTTTAGCTAAGCAGGGTGATTGTTACCGTCGATACCTAGAATATCCTTTCGTAGGAATCAGGGCTAATGAATTAAGATTTAAACAAATATAAATTAAATGTTTTGTTATTAAAAATCTTTATTTTGGTATGTCTGTTTAAAAATTTTTAAACCTAATAGTGTAGAGTTTGTTGAAGTTAATGCTCTTCATAGAAGGCTAAAGCAACTGCTAATAAGATGGCAACAACTATACCAGCGTATAAGCCAACAATTTTCCAGTTAATTGGATTTTTTTGTTTTATATCTACGGTTTTAGGTTCTTTTGGCTTTCGCTTACTGAACTTCTTTTCGAATTGTTCCACTTCTAAACGATTACGTTCCTCCTCCTGTTTGCGACGTAATTCCTCTTCCTGTTTACGAGCATCTTCTAGAATCTTTTTATTTTTTATGCAGTTTTCATCGCATTCTAATTTATAGAAACCAGCACGATGTTTGTCACAAGAAATTTCTGACTTTAAATGCTTGCAACTACAATAAATGCGTACTTTTTTACGACAGAATTCTGGATAAGGGCAGGGACCAGAATGACATTTCGTTGTACAGCGGTGCCCACAAGGGAACTAAATAAATAAACAAATTCAGTAATAAGAAATACTAAAGATTTTTATAACAACACTTACATTTTTTAAACATCTGTTACCGCAGCTTTTTAGATTTTCTTGTCGTTCCAAAATATCGCCTTCAGTACCTTCAGAGTTGAAGTAATCACTGCATTTATAGACGATAGGCATTAAGCCGCAGTGGCACTTGCTTTTAATAGCAATACTACATGGTGGACAAGGTGGTAGATGACAGGGCTTTAGGCAGCTATGTGTGCAACCATTCGGTCGTGGAATAGAACAACCCTCCTCACAAGCCGCACAACTAGGTTGTTCCTTAAAAGTATTACATTAAAAATAGTTTGTTTAAAAGGTGGTAATAACTATTACCTTCATGTCTTTTAAGTCCGGTACAGAATGACAAATTAAGGAACATTTATGATTGCCACAACGTAAAGAGCGATTGCACAAACGTTGACAGGACGAAGGCTTTGAATTCCAGCAGGGCCATTCTGCTACTTCATGGCCACCAATACAAGTAACACTAACTTTTTGCTCACAACGAGGATGAGGCATTTGCTTAAATTCAAACTAAATATAGATATACAAATATGGAATTAAATTTCTCTAAGAGGAATATATAGGTTCAAATAATTACCTGTTTGGTAGCCTCCCATATGCTGGGGCTATTTGATTTTCTTGTTACCTTAACTGAGGCGTGACATTTAACCATACATGTGTGTCCACACTGTGATGTGTCATTTGGTAGACCACAGGGTTGGGTACAAGGTGGGCATTCATTTTTATGACACCGATGCTTATTATAGTGATGACATTTTGATGGTATTCTTTGGATTTTTTTTTTATAATTTTGATTATAATTTACACATTGTCCAGAAATTTTTTAACTTACCGACATGGTTCCAGGCATACGACACGTGCTGTGCGTTCTCTGCCACAGGGTACACTCTTTTTTGTTTTGCCACAGCGACAATTAACCTGTGATTGTTGTTTGCATGGATAGCAGGGGCCTTTGTGGCAAATTGATTGACATTTATGTTTGCCACACGATAACGGTTTGCCGCATATCTTGTCACATGGCGGACAAGATCCATCGCAGCACTAAAAAATGATTTTTTTGTTGATTACTTCTACTTTATGTAAATAAATTTCCTAACTTACCTTACGATTACATGGATGTTTGCCACAGTCTCTAAGTTGCTTACATTTGGTTTCACAAGTAAATTCTTTGGAGCAAGGTAATTCTTTTTCATGCATTCCACAACATTTCTTTTTTACAATAGTTAAACACTATAAATTAAAAAATTTATTGCCACGATTTTGTTGTTGAGAAAAACTTTTTCAAATGAAATAACACTTACTGCATTGCAGTTTCCTTTGTGGCAACGTTGAGCACATGTATGTACACCACAAGCTAACAACTTTTGACAAGTATCACCACAGGTATCAATTACTTCCGTGCAAGGTCCAATTTTTTTCTATTGAATACAAAAGTTGTTTAATTTTGTCTTGGTTTATTTTCCTGTAGTAATACTTACTGATTTACCACATGGACACGAGCGTGGTAAGCTTAGGGGACAAACTCCACATTTTCCAGAGTGGCATACATTTTTGCAATTATGCAAACCACAGCTGTACGTTTTGCCACAAATGTTCTTACAATGCCACTTTAGATTACAACACTTACGTTTAGCCATTTCCCTGTCACATTCGCATGGTTGCATACTTGTTTGTTGACATGGTGGACACTGACCCACTTTATGGCAGAGGTTTTTGCAAACATGCTCCTTGCATGGTAGAAGTAGGTCGCATTTGCGTTGACATTCCCACAACTTTTCAGCACAACGCACAGATTTTGGAGGTGACTTACCGCATTTGCAAGACACAACTGCATACTGAGCGCATGGTGGGCACGGTCCAGGATGACAAAGCAAAGTACACTTATGGCCACAATTTGGTTGCAAGTCTTTGCCGCAAATTTCCCCGCATGAATGAGGAATTAGCCATGGTTGTGATAGCGGATTTATTTCCTTGCCGCAAAAGCATTCATATTCCGTTGGCCTTTCTTCTGGTTGAAACTCCTGCCTACATTGAGGGCAACACCAATGCACAGCTTTAGGTTTCTTAGGTGGAACATATTCTCCCATATGATTGTAGTAGCCTTGTTCCGTTTGTGTTTGGGCCTTAGCCTGGGCAATACTATCATTTGCCCATCTTTGAATACAATTCAAATGAAAGAAGCAGTAACAATATTTGCAGGACCATATTGTACTGGACCTTTTTATGCTTCCAATACAAATAAGACAGGTAGCAGCTCCCGATTGCAAAACATTTTCCAAAAAGCCGGAAGTTTTTGCTAGTAGCTGTTCATCTCCCTGTCGTTTATTGTAATGCTGATATAAGGATTCTATTCAAATTTATAATGAACAATCAATATTAATGCATTATTAGTTTCACCAATAATACTTACTTAATATGGCATTTTCATCCAAGTCATCCTCATCTTCAGACGACGAGACATAAGTTTCCACAATTTTTTTTGCCACTTCTATATTTCTGGCATGTGTTTCATTGAATTTCTCTGAAGGATTCTTAGATGAATTTTGCTGTTTGGTCTTAGTAGGTGGCATAATGTAGTTAATTATTTGTTATTTTACCAGTGTACACGTAGAAATATATACCCTTTTAGAATTTGTCAATTTATAATAAAAAGATGATTACAATGCTGCCAAATCGTTATTCTCTTTCGTAAAAACGAAAAAGTGTTACCATAGCTCTTTTAGACCTACTCCTGTTGTTGATTTTCTTATCAGGGTACTTATTATGAAGGCGAATACAAATAAGGTGATATTACAAGCCCAACTGATTATTATTTTTTATTATTGAATTCAAGTCCACCCGATTCTCAAACGTTGTATTTAAGTTAATTTTTCGTATTTAGTTTTTAAAATTTCTGCAACAGCTTTTATTTTACATTTTAATTTGATCAATATATATGTATGTTTTAAATTTAAAAAAATTTAGATTCGGAGCTAGGCAATTTTCGTGGACTGCCTGAAGACATCTCCATTTTATTTTCTTGATCTTCTTTCTTTTCCTTTCTTCTTATATTTTCTTTTCTTACTTTTTATTACTGCTCTTACTCCGTCTTGGGAGTATCAGACTCCATTTTTTTTCAGTTTTATTTCTTTTCTTTTTGTGAACGGTTTATTACAACAGACTAATATTTCTACGGATGAAAACGCGCCAATGCTAATACGCCACCGTTCTCACCTAACCATTATTGGAAGTGTACATAGCAGGCAATATAAAGATCAATATGTAAGCTGTTTATATCAAGATAATCATCGCATTGGAATCATTTCAAGCATTTCAGGTTAGAAATATCAATTAAAAATTCAATTAAAATAAACTAAAACATAAGGAACGATTTGCCGACCATAACATAGGGATGTTATGGGAGTGGAAGACAATTTTTGAGGGCATATGGCCTTAATGAGAGTAATATACCTTTTTGTACATGAAAAAGACTTAGTTGCGTTAAGTGCCGGTAAATATTATTACAGTGAAACCATTTGTATTATTATTAGCATACATAAAATCGTTTATTTTTAATATTATAATGGTACATAACAAAAATTTAATTTTAAAGCCATGGTTACAAATTTAGGTAAAATATTTAAAACGATATAAGGAACGTCATCATTATTGGCCAGCAATCTGAAAAATAACAAAAATTACGAATACAATTTTACGTATATTTGCTGCTTAAAAAGGGAAGCTTCTTCTTTAGTTGCTTTCTTTTGATACTTACAACAACAAGGTGCCCACTTTTATCGCGTACAACACCGGGTTCACCGCCGCCGGTTTGAATATCAATGACGCCAGATTTACCCTTGACCACATTGTGTTCCAATCTAAAGTTAAATGTAAACGATTTATATTTGCGTTAAACAAAACTGCCGCTATTGAACTTACGAGTCTCTTTCTACAATTTTAAGAACATCGGCCGTGCCTACAGTGTCAATGATAAAGGTGCAGAATTCAATAATATATGGTATGAGCAAGATAAGATCTCCTTTGTCTTTCTTTAGATCGAGAGGTATACGTATGACCATTAAATCATCACTATGATTGGTTAAATCGAAATCCAACTTTTCTAGAGGTAAGCGATGTTTTTGTTTATACGTTTTTCCGTCCAATACGTAAATGGCCTTATTGCTTAGAAGTATAAAACGATCACGTGATTTATAGCCATGACGATCGTATTTAATACAGGAAGAGGAATATTTCAGGCTTTCTCCATTCAATGAGTTTGCAATGAAATTTTTAATGGCTGCATTGTGTTCTGTTGGAACGCGATCTGTTTTAAACCAATGGGGTACACTTTGGGGATAGCTGCTCTTTTTGTCTGCATAAGAAAATACGTATAATTATTATTTGAATAAGAATATGAATACGCATGTACATATGCACGTATGTATGTCAAAATTGCTTACCTTTAAATACTTTTTCTGCCAAAACCTTCAATTCAAATTGTCGTTTCTTTTCTTGCGACAAAGCTAATCGATATTTACGTGCCAAATGTAATCTATGCAAGCGATGTAAGTAAGTGGATGCTTCTTGACAGTGGGCGGGAGCCGAAGGCCATCTCATATCCAATACTTTTGTAGGCAAATCTTTCGATATTCTCAGGAGCCACATGCGTTTAGTGTTGGCAATGAATTTTTCATTGTAACCATTTGGTGGATCATTGCGGGTAATAAAGCCTTTAATGAAAGCTCTTATCTTGTCAGCTGCTTCACGACGCTTCTTGGCAGCTTGTTGGGCTAAATAACGACGGCAGAAAGATTGCAAAGTGATCACCTGTTCACGTAGCTTAACATATTTTCTTCGTTGTTGTCTACCCTTCCAGCGAGCTTGTAAAATGGCAGCGATATCATGTTTCTTTTCTTGGAATGCATCCTCCGTTTCGAATAGGGTCTTGGGGAAGCGTATAAATAATTTGGTTTCACCCAAACGGTAATCTTCGGGACCGTAATTAAGTTCCTTAACCAAAATCTTGACACCCTCTTTGGCAGGGCCATTATAGTTTGGCCAAGTATGTTTGCTCAGGCTCTTGTAACGATTTAAGAACATTTCAAAAGTTCTACGGTAAGCAAAACCGGCTCTGCGTACGCGCAGATTCTCCATAAGACCCAAGTATTTAACTTGATGTAAAACTAATTCGTCGTTGAAGATACCGGGCGACTGGAGATCATTAGGTTTGATACAACGTATATAGGAAGGCTCCTTGCACATTAGGATATCCATTAGATTGTTAAGGGAATTTCTGAATTGAGTTACAGCGGTTTCTGGCCTCTTCTTAGACAAATACTCCGATTCAGGGAAACAGACACGTACAACATTGTTTTCAGCTTTGCTCATGGTTTCTTTTAAATCACGGAACAACAAATCATTGTTTTTATCCAAGAAACTGTTAACATTGTAGGTCACATCGCCGGCATAGTGAACGAGACGGAACTCGTTACGACCCATTGTCTTTTGTACCTGAGTGGGAGCCTTTTCGTGACACAAATAGTGGGGATGGTCACCCAACCGATCGGTTAACTTGGCCAAGAAGGTCATATCAGTGGGTTCACCGGGACGCAAACATTCCTCATCCAATATGGATATTATACCCTTATGCTTCTCTTCAATTAGATTACAAATAACTTTGTTGTCGAAATATTCTACGGGAACCCATTCAATACCTTCGCGCCTGTACTCATCTTGTTCGGACTTCAGAGTCAGTTCAATAAAGAGTTGCTGCAATTTCTCATTGCAGAAATTTATACAGAACTGTTCGAAACTATTGGTTTTGAAAATTTCGAAACCATAAATATCCAAAATACCCATAACATTGTTACGAGCAGAACGCAAGTCCTTAGCCTGTAGAGAGATATTGAGACGCGTAACCAACCAAGAGAACAAACGATCATAAACAGCTTTGGCCAAAGCATCGCGGGCATAAATGGCCATTTCTGGACTCAATGGCGAGGTTACGACATCACCTCTGGCATCTATGGTGCGGTGAGTTAAACCCTCTTTTAATTCATTTAAATCCACACCCAAGAGTTTGGCTACCGTTTCGACTGCATTGGGATTTTTAATTTTCGCTTTACCTTCCTCTTCTACAAATTGCACATTGCCCAAATGCAAAACACTGGCTATAATATGAAATATTTCCTTTTGCTCACTGGCGGAGAAATCAATAACAGTCATGGCTTGTTGAACCTGTTTAAAGTTGTCGGCATCATCAATGTTTTTCACTATGCCCTTGTCCTGTAATTTAATAACTTGGTTAATGTTTTATTCTATTAAAAAAATAAGTTAAGCATTTACCCCATCACTTAAATAAGCATAGCTATTCAAAGATCTAGGCAACATTAGTTCTCTTAGCTGATCATCAGTGGCACCAGCCAAAAGTTGATAAAATATGTGAAAGTTTCTTTCGCCGGGATTTTGATTGACTACACGCGACTTTTCCAGTAAGTAATTCAAAATATTACCACCAATTGGTGTACCGGTAAAATCGAATTGTATATCCATATATTTGCCAAAACGTGATGAGTTTTCATTGCGATTAGTTTTCGCATTGCCGAAAGCTTCCAAGACGGGATTACTTTTTAAAAGTTTATCTTTGACACCTTCAACAGTACTCTGGTGACCAGAACAGGCGGCTATATATTGTAGAACCTTTTTCGATGCTTCTGTCTTACCAGAGCCACTTTCACCTGAAATTTAATGGAAAGATTAAAGACCTTTAATATCGAAATTCTAGAATAGAATACTGGAATAAGATTATGTATGTGTCTTAGCCTTGAATTAGATGTAATTTAAATAAGAATTTAAACTGAGACTGTTGGTGGTCTCATCCAAATCATAAACCAGAATGGAGAAATATTTTTAAATTTTTTATTCTACTCTGATAAGAGGGCTACCAGTTTCTAAGTTTATAATGTGGAATCAAAAGGTCGATTATGGACGGCAACTGAACTCCAACTGGTAATTAAAAATTTTTAATATCGAAAAAAGTTTTTTGTATCTCTATTGTTTAAATGACAACGCAACTGAGGTTGAGTTATCATCCATAATCGGGACACAATTTAAAATTTGGGAAAAACTTATTTTCTTGAAACCCAATAACTAACTGTTCCACTTACATGTGCTTTAATAAAAGGAAAAGACACACGCGTCCTAGAACTACACTCAAATTGGATGGTCCTAAGATCTAATGTGTAAACACTTATGACCTTTTTTTATTAATTGACAAAATTAAGAATGCCCTTCAATTGAACTAAATAATAATACAATACATAACAATGCTTGCTAATAAATAAATTCGTTATCTTTAAAGCAAATATTATCGTTTATAATGTCGATCGCTTGATATTATTCACTAAAATTACGTACGTGTACGCATACATATGTAAGTAAACTTGAGATTTGGCAAATATTGACGTTTGAAAACTAGGAAAAAAGTAAAAGATTTGAAATACTTACCAGAGATTAGAACACACTGGCCTTTATTTTCTTCAATTAAGGAGCGAAAAGCATTATCAGTAACAGCAAAACTGTAAATATTTTTAAATAGAAAAATCATAAAATAATAAAATAATTTATGAGCATTTATTTTATAAGTATTTCATAAAAATCAATATGCATGTTTAGAGTACTTGGCTGCACGTCGATGATTTGCTTACTATGAATTTGATAAAAAATAAGGTCACAAAAATGTTTAAAGTTTTGTTTAATGTAACTCAAGCTTTATAATGTGAACTGTCCCTTATAATAGTACGTATTTCTAAAGAGTGTATTAAAAATCAAATATATTTGTAAAACTGTACAGCGTTGTTGTCAAATGGTCACTAGTGGATGTACTCTTAATAAATGTAAATAATATTCTAATATAAGGCAAATGAAATCCTTTTCTGATGGATATTACCCTGTAGCTTTTACCTCGTGATTTGTGCTTGCTTGACTCACTATAGTAGCATAGTGTAGATGTCTGGGTTCAGCACGAGTTAACCCAAAGAGGTCATGAACTATCGAACCGCTGCTTAATCGCAATTATATCGATTCATTTTTGAGGCGTATGGTGACTAATTATAAAAAGTGGTTCCCTTACGACAAGCGAAAATAGTCGTTGTCTAATTATAATGCAGAATAAACACAGAAGGAACATTTTCCAACGTTCTTAGCAGGCTTTAACTCTTGGCATACTGGTCTTTATAATCCTTTAGTAATGGTTACAACGCATCTTCCCACCAGTGGTGTTGTGCTAACTTTTTTCCGGACTCCGGTTCACGGTTCGGAAAAACAAGCCGGTTCGTTCCGGTTTTTGTTCCGGATCGGGTTCGGTTCAAACCCTTGTTTATAAAAATACATATAAAAATTCGTCAAAAATTAGAACAAAAAATCAGCAATTCTTTTTAATTATTTTTCAAAACGTCAGCCAATTCTCGTTATCAGAAATCATCTTTAGTTCCGGAAAGCGTTCCTGTTCAAAAAAGAAGTCCGGACGTTCCGGAGCGTTCCGGCTCGACAACACCACTGCTTCCCACACCACCCAAAGGTGGGAATCTGTACGACATTTATTTGCTCAGAAGATTTCTGAGGGGAAGTCGCCGAAAGAAATATTTTTTTCATATTTTATTTTGTTCGATATGTCTAACATGGGGTTTGAATTACTATTCATCTCGTAAATTAAGTCATCACACGACCTAAATTTATTGTTCATAATTGGATTACATAGATACCAATAGAATGCCCTAGTTTTTTACTATTATAGACGGGGTTAGATCCTTTATCAAACGAAACGGTGCATATTTTGACCTAAATGGCATTATTAAGAAAACCTATTTCTTTTTAGAACACCTTATATGTTATACTACCCATAAAAATAGATGACAACCTTAGCTAAACCTAAACGTAATCCTGATCTCTAAATATACCCGGTATATTGCAATATAAACACTTATAACTTACATGTGTGGAGGAATTTCGTAAAAATGTTTATTCCTGTACTCCTTTATATGATCCTCTGAATAGATGGGCAATTGCTTATAAGGGTTTACCGATATTAACACTTGGCCAATGTATGTCTGAAATAAATTTCGAAATAAAATTAAGTTTTATAAAGTAAAAAAATAATATGCAACTCACATAAATAATATTTTCCTGAAACCTTTTGCGCAAGTTGTTAATGAAGGCATCTTCGCTTTGATAATCCTCAAGTAGTACAAAATCTTGTACACCTGCGCGATCGCGATCATGAAGGCCACGTTCCATAGCTAATTTTGATGGTCTGCAATATAAAAAAATAATTTTTAAATTAATTTCACAGAATTTATTAGAAAAATACTTTCAACTCAATTACAAAAAATGGATTCATTATTCGGTTATTAAAGTCTTCTTCTTTTGGAACATTATAAATTTTGATTAATAAATTTATCTTAATGCAAGAATATGTTTTTATTTATAAAATTTGTTTGTTTTTTTTTTTTTGATTTAAAAATTATAAAAGTTTTGGCATTTTATTCTTTTCTTTAATTCTTTTATTGTAGGATTTCCGATTTACCGTATTTTTTAATTTCCCAACAGGGTTGCAAATGCACTGGCCATTCACTTTTCAATATTCTATTGAGATTTCGAAAACATTCTCGAAAATAGAAAATTTTTCTAATATCGATAATGGTATAGAGAGACTGATCTTATGCTTACAGATCGTTTAATTATTTTACTATTGTCTTACTACTACCGTTAGACTTAGATACATATAGTAAGAAAAATTTAGCCCACCTAAGCGGAATAATGCATGGCTTAAATGTTAGCTAACTATGCTAAACCTAGTTGCTTGCATAAGTAACTTTTTTCTCTCATTATTTACACACGCTCTGTTCTATCTACAGAACATATTACATTTAAATGAAACTGAAAGAAATTCTACCGAAAAAAATTATGTTAACGCCACACCCTTTTAATAGTAAAAAAATTGTTTACAATTTCTAAATGATGTTCTTTGAACATCCACTTAAAATTTTCTGTGGAATCGGTTCATTATTTTGAGTTACTTCCACACTAACCTACTCTGATAATAAACAATTTTTATTATATTATATATATTTTACGAATATACCTTTTCGGCGTATTTTCGAAAGACCCGTTGAGAGTTTTTCGATAATTCCGGTGATTGAAATACGAAGTAAAAAATTTATTTATAAAACAATTGAAATATTTCCACTGAATCAATGGGGGAATTTTTTTCTGATAAAAAATTAATAAGTTTAATCAAACCTTTTTGTATGGTATGGTTTGGTAGTTAGAAGAAAAAGTAAAGAAATAAAGGGTCCGCCAAATAACTTTTTTTTTTTTTGAAAAAGCTTTAAATAAAAACTACTGAATATTTTCTCAAATTTCTTTTTTTATTGGAAAGTACAATCCTTCCGGTTAATAATGGAAAATAATTTCATTCAAATGGCTGCCTCGGCTGGCCATGCATCAGCCTACACGATCGGTCCAATTTTTAAGCACATTATCGATTGGCTTCACGAATATTGTCCTTTAAAGCGTCAATTGTCACTGGCTTGTCGGCGTAACACTTATCTTTGACGGCACGCCACAAATAATAGTCCAACGGTGTCAAATCGAAGCTCCGAGGTGGCCAAACGACATCAGCTCTGCGGCTGATAATTCGATCTTCAAAAACAGGGCGCAATACATCAAGTGTAGCTTCGGCTGTGTAGCACGTAGCGCCGTCCTGTTGAAACCAAATGTTGCCAATATCCTCCCCTTCAATTTTTGTGAACAAAAATTCGTTCAACATGGCCCGATCGCCATTGACTGTAACGGGCACTTCTTGCTCATTTTCGAAGAAAAATTGCCCAATTATGCCTCTGGACCAAAATCCGCACCAAACAGTGACTCGTTTTGGGTGCGTCGGCTTTTCAATGTATGCGTGCGGGTTTTCTGTACCCCAAATGCGACAATTTTGCTTGTTTACATACCCGCCAAGATCAAAATGAGCTTCATCTGAAAAGATGATTTTTTTTGCCAAAAAGATGATTTTTTTTGCATCTTCCGGTGTAGGCTACTTCATGGCCAGCCGAGGCAGCCATCTGAATGAAATTATTTAAAAAAAAAGTTATTTGGCGGACCCTTTATTATTATCGAAACGGTAGAACGTTACCATACTTGATGGATTATGGGGTTAAGAATTTAAAGGCCATTCTTCAATGGAGGTTGTTGGCAGATGATTGACTTGTAAGGACTGTTGGATTGCGAGTTCTATCTACATTCCTACATAGACATATATACATATGGTATATTTATACATAATTTAAAGGTTATACAATATTTATAGTTAAAATGAAATCTTATCTTTTAGCCAAAAAGCATTTATTAAAAAATTATTTATGATATGAAATATAAATTATATGGGAATTTAAAAGAATTGCGGTGTTATCAGGTTTCAATACGAAATAATTCAATACATATTTGTATTATTATTATTTATTCTTAATCAATTTAATGGTAAATCCATTTATTCCAAATTGATTATATAACCGTCTTTTAAGTATTATTTAAAAGAAAAATGCATACATTATTTTTTTCATATTGATTATAGGTTTTTCTTTAGGCGAAAAAAAAAAATACTAAAACTAAATTCGATACGGGGTATATTGTATATATGTATGTATGAAATGTATATACATACATATTTCGCTCCCATACAGTAGAGGTCAAAATATTTCCACTCAAAACAGAGCAGTGTTTCAGATTTTTAATTACACATTAAATTTAAGATTTCTTTTGAATAACTGCTTTTGGGTGTATTTATAATTTTGTTTCTTGCTGTTTTTGTAATCGTAAAAAAGTCATTAAAGTCATCTCTTTCAAATCAACAATTAGTCGGCTATTTGAATACTGCCCATAATCACACGGTAGTTAGAAAAAAGTGCGGAAGACCTTGAATAACAAAAACACGTAAAGTCAAATAAATTAAACAATTTTTTGTGAATATTTTAAAGGAAATAATATTAGTATTTAGGAAATTGTCTCAGAAGCTATAAGAATATAAAAAAATCTGAAAGGAACAGATCAAATCTGTATTTCAGGGACCAGCTGAAAGAGTAGGTGGCAGAATATATGGTTGCAAATGTTTTGACCACTTGTTCGTATTTTCCTAAAATTTTTCGGTTAATACTTTTTTTTTGGTGAACTTCATAATCAATTTGTTTGCTGAACACTTAATTATAATTGCTTACAAATATTGCTCTAATTCATTTGTAGTTGCTAGGGAGAGGCAATGAGGCATACATGCATAGGAAGAGGGAATAAATTCTGTTCGGACAAGATTCATACATACATAATTGGTCATTACAACCCTTTAGTCAGGATTACGATCTAGTTTCTCACACCACATATGTTGTGTGCGTTAATTTTTATACATGAGTGGCGGAACCTACAGTTTAAAGTCGACTCCGAACGACAGATATTTCAGAAACTTTTCCTAGCAATTTTGTTTACTCCCAGAGCTTTTGCTAGAAATCTGCTGAGAGGTAGTCGCCGAAGAAATATTTTTTCATATTTCGTTCAGTTGGAAATGCCTGACCTGGGGTTTGAACCGAGGCCTCACGTCTAATAAGCAAACACACTACCTACTAGACCACGGCGACTTCGGACAAGATTAGCGTGTGTTTTATTCCAAATTTTTATTATAACATGCATCGCCATTCAGAAGCTGGTATATGGATTCTCTTCATACTTGTATGTATATCAGTCAGGAAGGGTAATTAAATCGGTTTTGTTTGATTTTTTTTGAAAGTCCTGGTTGATACAAACCGTATAGATTGCTCGACTAGGAATTTTATAACCCAAGTACAGATTTCTATATGAATATAATTGAATCTCAATGAAGATTTCAACATTTGTCTTCCCCATTTCAGTTACTGAAGTGTTGAAATATTTTTTTTGACTTGCAACATGTTATATCGCAAGTTTTTACTAAATTAGAAATGAAAGAACATTTTTGTGTCATTTAGAATACTACAAGTGTAGACATATGTACTGATTTTGTTTATTTGCGGAAAAACGCTTCTGAGCCAGGATACCTCCTTATGTAGTGTATTATTTCGTCAACATAAGAATAAATAATATTATATAATAATATCAATACGTTTCACTTCCATGCATTTTTTATAGCTTCAACAATTCCATAAAATTTATCAAAAAAATGTTTCATAATCAAAGCAAATTGAAGACATATTTATTAATTTTTTTTTTGCATTTTGTTACATATTTTTTTTTCCTTTCAATTAAAAATTGGGAAAAATTATTCCATTTTAAAAGCACAGTGAAAATCTTTCAAACACTCTGGTTTACTTATTAAAATTTAATGCCTAAAGAGTTTTTTTCAATAAAAATTCACTTGTTCACCTTGCCATTTTGTATCCTTATTTTTGTTGTTCAATTTCAATTTAAATATCGTACAACACAGTTAAGACCCTTTAATCTGTAACTGAAATTAAAAAGAAAATTTATAAGCGCGTTTAAATAAGTATTAACGCGTACGACAATTGAACGGATCGAACTGTTTTTATTAAATCGTTTAAAGGTAAAAAGTGTTTTTTTTTGTTATTTTGCTCAAGTTATCTTGGCAATTTATTCTTTCATTGGCGCAATAATTGGGAAGACCGATTAGATAATATAATAATTGTTAAAATATTTCTGATGTATTTGTTGTTGTTTATTTATTTAGTTTTCTTTCAAAACGATTCTCCGGAGTTTCTATACGCACGTACTAATTTTTGTATTTCTATCTTATATTGTATGAACTAACTAGAGTCACTAGCTAGCTCTCAGCAATGCATTGTGTACTCTAACATTAAATGGTTGTATTTTATTTATAAAGCTCAATATCTTATCTCTTTAACGAGTTGTTGTTGATTTCCATTCCATAGATGATGCTCAAGAGTATAAGTGTATTGAAAATTGCAAATGCTTTGAGAGTTTTGTATGACAAACACTGAACAGTTTAATTGTAGACTACGATTTATTTCAACAGGCAGCACTTTATTTATCCCGGTGTATGCACGAGCATATGGACATGTGTGTATTTGTTTTATGAGTCAATATCAAAAAGGATACCGTTAAGAGTATGATACTTTGCCGATGCTAATTGCGGTATTTTAATTCTTTTGCCGATTTGTTGTTAAATGTTTTGTTTTGAGTAGTTTTTATTCATTTTCAATACGATTTAATATTTACTTCGTTATCTCCTGGTTTGTTGTTTCTTTTTTGTAAAGTAGTGTGTGTGTGTGTGAACTTAAGTATAAAAATAGAGTATAAAAACACTTGTACTTAGTACTTGCATCATAGTTAAATTTATTTGTTGTATTCCTTTTTTTTTGTTTTTCGTTATCAATGTGCTAAATAATTTATTTACATATCAATGTTGTTATTGTTTTTATGGTATAGGCTTCACGTTTGATTGCTAACGGGTGTGTGGGTTAAATCTATAGAAAAAATATACATGTATTATATGCGAGGGTATGTGTGCGAGCGTTATTCATTCAACTGACTAAGAGAATTTTCACCTTAAGAACAACTTCCATTCTCTCAATTTAAAATATACTCACCTCAAAGGGTGTTTATTTTATGGGTTTACTAATAGTAAAACTTTACAGAAGTTTTACTAACAATTTTAAACAATTGTTAGGGAAAAATAAATACTATTTATTAGTGGCAATATTAACTTTTATCAACATTAATCAGTTTTTAACGACACCGACTAGTGGTATGGATACGGAGTTACCGTAATTGCAGGAAACTGCATGAACAAATTGAATATCCTAACGATGATAATCTTGATTGGCGATCGATTGGAATCCACATATCAGTTGGTGAGTGGGAAGATCAGCTAACACCTGAATTATGTCTTTGGATCTGGAAGTACAACTTATCCGGCGATCCTTTTCTGCGCTGGGTGACTCAGAAATTGTAGAAATTCTGGTTTGTCTCCTTGTTTGGATTCGAACTAATGGAATAAATATTGTGTTCACGGGAAAGTTCATCAGGCAACAACATAGCTTGCGTCGAAGCTCTTCTGGTTGGTAACTTACTAAATTTGTCGTTATAACCCTTCAGTCCGGATCACGACCTAGCTTCTCACGCCTCGCATTTTGTGTGCATATATATTTGATTCATGAGTGGCGAGGACAATAGTTTAAAGTCGTCTCCAAACGTCTCGAGTTTTGAGAAACTTTTTTCAGAGCTAAGAGGAAGTCGCCGAAGAAATATCTTTTCATACTTCCTGTCTGCACGAGACGTCTGAGATAGGGTTTGTGTATCACACGAACTATCAGTGCACAATTAAATGATGCAAATTTTCACTCATACCAAGGACTACGGGCAATGAAATTTCGATCATGGACGACAAAAATATGCGAAAAGGATCATGAACGATGCAGAGTAAAGTGAAAGTCAGAGGGTGGCATAGACAAAATTGACACCTAAATGATAAAGCTGTGAGTCTGGTGGGATTGCTGATTATGAACTTCTAGAAACTGATCAAAGAAATCACTCTGTGTCAGCAATTAACGAGATTGACGCAAACAATTCAATGGCCAGAATTGATCAACAGAAAAGATGGTGTGTTCTATCAACACAACGTTACAACAAATACGAGTCTTCGATGGCCCGGCAGAAATTGAGAGAGTTTGCTTGGGAAGTTTTGGTACATTCCCCCCATATAGCGCATATCTCACGCCTTCGGGTTATCATTTACTTTTATGCAATATAAATAAAATTTAAAAAATCGCCTAAAAATATTAAAAACTATAAAAATTTTATGCCAGATTGAAAATTTCTCTTAATTTTCATAAATGTTTTAAAACGAAAAACCAGAAATGTTATTTAGATGTTCGAAAAAAGAAACAAAATTTCAAAGACATAAAAATTTCTATTTAACTTTATAATTTTTTATAGTTTTACTATAAAATTTTCAACAATAAAATTTTAGTTGCACTTACGTTGAATCATAAAAAATAATGCATTTAAAAATGACCCCCAAAAGATTCCTATTAAGCATGCGCGGATATAAAAGCTTTGGAACAGTGATTACACAGTGACATTTTATTTATTGTAGTGCTACGAGTGTGAGTGATGAAGTATCAACTGGTATTTACATATTTGGGTAATTTACCATCGATTTAAAAACATTAAAAATAATTAAAAATTAATGTTTTTTATCATTTAGCTTTGATGATTAGTCAGGTGCTTGGAACCTTACAACTGCATAAGGATGAAAAGGAAAATGGAATTAGCAATATTCATAATGATGTAAAGGATCACAGCTTAAATGAAGAATATAAAACAACAACAACAAAAATAATTGCTACTAAACCAGTGCTAAAAGATTTAACTACAACAACACTAAGGCCTACTGCAACTGACATCATAACAACTAGTGCCAGTTTAAGTCCATTTCGCAATTCGGTGCCTGCTTATCCATCTATGCGAGACAATACTCCTACAACAACACTAAGGCCTACTGCAACTGACACCATAACAACTAGTGCCAGTTTAAGTCCATTTCGCATTTCGGTGCCTGCTTATCCATCTATGCGAAACAATACTCCTACAACAACACTAAGGCCTACTGCAACTGATACCATAACAACTAGTGCCAGTTTAAGTAAATTTCGCATTTCAGTGCCTGCTTATCCATCTATAGGTATGCGAGACAATACTCCTCTATACTACAATAATCGGTTTCTACAGATACCCAGTGGGTATTTGTCTTATTCTAGACCAGAAACAATGCCATTTCCTATCTATAAACACTTATATCCTTCTCGATCTAATCTGGTTGGATATTTTTATAATTTTCCTGTTTATAAAAAGCAAGTTCGAGTGGGGATTCATTTTAATAAATAGAATTGATTACGACATTTTTTGAATATTGTAAAGCAACGTTTCGTTTATTAAAATATTTTTTAATAACATCCCACATAAGTTTACAAAAAAAAAAATGTTTTTTCAGAAGTGTTTTCAGGATTGGGAAATGCGTCACCTTAAGTGTATTATATCTCAAGGGGCATTATGCATATAAATGAATGAATAAAAATTTTGCAAAAGAAAAAAATGCATAAATAAATAAATAAAGTCACTGAAATTTCGTTAATCAAAATTTTATTTATTTTTTTTTATTAAAATATTGTTCGGAACAAAGTGTATATAAATATCTATGTCAAGTTCAAATATGCATCAATATGCATATTTTTTTTTAATTATTTCAAGATGATTGAATATTTCTATTGAATAATTCATTTACTTTTTATACACAAAATACTTAAGCTTGTATAGTGAATGGGTTTTCATGATGAATGAGATCCTAAAATTTATGTTAGTTTCACAATTTAAAGTGAGGTAGGTAGTGGTGGTTGCCTATAATAATTATTTTATAGGATTTCACCTGAATTCTTTAAATTCTGATTTATTTATTTCAACACAAGTTTCAAGAACATTTCGTTTGTTGACATTAAATTTCCGTGAATATTTCTGTTGGCCGTGATTCATTTGTGATAAATTTTATATTTTAATTTTTATGTTGAAAAAAATATACAAAATAAAAGATACGTATTCAAAATAATGAATGATTATACAGAAATAAACAAATGAACAAAGAAAATAATATATTTTCGTAATATGATATCAAGTTAGAGTTGACAAAATTAATTTGGTTAATCGGTTATGAGACGACTCATAAGTACTATATCGTGTTATGTGACTTTGAAATTAAAATTCACAAACAATTTTCATTTTTTTTTAATATGGTTTTAAATAAAATATTACTGCGGTAATGCAACATTTTACACAATTATTGTTAATACCCAGAAATAATATGCTATTATAACGTTTATTTTATTTTATTTTTTAAAGAGATTTACTTTTAAAGATGTATCATCTATTATTTTATTTCTTTTTTCATCCATTCTTCTTTCCTACAACTTATCTACAAAAAAAGCTAAATCTAGCTTAAATAAACCATTAAGACGTAGACCCGTTTATATTGTAAAGTCGTATTGTGTGTATTGGGTTAGAGAAATGGCAATTTCTTTAACAAAGTTACATACATACATAATTGGTCATTACAACCCTTCAGTCAGGATTACGACCTAGTTTCTCACACCACTTATGTTGTGTGTGTTAATTTTATACATGAGTGGCGGGACCTACAGTTTAAAGTCGACTCCGAACGACAGATTTTTAGAGAAGTTTTTCATGGTAATTTTATTTACTCTCAGAGTTTCTGCCAGAAATCTGCTGAGAGGAAGTCGCCGAAGAAATACTTTTTGTATTTTATTTTGATGTCTGGCCTGGGGCTAGAACCCTGGCTTTTCGTCTAATAAGCCAACACACTACCTACTAGACCACGGCGACTTTAACAAAGTTAGCTGATTTAAAATTATCATCACTTTGAATTTTGTTTTTGGGTAGTGTTTTCGCGTAGGAATTATGTAATAAATACCAGTTACAGTAACACAAAGTGCTTTAAAATATTCGTTCAGATGACTGTCTATGTCCACTTTTAAGGCGCTTCAATTGTTGCATCGTATTGCAGTACAAAGTTTGGTTCGGTCATAGTGAAGCTTGTTTAAAGTACATGACAAACTTTTATGATCGTCAATTCAGTAAGGGCCGGCATGTACCACAAACTTTTCCACTTAACGTTGTCTTATGTGACCAAACTTTTATCACGAATCACCATCTACTTCAGAAGTTCGATTCAACTGATAGAAATTCAACATCTCCATCTACTAATGAGAACTAGAGTGATGGGGACTATTGTTAACATAGGCTGCCTTCCAAAATGTTAGTTGCTTTGTGTTTGAACAAAGTATCGTGTTTCATAATGCCGCTGTACAAAATATATACAATGTATTCTATTTCAAAACATCGTCAATCTGTATTTTTAACGCAATCAAAAAGCAATCAGGCATCGGATTTATAGTTGATGAATTGTTTCGTTACTTTGTATATCTACATAGTTTATATACAATAGTAGAACTGCATACAAACTTTGTATTGATACATTTTGTAAGGCAGCCATAATGGGAGACAAACCTAGCACGATATTATTTAAGTGCCATCGAGGACTGTCAAATCGACTGGTTCACAGTGTACTCCCTAACTGTCTTCTGGACAGAACCAGAAGTTTTGATAGTTTTGGGCAATGATTTACAACGAAACTATGTTATAAGAGACAACAATTTTGAGAAACAAACAGGCAGCCATCCAAGTGCTCTGCTCCTATGAGGTTAACTCGAGATCAGTAGTGAAGTGTTTGGATAAGTTGAGTCCGTTAGATGGGAGAAATTTAGTTACCATCTTCTTGATTCCAAATAATATCGGAATCCAGAGATAAAGAGCAGGCAAATAAGCTTACAAGGTCGAGAGTTTCCTTTTCACTATTTTGTGGAGTAAGAAAAGAAGATTGGCAAGATATACTCGGCGAAAGAGAAGATAAAGATACGCAATGACTCCTCTAAAACCAAATGGATTTGATAATTACAGTGAAAAGAAATTCAAGTCACCTATTCATACTATTCAGATATAAACTGAGGATAGTTAGCTGTCGAGCCGGAATGCTCGGGAACGTCGTTCCGGTACTTCCTTTTTGGACAGGAACGCGTTCCGGGACTAAAGATGATTTCTGCTAACAAGAATTAGCTGACGTGTTGAAAAAAAAAAAAAAATTAAAAAGAATTGCTGATTTTTTTTTCTAATTTTTGACGAATTTTTATATGTAATTTTATAAACAAGGGTTTGAACCGAACCCGAACCGGAACAAAAAGCGGCACGAACCGGCTTGTTTTTCCGAACCGTGAACCGGAGTCCGTAACGCGTTCCGGTAAAAAAAAAATTAGCACAACACCACTGGTTTCAACTCTAATAGATTATATTATGATTATCATTATTGCATCTCAGAAGGAAACACATAAGTTCTTATTCAGCACTAGCCGGGGACTGACACCAAACAGAATCCTGCAGTTTGTGTGGAGATGCACCCTATATAGACTGAGGATAGTATAACAGAAGGCCTGAAGTCGCCGTAGTCTAGTAGGTAGTGTGTTGGCTTATTAGACGTAAAGTTAGGGTTCGAGCCCCAGGCCAGACATCAAGACAAAATACAAAAAATATTTCTTCGGCGACTTCCTCTCAGCAGATTTCCGGCAAAAACTCTGAGAGTAAATAAAATTGCCAAGAAAAAGTTCCTCAAAATTCTGTTGTTCGGAGTCGACTTTAAACTATAGGTCCCACCACTAATGTATAAAATTAACACACACAACATAAGTGGTGTGAGAAACTAGGACGTTGTACAATAGGTCAATTCGACCTCCGGGTACTGTATTTGTCTTAATTGACAAGTACACGTCCTCTAACCTAACCTAACCTATAATAGATGGCCTGATCGCAGTGTAATAATTCTTTTAAAACTCAACATATACATTTTATACGATGTTATGTTAGGCATGGATAATATCAGCGTTTTTTTTTTGTAATTTTTTAATTTGCCTTTGCATAATTAACCGTGAAATTGATGAGGATGCATATTAAAATACAAAATTTATTGCCCATACCCAATATGCATATTATTGTGTTAATAAATGTTGTCTGTATGTCTGTATGTTTGTATGTTACCAATGCAATTTGCCAAATCATTTAAATAAATATTGGCTATATGTTGACGGTGGCTAGTGATGGTTGGCTATTGGCCTGATTTACAATGAGTTGTATTTTGTATTTTTTGGTTTTTGTTTTTGTATGTTTTTTTTTGTATTCACATTATTTTGAACAATATTTTGTATTTCATTTTTGATTTTTACGAAATTTCGTTCGAGTTATTACAGTTAAACCGAAAAATAATATTTCTTACAATTTATTTACGATTTTTATGTTCATTTTCTGTTTTGTTTTGTTTTTTTGGTCAATTGCTTTAAGTTTTCGTGCGGCTGTGTTGTACGTAAAAAAAGACATACAAATCATACAACAACGTATTGCTTAAGTACCTTTCAAGGTGTAATAAAAACAAGCAATAAAATAACTTTGTTTGCAAACCGAAATAATAATATTCATAAACTTCTCTTTTTTTTTTTTAAACTATGAATAATTTTTAACAAGATGGAGTTAATTAACAAAAAATAAAAAAAAAAACAGAATTAGAAACGTGGTATTTATTTTCAACATCATCAAATCAAATTTTAAAAGTGTCATTAAAGATTAAATTAATTTTTAAATTATAAAAATTTTGATTGAAATTTAAATGCAAGAGCAGGTTTTAATATTTGGCTAATATATACTCGTATGTATGTATTAACAAAATATGTATATGGTGCATCAGGT
This sequence comes from Sarcophaga variegata, assembly GCA_932273835.1. NCBI lineage: Eukaryota > Metazoa > Arthropoda > Insecta > Diptera > Sarcophagidae > Sarcophaga > Sarcophaga variegata. The sequence goes on from OW026362.1 coordinate 69,247,661, forward strand.
TACATACCATATTGAGAGAACCGAGTGGAATTAATTTAGCAATACTTAGGGATTACTCTACGATTATGGTATTTTATACAATATACAGCGACTTAAAAAAAAGGTTTTGTTGGTATCAAAAATCATTATTGCGTCTATTGGGTTAATATCCAAACTTCATCAAATAATGTCTGAATTTCATGAGATAAATAAAATAAGAATTGTATACTAATTTACTCATTAGCAATTGATAATGCTATAGAGGCTACCAATCAGAAGTAAAAAGCCCTTTCTAAAGGGTCCACCAAGTAACTTTTTTTTTAAATGCTTTAAATAAAATACTGAATATTTTCTCAAATTTCTTTTTTTATTTGAAAGTACAATCCTTCCGGTTAATAATGGAAAATAATTTCATTCAAATAGCTGCCTCGGCTGGCCATGCAGTAGCCTACACGATCGGTCCAATTTTTAAGCACATTATCGATTGTGTGCAGCTGTATTTCACCAATGGCTTTACGAATATTGTCCTTTAAAGCGTCAATTGCCTCTGGCTTGCCGGCGTAACACTTATCAGCTCCGAGGTGGCCAAACGACATCAGCTCCGCGGCTGATAATGCGATCTTCAAAAACAGGGCGCATAACATCGAGTGTAGCTTCGGCTGTGTGGCACGTAGCGCCGTCCTGTTGAAACCAAATGTTGCCAATATCCTCCTCTTCAATTTTTGTGAACAAATCGCCATTGACTGTAAAGGCTTGCTCATTTTCGAAGAAAATACCAAAATCCGCACCAAACAATGACACGTTTTGGGTGCGTCGGCTTTTCAATGTATGCCTGCGGGTTTTCTGTGCACCAAATGCGACAATTTTGCTTGTTTACATACCCTCCAAGATCAAAATGAGCTTCATCTGAAAAGATGATTTTTTGCCAAAATCGGCATCTTCTGTAAGTCGATCGCAGACCCACTTAGCGAAGCGACGCATTGGATGGTCAATTGGCTTCAACTCCTGTACCAATTGGACTTTGTATGGCATCATACCAAGGTCTTTATGCAAAATTCGTCTCAATGATGTCTCCGAAATGTTCAATTGTTGAGAATGACGGTGAATTGATGTTGATGGCGCTTCACGCACACTTTCTGCCACAGCAGCAATATTCTCGGGTGTACGCACTGTTTTTAGCATTTCACGCTTTGGTTTATCGATGACGATGCCAATTGCTTTCACTTTTTTCACAAGATAACGAACATACGGAGCTGACAGTGCCTCTCTTCTTCCAAAATCCGTACGCAATTTTCGCACACATTCTCCAACATTACCATGATTTTCAAAGTAATTTCGCAATATTTCCCAGCGTTGTTCAAGCGTATACACAATCATATTCGTTCAGCGGAAGGATAAAACTAATTATCTGTCAAATCAAATCATGAGCTAAGTGTTACCATTCACGAAATAAGCACTAGTTGAAAAAAAAAACGTTAGATGGCGGACCCGTTAATTAACGTCTCGAATTAAGGAAGTCGCCGTAGTCTAGTAGGTAGTATGTTGGCTTATTAGACGTAAGGCCACGGTTCAAAACCCAAGGGTTCTAATGACCAATTATGTATGTATGTTATGTAATTAAGGAATATTCAGATGCCTCAAAGAGTGTACAAAGGAAACGAAAACAGAAATTTTGCAAGAGATCATGTGAATTGGATATCAGTAAGGTGGAGGCTGGTGACATGTGAATATTACCAGCACATCACAATATACAACAGACAGTAAAATATGAAATGAAGTCGCCAATGTTTAATAGGTAGTATGTTTTCTTATTAGACTAGAGCCCTTGGTTCAAATCCCAGCTTAGACATCTCAAACTAAACGCGGTATGAAAAAATACTTCTCTCGACAACTTCTTCTCAGCAGTCTTCTGATAAAAACTCTGAGGATGCATGAAAAAATTTCGATGCAAATTTTTTCAAAAGCCTGTTACTGGGAGTCGACTATTAACTATAGGTTTCGCCACTCATGGATAAGGGTTGTAATGACCAACTAAGTAAGTAACATGGAATAAAGTAAATCTATAGAAACGCAAACCTACGTATATATTAACTGGGAATGGCAGCTGTGCATACTATCACGACGCATGTTGATGGATTTATTTTCAGTCGATGACTGATATTCACTCAAATTTACGTAGTATAGGCTTCAATATAAATACTGGAGGGCAGCGAGTTATCGAGTGATCGCAGTTAGTGCATGACAGATCGATTTTGTTTCGGCCGATGGTGATATCGAGTTTGATGTGGAGAATAAGATAAGAACAGCACGTTATCATCGATTTAGTGTTACAAATAATGAATATTCGATTACAGAAATAAAATATTTTAAGTTTGTGCAACGTGAAATGTAATCCTTGCCATCACTAGCTGTTTTACACGTTGACTGCCGACTACGAGATAACTCGTGGATAACGTTCCCTTCTAGCGAGCCAACTACGAGTTATCCCGTACTCATTAAACCTGCCATTTTTGTGTAGCTACGAATAAAATCGTATTATATCAGTGCTAGTATCGATAAATGGCTTCTGGGAAAAGAACAAAAAGTCAATGTTGGCTTGCGTGGCCATTTTTCTGAATATTGCCGCGGCAGTCAACTTGTTAAAGGCCTTCATAAAACGCTACTTAAGACAAATATTTCATGAGAAAAATTGAATGTAGAGTTGTTACGTAGAAGATTTCAAATCAAATGGAAATGGCAACTGAAATATACAAATGCAATAATAGTTTGAGGACGGACGATAACATTTCACCAAGTGGATAGGAGAACTGAAAGATCGCAAACCTCCTCGACAAGATAGCGTGTCAACAGAACTAAAACTTGCAATTAATGCTGAAGGTAGTCGTATAAAATGTCAAGATATTTAAAATTTTAATACAGTTTTTAATTGCCTCAAGGTGCGGTCAGGCGATGCAAATATTTGCCTGTTAAAACATAACCTTAAAATTTTTTTAAACATTGGTTTATTTTATTGGCCAAATGTTGTTCCGTGTTGGTTTTATTTTATTTTTAGGAAATATTTCTAACCACACCTTTAAAGTTACAAAAAAACATTCACAAAGAATATGTTTTTTTTATGTGTTTCTTTTTTAATTAAGCGTGTGTGTATGTATATATGTACATATTTATCTGATTTCTTTTAAACCATGGTATTTAAATACAATCTATTACATGGATTTCAAAGCAATTGACCGAAAATAGGGCACTGCAATTGTCTTTATTAAGTCATATTGTTAATAATTGGGTTTTTTCCCGTTCAATATAATTTTATTGCAACAGACATTATCAATTTGTGATAAGACTCTCAACACTAGCTGATAAGGATTTATATTTTTATTACAGTTTTTTATTATGAATTTTATATAAATTACATGGCTTCATGGCTTTTCTTCGAAAGAATTGAATAATTTTGTATATTTCTTTTACAATGAATTGAATCATAAATGTATACTTACTTTTCGAATTTAATAAAAAAATAAATGAAATGATTTTAAATCACTTCTTCAAGGATGGATCTGAAAAAATAAAAAACAAAAGAAATAAAATGAGAATTATAAAGAAATCATACAAAAACAGTATTTTAATACAAAAAAACAAAATAATTTAATAAATTTGTAATAATTTGTTCTACGTAACAATGATGTCATTATGTTACGAGAAGTTATTAGGACTCTGTCAAGCCACACAGATTAGGTACAATGTAATGTTAAATTATAATTATTTCTTAGTTGATCTTGTTTTAATAAAAACAAAACTGAAATAAATAAAATTTATTAAAAAAACAAATGCTGACACAAGGTTATTATGCCCTTTCTAGGAGACAAGAGACAAGACATGTTCTTTTTAAAGCTTTGCCCAAGACTGTTAGCATTTCTTGGAAGTTCTATCGCCAAACTTAAGTTGTTGTATTGTTTATCTCTCACAAAATTCTTTATGAAATATTAAGTGTCTTCTTCTTCCGGTCTGTTAATGTCTTAATCAAGAAAAGAAAAGCCAAAATCAAAATAAAATTGCAAACTTGCAAAAATATTTGTTAACATGTCTGGTTTAGTTTTATTAACGCTTAGTAATGGCTATAAAAATAAAGAAATTATAATGTGCCGGTATTTATGTATGGAAATACATGCGTGCTATAGAAGTGAAAACAATATACATACATATGTATGTATGTACGTCTACCATATATCCATCAATAAAAGACCAACGACTCACCAAACGACCACCGACCAACTCTGTAATGTTTTAAGCTTTTTATGGCCTTAAACGCTTTAGTTGGTGTGTATATATACGTGTGAGTATGGTATCGGATTATCGATAACGTTTGCAACATTGGTTAATTAGGTTCTCGATTATAACGAACGAACTAAGAATTCTTAAAACTTGTTCAGCTACGATCCGAAGATCATTACTTTTAATTATTCATTACAACCCTTTAGTCAGGACTGAAACCTAGCTTCTCATACTACCATATTCTGTATGTTAGTTTTACCAATGAGCGCCGTAACCTGCAGTTCAATGCCGACTTAGGTTAGGTTAGAGGACGTGTACTTGTCAATTAAGACAAGTACAGTACCCGGAGGTCGAATTGACCCATTGTACAATGTCCTAGTTTCTCACACCACTTACGTTGTGTGTGTTAATTTCATACATGAGTGGACCAACAGTTTAAAGTCGACTCCGAACGACAGATTTTTGAGAAACTTTTTCATGGCAATTTTTATTTACTCGCAGAGTTTTTGCCTGAAATCTGCTGAGAGAGGAAGCCACCGAAGAAATACTATGTTGTCTTGATGGCTGGCCTGGAGCTCGAACCCTGGCTTTACGTCTAATAAGCCTAGACCACGGCGACTTCCTAAGATCATTACTTTTAATTATTTCATATAGAATCAGATTACTGACATACTTAATTTGTCATTACAATCCTTTAGTTAGGATTACAACCCAGCTTCTCACACTACCCATATTGTGTGTGTTAATTTTATCCCTGAGCGGTATAACCTACGGTTCAATTTGAGAAAGTTTTCATGGCAATTTTATTTACTCCCAAGAGTTTTTTGACTGCAAACTGCTGAGAGAAAGTCGCCGAAGAAGTATTTTTTAATATATCTTGGTTGTCAGAGCGGAGGTTTAAACCAATGGCTTTACGTCTAATGAGTCAACACATGAGTCACTAGACCACGGCGACTGCCGCTTTTTATATTTACAAATAAAATAAATAAATTATTATCCGACATATTGTGTGGGCGTAGGGTATTATAAAGTCGTTAGTAACTCAATTACAAACTTTCTCGTTTTAATTTTTTTTCTTTCTTTTGCTGTTCAATGACAATTTGAATATGAACAAGCTTGACTTTCATGCCATTTCGACCACTTTCTAAACAAGTCGCAAGTGTCTAAATCATTTCCTGACCGTTTTTAACTGAATTGATGTATTAAATGCCAAACAACAGTAACAACAACAACATTTGCAACATTTGCGTATAGTGGAGTGGGTCAGTTATGAATCACAAAGTGCCGGATTTAAATAAAAATTTTTTTTCTTTTATAGTTTGTATGTGTTGTTGTTATTATTTTCGGCATTATTAAAATGTAACAAAATCCCTACAACAAATATTGTTTCTTTTATCATGGTTTTTCAAATTTATTGTGTTTCTTTTCGGGAGGTTATTTGTTCCTGTTTTTGTTTGTTTGTGGTGTAAACAAATTAGTGAAAGTGATTTCAAAAGGACAGGAAAGAACACTTCAATTTTCATACACTTAATATACCTGGAGTGTTTATTTAGAACAAAAATTATAGGATATTTAAGTTACCAGAGTAACAAAAAAATAATTTCTACAAAAAAAAATATTTTTATGGACATATAACCACCTGATGTTACTTTGCATAATTTAACGCATGCTACTCTACCCAAACAATTTGTTACAAAGTTTAGAAATTAATGAAAAACAAAATATTTCTTCATTTTTGCGCTACCACAATATAATTTTCACATTAAAAATATTTTATGAACTGACAAACCAAAAAACCCAAAACAAAAATATATTTGCAATTGTGAATAACTCGTATTGAACATACATTTTTCAAGTGAAGACAGAAAATTGTCTTCGGTGGTCGATGTTTTGTGGTTAATCTTTGTTTTTTCATATACAATTACACTCACTATTTGGGTAAATAGTAGTGTGCTATCATAAGCAATTATTTTTTTCCCCACATTTAATAGATTTAACCCAGACCTCGGTGAGATATTTACAGCTTAAACTACCACCATAAAAATTTGATTTATTGTTCACATAGTCTATTTAGGTTTCAAAGCTTTAGTTTAACTAACCCTTTTTATATTTTCTATTTGCAGTGCTTTGCGGTGGATTAATAGATTTGAGTATAATTTTATTAAACAATGGCAAGAGGACAAACTGTTCCCGAAAAGCTTAAAAGATCACAATGATGAACCATTATTGGAATTCTCTAAAAGGTAAATAATGTTGAAAATTATTGAATCATCAGTAGATGACAGTTTTATGTCACCTAAGTCTTTATTATGAAGTAGCCGTTGTCTAGTTGGTAGTGTGTTGGCTTATTAGACGTAAAGCCAGGGTTCGAGCCCCATGCTAGACATCAAGTCAAAATACAAAAAGTATTTCTTCGGCGACTTCCTCTCAGCAGATTTCTGGCAAAAAAACTCTGAGAGGAAATAAAATTGCCATGAAAAAAAGTTTCTCAAAAATCTGTCGTTTGGAGTCGACTTTAAACTGTAGGTCTCACTACTCAACTATAAAATTAACACACACAACATAAGTGGTGTGAGAAACTAGGACGTTGTACAATGGGTCAATTCGACCTCCGGGTAGTGTACTTGTCTTAATTGACAAGTACACGTCCTCTAACCTAACCTAACCTAAGTCTTTATTATTCTGAAGTCGCCATTGTCTAGCAGGTAGTGTGTTGCCTTATAATACGTGAGGCCACGGTTCAAACCCCAGGCCAGACATCTCTAACAAAACGAAATATGAAAAAATATTTACCGATGGCTTTTTCTCAGCAGATTTCTCGCTTTATATACGGTGAGAGTAAATAAAATTGCCATGAAAGTTTTCCACAAAATTTGTCGTTCAGAGTCGACTTCAAACTGTAGGTCCCGACACTTATGTATGTATAAAATTAACATACACAACATAAGTGGTGTGATAAGCTTGGTATTAATCCTGACTAAAGGGTTGTAATGACCAATTATGTGTGCATGATCTCCGACAATCGTTATTACGGTTAATAATAATCTATCGGGTCCGCCATCTAAAATTTTTTTTTCAACTAGTGCTTATTTCGTGAATGGTAACACTTAGCTCATATCTGATTAGTTTTATCCTTCCGCTGAACGAATATGGTTGTGTATACACTTGAACAACGCTGGGAAATATTGCGACATTACTTTGAAAATCATGGTAATGTTGCAGAATGTGTGCGAAAATTGCGTACGGATTTTGGAAGAAGAGAAGCACCGTCAGCTCCGTATGTTCGTTATCTTGTGAAAAAAGTGAAAGAAATTGGCATCCTCATCGATAAACCAAAGCGTGAAAAGCCAAAAACAGTGCGTACACCTGAGAATATTGCTGCTGTGGCAGAAAGTGTGCGTGAAGCGCCATCAACATCAATTCACCGGCGTTCTCAACAATTGAACATTTCTGAGACATCATTGAGACGAATTTTGCATAAAGACCTTGGTATGACGCCATACAAAGTCCAATTGGTTCAGGAGTTGAAGCCAACTGACCATCCAATGCGTTTTCGCTTCGCTAAGTGGGCCTGCGATCGACTTACAGAAGATGCCGATCTTTGCAGATGAAGCTCATTTTGATCTTGGCGGGTATGTAAACAAGCAAAATTGTCGCATTTGGTTCACAGAAAACCCGCACGCATACATTGAAAAGCCGACGCACCCAAAACGAGTCACTGTTTGGTGCGGATTTTGGTCCAGAGGCATAATTGGGCCATTTTTCTTCGCAAATGAGCAAGGAGTCAATGGCGATCGTTATCGAGCCATGTTGAACGAATTTTTGTTCACAAAAATTGAAGAGGAGGATATTGGCAACATTTGGTTTCAATAGGACGGCGCTACGTGACACACAGCCGAAGCTACACTCGATGTTTTGCGCCCTGTTTTTGAAGATTGCATTATCAGCCGCAGGGCTGATGTCGTTTGGCCACCTCGGAGCTGCGATTTGACACCGTTGGACTATTATTTGTGGGGTGCCGTCAAAGATATGTGTTAAGCCAGAGACAATTGACGCTTTAAAGGACAATATTCGTGAAGCCATTGGTGAAATACAGCTGAACACAATTGGTAATGTGCTTAAAAATTGGACCGAGGCAGCCATTTGAATGAAATTATTTTCCATTATTAACCGGAAGGATTGTACTTTCAAATAAAAAAAGAAATTTGAGAAAATATTCAGTAGTTTTTTTTTAAAGCATTTTCAAAAAAAGTTATTTGGCGGACCCTTTATTAGCCTAGTAATTTGGCTTATTAGACGTGAGGCCGTGGTTAAAACACTAGCTCAGAGCAAAACGAAATATTTAAACAATATTCTTCCTCTCAGCAGTTTTCTGGCGAAAACTCTGGGAGTAAATAAATGTGCCATGAAAAGTTTCTCAAAAATTGTGACGTTTGGAAACGACTTTAAACCGTTGAGCCCGTCCACTATTTAATAAAATTAGCACACACAACGTAGGGGTGGTGTAAAAAGCAAGTGTTTGTTGTTCGGTAATTTCCCGTACTTTTTTGTACAAATTTTTTTGTAAAAAAAATGATCAAAACTGTTCAAACAGAAGTCAACAATGCACCTGCAATCAAATGTAAGCTTTCACCAGCATCGAATATATGGATTTTAAATAGAGAAATAAAAATCTCCATCGTTTTTTATTTCATAATTTTATTTTTTATGGTTTTTGTTTAATAAAAGAAATCTTTAATGCTTCAACAAAATTAATATAAAAACAAAAATGCCCAGTTGGATATTACTAGACACTGTGGGAAGCATGAGAATTTCTTTGGGTTTTATAAAACAGATTAAAGAAAATTTTATAAAAATGAGGTTATCTACTCCCTATCCTACCTTCATTTAAAGTTGTCATAAATTTTATTAAAATCTTGATGTTAAAAAACTGAAATGCATTGGTTGGCCTAATGAATAGCCGCCACCATACAAAATTTATGTAAATTTTTTCATTCTTGGGAATACAACATGTAAAACAGTTACCAAAACAAGAATGTGGTAACATTTCTAAACATTTTACTCCAAGTATGGTGGTATATAAAGGCCAACGCAACATTTAAATGTGAAAGTTCTGTACTGTCATTTAGACCTACAACATGCGTGTTAAAGTTCGTGCTGTTGTAATATTTTGTGTTATTATGACACTTAAATTGGTGGCTGCTAGACCTCAAATTCCTTTAGGAACTATGGACGACTATCAGCAATATGGCATAGATTTGGCCAAAATAGAAGATGACTTAATCGAACAGACATCGGCAGATAATGATAAGGTATACTTGCAACAATTGTTTAGCAGATGGAAAGCTAGCACAGAGTATGCGTCAACATCCACAACCACAGAGAGAATGACAACCGCGGAGACTAGTACTGCACCCACACCGGAGATAAGAGTGAGTACAACAGAGACGCCCACTACTACGGAAGCTACAAAAGCGGCAACGGCTTTAAACAATGATTTGCCTGACAAAAATCAAAACTTTGGTCCATTATTTACACCCAATGCTATTAAGGCATTGCAAATGGCTTTCGGAAATGGTGCTGCTGCTTACCAATCACCACCAACCTTTAGTTATTATCCCTTATCGCCAACTTTTAATATAATTCCGCCTTCACTGCCCGGCTTACACATGCTGTTCCCTGTACAACCTTTACTGCAAATGCAAAGTCCATTCTTGGGTTTGCAAGGATTACCACAGGCTTTTTCCGCTTATAAGCCATATACCCAGTATCCCGGGCAATTTATGCCTCCAGTTTATAATACGTATCGTCACTTTAAGAAATAATACAAATAAATATGAACATGAGTAATAAATGTATTTAAAATTGTTGAAATTGTGAAAAAGTACTTTGTATTTGGTATCCAAACTCAATGGGATTTCTGATAAAAAATTAATGAATTCTTGATGTCATATTTATTTATTTTAAAATGATGTTTTTAAACGTGATTTATTTTACTTGTTATTTGATACACCGGAAAATGCCAGTCTTGCAATGCATTCATTAATTCTCTTGTATTTTGTTTTTGGGGGTTTTTTAATGGTTAAATGTGTTCAAATTTTATCTTATCTTTCGATACTTTTTTTAATTTTCAGGCATATACTGTTGGTAGGAGTATATATCAGGGGATTTGTTGAAATAAAAAAAATCTATTGTCGATCGTATCTGTTATAAATTTGTTTCAAATTCCGTTTACAGTTCTTTAGTGAAATACGGACCGAAAGGCTAAATTACTCATAAACTTATTTATTTACTGAATTGATCATTGCAACCCTTTAGTCAGGTTTCACGACCTAGCTCCTCACGCCACTTATGTTGTGTGTGCTAATTTTATCCATGAGTGGCGTGGCCTACAGTTTCAAGTTGGCTTCGAACGTCATGACAATGAGAGCTGCTGAGAGTAAGTTGGCGAAGAAATATTTTTTCTTATTTCGCTAAGTTCGAGATGTTCGAACTAGGGTTTCTCTAATGCACTCTAGTCTAATAAGCTAACAACTACCTGCAAAACTACGGCGACTTACTCATAAACAGTGTAACCAAAAGAAAAGTTTTTAAATAAAAATTTTAAACGATTTCAAAACACAATATGTGCGTCGAGAATTGTTTTCCGATATGTAAATACCTTTTGACAGGGTCTTAAGCTCTTTCTCCTTGAATTTTGCAAATTGTAGTTGATGGTTGATAAATAGTTGACCATAAATGACTATGAGGCATATCATACAATCCTCCTAGTCAGGGTAACAAGATTCTATTAATGCCGCATGGGCTATATAAAACACAGCAAATCTGGCTAAAGTTAGATACAGGGCGCACAGAAGTCGGAGACGCATAATCAGCAACATTGTCCAAAACATTGCTGGACATTGCGTTGTAGTCACTCGTGCAAATGCTTTTTTTTTATTTTCTCAGTAATTGTACAGACGATTACGATTACTAGTCGCCGTAGTCTAGTAGTTAGTGTGTTGGCTTATTAGACGTGAGATCTGGGTTCAAACCCCAGGTCTGACATCTCTAACTAAACGAAATACAAAAAAATATTTCTTCGGCAACTGCCTCTCAGCAGATTTCAAGCAACCACTCTGAGAGTAAATAAAATTGCCATGACAAGTTTCTCAAAAGTCTGTCGTTCGGAATCGACTGTAAATTGTAGGTTCCGCCACTCATGTATAAAATTAACACACACAACATAAATGGTTTGAGAAACTAGGTCGTAATCCTGACTAAAGGGTTGTAATGACCAATTATGTATGTATGTATGTACAGACGATTGCTGATCCTTACCTAATAAGTATATGAAGTCGTTGTAGTCAAATAGGTGGTGTTTTGGCCTATCAAACACGAGACTTACTTAATTTTCCATTAACAATCCCATTAACGGATTTCGGCCTGTCCAGGCGCCTTTGCTTCTTGCGTGCCTTAGCCAGTTGGTCACACTAATCGATGAGAGAGAGAGAGAGAGTTGGTCACACCTCCGCTCAGACTTCTCGAACAAAACGAAATATGGAAAAATATTTCTTTCGGCGACTGACTTCCTCTCAGCAGTCTTCTGGCATAAACCCTGATAGAAAATAAAATTGCAACTACAAGTTTCTCAAAAATCTGTAGTTCGGGCTCAACTTTAAACTGTAGGTCCTGATTGAAGGATTATAATGACTAATTAATATGGCAATAAAACAATAACTGATAAAAAACTTAGACATTTGAAAGAATGTAGTGTAAAACGATTGAACTTTGTATCTCCAGTCTTGGCTTCAAAACGATTTTCCAGTCGGATTTTATCATGATTTAAAAATAGGAACAGGATATCAGAGAAGTGAATTATTTAAAATGGTTCAAACAAAGTATACAATTTTTAAATACCAGAATCTTCTTTAACTGACGGTAACCTTTTCCCACTCTAGTAATGAAATCAAACGAAAAAATTGTTTTTAATAATTCTGTCATTTAAATTGTTACCACACAGAGAAAAGACCATCAGTTTTTAAGCCGGTTTTCGGAAGAAAGTTTTAAAAGAAGATGTACCAGCATTTTAGTTTTTTTTTTTCAATTTCAAAAATTAAAAAAAGAACTGGATTTTGGTTGTCTCCTATTAATACAACGTACCCCTACATAAATGTAAAATAACCGAAAAATAAATAGAAAAACTAAACTTTTTTTGAAGACTAGTTTGCAGACTAGTTGTAGCGCATGAAATTAAAGAAACGCCGAATTAATTAAGAAACAAAGAAGGAATGAAATTTATGTGAAATGATATATAATGGAAAGGAAAGCGAAGAAAATTGTGTGTGTGTAGGCTGTTTGCATGGCTTATGAATCTCAAGCGTAAAAGACTACCAAACCGCTAGAGATTCAAGACTTTGCAACGATAGGTTTCCAAAATTCGTTTGTTTAGCTGTTAGTAGAATAGGAGGAACATAACACATTTTAACTAACTTTATATATTATGTCGGTTCTCCTTAAGTGAATGTTATTTTTGCTATGCAGCTTTGAAAATATTTCCATTGTTCTTGTCACAGCAATCTCATCTCTACGAACGAGAGTCTTTTAAATCGAAAAGGATAGCCAACCGTGTTGATAATAACTGCTGATACACATGTTACACCACACATCACAGCAATTAAGGGAATGTTAATGAATAAATTCGCACGTACGTGTGTCCATTTATAGTATAATTGCTATACCAGTTTATAAATGAAATTAAAAGTTATTATTGCTCATTGTATGAACTTGATAATATTAATGTGATTTTCATAAAGCGTGAACCACCCGGAGGTTTAGTTTTACACAATAACTATTTTCCAGCTCGGAAGAATACGCTTTTCAACATTTTTATTGCTCCCCTTTTGGAAACCTTTCAACAGGATACTCGTTCTTTGTTTGAAGTGTGCCAAGATGTTCGTAAACGTTCAAGATTTTGAGACCTTTAGGAGGTTATACTACCCTACCCCTTTTAATATTTCATTGCTGGATATCCTGTCTATACAAGACGGATGAGAATTACAAAAAACAGAAATATCCCCGGAAGAATATTACCGTACATAATAAAATCCAAGTCGTGAATAGTTAAACAAGGTGGCAGAACGAAATGATGTCAATATTATATGGGTACCGGAATACAGATAACTGTAGAGCTGATGAACTGGCCACATGTGATACAAAAGTCGAATTCTCGGATAAGTTCTCTACTTTGGGAATCCCTTTAAAGACCTGGGAAGTTATAATTAACAATGTAAAGGGTCCGCCAGTACAATGGGTCAATCCGACCTCCGGGTACTGTACTTGTCTTAATTGACAAGTACACGTCCTCTAACCTAACCTAAAGGGTCCGCCAAATACCTTTTTTTTTAAAAATGCTTTAAAAAAACTGATTATTTTCTCAAATTTCTTTTTTTATTTGAAAGTACAATCCTTCCGGTTCATAATGGAAAATAATTTCATTCAAATGGCTGACTCGGCTGGCCACGCAGTAGCCTACACCAGAAGATACCGATTTTGGCAAAAAAATCATCTTTTCAGATGAAGCTCATTATGATCTTGGCGGGTATGTACACAAGCAAAATTGTCGCATTTGGGGCACAGAAAACGCGCACGCATACATTGAAAAGCTGACGCAACCAAAACGAGTCACTGTTTGGTGCGGATTTTGTTCCAGAGGCATAATTGGGCCATTTTTCTTCGAAAATGAGCAAGAAGTGGCCGTTGCACGAATTTTTGTTCACAAAAATTTAAGAGGAGCATATTGGCAACATTTGGTTTCAACAGGACGGCGCTACGTGCTACACAGCCGAAGCTACACTCGATGTTTTGCGCCCTGTTTTTGAAGATCGCATTATCAGCCGCAGAGTTGATGTCGTTTGGCCACCTCGGAGCTGCGATTTGACAACGTTGGACTATTATTTGCGGTGTTACGCCGACAAGCCAGAGACAATTGACGCTTTAAAGGACAATATTCGTGAAGCCATTGGTGAAATACAGCTGCACACACAATCGATAATGTGCTTAAAAATTGGACCGATCGTGTAGGCTAATGCATGGCCAGCCGAGGCAACCATTTGAATGAAATTATTTTCCATTATTAACCGGAAGGATTGTATTTTGAAATAAAAAAAAGAAATTTGAGAAAATATTCAGTAGTTTTTTTTTAAAGCATTTTCAAAAAAAAAGTTATTTGGTCAGTTATTCGGTCAACGTCGGATTGTCGTCTTCAAATAGGAATGAAATGGCGGAGAAAATGTAACCAAAGCGGAATAGAAGGAGCATAAAAAGTCTGTTTAACCACTAAAGGGATCATTACTGGCCATTGCATTATGAACACTCATACGAGACGTGTTGGACTTGAACACTTGGCTAACGATTTCAGCAGAAGCTGTAGAGATGATTGAAAGGATAAAACTGTTCCTCACTTATTGGATTTATGCCTAGCACTCTGTCGTAGGAGGAAGTCATTTTGGTGCCTGCTAAGTAGACGACCTAAATGGACTGCCAGGCATGGAAATTGATAGTAAAAGTCGCTTCATCTCAAGCTTCGAATTGTGCTGAAGCTAGCGAATAGTAGAAAACTGTACCAATCTATTGGAAGTGAGAGAGGAAATATTTGCGACATTAATTCTCATTAGTTTTGTCCTGGTGGAGTTTATTTTATCCTTCATGTGGGTCCATCCACGTAGTCGCCGTAGTCTAGTTGGTAATGTGTTGGCTTATTAGACGTAAAGCCAGGGTTCGAGCCCATGGCCAGACATCAAAACAAAATGCAAAATATATTTCTTCGGCGACTTCCTTTCAGCGGATTTCTGGCAAACACTCTGAGAGTAAATAAAAATTGCCATGAAAAGTTTCTCAAAAATCTGTCGTTCCGAGTCGACTTTAAACTGTAGGTCCCGCCACTCATGTATAAAATTAACACACACAACACATGTGGTGTGAGAAACTAGGTCGTAATCCTGACTGAAGGGTTGTAATGACCAATTAAGTATGTGTGCGTCCGTCCACGAGGGTCCATTGAACATTGATTTTGTGGCGTATCACGCTTCGATTATAATTAGCTCTGCACAGCACTCTTTTTTCTCTTATTATTTCCAGGATACCCTTTGATATTTAGATAGATAATCTGAAGGATTTGTATGCATTTACCATTTATCTCAAGGAATTTTTACTATTTACTAAAAAGTATAACCCTTAAAAACACCACCCTATATATGACAATGTGTGTATGTATTTTAAAAAGGCAAAATTGCAAAATCCTTATCAATAACATAATGATGACTACAACAAACACCATCAACTCTCACTTGAGCTATTGAAACAGCCGGTTTTCTTTCTTTCTTCATCTCAATCTTCATCATCATCGTCACGATCACACATGATCGTGGTTTTCATTATTTCATACATTCTTTTTTAGGTTTTTGTCCATCGAGTGGTACGAGAGTGCTTTGCAGTATTATCGAATAAGTTCACCACTATATGTGGTACGACAAAAAGAAAAACATCACATCAATTCAACGACCGACAAACCAATACAATCGTTTAATGAATAAACAAGATGACGACATTTCTGAAGATTGTTATTATGATCCATGATCAATTCAAAAGCGATTTCAAAGACCTAAAAAATAAACATTCAAGTGATTCATACATTAAACAGATTTATACAATATACATACGTACATATGTATGTACGTATGTATATACGTCGACAGATGTATTTGTAGTTATTTGTTAAAGAAAAGATAAACAAAAAACAATTATTTTATGAAAAAAGTGGCAAATATACCCAGTCATATAATAAATAAACTGGATTTTTTATTCACGGGATGTACAAGAAAGTACATGAAAAAATTTCAATTGAATTGATAATAAAAAATATGTAAAAAAAATAACCATAAATTTATATTTTTAAAATCACAAAATTTATTTGAAAAAGATTTTCAAAACACGTATTCGAACAGTGGTTCGCTTATTCATCGATTGTACATGACTGTATAAGCAAGGCTGTAACGTATTTAGAACAGTTATGACAATGATGTAACTGTGATTAGCAATCCAGAAATCGTGAAATTTTAAATATTTTTCGGATAAAGAATAGTTATTTAATCATACATACATACGTATATAAGTGATCATTACAACGTTTTAATCAGGATTACGGTTTAATTTCTCACACCAACCATGTTGTGTGTGTAAATTTTACCCGTGAACGGCCAGATTTACTTTTTAACGACGATTATGAACGACAGATTAGTCTTTTAAAGGGAATTAAATACTCTCAAGAGGGCGCACAGAATTCGGAAAGCGCATGCTCAGCGACATTGTTCGAAACATTGCTGGAGACATTGCGTTGTGAGTACTCATGCCAACGCATTTTGTTTGACTTTTCTAGTAGTTGCACAGACGATTATTGTTCCTTATCTAATAGGTATATGAAATTGCCATTGTCTAGTAGGCAGTGTGTTGGTGGTTAAAACCTCAGGCTCAGATATTTCAAGCATAACGAATAATGAACATTTTTTTTTCTCAGCAGTCTTCTGACAAAAACTCTCGAGAGTAAATAAATTGCAATGAAAAGTTCCTCAAAAATCTGTAGTTCGGACTTGACTTTAAACTGTAGGTTCCGCCAGACACGCAATATGGGTTATGTGAGAAACTAGGTCATAATCCTGACTAAAGTTGTCATAGGAGATGAAAGTTTCTGGTCTCCTACATTACCAATTTGTGAAGACCGTACAATGGGAAACTAAACCGATTAATTAGGAGATCTGAATTTCTTCAGGACTGTGGGAAGAGAATCAGTGTTGTGTTGTAATGGACCATGCATACATAATTGGTCATTACAACCCTTCAGTCAGGATTACGACCTAGTTTCTCACACCACTTATGTTGTGTGTGTTAATTTTATACATGAGTGACGGGATCTACAGTTTAAAGTCGACTCCGAACGACAGATTTTTAAGAAACTTTTTATGGCAATTTTATTTACTCAGTGTTTTTGCCAGAGATCTGCTGAGAGGAAGTCGACGAAGAAATATTTTTTCATATTTTGTTTTGATGTCTGGCCTGTGGTTTGAACCCTGGCTTTACGTCTAACAAGCCAACACACTACCTAGTAGACTACGGCGACTTCATGGACCGTACTTAACCTAAGTTGTCTATACTCTTAGGATTACCCTCCTTTCTATTTTCATTGGTGGACTACTGTAAATTCTGCTCAACAACATCTTGAAAATATATGAAGCAATGATACTCCGTACCTAACATTGACTTCTTCTAGGTGTAATGTTTTCGATTTTAAAACTGTCATTGTACCTGATGAGTTTCAAGAACCGTGTTTTTTTGAGAATAATTGCTCGTTCTTTTAGGTTAGGAGGAATAATTGCATATTTTCCTACTTTTAAATTATTAGGGATTAAATTGAGTAAAAAAGGTAAATTACTCTACAAAGTCTACTTATAAAATTCATACAATTTTTAAAACCATTCCATTCCATTTAACTTTCATACGCTTTTAGAATTTCATAACATTATTGTCGCTTAATAGTTGTGTGTCCTAGTTGGCAATGCATTTAATGAGTAATTAAAAGTGCAACACAGCCACTGTTTGTAAATGCGTGAGAGTGTCTAAATGAGAGACGAGATTAATTAAGACTGGAAATGGTAAATAAACAAAACGTATTCTATATATGGTCAATACCAGTTCAATACAACAGCTAACGTTAATGAGGTGATTTAATAAAACAAAAACAATAACAACAGAAAAGTTTTGTAAAAACAAATTGCCTTGTATGTGGGTTTGTAATATAAATGTTAACAGACAGACATAGACACAGCCATACTATGCACATAACAAGCACAAAATATTGCAAATTTTTGTTTATAAAATTGGAATTTTTTTTTTGTATTGAATATTGTATTTGCATTTGTTTATGTGTGCGTTTATTTTGGGAGAATGTGTTTATTTTCACATGAAATATCAACAAGAGAAGTAAAGAAAGACAACAACAAACCAAGTTCAAACTGAGTTTAAATTGTGGAAGAAAGAAATAGAAGAAGAAGAAGACATATCAACCAGCAAACGGTTAAATTTAAAACCGGCAAAGCAGCTTTTATTCGTGTGGTTGTTTTGTAAGTGTTTTTTTTTATTTTTTTGCTTTGTTTTCTTAATTTTTCTTTTTTGATCAAATTTTGAATTTGTTGTTGCTGCTGTTGACGTCTATCTACTGTAACTGTTTACTGTCTTGCTTTAAATAATTGGTGGTGTTCTTTGGTGTTTTTCTTTTTCTGTCTGGCATAACCTTTCCTCATTTCGTTTTAATTGGGTTTTTTTCATTTTGAATCTTAATAAATAGGTGTGCGTATATTAAAATCAGACAGAGATGTTAAAGAATTATTTGATCATTTCAATTTATTATACAATAAGATACTGTGTACTGTGGATATAAAACACTTGTTATAATCGTTCTCTAAGATTAATTAAAACAGAATGCCTAAGAATGAAAAATTTAATTACCAAAGGAACTGTGAACTAACTGCTGGCTGTAAATTTTTCAAGCGGATGTTTTCATACATGCTTACAACTGCCTGTTTTGTGTATTTTAATAGTCGCATTCACGATTTATAGGTACTATCTTGATATGTTTGTTTATAACAATGGATTTCGAGCCAAATTGTTACCAAATGTTTTCTGTATAAAACAATTTCTTATTATTTCAAATCAACTGATGATGCTTTATTGACGCATTAAAATATAAAATGTTTTATAATTTAAAGTTTGTTTTTATTTTTTGAAGAAAAAGTTAGTACACTCATTACGCCATACGGTATCTGATAAAACTGTGGCATCGTTTCCTACATTCTAGCAAAATATATTATAACTTAAAAATGATTACTCATAGCTTAACTATTCTTTTTGTTTACAGATACAACCAACCTATAGTTTTAAAAGTTAAGAACTACAAGTTTTTATTCGATTTTTGCTCAAACCTGATGAGATTTACGTTCAACAATTGAAGGTAAGTTACTATTTGTAAGCATTTTGATTTGGATATTAAGAATATTTTCATATCTTAACATTGGCCTGCATTTCTTTCTTAATAATTCTGTTTCCATTCAAACATTTAAAAATTTTTAAACACAAGCATTTTTGTTTTTTGCCGAGTCAGGTACAACACAATATTGTAAGTGGAAAGAAAATATAAAAAACTGAAGTTAAAGCCGGTAATTTTTAAGAGTTTTATATAAAATATTGTAAAGTGCTTTTGAATTTATCAATTTGCTGAAGTTAAAGCCGGTAATTTTTAAGAGTTTTATATAAAATATTGTAAAGTGCTTTTGAATTTATCAATTTGCTAAGTTTGCCTTGTTTTTAAGTATGACTGATGCTAAGAAGACAGGAGCTATTATGCTATACAAACCTCCTACTTAATTTGTCATTACAACATCAGGATTACGATCTAGCTTGTCACACCACCCATGTTGTGGATGTTATTTTATTTAATTGTGGAGTAATGAGACTTATTGTATAATATCGACGACTCCGAAATAGTTTTTGCCAGAAAACTGCTGAGAACAAGTCTTCGATTTTTTTTCATATTTCGTTTTGTTGAAGATGCCTATGCTGGGGTTAGATCTACAAACCATGGCGACTTTTTATGTGTTCATGGAAAATGTGTCACAGTGAAAACTTTGGTACAATCGAGTTTGTGCTAAGAAATAGTTGTTTAGTGATTCCTACATCGATCTAGCTTATAGTCTCATCAGTCATCGGCTAATGGTAAATAAATTTGATGGTAAAATCCTATCATCTTTTATTTTAATGCAAACGATTTAATGGAATAATTTAATGTTATTGTGACCGAATTTGCTGCTATCTAGTTTTTTTCTTACTGTAACAAACTTGACTAGTTTGATCCTAATGCCCATAGAAAGCTTTTAACAAATATGCACTTAAAGTATGTAATTTGGCGTCATGAATTTACCCTCAGTCCTTAATACTTCTAAAAACTATGAGTGAAACTTGTTTTCATTTGTGTGTGTGTGGGATATAATGAAATCATTCTCTCAAGTTCTGCATAAAATTCTTATCAAGAAAAGAGAAACAAATTTGTTTTATTGTTGTTACCTTTAACCTCGAGTTAGAAATTGTTGTATCCTCTCGCTTTCTCTATTTCAGAGTCCCGGGTTTATTGAAAATGTTGTTTATTTTTGATAATGCCCGTGTCGCCGTTGTTGTAGAAGATTATGATGATGAGCCTTTAAGTTTTGTTATTCGCTTTAATTTTCTTGAATTGAATTTTTTACAAAACAGCAATAACAACAACTTCAGCGAGTTATATTGGTGGATTTTCTTCAAAAAATGTGTGTTTTGCGTTGTTGTTCCCAATTCAACCCGGTTTCTTTAAATAAATGTGTTTTTGTTGTTTGTTTTTTTTAAAGGTGCCTGTTTTAAGTCTTTTTTTTTTATGAATTTCTATTGTTTTCTGTGGCTTTTTTTTAAATAAAATATTCTTCTTCTATACATGTATATGCATACACGTAAAAAACAATTTTGAAGAAAAAGTTTTTTTTTTAACAAAATGTGTTGTTGTTGTTCTTGTATTTTTTAAGTTCGATTTAAAGGTTCGTTGATTGGGTTGGCCGTTTTGTTGTCTGCCTATGGTTAATGTGACCGCATTTATTCATTAAATTATTGTAAATTTCTTTAGTTTTCGATTTTTATTTCCACTTTAACTCACAATAAAATTTATAAAATGGAAAAAAAAAATTTAGTTTCTATATGAATTGCTTATTGATTAATGGCCAATTAAACGTGTTTACAATTTTTAATTATTTTCACTTGAAACGTTTAGAAATTGATATTAGAATGAATGCCTCGTTAAAATTTCAAAATTTTCTTTTGCGCCAAACTATTTACTTTTTTTGTTTTAATTTTTGATTCAACACAACTATTGTTATTTAAATTATTGTGTATTTTTTTTTTCTATTTCGTTAATAATTCTTTTTCTCTGTTTTGCTTTTCACAAACCCGTGTGCGTATGCGCTTGGCTTCGAACTTCAACTGTTCGCAGTTGTTTCAATTACTCCATATTTTGGTGGCAAAACTTTTCAATATCTTTTGTTATTTTTGTTGTCGGTGCTGTTGTTGTTGTTACTATAAATGGTTTTTGTATGCTTTTGTTTTTTGTTCTCCAATGTTTAGTTATCTTTTGCAAAAGTGCCGTATGAATTTGTTAACTGAGTGTGTATTGGAGAGTAAACAAATGAGAGTCAATGTTGATGCAACATTTTTAAGCAAAACATGTCGATAAGGTAGTGGTTTTTATGCATTTGCAAAAACAGGCCGTTGTTTTCAAATCGCAAACTGCAAATTGAGAAAAAGTTGCCTGTTTTTCAAAAGCTTAATAAAAATTATAGCAAGCGAATGAATTTCTGAATTTGTAGCTCTTTTAAATTTGTTTTCAGTGACAATACAGCTTAAACGGGTAGTTTACCAGACGGGAACTCAGAGTTCAAACCTTAACTCATAAATCTTGTAAGAAAAATAAATGTGGAAGCAAATCTTTCGGTAGAAGCTGTGGTAATAACGAACTGCCATCAAAAAACTTGGAAAAAAACCATTGCCAGGAGTCGACTTTAAACTGTAGAACCTTACGCTTATGTATAAAACTGAACGCACAGAATGTGAGATAGGTAGATGGAACAAGAGGAGACCAACTAAAGGTCTCATACCTATTCACATACACCTAAGCCATCTCCTAAGATTGTTTGCTCACCATTAGCATTACCATTTTACTTTCTATAGGAAGTCAATATCTCGTACAAAGTTCCTTAACTTCTTCCAGTCCACTCCTCTGAAACGAGTTATGTCTGGTATAGTGTCATCCCTGAAGTATTGGGACAACGAGCTTATGAAAGCTGGGCAATGACACAAAAAGTGCTCAATCGTTTCGATGTGTTCACCGCATGCCGTGCATTTATCATTTTCCACCACGCCAATACGGTTTATGGGTACATGTAAGGCGGAGTATTCTGTGAGTAGGCTCATTGGCGTGCTGAGGTCGCCCTTATTTAGTCTTAAAATACTCATGGTTCTCTCCTTCTTAGGAACGCCCCAAAGTATTTTTGTAATTCTTCCTGCTGTGCCATTATTTCACAATACGACGCCTCCATTCTATAACGTTCTAAGTGTACTTAAAACGTTTTTAATGTTCTTGCATTTTTAAATTCTACGTTCTCTAACTTAAATACTGTCAAAATTTGGTTAAGATGCGCCGATCCGTTCCGAAGTTATAGGGAAAAATCTTCTTAGAATACACATATGGTCGTATGTCTCGTGAAAACTTTGAGAGCTCATAACTCAAAAGACACTTTTTCGACTTAGAATGTTATAGAATGGAGGCGTCGAATAGTCGATGTGACGTTTCCGCTCACTTTCTGAGCTTGGTCTTTAATGCACTGAAAGACATTAAATTTTAATTTCCAAATACTCCAGGATGACTAGGAATCCATATATATTCCATGCCTGGAGCAATTTTTAATCGCCATTTTGCATTCCAGGAGGGTCTTTGATCCCGTATTCCTGCACGTTATTGCCCTGAATGTGATTTGACTACCGGCAAAGATATTTCCCCATACGTCAAGCTTACCAAATGGTTTCGAGCACATATCATACATTCCCTGATTGTGCGTACCCCCTCTAAAATAAACATGTTATTGTCCGGTAGCTGGAGGATATGTTTGGTTTCTGGTCCTTCTATATAGAAGCCCAATATCGTGTTATCTCCATGTTTAGAGCTCTAAGTTTAGCAAATAGTCCCCGTGGGCATAGATTTATTTAACCAAGAAAGTCGATCTGGTATATTATCCTGTCGGATAACTGCGCGTCAAGCAAGACACCGTCCCAAGTGTCCCAACTATATTCTGGTGATATTCTCGACACAGCGCGACTTTTAATACAAATTCAGATTTGTTTATTGTATATCTACTTATAAAGATATGATACAAATTGAATACAAACAAAAAAGTAGTTGGAACGAGTCTACCTTACAAACAAAAAGTATAACGGTTTTTATATCATTCCAGCTAAAACTTGTAACATTACAATACATATGTACATACAATACGTACAACTTATAGAAAGTTTTATTCTAGTGACAGATTTAGAATTTCAGCACCATTACGAGGACAAGTTGCAAACACCACAGTTTCGAAATCATTTTGAGCAAACTTCTCCAATATATGAGGAGGCAATAAAGCAAAATATATCTCCTTTAAGGTGGCGATATATTTTTGAGAGGACTCTACCGAATCACATAAAGCCACAATACAGCCACCCCAACTGAAATTGAAAATAAGTTTGAATAATGCATCTTAAAACTTCCTAAAGTAAAATACTTACCCAGCCCCTGTAAGTCTAGCACCAATGCCACATTCGTCGGAAATTTTGACAAGCCTATCTAAATCAGGATGAGAGCATTCATACAAACATTTTAAACTTTCATGCGATTGACGCATTAATTGCGATAATTTTGAAATTATTTCGCCGTTGAAATTGGAATTGTTATTGGAATGTAAATCGTTTTGAGTGACCTGCTCGCATAACGTTCGGAACGAACGGACGCGTAATGATTCTGAAAGGAAAGCATTTAGAAAGAAGAAAATATTAACATTCAAGACCCTTACCTTGTATAACATGAAGCGTCCGCTGCTTAAGTTTGAATTCTTGCATGTGTTGGGTATTGCTGGTTAAGAACTCCTGCTGAAATGTTTTATCATCCACACCAAATATGCTGCACAATTCCGAACGTTTGTAAATATCTTTTGTGACATATTCTAAAGCCAAGCTTTCCATTTCTTTTAAATCGCATGCTAAAGCTTCTTGTAAATCAATAAATCTTGTTATTTTGCGCCAATTCTCGAATTTCTTGGAGAATGCCATCAGCCGACAACCCAAACGGCATTCTACTACTCTTTCATTAAAGTCAGAAGTGGAAGCTTTATTTATTTCTGCTAAACTATTGGCCACAACAAAGCAGGCTCCATTGGGCAGTTGGAGTGGCGTTGCTTTCAGTTCCGGGTGAAATTCTATGAATTGAGCACAACCCTCTTGAGCAAGATAAGCTATTGCTTGATCCATTCCTCCACCTTGCGTACCAATGTATCGTTCACATACAGCTGATATGGATGCTAAGCGTTTCCGATTCAACGAAATGTTGTATATTTTAGCGGTTGCTAGGACAGCAGAGCTAACTAAAGCACTGGAGCTAGATACTCCCGAACCGGGTGGTATATTGCCACTTAAAGCTACTGATATGCCATAATACTTGTTTACTGCATCCAGAGTTTCGTATATCCCTTTAATGCCACACAAATAGTATTTGTACCATTCTGGTTCACCCGTTTTTAGCAAATCTATTCTGGGATATTAAAAAGATAGAAAAGAATGAACTATAGATGTCCGATATCGTTGTTATTTAAAGTTCTACTCACTTGATGTCATTGATTTCACATGTATAATCAGGATATTTAATTTGTTCTAGATTTTTAAGTTCTAGCAGGGGAGAGTTTTTATCATATCCAACAGCTAACAGAATACATTGATCTATTGCCATGGGTAGCACCGGATATCCGCAGTAATCCACATGTTCGCCAATGATATTTACTCTGAAATTTTAAAGTAAAAATTTTAAACACTTTATAATGAAAATTAAAAACTCATAGATTTTGAGGAGCGTTGTGTTTTGCGGCTTATTCGCATACACCTGCGAAAAGCACTAAAGGGGTCAAAGCGGTTCAAATCACCTTCACATGAGGTGACCATGCTCGAATGATGTCTGTGTATAAGAGAGACGGGGATGATATGAATACAAAGGAAAGCGTGCGTGCAAACTCGGCCAATCTTTTTTTGTCATGATACTTTAAGACGACGTGAGCTCAGTGAACTTTGGTAAACTTATTGGGTGTGGTGAAATTCAAGTACCGTTACACCAAAAATTCACGACCTTACCGACATGTCGGTATTGTCATGCCAGCACCGTGTTACCAGTGGAATGTGAATATTGATGTATGAATTATAGAGGGTGAGGATCTAGGGTGTATTTGTCGAATAAACAACGTTTTGGTCCATTTTGTAAGTGAAAATTTTTAAATCGGGTATAAAACTCGAAGTCAAATCTGACACCACAATTTTCAATTAAAATATCAAAATTTTAAACATTTTCACTCACCTGCCTGGTACGCGTACAAAAAAATTTGGTTCATAACCGTACTGTTTTACATAAAATTCATGCAGTTCTTGTAGTCTTGCAAATAGACGATGATTTTTTGTAACTTTTGTGGTTGACACACAGTTGGCGTCGAATTCGCTGCCATTTGTACAAGTGTCCGTCATAATGTACACTAAAATAATACAAACAACAACAATATTTATGATAACAAGAGCAAATTCTTATCGATTTGTAAACAAACAAACACCCGGCACTCACTCTCGCGTAGTAATCAAATTTGTTTAGAAGTTTTTTTTTGTTTTTCTCTTTTTCACTTGTTCTTTCTTTTTCTTATCACTTCAAACAAAATAAGTATAAATGTTATGTATTGTTGTTATTGTGTTTACAATTATTCTTAAGAAATTTTTTATTTGCGTAAGAAAAAATTAAAAAAACGTATTTGTTTTAATAAATTTCAGCGCTAAAGATTTTAAAGAAAGTGTGTTTGTTGGTTGTGTTGTGTTATTGAAATTGTCAAATCAGCTGTTTTAAATTTCTCACTGTTTCTCTTTCTCTCACTCTCTATTTTCTTCAATTAATTTATTTTTTTGCCGTTGATTTGTTTTTGTGTTAATTTTTTTTATACGTGGATGGTTGGGATGCTTTTTAATTCATTTACCCCAAAACGAACACGTTTCATTGAGTATTTTTTTTGTAACACTTGATTGTTATTGGGTTTGTTGTAGTTGTTGTATTAAGCAAATTGTTCTATATATTACTCATACATGTGTACGCACACTCTGACTAAAATAAATACTAGAATCAAAACAAAAATGCAATTATTCCGTGTAATTACACTAACAAAACACTTCTATTTGTTTACTTTTTTATTGTTCAAGTATTGTGTTGCAATTGCAGAAAACAATTTATTATTAAACAACAAATATGTGTACACTGATAAATATGTTATATTTCTTCTTTGGTTAGTTTCGACACGATAATTTATATTTTCTTCAATTTCTCTGCTCCTCTGATAAGAATAAATGCAGTTCGCAGCGAGTCGTCTTGTAGTAGACTGAATTCTTAATTGAGAACGTCTGCTATTTTTGTTTGATATGAACTGGATTGCCACCACTTTTTGTGTTCTAGTGAAAGTTCTGGGGAAAGTAAAAAAGAAAAGAAAACGATAATTTTGATTTAAAAATGTAAGTGAAAAGAAAGAAGTCACGGAAAACAGACCCATTAAATGGTATTCTTATTGTTAAAATTGGATTTGGTTCAAGCACGGTAAGTATTTTAAATTCAAGATCAATTAAAAAAAAATACTCAGAAACTAAATAAACACTTACATGGACGGAAGTTTAAAAATCTCTCTCGATAAAAGGTCTCCAGAAAGTTGTAATTAGATGTCTTTAAAAAATTAAACATTTTAAAATCAGTATGATGGCAACTCTGTCAACAACTTCTTATTTTTATTAATTCTAATTCAAATGAAAAATCTACATTTTTATCACCGGATAATACTAAGAGTGTCGTTTACTTGAATTATGAGTGACACTCTAGCATTGGACTTTTATCAAATTGTTGATCTAAGAAAGTGGGTTAAAAGTTTTAATAACAAAATAAATAAACAAAAAGAATAATTATGTAACAATATTAAATGATAAATTTATTCACATATACAAACACATGAACTGCAAAAGTACTGGGTTTTATAACTATTGCTTGCGTAAGTAATATTGTCTTTATAGCCTAGCCTCAGGATCACATTTTGTTAGGATCATATTTGCATAGACTACGTTCCTTCATTTTAGGAGCATATGATGGAACAGAATCTTGTTGTGCTATGATTAATAATAAATAAATAAATAAATAAATAAACAGCAGAAGACGAAACATTCATTTTCGTCCATATTCTTATTAATAAAGTAGCAGGTCCTAGGTTGAAGGGTGTACCATGTTGCCATCGTTGCCTAGAAATAACGCCCTCTGTCTATTGGGTGTTGTTGTCAGACACTTTACTGATCAAATCGTAACCTTCAAGAGGTGACAACGTTTCTCGTTCCTATAGCTTTGTTGTTTATTTTATCTTTTCTTGTAGGACAAGAGTCAGAGAACTTCTTTGAAATTGTTAAAATTCGAAAACTTAATAACAGCTTTTTTTCGTCTTTTTTAGGTTAGAAAATCTCTTCGGATCATCGAATACATGGCCTTTGGTGGTGGAATTCTATTCAAAACCCAACTTTCTCCTAATAATTTATCTAACAGTACAACAGTACAGTGTGAGCCTTACTTCGTTTTGAATCTCAGTCAAAGTATTATTCTACCCACGATCATAAGAAGCCTATGTACAGCAAGGTACCGCTATGGATCCCTGTTCAGGTTAGTCTCCTTCATTACCTTTATTTCCCTCAATTTGAATTTAAATTGCTAGCGTGCACTTTATTAACCACGCCTCCAAATTTTGATAAGCGGGATTTGTCCATTCTAACCTCAAAAATTAGTTACTTTTTAGTGGGGTGTGTTTCTAAAGTAGTGAGTTTTTGGGAAGTATGGTGAATTTATTAGGTTTGTGAGTTTTTGCAAAGTGTGGTGAATTTGTTTGGAGTGCAGAATTAAATTGCCATTACTTAAAAAAAGTGTGGTGAGTTTTTAAGATGCGGTGAGTTTCGAATGTAATGAGTTTCCAATGTGACGAATTTTTGTGCTGATTTTTGCAAAATAAAGTGAATTTTTCCGCGGTGGTGAATAAAATTTAAAATTTACTACAAGTGCAACAACGATTCCAAAATGCTTGGTACTATCAATACTCAGTACTATCACATCTGCACCGCATTAGTAAACTTTAAGGTTTGTGTCTGGAGTAATTACCTTTTATCTTGATTAGCGGAGCTCTTTAAGTTAAATTACACCCAAGACACAATGCGTATAGTCAAGTACACAATTTTACCAGTATTTTATGTATGGTTTCATAAGAAGCTAATATTTGGCATTCCCTGTATTGTATAAGATTGCAAACTTTGCTATAAACTTTTACAATACTATTGTACAATAGATGGCGCCATCTAAAAATTTCTGTTTTGCTTGTTTTTTTTTTCAACTTTCAAACCAAGCTTCTGGAGTATCAGATAAGCCACTATTTGTGAGTCTAACTTGGCTTTGTTCTAATGAAACACAGTTCCTCTGCTATTATTATTATTTATTTATTATTATTATTTATTTCATTAAACTACCCAAATGTTGAAAGTTTGTTCATAACGAAGCGTTCAGTTTCATTGCTATCATCATAACTCTATCAGGGCCTCCTGTTTATGCAGGCTGACCGTGCTTCGATAGGAGTATTTCAACTAGGAGTTGTTGTTTTGAGGGTATCTTCCAAAAGGAAGTCTATGTCAACGAAAGATAAACAGTACAAAAATCAGGACATAGCAATCCTATCTGACAGTTATGCTGCCAGAGAACTTCTTATTCTTTAATAAACTCTTGAATGAATATCAACGAGCGTTGAGAGACATGGTCGCCTTTCGACGACCACTCGGCTCTAATGAGGTTTAATCGAAGATAGTACGGGAATGTCTGAAGAAGATGAATCAGCTAGATGGACAGAACAAGGTTACTCTTTGCTGGGTCCCAGGTCATGTGGGAATTCTCGGCAATAAGCAAGCAGACGAGTTTTCGTGGAGTTGATGGGGCCAGAACTTTTTTGTGGAGTAGAAAGTGATGTTCTGAAAGGTATGCTCAACGAAAGGGAGAATAAAGAGAGGCAAAAACTCTTCTCAAACCAAGTACGTGAGGCAAACAAAACTTTTGTAAGGAAATTACAACAAGAGGAGATCTGAGTTATGTATTAGGTTAGGTTAGGTTAGTGTGGTAGCTTCATACCAAAAGCTCACTTGAGCACGCATAGCGGCCCGTTGTGATGCCACAGATGTACGTAGTTCCTGTACTGACCATGTTCTCCCGAACCCTTTAGGGGGAGGTCGGTCAGCGCAAGATCTGCATATCCAAAGCACGACTACCCCGCGCTAGAAAACCAGCCAGAAAGTTTGATAAACGAGGCTAT
Source organism: Sarcophaga variegata (assembly GCA_932273835.1). Taxonomy (NCBI): domain Eukaryota; kingdom Metazoa; phylum Arthropoda; class Insecta; order Diptera; family Sarcophagidae; genus Sarcophaga; species Sarcophaga variegata. The sequence goes on from OW026362.1 coordinate 69,277,204, forward strand.
ATCTTTGGCATCTATGGACGATAGCTCCGTCAAGCTGACAAGGGTCGGAGAGCCAAATAACCTATATCTGCACCTCGCAAGACATGGGTATTGACAAAGAAAGTGGATAACAGTCTCGTTCTCTTCAGCGGATCTGCACCCACGGCAGAAGTCATTAAATGGGAGGAGCATTCTCTCCGCGTGTCTACCCATAACACAGTGACCTGTAAGCATGCCCACTGTGAATGAGAGGATGCCGCGGCCAAGTCCAAGTAACTGGTTGGTACGCCTTCAATCCATCCGGGGCCAGGTGAGTCTAGCGGTAGAGCAGGACTCCTCGTTGATCCAGGATAGGTTGGCGTCTCGGAAAAATCTCCGCGCGATTACCAGTTTGATCGAGGCAAGTGGCATTCCTAAGTCGATTGAACAGGATTCCGGGAGTAGTGCGCCACCTCTGGCTAGCTCGGCGGCTCTGCAGTTTCCCGGAATGTCACAGTGTCCGGGGACCCAGGCAAATGTGACACTGAACCGCCCAGAAAAATGGTTGAGGCAACGGCAACATTCCCTGACGATCCGCAATGTTCGACACAGACTTTATGGCAGCAGAAAAGATCGAGATGCGAGTGAAAGGAACACCGTATGCGAATATCAATTGTGCGGCCCGGTAGATGGCCATTACTTCCGCTTGGAACACGCTGCAATAGTCGGGCAGCCGGAGTGAAATGTTCAAATCCAATTTCCCGGAGTAGACTCCGCTACCCACCCCGCCATCAAGTTTGGAGCCGTCGGTATATACATCCAGAAGTTCCGGAGGTACGGTCGTGTCTGGGATCCAATCACTTCTGCTCGGGATCAAGAAGTTGAAACCCCTGTCAAAACAGTATTCTACAGGAAGATAATCGATTTTCATTGGGGCCACCGAGTCGATCTCCAGAATAGAGGAGTGACCAGAGGGAACGACGTGCCAACGAGACAGGGCATTGAGTCTTGTCGCAGTGAACTTAGCCACCTGCTTGGTGAGGAGCCCAGTAGGAAGCCAGTTAAGCATTGCGAACAAGCCCTTTGTGGGGGTGGTGCACAGAGCACCAGTGATACGAATAGCTGCGGACCTTCTGACTCCGTCCAGGAGTGTGACATTGTGCCGCTTGTCCAGAGCAGTCCATCAGAAGGCAACACCGTATAGGAGGTTGGGTTCGATGACCGCAGAGTAGATCCAACGCATGACCCTTGGGCTGAGACCCCATCTATGTAGATCCGACTGCCGTAGCGCAGCAGTAAGCGGCACACGCCGCCTTTCGCGCCCTGGCAGCCAGATTAGTCCTCCAGTTGTGTTTGGGGTCGAGGATCAGGCCCAGATACTTAAACATGGGACTTAGCGTGAGTCTGGTCCCGTTAATACTAGGAAGGATGAGGTTCTGGACCTTGTATCTCCTAGTGAAAAGGATTGTATCTGTCTGTTATGCATTAGATTATCAAAAAATATACTGATGGTGCTAATCGGTCTTTAGACAGAGTACTGTAGACTTAGGGCACATTTAGTACATTCAGAATATTGGGATTGTCCAATTGGAGAGCCCAACATGTATATTCTGTGACGGAACACATTCTTGGAACCTGTGGTGCAAGTGTGCATCCCAGAAAGAACCACCTGCTTGTATATGAAGTGCAAGGTCTGGACGTCTAATTCAAGTGCTAGGCGTCATTGTTGCCTGCGAAATTATGGGTGAATTGGTGCTACAGAGTAAAAGACCTAAAGTCTTTTAATTTTCTCAAAAAATAAATAAAATAAGGAATTATTTGACTTCGAAATTATGGGTGATTTGGTGCTATAGAGTCAAAGTCTTTTGATATTCTTAAAAACAAAATAAAATAATTAACACCAATAATAACAACAATAAGGATATGTATTTGATTGCTAAACGTATTGCTACTTCAAAGTGCCTACCGACCATTTATTTCTCTGGCCATAATCTACTGATTAATTGTCAGGACAATAACAACAACAATAACAACAACAAGAAACAGCAACAGCTCCATAACACAGATGATGTTGTGTTCGAAAACACGATAAACATCGATGAAAACATGTGTCAAATTTAAAGTAAAATTGTACAGGCGACTAACATAATCGTAATGCATTAATAACAACAAGGATATATTACACACATACATACATATACATACACATATCATATATACACTATTTTACAATATACATGTAGGTATGTATGTATGTGAGCATACATATGTACATACACATGTATGTATATTTAAATGTCAATGTATTAGCTGAGTTAAGTGTTAAACAGTTAATGTTGTTTTAATGTGTTAGTGTGTGTGTGTATGCTAGTGTGATAAAAACATAATGAGCAACAACATGTTTAACACAAATGCATTACCCGTTATATGTTATGCATTTGTTTTAAGCCATGTCTACACAATAAACCAACAGTCATTACACAGTTTCACACGTACTATAGTATATGCATCGAGCAACAGCATGTTTGCCAATGTATGTGTATGTATACGTTTGAAGACAGCAGGAGTCTGTTTAACAAACACTAAAACCACAATTATGTGGTCAAACAATTTGACAATATTAAATTCGTTTGGTAGTGAAATCATGCATGCATACATGCATACATATGTATGTACACCCACAAACAAACAATTTATCTCCTCAGTCTTAAACTCTACGAAATGACCAACTACATATATGTATGTATGTACATAGATGTACATATGTATGTATGTGTATGTTTGATGGCGTCTTTATAATTGATTTTAACTTGTACAAACTACATTGACACCTAAAGCGTTTGACAACTATAGTTTAACATACGAAACGCTTTGTTATAATATTCCCAACCAGTATTCTCTGTGAAAGTTTTGTGCGGGCGTATGAGCGTGTTATTCTGCTTGTATACATATGTATATGAGTTGTTTTTGTGCAAGTGTTAATGCATTCGTTGATAGGTGTGTGAGCCCATAAAATACATACAATTTAACAGTACAGTTAGTAATAATAGGTACACAGAATATGCATATTTTTACCGCTAAAGAAGTTTGAATGAAGCCTTGCATAAGCCTCTAATAATTTTCTGATAACATGTTGAGTTCTTACAGACTAAAATCATCTCTACCGTTTACATCATGTTTTGTGGAATATGGTAGAGTTTTATCTGTTTTCATAGCGTTTCTATACCATGACGTCTGCCGGACTACTGCAGCGTGTTTCAGGCGGAGGTGACGGTAATTTACCGGGCCGCTTAATTGATCCTCGTCAACGGTGCTCCTTTCACTCGCGTCTCGGTATTTTCTGATAGTCAGGCCGCGATAAGATATCTATCGTGTTTCGTGAATAACTCTAGGATCGTTAGGGAATGTCGCCGCTGTCTCGACCTTCTTTCTGAGCGCTTCACTAGTGTCTCACTGGTGTGGGTCCCCGGGCACAGTAACATTCCGGGAAACTGTAGGGCCGACGAGCTCGCCAGAGCTGGTGCGCTCCTTCCGGAATCCTCTTCAATTGAACTGGGTATGCCCCTTGCCAAGTTGGTCAAGTTGCACATTGCGCCGAAATTAATTCTCTCGGGACGCCAACCTATCCTGGGTCAATGAGGAGTCCTGCTCCACCGGTAGACTCACCTGGCCCTTGGATAGAAGCAGAATCTACACTCAGCCACAAAAGTATACATACGATTAATAAATTTCACAAATTTCTGAACCAATGCAAAAGACCGTCTTAAAATCGAAGAAAGATGTCAGACAATTATAAAGATTTTCAACGAAAACGGATTGGTTAAAAAATTTCTGAAATTTGTTAACCGTATGTATACTTTTGTGGCTGAGTGTAGATTCTGCGGTCATGGCAATGAATTCTGTATTTAGGCATTAAGTGTACTTTTAATTTTAAACTCCACTGTTACGTAATTGTCGTTGCCTTGTTATTATGCTATTGCAGGTGTATGTGTATTTGCCGTAGTTTGTACATACATATGTATCTATTCAAGCACTCACATACACACATACACATTATGCACTAGTATGTATGTATGTATGAATGTACATACGTGTTATAAGTGGTGTTGTGTTATCCTTGTTTTCATTATGTTTAAATCAATGTCCTGCTGTTTTACATGTTTTTCCGATAATGCAACAATGTTTTGCTTGTTGAATTTAAAACCTCAAAATTATCACAAAACTACCATGTTGGCCATGACCATAATATCGATGTTACTATGGAGGAGAGGTTGATATGTTGTAAGAGGCAAGGGACTTAATCGTACATACAAGTTACATACATACAGTCTGTGGTGTACTTCAATAGCATTACATACGAAACTTATCAGTTTTTGGGCAGGCATAGTATAATTTAGTCAATAGTTTAATCAACTTTACTTTTCAATTCAACACTATTTTAGGATTTAATTGAAATTCATTAGGGCATTACAACTAATCTTCAGACATTTATTATATACAACAAACAACAACAAAAAAACATTGGAAGTGCTTACCACATGCGAGTATTTATTGTAAATCGAGGAAGAAGTGATTAAAACTGAATAAAAACAAAAGAGAGTAGGTTTTGGGTGTTTAATTAAAATCGTTAAAGATACTGCATACGTAGCTATTTCTAATTGAATCACTGTATAGAATTGAATTGAGTAGAATTTCTTTCCATTTTTGTAAAACGTTTTTAGAAAAAAAAACTCTATGCACAAAAAAGAAGTTCCAGAAGAGTCCAAGCTACCAATTTAAATATGCCCGAAACGATTAAGGAAGTCCACAAAAATATATTGAATGTTCAGCACTTAAATGTACGTGATAGGTTAGGTTAGATAGGCATTATAATGGGAGATTTTTTAAGAGCTAGAGGAAAATTTTTCAAAACAAAAAAAAACATAAAATTCAGAAAAATGCATGAAATCTTTATTTGAATTGATAGTACGGTCCATATAATTTAATGTTTGAAGATTATTTCATGCAAATGTTGACCGCGACTGCGCCTCAAATGGTCCATCCGCTTAGTCCAATTTTGGCATACTGTTTCCAACAATTCGGCCGGTATCTCACGAATAAATGCTTCAATGTTGTCTTCTAATGCGTGAATTGAAGCGGGCTTGTCTGTATAGACATGAGCTGTAACATAGTCCCACAAAAAATAGTCTAAAGGCGTTAAATCGCACGATCTAGGCGGCCAATTGACCGGTCCCGAACGTGAAATAAAATGTTCACCGAACTCGCCTCTCAATAAGTCCATTGTTACGCGTGCTGTGGCACCGTCTTGTTGATACCACACGTCATGCAAGTCAAGCTCTTGCATTTTGTGCAAAAAAAAGTTGAATATCATCTCGCGGTAGCGCTCACCATTCACAGTTACGTTACGATTCGCAGCATCTTTGAAGAAGTACGGTCCAATGATGCCACCAGCCCATAAACCGCACCAAACTGTGACTTTTTCGGGATGCATTGGTAGGTTTTGCAATGCTGCTGGCTGATCTTCACTCCAAAATCGACAATTCTGCTTATTTACGTATCCATTGAGCCAAAAATGAGCTTCGTCGCTGAACACAATTTTTCGATAAAGAAGTGGATCTTCGGCCAACTTTTCAAGAGCCCATTCACCAAAAATTCTGCGTTGCGATAGGTCGTTCCGCTTCAATTCTTGCACCAGCTGTATTTTGAAAGGCTTCACACCTAAATCCTTCCGCAAAATTTTGCACGTTGTTGAGTAACAGAGGACCAATTGCTGCGAAGGGCGACGAATCGATAATTGATGGTCATCATTAACACTGGCCGATACAGCTGCGATATTTTCTTCAGTTCGCACTCTACGTAAGCGTGTTGGTGGTTTAACGTCCAACAATGTAAATTTGGTGCGAAATTTAGTCACAATAGCCCGAATAGCCGCTTCAGTGGGTCGATTAAACTGACCATAAAATGGAAGAAGCGCGCGATGAACTTTCTTAATAGAGCACGCATTTTGATAATAAAATTCAATGATTTGCAAGCGTTGTTCATTTGTAAGACCATTCATGGTTAAATTATAGACCAAACTGAAGATGTTTGACAGTGAAACAAAACATGAAACGTGCGTGAGCTGTTTAAGCCAGTGTTGCCAAAAAGATAATCGCTAAAAAAATCACCCGTTACATCACACGTCGATTGAAAATTTGAAAATGTACAAGCTCACAATAGAACAAACACAACATCGAGTTGTTACCAGAGAACGATTTATTATCCTGGTTTGAGCATGGCTTCCACACTTCACATTATCACGAAGATTGGGAGAATTGTTCTCAAAGAATGGTAAGACAGTTCCATCCATAGACAAAGTGATTGTAACAGTCTCGTCTTCGAAAAGGAAAAATAATAAAAAAATTATGTATTGGAGGATTTTTAACAACTTCCTGAACAAGAAATGTTTGTTAAATTCTGGAGGTAATGTTGGGGAAATAAATCCGTCGGTAACCTAAAAGTGTTCAATACGGCAAACAATTTGCTAACATCTCTATTAACATAGAAGTTTTTGTTTATGAGTGCCTGCATTATCAACTTTCACCAACTTCAACTTTATATGGCCCTGCTGTACTCTCTTTCAACTTTATATGGCATCCATATAAAGTCTCTTCCAAGTCTATTGCTCTGACAAACTTCAGAATGTTGCTTGGTAACAATAATAACAAATCTTTGCCCCATACCTGATATGCTTCTTCGTTCCACTGCAAGTTGGTAATGATTTCCGCATCCGATCCGGAAAGATCTGTATGAGAAGCGCTGGCTCGTTCATGTCCTTCGGCTGCAAGAGATTGCTCCTGTGCGACGGGTATTTGATGAGGGAATTAAAGGAAGTCGGCGTAAAGGACGACCCTGGCTGCTTTGCAAGGACCACATCGAGGAAGCCCTGTCAGCGATTGGTGGGACCAACTAGCGAAGGCGCGCAAGAACCAGAGTCGCCTGGAAGATTGTATTAAGATTGGCTCCAGCTCCAGAAATTTGTTGTATGAGCAGCGCTGGCTCGTTCATGCCCTTCGAATGGAAGAGATTGCTCCTGTGCGACGGGTATTTGATGCGAAAATTAAAGGAAGTCGGCGTAAAGGACTACCCTGGCTGCCTTGCAAGGACCACATCGAGGAAGCCCTGTCATCGATTGGTGAACCAGAGTCGCCTGGACGGTTGTGTTAAGATTGGCCGAAACGACAGACGTTGTTACTTGCCAATAATCCAAGCAAGTACCTGATTTGGTGTGTCTCGTTTTAGGAACGTATTCCGATAATTAATTCTCATTATTACGAGCCAAGGCCTCATTCTGATCAGATGGACTTTGAATTTTGAGGTGGCCTGACAAAAGACGCGTTATTAACTTCAGGATGTCCTTGGATAGTTTGATGCATAACTCAAATCTCTTCTTAATTGTGATTTCTCAACAAAACCCGTTAGGTCTGAGAACTGTTTTTGGCTCTCTTTATTTTTTCTTGCGTTCAGTATACCTTTTCAAATACCTGTGTTTACTCTACAGAAAGATTTTGGTCCCATCAGTGGTTTGAAAGCTCCTGTCCTCGCAAGCAGTTTCAAGCATTCGTGCATGGCCTGAGACCTAACAAGTGAAATCCTTTTTCTGTATATTTAGCTGATTCAGCTTCTCCAGACAGTTCCATATTATGTTCGATTTAACCTTATAGGGCCTTGTGCCCCATTGACGGCCTGACTATCAAGATGAATTGAGTATACCTTTCGATAGCATAGAAATCTACTTGGAATATATCCGAGAGTATTTTCTTGGGTTCATAATATTTTATTCTGGGACCAAAAAAATTATGGAAAGCGAAGAAGGAATATCTCGCCATTAGTACCGCAGATGTCAGATCTCAAACTATACGGCGATGGCAAAGTAGACGGAACGATGAAACAAGTGGAAGATGGACTGCTATACTTATTCCATCTATAGAAGCATGGGCACAGAGAAATTTTGGGGAAATTAACTACTTCCTGACCCAGTTTCTTTCGGGTCATGGTTATTTCCGACAATATCTATCTATCTGGCTGCATTTATTGCGAGGAAATGAGTGACGATGCTGAACACACATTCTTTCATTGCATCAAATGGCAAGACGAAAAGAATGTGTTGATGAAACAGATTGGCGAATTCACACCCAACAACATTGTTGACGCAATGATGGAAAGCGAGACAAAGTGGAGCGCTGTGAGAAGATACGTAGAATATGTACTCCGCAGGAAGAAGATCGACCTTGATACAGTACGACAGAATGATACATGAGAAGACGAGCCAATAGCATGAAGCTGGCTTCGAATATGGCGTACCCAGACGTGGGAGAGTAGACAACGGTCCTTAACAGGACGTCGTTCTGCACCCTTCCCGAAGTAATGCAGATAGCCGTCCCGGGAAGGGAGTATCCCCAGAAGAGGAGGAGGGATTGTTTTAGTGGAAGCCCCACTCGACGCAGCTGACTACGGTCACTGTAAGTGCGAAGGCATTTTGAACCCTAACTCACACGCCAAAAAAAAAAAAGCAAGACCACCGTAGTGACTTAGGACCACAGTAATTTCTTTGGAATAATTCTGTGGATCTTTCAAATCAAACCTTTAGATCATGGTATGAGAGTACTCCACAGACGACATATTTTGGTTTAAATATCTGTTTTGTTGAAACGAAAGGAGAAAAATATGTCTGCAGTTTCTTCTTTTTTTTTGTTTTTTTTTTGCAGTGTTAATAGCGTCTGGGTATTTATCATTCATTATCCAAACATTTCAAAAAAATGTTTATTTTGTTGTTATTGTTGTTGGTTTTTAGTCCTCTTTAACTTTTTTTGGTTTATTTTCATTTGATTTAATTTTAAAAATTGTTTTCTCACTAATTAAAACCACAGCAACAAACAATACAACAGCATTTCGTTTGTTCTCGTTGTCATTTACAATATTCGAGGACTTTATTTATTTTGTAATAAAGCTAATGAATAAATTATTATAATAATAATGCCATCTCTCTCTCTCTCTTCTCTTCTCTTCTCTTGTTGGTGTCGATTTTGTTATAAAAACACATAGAAATACTCACACACACTCGCACGCCAAATACAAAAAAATGGGAATTTTGAAAAAGAATTTTGAACAACCAAAAATAGTCAAACAATAGACAAGTTTTTTAGGTGTATGCATGTATGTATGTGAGATAATTAAAAGGATGAAACTCATACGTATATGAATGATAAACACCCACACTAATATGAATGCATAGAGAGAAGTTCAAAATTAACACAAAAAAATGAAAAAAATTTAAATGAATAGGAGGTGCCTGTAACAAAAGAATTGCCTGTAAAAATTTTGTGTGATTCAAAAAATATTTCAAATACACGCGAGTATGCATGCTAGCGCGTATGTACTAGTATGTATGAGTTCCGGAGTCAAAAATCAATGTTGCCAATCCCACTCATTATATAAACAAGAATACCAGAGACAGTTTTTTATGAAAAAAAAAAAATCAAATTACAGGGATTCCTAAATTAGTTTGAACTGAGTCCGTCAACTGCAATAACAATTTTAACCAAATTAGAATCCTCACTTGTATTGTTGGCCATTTTTTTTTGTTAAAATTAAGGCAATATGTTCAATACAACAAGAGTGTCGTTTAAAATCCGTCCGCGGATATTCAATCTGGGATAGTACGAAACAATACTTTTAATGGCACTCTACATCCAATATTCCGGGAAATTTTAAGCTTCGTATACAGCCTTATGTATGCGATATAATATCGTTTAAATGTCCGTCACGGCTTCTCTAACTGAAGCGTATCCGAAATATCAAATTTTCCACGTCTCTTGCCTATAAATTAGCCTAAAGTTAACCGATGTCAGAGGCTATATTGGCTTGAGATCGATATAGCTTCTGGTTTGTTCGCATTTATATGCGACATAAGAAAATCTTACAAGAAAAAGTTTATCGGGGTCAAATCCCACAATCTCGAACCTCCACTTGAGATGACAACCACTCCAAATCGCTCGTATATAATATCCAATGTGGCACGAACTGTATGGCACGTAGAGCCGTCCTGTTGAAACCACATGTCCTTGGTTTCCAGATCATCCAATTCAAGATGTTGACAATCATCGGCTTAGAGCGCTTGCTGTTGACAATGATAGTCTGGTTAATGTTGTTCTTAAAGAAATATGAACATATGACGGTGTCAGCCCCAAATCCACGCCACACAGTGAATTTTTCGGGATGCATTGGACACTCTTGGATCTCATGTGGATTGGTGTTGTCCCAAATTCGACAATTTTGTTTGCCCATTCATCTAGAAGTGGAGCTCATCGCTGAAGATGATTTTTCGTTAAAAACTAAGGTCTGTTACTAATTGCCTCAGAGTTCATTCAGCGTAAACACGTCGTGGTCTATGATAGCCCATGGTGATTTGGCAAAGCAGACTGAATTAAGGATAACGAATTTGAAAGATGGCTGTTATCAATTGTCGAAAGTCACTGTTGGAAGACACTTTATATGATCTTAAACAGGAGCTGTCAAATTTCCGAATTTACAATTGACGGCTCGCTTAGAGGTTTTCCGGGAGCGATACTATCTTCTCCAGTAGCTTTACAAGATTGGTTTTAAACCTTTTAAGGCAATAAAATCGCGTTGAGTCCATATTTAGTTCTACCAACCATACAATTAATTGGTAAACACTTATATACTCACTTAATTAGTCATTACAACCCTTTAGTAAGGATTACAACCTAGCTTCTCACACCGCCATGTTTTTTGTGTTAATTTTATCCATGAGTGGCGGGACCTACAGTTTAAAGTCGACTTCGAAGGACAGATTTTTGAGAAACTTTTCATTGCAATTTTATTTACTCTCAGAATTTTTGCCGAAAGACTGCTGACAGGAAGTCGTCAGAAGACGACTTGAACCATTGCATACATACATACCAGTGTTGAAAAATTCAGTACTATTGTACTTTTTTCAGTACTTTTTCATTTCAAAAATACCGCAGTACCCCCGCGACGCTTTCAGTACTTTTTTATTATTACTTATTTTATGTCTTACGCTTTTCAACTATTAATGCAAACATGTTCAACGTAATGCTAAAGATAGAATTAGGCTTTAGCCCCGGTTAGCCAAAAGTTCACGGAATACGAAAAGCGATGAAAACGCTCACGGTTTAAACCCTATGTCAGACATCTCCATCAAAACGAAATATGCAAAAATATTTCTCCGGCGACTTTCTTCTGGAAAAAACTCTGAGAGTAAATAACACTGCCATGATAAAGTTCCAAAAAATCTGTCGTTCGGAGTTCATACAGTAAGTCCCGCCACTCATGGGTATAATTTAACACACACAAAATGAGTGGTGTGAGAAGTTCTGTCATAATCCTAATTGAAGGACTATAATGACCAATTATGTATGTATTTTTTTTACAAAAGTACCATCTTATGCAAAAAAGTATTCTTTCAGTTATGATTCAGTACCATATCAAAATTTCAGTTTTGCAACACTGATACATACATACATACATAATTGGTCATTACAACCCTTCAGTCAGGATTACGACCTAGCTTCTTACACCACTTATGCTGTGTGCGTTAATTTTATACATGAGTGGCGGGACCTATAGTTTAAAGTCGACTGCGAAAACCAGATTTTTAAGAAACTTTTCATGACAATTTTATTTACTCTCAGAGCTTTTGCCAGAAATCTGCTGAGAGGAAGTCGCCGAAGAAATATTTTTCATATTTCGTTTTGATGTCTGCCCTGGGGTTTGAACCGTGGCCTTACGTCTAATAAGCCAACGCACTATCTACTAAGGCGACTCCTACCATTGGCTGACGTCTAAAAAGCCAACACACTAGACTATGGCGGCTTTAATCATATTCATGATATTCCGACTTACAAAGAAAAATTTGAGAACCTCTGAAATATTGTCTTTTGAATTCATAAATTTACACAAATTTGCACACTCCTCCTACATGTGCATAGGATAGGAAGGAAAAAAAACGAACGAAACGAAATGAGAGAAACAGAATGTTTAAAAAATCTTTTGTCGGAATGGAAAACTTTTTTAATTTTCATTAGAGAATTACGACTCTGACTATACAATATTATAAAATATTTATTATTTAAACACGCTGATTTTTTTCTTTACTTTGCTTATTTATTTTATTTGTTAAAAAATAAATGAATTTTTGGTTTGTTTTTTTCCATATGCATGCATGCATATCTGTTCTGTATGCATATGCATGACTTTTAAAAGATTTAAAAATTTTCAATTGGAAAGAGTTAAATTGGGTTGATAATGATGGCAGAGGGAGGGAGGTGGAGAAAGGCAGTAACTAAATGAGATTATGAATTATGAGCGTATATGTTTTTGAATCCCAACATCTGCATGTGTGCATATACATACATATGTGTGTATGTGCATGTATGCATTATTCTTACAACGAATCCTGTTTTAGCAGCGAAAGGAAATTTAATGTTGTTTTTTTGTCGTATCCGTTGTTTTCAAATTTCCCGTATGGCTTCTACGTACGTTTCTTTCCTTGTTTGTTTTTTTTTTGTTTCTTTCATATCTGGGGTCGCAACAGAATGAAAAAAGTCACGTGAAGAATAAAAAAAGAAAGAAAAAAATAAAATGCGAGAATCTATTGTTTAATTAGCTTATTATGGTTAAAGGATTTACTTCGACAGCAGAGTGTGTGAGTGGTTTTTAAAAAGGATATGAGAATGCAAGTTAAGATTGTTGTTTTGCCAACTTTTTAATTAAATTTCATTTACTTTTTATTTAGCCTCCTCCCGACATCATGATGATGATAAGCGTGATGTGAAAACGTAAGCAGTCAGGCAGGCAGGCAGGCATTTAATTTAAATCATTTCATCATTTCATCCATCATCCACTCACTACTCCACACTCTATTAATTTGTCCATCTGTCAATTGCCTGTTGAATTTTCAGTTTGATTTTTGGTTTCGAATTGTTTTTCCATTTCGTGAATATATTTCGACAACGGTTTTCTATGGTTAACCGCAATAGTTTTAAATTTTTTTCGAATAGAGATGGGGTAAGTCGTTCTTGGAATTACATTTTCCGATAATCTGTTTTAGTTTCATTAGTGTTGTCAATATTCATTATTGCCGAATAGGAAAATAGTTTTTAAATGTTCATTAAAATATCTACATACATTTTAAAGTGGTTTACATATGCGTAGATAATGTGCAAAGAAATTGTGCAAAGGTTGTCTCAAAAGTCTAGTGGCAACATTTTATAGACAACAATTTGAAATTTTTGTAAAACTTCCAACAAGAAAAAGAGAATTTATTCAATGGTTACCGAATCTAATCTTCAATCTGGATTTGTTTTCTGGTGAATTGCTCTCAACAAAAATTGCCGTGTTAAGCCTCTTGATAAAATCAGGAGCTCAGTTGCAATACATATTACAGGTGTGTTGGGTACTACCCCTACAAGTGTCTTTTGTGTTACGTTTTATTGCCTTCCATCTATATTAGTTGCCAGACAACATGAAGTACTTATCGAATTAGTACCCTGTCCGGTTGGTAAATTATTCCTTCTGGGGAATAATTTGAAGATCTCCACAATCTGGGTGAAATTTCTAGCTTGGAGCGCTGGTCCTCTTCTATGGTTTACTGCCAGGAAATGTGTGGAAGTATATGCAGACGGTTCTAACGTGTGAATAAGGAAGGCACTGGTATGTTTTCAACAAGATTAATCGCAGCTTGAAATCTTCGAAGTCTAGTAGGTAGTGTGTTGGCTTACTAGACTACAAATTCCAGGTCAGACATCATCAATAAAACGAAATATGAACAAATATTTCTTCGGTGACTTCCTCTCAGCTGATTTCTGATAAAAACTCGGAAAGTAAATGCCTTGAAAAAGTTTCTCAAAAATCTGTTGTTCGGAGTCGACTTTAAACTGTAGGTTCCGCCACTCATGTATAAAATTAACAAACACAACATAAGTGGCGTGAGAAACTCGATCGTAATCCTGACTGGGCGGTTGTAATGACCACTTACGTATGTACGCATCTCGCTACTTTCCTGACTACTGCAGCCGTGCTAATGGCTAAACCTACATGGAAAAACTGATCCTGAATAGGAAAACTTATGAATTTGATAGAGTAGGCATATTTACACCGAATACCAACCCATATGCGAATATAGGTACTATGCTGTCAACTAAACGAATATATTTATTTCGTCGCTGACAAATCCTGGGCTAAATAGGAATCTTGCTTCATTGTCCAACCCATCTGACCTAAATTGAATAGCAAGTGTCAACTGCTTTAATAAGATCGTTGTAATATAGACACGGGAAATGATTTCTTATTACTTCCGCTATGGTTGTAAGTCGCCGTAGTCTAGTAGGTAGTGTGTTAGCTTATTAGACATGAGGCCACGGTTCAAACCGCAGGTCAGACATCTCCAACAAAACGAAATATGAAAAAATATTTCTTTGGCGACTTCCTCTCAGCAGATTTCTGGCAAAAAGTCTGAGAGTAAAAAAGTTGCTTCGAAAAGTTTCTCTAAAATCTGCGCACGGAGTCGGTCCCACCACTCATGTATAAAACTAACGCACACAACATCAATGGTGTGAGAAATACGGTCGTAAACCTGACTAGGGGGTAGTAATAACCAATTATGTATGCGTGTAACTCTCTTCCTTGCTGACTAAGCTGATCTTGAATAGGAAAATTGATGAACTTGCTAGAGCAGGCACATTCTCACCGAATATCAATCCATATAGGTACTATGGCTCTTACCTCCGCAGACTGTCGAATAAATATATTCGTCGCTGACAAATCCTGGCCTAAATAGGAATCTTGCTTCATTATTAGACCCATGTGGTCTAAATTGGATACAAAGTGTCAAATACTTTAATGAGATCGTTTTAATATAGACACGCGAAGAGATTTCGCTTATCTGCGTATCACTTCCGCTGCGGTTGTAAATCCGACTTCAGACTTCTCTCATTTCACCAATTTTTTCTTCATAGCAAACGGGTCCGTCGTTACCTGCTTGCTAAACTTTCAGGCTTTCCAGTCCAGCACGGGCTAGTAATATTACACGCATCTTCCAACGCTACCAACGAACGCAGAATGACTCAAACAATCGGAGTATGCACTGTAACATATTGGGGATTCTGAGCACGGTACCGTTCTAAACCTAACACCAACGCAATTTTATATATCCACGATATCCACGAATGAACCCAATAAAAAAGTTACTTTTGTATGACGCAATTTCCTTGTGAAATCCTCGGCATTCATGAACGACGACGCTAGTTAGTGACTTGATCGCAGTCCGTCTGCCTAATTTGCGTTTCTTTCCAAGTGGCCTTGCTCCGTCTGGATAACATTGCAGTGGTTGGGTAGTCAATACGAAAGTTTTGTAATAAATAAGCCACAGTCCACTCTATCCAAATTAGATTATTACTGATCGAGCCATCAGTATAAACCTCAAGACTTCTACTGGGAACCACCAGTAGAGAGGCATTGGGGTTTGTCGACCAAATGTGAACGCTTTAAAGTAAGGTTGGTTCCACCACGGACCTATAGAGCCAGTCTGTGATTGCTGGGCGAAGCCATACAATTTTAGTTCCGGGCATTATAACGTGTAGAGGGGAATGGTGGCCTTTTTACTCTCTTAATTAAGGTTCTTGGATAGCGATCGCTGAATGCGACTAAGAATCAGCAAATAAAACATTATTTCGGTTTTACAAGGATTGGCTCTCATACCACACGATGAGCATCACTCTATTATAAAGTTAGGACCTCGTTCACACCTCAAAGAAAGAGTGTGCAGATCAAAGCCTAACGCCATTAAGGCGAAATCATCCATATAAGTATGGACCTTAAAATCACATTGTTGTAGCTCTTCTAATGAATACTCTGCCACGATGTAGCATTGTAAGGGGGAGAGAATTCTACCTTGTGGTAGGATAAGAATCCTTGCCATACGAATCTTACCTTATGGGAGCTGTAATGACCTTTACGGTTAAAAGTTCCACAACAAATTCCTCAACGGGATGATTAACATAATAAATAATTGGTATTTAAATGTTTTTTTAAAGAACTGCAACAACATTTAGAATCCCGCATTTGACCCAGAAATATGAATAATTTTTAGCAAAAAGAACAAATTTCCTGTGTGTGAATTCTCACAAACAAAAGAATTTAAATTTGCGAATTTAATTTGTTTTCTTTGTTAATCATGATCAGCAATATCATCGTCATCATCATCATTATAAGGATTGTAATTATTGTGTTGAAATCGTTTAATAAACACGATGAAATAAACAGAGAAATTTAATACCACAACACTAAGAAGAACATGAGAAAAATAACAAGTAAATTATGATGATGCTGATGGTGATGGACCACCCACTGGATATACTCTCTTTTAATCAAACCATTCACACAAGACGAGCTGGAATCAAATGATTGCCACCCACATCGCTGTTGCATTTTCATGAGGCACAATACTTCTGCAATGGTCGGTGGAAATAAAAAGTTTCCATCAGATTCGACATTAACAACAGCTGTAACAATAACAACAATAAAAAAATATGATGAAATAACTGCATATGAAAGCAAATAAACAACAGGGAAAATGAGAAAATAAATCCAACTGGCCTACCGACATACAATGGCGAATGGCGAGTATTCGATTCGAGAACAGGATGAAATCATTATGAATTTTAATTGATCATAGGCGAATTGATTTTACCCTATACTGGAGTGAATATTACTTAATTTGGTTATTACTACACTTTAGCCAGGATTGCAACCTAGCTTCTTACACCACCCATGTGGCGTGTGTCCATTTTATCCATGAGCGGCGCGACCTACAATTTAATGTCGTCTCCATACGATAGATTTTTGAGACACTTTCATTGCAATTTCATTTTATGCTCAGAGTTTTTGAAACAAATATTTTTTCTTGTCGGGGATTAAAGCCTAGGTTCTTGTCTAGACTACGGTGACTTCTAAATCGAAAATATTCCTTTAAAATGAATTCAGATTCTGGCTGTAAATCATTGCAAAGTCGCTCTTAATCATCGAAATTCTAAATGAACTGAAAGTTTTTATAAGCAATTGACGCATGTGTTTAGTAGTCGTCGTTGTTTTTGTTGTTGTTGTTGCCGTTAAAATCTGAAATACAAATCACAGCCAATCGAATATTTAAATGGAGATCTAAAGACTGCAAAAAAACAACAACAACAACATCATGAAGTGAATGGCAAGTGCATTTTGACGAAACATGTCATTAAAATGCAAAAATAACAACAACAACAACAACAACAGAAAACAAAACAAAAACAAAAACAAATTTCATTATTATGATTATTGTCGTTGCTGTCGTTTTGTTATTGTTGTTAGTTTACTTAAGCATTTTTTTGTTTGTTTTACTTCCACGATTTGTATTCATTTCATACAGTCTTGGGTGGTCCTTAACTAAATTCATACACTTGCATACCAAAATAATCAATTTTTTTCTACTTCTTCTTCTTCTCTTTTCTCTCGTTTGCCTGTTTTCATTTGTTGCCTATTACTGTTACTGTTGTTGTTGTTGCTGTTGGCTATTGTTGTTGATAGCGGACATGGATATACGATTCTAGGCGATTTATACAACTAGACACAGACTATTTACAACAAAAATTTTTATAATCAGCAAATACTGATCATGATCTGTGTTTCGGTCATGCTATTTGCCCAACAAACATCGTTACTCACCAAAAGCCATTACGAAACAACCTACAATATGGGTGGTGCCATCTGGGTTATGAAGTGTTGTTAAGAAAAAAATTAAAAATTCTGCTGATGTACTGCGTAATTAAATCAGCTGGGAAACATCTTTTAATGAAAATATGTAAAATAGTTGTGCGATGAAATGATTCGAAATAAAAAATGTACGAGGTGTGTTCAAAAATGGCTTCACATTTGCATTCTACTCTAAGTTGACTTTTCTATTTTTCAATTGCCATAATGCCAAGTCTTTTGGCCTGCTTACCAAAAGGTTAGTGGTTTGTGATAATTGCTATGTGCGATGAATGTCCAAGCGATTTAAGGATAAAAGTGACTCGGTTCTTTTCTTATCCATATGGGTCCAGCAGAGTATAGCAATATTGCACGAGTTCTCCTGCTGTCACTGAGATTGAGCCTCCCTGTAATGTTCAATTTAAATGAGGCAATCGTAATACCTATGACCTGAAACATATCAGGGATTGCGAGATCCATACCAGGCCCTGGCCAGCTGAACGCCAATGTAATATTCAACCATATCTCTGTGTCCCAGAACTCATGTAAGAGTTACTTTTCAATGATTCGTTAGCCACTTACACGCTGCTTCGCTGTCTAAGTACATCAAGAGATTTTTAGGATTTTAGTTTTCTAAATAGCCATGATCTCTGTTTGAAAAATACTACAGCCGGTAGCCTATAAGACAGTTAAACATCAGAACTGTTAATATATATACCACAGCCCACCTTGTCATACAACTTTGAGGGAATCTCTTGACCTTTAGAGAGAGTTTTTTGCTGGAATTCTAAAATCAAATGTTCCTTTCAAAAAGTTATAATGACCCTCATGTGTCTATGTCTTCTCAGAATACAAGAATATCCATAATTCAGGTTGGGCCAGAATTCCTCTGTATTGAGTTTTATTTCCATCAATTCTGACCTCAGCTTTAATAGGAGGTCAGAGAGTAGTAAATAATGCCTTGGTTGGTTGGCGATCAGCGTCATTCGTCATGTGCGCAAGGCACTTGCGTCTTGCATGAGTGCCCAATAATGACTCCAATAACTACGCTGAGCATGTTTCTTTGAAGTTTCAGGAGACTTTCAGTGCGCCGTCTGTTCAGCTTTAGTCAGATTTTCTGCATTGTTCTATCCGCATCCATAGTTGTCTACCTGGAGGTGATGGAATCCATAACTGCAGGACTTTAAAGGGATCCCGAAAGTAGAGAACTCTTTGCAGAGTTTGAAGGTAGTGGTTCGTGAATATATTTGAATCTCTGCGCACGTCTTGTACATTGGAAACGTGTTTTCCTTTATTCATAATGTGATCAATCTGGTTGGATGATGATCGATAGAGGGCAACCAAGTGCTTTTGTGGATATCGAGGTGTTGAAACTTGGTGTTACACACTATCATGTTTTGATCAGCCTCATACCATTGTGTGGTCAGTATGGAGGTTGTACTGATCGTACCGAGAACGATTTTGATGTCATGTGCCTGGCACTTATCGAGGGATAGAGGAGTCGCCGTAGTCTAGTAGGTAGTGTGTGTGGCTTATTAGGACGTATGACCCGAGTTCAAACACCAGGTTAGACATCAAAACGAAAATATGAAAAAATATTTCTTCGGCGACTTCCTCTCAGCAGATTTCTGGCAGAAACTCTGAAAATAAATAAAATTGCCATGAAAAGTTTCTCAAAAATCTGACGTTCGGAGTCGACTTCAAACTGTAGGTCCCGCCACTCATGTATAAAATTAACACACACAACATAAGTGCTGTGAGAAGCTAGGCCGTAATCCTGACTGAAGGGTTGTAATGGCCAAATTATGTAAAAAGTTATGTAAGAGGGCCTTAGAGGTTAGCGTAAAAAGCATCTTTAGCCGCATTGTCCGTCTCTCGTCTTTCGAATTTATGATGTGGATTGTGGCTATTTTATCGTTCACGGCAATGAACCAGACGACGAGGTGGCGAATTCTCTTAATAACCACAAACCCATATCCTAATTCCTACTTTTCCGCATGACAGACGTAATAAATACCGCATGTTAGAAGCCTTTTGCATCCTTTTCTTATTCACCACATTTTCTGGATGGCAGTGATGTGAGTCCTACATTTCATAGGGCCATCCGCATACCCTGTGGAGGGTCCAGACGTTCTAAGTGCCAATCCTTAAATCAGAGTCCTTTAAATATTTGCCATGGTTGTCAACTTTTGAGGGGATCTTGATAGAGGCTTGTGTTGTGGTTTTCATTTGATAAGATTCTTACATAGTGGGTTCCAAGCCCTAAGCACAAAAGAAATTTAAAGTCCAGGGGATTGGATTGCGCTGCACGCTTTAGCTAACATCTAGCGGTTGCCGCTATGTCATCCAGGAGGGGCCGCGAGGAGACCGTGAATACAACAATACAAGGATCGTTACAGAGGTTGTTTCTGTTGACCACAATCAGACACTTTACCTTAGGTTAGAGGACGTGTACCTGTCAGTCAAGACAAGTACAGTACCCGGAGGTCGGATTGACCCATTGTACAAGACACTTTACCTTGTTTGCATATATCCCCAAACGATCCCTGTTTCTTATTCTGTTTAGAATATTCAGACGTGCCCAACATGACACTCATCGGCAATAATGCCATAAAACTTCAAGTGCGCCACACTTGTTCGTTGAGGAGCAATAATAGGGAATTTACACACTCAAATTTCTAAGCAGTTGGCTGTTTAAAAAAGTGTTAAATTTTCCTGAACGAACACTTTTTTTTACTGCTAAAACATGTTCATGTCCGTCCAAATACAATATTCTACGGTATAAAGGCCTATAAAGCTATTCAAACACTTGTCTGTCCTTAAGTCTATGCGAGTATAAGACAGTTTTGTATACAAAATACGCTGCTGTGTGCTTAAATTTCAGTTGTTATTGGAATTCCTTAACGTTGCGTTTTTTCAAACTGTAAGGCAAATAGGCTTATTGTGGCTGGTCGTTGTATTGGTGTTTGAAGTGATCGTGGCCGTAGTGGCATAGTAGTGTCAATATGCGCCGTTTGTATAGAACTTACACACTCACTCACTCACATGTATTTAATCTAAAGAGGTGTTTAAGCATAAAATGATATGATAATCATAATTCCAGCCGCGACTTGTAAATTTGTTTAAGGCTCATGACCATAATGAAGTGTGTTTGGCTTTAAGCCCAACACTGAAAAATAATAATAAAACAAAAATACAACAACAACAATAAGAAATTCCTTTTATTGTCATTCTCGGACAAAGGAAAAGCAAAACAAACAGAAAAAAAAAGAAATAAAAACCGCCTGATAATGTACTTTGTACGAGTATATCGGACTTAGTTTCGCCATGACTGATTACCGCACAGACCCACAACGAAGCATTGCTGCACGATCCATGTTTGAATTGAGCTTTTCTATCAGAGTTTCAGTATCAGGCTTATTTCTCTCTATTGTTGCTGTTCATGCATTTGTAAGTAAGTAAACGAATGCATGAATGAATGAATGAATGAATGTATGTATGCATGACGGTGGTAATGTTTGAATGAATTGCCCAGTCAAAGCCATATTTGTACACTGACTGTCTGTTAACTGCTAAAATATGTTGAAAAATTATGAGTTCAAATGTTTTATTTGTTATCTACCATTCATTCATTCATTCATTCATTAGGTTTGTTTGATTCTCTGCTTATTTTTTATTTTTTAAAGGGCTTGTACATGTACATGTGTACTTCGCTTTTTGCCACATTTTTTTTTTGTACGGATTTTATTTGGCTTTCTTCTCATTTGTTCAATTGTTAAGTGGCAATTGTTGTATTTACCTGTGTAGATTGTACTGATAGCCGTGCGTAATATTTTGGCCTTCATAAAAAGGATGACCATTTGTCAGCGTCGACTACAATGGCTATGGTATTGCGGTGGCGTGAAATTTTCTATTCAGACACTCGCTCGCAGTGTGGCATTAATACCAGGTTATATTATTTGTTTTGAATAAAAAAAAAGAAAGGAAAACACAATACTAGCATAGAAACGTGCTTTTCTTTAGGTTAACATTTATCAATGGACAAATGATCATCAACAACAATATCGTTAATAATTTCTAGAAAAATCACCCTATAATTGGTATATTTATGCAGCCGACATGTAGTAAATTTAGAGATTTTTTTCTTCTGCAGAAGACGACGATAAAATATTCAGGTCATGTGGAAATTCGTAGGTTCCATGTGCCGATCTTAAATCTTAACCCTTGAAAAGTTTGCCTTGATCGCGAACTTTTGAGAGGATCTTTTTTGGAGGATTGTGTTGTAGTTTTCATTGGCTAAGGTTTTTAGGGTTTCAAGCTGTACGCACAACCCAAATTTATAGTCCAGAAGATTGGAATACGCTGCACTCGTTAATTAACATTTAGCGGTTGTTAGTATGACATCCAGGAGGGGCCACGAGGAGGCTGCCTGCCAACTTGAATACGACAAGACAAGGATCGTTCCAGTGGTCACCATGTTGACCATACGTAATTGGTCATTACAATCCTTCAGTCAGGATTACGACCTAGTTTCTCACACCACTTATGTTGTGTGTGTTAATTTTATACATGAGTGGCGGGACCTACAGTTTAAAGTCGACTCCGAACGACAGATTTTTGAGAAACTTTTCATGGCAATTTTTATTTACTCTCAGAGTTTTTGCCAGTAATCTGCTGAGAGGAAGTCGCCAAAGAAATACTTTTTGAATTTTATTTTGATGTCCGGCCTGCGGCTCGAACCCTGGCTTTTCGTCTAATAAGCCAACACACTACACACTAGTCCACGGCGACTTTAAATACCATGTTGACCACAATCAGAAACTTTACCTTGTTTCCTTTGTGTCCCATCCCAACCCTGTTTCTTATTCTGTTTAGAATATTGAGCCGTGCCCGGCAAGGGCAATGAGCAAGCAGATGAGCTCGCCAGGAGAGGAGAAGAGGCTGTTGATGGAGCCAGAACAATTGTGTACATTGGGAGTGAATGTTTGAAAAGGTATGCTCTACGAAAGAGAAGATAAATAGAGGCAAAGGCATTATCAAAAGGCTGAAGTGGATATCAATCAAAAATTTTGTTGGGGAATTACAAAAAGATGAGATCTGAGTACTGCATCAGATTCTTAAGAAATAACCTGAGGTTGATAACCGGCCTATTGACAGGGCACTGTAGACTCAGGGTACATTTATTCAGAATGATAGGTTGTCTCGAACCCGACATGTAGATTCTGTGAAGATGAGAACGAATAGGCGGAACACGTTCCTGAAACCTGTGAGGCATTAATGCATCCGAGGAAGAAACACCTGGATGAATATGAAGTCCTAGACAGATAATTTTTATTATTGGCTCCAAGCAGCAGCCTGTAAGTGTATGCCTACTGCTGTAACTCGGTTTTTAGTGGCATGTAAGGGGCCTCAGACACTAATCTCATTTGATTATATATGCAGCTCTGTAAAGCAGGTGGCTTCGTGTTTTCCGAACACTTCCTTTATGCTAGTCTAACCCTGATTTTGTAAGATGATTCTCAGCAAGTCTGTAGATGACTTCTCAGCAAAAACTCTGCTATTAATTTAAATTATTCTCAAAAATATGTCGTCCAGAGTCGACTTTAAACTGTAGGTCCCGGATAAAATAAGGTCTTGGATAAAATTAACACACTCAACATGGGTGGTGCGAGAAGCTAGGTTGTAAACCTGACTGAAGGTTGTAATTACCAATTATGTATGAATGTATGTATGTATCTATGTATAGCTAACTTATCGGGGAATATTATGACATATTTCGTTCAGACTATCTAGTTTGGGTAACTTGACCTGTTTCCATGTTCAAAGTATTGTAGCACCTTTATTATGTCTACCACCATCTGTGGCATTTTCTTTTCAAACTTCTTCATGGACTTTGTTCGTGTATTGTTGTTGTTGTTTTATTTTTCTTGCTTACTATGCGAGCCAGTGGTCTTCCCCGCTCGACATGTGGCCATTTAAAGTGCTATGCTATGCTGATCAGTGCTATGCTATGCTATGCTACTGGACTGTGTGTGTGGCTTCATAATGCTAAATATAGGCAGAAATTATTATTAGATTGTGTTTTTTCCATTAGGCGATAGTGTTGAAATTAGAGTAGAAAATTGATTTGTTTGATGTAAGCGCTCAATTATTTATTTACGACTATCATACACTCACTATACATAGCATGATGATAATAGTAGTAGTAGTGGTTGGTGGTATGGTGGTGGTGGTAATGATAATGATGTTTATATTAAAGCTTTGATTATTATGCAAAATGCATTTTTCAATATGGTGGCAGTGGTGTTTGAATCTATTTTTAAAAAAGAGTTTATTTAAGCATATGATAAGTGACTGGTATTGGTATAACCTATGCATGCCACCACTACCACTTAAAGGTTTCAGTGATCATTTCATAATTAATAAAGAATTCAAATGCAAATGCAAATTAAGGGCGGATATTAAATTGTCATTCTGTGTTGTTCTGTTTGAAGGCATATATGCGGCGGAAGAATGATGTTTCCATCATAGTCTTTTAAAGGAAAATTTTTTTAAGAGCGGCTTTCTTTCAATAATTCCAAGTTGGTTTATTTAAAAATGCTTTTAAGCCATGACTATAATACTTTAATTAAATTTAGGGTGGATATTTAAAAATTAATTATAGTAAATTTTGTATCACTTCTGATATAAAGGGTCCGCCAAATAACTTTTTTTTTTGAAAATGCTTTAAAAAAGAAAACTACTGAATATTTTCTCAAATTTCTTTTTTTATTTGAAAGTACAATCCTTCCGGTTAATAATGGAAAATAATTTCATTCAAATGCCTGCCTCGGTTGGCCATGCAGTAGCCTACACCAGAAGATGCGGATTTTGGCCAAAAAATCATCTTTTCAGATGAAGGGATGTAAACAAGCAAAATTGTCGCATTTGGGGCACAGAAAACCCGCACGCGTACATTGAAAAGCCGACGCACCCAAAACGAGTCACTGTTTGGTGCGAATTTTGGTCCAGAGATATAATTGGTCAATTTTTCTTCGAAAATGAGCAAGGAGTGGCCGTTACAGTCAATGGCGATCGTTATCGGGCCATGTTGAACGAATTTTTGTTCACAAAAATTGAAGAGGATGATATTGACAACATTTGGTTTCAACAGGACGGCCCTACGTGACACACAGCCGAAGCTACACTCGATGTTTTGCTCCCTGTTTTTGAAGATCGCATTATCAGCTGCAGAGCTGATGTCGTTTGGCCACATCGGAGCTGCGATTTGACAACGTTGGACTATTATTTGCGGTGTTACGCCGACAAGCCAGAGACAATTGACGCTTTAAAGAACAATATTCGTGAAGCCATTGGTGAAATACAGCTGCACACAATCGATAATGTGCTTGTTGCCGAAAATATATTTGGCAACAGAATTCTCATATTTTTATATACATATATATTTTTATACATATATATTAGTAAACATAATTCCTTTTGATATTACTAATTAAATAACTTCAGCTGTACATATTAAAATATTTTAGTACGTTATCTAAAGAATGTAGAAAAACCAGTTTTATTTTTGTCTATTATCTTAATTCCTTTTTCCCGTATTAATTATTTATAATATCTCTCATTAGTACTACTTTAGTGAGAGATGATCCCGTTACTTTATTTAGTACAATTGCTTACAAGTAATATTACTTGAATTTAGTAAATCACTTGTGCTTTGACTTTGTATAAGAACAGTTTACTTGTCTTACAATACAATCTATACTTAAAAATAAATCTATACTTAAAATACTTTACATAAAGTTCTTTGCACAAAGTCATTTTCTCTACATACATTATATACTTGGTGCCGAAACCCGGGAATTCATAAAAAAAACTGAACTATTTAAAACTCTATTAAATTAAAACTTTATAAAAGTGAACTATTATTTTTTAAAAAAAATAATTGGAACATAATTTCTACGAACAATGAGTGAATTAGATCTAATAATAAAGGAACAACGCAACCTGCTGAAATTATTAATTAAATTGGAAACTCGTTTCGAGCAAAAAGAAAAAGATGAGAGGACAAGCGGTTTCTTAAATTCTTTGGTGCAACAACTAGATAAAATATTTGGTAAGTTTGAATCTCAACATGATAAAATAGTGCGTCGAATTCACGAGGAATCTCTAGAAGATGATGATGTTCCATACATGAAAGAAGATCTTAACTTTGAATTTTCGGAGAAATATGTGTGCTTTAAAGGAAAATTATTGGATTCGAAGGCAGACAACACGATGATAAATGGACCGTTATCAAGTACTTGTGTCACAACTAACGGTCGCCCTGATATTACAGTTAATTGTGATGCTAAGTTACCTAAGATTTCACTGCCAAAGTTTTCTGGAGAATATATGGAGTGGATTCCATTTCGCGACATTTATTCTTCTGTCGTTCATAACAATGATTCGCTCACCAAGGTTCAAAAATTTTATTATTTAAAGGGTACTCTTTCTGGCGAAGCATTTAATTTAATTAAAAATATTTCTGCTACTGAAGCAAATTACGATTCGGCATGGAACATTCTAGAATCCAGATATCATAACAAGCGAATACTTGTTGGCAGTTTAATATCTAAACTTTTTCATATTTCGAAATCTGATAGTGGATTTCAATCCATTAAAACTTTATTGGATTCTACCAAGGAAATCTTGTCTTCACTTCAAAACCTCAACATAAACACCCAAACCTGGGATCCTATTCTTACACATCTGATAGTACAAAAGCTCGACTTCCAGACACGAAAGGAATGGGAACAATCTTTGAAATCCTCTACTGAACTTTCTTCTCGTGATGAACTATTTACATTCTTAGAGAGAACTTTCCGAACATTGGAATCGATTAATGATGATGCTTCATCGTCATCTAAATATAGAAACTCGAAGATTCATAAACCTTTTAATTCCGCTAAAAGGACATCGTGTAATTCTGGCAACTTTTCTGCACATTATACAAAACCTTGCTTATTTTGTGATAAGGAACATTCACTTTCGAAATGTTTTAAATTCCTATCCTTACCTTTGGATTCTAAGAATGCTTTTTTGTTAAAAAGAAAGGCTTGCCGTAATTGTCTTGCTGTTGGTCATAACCATGAAAATTGTAGCTCACCATTTCGCTGCATTATATGCAAACATCCACATCACACTGTTCTTCATTTAGACAAAAATCAGGCGGAGGCCTCTTCTATTCCTGCTATTTCACTCAATTCTAAAAATGAAAGCACACCAGGTGCTACTGTTCATAGTGCAGTTGCTTACCAAGCAGTATTGTTATACACTATTCGATTACTCGTTCGAACTGACAAAGGTTATTTTCCTTTACGAGCTCTTTTGGATCCAGGCTCACAAGGAAGTTTGATTTCTGAAGCTGCAATTCAACTGATGGGCATTCGAAAAGAAAGATCATATTGTAAAATAATCGGTATTGGTAACAGTAGTGAAAATGTATCGAAATACTCTGCTAATATTGATTTATATACCCGTAAACGAAAACCTGTATTTACATGTACGGCATTAGTTTTAGCTAATCTTTCTTCGTATACACCGGATCCTTCGTCTAAACTTATTTCATTGCCTGATATTGATCCTGAAAATTTGGCTGATCCATTTTTCTTCAACTCTGATCCGATAGATCTAATTTTAGGCTCAGATGTTTGCTCCATAATAAAACTTCCCGCCGAATCCTTTGTTCACAATAACTTATTCTTCCAAAATACTCATTTTGGATGGGTGTTTTCTGGAAAAAATGGTAACATTTCTTGCAACAGGCTGCACATACTTAACGTCAAATTGGAGACATTATTGAAGTCATTTTGGGAGCAGGAAGAAGTTGGTACCAAAAGAAAGATAAGTAACGAAGAACTGAAATGTGAAAATTATTTTGCGAATACAGTTAATAAAGCACAATCTGGTCGCTATATAGTACATTTGCCGTTTAGGTCTCTAGTAGAAAACAACACTGCACCGTCTGTTCCGAATAATATCATTAGTGCCTACAGACGGTTGCGACAATTGGAAATCTCTTTTTCGAAACGACCTACTTTTGCTGAAAGATATAGGAACTTTATGCGAGAGTACGAAATTTTAGGTCACATGGCCAAATTTGGAAAATATCCTGAAGATGTCAGACCTAATTCTTATTTCTTGCCTCATCATGGTGTACTAAAGGAGCGCAGTACAACTACCAAACTAAGAGTGGTTTTTGATGGAAGTTGTCATTTGATTAACTGCAAATCGTTAAACGAAGAACTCTGTCCTGGACCAGCGCTTCAAAACGATTTACCAGGAATTATAACAAAATGGAGGAGGCACAGGATTGCATTCAGCGCGGATATTGAGAAAATGTTCCGGCAGATAGATGTTTGTCCAGAACATAGGAAATTTCAGCAAATACTTTGGCGACATGAGTTAAACGATGAAATATCTATTTATGAGCTGAATACCGTAACATACGGTACCACTTCAGCTCCTTATTTGGCTATACGTGTTTTGCAGCAATTAGCACATGATTTTAAAGACGACTTTCCACAAGCAGCAGATGTTCTTGTTTCTAATTCTTCTCAATTCTTACGAGAAATTCCCGAAGAACATAAATAAAACTCTAAAACTTTACAATTTGATAAAGACAATGTGGTGAAGACTCTAGGCATCCAGTGGGATACTTGTGGTGATTTCTTTTCCTTTAAAGTAAACCTTGACGATACTAATTCATTTACTAAGCGCACCATTCTTTCAGAATCTGCTAGACTATATGATCCTTTAGGATGGCTTACGCCCTCCACAATTGTAGCCAAGTCTGTTTTTAAAAAACTATGGGAACATAGTGTAGATTGGGATACTTCGATACCTATTGAAATAGAAAAGGAATGGTTTAAGTACAGATCGTCATTGGTAGACCTTGTGAACTTGAAAATTCCCAGATGGATAAATTGGTCTCCAGGAGTGAAAACAGAATTGCACGGCTTTTGCGATGCATCAACTCTAGCTTATGCAGCTGTAGTTTATCTTAGAATTATTACTTCGGAAGGTACTTTCGTTAATATTTTACAAGCAAAATCGAAAGTCTCTCCTATTAAAACTGTTACTATACCGAGATTGGAACTATGTGCCTCTAAACTTTTGATTCAACTTACTGAAGATATCAAGAATTCCTTGGATTGTTGTAAAATAGAAAACATTTTTTATTGGAGTGATAGTTCAACTGTTTTAAGCTGGATTCGGAAACCTTCATCAACCTGGACCGTCTATGTTGCAAATAGAGTTGCAGATATACAACGTTTAAGTAACCCCCTGCAGTGGAGATATGTACCTTCTAACTTAAACCCAGCCGATTGTGCATCGAGGGGCATTTTAGGTCAAAATTTAGTAGAAAACGATATCTGGTGGTTTGGTCCAAAGTTCTTATATGAAGCCCCTTCTTCATGGCCTAAGCGATTATTAAATTTACAAACTTCTGAAGAAAAGAGTCCGAAAGTTTCTACTAATATTAGTATTGAAAAAGCCTATCCTGAGTTATTATCCAGATTCTCGAAATTAAGGACACTGCTTCGAAGGACACTGCTTCGAATTACTGCCTACGATTTGTAAATAATTCTAAAACCTCTCTTTTGGGAAGGAACACTGGAGCTATATCTCTCTCTGAAATTAATAATGTTTTACTGCGCTATGTTAAAATTACTCAATTGATAGATTTTCCAATGGAATTGAAATTTCTTTCTAAAAAACAAGAAATTCGTCAAAGTCCTTTATTGAAGTTAATGCCATTTTTGGACGACAACGGCGTTATTCGTGTTGGGGGTCGTTTACAAAATTCTGATTTTAACTATAGCCTTAAACACCCTATAATTTTAGCAAAATCTAATCCTCTTTCAAAACTAATCATCTTGGATGCCCATGAGAATTCTCTTCATGGTGGAATTACATTAACGATGTCTATCGTTAATCGAAAATTTTGGATCGTATCTGGGGCTCAGCTAGCAAAAACCATTATACGTAAATGTTTACAGTGTTTTAAATATGCAGCTAAAAGTTCACAACAAATAATGGGCAACTTGCCCTTGGTGAGACTTAACGTTACTAGACCTTTTAAACACAGCGGTGTTGACTATGCTGGACCATTAAATATTAAATCGTCTACTTTAAGATCCGCTGTTATTACAAAGGGCTATATTTGCTTGTTTGTGTGGATGGTCACGAAGGCTATTCATCTAGAAGCGGTTTCAGATCTTACAACAAATTCTTTCTTGGCAGCTTTTCGGAGATTTGTTTCTCGAAGAGGCGCATGCACTGACATCTATTCAGACTGCGGTACAAATTTTGTAGGCGCATCAAAGGAACTTCAAATTCTTTTTCATAAGAACAAAAAGTCATTGCCAGAGGAGTTACTACATGCTTTGAGCCTAAATTATACCAATTGGCATTTCATACCTCCGGCCTCACCAAATTTCGGTGGATTATGGGAAGCTGGCGTAAAATCCGTGAAGTGTCATCTAAGACGAGTTACCAATGATCGACTACTTACATTTGAGGAGCTAAATACATTACTTTGTCAAATTGAAAGTTGCCTCAATTCGCGGCCCTTATGTCCTTTATCATCTGATCCATCGGATTTTAACGCACTAACACCAGCACATTTTCTCATTGGCGAACCACTACAGTGTGTTCAAGAAGAAAACTTATTAGCTCAAAGAGGAAACCATCTTTCACGTTGGCAAGCTATCGAGAGAATGAAACAGCATTTTTGGAAAAGATGGTACAGAGAGTGCCTTAATCGACTTCAAGCTCGGCCAAAATGGTTAAGAAGCGTTCAGAATCCTAATATTGGAGATTTGGTACTTGTAGCAGATGACAGATGTGGACCAGGTCAATGGCTTCTTGGAAGAATTGTTGATACACATCCAGGAGGTGACGGAAAGATAAGGGTGGTATCAGTCCAAACTAAAAATAAAATACTTAAAAGACCTATTTCTAAAATTTTTCTCCTTCCAGAAAATTCCAGTGAACCTTTTAAAGAAATGTCAGAGGACAGCCCTGAAGCTGCTGTTAACGTAGAAGATGGAGCCTAAGACAACGCTGTGAGTCGGAGCATAGCGGAGTTTCATGACTCGACTAAAGTACTCCCAACGATAGGCCGTCTACTACTTACTATATCTCTTTTGAAAACATTCGCTCTCAAGGGGGAGAATGTTGCCGAAAATATATTTGGCAACAGAATTCTCATATTTTTATATACATATATATTTTTATACATATATATTAGTAAACATAATTCCTTTTGATATTACTAATTAAATAACTTCAGCTGTACATATTAAAATATTTTAGTACGTTATCTAAAGAATGTAGAAAAACCAGTTTTATTTTTGTCTATTATCTTAATTCCTTTTTCCCGTATTAATTATTTATAATATCTCTCATTAGTACTACTTTAGTGAGAGATGATCCCGTTACTTTATTTAGTACAATTGCTTACAAGTAATATTACTTGAATTTAGTAAATCACTTGTGCTTTGACTTTGTATAAGAACAGTTTACATGTCTTACAATACAATCTATACTTAAAAATAAATCTATACTTAAAATACTTTACATAAAGTTCTTTGCACAAAGTCATTTTCTCTACATACATTACTTCAACAGTGCTTAAAAATTGGACCGATCGTGTAGGCTACTGTATGGCCAGCCGAGGCAGCCATTTGAATGAAATTATTTTCCATTATTAACCGGAAGGATTGTACTTTCAAATAAAAAATAAATTGGAAAAAATATTCAGTAGTTTTTTTAAGCATTTTCAAAGAAAAAAAAAAGTTATTTGGCGGACCCTTTATTATTCCATATTGAACATGGTTAAGGCCAAGGTTCGCAAAGAAGTGTAAAAGCCGGGATTGACACCAAGAAAGATTTTCCAAGGATTGTAAAAAACTTATTGGTTAACAGCTTTGATAACCTGGCCAGTAATCAATTAATGATGCCGCAAACTAAAGGTCCCAACGTCTGTAGTGAAAAGGTTGGTCTTCGCATCCCTTAATTGTGTGCCATTCGAATCTTCGAGTCTTTGAGGTGAATAAATTTCAAAAGTTATAAACTTTAAGTCAATGAAACTAAAGATTTAAACTGTAGGATTTACCATTCACATGGACTATTACCGTACTGTAATTAAACTGACTGTAAAGCCCAAGCCAGACATCAAAACAAAATACAAAAAATATTTCTTCGGAGACTTCCTCTCAGCAGATTTCTGGCAAAAACTCTGATAGTAAATAAAAATTGCCATGAAAAGCTTCTCAAAAATCTGTCGTTCGGAGTCGACTTTAAACTGTAGGTCCCACCACTCATGTATAAAATTAACGCACACAACATAAGTGGTGCGAGAAACTAGATCGTAATCCTGACTGAAGGGTTGTAATTACCAATTATGTATGGTCAACATGGTGACCACTGGAACGATCCTTGTCTTGTCGTATTTAAGTAGGCACTAGATTGTAATCCTGACTGAAGGATTGTAATGACCAATTAAGAATGTTTTTTTGCTCTCACTATAAATCTCTTAACTTGAGCGCAATGTTTCTACTAAATTCGGAATGATAAAAACCACGTGTTCACATTTTTATCAGCCATCAGTTTGGAAGACTTTTCTATATTCTTTAACCTGTGCAGTTTACAAGTAATTTTTCAAAATAATTTCAATGAAACACCCATCATATCCACCCTTAAACAGTGTGTAACGGATTAGTTGCATAAAGTATTACAGAACAATAAAGTTGCTCCTGATGATTTGTGAAATGTGAATCTCTTTTTCAAATTTCAATTTAAATAAACCATTAACCAGCCATTTGAAAACAATGCTTTATTCATTTATGGTCTTACAAAGACCATCATGATGTTACACAAATTAACACGCAGTCGTTTATATCGAAAATTCTAAACAACACCTGAGACAAAGTCAAATTCTGTTCTCTTTAGTTTTTTAATAACCATTGTGAGCTACACAGTTGATGGTGATATTGTTAGTTAATGCCGGTATTTGCAACATTGCTGAAAACGAAGAGATACTTGTCGCTTGTTCCGATCACCATTCTGGCAATCCTTCCTTATTCAAGTAGTTTCATATGGACAACCACATATGGTCGTTGAAGTGTACCAGGCAGTGTGTTGGCTTATTAAATCCTTATTAGACCATGGTTCAAAACTTAGCTATGTTTGACATCTGGAACAAGACGAAACATGAAAGAAAAAATCTGAAGTTCGGAAACGACTTACTGGCCTACCCAATTGTTGTTATTTCCTCAAACAATTTAATAATGCAAGATGAATACGATGTCACCGCTGTCTGCGCTTTGGCTATTAGACAACAGTTCATGGTTCAAACCGCAGCTCAGATACCTCAAACAAAACGTAATATGAAACTGTTTTTTCGGCGACTTCTTCTCAGAACGGTCTCTGATTCCGTATTTCTTGATGTTATTGCAACTGTTATAACCTATAGACCTGTATGACCTGTATGACTCCGCTTTATTTTGATCTGTATCAGATGTAGATATAATTACAAGAAGTGCATCTTTCCGCTCTTTGGGGCAACATTTAGGAATCTTTGTCATCGCTATAATAGGTAGTGTGTTAGTTTATTAGCCGCAACACCGTGGTTGAAACCCCAGCTCAGATATATTGAACAAAACGAAGATTGAAAAAATATTTCTTTTTCGACTTCTTTTCAGCGAATTTCTGGCAAAAACTCTGGGCGAAAAAAAATTGCCGTGAAAAGTTTCTCAAAAATCTATCATTCGGAATCGACTTTAAACTGTAGGTCCCGCCACTATGGGTAAAATTAACACACACTACTTATGAAGCTTGGTTGTAATCTCGCCTAAAGGGTTGTAATGACCAATTAAGTAAGTAAAGTTCATGTCATAAATATTCTTCAGTCGTTTGGCTTACCTTTTTGGCCATGTCGGCCAAGTACAACAGCTGATGATATGGGCTGCCTTCCAAAATGTATCAATACAAAGTTTGTATGCAGTTCTACTACTGTATATAAACTATGTAGATATACAAAGTTACCAAACAATGCTTCAACTATAAATGCGATGCCTGATTACTCTTTGACTTTTGACTTTTTGAAATAGAATACATTGTATATATTTTGTACAGCGGCATTATGAAACACGATACTTTGCTCAAACGCAAATCAACTAACATTTTGGAAGGCAGACATGTTTCCCAAGACAACCGTTCTGGTTTCATTGTTGTGAAGTTGTGAATATTCAGGCATTCACAGAGCACTGCTGCATTCCAACAAAGATTTCTAGCTCTTATCACTTGTACACCTCCCATCAGGAGTTCTCTATTCTACAAGTTAATATTGCAGTCATCAATGTTTCTGGTCCCTTGTTTTTGGCATATAATTCTGTCGTTAATTAACACGTTGACTGCCACGCGCGTATACAGTAAAATCTCCTTTAGATCACGCGTACATACGTACATAATTGGTCATTACAACCCTTCAGTCAGGGTTACGACCTAGCTTCTCACACCACTTATGTTGTGTGTTAATTTTATACATGAGTGGTGGGACCTACAGTTTAAAGTCGACTCTGAACGACAGATTTTTTTTTGAGAGGAAGTCGTCGAAGAAATACTTTTTGTATTTTATTTTGATGTCTGGCCTGGGGCTCAAACCCTGGTTTTTCGTCTAATAAGCCAACATACTACTAGACCACGGCTCCTTCATGGATCACGCGTAGTAGTAGTCAAATAAGCGTCATCCCAATACGGGTGATGCGGCGCGATCAGAAACTTTACTGTCACCCGAATATGGGTGACGTGGCAGCCAACGTGTTAAAGGCCAACAATAAAGGAATTCAATGTCTATATTGGATGAGATTGAGACGAATTTTTTCTCTGACATAAGTTAACCTTGTTTGCTGCAAACAAATTTTAACTCAAGATCTGTAAACTGCACACTCATTCTCTGTATTTTTTATTTTTTAACTTAGGTGGTGATGATATATTTCCACTATAAGTCGTCTGGACATGTAGGTAGGTAGATAGGTATACGTGGCTGCCCATCCAAGAAAAATTTTTGGATGGACTCACTTAGGCCGCATTATCAGTATCCGTTATCCCCTAGTCTCGAAACCACTCGGAGCTCCTGATGAAGCGATTCAGGCTGCCAATGTCAATCCTTGACAGTTCCTCCAGATCGTCCATGTAGTTAGCACCCAAGTACTTCCTTCTCCTTTGACAAAGAGCCGGGACAGTCTCCTCTTCCTCCTCATCTCTGCAGCTTCTGCAAAAGTCGTTAGCAAGGTGTCCAAGACCAATGCGCCTCGCATGCGTACCCATAATGCAATGCCCCGTAATGACACCGACAACTACACTGAGCGCGCCTCTTTGGAGTTTAAGTAGACTCATTGTGCGCCCCTCATCCAGCCTTGGCCATATTTTACGAGCCGTTCTACCCGTGTCCGAGGCCGCCCACCTGTCGTTGACGGAATCGACGATCGCATTATCAATTATGAGCTTGCAGGTCCTCATATGTATAACCAGATTCGAGAACTCATCGGAGAGTTCGATGGTCGTGCCCAGCCTGGCAAGTTCATCTGCTCTGCAGTTATCCGGAATACCACTGTGCCCCGGTACCCATACGATATGGACATCATAACGTTCCGCTATCTCGTCGAGATATCTGCGACAGCCGTACACCGTCTTGGAGTTCATCATGTTAGAACTCAGAGCCTTGATAGCCGCCTGGCTATCAGAAAGTATGGTGACGTTCCGCTTGGAGACCCTTCCGTCCCCAATAATACTCGCCGCAGCCCGTATGGTTACCAACTCCGCCTGAAAGACACTACAGTGGTCTGGCAGTCTTATAGACTGAGCTATACCAGCCGATTCCGAAAAATTCCACTCCCAACAGCTCCGTTCAGCTTAGACCCATCGGTGTAGATTTGTACGGAGTCTCTTAGTAAGTGGGTCATACCACCCCCCCCCCCCCCAGGCCCCGTTGTCCGGAACTGATGTCCTGAATCTCCTCGTGAAGTCGTACCGCGGTGTCATGTAGTCACTGCTCCCGACAGTTCCAACTTCCCTCCCTGGGCATGTACACTGCTTCTCAAAATATTTTTGCGCAGTTATACGAAATTGGTCTGAAAAAATGCCCTCCAAGTGTAACGTTAACCCTCTAAAATGAGAATATCATCAAAGTTTTCTTTTTATTATGGTTTATGCCATCCAAGTTATCGGGCTTAACTGCCTTTAATTTCTTTACTTGTTTTCATTTGTGTCGCTTGCAAGGTATAGCCTGTGGGGAAGGAGAGTGAAGAGCAAAGAAAACATTGAACGTCATCGTCGTTAAGATTGAATATTTTCATTCAACCATTATGGCTTGTTTAATGGGATATTTTGACATTTTCTTTAATAGAAAATGGCTTAAATAATGGCCATTAACACGAAGATACCGTTATACGGCTATGAACAAACAGAAAACAACAACAACAACAGAACATTTAGCTAATAACATTATCATAACGGTGGATTTGAATACATGAACATTAAATAAAGAAATAACGGTTAGATAAAGAGTCAGACAGACTAGCGCAAACAGGGAGAGAGAGACAGAGAGAGAGAAAGAGTGGAAAACATTTTATGTTAGAGAACATTCACTTTTAAAAAAAAGGGTAACAACCCCCAGTTTATTGGCAATGATAATAAAAGTTAAATTTCAAACAGACGGATAAACGGACAGACGGTAAGACAAACGTACAGAAATTGTAATTTCGTTTGAAAGTGTAATTCTTTATTAAATTGAATAAGGATATGCGAATAAGGATTGCGTGTTTTTGTACTGTTAATTTTTGTGTTGTAGTTGTTGTTATTGTTTATTTTTATTAAAAATTAAATTCTGCTTAAATTGATAGCAAGGCAGGAAGGGAAGGAAGGAGGAGAAGATTTTTTTTATTTCATGTTGAGCTCATTATTTAAACATTTTTATTCGTTCACACATACATATGAAAACTGTCGAAATATTTATTTTTCCGTTATTCCAATACACTGTCACATGTGATGGACACTGGTCAACTCCATGTTTCTCTTCTAATTGGTTATTTTTGTTACGAATCCTTGTTTTATCGGTCCTTTTTCACTCTTGTTTTTGTTCTTTTTTTTTCTTTTTATATAAATAAGTCCACATGTGAATTTCTAATGTGTAGCTGTCATGTCAGTAATGGACATTTGAAATGTGAGTAGTTTTTTTCGAATATTTTTTCGTTCGAAAACATTAAAATTTTTTCCATTTTTTTTATTTCCTCTCCAAAAATGCAGAGCCAATGTATTGTTCATTAGTGGTTATTATAAATGCATGTAGACACATGTGTTTTTATATCCTTTGCACATTTTAGTCCTGTATGGTATATAAAAATATATTCTTTTCGGCTATTTTATTTAATAATGTGTTTTAAAAAAACGAAAAACTTGGTAAATAACTGCTGATTGTGATACGGCATACTTTGCATGAATAAAACATGCAATGAAATTGATGGCGGCTTTTATCAAAAAGAAATTTGTTGCTTTGTTTCAGGAGTGTGTTACTTTTATTTTTAGCAGCAGCAATTAAGATAAAAATGTTAAAAATTTGAAAGAAAAAAAAAAAATATTTCAATATTTTATAATAAATCAGAAGAGCATGTTTTTCGTTCATTCAAATATTTATTATCGCTTCCGACTATTGACAGGAGTTTTGAGCTCCTACTCGCCCTAGTACTTAATTTTATATTTTTGAAGTTGTAACATTTTATTTTCATTATTTATTTATTGAATCTCCGGTTTAATATTTAATCAACGTAAGCTGTTTGTTGGAAGTTGCCGTAATCTGGTAAGTAATGTATTGGCTTATTAGACGAAAAGCCTGGGTTCGAGCCCCAGGCCAGACATCAAAACGAAAATATGAAAAATTTTTCTTCGGCGACTTCCTTTCAGCAGATTTCTGGCAAAAATTCTAAGAGTAAATAAAATTTCCATGGAAAGTTTCTCAAAAAAAAAAAAAATCTGTCGTTTGAAATCGACTTTAATGTGTAATCATGTATAAAATGAACACACACAACATCAGTGGCGTCAGAAGCTTGGGTGCAATCCTGACTAAAGGATTGTAATGACCAATTATGTATGTATGTATGTAAACTGTTTGTTGATCGCCTGAGAATCATCTGTCAGTTTTGACAAATCCAGCCTACTATTGCTAGTTTCCCTAGTCTCTAGTTTAAAAACTCCCGGAATAATAAAGTCAGTAACAAGATGCTTACAGAGCTATTGCATGCAGCCATAAAGATACTCGAAGATCGTAAAGATTCATTTATTAAAATGATACCTAAATCTGGTAGAGATCATAATAAAGCAGAGACATACAGATGTATAGTTTACTGCCAAGATATAACAGCTTCAATAGTTACCTACTTGGTCATTACAAACCTTTAATCAGAATTACCAACTAGCTTCCCACACCAGCCATATCGTTTTTGTTAATTTTGTTCATGAGCAGCCCCGAACAAGATATTTTTGAGAAATATTTTGTGGTAATTTTATTTACTTCTCTGAGTTTTTGCCAGAAGTTTGCTGAGAGAAAGTCGGCAAAGAACTATTTTTTCATATTTCGTTTGTCCGAGATGTCTGAGACAGGGGTTAAACCAATGGCTCTCGTCTAATTAGCCAACATACTACCTACTACAGCGACAATAAAGATTCTTGAAGATTGCCCTTAGGAGGAGAAGGACTTGTTAAAATGATACCTTCATCTGGTAAAACATACATACATACATAATTGGTCATTATAACCCTTCAGTCAGGATTACGAACTAATTTCTCACACCACTTAAGTTGTGTGTGTTAATTTTTTACATGAGTGGTGGGACCTAGAGTTTAAAGTCGACTCCGAACGACAGATTTTTGAGAAACTTTTCATGGCAATTTTTATTTGCTCTCATAGTTTTTGCCAGAAATTTGCTGAGAGGAAGTCCCCGAAGAAATATTTTTTGTATTTTGTTTTGATGTCTGGCCTGGGACTCGAACCCTGGCTTTACGTCTAATAAGCCAACACACTACCTACGAGACTACGGCGACTGCTGGTAATGATCATAATAAAGCAGTCATTCAGGTCTGTAGTTTATTGCCACGTTATAACAGTTTTAATAACATCTAGGATTACGGCATCAAAGACCATCGTGGCGGAGTGTAAAAAGGCGATTAACAAATACTCCAGGCTTGGAACGATGCATTTTATATGGGTTCCTAGTCATCATGGAATGATTGGAAATAAAGTAGCGAATATTCTGGGTAATAGAGCAACAAGCTTGGATAACACAATGGCAGAAACGTTACATCGAGTTTTGTTTATGAAGAATCCCTCATTAGAAAAACCAAAAGTATTTAAAAATTAAATAAGGACAACCGGAGCCTGCTAATGAGCGTACTCACAGGACACTCCGTATTACATATACACCCGAGAATGCAGCTTCCATTTAACTACTTCTGCTGTGGGTGCGTATCCGCTGAGGAAGAAGAGACTTTCTTTTTCAATGCCAATCTTTTGCGAGGTGCAGATATAGTAGGTTATTTGGCTCCCCAACCTTTGTCAGCTAGACGGAGCTATAGTGATGTCAAGGATGCTTTAGAATGTGCAGCCCATGCGCTGACAAATTTCTTCTCCCCTGATTTGGAGAACTTGGTCGGTACAGAGATTGCGTTCACCTGTGGCATCACAACGGCCGCTGTGCGTGCTCAAGTTAGCTTTTGGCATCAAGGCTACGACTCTAGCCTAACCTAACCTAAGATATACACATGAACTAAATTGTCGTGATGGAATATGAGAAATGCAGGGCATGTTATGAAGACATCGAAACGATGGAGTACTTTTTGTGTTATTTCTCAGCTATTGTAAGCGGGAGATGCAAATACATGGGGATGACACTATACCATCTATAACATCTCCCTGAGGAGTGGTCTGGAAGCAATTTAGGAAGTTTGTAAAAGATAGAGACTTTATATAGAATGTAACTCGGTGGCATTCCTAATGGTTGGTGCACAACAAGCCTATATGATGGCTTAGGTGTATGCTAATAGATATGAAATTCTTGGTTGAGTTTTTTCCTTTCAATCTATCTATTTACCTACCTGCCTAACAGTTATATTAGAAACTAGAGCTGCTTTCCGGACTATCAATTAAGCTTGAGAACAAAACGCGGCTCTATTGAAAGGCATTTTTATTAATTTTTTTAGCATTTGGCAGATTTCGGCGCGATATATTGGATGTATTAAGAGGTTCAAAGTAAATTTTTTACAAAAAAATCTTTTAAATGTTTCGTTCCGA
This sequence comes from Sarcophaga variegata, assembly GCA_932273835.1. Lineage (NCBI taxonomy): Eukaryota > Metazoa > Arthropoda > Insecta > Diptera > Sarcophagidae > Sarcophaga > Sarcophaga variegata. Next base: position 69,317,354 of record OW026362.1, read on the forward strand.
ATAGCCACTTTTACTTTAATTCTCAGAAAGGCAACATTCTCTTGGATTATAAGGCCTGTACGCCTGCAGAAACTGATTCCATTGGACTGATTCCATAGGACTGTGTTTTTGTTTTCCAACATTTAGCAGAAAGCCTACAAAAACCTCCACCACAAAATAATTACCAACATATTGTGGTAGTTCTACAGAGCACTCCAATTATTTGTTCGTTTTTTTTCTTTTTAAAAAATTTCCGCAAAGAAAAAAGCATTGTCACCATGCGTAAGTATGTGTGAGCAGCTTCCGTTTCCGTTTTAAACTTGTTACTTTGTTTTGTTATAATTTTTAATAAAATAATAAAAAAAAGATGAACAAAAAAAATTGTAATGAAACTTGGTTGGCCCAAACAATTTATCAAGATGACACGTGCCGGAATTAACGCCATAATGAATTGTAGGCAAGTGTCAAATTGGAAAAAAAGAAAAGAAAATATTGTGGGGATGCATGTTTAAAAATATATTTTTTTTCATTTCAAAATTTAAGAAAAAAAATTAATTGAACATTGCTGGAGGATGTGGAAGCTATGCAGGAAGTTAATGTGGGCTTTGTTTCAATAATTCATAATAAATCTTTAACTTGTCTTCAGATATTCTTTATCTAATGCTTAATCCACTTTCTTTTGCTTTTCATAGTAAAAAATTATAATTCTAGGAATTGGTAATCCCGTTGAGATAGGTCCTTAGACGTTAGACAAGCCCCTCTATTTGATAAGGAGTATTAAAACAAGATTTGTGGCCTATTGGTGGATCATTATTTGATTTTGAAGGAGTAAACAGCACTGTTACTTAACTAAGAACGACCGTAGTCTAGTAGGTAGTGTGTCGTGTTATTAGACGTATGGCCACGGTTCAAACCGCAGGTCAGACTTCAGAACGAAAATATGAAAATATTTCTTCAGCGTCTTCCTCTCAGCAGATTTCTGACAAAAACTCTGTGAAAGTAAATAAAATTGCCATGAAAGGTTTCTTAAAAATCTGTAGGTACCGCCACTCATGTATAAAATTAACACACACAACATAAGAGGTGTGAGAAACTAGGTCTGTAATCCTGACTGAAGGGTTGTAATGACCAATTATGTTATGTATGTATGTATGTAAACAGCACTGTAGTAGTAGTAGTAGTAGTAGCAGTAGTGTGTTGGCTTTTTAGACGTGAGGCCACGGTTCAAATCTCAGCTCAGACATCTCCATGAAATGAGAAAAATTCTGAAAGGTTTCTCAAAAATTTGTCGCTCGGGAGTTGACTTTAAGCTGTAGATTCCGCTACTCATGTACAAAATTAACACACACAACATAAGTGGTATGAGAAACTAGGTTGTAATCTTGACTAAAGCGTTGTAATATATGTAAACAACAATGTCTTAAAACTATCTGTAGTTATTAGAAATTTCTTTCTAATTTTTGAAATACAATTCGAAATAAAGAAGGAAAGAAAAGTATTTTCAAAATACTGTTAAATTAGCCCACTTGATAATGTTTTTAACGTGTCAACATAACATTGAATTCAATGTATTCGCTTTTATGATTTATGGCATCCATTAATATTTGACATCTAAAGTTCAGTTTCTTTTTTTCCTTGGTTTTGGTTTTAATGAAAAGGTTTTCGTCTAACTACCAAACCTTCAAAGCATAAATAATACAAAAATTAACTTTTTACAAGCAATTGTTTATGGTTTAAATTATTAAATATTACTCAGACATGTTCATTACTTCAGCCATTCATTCAATCATACATTCATTCATTCATTACTTGTATACGGTAGAATACGTTTCATTAGACTTTTATTAGAGCAACAATTAAATCATCAATCTTTTCTTATTTTTTTCTATTTTTTTTCTAAGAGTATTCGCTGTTGTCCACAATTTTTATACGATATACGATATGATTATAAAGGGTCCGCCAAATAACTTTTTTTTTTTGAAAATGCTTTAAAAAAAAATTACTGAATATTTTCTCAAATTTCTTTTTTTATTTGAAAGTACAATCATTCCGGTTAATAATGGAAAATAATTTCATTCAAATGGCTGCCTCGGCTGGCTATGCCGTAGCCTACACGATCGGTCCAATTTTTAAGCACATTATCGATTGTGTGCAGCTGTATTCCACCAATGGCTTCATTGTCCTTTAAAGCGTCAATTGTCTCTGGCTTGTCGGCGTAACACTTATCTTTGACGGCACCCCACAAATAATAGTTCAACGGTGTCAAATCGCAGCTCCGAGGTGGCCAAACGACATCAGCTCTGCGGCTGATAATGCGATCTTCAAAAACAAGGCGCAAAACATTGAGTGTAGCCTCGGCTGTGTGGCACGTAGCGCCGTCCTGTTGAAACCAAATGTTGCCAATATCCTCCTCTTCAATTTTTGTGAACAAAAATTCGTTCAACATGGCTCGATAACGATCACCATTGACTGTAACGGCCACACCTTGCTCATTTTCGAAGAAAAATGGCCCAATTATGCCTCTGGACCAAAATCCGCACCAAACAGTGACTCGTTTTAGGTGCGTCGACTTTTCAATGTATGCGTTTTCTGTGCACCAAATGCGACAATTTTGCTTGTTTACATACCCGCCAAGATCAAAATGAGCTTCATCTGCAAAGATGATTTTTTTTGCCAAAATCGGCATCTTCTAGTGTAGGCCACTGCATGGCCAGCCGAGGCAGCCATTTGAATGAAATTATTTTCCATTATTAACCGGAAGGATTGTACTTTCAAATAAAAAAAGAAATTTGAGAAAATATTAAGTTATAATAAGTTATTTGACTTACCCTTTAGACTGTATTGTGTGTGTTCATTTATTTATTAAGCCATTTAGCCAATTCTAGCGGCCAAAATTCCCCTCTCTCTCCTGTTTAGTGGCTGGTAGTTAATGAGTCTTATCAATAATGGTTACTAAAAACTGAACTAAAATGGCTGACTTTTTTTTAATTTCACCAACCAACCAACCACTTTAGTTAATCATACGATCTAAAAACGAAATTTCTTTGCTTGTTTGCTTGTTTATTTAGTCCCTATCAACTATTGCTTCGACCGGCCATAAGTTTAATTATGAGTGTTGCAATGTTTGTAACGTATTTTGTTTTCTCCCTTTTAGCTAAGTTATGTTAACAAAAATACTCCGCCTTTAATATGCTTTTCATATTGAGCTTTAAAAATACGGAGAAAAAAGTAGCAAAACCAACCAACCCTTTCGTGTTCTTTATTTTACGAGTACATGTCAGTTTATGTGTTTCTTTTGCTGTTGTTGTTGCATGTAAAACAACAAAAACGTAACGTAACATAAAAAAACATTAAAAAAATTGTTTAAATGTTTTAACATGGAAAATATTGTTTTTTAAAGAAATTATGGTTTCCTTTTCATATTGTACTACTACACGTACATGTTGAAACATAAATTTTGTTTGGTTTTTTTCTTAACAAGATCCTGTTACTCAATTGAGTTACGTTGCATGTTGCATGTGTATGAAGCAAGTTATTGCTGTACAGCAAGTGGTAAACAGGTGATAATAGAGGGGTTTGGTTTGTTGTTTTTACTGCTGCTGGTATTTCATAAGGTCACGCAAAGTTTTTTTTTTTAGTTTTCGTGTATCCTTTATAAATAAAATTTTTTTGTTAAGATATCCAGTATGATAGAATCCTTTAAGTTTTTTTAAGTGGAATATTTCCACAGAAATTCAAAACAAAAAATATAGAAAATTCTATGAAGCCTAGAGGAAGCCTGCTGAGAGGAAGTCGCCGAAGAAATACTTTTTCATATTTCGTTTTGATGTCTGGCCTGGGATACGAACCCGGTTTTTACGTCTAATAAGCCAACACACTACCTACTAGACTACGGCGACTTCAGACAATGTAGGACCATAGCAATTCACATGAGATCCAACAGCATCTAATCCATGCCGTAAAAGTCACTATTTAGGGTAGATTTTGTGCTGTCGGCGTCAACGATCCATATTTCTTTGAAGACGAAGCTAGACAAGTCATAATTGTCAACGGCAAGCGTTTCCTTTGGCCTGAATTGAATCATCTGGACAACAAGGACATGTAATTTAAACTGGTTGTCCTATTGGATTTTCTGCACTATCGATTTAAGGGCATGGTCAACTCGCGTCTAGGTGATGTTAGACATCACACGATTTGACCCCGTTAAACCTTTTCTTGTAAGAATTTCTCAGGTATATGAGAATAGTAAACAAGCCACAGCTACTACTACATAACCCAGGATATCGTTGAAATTCAGACTGATTTATGTGCCAGTATTATGGAAAATGATACAATTCGGATGCGTTCCAACCAGGGAAGCCGTTATGGACGTTTGAAGGATGTTATACTCCGCACATAATAGCATCAATGTTTCAAATGAACAAGAAATTTCGATGGTATCTCACACACAGTTTGTTTTATTTATAATTAAAATATTGGTAGCGCTTAATGAAGAGCCGACGTAAAACACCAAACTTATTAAAAAAAAAAAAACTGTTTCCAATAAATTTCAACATTTTTAGGACTACTTTCGTCCAAAAATTCAAAGAATTTTACTCTTCAAAATGTGTGATTTCTTTTAATGAAGACATAAGTGCCTTGGACGGGAAGACTAGAAGAAAACCATTGCCTCAAATGAGGGAAATGATATTTCCTTCAAATCAAAAAGCTTTTTGTAATTAAAGGGCAATTTTAAAATAGTATTTATAATCATAACTTTGTTTCACATGAAGCTTCCTATCGCTGAGCACAGATCGGAGTATCGGTCAATTGACGTTTCATACAAATGAGCAATGCTTGGCAGTCTTTAACAATTGGCAATTCTCACAAGCCGTTGTATCATTGTATTGTTGGACGACCATACAACAATGTATGCCTGTGGTTGATAATTTTCATGTAAAAATTCGATACACTTATACACATTTTTTTTTTCTCGTAAAATGTTTTATACATCCTGATTATCTTGTTTGTTCCAATCGAAGTAGTACTTACTTACTTAATTGGTAATTACAACCCTTTAGCCAGTATTACAAACTAGCTTCTCACGCCACCCTTGTTGTGAGTCTTAATTTTAGCCATGAGTAGCTTAAAGACGATTAGTTTAAAGACGTAGAGTTTAAAGACGAATCCAATCCAATCGATAAATTTCTAAGAAACTTTTCATTGTAATTTTATTTACTCTGAGTTTTTGACAGAAAACTACTGGGAGGATGTCGCAGAAAATTTCCTTTTCGTTTTGTTCGAAATCTCTATGCTAGGGGTTGACCCACGGGCTTGCCTCTTAAACGATTTTTATACGATCGAACTTCGCATGCAACCACGACCAAATGAGAGACAGTGTTTTGCTATTACACGATCCAGCCAAATATTAAAAATTTTAGTTATTCATCACGTCAAGTTTGCAAACACGAATGTTTCTCTATTACACGAGTTTGAGGGTTTGCTATCAGGTCGTGTTTGCGAGCGAAATTAGCTAGTGCAACAGCCAATCTATAAATCAACACGCTATCTACTAGACTATGGCGAATATAGAATAATAACATCGTTCATAATAACAAAATTTCCGCCACGGCCTTTTTGACAGGTTCTCATCTGAAATATCCAGCAGATTATGATCGATGTTGTGGGTTATGTTGGTTTCTCTGGCTGGATCTCATTTGAAATGTCCAAATTTGTATGACTCTGGCGTATATAACAGGTAGAGTTTAAATGATGGTGTGAGTTATGTTGGCTTTAAGGACCGCTGAGACATGAAGCTTATTCGCATTATTCTGTGACTTAAGAAAACCTTACGCAAGCAGTCTAATATAGATTAAATGATGCATATTTTATTTCGGTTAAGTTGGGCTAGGTTGGAGTGGTATTTGCCGTATGGCGACCCATTGTGATGCCACGGGTAAGCGCAATCCCCGTACTAACCAAATGCCACCGAAATCATAGAGGAACTTGGTCAGCACGGGAGCTGCACGCTAAAAGAACGACTCCCCTAAGCTGGCTACCATCTTGAAAGTTTTATGAACGAAGCTATATCCTTGACATCAATAGATGATAGCTCCGTTAAGCTGACAAGGAATGGAGAGCCAAATAACCCAAATCTGTGTGGGGATGGGTATTGGCAAAGAAAGTGGATAAGAATTTCCTCCTCAGCAGATCCACAGCCTATTTTCATGGGATGGGTATTGGCAAAAAAATGGATAACAATTTCCTCCTCAGCAGATCCACAGCCTATTTTCATGGGAAAACTACAAAATTTGAATTCTGTTTTTGTTTCAGCACACATCACATAGGATTCTCATGCTCAGAACGTGAGGGCCTTTTAATTATTCACTGTTTTTACTACCAACAGTTTTAAGCGCCAAGTTACTACACTATGCTTGATGAAAGCAGTATTGTTCGTCGGTCGTACACAAGTCATTTATGTTTAGTCTTTTTCGCTTCCTTCTCAAAAGACCTAGACCAAGATCTAATGACTATGAATGAAAAATTTTGCATAAGCAAAGTCGCACTAGAAGACCAAATGCCTTGTCTTTAATTTGTAAAGTACTCGTATTCCCCTATTTTAGATAACTCTTTAGATTTATTTTAATATTTTAAATATCTAAGCATTGGCTTCAGTTTTCTTAAAACAAAAAATCGAATTTTAATACTTTAAAGCATGCGATTTAATTTAAATTAAATTTTAATAGAAATTTTCTCTCATGCGATATATTTTATTTTAATTTAATAATTAAAGTATTTATTGCATTATAAATATATTTTCCACAGGTCCTAATCTAAATACCTAAATTTCTAAGCATTGGCTTCAGTTTTCTTAAAAAAATTAGAGTTTTAACGCTTTCAAGCATGCGATTTAATTTCAATTAAATTTTAATAAAAATTTTCTCTCATGCGATATATTTTTTTTAATTAAAAAGGTTTAACAATTTAAGTATATTTTGCATTATAAATATGTTTTCAACAGGTCCTAATCTAAATACCTAAATTTCAAAGCATTGGCTTCAGTTTTCTTAAAAAAATTTGTGTTTTAACGCTTTAAAGCATGTGATTTAATTTCAATTAAATTTTAATAGAAATTTTCTCGCATGCGATATATTTTTTTTAATTAAAAAGATTTAATAATTTAAGTATTTATTCCATTATAAATAAGTTTTTCACAGTTCCTAATCTAAATACTGTGCGGTTCGTAATGATAGTCCTTAAATTATTACTTGACTGCATTAGCGTTTGTGATTGGACTGCTTTCGCTGTTGTGTTATCGCATTTAACATGGTGGTACGCGTGTTTAAGTCATAAATTCCATTAAATTAAAATGCAAAAGTAAATACTTTTTACGTTTGTGATAACGTTTCTAACTCATTTCTTTTTTTTTGTCATCATATTGTCAGATAGTGTCGTGAATACAATAAATTTCATTGCTCTTGGCCATATTGTTTTATTGGGCCTGGTTAAATAACATTATTAGTGTGTGTTTCAACCCCTTTTTCTTTTTCTATTGTAATCAATAATGATTAAATTTAGTTTTTTTGTTTTTGTTTTTGTTTTCATAAAATTATTCAATGCAAATATAGTTTAACTGTGTCACAAACACTTTAATTAACTGATAAATATATATTGTGGACAATAAATTAAGGCCATTATAATAATATGTATAGAAAATAAAACATAAAATAGAATATAATAATGAATACAAGAAATATAAACAATTCTCGTTATTGTTAACATTGTGTTGAACATTCTTCGAATATTATTGTGTTACGCTTTTAATGGTTTTATACTCGTATGTCTCTCCTCGAATATTTCACAAATCCTTTATCGAATTTTGCATATTGCATGAGTAGAGATAAAATGATTTCATAACATTAATTATATGATAATTTTATTTGTTTATTTTATGCAATTAGAGAACATATTGTTATTAATTGCTAGCAAATGTATGAGGCGTAATTGTCTACCATTATTGACAAGATAGTTACAGTCGCCTTTGAGATTAAATGACTTATTCTAAAGGGTGGGCCATTTGTTAAAGAAATTTTGCCAAATTAATTTTTTTTCTTGCGAAGTACAATTATTACGGTCAGAAATGGGATATTATTATTTTATACATGTACAGGGTGGCTGATACGTATTGCAACCAACTTCAGGTTGTTATCATTTGTAAACCGCTCGTCTGACAGCTGACAGATTTATTCCAGTGACAGTTCATTTTATTATTTACAAGCTTACAAAAGCATTTTGATCTATTGCATTCAGAAAAAAAGTTATTCGTGATAGAATTCAAGCGTGATAGTGTGATTGCTTTATATTTGGCTGGACAACCAGAGGTGGCTATCGTTAGAGCCCTCCAGCATTTAAATGTGAATAAATCTTTTGTTTCTCGTACCATTGCTCGTTACTGTGATACCGGCAGTGTTGCATCGCGTCCAAAATGTGGACGAAAAAAAACGGTAACAACACCAGAAATGATCCGAAAAGTGAAGGCCAGATTTGATCGAAATCCACGCCGCTCGTGCGCTGAACATATCGCGAGAACGGATGCAACACATATTGAAAAATGAGCTTGGACTAAAGCCATTGAAGTTCCAAAAAGTGCAAGAGTTCACCGATGGACAAAAAAAAGTTAGACTGGAAAGAGCCAAGGAGTTACTTCGCTTGCACGAAAGTGGCCAGTTACCGAATTTGGTTTTCTCCGATGAGAAGCCATTCCAAATTGAGCAGTTTGTGAACAAACAAAATGATCGGGTTTACTTGCCAAAGAGGTCAACTGAAAATTTACACCTGCGATTGGCCACCAGAACTCAAGTGCCGCCGATGGTAATGGTGTGGGCCGCCGTAACGGCCGATGGTCGCTCCCCGCTCGTATTCATCGACCGTGGGGTCCAAATAAATGCCGAATATTATCGGGAAGACAGTATTGAAGCCTTGGGCAGACAAACATTTCGGCCGTAGACCATCGACATTCCAACAGGACCCAACACCACCGCACTCAGCACGCGTCAACCAAGAATGGTTTAAAAAGGAGGTTCCTCGCTTCATTTCTACCGCACAATGGCCACCAAAATCCCCGGATCTCAATCCGTTGGACTTTTGCGCCTGGGGCATTTTGGAGAGTAAAGTTCTCACTAAAAAATACCAAAGTGTCGATCATCTCAAGACGGCGCTTCGCCGGGAATGGGCCAAAATACCGCAGAGCCACTTTCGTGCAGCCTGTGATGGCTTTGTCGGCCGTTTTTAAGGCCATAATTCGTACCAAAGGTGGCCAATTCGAACAAATCTAAACTGATTCTAAAATTTGATGTTATCTCCCACATTTTTTGCTTTTGAACAATAAAATTAAAAAAAAAAAAATTAAAAAAATATAGCGCTTTACTTTGTTGCATTATATATCAGCCACCCTGTATCTGCCGCGGCTGGCCTCATAGTATTTTATTCGATCGGATCAATTTTCGTGAATTTTTTCGGGAGTATGGGGTCGTATCTCGGTAATGGCATCACGAGTGCTGGCCTTCAAATGCTCAATTGTCTCTGATTTGTCGGCATAACATTTTTCTTTAACGGCGCCCCACAAAAAATAGTCCACAGACAATAGTCCATCAAACGTTTGACTCAATAAATCAATAGTAGCATGAGATGTGTAACAAGTTACACCATTCTGTTGAAATCTAACATCGTTCACATCGATACCATTAAGACTGGGTACAAAAAAGTCGATCATCACGTTATGTCTTCATTGACTGTAATGGTTGCGCCACCCGAATTTTCAAAGACATATGAGCTAATGATGCCTCCGCTTCACAAACTGCAGTAAAAAGGTTACTCGTAATAGGTTCATTTGCATTTGTAAGACTTTCTGAGGATTTTCTGAGCCCCAAATACGGCAATTTTTCTCATTAACTTACCCACTAAGATGAAAATGAGCTTCATCCGAAAAGGTGATCTTTTTTTTTTTTGGCAAAATCGACATTATCGTGCAGTTTTTCGTAGGCCTAAATTTCCAGTAAAGTTGCTCAAGCATAAGTGGATTCATTACGTTAAGTGGAGACAATACACCGAATTTTGTGACAGAATAGAATGACATAAGTATTGCCACATTCGCAATAACCGATGGTTCAAATTTAAACCGATAGATGGTCCACTCGATAAATGCTATATTAACTGCTACCCAAATATGGTGATTTTACGCTGCTTATGTTAACTTTTTTTAAAACTTACTATCGTATTAAGTTCCTTTTTTTTTGTCGTAGACTAAACTAGCTTTCTAACTGGCATTATTTGATGTTTTTTTTATTTGGCAAGTTCCACTAATAATCCTTTCTATCTTGTACAAACTTCTTTCACTTTTTCCAGGCCATTCTTCTGAGACGATTTATATCCGGTATATTGTCATGCCTAAACTATTGTAATCTCATGCTCACAAAAGCTGGGCTTTTGCTTACTAGCCCTTTTCCAATCACTGCATTATGACTAGCAACCCATATAATATGTACTGCTTCCAGCTTGGAGTAGATGTTAATCGTCCAAGATGGCCGAACGATGCTACAGGCGATCAGGGAATGTATGATCTGCGCTCGTAATCATTTGGTAATCGTGGCGTGTGGCAATTTAAATATCTTTACGGATAATCAAACGACAATTCTGCAATAACATCCAGGAATTTGATCCCTCAGATGATACATTCCCTGATCGCCTGTAGCATCGTTTGAAAGACTATATTATGCTCCGATAACTGTAGGCAAAGTTTGATTTCCTCTATATAGAGTCCTATCCTATCTTCATGTTTCGCAACCATATTTTATCATTCCGCATATGGTATGGCATACCATGTGGCCTCAACTAATTTCCAAATCATATCACAAATTGTGGCTTTGATTGTTGTTTTTATCCATTATCCACTCCAAAAGTTCTCTATCCCATTCCGTTCTAAAGACAGTGCGGGTCAGTATAATAAATTCTTATTGAAAGTTGCCGTTGTCCGTAACATAAACCGTGATTTAAATCCCAGCCCAGACTCTCGTAACAAAACGGAACATGAAAAGAATATTTCTACGACGATTTTCTCTCAACAGTCTTCTGTCAAAAAACTTTCATAGTAAATGAGAAATTGCCATGAAAAGTATCTCAAAAATCGATCGCTCGGCGTCATCTAGCAAACTGTAGGTTCCACCACTCATGATGAAATTAACACATACAACACGGATGGAGGGAGAAGCTAGGTTGTAATCTTGGCTAAATAGTTGTAATGGTCAAAAATGTATGCAATGTTATCTTGGAACTATTTCTTGGTGGACTTTGCTGTGTATTTATTCAGTTGGAACACACATCGTAGGCGGCTTCCTCACAACAGATTTCTGGCAAAAATTCTGTGAATAAAAAGAAGTTGTCATGAAAAGTTTCCTAAAAATCTTTTATTCGGAGTCGTCTGGTAAACTGTAGGTTCCGCCAGTCATGATAAAATTAACACACACAAAATGGGTGGTGTGAGAAGCTAGGTTGTAATCTTGGCTAACGGGTTATATTTGCATGCATTGTTACCTTCGAACTGTTTCTTAGAGCACTTCGCTGTATCTCGTATTTAGGGACATTATCCAGCTAGAACGCGCAAATCAGCGGCATATTTGTATTCGTCATAATGTAGCCTGAAATTTTGTAGAATTACAACGTTATCATTTACATTCTAAGCACCATGTATACGATATTGTGATCTAACATAGAAGGAAATTACCCACAAACAACGATATTGACAACGCCATGCTTTACTGTGTAAAAAGTAGATCTACAGTGTGATTATTATCAAAGATTACATACATATATACACACAGTTACTAAAGTATACATACGGTTAACAAATGTCAAAAATTTTTTTTAACCAATCCGTTTTCGTTGAAAATCTTTATAGTTTCCTCGATTTTAAGACGGTCTTTCGCATTGGTTAAAAACATTTCTGAAATTAAATGAATTGTGGCCCTGCACGGGCCCACAAAAGTATACATCCGATTAACAAATTTCTGAACCAATGCAAAAGACCGTCTTAAAATCTAAGAAAGAATTGTGGCCTGCACAGGCCCACAAAAGTTAACGAATTTCAGAATTTTTTTAACCAAGACCGTCTTAAAATCGAGGAAAGTTGTCAGACAATTATAAAGATTTTCAACGAAAACGGATTGGTCAAAAAATTTCTGAAATTTGTTAACCGTATGTATACTTTTGTGGCTGAGTGTATGTGCATAATTGGCCATTACAACTCTTTAGTCGGGATTACGACCTAGTTTCTCACACCACTTATGTTGTGTTCGTTAATTTGTATATATGAGTGGTGGGACCTACAGTTTTAAGTCGACACTGAGCGAAAAATTTTTGAGAAACTTTTCATGGCAATTTTATTTACACTCAGAGTTTTTGCCAGAAATCTGCTGAAAGGAAGTCGCCGAAGAAATACTTTTTCATATTTCGTTTTGTTCGAGATGTCTGACGTGGGGTTTGAACCGAGGCGTCACGTCTAATAAGCCAACACACTACATACTAGACCACGGCGACTTCAAAGATTACTAAATGCATTTCAAATCTAGGGCTTCATACTGTAAGGAGACCAATAAATATGGTGTACAATTCTTAGTCCACCCTAAAGAGTCCACCCTAGACATCGAATGTGAAAATTAATATGTTCACTGCATAATATTATTTCTGTTCATATCGTTTAGATTTGGATTCATTAATACTTGTGATTTATCGGTAATTTTTTTTTTTTTTTTTTTTTTTCATTTATTTTTTTATTGAATCTTCATTAATAATGAACTAACAATAATTATTCAAATCTTAAAACTACAAAGAAAATCTTAAAACTAAATGAAAATCTTAAAACCAAAACAAAAATTATATATTTATTTAGCCATTGCCAAATAAAATAAAGTATTCAAAAATAATAATTCAATAATAATAATAATAATAAATAAAATATTCAAAAATAAAATTCAATAATAATAATAATAAATAAAAAATTCAAAAAGAAAGTATCATGTCCCTCATCTTCGGCCGAGCGCAAGGGTATCCTTTCTCTTCAAACGAATATGGCCAGCGTGACGTAAAATACCACGGACTAACGGGTTTATGTGGCCATCTAGGTTATCTAAATATTTTTCAGCACATCTTGTAATTTCCATTTTAACCAGCGGGACGTCCAGATCTTTGTGAATATTTGAGTTTTTGATATACCAAGGGGCGGCAGTGATCATTCGTAAAATTTTATTTTGGCGCCTCTGAATTTTCTCCACGTTTGAAGCTGAGGAAGTACCCCATAGCTGTACTCCATAACACCAAATGGGTTTTAATATTGATTTGTATATAAGGAGTTTACAATCTAATTTAAGTGATGAATTTGTGCCAGTTTTGACTCAATATGCAATTTCCACGTTAAACGACGATCAAGGTGCATACCCAAGTACTTTACATGAGTGCTTTGTGGTATAGTCTGATTATTAATGCATATAGCAGGGCAGGTCTCTCTTCGCAATGTAAAGGTTACGTGGGAGCATTTTTGTTCGTTAACCTTTATCCTCCATTTCTTCAACCATTCTTCCAGTAGGGATACTTGTTCCTGTAAGAACTACGATGCAATCTGTGGGTTCATATGAACGCTTAAAAATGCAGTGTCGTCAGCAAATGTGGAAGTATGTATGTTTTCACTTATCGGCATGTCAGCTGTAAATATCAGGTATAAAACAGGACCTAGTATGCTACCCTAAGGAACACCGGAGTTAATTTTTTGAGGGGAACTTAAAAAATTACCTTGTTTAATTACAAATTTTCTATCACTTAAATAGCTCTTCAATATTTCATATATATTTTCAGGGAATATTTGCTTCAATTTGAGTACAAGACCTTCATGCCACACCTTATCGAAAGCTTGAGAGACATCAATGAAGAGTGCAGAACAATACTTTTTTTCCTCGAATGCATTTCTTATTACATTAACGAGTCTATGGGTTTGCTGAATGGTACTATGTTTTCTCCTAAACCCAAATTGGTGATTAGGGATACAACCGCATTCATTCAACAAAGGTGCTAGCTTACATATCAGTACCTTCTCAAATAATTTAGATAGGTTAGGCAAGAGACTTATCGGTCTATATGCATCAACCTTGGTATGATCCTTACCTGGCTTCGGTATCATGGTAATGAGTGAAATTTTCCATTGTGTAGGGTAATATCTTAGTCGAATAACAGCATTCATAATGAATAAAATAACTTTTACTGCTATGCTAGGTAAATTCAATAGCATTTTGTTGGTTATTTTGTCAATCCCTGGGGCTTTCCTCGGGTTAAGATTTTTAATGGCATTCACAATATCATGAAGCTTAAACCTAATGGGTCTGGGAGCCTTCGCAACAACAATTGGTAAATTAATTATTTCGGTAGACTTGTTAGGGGTGAAAACAGTTTTCAGGTGATTCACAAATAGCCTACCCTTTTCTGCATCACTTCTTGCCCAGTTACCATTTGAGTCCCGTAAAGGTGGTTTATTAATAATTGGCCTTTTCAGATTCCTGGTTGCACGCCATAATGAATAATTTGTTTGTGGAGTCGCGTCCAGATTTTCCAAATAATTTTTAAAGGATAGAAGCCTTTGTGATTCAAGTACCTTTTGAAGTCGTTTTGTGCACTCATTTAGTTTTCTTTTATCGGTAATTACAGTTAAATTACCGTTAAAGTTATAATGTTGTAACATAATTTAACATAGTCTGTAATGATTGACAACATTTTCTAGGTTTATTTTTCATAAGACTGCAGACCGCATCATCTTAATTTAAATTTAAAATGAATGTTTTTAATAACTTTTTAAAGGAAATCATTTTTTTTTGTTTATTTATTAGTTGACTTAAACAAAAGATAATCGTTACATAAATTATCGTTTTTTCTATTTTTTTTTGTTTGTTTTTGTTTGTATTTATTTATCGACCTCCACAAGTTGAGTTCAACGCTAAGCATTTAAATTCATTTCGTATGAGTTAGAAGTACGAGTACGAGTATACGAGTATTCCCAATGAAATCATTATGTTTCTATAAATTTGCCATAAATCAACAAGACCGGGATGAATGCAAAAATAAGAAATCTTAAGAAATAGAGAATAAAGAAAAAGAAAAAAAACCGAAGAATAAATAAATAAAATCCAACAACATTATCATGCAAATTTTATTTACAATTTTGTACTAGAAATACTATTCATATATCAAATTTTAAATCTCAATATAACAACAACAACAAATATTGTTTGCGAATGAAAAGAAAAAAAAAGAAGACAGTAAAAAAAGGGAAATAAGGAATAAATACTTGGTTTTTTTTTCCTATTTTTTTATGCGTGTTGTTGGCAATTCTTTTAAAAATTAAACTACAAATCATGAGCTTTACCACACACATTCAATGGTATACAATGGAAACAAATAGATGAAGAAAAAAAACAGAAAAAAAAAAAATATAGAAAAAAACGTATAAAAAAATAATGGAACGGACCCACTGTTAGTCAGACATTCGTTTTAACATTCGAACATAAGGATATCGTTGATACAACAACGTACCATAAGTAAGGGAGATAGAAATGGGAAAATCACCATTAGAAGCTATTAAACACGTCTTTAAGAGACTATTAAGACTTTATAAATAAACCATTATGAATTGAAGAAAAGAAACGAGGCAACAAGAAATCAAAAAGGCAACACAGGGCAACAGAAACAGTACAAGATGAATTTTATGCACACTTCTTTTGATAGGAAATGTATGACAATTGATGGCTTCTTAATAATGTGGTCATAATCTGTAGTCTGTTAGCTCGTAGGTGTTAGCTTGTCAAATGCGAGCTCTTGGTTTAAATCCCAATTCAGACATCTTGAATAAAATGAAAAAAGTAAATTTTCTTTCGGAGATATTCTCTTAAATATCGCCGTAGCCTAGTAGGTAGTGTGTTAGCTAGTTGCTAGATGCGAGTCCGTGGTTTAAATCCCAGCTAAGAAATTTCAAACAAAACACAATATGAGAAAATATTTCTTCGGTGACTTCCCCTCAGCAGATTTCTGGCAAAAACTCTGTGAATAAATAAAATTGCCATGAAAAGTTTCTCAAAAATCTGTCGTTCGGAGTCGACTTTACACTGTAGGTCCCGCCACTCATGTATAAAATTAACACAGCATAAGTGTTGTGAGAAGCTTGGTTGTAATCCTGACTAAAGGGTTGTAATGACCAATTATGTAAATAAATAAGGAACTAAGTATTCAACAACACCTATTTTCTTATAGTAGTCTAGCAGATAGTGATAGTGGCCCCAGGTCAGACATCAAAACGAAGATATGAAAAATATTTCTTCGGCGACTTCCTCTCAGCCGATTTCTGTCAAAAACTCTCAGAGTAAATAAACTTGCCATGAACTGTTTCTCTGAATATTGTCTCGATAGGGGTTTCCACTGTCTGATTCCGAGAAGGGACGACTGGAATCCTAATACGGTTGTCCCCCCGGAAGTCCTGGATATATATACCGATGGCTCTAAACTCTATAATGGGGTTGGAAGCGGTGACTACTCTGGGAAACTGTACCTGAAGATTTCTCTCCGTCTGCCGGACTACTGCAGCGTGTTTCAGGAGGAGGTGACGGCAATTCACCGGGCCGCTCAATAGATCCTCGTCAACGGTGCTCCTATCACTTGCGTCTCGGTCTTTTCTGATAGTCAGGCCGCGATAAGATCTCTATCGTGTTTCGTGAATAACTCTAGGATCGTTAGGGAATGTCGCCGCTGTCTCGACCTTCTTTCTGAGCGCTTCACTAGTGTCTGGTGTGGGTCCCCGGGCACAGTAATATTCGTGGAAACTGTAGGGCCGACGAGCTCGCCAGAGCTGGTGCGCTTCTTCCGGAATCCTCTTCAATTGAACTGGGTATGCCACTTGCCTCGGTCAAGTTGGACACTGCACGGAAATTCTCTCGTGACGCCAACCTATCCTGGGTCAATGAGGAGTCCTGCTCCACCGTTAGACTCACCTGGCCCTTGATGGATAGAAGGCGTGCCTACCAATTACTTGGTCTTGGTCGTGACATCATCTCAACCACAGTGGCCGTGCTTATAGGTCATTGCGTTATGGGTAGACACGCGGAGAGTATGAGGCTCCCATTTAACGACTTCTGCCATGGATGCAGATCCGCTGAGGAAGAGGAGACTGTTATCCACTTTCTTTGTCAGTGCCCGTCTCTTCCTAGGCGTAGATATATGTTATTTGGCTCTCCATTTCTTGTCAGCTTGACGGAGCTATCATCTATTGATATCAAGGATATGGCTTCGTTCATCAAACTTTCTGGCTGGTTTTCCAGTATAGGGTAGTCGTGCTTTTGATGTGCAGCCCTTGCGCTGACCAACTTCTTCACTCTTCCCTGATTTTGGTGGAACTTGGCCAGTACAGGGACTGCGTTCACCCGTGGCATCACAACGGGCCGCTATGCGTGTTCAAGTGAGCTTTGTGAAATCAGAGCTACCACTCAGACCTAACCTAACCTAGATTCTCAAAAAGCTGTCGTTTGGAGTCGAAATTGAACAGTAGATCTCGCCACTCTTGGATAAAATTAACACACACAATATTGTTGTTGTGAGAAACTACGTCACAGCCTTGTCTAAAGAGTTGTAATGCCCAATTAAGTGGATAACTAAGTAACTAAGCATTCCACCACGCCCATTTTCTTATAGTAACAACAACAATTTGTTGAAATTCCTTGTAAATGTTACAAACTTAACAACAAACTTTAATGCCGTGTTCTTAAGTAACGAAAGAGTCAAGAAACCTTTCCCACTGTTTGAATAAAATAGTTTAAAATGTTGCTGGGGATACTTAAGGATCACAAAATGGGAAATAAAATAAAAAAAAACTTGTTTTTAAAAGAAATCTGAAGCAGTTTTTTTTCCTTCTTTTATGCTCCCTTTTTGTATGTGTTAACGTTTATATTTAGTGTGCAGAAGAAGCAAAAAAAGGTGAAAGTACCTTTGAACACATGTTGGAGATTCTCGTCTTGGCAAAGCGTCTGGCCCAACAGGAGCATATATGAAAGGACTTTGTTTTGTAGTTAAAGGTTTTTATTTAAAAACCATGTATAAAATGTACCATAAACGTTATATTTATGAATTTAACGGTTCATAAATAGGATTTAAGTTTTGAATTACGAACTGTTGTTTTTGTATGATTTAATTTTATTTATTCTACTAGAAGCATGGATTTGTTCTTTAAGAAGTCAAAGTTAGACACTTACAAATACAGAAAAACTATTTAAAAAGTTAGGTAGGTAGGTAGAAGTGGCTGTCCCCTCGATGGAGTCATGAGCGGACACACTTAGGCCACACACAGGGCCCATTGTAATACCACAGTTTCACATTCTCCTCTATTCCAGGAACCACTGGGAGCTGCCGATGAAGCGACTCAGACTGCCAATATCCATGCATGACAGTTCATCTATGTCCTCCATGTAGTAGGCACCCAGATGTCTCTTTCTCTTCTGACCAAGTGCCGGGCATGTGCACAATAGGCGAAGAATAGTTTCATCCTCTTCCCCATCTCCACAGCTTCTGCAGAAATCATTCGCGAGTCGTCTAAGATCAATACGCCTCGCATGCGTTCCTATAATACAATGCCCCGTAATAACCCCGATAACAGCGCTGAGCCTGCTTCTTAAGCAGAGTCGCCGTGCGCCTCCAATCCAGCCTTGGCCAGATTTTTTGCGCCGTTCTGCCCTTATCCGAAGCTGCCCACCTATTGTTGACAAGGTCCACGATTGCGTTGTCAATTATAAGCCTGCAGGTATCCAAAGCTATCGGTATCCATGATGGTATCGTGAACTTACTATTGGACGTACAAAATAAACATATTCTTGCATATCATGTGGTCACTGAGCGGTGATTCCATACCATTACAGAGCCATTTTTGGTAGCTGTTCCAGGTTAGGTTAAGTCGGAGTGGCAGCTCTGATATCAAAAAGCTCACTGGAGCCATCATAGCGGCCCGTTGTGATGCTACAGGTGAACGTAATGTCTGTACTGACCAAGTTCTACCAAAACCAGGGAAGAGGAAAAAGTTGGTCAGCGCAACCCTAAGCTGGAAAACCAGCCAGAAAGTTTGATAAAAGAAGCTATATCCGTGACATCAATAGATGATAGCTCCGTCAAGCTAACAAGAAACGGAGAGCCAAATACCTACAAAAGTATACATACGATTAACAAATTTCAAAAAATTTCTGAGCCACGACTACCCTACGCTGCAAAACCAGCCAGAAAGTTTGATAAACGAAACCATGTATATCCTTGACATCAATAGATGATATCTCCATTAAGCTAACAAGAAACGGAGAGCCAAATAACCTACACAGGCCCACAAAAGTATGCATACATACGATTAACAAATTTCACAAATTTCTGAACCAATGCAAAAGACCGTCTTAAAATCGAGGAAAGTTGTCAGACAATTATAAAGATTTTCAACGAAAAAAGATTGGTTAAGAAATTTCTGTAGTTTGTTAACCGTATGTATACTTCTGTGGCTGAGTGTATATATGCACCTCGCAAGAGATGGGCACTGACAAAGAAAGTGGATAACAGTCTCCTCTACCTTAGCGGATCTGCACCCATGGCAGAACATGTTAAATGGCAGCCGCATCCTTTCCGCGTGTCTACCCATAACACAATGACCTGTAAGCCAATTGACGCTTTAAAGGACAATATTCGTGAAGCCATTGGTGAAATACAGCTGCACACAATCGATAATGTGCTTAAAAATTGGACCGATCGTGTAGGCTACTGCATGGTCAGCCGAGGCAGCCATTTGAATGAAATTATTTTCCATTATTAACCGGAAGGATTGTACTTTCAAATAAAAAAAGAAATTTGAGAAAATATTCAGTAGTTTTTTTTTTAAAGCATTTTAAAAAAAAAAGTTATTTGGCGGACTCTTTATTGCTTGAATAATTTTCTGTTTACCGTATGACGTGTATATTTTGTTGTTCTCCCTTTGCCTTGTTTGTTTATTTTCAGTTCATATGTTTTTGTTTGCGTACCAAATTATTGCGATCTGGTAGACCAAGAGTAAATGTAATTAAAAATACTAAGGCCTTATAGAATCCTCTGAGGAGCGTCCAAAACATTTGATATGCCATCATTTCATAGTTCTGTGCTAACAGTGCAAAAAAAACGATAAATAAAAGTCTGGCAACCTTATCACCGGAAAACACAATTATGGCGGTAATATTCCGTTATGTATGTATGTGTGTATGTATGTATGTATGTATGTATGTATGTATGTATGTACATCTGTCAATTTAATTGCCATTTATTCAGTCTATCGTAGAAGCATGGACACTATTAAGCACTGATACAGCAGCCTTGAGAGTATTCGAGGGAAAACTCCTACGTAAGATCTTCGGTCCAGTGCGAGTTGACGATGATTTCCACATTGGATGCAACAATGAGCTCTTCAACGACATGAATAATGTGCAGCAGCTGCGCTGGCTCCACCATGTCGTTCGAATGGATGAAGTTGCTCCGGCGAGAAGGGTATTTGTGCGAGTTTGCTATGATTTCCGCATCCGATCCAACAGTGAGCTGTATAAGCTCTTCAACGACATAAACGTTGGGCAACGTATTAACATTTAGCGGCTGTGCTGGCTTGGCCATGTCGTTCGAATGGTTGAGGATGCTCCGACGAGACGGGTATTTGATTCGGGGATTTGCGAAAGTCGACGAAGAGGACGACCTTGTTTGCGTTGAAAGGACCAATTTGAGGTAGCTTTGTCATCGATTGGTGTGACCAATTGGCGAAGGCGCACAAGAAGCAGAAAAGCCTGGAAGGTTGCTTTAAGTCGGGTCGAAATTCGCTAATTGGGTTGTTACTGGCCAAATAAAGTAAGAATGTAAGATATTCAGTCTCCAAATCACCATGAATGTATGGCATTACACTCCACAATGCGTGGAAATATTAAAATTGTTTTGTACAAAATGATTGTTCTGTTGCGGATCAAGACCCGTGTGTTATTAAAACACAAGACTTGTGGAAAACATCGCCACTGTCCATGAGTCAATTGTTTCATAAGAGCTCGGTGTTTTGCAGCTGTCGACTTGAGGAATTTTGAATCGTAAATTGTGCCTGTAAGCGACCATAGCCAACGGCATGTAATCGCTGAATAAGCTCTGGTTACTGGCCTTAATTTTCATCGCTAAATCAGCTTCAGCAATGGGTTCCATTCCTGGATGAATGAGAATCTGAACAAACAAAATTGTCGAATTTGGTACGATTTCAGTACACATGAGGTCCAAGAGCATCCATACCATTCCGAAAAAGTCACTGTTTGGCCAGGCCATCACTGTTGACGGCAATCACTATGCGTGGATGATTAGGCTGGCGGCATATTCAGAAATGACTGCCAACGGCAAGCACTTTAGGTCGCTGATTAGCAACTTCTTTTGGCTGGAAATGGATGATTAGTCGCCGTAGGCTAGTAGCTAGTGTGTTGGCTTATTAGACGTAAAGCCTGGGTTCGAGCACCAGGCCAGACATTAAAATAAAATACAAAAAGTATTTTCTTCGTCGACTTTATCTCAGCTGATTTCTGGCAAAAACTCTGAGAGTAAATAAAAATTGCCATGAAAAGTTTCTCAAAAATTTTACCACTCATATATAAAATTAACACACCAACATAAGTGGTGTGAGAAACTATGTCGTTATGTATGTATCTATGTATGTATGTATGTATGTATGTATGTATGTATGTATGTATATATGTATGTATGTATGTATGTATGGATGTATGGATGTATGTATGTATGTGTATGTAGGACACCAACGAGATGTGGTTTCTACAGGAGATCTCATGACACATTGAATATTCTGCACAAACTATTTGAGGACATGATCGCCTCACGTGAAGGTGATGTAAACTGGTCGCTCAGAAAGAGCGATTTGACCTTGTTAGACTTTTCTTTTGGGGTTTTCCTATGTCACAGATGCTCAAAGCTAATAATATATCATGTTATCGAACAAATTCAGTCTGATTTAAATGCCTAGTTATAACACATCATAAGACATGTCAAATGCGCTCCACCCGGAGAAGCCGTGGCGGACATTTAAAACAATTCTTGTCAATTTGAAAGTTTTCACATCCGCCCCAATAAAAATGGCTTTGCATAACAAATTTTCATTTGTTTTTATATTCTTTAGAATGGAATTCAAATATGAATTCTAAGTAAGAAAGTATTTGGTATTCTGCCTCTTTTTTCTTTTCCAAAACTTCATTCACAGTGTGGTAAAATATTGATTTTTTTCTTGTGTTGTGTTTGCAAAATTTCAAGTCGCATGACCCCACTGCATATGTTGTATGGGTACATGGATGTTTGGTTGCATAACGTTTCAGAATGGGGCATAAAGTTTGTTTTATAT
Source organism: Sarcophaga variegata (assembly GCA_932273835.1). NCBI lineage: Eukaryota > Metazoa > Arthropoda > Insecta > Diptera > Sarcophagidae > Sarcophaga > Sarcophaga variegata. The sequence goes on from OW026362.1 coordinate 69,339,810, forward strand.
TTTTTGTTGTTGTTGTTGTTGTTGATTGTTTTAGTTTTGCAAGAAACACTTGTAAAAGTAATAAATAACTTACTAAACATCACCTGTATTCCGGTACGGATGGCCTACCGTACGTTAAACGTTGAACGTTGAACGTTGAAAAAAATATAAAATAAACGCACACCAATCCGCTATTCCTTTAACACTTTCGTATACGATAGTCTAGAGTGCATACATTGCCTTTAAGATTTATCGCCACGCCAATTAGGATAATGATTGTTGTTCTGCTGGCCAAGTGAAGGAAACTTAACGTTTCGTGAATTTCATACGTTGAGACACCTTCGCACCTTCTCTGAAAACAAATAAGTTCTGTTGTTTTAGCCAAGTTCTTGGAAATTATTTGTTGAAGAAAATAAAAATCCAGAAGGAAAGAAAAAAAAACTTTAAAAAATTCCTTTCATTTCTTGGTTTAATGTTTTGCAAAACCACGAAAAATATTTAACCATCTGTTCTGCCAACAAAGAAACGCGCGGAAAAAATTTCTTTTTTAACAAATTACATGAGAATTCAATTCTAACAATGTGTGATCCTCCAACGATGATATGAACGAACGACCGACAACAAACAAAAATGCTGAATGAAAAGTACGCAGGGAAACAGCACCGAGAAAGGGCTTTTGCTTATACTAAGCAACAGAGGAAGAAATCAAACAAGGATTATCGTACTCATATTCCCATATACACAGCCTCAGGTGACATTTCTTAACACTTTTTGTTGTTTTACGGCCATTAAGAGAGGCAGAAAACAGGTAAAAATACAGGACAAGTTGCCAACATATGTTTTTGTTTCTGTTTCGGGCTGTTAGATTGAAAGGTTTAATTGAAAATATTTTATTGATTAGATCAACAATTTTAATGATCGTTTCATAATAAAAAATAAAAAAAAACTGGGCCAAAACCATAAATTCACACAATTACGCGCATTCTGAAGTCGGCTTGTTTTTTTTGTGCGTTTCTGATCCATTATTGATTTAATGATGGACGGCACGTGTCGTAGTCGATTTATGATGAATTTTTATTGTGCTATGGGGGCAATTTAAATTTAATTTATGATCAAAATAATGTTTTTAAATTGAAAAGGAGTTTCTCGTTGAATGTATTAACACAGTTGGAGAGTTCTAGAGTTTATGGATTCATTCAGTGAGTATTGATTCACTGGACTTATAGAGCAGTTGTCAGACCTACAAATGCTTAGTATGGTGGGAATCCATGCGCACTACACCTACGTTGGCACTGGAGATAATTTTATGTCTCATTCCACTTGTAAGGCTTTGACATATCTGGGCGACTGAACAGTGGCATGAATCGATTACTGGCTTACTTAATTGTCCATTAACAACCCGATTACCGGATTTCGGCCTGCTTTAACATATCCTTCCAGGCGCCTCTGCTTCTTGCGTGCGTGACTAATCCATCCATTTCCGGCAAAAATAAGTTGCCAATGAACGACCTTGCCAATCAACGTCATTTCTGAATACGCCGCCAGCCTAATCATCCACGCATAGTGATTGCCGTCAACAGTGATGGCCTAGTCAAACAGTGACTTTTTCGGAATGGCATGGATGCTCTTGGACCTCATGTGTATTGAAATCGCACCAAATTCGACAATTATGTTTGTTCAGAAATGGAACCCATTGCTGAAGCTGATTTAGCGATTAAAATTAAGGCCAGTAACCAGAGCTTATTCAGCACTTACACGCCGTTGGCTATGATCGCTTACAGGCACAATTCACGATTTAAAATTCCTCAAGTTGAGAGCTGCAAAACACCGAGCTCTTATGAAACAATTGACTGCGGATTCTCTCTCCTGCACACTCGAATGGACAGTGGCGATGTTTTCGACAAGTCTTGTGTTTTAATAACACGGGTATTAATCCAAAAAGAACGACCATTTTAGACAAAAGAATTTTAATACTTGCACGTATTGTGGAGTGCCATACATTCATTGTGATATGGATAAACAGACTGAACAACTTCTTTTCTTACTTAATTGGCCATTAACAACCCAATTAGCGGATATAGACCTGCCTTAACACATCCTTCCAGGCGCCTTTGCTTCTTGCGCGCCTACGCCAGTTGGACACACCAACCGATGACAGGGCTTTCTCGGTTTGGTCCTTCCAACGAAAACAAGGTCGTCCTCTTCTCCGGCTTCTGCAAATCTCTGCATCAAATACCCGTCTCGCCAAGTATCCATTGTCATTCGAACGCTGCACAACGTCTATGTCGTTGAGGAGCTCATACAGCTCACTATTGGATCGGATGCGAAAGTCATCCAAGTATCAAGTAGGACTTTTCTCTCGAATACTCTCAAGGTTGCTGCATCAGTGCTTAATAGAGTCCATGCCTCTGCGTATCTTTTAGAGGCTTGTGTGTTGGTTTTCATTGGATAAAGTTTTTAAACGGGTGGGTTTCAAGCCCTACGCAAACCCAAATTTAAAGTCGAGTCAATTGTACTTCGCTGCACGCATTAGTTAACTACTAGCAGGTGTTAGTATGCCATCCAGGAGGAGCCACGTGGAGGCTACGTGTCAATTTGAATACAGCAAGACAAGTAGCGTCATGGAGGTCGCTACGTTGACTACAGTCAGTAACTTTACCTGTTTTTTATGCAGACCATCGCCTTCACGCAAGGATCCAGAAGAAATTTAGAACTACGGGAGCATTGACTACATGACACAGCGATTTGACTTCTCAATGAAATTCAGGATATCCATGCTCGACAACGAGGATTCTGAGAATGGTCGTAAAGTACTCCGTTCTAAGTTCAACGGAACCGTTGGTGGTGGAATTATTCCAGAATCGATCGAAATAATTGTCAATATGTCTGTCGAATCACTGTAGCGTCATTCAGGAAGAAGTGTTGGCAATAAGGGCGCAAATATCCCAAAGCGACAAACTATTACACTTTCCTATAATCCGGGGCTTATCAAAGCACTAAAATCCAGCCTCATGAACTATCGAACTGTCTGTTATTTCAATGAGGTACCATAGAAGGATATAATGTCCATATTATATGGGTACCAGAACACAGTGACATTTTAGTTAACTGCAGAGCGAAAAAACAGGCCAGGTATGGCGCAACCATCGAACTCTACAGTGAATTCTAGACTGAAAGCTTATAATTGATAATGTAGATATCGGTTCCATCAACCACATATGGGTGGATTCGGAAACGGTTAGAATGGCGTAGACAATCTAGCCAAAGCTGGGTGCAGAGTGCACGATAAGTCTCCTTAAACTTCAAAGAGTATGGTTGTCGGAAGGCGAATTGGTCTAGAACGCCGTGCTAATGAAAAACTTTACAGATGCTGTATAGGTGAAGTTGAAGAAGATACTGTTCTTCACCTACTGGGTATATGCTCGGCGCTATGTCACTGGAAAAAAGACACATTGGTGCCCAATATAAAGATGATCTGGAGGAATTGTCATGCATTGACATTGACACTCTGAGCCGCTTAATCCGATAAGCTCCGAGAGGATATGGGGCTAGTGGATTACAAAAAACTCTGGTACCGCAATGGGCCTTAAGTGGTCTAAGTGTGTCCATCCACCTTCCTTGGGTAAATAGTCATCTACCTAGTCAAGCCCTTCGTTAGGCGGTCAACAGTCCAATCCAGCGGTCAGCGGTCCAATCCAAAACAACAAGAGAGTATACTGTTATGTAAGCCAGGGATGATATATTTCCCTTAAATCGTTTTTTTTTCATTTGCTTCGATTTTAATTTCAGTATCCAATTCCCGAACTTGAGTTTACAGCCTTTGTTGGTTTTCATATAGTAAAACATAACAATTGTATGTTAACTCTCAACGAGGATAATAGAATCCCACAACCTACTTTAGAATATGTATCACCACAACCCCCTCCACGTATCAATATTTCAATATTGATTGAAATTGAATTGATTGACTTTATTTGGTTTTTCTACACTTCACTTGTATCCTTTATCAATGACAAGGCCACCAACAAAACAAAACCAAGCAGCAAATGCCTGCCAGAAGTGGCATCAACTATACTAGGAGCATGTGACTGTAACAGTAGCAATACAAACAACAGACAGACTTCTTATTTCATTTCTATTTCGTTTGTTTCTTCATGTTGTTTATCTTTTATTGGTTATGGTATACGTGTTATACCCTGAGGATATTTTTCTGTCTGTTCCATGTTCATCCACAAAAAAGGTTTTTGCGATTTGTTCTTTTATTCCTCCATTTAACCTGACTCCCAGTAGGGCTTAAATGTTGTGTTGTTTCGTTGTTTCGTTGTTTCTTGTTTTCCTAAAGAGATTCCAACCCTTAGATTTCAACAAAATATATCCGACAGGTTGTCAATGGTCTTAATTACAGCTCAAGTTTTGATTTTAACACACTTCCAAATACCCACACACATTCACATTCAAATCCCATAGACAATGGCTGCGTAGACAGATGTTTATGAGATTTCTTTGCTCATCATTAGTGATATACAGTTGAGGGCAAGAAAAAACGGAAAGAAAGAATATTTCGTTCAGATATTTATATGGATCCCTCATACTTATATTTAGTGCCGAAGTCAAGCAACTGTTGATAACTTTTCTAAAACTAGGTAAAGTACCCCGTTAAAATTTACATGTATAGTCCTAAGTTGAAGTCGCCGTGGTGTAGTAGGTAGTGTGTTGGCTTACTATTCGTAAAGCCCGGATTCGTATCCCAGGTCAGACATCAAAAATGAAATATGAAAAAAAAAATATTTCTTCGGCGACTTCCTCTCAGCAGATTTCTGGCAAAAACTCTGAGAGTAAATAAAATTGCCATGAAAAGTTTCTCAAAAATCTGTCGTTCGGAGTCGACGTTAAACTGTAGGTCCCGCCACTCACGTATAAAATTAACGTACACAACATGAGTGGTGTGAGAAGCTAGGCCGTAATCCTGACTGAAGGGTTGTAATGGCCAATTATGTATGTATGTAGTCCTAAGTTGAACAGAACCGTTGGTGGTGGAATTATTTCGGAATCGATCGAAATAATCGTCAATACGACTCTCGTATCACTGAGCGTCATTCAGGCAGAAGTGTTGGCAATAAGGGCGCATATGTTCCGGCGTTTATCAAAGCACTGAAATATTCTATTAGTCTATTAGACTGTGTATCATTTAACCTGAGACACAAGTACACCAACTTCAAGCGCGGTAATCTTGCGTTGACCATACCAGCAGTTTACACAAGTTATGTAACATGCATGGAGTGAAGCACAGTGAAGGTTTCATGGAAGTGTGTACACTTGCTCCTAATTTTATTCGACAGAGTAAGGCTCAACAACTCCCCACTCATGATTTGACGCCTTTAAGAATGTCTTCGACATTATAAGCCACGATATAGCCTTCAAAGCTAAATGCAAGGGAGTTTCATGGATGTTCGTACACCTTATCCAAAATTTGTTCGACAGAGTAGGTTAGGTTAGGTTAGAGGACATGTACTTGTCAATTAAGACAAGTACAGTACCCGGAGGTTGAAGTGACCCATTGTACAACGTCCTAGTTTCTCACACCACTTATGTTGTGTGTGTTAATTTTTATAAATGAGTGGTGGGACCTACAGTTTAAAGATTTTTGAAAAATTTTTTCATGGCAATTTCTAGTTACTCTCAGAGTTTTTGCCAGAAATCTGCTGAGAGGAAGTCGCCGTAGAAATACTTTTTGTATTTTATCTTGATGTCTGGCCTGGGGCTCGAACCCTGGCTTTACGTCTAATAAGCCAACACACTACCACTAGACTACGGCGACTTCAAACGACAGAGTACACTTTCGAATACGATACGACCAGCAACAATAGTCGCCACGCATTTTTAATGTCGTGTATCATATTCTGATGATTCATGTATCGCAATAAAAAACATGGAGACTTTAGGTCAACATAGACGATCTCAAGTACATCAAATATAATTACACTTCCGCACATAGCATACGGATGTACAAAACATGTGAAATGATGCCTAAAAGTACGCGGCTTTAGAAATACGATTAATGAAGTACCCGTTTATATGAGGGCCCAAAAAAACTGTAGATTCGTTCCATTATCCTGTTAGGACAATAACTATCAAAGCTGGAACTGCTGAAGCCGCCAAATGCGAAAGCAACAAATGCCAAGTCGACTTCAGTTGCTTTGGGAAGATTTGGGAATCTATATCCATACATCTCGCTGAACACAAAGATTAGAATATTCAATGCTAGTGTAAGATCGGTGGTACTCTATAGTTGCGAGATGTGAAACGCTGCCGGCAATCAAGTTCAGGCCTTTCAAGTACAAAATGATGCGTATTTGCTGGCCAAAGGTTTCTAACAAATGTCTTTGCGTAACCAAACGTTGAAAACAAACGTCACTAGGGCTGTTGTTGGTTATTAGCAAAGAATCTAAAGGATTATCGCAGAACAGCCGTAGTGTAGTACGTAGTGTGTTGGCTTATTAGGCGTAAAGCCAGGGTTCGAGCCCCAGGCCAGACATCAAAACAAAATACAAAAAGTATTTCTTCGGCGACTTCCTCTCAGCAGATTTCTGCCAAAAAATCTGAGAGTAAATAAAATTGCCATGAAAAACTTTCTCAAAAATCTATCGTTCGGAGTCGACATTAAACTGTAGGTCCCACCACTCATGTATAAAATTAACACACACAACATAAGTGATGTGAGAAACTAGGTCGTAGTCCTGACTGAAGAGTTGTAATGACCAATTATGTATGTAATGATGATATCTGCAAGCCATAGGATAGCCGTAGAAGAAAAAGACTGGCAATTACATGCAGATAGGCTTGAGAAGCTGGCAATACATAGTGTGAGATTCTGAAATCACGAATTAAGAGAAATGTTTAGGAACGTTGTGCTTCATAAATTGCCTTCTTATTGGTATTTTTAGACAGATACTATGCAGATAATCCGCAACGTTTTATTTGCAAGATGAATACGAAATAGTCGCAGTCTAGTAGGTAGTGCTTTGTCTTATTAGACTCCAACTAAGTCATTTCGAACAGAAAGAAATATAAAAAAAAATATTTTTTTCGAAGCCTTCTTCTCAGTAGTCTTCTGGCAAAAACTCGGATAGCAACTGTAGGTCCTGCCACCACTCATGTATAAAATTAACTCACACAACATGCGTGGTGTGAGAAGCTAGATTGTAATCCTGACTGAAGGGTTGTAATGAGCAATTAAGTCAGTAACAGAGATCAGCAATGAATAGTTTTTTCGCTACTCATAAGCACTCATGAAATTTTGAATAGAAGTGAGTCAACAATATTGAAATTTAACTATGTACTCTGATTCATTCATACTCACTCACTACAACGTTGACTTATAAGTATAGGTTGCAGTGAGTATGCGTACAACGTTAGAATCAAACTCATACCATTCGAAATATGTTTGATTCATAAGTCCATAAGCCTGCTCATTTAGATTCACAACTTTAGAAACATATTTATAATACTATAGCAGCGAGCAGAGCAAACACAAAACCTTCTAGTGAGTATTTTAGTGTTCGTACGCGAATCATACTTAGTTTGTGATTCGTGTTGTTAGGTACGAATATGATGAGTATTTCAAACTTTGAATATGAGTAGAGTTTCCATGATATTAAAATAAGTATGAATGCGTATAAGTATCAGAAATTATGAGTATGATTCGATTCTACTCATCTTTACAAATACTCATAGCTGATCTCTAGTCAGTAAGATGAACATGATCCTATTACTACAAAGACCGAAAAGAGTAACTGTACCTATTATTTTCTCCAACACTGTATACTTTTTCTCCAACCATTTTTACGACTTGGTTGCATAAGAAAACTTTTATCTTTTGTAAAAGGAACAACTAACTTCTGTTAATTATTAATTAATTTGTTAGTCTTTCTTCTACTATTTCGTATTTTTTCTATGTACATACATACATATGTATGTATGTAAGTATGGTAGGTATGAATCTGTGATTGTTTTGTTAAGGAAATGTTTTATTCGAATGTATTTTCTTTGATGCTAAAACAATCATACTCTGCTAATTTGCTATTATGTGTGGCCTGTATACTCGTATATGTAAGTGTATGAGTGTGAGTGTTTTTGTAACTATGTGTGTGTGTGTGTGTATTTGTGTATGGGTATATAACAATAAAATTTATAGCATATTATTTTAATGAAAATGTTTGCATTTTATGCAAATTCATTTCTATTGTAGTTGTCCATCATTATTTGCCGGATGTCAGTCATTTTTTCCAGTTTCTTGTTGTTTATTGGGTTCCCTTCTTTATTTTGTTTTTACCTGATGTTGTCGGCATTTTTGCTTTGATTATTTTTATCGCGGTTGTTAGCGGTTTATTTTGATAGATATATTTTGTTGTTGTTATTGTTGTTGTTGTTATTGCTACCGCACGTTGCATGTAAAATTTGTAATAATTTTAGAAAACGTTTTTCGAAAACTGCTTTTGCCACCAAGTGTCTGATAGTCTGCATTTGTTTCTATTATTAACGGTGTATAGCAAATGAAAAATTTGAAGGCACAAGATTTTATGGCAGAAGCTCAAAAAAACAGACTTCCTGCTTGGAACTTTAATTTCTGAAATCGTTTTTAATATTTCAGTGTTGAATAGAAATTGTGGTTTTGTTAAGAAACATACTAAGAAACGTTTAATATTCTGCAATTTAGAATTAATAAATAAAGTACACTTGGAAAGCTTAAAACTATGAAGCTGAATGATGATTAGAGCAATTAGTGTTTTAAGGATAAAGGATTTGCACGTGCTGCTACAAGGCTAAACGGACTCGTATTGCCCTAGTATCGATAGAATTGTGAAGTATTGAACGGTGAAGTATTGAGCGGTGAGGTACTGAACGGTGAAGTATTGAACGGTGAAGTACTGAACGGTGAAGTATTGAACGGTGAAGTATTGAACGGTAAAGTACTAAACGGTGAAGTATTGAACGCTCAAGTATTGAACGATGAGGTATGAACGGTGAAGTACTGAACGGTGAAGTATTGAACGGTAAAGCAGTAAACGGTGAAGTATTGAACGCTCAAGTACTGAAAGGTGATGTACTGAACGCCAAAGTAATGAACAGTGGTGAAGTATTGAACTGTATGAAGGATGAAACGAACCACAGAATGCCATGTTATGCTGTGAAGTCATATGTTTTAGGGGTAGAGCACTACCAAGTATCAGAATGAAAAATTGCATTTAAGGAGACCTCTGGATTAAGGACAGCAGACCACAGAATCAATTTTATACTGTGAAGTCGAATGCTTTAGCGGTAGAGGACTACCAAGATTCAGATTGAAAGATTGCATTTAAGCAGACCTCTGAATTGATGCTATCTGTAGCTGGCTACAAAAAACCAAACATAGGAAAGAAGGGAGGAGCACAATGCAGCACGTAGAAATTTATCTCAATCAATAATACCGTAAGATGATGACATAGAGTCTCTTTTTGAATGATGAATTGTGGAAACACTGTGATAGCTAATTGCAGAAGATAACATTAATATCAATACCAAAGGAAAGTCAATCAAATGCTCATTAATTAATAAAAAATCCATTTGAAGTTTACAAATGGCTATTCTGCTACAGTCGCTGGAAAACAATTTTATTAACGAAATCGAAACAACGAAAATAAAAATAATTAGAAAGTGTGGCACCTCTGTTGGATGGTTAGGACAACACTTTGAAACCTTAAAAGAACGAAAAAGAAATGAAAAAGTTAGTGAAAGAGCTTCAGAATTACTTTCTTACTTACTTGGTAATAAAAACCCTGTAGTAAAGACTACAACCTAGCTTGTCATACCACCCATGTTGTGAGTATTAATTATATACATGGGTGGCGAGACCTACAGTTCACTGTCGCTTCCGCACGGCAGACATTTGAGAAGCTTTTCGTGGTAATAATATTTCACTCTTCTAGATTTTGCCAAAAGACAGCTGAGATAAAGTCGCCAAAGAAGTATTCTTCATATTTAATTTTGTTCAATGTGTCTGGGCTAGAGTTTAAACCACGGCTTCACGTCTAATAAGCCAGTAAACTACCTCCTAACTAAGGCGATTTCAATCAAGCTAATATTATTCAAAAATCTGCTGCTATGGTACTATAAAAAAATTCGTTGCTGGCTCACATTGCATGGCTCGACGAAACTTATTCTAAATATGTTCCATTGAAGACAAAATCTTAAAAATTTTTAAATCAAATGATGAATTTGAGGTATCAGTCCCTAGAAATTGTCGTTTTTCAGTGCTAAGGATATAACAAAAAAAAGTAATTGCTTACCACATGTGCAGTAGACGCAATAAAAATAAGATCTCTTCACATCTAAACATTAGCGGCTAGGCAATATCAATCCATTGCGACATTCTAAGGCATTAGAAATCATATGTAAAGTTCGTTAGTCAACCAAACTAAAGTCAAAACGGAGTATTCATCGCGACAAGGTCCTTCTTTTGGTTCTTTTTAACCTAAAGCGGGAATCTTTTTATGTTTGCCAATATAAAGTGGCATGATTCGTCATTGCTGGAGTCTATTTTTTAAACCAAATTCACAAAATTCTTGTCAGATGCGTAGCTTTCCAAATGCAATTGATGAAGTCATACAAGATTTTGTGTTAAATCGTTTGTTGTAATAGAGTGTGATATTTTGTCTTTGCGAGGATGCCTGTGAGGATAAAAAATTAAAGCGATCGATTTGGCCATCACAACCCTTCAGTCAGGATTACGACCTAGTTTCTCATATCACTTATATCGGGTCCGCCATCTAACGTTTTTTTTTTCAACTAGTGCTTATTTTGTAAATGGTAACACTTAGCTCATGTCTGATTTGACAGATAATTAGTTTTATCCTTCCGCTGAATGAATAATTAACCATCCAATGCGTTTTCGCTTCGCTAGGTGGGCCTGCGATCGACTTACAGAAAATGCCGATTTTGGCAAAAAAAAAAATCATCTTTTCAAATGAAGCTCATTTTGATTGAGCCATTTTTCTTCGAAAATGAGCAAGGAGTGGCCGTTACAGTCAATGGCGATCGTTATCGGGCCATGTTGAACGAATTTTTGTTCACAAAAATTGAAGAGAAGCATATTCGCAACATTTGGTTTCAACAGGACGGCACTACGTGCCACACAGCCGAAGCTACACTCGATGTTTTGCGCCCTGTTTTTGAAGATCGCATTATCAGCCGCAGAGCTGATGTCGTTTGGCCACCTCGGAGCTGCTATTTGACACCGTTGGACTATTATTTGTGGGGTGCCGTCAAAGATAAGTGTTACGCCGACAAGCCAGAGACAATTGACGCTTTAAAGGACAATATTCGTGAAACCATTGGTGAAATACAGCTGCACACAATCGATAATGTGCTTAAAAATTGGACCGATTGTTTTTTTTAAGCATTTTCAAAAAAAAAAAAAAGTTGTTTGGCGGACCCTTAACTGCGTGTGTTAATTTTATACATGAGTGGTTGTACCTAGCTAAACTTTCACTTTACAACCCTTCAGTCAGGATTACGACAAAGCTTCTCAGACTACTTACATATTTTGTGTGTGTTAATTTTTTTATACATGAGTGGCGGGACCTATAGTTTGAAATCGACTCCGAACGCCAGATTTTTGAGAAACTTTTCATGGCAATTTTTCATTTACTCTTCGAGTTTTTGCCAGAAATCTGCTGAGAGGAAGTAGCCGAAGAAATATTTTTTAAGATTTCGTTTTGTTGGAGATTTCTGACCTGGGGATTGAACCGTGGCCTTGTATCTAATAAGATTACACACTACGTAATAGACTACGGCGACTTTTTCTCTTCTTCTTCTATGGTGCAATCTATATCAGAGATCAGCAATGATGATTTTGAGTGTGTGTGAGTCAACAGTATTGAAATCCAACTACTCTGATTCATTCGTACTCAGTACAACGTTGATTTATAAGTACAAGTTGCAATGAGTATGCGTACAACGTTGACATCAAACGCATACCGTTCAAAATATGTTTGATTCATAAGCCTACTCATTTAGATTCATAACTTTAGAAAAATACTTATAAAATACTTAAAAATGATTCGAGTTATTCGAATCATTCGTCAAAATTTACAGTCTTAGTTGTTGTTGCATTTACAAAGAAAGAAGAAAGACACATAAACAAAAAAGACAAAGACAGCAATGAGAGCAAACATACAAGCTTCATGTAAGTATTGTGTAGAGTTCGTACGCGAATCATACTTATTTTGTGATTCGTGTAAACGATGAGCCGTGGAGAGTCGAAATCAATAATATCTTGCGTATTGTTAAGTACGAGTGCCATGAGTATTTCAAACTTTGAATATGAGTAGTATGAGTATGACTTTAAAATAAGTATGAATGCGTATAAGTATCAGATTTTATAAGTATGATTCGAATCTACTCATCGTTTCGAATACTCATTGCTGACTTCTGATCTGTATTATAACACGTGATTAGTGTGTAGAAGAAGAACAAGAATTGTTAAAACATTATAAGACCATATCAGCTCGATTCATAGCTTGATTTATAGCTCAATTCAGTCCTTTGCCGGTTATATTAAACATGGGAAATAATTTTCCTCAGAATTTAATAAAAAATTGCTAAAGAAAAAAAAACGAGAAAATAAAAAATATTTCTCTGTGTATTGTTTGTAAATGTAGTTTTACATGTGTATTGAAGTTTCATTATTAATTTTGCGTATTCCTTTTGGGTATTTCAACTGTCATTGGAGCTTAAAGATTGTTGAAACAGGAGGAAACAGATTGTTGATACGAAGTAGTCGAGTTTATATCAATATTGTTTGTGTTTTTTTTTTTTATTATTTTTCTTATTTGGCAAATAAACAATAAACAACAACAAAAACAATATAAAAATTCTATCGTATACAATATAAATATGTATGCATGTAACCATACTTCTAAATTATTGTATATGAACTGCAGAAAAAGGAAAGAGAGACAACTAGAGAGAAGGAAATGAAATAAAACTTTTTATTGATAGAAATGTTACAATATTGCAATATTTATTTGGCCAAATATATCAATACCACATACATACATACAATACTTGTTATCGTATTGTGTAACGTGTGTATGGTATGATACACTGAATTGAATTTGTATTTGTATCAGTATCTACCAGTGTAATCATGTATTGGCATTGGGTATTTGCTCAAAAAAAAAAAAAAAAACATTCACAAAACAACAACAGTAACATTTTATTGATTTTCTGGAAAAAAATTAAAATACACACATATACATACACAACGGTAAAAAATGAAAAAAAACCTTGCAAAGGGACAAAAACTCCCCAGTGTATTGAATTTGGATTGGACAGTAGAAAAACATACATAAAAAAAGAACGAAAAAAACAAACAAATGAAATGGAATAGATTTCACCAGAAAAGAAAAAACAAAAAAGAAAAAGAAGAGAAAAACTAAACCCCAACATACGATATGTATTTACAGAGATTTCCATTGTTGTTCCTCTACTGATTGTGTTTGTTAAACACTTTAGAGTAGAAAACAATGTTTCAATAACAACAAAACGTTGAGAAAAACAAAAAAAAAACATTATTTTTAAAAACAATAAAACAAAATGACAATAAAGTTAAATAGAAATTGATACAGAAAAAAAGGAAAATAAATTATTAAAAACAAGAGAAAGAAAATCAAAAAATATTCAATAATTTAGATTGCAAATGACTAAGATTGATAGAAACATACGTTGGATGTTGTTTAACTGCAAAACAGTATTGATTTTGGAAATTGAGAGAAAAAATATATCAGAAGGTAATCAATTCAATACAACACCATCAAAAAAAGAAAAGAAAACAATTTTATACAAGTCTAGACTTGTTTGTTGTTTTTCCACTAATAGCGTTTCGTTTTCAAAAGTTTCAATTTATCTCCACAATGCTTATTATAACAAAAAAAAAAAAGCGATGCAGAAATTGCACATAAGCTGTTACGTTAATAGAGGATTTATTCTTCTTAATTTTCTTACTTACTTGGTTATTACAACCCTTTAGCCAGGTTTACAACCTAGCATCTCACAACACTTATGTTGTGTTTGTTAATTTTATCCATAAGTAGCGGCGCCTACACTTTAAGCCCCAGTTATGCTACCAAACAATCTGAAAAAATCTGAAAAAATATTTCTTTAGCAACTTGCTCTCAGCAGATTTCTGACAAAAACTCAAAAAGTAAATAAAATTGCCATGAAAAGTTTCTCAAGTCAGTAGTTCAGAGTTGACATTAAACAGCAGGTCCCGCCTCTCATGGATAAAATTAACACACACAATATACATACCAGTCAACTACACAATACCTAAACCTGCTTTCGATCCTGGTTTTAAAATGCAGATACCAGAATGATGCTTTTACGATAATGGTTTGAACCTGTCGTGAAGCGTTGTTCAAGTTTTCACTGATGGATTCAGATCAAGCAACACAATCGAATGTGGAGTCTTTTCAGAACAACTAAATATTGAATCGTCTCTTGCACTACCAGATTATTGTAGTATGTTGCAAGCAAAAATAATGGCTATTAAAATTGCCGCCGTGGAAATTCATTACAAGAGTGTATCGTTTGGCGAGTACGCATATTTAACGACTGTAAAGTGGCCATTAGATCACCAAACAACGATAAGATTGTCTAAGTATGTTTTGAGTTTCTGGAGGAGATAGCAAGACATGCGACGGTTACTATCATTTGGGTTCCTGGACATGACCGACGTATTTTCTAAAGCAGGCGCCATTAACAATTCAATTGAATTCTTACATGAGATTGATGCTCCTCTACAAAAAAAAAAAAAAAAAAATAAACAAATTATCTCAGAAAAACTCCATTCATTGGTAAGAATAGGATGTGATACTGAACCCACTTGTAGAGACATCAGACAGAACTTGCCGGACATGGATGTATGTAGAACAGAATTTGCATTGAACCTGTCAAGATTCCATCTAGGGAACCTTATAGAGGGTCCGCCAAATAACTTTTTTTTTAAAATGCTTTAAAAAAACTACTAAATATTTTCTAAAATTTCTTTTTTTATTTGAAAGTACAATCGTTCCGGTTAATAATGGAAAATAATTTCATTCAAATGGCTGCCTCGGCTGGCCATGCAGTAGCCTACACTAGAAGATGCCGATTTTGGCAAAAAAAATCAACTTTTCAGATGAAGCTCATTATGATCTGGGCGGGTATGTAAACAAGCTAAATTGACGCATTTGGGGCACAGAAAACCCGCACGCATACATTGAAAAGCCGACGCACCCAAAACGAGTCACTGTTTGGTGCGGATTTTGGTCCAGAGGCATAATTGGGCCATTTTTCTTCGAATATGAGCAAGGAGTGGCCGTTATAGTCAATGGCGATCGTTATCGGGCCATGTTGAACGAATTTTTGTTCACAAAAATTGAAGAGGAGGATATTGGCAACATTTGGTTTCAACAGGATGGCGTTACGTGCCACACAGCCGAACCTACACACGATGTGTTGCGCCCTGTTTTTGAAGATCGCATTATCAGCCGCAGAGCTGATGTCGTTTGGCCACCTCGGAGCTGCGATTTGACACCGTTGGACCATTATTTGTGGGGTGCCGTCAAAGATAAGTGTTACGCCGACAACCCAGAGACAATTGACGCTTTAAAGGACAATATCTCATACACTTCTACAGAAACTGCAATGACGAAAAAGAAGAGAAGACCACAAAATAGTCCGGCGCTTGGAATTCTAAGTAGAAGGATTCTTAATCTTAATCATACTGTAAAAAATTTGCCTGTTTGTAGGCCAAAATTCTTCACCAGCGATTAGTTTAAGCAATCATGATAGGACGATCACTTAAATAACGCTAAATAAATTCTTGAAGTTACCGTAGTCTAGTAGGCAGTGTGTTGCCTTTATAGATGTGAAGCCACGGTTCAAACCCCAGGTCAGACATCCTGCAACAAAACGAAACATAAAAAAATTTCTTCGGCGACTTAATCTCAGCAGATTTCTGGTAAAAACTCTGAGAGTATATAAAATTGCTATGAAAAGTTTCTCAAAAATCTGTCGTTCGGAGTCGTCTTTAAACTGTAAGTCCGGATATTCATGTATACAAATTAACATAGGGTTCTAATGACTAATTATAAGTGTATGTATTTAAATAAGGTCCACCATCTCATGTTAATATCATGCATTTCTTTTTATATCTCATGTATGTACATATACAGGGTGGCTGATATGTATTGCAACCAACTTCAGGTTGTTATCATTTGTAAACCGCTCGTCTGACAGCTGACAAATTTATTCCAGTGACAGCTCATTTTATTATTTATAAGCTTACAAAAGCATTTTGATCTATTGCATTCAGAAAAAAGTTATTTGTGATGGAATTCAAGCGTGATAGCGTGATTACTTTATATTTGGCTGGAAAACCACAGGTGGCTATCGTTAGCGCCCTCCAGCATTGAAATGTGAATAAATCTTTTGTTTTTCGTACCATTGCTCGTTACCGTGATACTGGCAGTGTTGCATCGCGTCCAAAAAGTGGACGAAAAAATCGGTAACAACACCAGAAATGATCCGAAAAGTGAAGGCCAGATTTGATCGAAATCCACGCCACAGTGGTAGAAAAATTGCTCGTGAGCTGAACATATCGCGAGAACGGATGCAACACATATTGAAAAATGAGCTTGGACTAAAGCCATTGAAGTTCCAAAAAGTGCAAGAGCTCACCGATGGACAAAAAAAAGTTAGACTGGAATGAGCCAAGGAGTTACTTCGCTTGCACGAAAGTGACCAGTTACCGAATTTGGTTTTCTCCGATGAGAAGCCATTCCAAATTGAGCAGTTTGTGAACAAACAAAATGATCGGGTTTACTTGCCAAAGAGGTCAGCTGAAAATTTACACCTGCGATTGGCCACCAGAACTCAAGCGACGCCGATGGTAATGGTGTGGGCTGCCGTAACGGCCGATGTTCGCTCCCCGCTCGTATTCATCGACCGTGGGGTCAAAATAAATGCCGAATATTATCGGGAAAATGGCTTAAAGACAGTATTGAAGCCCTGGGCAGACAAACATTGGACATTCCAACAGGACTCAGTACCACCGCACTCAGCACGCGTCAACCAAGAATGGCTTAAAAAGGAGGTTCCTTGCTTCATTTCTACCGCATAATGGCCACCAAAATCTTCGGATCTCAATCCGTTGGACTTTTGCGCCTGGGGCATTTTGGAGAGTAAGGTTCTCACTAAAAAATACCAAAGTGTCGATCATCTCAAGACGGCGCTTCGCCGGGAATGGGCCAAAATACCGCAGAGCCACTTTTGTGCAGCCTGTGATGGCTTTGTCGGTCGTTTGAAAGCCATAATTCGTACCAAAGGTGGCCAATTCGAACAAATCTAAACTGATTCTAAAATTTTATGTTATTTTCAACATTTTTTGCTTTTGAACAATAAAATTAAAAAAAAATAAAAAAAAATATAGCGCTTTACTTTGTTGCATTATATATCAGCCACCCTGTATATTGCCGTTATGCCTATAAATATTCCTGTTAATGTTTATGTGATCATGTGATAATGTTAGAAGATAGGTCGTAATCCTGCCTGAATGCTAATTACTTGTGACTAAAGAAAGTGTGTTCTATATTGGAATTTCAAAAAACGAAGCCGATGAGTATTATTTTCGTTAAACAAATGTTTTCCGTGCATTCAAATATTGACTGACGTCTTTATTTAAAACTTTTATAGAATTTAAGGACTTAACTACTCTAGGTTTCAAATAATTTACACACAATACTTATAAATAATTTAAAAGCCTGGCAACAAATTGTTTCAGAAAATATTTTCCTTTAATTAACACAAATTCAACATTTTATACGACGAAAGCTCTACTCAATTGACACAATGATGGACATAAAGATTAAACGATAATGCTATCACCTAGAAAAGAGAAAATAAGTGCATAATAAAATACAATACAATGATCTCAAGATAAGCAAGTGAAGCTCTTCAAAAACATTAAAATTATCATTATCACATCATCATCATGATCGTTAAGAACAACAATATCACTATCATTATCTCTATATCCATATCCAGGCATCAGCTGAAGAAGATCCCTAAAAGATTGCATACCAGTATCCTTAAATGCACAGCATATATGTACATGCATATTTATGTATATGTGTATGAGCATATGCACCAGCATATTTTTTTTCATTACAATTTACGATCATTTTCACTATTTTTCTCTGTGTTTTTATTTTTATTAATTATCTCATGATGTTATTGTTGTTTTGTTGTTATTGTGTTAAATTTTAACGTCAAATGGCTGTCATATATAGCATAAGTACATATCGTACGTATGTCTGTCTGTCTGTCTGTATGTTATTGTAAGTGGTAATTTTCATTTTCACTTTTGCTTCAGTTTTTAAATTTAAAACGCGTGCCTCTAACCGACCCGGTTTTTTTTTATTGTTTTTTCGTAGAAAATGGCCATAAAAACAGTATCCGAAAGCCGGCATTTAAAATTATGAAGTGGCATGATCGCCTCAAATAAATGAAAGTGCGTATTCATAATGGTACAGACAGACAGACAGACAGACAGACAGATACTCATAAATTTGTTTAAATGTGCGTGATTATTAGGTAAAGTGCATGAGCGAGTGAGTGACTGACTGACTAACTCAGTTAGTGATGAGTGACTGGCTGACTAACTCAGTTAGTAAGTGAGTGAGTGAGTGTTTATACATTTGTCAGCTTATCTATCAGAAATAATAATAAAAACCCTGCTGACATGTGTCATGAAAATGTCATAAAATATGGTTAAAATTTTAAAGAGTGTCTCTTTATTTTTCCTTTTTCTTTTTTTCCATTGCTATGCCGGTTATTAATGGCGGCATAAAAGAAAAGCGGTTCGAACAAAGGAAAACTGTTTAATGCTGTTTTAAAGCGCCATTTGACCAACAAATTTTAAAAACGTCTCATTGTTGACAGTTCGTTTAGACAGGATAAACTTTCGTTTTATCATTTTAATTTTGAAGTTGAGTATCTAAAAAAATGTTCACTTATCTCGAACCGTTTTTAAAAAGGTGGCTGAAGGACGCTCTTTTCTTCCTTTAACTTAAAAACCATTCTACTCCTTTGTAGACTTCTGTAATATTTGTTGTTCGTATTCCTTTAACCGCAGGCCAAGATGTTTGGAAATTGTGATAATCTGAAGCTTGGTTTAAGTTCTATAAACACTTTAAAGTCAGAAGCTTTTAATGTTCTAGAAATGAAATGCCGTAGTCTAGTAGGTAGTGTGTTGGCTTATTAAGCGTAAAGCCAGGTTTCGAGCCCCAGGCCAGACATCAAAACAAAAATTCAAAAAGTATTTCTTCGGCGACTTCCTCTCAGCAGATTTCTGGCAAAAACTCTGAGAGTAAATACAAATTTGCCATGAAAAGTTTCTCAAAAAATCTGTCGTTCGGAGTTGACTTCAAACTGTAGGTCCCACCACTCATGTATAAAATTAAAACACACAACATAAGTGGTGTGACAAACTAGGTCCTAATCCTCACTGAAGGCTTGTAATGACCAATTATTTATGTATGTATGTAGAAACGAAAAGCCAATTTGGTGATCTCTGAAACCAGCTAAGTTTTCTAGTGTCAAGAGAACCATTCAAGTGGCTTCGTTTCATTTTATCCTGCCCATATACTATATGTTTGGCTTGAAGTCTCGTTACATACAACCCTTTAGTCAGGATTACGACCTAGTTTTTCACACCACTTATGTTGTGTGTGTTAATTTTATGTAGGAGTGGCGGGACCTACAGTTTAAAGTCGACTCCGAACGACAGATTTTTAGAGAAGTTTTTCATGGTAATTTTATTTATTCTCAGATTTTTTGCAAGAAATCTACTGAGAGTAAGTCGCCGAAGAAATATCTTTCCAAATTTCGTTTATTTGGAGATATCTGACCTGGGGTTTGAACCGAGGCCTCACGTCTAATAAGCCAACACACTACCTACTAGACTACGGAGACTACATCTACTAAGTCTGGTTACGAGCATCTCTTGTGCCTTTCTTAAATACTCACTTGTGGAGAGAGGTGAAGGTCCATTTCATCCCTAAAGTTGGGAGGCCATAGACAGCCACTGCGAATGATCGCAGAACTGTTAAGCTAACTTCATTCGTCTTCAAAATACTGAAAAGGATTGTGGACCACGAAATTAGTTGCAACCACTTTAATGAGTCTGCTAGTAGTGCCAAACACGGCCTACATTTTACTGAGCTAATTTGGTGGAAAAGATTGAGGAGGCTCTGGTATAAAAACCTTACTCACTGGCAGCTTTCAATGACGTGGAGGGAGTCTTCAAAAATGTTCATTCGTAAGCAGTTGTTATGGCTCTGCATAAGCATAATGTTAGTGAACCTGTTACGGAGTTCGCCTGTGAACATTTGATTAAAAGAATCATTACTGGCTCTATAGGTAGGCTCTTAACCCATTAATGCCGGAATTACTTTTTTTCCAACGGTTACCGTTTTGTTTTTTACACTTAATTTCCTCTCAGAGCATAAAAACTAAGGCAACCTCTGCTGGCAACTTAAGTTGCCACTGAGCACACTGAGCACTACAAGGGAAGTAAGTAGAGGCACATTACAAGGTGTTGTTCTCACGCCAATGGGTTGGGTACTATAAGGATAGAGGGCCTGTTGGTAGAGCTACATCAGTGTGATGTTAAGGTCAATGGTAATGCGGGTGATTTGGCCATTATTGGATTAGAGTTTGACCTCACACTCTCCTTTTGAGAATCAACTAGAGGCCCCAAAGCTTACAACAGAATAGTACTCATCCTTGCAAAACGTAATTGATGTGTTTAACCAGGTGATAAAAGGTACCTATTTTTAATGGAATTCTTTAATGGAATTCAAGCTTCCTTATTGAAGAGTATTAAATATCTAGAAGACATTCTGGAGCTCGAACTGTTATGGAAGGACAACTTCATTGAGATGGTAAAGAAGGCGACAATAGAATTTTACGCCTACAAAAGGATCGTAAGCAAGATTTTAAAACAACCATCACATACTGTTTCTAACAGGCTGTAGGGGAACCAATCTGGCTTTATGGCGTACATGTCTGATAGACGATGTGCAAACACCAATTCCACTGCCTAGTGACAGACAGAATATGTAGACAGTAACTGTCCTGATCACCAATGCTCTCGGGTCCAATTTATTAAAATAATTTGTGATGATGGCCCAAACATGACATCATGTTTCGCAGGTATGTTCATGTCCAAGGCATTCGTTAATTGAGTAGTAACGCATGTCCTTCAATTGTTTTGAATTTGAAATTTTAAATATTTTTGTAACAATCGCTCAGAATGATACTTTAAAATGTGGAAATTACAGAACAAAAACTAATTTTTCTCTCGCGAGACATGACAATGTTGTAGAAATATTCGCAAGGCATGTAGTAATTAAAAATGCAACGATAATTAGCATGAAATGCTGTGCGCTGTTCCTCTTTTCACAAGTTACTGGCAAACACAAGGTTGTATGTTGTAGCGCATTATCACTGTAAATGAAGAAGCGACTCAACAAATATCGTATCGTATCCGATTAAAATGTTAACCAACATAATGTTACCTGTCTAACTTGTAGTTGTTGTTGTTGTTTTTGTAAATTTATTTTAGGGTTAATGCTGCAGTTACTTACACTTATTAAGGAACGAAAAACATCAGCCGAAAAACCATGCCACATATTTAGTTGGTACTGACAGACATGGGGTCGGCTTTAAATAATTACCGCCTGCCTGTAAATGTTAGACACCACAAATATAATAACAATGTAGCGAAAGTAGTCACTCTAAAATACCCACACACACACACACACACACTTACACATGCTCTGGCACACTGAAATGCATACATACATATTCCTTTAGAAATGTGTGGAGTAGGGTTTAACAATTCACAGCTTACAGCCAGTCGTGGCCGGTCGGTCGGTCGGCCGTTGGTGTGGTGTGATGTGTTGTATGATAACGAGGAGTGGAAAGCAAAGGTAAAAGAAAAATTAAAAAAAAAAATCGCTCTCGCTGCTTAACAAGGACTTTGACTTGGCGCAGCTGCCTGCCAAGTTGTGTGTTGTTTTTTATTTTTGTTTTCTAAATAGCGAATGTTTTTTTTTTTTGTTTTTCTTTCATTTGATTTCACTCAACTCCACCACACTCTGTTGCTGATTCATACCATTTCGTTCGTTCATTCATTGAGTTCTTCTTCTGTCCGTTACTACTTGGAAACAGTCGTCGACTTTTAGTCGGTAATTTTTCTCTCTTTCTTTTGTTTTTTTTTTTTAGTTTTTTGTTCGCGTTGTTGTTTCGTGGAGATGTCAGCAGAGAGTGATAATAATATTGTTATTTCTTTTATTACTACACGCGTTGTATTATTAGCACTGACAGTTAGTTTGACATGTAAATGACTGAGTTTATGCTGTTCTTGTTAATATTGGTGTTACTGTTGTAGTTGTTGTTGTATTTTTATTTAGTTAAAGTTTGTTGGCTTAATACTTTATAACTTAATTTTGTAGGAATTATCATTTTGATACCCTACCTGCTTGAACTGATGTTCAGGTTTAGGATCGCATTCCAGAGATAAGCATTTATCGGTGGAACTAAATCTTCGAGTGAACATGCAAGACTAGCAAGGAGGAAATCATCTTGATACTTACATATGTAGTGGGAATTATGTATGATACATATATGTACATAATTGGCCATTACAACCCTTTAGGCAGGATCACGACCTAGTTTCTCACTCCACTTATGTTGTATGTGTTAATTTTATACATGAGTTGTGGGACCTACAGTTTAAAGTCGACTCCGAACGACAGATTTTTGAGGAACTTTTCATGGCAATTTTGTATTTACTCTCAGAGTTTTTGCCAGAAATCTGCTGAGAGGAAGTCGCCGAAGAAATATTTTTTCATATTTTGTTAGTTGAAGATGTTTGACCTGGGGTTTGAACTGTGGCCTTACGTCTAATAAGCCAACACACTACCTATTATGATACTTACAAGGAATGAATAATTCCGCGAATGTGGGCCTCATGCAAGATATTTTTTTCCTTATTCTATCTGATCGTATTGGAACCTACCTTGATTTACGAAGATCACGTTTACTAGACGCAGTTAAATAGCAAAAATGTCAATACGGGATGACAGACAGAGTATTTAAAACAGTCAGTAGTCCCGATCATCAGTTCACTCTGTTCCACTTCAATTGAGGCATTTTATTCGCTATACTCAATTGGCTCACCGCTGACTTTCTAATTCTGATCCAACTTGGGTTAAAGATATGCGGTAATTCCCGTTTGATTATATTGTGCCATATAATTCTCTAAATTGGACATTTGATTTCACAATTTCATATAGGGACCTCTGCTTCCAGTGGGAAACTGCAAAATTTCCTGCAGGAGTTTATGACAAAAAAAAAAAAAATGAAAACGCCACAATGTTTATTTGGCGGTAAGGTTTTCTCTGAAAATTTTTTATTTTACTAGGACAGAAAGTTCCCGAAGAAGTCCCTAACGAACTTTACTTCATTCGCCTTGGACCAATCCAAGGTATCGCTAATATGACTTCCACCACACGGCGATATTGTCGGAAAGTGAATTGCTAATGAACTGCCCCCGTTGAAACAGAGTCCACAACCTAAGACTTGTTGCAGAGCATAGGTATTCCAATTAACTCTTTTAAACGAGATATTTTCGGTTTATTTAATAGGAAGGCTTGCGAGAAGATACTCGGAATATTGTTAGGCTCTGCAATACTTGTATGAATGTAAATAAGACTGGTTGTCTTTTGTACTTACATCATATAGTCATCCATCGCGCAATTGCAATTAATTCTACTCAAGACATAGGGGAAGATTGGTCCTCTAACATAATCATCTGCGGGGATTCGGTGGAAGTCTACACATACATACATAATTGGTCATTACAACCCTTCAGTCAGGATTACGACCTAGTTTCTAACACCACTTATGTTGTGTGTATTAATTTTATACATGAGTGGTGGCACCTACTGTTTAAAGTCGACTCCGAACGACAGATTTTTGAGAAACTTTTCATGGCAATTTTATTTACTCTCAGAGTTTTTGCCAGGAATCTGCTGAGAGGAAGTCGCCGAAGAAATACTTTTTTTGTATTTTATTTTGATGTTTGGCCTGGGGCTCGAACCCTGGCTTTTCGTCTAATAAGCCAACACACTACCTACTAGACCACGGCGACTTCTAGCCTACACAGTCAAATATATATTTGAGGAGATCGTAGGCTCTGGAACTTTCTCTATAGAGTGCAACCTTATGATATCCCTTCACCTTTCAGACCACTGCAGAACATTTTAGGCTGAAATAAGGATCATTAATGCTACGAAATTGTAACCTCCTGCACTATTTGTGATCTACTTCCTGCTCTAACAGCCAAGCGTCAATCAGATCTCTTTCGTGTGCATCATACACACATACAAAACATAAATTGGTCAGCAACTGCTTCTACTTGCTTGAGCAACTAATGAAGGTTTTTTTCTGTCAATTTCCAAGTTTCAGGAACATCGCACAATAGTCACGCAGGTTACTTCCATTGGGTTGTCCATCAGGCAAAATTATTTATAGGCTGGCCTGAGTTGAAATTCAGAGAGACTTCACTTATCAAATGGCCTTCGTAGAGCTTAGGAATGATAATGATAATAGTGACCTTACTTAATTGGTCATTAAAAATCTGTAGTTAGGGTTACGACCTAGCTTTTCACACCACTTGTGTTGTGTATGTTAATTTTATTCATAAGTGGCGAAATCTGCAGTTTATGTCGGTTCTGAACGAAAGATTGAACTTTCAAGGCATTTTTATTTTACTCTCTGAGTTTTTTGTCAGAAGACTGCTAAGAGGAAGTCGTCGAGGAAATTTTTTTCATATTTCGATTTGATCGAGATGTCTGACCTGGGGTTTGAACCCTGGCCTTACTTCTAATAAGCCAACACACTACCTACTAAACTATGGCGACTTCAAGACCCTATTAGCATAGTTTAAACGATCCAGTTGAGGTTGAATATGCCCTGTTTTATATTATAATTTTTTTTTATTTTTTTATATTTTGTTTTGTTCCAAATGCCAGACCTAGGGTTTGAACCCAGGACTCTCGACTAATAAGTCAATACACTACCTGCTAGACTATGGCGACTTTTAAGCCGCATGTTCTGCGAACTTTTACATCCAGATTGATCTCAATCTCTCAAGAAAAGGCGAAGAAGAAGCCAAATTTGTCGTGGGTGCAAATATTCTGACCCTCCAACGGTACATGGAATCTAGACTAAGACTGGATAATACTTCTTACTTATAAAGCCTCACTGACTAATGCCTTACAGTATAGGTAGGATTGCAGTATAGGGTATGAAACATTCAGGCTTGATCGTTTATCTTTCTCTTGTTTTTTACTTTCGCGTTGTATTTTGTTTTCATTTTTCATTTTGTTATTGTTTAACACGTTGCAATTAGTAAAATTTCATTGCTGTCTGCATTGCATTGTAATTTTTTTTTTGTTTTTTGTATTGTTATTGTAATTTAATGTTGTTGTTGCCAACGAAGCTGTTGTTGCTTTTGTTTTTAATGACAGTCTAACAAGCGTAAAAACACTTCTGAAAACATACCAATTTGGACAGTTTGATTGACATTTCACTTATGCAACAAAAGCGGCAACAGCAACAGCAACAACAGCAGCAATACTAATAATAACAAAAAACAAAAACAACAAATTATAATAAAATATTCAAATAAATTGTGAAAATATATACGATACGATGCCAAGGCATGGCATGCAAGTAAAAGTAGTCAACGTAGTAGTTTTATTAATAATGATTAGAGTATTTGTTACTATTGTTAAGTACTGTACATGACTATGACTGTAGATGGCCGAGGGCACTTTGGCGTTATAGTGGGGTTTATAAATGGAGCAACATTTTATTTTTAAAAATTAAAAAATTGTATCATAACACTCAGAGTAGATGAAACACGGATGTCAGGCCTGATGTTTGCAATATTTTGCAACATTCCTTGTAAACATTTCGATTTAAAAAGCATTTTTTATTTGAGTGTAAACATTCTTTCAAGTACAATACTATCAATCTAAAATTAAAACGTTCTCTGCATTAAAAATAACGTAAATGATCTGCGCCAGATTGCAAATGAAATTCAAAACCAGACGTTATTATTTATGGAATATATTTATTGAATTGATTAAAAATTTAATTAATTGTTAAGCAACACCTGATTTCTAGTGAAGCGACATAACGACATTGTAAAACACATGGCCATTTAAGCGAATGGATGAATGGATTGATGGGCAAAGCATTTTACAAACTTCAATACAGATCCTACCTACAGAGAAATCTTTAAAAGCATTTCATGTTCAACATCATGGTCTTTCGGCCTATCTTCCTTATGAACCATTTCCTATATTTTAAAATAATGAATTCGAGTTTATGTAAACAATATTCAACACCATACGTCCTTTCAAAGTAATATCCTTTCGATGCATTTTAGACACCAATTTTCTTGACTAGCCTTGAGTTCTCTCCTATCTTCATCATTAAAATAATCGAAGGCATTACATTTTTGTCAACATATTCAATATTGTGCTGTAAATTGTCTGAGAGCTTTCTTTCCTAATGCTTCTCGATTAAGCGCATAACTTCAAAGTAATGTGACCTACTGACCATTTAATTTTGTGGTATAAACTGCTGATGACTAACGCGAACATCAACGTCCGTTAAAGCAATTAATTTTTAGAATTAAACTGCAATGCCGTTCTTAAGTCATGCCCTTGGGATGTGTTCTTTTTATCGATAATTTGCATTTTTAATGCAAATATCGTTGACATATGAAAAAATATTTCCTTTCAGCAGATTTCTGGCAAGTAAATAAAAGTGCGATAAAAAGTTTCTCAAAAATCTGTCGTTCGGAGTCGACTTAAAACTGTAGGTCCCGCCGTTCATGTAATAAAATTAACATACACAACATAAGTGATGTAGGAACACATACATAATTGGTCATTACAAGCCTTCAGTCAGGATTACGACCTAATTTCTCACACCACTTATGTTGTGTGTGTTAATTTTATACTTAAGTGGTGGGACCTACAGTTTTAAGTCGACTCCGAGCGACAGATTTTTATGAAACTTTTCATGGTAATTTTGTATTTACTCTCAGTGTTTTTGCCAGAAATCTGCTGAAGAAATATTTTTTGTATTTTGTTTTGATGTCTGGCCTCGGGCTCGAACCCTGGCTTTACGTCTTATAAGCCAACACACTACCTTCTAGACTACGGCGACGGTGGTGTAGGAAGCCAGGTCAAAATTTTGACTGAAGGATTGCAATGCCCAATTATGTATATGTATGTATTTAATATATTCGTATCCCAATCAAGAGATTATGAAAAAAAAACTCCACCGAAAATTTTGCCTTAATTTCGCTTCATCCTTCGCATTTAGTGGTTTTAATACATGCAGAACGGCAAATAAATCAAGAATATCTCGTCGTTGATGGGACCGTATGTTCATGTTTGAAAAGGGGAAAGAAAGAATTGGTACAGAGATAAAGGGATTGCTAAGCGGGGACCGATAGGCGGATTGAGAGTCTAAGCCCTTAAAGAAACCCTCTTCCTGGATATTCGACTTACTTCTACCACGAGCTGAAGACACTGAGGATATGTTCTATTATCTACAACTCCTCCTTATCTCCACATACCCTGCATAAATCCATATACATACATACATAATTCATCACTACAACCATTCAGGCAGGATTACAACCTAACTTCTCACACCAGCCAAGTTGCGTGTCTTAATTCTATCAAAGAGTTTAAAATCGGCTCTAAACGACAGATTTTTGAGCAAATTTTTCGTGTCAATTTTATTTACTCTCTGCTAAGAGGCAGTTACCGAAGAAATATTTGTTCATATTTTGTTTTGTATGTGATATATAAATGAGATGTATGACCTGGGTTTTGAAACGTCTAATAAGCCAACACATTGCCTACTAGTCTACGATGACTAGCCAAAAGCAAAAATTTCTAGCCAAGAATATTCCGACCTAATCTTCCTTCATCGATAGAAGAAGACAAATAAGAACTTGTATGAGACCAAGAGTCACCTTTTTATTTTTATAAAATATCACGAAAACCATATTTGTACTCAACTCGACAGTTTACCATGGAATTCGTTAATCACATTGCAGCAGACAGTAAGATATTCTAACAATTCTGTTGTAAGCCATAGAGAACTTAAGGATGTTAACCATTAGTTGATAGATGTTCAAAGAACTGTTGTACGAAAAGCTTTACAAATTCTGAAAAAACAATTTTTTTTGTTTCGTAAAATAATTTCCTTTTAGATAGACAGACTTCTCACAGCGGTATTCCAACCATTTAGCAAATTTCATATTTTCTATAAAAAAGCTTTGAAATGAATGAATTCTTTTAAGTACTGGTTTTATTAAATCTATGAAAATTAAATAATGTACGACACGCAGTTATAAATTCCAAGAATATCTTGCCACACACACTCGTCACTTTGAAATATTTTTAAGAAACGGCGCCAATATCGACAGACACACTCAATTTAAGATTAAAGATTAAAATTTTAGCATAAACGCGTGTAAATCGTATGCTAAATTTGATGGAAAAGTGACTTCAAAGGCGATGATGTTGTAAATATTTTATTATAAGAGTTTTATGTTAAAATTCCTTTAAAAAAGCGGTTAGCGTTTGCACTTCTTACTTTTCTTATGAAATGAGGTTTTGTTGTAAAATTAAACTTACTTTCCTGGCCCTAATAAGCTGTTTGCCGGATTTCGAGCAGCATTGACGCTTTGATGACACGTTCCTTAGTTACTGTTTAGTTCATTGAATATTACCATACTTTAGTCAGGTTTACAACCTACCTAGCTTTCTATGCCAATCATTTTATTAGCTGTGTGTTCATTTTACCCATGAGTGGCGGGACCTTCAGTTTAAAATACGACTCTGAACAACAGATTTTTAAGAAACTTTTCCTGGTCCTAATACGTTGTTTGCCGGATTTCGAGCAGCATTGGCGCTTTGATCACACGTTCCTTAGTTACTCCTTACTTCATTGAACATCACCATACTTTAGCCCGGATTACAACCTACCTAGCTTTCTATGCCACCCATATTAGCTGTGTGTTCATTTTACCCATGAGTGGCGGGACCTTCAGTTTTAAATACGACTCTGAACGACAGATTTTTAAGAAACTTTTCCTGGTCCTAACAATTGCCAGATTTCGAGCAGCATTGGCGCTTTGATCACACATTTCTTCGTTAGTATTTACTTCATTGAATATTACCATATTTTAGTCAGGATTACAACCTACCTAGCTTCCTCTGCCACCCATATTAGCTGTGTGTTCATTTTACCCATGAGTGGCGGGACCTAAAGTTTTAAATACGACTCTGAACGACAGATTTTTAAGAAACTTTTCATAGGAATTTTATTCTACACTGAGAGTCAGAAGACTGTTGAGGGAAAGTCGCCGAAAGAAATATTTTTTCCATATTTCGTTTTGTTTGATGATGTCTGAGCTACGGTTTGAAACACGGGTTGGCATCTAAACCAGCACACTACCTACTAGACTACGGCTACTTCAAGAATTTATCTGGCGTAGTTCTATGTATTATCTAATCAGCTGTCAAATAGGATGCTAAACAAAACAATGTTGCGAAGTCATTATGTATCTCAGTTTGTATGCATGCATGCTTCGTATTTGTGTATATGATTCTTGAGAAACTTTTCATGACAATTTTATTGTATTCTGAGAGCTTTTGATAGAATACTGTTGAGGGGGAGGTTGCCGAAGAAATATTTTTCCATATTTCGTTTTGTTTGAAGATGTCTGAGCTACGGTTTGAGACACGGGTTGGCATCAAAGCCAGCACACAGACTACGGCGACTTCAAGAATTTATCTGGTGTACATCAGAGGTCAGCAATGAATCGCTTTTTCGATACTCATAAGTACTCATGAAATTTTGAGTGTAAGTGAGTCAACAGTATTGAAATCCAACTACTCTGATTCATTCGTACTCAGTATAACATTGATTTATAAGTACAAGTTGCAATGAGTATGCGTACAATGTTGACATCAAACTCATACCATTCGAAATATGTTTGATTCATGTGCCTACTCATTCAGATTCATAAATTTAGAAAAATACTTATAATACTCATAAATGATTCGAGTGATTCAAATCATTCGTCAAAACTTACAGTCTTAGTTGTTGTTGCATTTACAAATAAAGAAGAAAGACACATAAACAAGAAAGAGAAAGACAACAAGCAGCGCAAACACACAACCTTCTTGTGAGTATTGTAGTGTTCGTACGCGAATCATACTTATTTTGTGATTCGTGTAATCGATGAGTCATGGAGAGTCGAAATCAATAATATCATGCGTATTGTTAAGGCGGGTTCACCCACAAGTTTCTGAAACATTTTTGGTTTGGAGAAATTTCTTGTTTACTGAGAGTTTTCTGTAACATGATTCTCCCATTTCAGAAACTTTGTTCGTAAAAACAGTGCTGCCATATTTAATTGAAAATAACGTAAATACATATGTGCATAACCTTAAGAAAGTTAATTATATTTGTGTCAAAATAAAGAAATAAAAAAATTAATATTTATAACAAAAAATAAACAGTATTTGTGGTGAATTATTTGGTAAGAATAACAACATCTTGTTCTGCGATGGATATAAATCATATGCTACTCTTGTTCGCCATTGAAGTGACCAAAGTAAAATTACTTGCAAAATATATTTATGAAAAACGAAAATCAAAGATAAACAAGGGGACGGCTTTAAGACCACTTTTTAAACAAAGAGAAGCCAAAGGGTATTTTCACTCACTAGTTTCCGAAATGCGTTTAAATGACGTAGATTCATTTATAAATTTTCATCGCATGGGCCCTGGGAATTTCGATGAACTTCTGCAAATATTTGTGTATTGTATAAATTTCATATGGTGTGGCAACCTTTTCTAAAATGGTTCGGACCAAATTTAAAATTAATTTAATTCACACTGAGAGTTGTTCGCACAAAATAATTTCTCTCGCGCTCTGAGAGAAACGTCAAACTCCATATAAAAAAAATTTTGTGCGAACCAAAAATGTTTCAGAAACCTGTGGGTGAACCAGGCCTTAAGTACGAGTACCATGAGTATTTCAAACTTTGAATATGAGTAGTATGAGTATGATATTAAAATAAGTATGAATGCGTATAAGTATCAGAAATTATAAGTATGATTCGAATCTACTCATCGTTTTGAATACTCATTGCTGACCTCTGGTGTACATGTACTTATTACCTAAACAGTTGCCAGATCGGATGCCAAACAACACAATGTTGCGAAGTCACCATTTATTTCAGTTTGCATGCATGAATGCTTATATGTATATGATGTTGAAATGATGTTGAAATAACATTGCAAAAGACGGAAACATTCGCGAAATTTTATATCCCACGGTGATTTATGCCATAACAACAGCTTTTAATCATTAAATTGTACACAAGTTAGCAATGCTAAGTCTACCCACTAAGGCTTTCTGAAGGAGTTAAATTCATTTGTTTATTTCTTCTTCTGCAAATTTGGATTCGATTTGTTGTTTAACTTAAAATTTTCACACACTACATCATATTGTTTATTTCTGAATTTTTATTTGTTTCAACATCAATTTAAGGTTTTTACTGGTGTTTGTTAAGCAACAATGATGACTTCGTCTTCCCTGTGACAGCAGAGGAATAGACAGACCTGTTATCCCATATTTATTTATGACTCGATTGTATTGTGTTTTATTTATGTCTCGTGAGTATGTTTGTCTGTTTGGCCATTTCAAATCCTTAAGCTAACATCATAAAAATAAGTACTAATCAAATAAACAACCCCCTGTGTTAACGTAATAACGCAACGTAACGCAAATCAAGACACACAACAATGCGTTGGCGTTGAAACAGATTATGTATGTCTTTTTAGCAGTTTTTGAAAACTGGTAAGTGAATCGAATCATTCACTCAGAGTCACCCTTGTTTATAAAGAAAAATCTAAATAAACTGGCAATGTATGGACTGGAATGAGTGAATTTATTTATTTCGGGATTCGCTTCATATATCACAAGTCATTCTCATTGTCGTTGTCGTTCTCATCATCAAAATCAGCTCTTGTTGTTAGAAAGTAAATATGAAGCGTCGTTCATTGTTTGTATTATTTTTACAATGATTATAAATGGCTTGCCTTAGCTTGGCTTGGCACCCTTACTTACCTACAAGCGGCATTACCATACCATTCTTCTATTGACAATATTTTTACGAAACGTCTCTCATGACTTTGTTTGCCTTTTTAGCTGTGACTTTGACACGTTTTGTAGCCTTTATTGCATTTTTATTACATTTTGTTACATTTCACAGTTAAACTGACATAAAATCGTTTTTATTTTCACTATTTCTTGGATTTATTTGTCGGGCGTATTAGTGTTACTGGGAACAAAATTTTTTTTTGGTTTCTTAATTAGCCGTAGCAAGGCATGGTAGTAGTTATGCTGCCATAATTAATGTACCTTTTACTGGATTTGGTCATGGGAACATATGCAGGATAATAGAGCAAAAAGAAGCAGAATTAAGTGTTTATATTGTTTAGGAGAGGATGCAAGAAAATTGTTTTTATGGTAGTTAGTGGAATGTAGACTTTTTTCACATATTTTTTTTTTGCAAAATTTTCTATTGAAATTAAGCATCGTAGTATTTGCGCTAAAGAGTTGCTATTTAAGATATTTGCTGTAAAGCTCCTGTATGGTTATGCTGCCACACAGTCTGAGTGGCCATGATAGTATTTAAAACCGAATACACAGCTTGAAACCGCCGTGGTCTAGTAGGTAGTGTGTTGGCTTATTAGACGAAAAGCCAGTGTTCGAACCCCAGGCCAGACATCAAAATAAAATACAAAACGTATTTCTTCGGCGACTTCCTTTTAGCAGATTTCTATCAAAAACTCTGAGAGTAAATAAAATTGCCATGAAAAAGTTTCTCAAAAAATTTGTCGTTCGGAGACGACTTTAAACTGTATGTTCCCCCACTCACGTATAAAAATTAACACAGTCAACATAAGTGGTGTGAGAAACTAGGTCGTAATCCTGACTGAAGGGTTGTAATGACCAATTACGTACGTACGTACTCTGCTTCAAACGAATAGGTTCTTCAAACTCAGGTTATTGTTGTCTAAACAGAGTTTTTCAGAACTTTTGAGTCCATTTTCGTACTTACCTCCTGCCTTGCTACTTCTGTCCTACACATTTCGTTATTATCGCTCTGTACACCGTAAGAAAAAGTTGTCTTAAGGATTTATCCCATAAGTGGAGTCAAAGTAAGCTTCTGTCCTACACATTTCGTTATTATCGCTCTGTCTCGTCGTCGTCTCAAGGATTTCAGCCGATAAGTGGAGTTAAAGTGAGATAAAATTTGCAATAGATTTGAATTTCTGAAGATGGGACATCAAGTGTTCGATGCCTCTGGCAGTTGTAGTTATTCAGCTCATTCGTCGGTATTAACTCATAGTTTATATACTATCGGGTCCGCCATCTAACGTTTTTTTTTTCAACTAGTGCTTATTTCCTGGATGGTAACACATAGCTCATGTCTGATTTGACAGATAATTAGTTTTATCCTTCCGCTGAACGAATATGGTTGTGTATACGCTTGGACAACGCTGGCAAATATTGCGACATTACTTTGAAAATCATGGTAATGTTGCAGAATGTGTGCGAAAATTGCGTACGGATTTTGGAAGAGGAGAAGCACCGTCAGCTCCGTATGTTTGTTATCTTGTGAAAAAAGTGAAAGAAACTGGCATCCTCATCGATAAACCAAAGCGTGAAAAGCCAAAAACAGTGCGTACACCCGTGAATATTGCTGCTGTGGCAGAAAGTGTGCGTGAAGCGCCATCAACATCAATTCACCGTCGTTCTCAACAATTAAACATTTCGGAGACATCATTGAGACGAATTTTGCATAAAGACCTTGGTATGACGCCATACAAAGTCCAATTGGTTCAGTTGAAGCCAATTGACCATCCAATGCGTTTTCGCTTCGCTAAGTGGGCCTGCGATCGACTTACAGAAGATGCCGATTTTGGCAAAAAAATCATCTTTTCAGATGAAGCTCATTTTGATCTTGGCGGTTATGTAAACAAGCACACAAGCACGTATTTGGGGCACAGAAAACCCGCACGCATACATTGAAAAGCCGACGCACCCAAAACGACTCATTGTTTGGTGCGAATTTTGGTCCAGAGGCATAATTGGGTCATTTTTCTTCGAAAATGAGCAATAAGTGGCCGTTACAGTCAATGGCGATCGTTATCGGGCCATGTTGAACGAATTTTTGTTCACAAAAATTGAAGAGGAGGATATTGGCAACATTTGGTTTCAACAGGACGGCGCAATGTGCCACACAGCCAAAGCTGCACTCGATGTTTTACGCCCTGTTTTTGAAGATCGCATTATCAGCCGCAGAGCTGATGTCGTTTGGCCACCTCGAAGCTGCTATTTGACACCGTTGGACTATTATTTGTGGGGTGCCGTCAATGATAAGTGTTACGACGACAAGCCAGAGGCAATTGACGCTTTAAAGGACAATATTCGTGAAGCCATTGGTGAAATACAGCTGCACACAATCGATAATGTGCTTAAAAATTGGACCAATCGTGTAGGCTACTGCATGGCCAGCCGAGGCAGCCATTTGAATGAAATTATTTTCCATTATTAACCGGAAGGATTGTACTTTCAAATAAAAAAAGAAATTTGAGAAAGTATTCAGTAGTTTTTTTTTTAAAGCATTTCCAAAAAAAAAGTGATGATATTCTCGTGATGCGGTCATCTAGTACTCCTTTCAAACTTAGGGTATCCCTATAATGTCTCCTCTAAGCCTATTGCCCTAACAAACTTCAATATATTGCGCAGTGCTAAGAGTGACAATTGCCTGCTCAGTGCTTGGTATGCACTAGGGATGCTAATCGGGAAATCCCGAATCACAAAATCCCGGGATTTTCGGGATTCCCAAATCCCGAATCTCTGGATTTTTTAAAACTTGTCCCGGGAATTTTCGGGATTGTAAATTCATACATATACACTTTATAAAGTAAGAAAAAAATTGAGTCCACGGCATTATTTTTTTATTTAATATTACATTAAATAACACTCATGTAATTTTTCAAGTATATCATGCAACAATTAAGTGAATATTCTATATCACTCGACATTGAACTGAATAAGAACCCAACTTCCATTGTTAAAAACTTAAACGTTGCCCTCGAAGTCCAATAAAATCTGTTAATACAGCTGATGGTTTAGACAATCAACTTTCTAAATAGATTTGATTGAATCACGAGGTGTTAGAGGTGAATAGTTACATATATTCTGCATATAAATAGTGTTCTTAAAAGGGTAGGTATTAGTTTCTTCACTAATGTGTTTATACATATATGTATGTATGGAAACAAAGATGAATTATTTTTATTTTTGTTACTTTTTGTTCTGTTTTTTTATTTTATAACATGTATATTGTGATAAAGATCAAAAATTAATGTAATTTTTAATAAAACAATTGTTTTTAGCTTTTTTTTATTAAGAGAAAATCCCGAAATCCCGGGATATTTAGGGAAATTCCGGGATATTTCGGGATTTTTAGATCCCGAATTGTCCCGAAAAATCCCGGGATTTCGGGATCGGGATTTCGAAATCCCGAATCCCGGGATTTTTAAAAATCAATCCCGTCTGGCATCCCTAGTATGCACTCAGGTGCTTCCTTCCGAAATGCATACATGACTCTCGGTTTCCAAGAATATATTCTGTTGATTCATTCTTATCGTCTTAGAATCTACATTTTCGACTCGAGACAACCGCCTATCTGAATAAGTGTACTTTGAGTCGGAGTATGTCGAGAGACCAGTTACCAACCTCAGCTTATTTTTTGATAATCTGATGCATGACTGATATCTCCTTCTATTGGTATCCTTCTTCTATCATTCCATACATCTCTTCCCAATCCACAGAAAGGTTCTGACTAATATCAGAGGCATGGCAGCTCACTTCTGTGAGAGCTTATTTGACTGCCAGTGTCATTGCCAAACAAAAGTTTTGATTGCCTCGAAGTCATTTGCCTTGAAAAGAGTTTTTGCTTCTCTCTACCTTTCCTTTTGCTGAGTATACCTTTCCATACATCTGTTCCCAATCTACAAAAAGGTTCTGACTAATATCAGAGGCATGAAAACTTATCTCTTTTTGAACTCATTTGACTGCTCATTATCGCGAATCCAACATAAGACCTGGGACCCAGCAGAGAGTAACCCTGTTTCCCTTATCTGGCTGTTTCAGAAACAAGTTTCTTATCTAGCTGTCTTAGCTTTCTCAGACAGTCCTATAATATCTTCGATTTAACCTCATGGAAGCCGAGAGATCGAATAGCGGCTTGACTTCGAGGTAGTGTTACTATGCCTTGTACTTTTTACCTCTTATCCAAGTTGAATTTAACGTATCTTTCTCTGGCCTAGACTTTCGCTTGGAAGATATTATTGAGATTCCCCATGTGCCAATAATATACATATCATTCAGGGACCAAGAACTCAGGCTACAATTCTTAGAATTATTCTTCATACCACAAAATAGTTAATTTCGTGAAAGAGAATGCAGCTTCGAAGTTGTCGTAGTCTAGTAGGTAGTGTGTTGGCTTATTAGACGTAAAGCCCGGGTTCATATCCCAGGTCAGACATCAAAAAGAACGAAATATGATAAAAAAAATATTTCTTCGGCGATTCCTTTCAGCAGATTTCTGGCAAAAACTCTGAGAGTAAATAAACCTGCCATGAAAAATTTTCTCAAAAAAATCTGTAGTTCGGAGTCGACGTTAAACTGCAGGTCCCGCCGCTCACGTATAAAATTAACGCACACAACATGAGTGGTGTGAGAAGCTAGGCCGTAATCCTGACTGAAGGGTTGTAATGGCAATTATGTATGTATGTATGAATGCAGTTTCCAGATTCCTCCAATCATTTTTGTTTTCAATACTAATTCTCGTAGCTAGTTCTCGTAAGACCGCAGCTATTTAGAACGTTGACAGCATCAGTAGGCAATTGCCTATACGCCTAGGAGCATTCTTGTTTCTTCCATTGAAAGTAGGGATACTCAAAAAGTCACAGACCCTCGTATAATGCAATCTATAATAATATAATAATTTAAAGAAAATATTCGTTTAACTTCTGCGATATAAATATTCATTCAAAATTTACTATCTAAACTTACCTTCCCAGCTACCGGTGGTCTCTTGCCTCACAAGTATTGTTGTGATAGCACCAAACACCAAATAATGATGTCAACTTTATTCATCATTATGGCAAACAATTTTAATCCTCATGAATATTTCAGCAACATTTTGAATTATGAACGTAATTTTGAAATGAAAACAAAACTAAAACACGTGTTACGGCTTAAAATATCATACGAAATGATTGGTTGAAAGGACCCTCCACCCCCACCCCCCCATATTCAAGAGAAAGCTTATCATCAATGCTGTCTTCTTAGCATATCTTGGAATTGATATTAAAAAGTCGAATTGAGAATGGTAGTGCGTTGGCATGTATTTGGTTAGGTTATGAAAAGCAAAACACACCCAAAGGACACTTTAACTATGAAAGCTGTCTGTCTGTCTGTCTGTCTGTGTGTCTATCCATGCCTATTGTAAAGGAAAGAAAAAAAAAGATTCCAAATGAAATGGGTTCATACGATACATGCGATACATGCGATACATGTGGCTGATCTTAGAAAAGTGTGTTAGTGCTTCTGTTGTTATTGTTGTTCCTTTGATATGTATATTTCTGTTTCGATATCATTGTTATTGTAACTGTTTTCCTAATGTTTTCTTTTGAGGCTTATTTTTCAGTTGGCCACTTTAGTTGGCTAGCAGTGCCATTAGACGACAACAATGGTAAACAACTTGTAAGTAAATTGTCATTCAAACTTCAAACTTGAAAGAAATGAGAGAACAAGGAATCGTTATTAGTTAAGAGCAAAAGTAGTTTCGTTAAGGTTTAGGTTGAAAAATTACTCTTTGATGTGTCATTTCATTGCTCGATTCGACTTTACAGAACCCTTTGAGAACTCGTCTTCACACAAGACTGACTGAATTTTTACTGACACCGTTGCCTGCTTTGCATTGCCTTTTTATATCGCAATGTATACAGTCTGATGAATCATCTTGAGGTCGAATTTTCGTGGCTTCGCCTTCTCGAAACCACCATAAATGTAAACATCATTGTTTCATTGTTGTTTGTGTATTATGTTTACATTTATTCTGGTAATGTTTGTTGTTGCTTTTTGTTGACTTGTTTATCCCCTTTTTTATACTGATGTTGTTGCTATATTTTTGTTTACTTGTTGAGCATGTAAACAAGTCCATTGTTTTTGTTTTTGTAGCTTTTTTTTTATTATTTTAATGTTAAATGATGTAACACCATTTCCATTTTCGTAATAATACTATGGGGTCTTCTAAGAGGGGCTTCCGAACTTTGGGAATTGATAACGACCATTTTATAAAGGCTGCATCTGTCGTATTAGTTGTCATTTGTTCAGTTTGTGTTGCTAAATCGGCATGGACTACCATAGATAAAGACGTGTGTTTGTTGAATGGTCTCTAAAAAAGTAGGCAACTGACCCTAATTTTTATGGAAAAATCAAGGCCCATTGCTGGATAAATTGGTAGGAACAATACTAATCCACATGCGATCCAAGAGGGCCCAAAGCTTCCAGAAAAATTTCGCAGTTTAGTACGGGTTTTGGGCTGGCTACGGCAACGGTCCATATTCCATTGAGCACGACGTTGGTCAGACAATTACTGCCAATGGCGAGCACTGTAGTTTGATGATTACCATCATCGTTTTGCATGAATTGGTTGATTTGGACACCAACGATATGTAGTTTAAAAGGACCGCGCTCCATGCCACACAGTTTATTCCACATTGAATAATCCTCATGTGCGATATGAGGGCATGATCACCTCACGTGGATATGATGTGAACTGGCCATCTCTTGCACAAATCACAGCGGTTCTTAAAGTCAATAGTTGTTGGTGACCGTTGAATGAATAAGTCGCCGTAGTCTAGTAGGTAATGTGTTGGCTTATTAGACTTGAGGCCACGGTTCAAACCCCAGGTCAGATATTAATCAATCAAAAAAAAATATAAAAAAAATCTTCGGAGACTTCCTCTCAGCAGATTTCTGGCAAAAACTCTGAGAAAAAAAAATTTTCCATGAAAAGTCTCTCAAAAATATGTCGTTCGGAGTCGACTTAAAAACTGTAGGTCCCGCCACTCATGTATAAAATTAACACACACAACATAAGTGGTGTGAGAAGCTAGGTTGTGATCCTGACTGAAGGGCTGCAAAGACTAATTATGAGCGTTGCATAGCAAATAGTGCAGAGGCAAACCCTTCAAGCACATATTAAAACCATTCTAACTTGATTTGATCAAATTTTGCTCCTACTTGACGTGCTTAGACCGACTGGAATAGGCACTACAGTTGTATGCGAACTTGTTTAGCTTAAAAATAACTTTCAAATCCTCATTCATCAGCACAACAAGTCGGCATAAGAATGGTCAATGTCGGGACAAAAAGGAAAACCATTGCATAGGAAAATAACTTTTTTAATGACCCAACATTATAAACCTTAAAAGCAAGTGTGCTTTCAAAGGAGGGTTGATTTTTCTGCTACACTTGCTTCGTTCACTTTAGCAAAAAGCACAAACAAAAACAAAAAAAAAATACTGATTCAACAGTGACAGTAGCCGAAGGTGACATGGGCATAGCTTGTGGAGGTGGTGGTGGTGGTGGATTGAATTTTTATACGAAATTGTTTTGATTTTTCAAGCGTCTTGTTTACAATTCTCACGCGTGTGACTTTTAAATGACAGATTAGTTTGAGTAAATATTTGCTATTAGAACGTGTACTACCAAATACAACTGAATGCAAAACCTAACGGTACTTAGTGAATACCACTTACATTTCATTTTTATGTCCTTATTAGATAAAAATAACAACGTGTGCACATGCATTACGCAACCAATTCCCAGTCACTGTTCGTTTGAATTCGGTTGATAGTGATCTCGTCCTCAACGTGTGGGGAGGGAAGTGTATTTAATAATTGAACGTGTGAAAGAATGCCAAATATAATCATCATTATTATCATTGTATTTGTGATAAAAATTATAACTGTTTCGCTTACCCTGTGTGTCATTCAGTTTCGAAATTCTCATCATCACTGGTGCAGTTTGAAATGGAAATTGAAAAGAAAAATTTGTTTAACCACACGTGTCGCGGTTTAATTTCGAATGATGATTGTGAACAAACTAATTTCCGTTATCGGAAGAAGGCAACAACTGTGAAACGTACAATTTTTTTCTAACTGCAGCAGCATAATCGTCTCTTTTTATGATTTAATTTCGTTAATGAGATTATAATCATTCAGATATTTTCTTTCTGTTCTGACTCTCTGTTTCATTTATTTTAATTTACGCGATGAATTGACTATGTTTTGATTAAAATTCACTTGACAATATGAATTCGTCCTTTTTTTCTTCTTAATTCCTAGCAAAGAAAACGGGTGGGATTTTAGTCCCATATTTTCCATCTCTCTCCCTCTCTCTCTCTCTCTGTTTATAAAAAGGAACGTAGAAAAACCTGTCAATTTAACGCAATTTGTTTGATTAATATTAAACACGTTTTAACATTTTCTTTCTGCCTCTTTTAGCATTTCCCACTTTCTTCATTTCTTATAATTCTGTGCCGTCATCTTTTGAATTTTCTTTTACGTTTTTAATCCTCGACTGCTTAATTTTGTCAGGTTTCCATCAATTTGTTGTTGTTGTTAATTTTTCAAGCGATTTTTAATCAAAAGTTGACGATGATGACTTTCTTTCCTTTGGACAGGATGTTAATGACACATTGCTTGTGTACTTTTTGTATTTTTCCATTTAATTTTTTTTGTTCTTCTTTTAGCTTCCGTTTATTAAAATTATTGTAATTTAATAAATTCTGTTCTGTTCTATTCTGTTCTCTTTTCAGTTGATTTGACAAAAATATGCTACAAATGCGTGGAAAATTGAAATTAAAATTGTAATGAGATTCCACTGTTGTGAGGTATGTTATACGTAATATTAGAAAATTATTGAATATAAGGTGTAGTAAAAAGCAAATATGACACACTGTCAAATATTTAGGATTTTGTATTTTATAAAGATTTTCAATAGTTTTGTAGTTTCCTACAGACTAATGTTTCTGTAAGGCGAATGATATTCAGACGAACTTCTAAAATTGAGTGTTTTTTCGATACAAATAGACGTTGTGATGCCCTGGTGATGAGGTGTCTTGGTACTGCAAGCATACGAGTTTGATATTATACTTCCCTCCAGCTTTGTAGGATATGCAGCGTTTTTCCAAAGCTATTTTCCCGAAAAATTTCAGAATATTGCACGCAGTCACCAATAACAATACCCTGCCTAGCATTTGATATGCTCCCCGGGGTTTCTTCCAGCAATGCATTAATGTCCCACAGGTTCCTAGAATGTGTTCGAATGATTCCTTCTCATAGCCACAGAATCTACTTGTAGAGCGCTCGAGACAACCCCAATTCTGAATAAATGCAACCTGAGTCTACAGTGTTCTATCAAAAGACTGATTAGCCACCTCAGATTAATTCTTGAAAGTCTGATGCATAACACAGTTCTCTTCTTGCTGTAGTTTCTCCATAACAATATTGATTTCTCAAGCTCACTTAGTTTGAGAAGAATCGTTGCCTCTTTGAGAAGAGTCTAAGCTTCTCTTTATCTTCCCTTTCGTTGAGCATCCCTTTCCAAACATCCTCTCCCACTCTATAAAAGAGTTTTGGTCCGATCAGCGACGTTGAAACTCCCCTTCTCGGCTGCTCGCTGGTTCTTGCCACTGCAATGCAAGTCAGGATTGTGGGTAGGAATGTTTTGTTGTATTTTTAAGTGGATTAGGTCAGGTTACGTTAAATTGGCAGTACTCATAGAAAAAATAGTTCATTTCAAAATCCCTTTTTTATTAACTATTTCGCCGTATAAGTCTTGGATGGTATGCTTTAAAAATCCTGGTAGTTTCATGAAGCTGTTGATTTCAACCAACTCACCTTCCACTAGGCATGTTCCGTTAATAGACTCTGGGGGACCAAAAATCCTTTTTCTTATGATTCCAAGTTCCGGACAATAACTCGGGAAATGTTCTGCACAAGTCGTTGTGCAGTATGTTCGTCTTCAAGACGTGGGTACCAAGAGCCTAATGTCCGTTAGTTTGCGAACTAGTTGCCTGTGTAGAGGAATGTTTTGAATTCGCCGTAGTCTAGTAGGTAGTGTTCGCTTATTAGATGTGAGGCCACGGTTGAAACACCAGGTCAGACATCAAAACGAAATTTGAAAAAAAATATTTCTTAGGCGGCTTCCTCTCAGCAGATTTCTGGCAAAAACTCTGAGAGTAAAATATAATTGTCATGAAAAGTTTATCAATAATCTGTCATTAAAACTGAAGGCCGCGCCATTCATGTATAAAATTAACAGACACAACGTGGGTGGTGTGAGAAGTTCGGGCGTAATCCTGACTGTAAAGTTCTAATGACCAATCATGTATGTAGAGGAATGTTGATCTCACTTCTGAATTCGTTTAAATCATCATGTTGTACCATTCTTTGTAAGTGCTTTAGAAATGTTGTTATCTTCAATGTTGTCTTGTAAATGTCTAGCATTCTTCACTAGGGACAATAGGAATTCTTGATCAAAACGAGTTTCGCACAGCTATTATCTTGGTGGAATTAGTCGACAATAATTTAATAACTCCCAGCTTTTAATTCGGATATGTTTTACTAAGGATTGAAATGAGTAAGAAATCCAGTGTCAGGATTGAGCCTATGTTCCAATATTAAAAATATCTGAGTGTTCATATGGTAACAAGGAGATGGCCTGAATAAAATCAGGATCATCAGAGCGCAGCGTTAGCATTCAGATAAGTTTATCATTCTTTTCTTTCATTCCCATGCTGGCTGGCAATCGGTTGTGAATAAATTATATTTAATTTCAGTGCTCTTATGAATGCAGTAACTTCAATATTTTTGGTTTAATTTCTTAAAAAATATCAAAGAAAAGTGGTCTTTACGTTTAGTTTCCCAATTACAATTTCATTTAATTAATTACATTTAAAAAGTCGTTGTGTTTATTTATTCTCTCATTATTTATTTACATTATGACATGCGGACATTTGTGCACACAAATGTATTACCCTACATCATGTATATTTGAATTTGTTGTGAAGTTTTGGTTTGTTAGTCGCCGTGGTCTACTAGGTAGTGTGTGGGCTTATTAGACGAAAAGCCAGGGTTCGAACCCCAGGCCAGACATCAAAATTAAATACAAAAAGTATTTCTTCTGCGACATCCTCTCAGCAGATTTCTGGCAAAAACTCTGAGAGTAAATAAAATTGCCATGAAAAGTTTCTCAAAAATCTGTCGTGCGGAGTCGACTTTAAACTGTAAGTCCCGCCACTCATGTATAAAATTAACACACACAACATAAGTGGTGGGAGAAACTAGGTCGCAATCCTGACTGAAGGGTTGTAATGACCAATTATGTATGTGTGTGAAGTTTTGGTAACATATTATGTACGTTATTAAATCTATAACAATTGGCTTGAAATAGTGGGCGAATGGCGCGAAAACAAGTCCAGTGAAGCCTCAACTTCCAACCAATCTTTATGTGTGGTTCTTATCTGTCCAAAGTGACCAACATCTGGAATTTTCTGTGTATAGGAAGGCCATATTCCTATAAAAGCTCAGTAATTTG
Organism: Sarcophaga variegata; assembly: GCA_932273835.1. Lineage (NCBI taxonomy): Eukaryota > Metazoa > Arthropoda > Insecta > Diptera > Sarcophagidae > Sarcophaga > Sarcophaga variegata. The sequence goes on from OW026362.1 coordinate 69,383,809, forward strand.
TTAAACTTGCCCAACTTTAAGTGTTGCGTTCACAGAGAATTACCGAAAGCAACAAAACACATAAGAAAACAAGTATTCCAACCAGAGATCAGCAATGATTATTCAAAAAGATGAGTAGAATCGAATCATATTCATAACTTCTGTTAATTATACGCATTTATACTTATTTTAATATCATACTCATACTACTCATATTCAAAGTTTGAAGTACTCATCATATTCATACTTAACATACATATGATGCTGTTGATTTCGACTCTCCATAACTCAAGATATACACGAAGTACAAATAAGTATGATTCGCGTACGAACACTAAAATACTTACTAAATGGTTGTGTGATTGATCTGCTTGCTGCTCTGTCTTTTTTGCTTATGCGTCTTTTTTCTTTTTTGTAAATGCAACAACAACTAAGACTGTAAATTTTGATGAATGATTCGAGTATTATAAGTATTTTATAAATGAGTAGGCTTATGAATCAAATATATTTCGAATGGTATGAGTTTGATGTCAACGTTGTACGCATACTCATTGCAACCTGTACTTATAAATCAACGTTGTAGCGACTACGAATGAATCAAATGAGTTAAATTTCAATATTGTTGACTCACTTATATTCAAAATTTCGTGAGTGCTTATGAGACAATTCATTGTTGATCTCTGGTTTCAACTTTGCTGTCAGCCAAAAAGTCGAGGTCGAGGTACGTATAACGTATGTCGTACTCACTGTGCCTCGGTCTGAAGGTTTAAAAGTAAAATGTAGTAGCGTAGTGTGTATACTTCATATCGATTGTGTCTAGCTTTCTGTATCCACACAAGCGTTCAATCATTCCAAAAATTCCATTACAGTGGAGGGTACCCTGTAATAAAGTCATGATCGCCCGATGTAATTTATTTACTGGCTTTTTAATTGAAATTATTTAATAACTCAACGGACTGGACAGGTCTTGTCTGTATTTGTGTAATTAAAACTCATGTACGCGTGTCTTTCTACATTGTTTGTTTACATTCTGTATATTTTACGGTAAAATTTTATGTAAAAAACTGTGCGTGTGTTTCCACATCAAAATATTTACACTCATATTTATATGGTAAATGAACGTTTTCATGAAATTATTTCATTACGAGCAACATTTCATATACAAAAATAAACTCTAACTTGCCACAAAAAAAAAAAAAGAAAAAATTCGTAAAAATATTATTTACACACTCATCGTCATGGTTGGCGTTTGTTGAAACAAATGGGGGGTGGGAGGGAGTTAAAAGAGTACGTATGGTCAATACAAATTCGATGCAGTAAAGGAAAGAGTCCGAGATGTGAGAGAGGGAGAGAGAGAGTTTATTGAAATGAGAGAAAGAAATGTTGATGGAAATTACTATGTTTTCAAGTTGACAACTCGAGATGAATGTAAACATTCATCAATGGCTGCATGTCATTTACAATTTGTTGTTGCCAATGTTGTTGACTTCAACAACAACAACCAGCAACATGGTGGTGTGGTTGTTTGAAGTAGAAAATGCGAAAAAAAAACATTAAATAGTACAAATTGCACAAATCATTGTATGTACGTCGTAATGAATTATAAAATATTGTAATCAAAGTAATGAAAACAGAAAGAAACTTTATTTGAAAGTTATTAAAAGCAAAAAGAAAAAGAAAAAAAAATTAATTAAAATAAGACTTCATTAGAAAGACGGTTAGATTTGAGCAATTTTTATAAATTAATGTACAGCACTTTACAATTCTTGGAAGACATAAAAAAGCTAAAAAAAAGAGAAGAAGAATTTCTTCTAATAGATGTCGATATACATACAGTGAGCGTTAAAAAAACTGTACACTAAAGATAAAATTCTAACAGTCACCAAACTCAATTTTTACCACTTAAGGGGAGTGTACGGAAAAATTTGTCAATATTTCGAAATTTTTTTGTAATTTTTTTTTGTTTAAAATTTCGAAAACTGGCAATCAAACAATTTTAAAATAAAAATAACGGTAATTTATTAATGTATATTTTTTTAATGAGCAGTTTCTTTTGACGCTCACTGTACGTTATGGGCGTTGAGAGCTGCATGAAGAAGTGTCATTAAATGCCTTCTACATTTGAAAGAGGAGTTTTTGGATTTTTATGATCCCGTATTCTGCATTGAATGCTAACCGCTGTCAGAGGCCAATTCTCAACAATGATGTCCTTGTATGGTGGAAGAACTAGGTTTTTCTAAACACCTAACCATTCTCAACAAGTTGTAGAGATTGCTTTTCCTTGAAGACATTGCTACATATATTCAGGGAGTCGATATAGCTAAGGTACTTTCGCTTTGAATGCCAACGTAACGAAAAGTGGTCCAAAGAATTGATATCTACTCTGAAATTCGTTAGAACCTAAAGAAGACTATGTTACAGAATCTAACCCTTGGGAACACAATCTCAGTCATTGCGGTTAGCTGATAACGAAGATTAGGATGGATCGGGTATTTATTTTTATTAAATCGACTTGCGGTCTCTCTGCTATTGCCCGATAACTGAGTTTTTTTGCTTTCGTAATCTTAAGCCACTGATAATCCTACTTCAAGCCACTTCGACCAAAGCCATATGAACCATAATATAGTCCGATTGAAGTTTCGAAACTGCATGTTAGACTAATATGGCTTCCAAATTAATTACGACCGGTATTGCTGATAAAGCAGTACCGCCGTAGTCTAGTAGGTAGTGTGTTGGCTTATTAGACGAAAAGCCAGGGTTCTCCCCAGACATCAAAACAAAATACAAAAAGTATTTCTTCTGAGAGGAAGTCGCCGAAGAAGGTTTCTGGCAAAAACTCTGAGAGCAAATAAAATTGCCATGAAAAGTTTCGTAAAAAATCTTTACGTACTTTAAACTGTACGTCTCTCCACTCGTGTATAACCATGACTTAAGGGTTTGGTCATTACAATTATGTATGTATGTCTGTATGGTGTTGTTTGTCGGTTAGATTCTTGCGCAAGAGGACATATATCATACTTTAGTAAGGCTTTCGAATTTGATAAACGTATTGGCATTGAGTTAAATGAAAGGTTCATACCGTCGTTTGTGGAATGTCCAGAATTCTCTTGTTTTTTTCGGAATGGAGAAAGTCGATTATACTTTTAACGCACATGGTTATTCGATCCTGTAAGTTTGGGAGTAAGTTGAATTGAAGCTTTGTCGGAACGAGGTAGAGTAGAACTAGGTGTAATATCTTTTTTTGTGATTGGACTGTCATAAGGATGTGCCTCTGATAAATCTGGAAAATCTGTCAATCTGTCTATAGATCCGCAAGGTCTTCGTAAATTACTCTTTCCGGTTTTGTTTTTTTTACGAGAATAGAACAGAAAGTAGGTGATCTGAGGCTACCATTTGCAGTAGTATATCCTTGAGGGCGTAGTAAATGTCCACAATATTATTGGATGCATGTCTAAGTCCATGTGCTATGGCTTTTGTAGGAGCTGGAGAACCGGTGCAGTTATTTCGATGTGAGAGAGAGCAGTTCTTTGGCAAACTGGACTAATTCACATCAGTGCAGGTAGTTTTTATTAATGGAACTGCCTTGGAAATGTAGCACTGTTGAATGTTATAAGATTTATCCGGAGCCTTGGTAAAGAGGACCACACTGAATGTCTGTGACATTAGATAAGGAAGGCAGAATTTTATAGAGTACCACAATGAACCATAAGCTCTCAGAGTAAAATCGTGAGTTAGCTTGTAAACAACTCGTTCATTAGTCCAATCCAATGCTGAGTGTAACAGTCTATGAGTCTCCTAAGGCACAACAAAAACTGGCAAGTGTTTGGTATTTGGATGTATGAGAAGGGAAGTTAGGTTATATTGGAATTCTAGTTCCACAATATCAATCAACGATATGTTTTAGAAATAATTTGTAATCGATAGTTATAGTCGATTTAACCTGCGTCTTATTGATATTTTAGAATTTTAGTACTACTAGGTGTAAAGCAATTGAATCCAAGCAAATTCTGAAATTGGTCTATACAATCCAGGGTATTAAATGGTCTGACTATTGTCTTCCAACCTATTTTTTTATTGAAATATTAAATATAATTTAATTTTAAAACTGCGTGCAGATTAAAAATTTGGCTAGCGGGGTATGTAATACCCTCCGCATATGACGGCATATGCGTAATAGCTAGCGGAGACAGCGTTTGTTGAACTGACAGCAAACTACAACGCATACTTACATACAAATTTTGTTTTTGCCTAAGTACTGTAGTTGTGTATAACATTACCCTTCCGTTTCCGGTCTCGTCTCTCAACATTTCACGGCTTTATGTTACAAAAATTATGTCACCCACACTCGTACAACAAATTCGCTTCTAATCTCTGGCATATGTTACGCCAACTTATTCTAACGACATTGATTTTGAGTGGCGGAATGGTGGTTATGGTTCGTTGATAAAAACTATTATTTTGAAATTAATGCAAAAATCGAAAAACAAAAACAAGGCAACGAAGGCAATAATGAAATCACTGACACTGCCACTGCCACACTCACTTTCACAGTCAGCCTTCATATTATTTATTATGAATTAAGTGCGTGTTTTTGTTTCGTTTTTTTTGCTTTCCGTATGGGTTTATGGGGATGGTTTTCGGTTTGGTATGATGATGTGAGTGGGTGTGGTAGGGTGGGATGTACCAGGATTGGGGGGCCCAACAACATATCGATGTTTATGAAAGAACATTCATGGATGTCATGAATTGAAGTGAGCTCTGTACGTATGTAAGTGAGTTTGTTTGTAACAATTTGTTAACAATTGTTTGACTTCCTGTTTTGTTTTCGGATTTTTTTGCTTTTGCCTTCCATTCACACAATAAACTATTAAAGATTAAAAGTAGAGTGCGTATCTGCATGAGTTTACGAATAGAAATGGGTGTCTGTTGTCAGAGTCGAAACATGTCATGTACACATTAATGACATGATATGTAGTCCTCTATTAGTTGCTCTCTACACTGTCTGTCTATCACAAAAACAACACATATTTAATGCATTCAAACATGAAAATATGTTTTGACTGTGATAATTTCTATTCACAACATCCATTTTTTTCTGCATTGAGCCGATTTAATTTTTGCAACACTAAAGTGCGAATGCTGTTATAATGAAGTACTCGAAAAAAGCCAAATCATGTTCATACAATGTGTTATTTATGTAAGAGGCCACACAGACAGACAGACAGATAGGCAGACAAACTAGTAGAAATATAAAGGTTATCTAGTTGATTTCGGATAGTTTTTATTTAGTATGGAAATGGAAATGATTAGTCTATGTTTTGTTGTTACCATATAAAATTACGATTTATTGTTTTGGTTTATTTGGTTGAATTAAAATCGATATTTGACGATGGAAAACTATTTTCATTCTTTGTGTCTAGCCAAAAAAGCAAATAAAATGATAATTAAGTGGATATATTGCAGATTGTTTTTAGTTTTTATAGCAATTGCTGAAATGTTTGAAGAGGAGTTTTATTTAAAAACTGGTTGCATACATGGTACTCTGTATTATATGAGCCAACTTCAGGATTTGCTTGAACACAAAATATTATAAAGGGTCCACCAAATAACTTCTTTTTTTTGAAAATGCTATAAAAAAAAACTACTGAATATTTTTTTAAATTTATTTTTTGATTTGAAAGTACAATCCTTCCGGTTAATAATGGAAAATAATTTCATTCAAATGGCTGCATCGGCTGGCCATGCAGTAGCATACACGATCGGTCCAATTTTTAAGCACATTATCGATTGTGTGCAGCTGTATTTCACCAATGGCTTCACGAATATTGTCCTTTAAAGCGTCAATTGTCTCTGGCTTGTCGGCGTAACACTTATCTTTGACGGCACCCCACAAGTAATAGTCCAACGATGTCAAATTGCAGCTCCGAGGTGGCCAAACGACATCAGCTCTGCGGCTGATAATGGGATCATCAAAAACAGGGCGCAAAACATCGAGTGTAGCTTCGGCTGTGTGGCACGTAGCGCCGTCCTGTTGAAACCAAATGTTGCCAATATCCTCCTCTTCAATTTTTGTGAACAAAAATTCATTCAACATGGCCCGATAACGATCGCCATTGACTGTAACGGCCACTCCTTGCTCATTTTCGAAGAAAAATGGCCCAATTATGCCTCTGGACCAAAATCCGCACCAAAAAGTGACTCGTTTTGGGTGCGTCGGCTTTTCAATGTATGCGTGCGGGTTTTCTGTGCCCCAAATGCGACAATTTTGCTTGTTTACATACCCGCCAAGATCAAAATGAGCTTCATCTGAAAAGATGATTTTTGTGCCAAAATCGGCATCTTCTGGTGTAGGCTACTGCATGGCCAGCCGAGGCAGCCATTTGAATGAAATTATTTTCCATTATTAACCGGAAGGATTGTACTTTAAAATAAAAAAAGAAATTTGAGAAAATATTCAGTAGTTTTCTTTTAAAGCATTTTCAAAAAAAAAAGTTATTTGGCGGATCCTTTAGCACCTGCCTCTGTTTTTGGTACACCTAGTATTACTAGAATTGTAGATTTTCAACAAAACTACAAAATAATCATCGACTACAATTTATTTCTACAACAAACCTGTGATCGTTAATATTGAACTAGAATTCCAATACAACCTCACTTACTTTCTCATACATGCAAAGAACCAAACTCTCACCAGTTTTTGTTGTGTGTTAGGAAACTCATAGACTATTACACTCAGCAATGGATTAAAGTAGATTACGAGTTGCTTACAAGCTAATTCACGACTTTACTCCGAGACCTTATAGTTCATTGTAGTACTCTCTAAAATTCTATTTTCCTTATCTAATGTAACAGATATTCAATGTGGTCCTCTTAAGAACCAACCAAGACTCCTGACGAATCATATAAGTTTCACATTTCCAGGACAGTTAGGTCCCTGAAAACTACAGTGAGCGCCATAAATGAGTCAACACCCACTTTAATTTAAAATTTTCTATTATGTTCTTAAGTATAAAAAAAGTTCCTTTATCATGAATTGTTGTTTTTGTTTTAACATTTTATAAGTAGTAGATAAACGTTTTTATTTTTGGAAATTTATTCGACTATTCTCATTTACTTTTCTCGCTATCCTAAGAAAATGAATTATTTCAGTGGTGATTACTCACTTTTGACGCTCACTGTGTATGCACTCATGCGCATTAATCCCGATTTTAATACAGCAGTTTATTCACAGAGAAGAGTGCTGTACTGCTTCTCAATTCTACTTATCTAAACAACTCCTACAAGATTCACAATGTGGATAGTACACACACTCAGGCAAATATACAATAATACAGTGGGCACTAATTACACGCACAAGGATACAGTGCAAGTGGCGGACTTAGACTAATTACTTTCTGTTTTCCTCTCGTAAAAAGAAATAAAACCTTATAGAATTATCCATGTAGTCCTTGTTTGGATGTGATGAGATATAGTTAAACTATACCCTTGAAAAACTGATCAGATTTGTCAGTGGCACATCCACAAGTCAATCCATATACAACAAAATGTATTGCGTCTATTCGTCCACTTCCTTAATCCTTCTTTTCTTCCTTCCTTCCGTCTTTCCATCAATCTAACTTACGCCTAAACATATTCGTACATAGTAGTAATCATATACGTTAAAAGCCTCGATTGTCTTCATTCCATTGAATTTTAGACATTCTGTCACCTTACTCAACGCCCATATATCGATGAAAATCAATAGAGCAACTAAAGTATGATACACTTCCTCTTGCTTAAGACCTTAACTCACGGACGGCACTTAGTAGCGCTTTATAAGCAATACCGTCGCTATTGATTTGGAAACCTATAACACTTCAATAAGATATCGTCTTAGTTGGTCAAAGAGACGAATGCATCTTTGAAGAGACTTCTGCTTACTAACTTAATTGGTCATTACAACCATTCAGTCAGGGTTACGACATCGCTTCTCATACGACATATGTTGTATGTGTTAATTTTATCCATTAATGGCGGAACCTATAAGTCGACTGCGGACTACAGATTCTGGAGAACCTTTCCATAGCAATGTTATTTCTTTTTAACCGAAAGACTATTGAGAGGATGCTGCAGAATATATATTTTTTCATATTTCATTTTGTTCTAAAGGGTCCGCCATATAACTTTTTTTTTTGAAAATGCTTTAAAAAAAACTACTGAATATTTTCTCAAATTTCTTTTTTTTATTTGAAAGTACAATCCTTCCGGTTAATAATGGAAAATAATTTCATTCAAATGGCTGCCTCGGCTGGCCTTGCAGTAGCCTACACCAGAAGATGCCGATTTTGGCAAAAAAATCATCTTTTCAGATGAAGCTCATTTTGATCTTGGCGGGTATATGAACAAGCAAAATAGTCGCATTTGGGGCAGAGAAAACCCACACGCATACTTTGAAAGCCGTCGCAGCCAAAACGAGTCACTGTTTGGTGCGGATTTTGGTCCAGAGGCATAATTGGGCCACTTTTCTTCCAAAATGAGCAAGGAGTGGCCGTTACAGTCAACGGCGATCGTTATCGAGCCATGTTGAACGAATTTTTGTTCACAAAAATTGAAGAGGACGACTTTTGGTTTCAACAGGACGGCGCTACGTGCCACACAGCCGAAGCTACACTCGATGTTTTGCGCATTGTTTTTGAAGATCGCATTATCAGCCGCAGAGCTGATGTCGTTTGACCACCTCGGAGCTGCGATTTGACACCATTGGACTATTATTTGTGGGGTGCCGTCAAAGTTAAGTGTTAGGCCGACAAGCCAGAGACAATTGACGCTTTAAACGACAATATTCGTGAAGCCATTGCTGAAATACAGCTGCAGACAATCGATAATGTGCTTAAAAATTGGACCGATCGTGTAGGCTACTGCATGGCCAGCCGAGGCAGCCATTTGAATGAAATTATTTTCCATTATTAACCGGAAGAATTGTACTTTAAAATAAAAAAAGAAATTGGAGAAAATATTCAGCAGTTTTTTTTTAAAGCATTTAAAAAAAAAAGTTATTTGGCGGACCCTTTAGATACCTAAGTTGGGGCCTGAACCAACGCACTACAGGCTAGAGTACGGTGACTTCAGTGATAAACGTACAAATGCTGACAAATGTACTTCCCTGCTTTCCATTGACAAAATTTCAAAGAGTTCTAGACATTCTGTTAACGATGATATTATGAGCCTGTCATTTTATTCAACGGCTATACGTACATGTATCAAGTTCGATAAGCAAGAGACTAGCCGAGGTACAACTCCTAGTAGTGCTTTATTAGCACTGCCATTCGCAATTGGTTACGAACCCATATCACTCAGTTGGGTCTCAGTTGGGCAAAATTTAACACAATGGGCCTTGTGTGCGGCCTAAGTGTGTCCGCTCATGACTCCATCGAGGGGACAGCCACTTCTACCTGGGCAAATAGACGAATGCAGCTTCGAATCGTATATTTGACTGGGGTTGAAGTGGCTTAAAGTAGCCTTATCCGTGGTTTAAATGTCTCCAACATATTTAACTGTTTAGTTTGGCTAACAGCAACTGAATTAAAAAAAAATAGAAAATTTATGTCGTGAACAAAGAAACATTTAAAATTTCATTAATACCGTTAGAATTTTGAACTTAAAAATTAAAAATTTTTTTTTCAAAACACTTTCCCCAACAAACCCAATACAAATACTCGTATCAGGAGTAAATTATTGTTTCTGTAATTATTATTGTTTATTGTGCCGTGCCGCCACTTTACACAAATACCGGGGTGGGGCAAACGAAAGCGTTTTTGGACAATGCCGGAAGGAGTTGTATTATTGCCTTTTAAAAATAAAAACCTTCAAACACAATAAATTATCGAATAAATACAACAGCAAAGCAAACGGCAGCAAAAAAACAAAAAAGAACAAAAAATACCAGGAGGAACAGAAAACAGTTAGAAAAATGACAGCCAACAACAACCACAAAATTGCCCACCGAAAATACGGCGACAACAGTTACAGGAAATTGTGATTTACAGTTAAACTTTTGTACCGCCATATGCCACGATGCCAGCAATACACACACATACGAATATCTCGATACCCGTAGACACACATATAGCGATGAGCACTAAATGGATTAACGCATTAGATGAATGAGTATGGTGGGGTTAATAATGTTGCAGGCGAATAAAGTCGTACTCGTTTTGGAGTATTTTATTGGATTCCATAGGACGAAAAGAAAAAAAAAATACAAAATTATTGGCAAATTCACCATTTGGGGCATTCAATGGAAAATGAAAAGCGTTTTATGACACAATTGCCATTTTGGTGGACCGAAAAGTCTAATGGATTTTTATTTGCCACACACACGGAAAAAATAATATTCATTGCCATTGCGGGTACATATTTTGGTTAGAAATCTTGTTGGCTTGGTGGGGTTTTATTTTTATTGAATTATTATTGGAAAACGATTTCCATTTTGATTTATTTCCGCGCGATGCCAATGGTTTGTTAACTCCCCAGGAGTTAGAGTAGATTTACTTGCTTCGATAAAGGAATTTAAATATATTTTTTTTAAATTCAATAATGTTTTCTGTTTATTTAGAAACCACATTAGCGAAGGACAAAAGCAAGCAAGCAACCAGGTGATAGTGTCATGTCCCATGTCTGCCTTTATTGAGGGCATCATATTTGGCGTCATTCCTTCGTGCCATTCTAATTAAATTGTAAACAATTCCTGAAACCTGGCCTTCTAAAGACGACGCATGTCAATCATCCGTTCAATGCAACAGCAACAGAGGTTCTGTCTAACGGTCTGTCTTACCATCTTGTCAAAGTGACATTTAACAACCCCTTAAACTCTGCTAGTTTAACATTGAATCGCTGTTAAATGTTCGCATTCTTTGTCTTCTTTTTTTTAATTTATATTGGATTTTGGAAACACATCTGTGTTCATCTCACTTTTCGTTTTTTTGTTTTTGTTTTTTAGATTTTTAACAACTTCTTTTACATATTTTGTTGCTGTTGACGCCTTCTTTTTTTTGAGTTATTTTCGTTGATGTTTGTTGTTGTTGTTATTGTTTTTTGTTCAATTCATATCTATACAGACTACTTAAATCCACTAAAGCAATTTGGCTTAGCGCTGCAAACAAGCTGTTTCAATTTACTTCCATGCTTACATATAACAATCGTAACACAATAACAATGTAATGTAAAGGAATCAATTCGTTAAAAGAAGATGCAGTGCTGATACCGTCTAGTTCGTTAATTTCTGTTAATTTATAGAATCTCAAATCACATGACGTCCAAAGAAGGTCACCTGAAAACATTCATAACAAATTTGCTTTCTTCCGAGCTGAGTTATACCACAGACAGTGTCGGCTAACTAATCTACAGGATGAGTGACATTAAGGACTGTGGTATATTTATTAATCGCTCAGATTATAAACTTTCTTATAGACTGTCTGTCCAACGTAGTGATTTTCAGGCAGAGGTCATACTTGTTGGGTGGTGGCGAGATTTTTCCAGAACATCTCTTGATTTGCTCTCACAGCCAGGCTGTGATTAAGTCAGTAACGAACATAGTTTCAACGTTCGTCGTTGGCCATGAATGTCGAGAACTCCGCAGGAAGATTTTGGTTCATTCAAAGGTAAAGGGTGTTTTTTATAGAGGTATGGAACTTTAAGTTGGCATTACTGTTCAAGATGGCGAGCGATTTAACAGCTGTCAAGTGATTTATTCTCAGTTTGGTTTGGCAATTCATCATGAATAGCCTCACGCCTGAACAACGCTTGCAAATAGTGCAATTTTATTTCGAAAATAATGGTTCTGTGCGGAAAACGTATCGCGCACTACGTCCATTTTATCGTCGACAAAATCGTCTATCAGACCAGTTAATTCGATTAAACATGGAACGTTTTCGCACCACGTTTACTCTTATTGATAACTCGCATCCCCAGAGACGCTGTACGGTGCGTACAGAAGAAGCTGCGCTTTATGGGCTGGTGGAATCATTGGTCCGTACTTTTTCAAAAACGATGGTGGCCAGAACGTTACAGTCAACGGTGATCGGTATAGAACCATGATTACAAACTTTTTCATTCCTGAATTGAATAACCATGATGTCCAGGAGATGTGGTTTCAACAAGACGGCGCAACATGTCACACAGCTCGTGCCACAATAGGATTATTGAAAGACACGTTTGGTGACCGCCAAATTTCACGTTTTGGACCTGTGAATTGGCCTCCAAGATGTTGTGATTTAACACCGCTAGACTACTTTCTGTGTTGCTATGTAAAGTCATTGGTCTATGCGGAAAAGCCACAAACGCTTGACCATTTGGAAGACAACATTCGCCGTATTATTGCCGACATACGGCCACAAATGTTGGAAAAAGTCATCGAAAATTGGACGTCCAGATTGGACTACATCCGCGCCAGCCGTGGCGATCATCTGCCAGAAATCATATTTAAAATGTAATGCCACAAGTTTATCTTTCGGATAAATAAAATTCATGTCAATCGAATAAGCCATCGTTGTTTTATTGCAACTTAAAGTTCTATACCTCTATAAAAAACACCCTTTACCTTTTATATCGTTGGCAATTGCATTGCTGAGGAGCTGGCCAGAGCCGGTATGCTGTTGGCAATTTCCGACATGTTACAAGGCATAGGTATTCCGATTGCTACGGTTAGTTTGGATAACTATACGTACCCCGCCGAAAAATCATTTTTTTTTAAAGTAATGAACTTCTAGTCCAAAATTTCTTTACATTAGCGTCTGTAACGATACATTTACTTAAATAAAGAAAAAAGATTCCCAAAATCTATGAATTTGTGACTGCAGTTTGCTTAAAACCAATATGGCACCACAGAAAATTATACGTACGACGTATATTTCGTATAAAATTTCTCCAAGGGTAGCCGGGTATAAAAAAGGTATTGTGGATAAAAATCCTAGGACTACAGCCGTAGAAATACGAAATACCTCGAAAAGTGATCACAGTGTTATTGTGCAGTCCGAAACAGTTCGAAGTGTTTTGAGAAAGAACGGTTTCCACAGCCGAGTGCCGAGAAAAAAGCCACGATTGGAATTTGCCCAATAATATATGGACAAGTCAACTGATTTTTGGGCGAATGTGGTATTTAGTGATGAGAACAAATATAATTTGTTCGGCTGTGACGGAAAACAAAAAATTTGGCACAAAAATCAGTTGACTTGTCCATATATTATCATTTTTAAAAAATGATTTTTAGGGGTTGCACGTATAATTATCTGTGTGACTGTAATCCACTCGTTTAATAGGGAAGCTCATTCTGGTTGTCAGCAGGAGGGTGTGTGTACCAGAGATCAGCAATGAGTATTCAAAAAGGTGAGTAGAATCAAATCATACTTATAACTTCTGATACTTATACGCATTCATACTTATTTTAATATCATGGAACCACTACTCATATTCAAAGTTTGAAGTACTCATCATACTTAACAACACGTATGATGTTATTGATTTCACTCTCCATGACTCAACGTTTACAAGAATCACAAAATAATTGTGAATCGCGTACGAACCTTAAAATACTCACTAAAAGGTTGTGTGTTTGCTCTGCTTGCTGTCGTTTTTGCTTATGTGCCTTTTTTATTTTTTTGTAAATGCAACAACAACTAAGACTGTAAATTTTGATGAATGATTCGAGTCACTCGACTCACTCGAATCATTTATAAGTAGTTTTCTAAAGTTATGAATCTGAATGAGCAGTCTTATAAATCAAACATATTTCGATTGGTATGAGTATGATGCCAATGTTGTACTCATACTCATTGCAACCTGTACTTATAATAAATTAACGTTGTAGTGAGTACGAATGAATCAGAGTTTGTAGTTAAATTTCAATATTGTTGACTCACTCATATTCAAAATTTCATGAGTGCTTATGAATAGCGAAAAAACCATTCATTGCTGATTTGTGATGTGTAGTAGTGCTAGACTCTGCGTGACACTTCTGTTCTCAAATCACTTGGACATCCACCATACAATAGTGATTCTTATGACCCACTGTTTTTTTGCTAAGCATAACGAAGGACTTGACATTCTGGCAAATGACTTCTGTAAGGGCTGTGAGTCTGGGGAGGAGCAAGATACTGTCTTTTACCTTATGTGTCACTGGCCTGCTCGTGTTATAAAGAGACGGAGGTTTCTGAGCTCACACTTTCTGACAACTTTAACCAAACTCTAAGGACTGTTTGATTCCCGGGTAGACTCTGCGTGACACTCCTGTCCTTGAAGTACTTGGTCATCCACCGCACAATAGTGATTCTTAAGAGCCACTCTTCTTTTGGTAAGCATACTGAACTTCTGCAGGAGCTGTGAGTGTGGGGAGGAGAAAGAGACTGCATTTTACCTTATTTGTCTGAAGTACTTGGTCATCCACCGCACAATAGTGATTCTTACGAGTCACTCTTCTTTTGGTAAGCATACCGAACTTCTGCAGGAGCTGTAAGTATGGGCAGGAGAAAGAGACTGCATTTTACCCTATTTGTCAGTAACCTGCTCTTGTTATAAAGACACAAAGAAGTCGCCGTAGTCTAGTAGGTAGTGTGTTGGCTTATTAGACGCAAAAGCTTGGGTTCGAGCCCCAGGCCAGGCATCAAAAGACAAAATACAAAAAGTATTTTTTCGGTGACTTCCTCTCAGTAGGTTTCTGGCAAAAACTCTGAGAGTAAATAAAAATTGCCATGAAAAGTTTCTCAAAAATCTGTCGTTCGGAGTCGACTTTAAACTGTAGGTCCCGCCACTCATGTATAAAATTAACACACACAACATAAGTGGTGTGAGAAACTAGGACGCGTTGTACAATGGGTCAATTCGGCCTCCGGGTACTGTACTTGTCCTAACCTAAACTATAAAGAGACAAAGGCTTCTGCCCTCTTACCTTCTGACATTTTTAACCAAACTCTAGGGAATGTTTGAATCCCCGGAAGTCGCCGTAGTCTAGTAAGTGGTATGTTGGCTTATTAGACGTAAGTACGTAACTTATAATTTAGAAGTCTCCGTAGTCCAGTAGGTTGGGTGTCGATATAAGACGACATCTTCAAACTCCAGCTCAGACATCTCGAAATAAACAAAATACGAAAAAATATGTCGTTCGCAGACGTTCTCCCAGCAGTCTTTTGAGTGACTGAGTAAATAAAAATTGCCATGAAAAGTTTCCCAAAAAACCAGTCCTTCGGAATCGACTTTAAATTGTAGGTCCCGCCACTCATGTATAAAATTAACACACCCAACATAAGTGGTGTGAGGAACTAGGTCTTTAATCCTGACTGAAGGGTTGTAATGACAAATTATGTATGAATGTATGTTTGATTCCTGAGTAGAATTGATTGTGGTATCACAATTGGCCTAAATGTTGGGCTAAGTGGGACTTGTTCCTTAAGTAGGTAGGCCGTTGGTTTCAAAGCCCAGCTCAGACACCTCGAACCCTACGAAATATAATTTAACAAATTTCTTCGGCGACTATTCCCCTCGGCAATTTTGCCAAGAAAAGTTTGTGAAATGTCTGTCTTTTGGGGTCGAATTTATAGTGCAGGTCTTGACACTGAGGTGTGAGCGGCTAGGTCCTTAATCTGACTGAAGGTGGTAAAGAAGTTTAAGGGTTATTTATTGATTCACTGACCCCGCCATGCTCAATTATAGTAGAGTCTTTAATGTATTTTTTCCAAATAAGGATTTTATTTTTTCAGGATTACATTCCTTTAAACATCTGGTATCCACTGCTAAAGCAAAATATTGTAGTTGCAAAAAACAACCATCCCTTCTGATTCTGACGATGATGACGTTCGTCTGATGTTTTTAAAAACTTAAGAAAATTCTGAAAAAAAGAGAATAACACCCGCACTTTGCAAAAACCAAACGAACAAATTTTGTTTCAATTTAATGTGGGAAGCATGTTCCAAAACAAAAATTCAACTCTACTGACTGAATGATTTAAATGTTTAAATGAAGTGGTTGTTGCCTAAAATGTATAGAAGAGAAGAGTTTGAAGACAAAAATGCACTTTGACCCACAAAGAGAGAACATTTCTACTACTTTTGCCATCACCATCCAGCGATACGTACACAAACAGGCTGAATTTCATTATGTGAGCACGGGGAGTACATTTTCTCCCTTTGAGATGAGAATGACAATTCCATTTTGAATTAGAAAACTGACTCTTGTGTGTTAATCCTTTAATAGTTTTAACAAAAATGTTTTAAATGTTTTCAAAATATCATTCATTACTAAGGGGCGGATTTCGTTTGGTGTTGTTGATGAGCCCTTTTGACATACAAATGAGGATCAGCTAATCAGTTTTAATTTCAATTGTTGTAGCTGTTGCTTGGTATTCAAGAAAAATGCTCACATATGGAGGATAAGTCAGTCAATGTGTTTTAAATATTCATAACATGTCAAAGTGTACCAAATATTTGGAACAAGAAAAAAATAATAAAATGGCGCATAAATATACTGTCACCCAGAGAATTGCATATGTGACCCAAAGGACTTTATATGAATTTTAGTTGTTTTGGAAAAAAAATCTTTGATACCTTAAATATGTTGGAAATAAAACATGAAATACCGACAGAAAGTTAAGGATACATGAAATGTTCTTGATAGTGACTACAATGGCAGTTAAATGGAATTAAGGGTTACCATAGGGCTAAAAGTAATAGCAGGAAAAAAGCAAATTGAAAAGTTCTTATTCGTCTATTCAATTGAAATTATAATATTACAGAGAAATCAGCATTTCAATCGGCCCACATTAGCCGCCCTAGTTTAGTAGTTCCTGTGTTCACTTACTTGATGGCAGCTCTTGAGTTCAAACCTCGATTCTGCAATCTTAAGCGGAACGAAATATGAAAAAATATTTCTTCGACGGTCTCCTCTCAGCAGATTTCTGGCAAAAACTCTGAAACTAAAATAAAATTGCCATGAAAAGTTTCTCAAAAATCTATTGTGCGGAGTCGACTTTAAACTAAAAGTCCCGCCACTCATGTATAAAATTAACACACACAACATAAGTGGTGTGAGAAGCTAGGTCGTAATCCAGACTGAAGGATTGTATGTATTATTCGCCCTACTGAAGTAGGTATCAGAGATTAGCAATGAGTATTCAAAAAGATGAGTAGAATCGAATCATACTCATAATTTCTGATACTTATACGCATTCATACTTATTTTAATATCATACTCATACTACTGATATTCAAAGTTTGAAGTATTCATCATATTCATACTTAACAACACGTAAGATGTTGATTTCTACTCTCCATAACTCAACATATACACGAAGCACAAAATAAGTATGATTCACGTACGAACCCTAAAATACTCACTAAATGGTTATGAGTTTGCTCTGGTTGCTGCTCTGTCTTTTTGCTTATGTGTCTAAATACAACAACAACTAAGACTGTATTTTTATGAATGATTCGAGTCACTCGAAGTTATGAATCTGAATGAGTAGACTTGTGAATTAAACATATTTCGAATGGTATGAGTTTGATGTCGACGTTGTACGCATACTCATTGCAATCTGTACTTATAAATCAACGTTGTAGTGAGTATGAATGAATCAGAGTACAAAGTTAAATTTCAATACCGTTGACTCACTTATATTCAAAATGTCATAAGTGATTATGAGTAGCGAAAAAAACGATTCATTGCTGATCTCTGGTAGATACTGTATTGACTTGACGTCAGCTCGTGAGTGCAAACTTCGACTCTGCTATCTCGAACGAAACGAAATATGAAAAAATATTTCTTTGGCGACTTTCTCTCATCCGTTTTCTGGCAGATACTTTGAAAGTAAATAAAATTGCCATGAAAAGTTTGTCATAAAATTTATCGTTCGGAGTCGACTTTAAACTGTAGGTTCCGACATTCATAGACAAAATTAAAACACACAACATGAGTGGTGTTTGAAGTACGGTTCTTCTTGATTGTACACAGAATGAATCAGAGAAATTAGCGTTTCCACTATCATGACGCGTTTCCCTATTGGCACTTCAAACTTAGAAAACTAAATTTTGATGAATGATTCGAGTCACTCAAAGTTAAGAATGAGTTGGCTTGTGAATCAAACATATTTCGAATGGTATGAGTTTGATGTCAACGTAGTACTCATACTCATTGCAACCTGTATTTATAAATCAACATTGTAGTGAGTATGAATGAATCAGATTACATAGTTAAATTTCAATATTGTTGACTCACTTATATTCAAAATTTCATGAGTGCTTATGAGTAGCGAAAGGTACCGATATTCACAGAAAAAATTAAAACACACAACATGAGTGGTGTTTGAATTACGGTTCTTCTGGATTGTACTCAGAATGAATCTTCCAGAAAAATAAGCATTTCCACTATCATGACGCGTTTCCCTATTGGCACTTCAAAATTAGAATATATTCCATTACCACAGAGAATAATTGGTTCCAAAGTTCCCCCGCTTCCTATCTTCTTGTTATTTCTTCACTTTGTATACATTTAATTAATTAGAAGGTAGGGTTTTCATTTGTCTGAATACAACATCTTTAAAAAGTCATTGCTGAAGAAGGTTCAGCCTTTAGTCCTACTCTTGCGGTGCCCAGAACAAAACATTCTTAGCCTAAAGGAAAACTCGAGGGAATCTTCCACAGGATAGTCTTTGCCATCGAAACATGCACTCAATTCAACTTGTATAGGAGCTACACAATGCACAACATAGAATTCTTATCTGACAGCCAAGCCGTCATTCGAATATTCGACCATTAAGAGGTTAAATCGAAGATTGTACGGGACTGTCTGGGGAAGCTGAATTTAATTGGCTGGCAAAATAAAGTAACCCTCTGCTGAGCCCCAAGTTATATGGAATTTCTAGACAATGAGCAAGTAGACAAGCTTGCGGGGAGTGACAAAGAATATTCTGGAATTAAGTGGGTTTGAGGCAATCAAAAGTTTTTGTTGGGAAACTATAAGAGGAGATCTGATTCATGCATCAGACTAACAAGGAATAACGTGATGTTGGTAACCGGTCTTTTGAAAGGGCACTGTAGACTCAGGGTATACTTATTCAGAATGGTATACTTATTCAATGAGAATGAATCATCCGAATACATTTTTGGAACCTGTTGGTATTAATGTATCTCAGGAAAGAACACCTGGCGCATATGAAGTGCTAGGCAGGGAGTTGTCCTTGTTGACACCGAGCAACATCTTGACATTTGTCAGAGCAATAGACGTAGAGGAGATATTATAGGGGAGTATAATCAAACATATGTTTGCAGTACTAAGGGTGTTCTTCACGATAATAATAACAATATTAAAGAGATGGGACTGAATGACTTTCTTACAATTTTTGATTTTTGTCGTTTACGTTATATATTGTTGCGTTTTTACCTTTTAAAAACGTTTAAAATATGGGCTCGTAGATTGCAAAGAAAATAAAAATAAATTTATGTTCAGTTTTAATTAAATTCTTTATTGTTCGCACAATTCCGTGTGCCACTGTTCACAACTTGATGTAAACAACAACAATTGCTTTGTTTGTTATTCTTCTGTTTATATCCTTTGCATAAACAATAACAATTATTAAGCAATTATGTGACAGATCTTTATAACGGAGATCTTCAAACCACGATTACTCTCTTCACTCGCAACGCGTCATCACACAAGACTGACTGGACTTTTACCCACTCGTTGCCTTCCTTAGCCTTACCTTTTATATGTCAACGGAAACAGTCTGATGAATGTTCTTGAAGTCGAACACTCGCGTCTTCGCCTTCTCGAGATCATCGTGCTTTCATTATTGTTGTTTGTGTATTTTTGTTTACATTTATTCTTACAGTGTTAGTTGTTGCATTTTTGTTAACTTGTTTATCGCTTTTTTGTACTGGAGTTGTTGGTATATTTTTATTTACTTGTTTATTATGTGAACAAGTTCATTGTTTTTGTAGCTTTTGTTTATAATTTTAATGTTAAACGATGTAAAAGCAAAACACCATTTCCATATTTGTAACAATATTCTAAGTGATCATGTGTCAGAGGCTTTTAAGATGGATTACTTCGAGGGTAATTGAATGCTCTTAGGTAGGTCGAAGTGGTAGTCTTGATTACCAAAGCTCACTTGACCACGCCTAGCGGCGCGTTGTGATGCAACAGGTGAAGGCTCTTAAAGTTTAGAGACAGTTTTCCTCTTAAAAAGTTGGCAGTAGGACGCTCTAAATCATCATTGGGACTCAGCACATAAGATTGTTCTGCACTAACTCCTCAAGATCCAATATAATCGTGAGGAGTTGAACACGAATAGTTAAAATGGTTGCATGAGCCATCTGTACTTCAGATTAAAATGAAAAAATGATTTCATTATGTTCGAAGGTTAGACTTTCTTTTATAATATCCGCTAATTTTATACTCTTCACTCTGTGAATTACAAAAAAATTCTGCAACAATTCCTGTTTTTATTCCCTAACTTTATCAAAGATGGTAGTCTTACTCATTGTATTGCGTTGAAAATTGTGGGAAATTGTTGAAAAATTCTGTTTCATTATTAAAAAGGTTTCAAAGCGAAACATTGAATTGCCATCATCAGATGGAAACAAATTGAATATTTGTCAACTGAACTCAACTCAACTCAACACAGCACAGCAAAATAAATGAAAAGAATAAAAGAAAATGGAAAAGCTGAAAAGAAAAGTAGACTGAAATCATATACACATGCATACAATACAATAACCACTCTACAGCCACATGTGAAAAATTGTGTTATTCGTCTTCCATACCTCTAGGGTTCCAAAGTATTTTTTGTAAAACCTTGGGAGGGGATTGGAGTTGTTGGATGGAATACAATGTAATATTAAATACGAATTATTTCTGAACGTTATTATGCAGTATAGTAGAGTCAGGCAATAACGAATACTCTTTCACAAATAAAATTTACGTTAGTAGTTTTTGTGAAATTTTAAGGAGATTTGCAAACATTTTTTAAAATCAATGATAGGAAATTGCCAAAAGTAAATTAACACTCTAAGGGCCATTATTACAACTTGCCGTTAAACTTGGGTTTAGTTAAAGGTAACTTCAGCTAAAGTGAACTTTAAAGTCCTGATGATAAAATAAAATTAACTTTTTCAAAAATATGCAGTGCTGGAACAATGCCGATAAGAATGTCCAATTAAACAAGTTTTTTAAAGGCAGTGGCAACGACGGGCTTCGTTTTTTTGTATATGCTCATTTTGTTTATATTAGAAATTGAAAATAATATGTAATATGGCAAGTTCAAACATAAACTTAACTTTAAAAGTTACCGGTTGAATGAACCTCTCTTTAGCTTAACGCTCACTTCTACCTTATTGTCCAAATAATGTCTTATAATAATGAAAAACAATTTATCTGCCCGTTAAAATCCTCCCTTTAGTTAATGGCAAGTTGTAATAATGGCCGTAAGAATGTTCAAAGAATATCTATGCAAAGCTGTAGTCAAAAGATCTGCTTAAGAAGGGATGGGTTACTTCACGTAGAATCGTTCTAAGTTGACCTAAATTTTTGAAAAAAAAAAAAAATTAACATTTCGTTTGAGGATTCAAATCAACTCAATTGACAACCAAGATGCCGTCCGAGCACTTAGATTTTATGAGGTTGTTTAGACCTGGAATAGAATGGAAAGTTCCATCAACTAGGCAAATCTGAATTCGAAATTATGTGGCAATGAGCAGGTAGATCAGATCGTGATCTACATTGCAAATGAGGCCAGAACTTTACTGCGGAATAGGATGAGGAGACTAGAATTGTGTACAATTGGTGAAAAGAAAGATGAAGAAAGGCAGACTTGCTTACTTACTTACTTCCTTATTTGGTCATTACAACCCTTTATTCAGGATTACTATATAGCTTCTCCCACAACATGAGTGTTAATTTTATCCATATTAGGTTCCGCCCAACTTTTTTTTCGTAAAAACATGAATTTTTTGTATTTATTGGAATCTATATGGTATACCACACAGTTGATCAATATCTTACCATTTTAAAAATGGGGCGATAAGCACATATGGGTTAAGGAACTTTTTATGGCAATTTTATTTACTCTCAGAGTATTTGCAAGAAATCTGCTGTTAGGAAGCTGCCGAAGAAAAATTTTTTTCTTTGTTCAAGATTTCTGACCTGGGGCTTGAACCGTAGCCTCACCTACTAGACAATTGCTACTTCGAAAAGAGACAGGCAAGTCACTCTTCTCAAACCAAATAGGCTTAAGGTAATCTATACTTTTGATGAGTAGTTACAATGAGAAGTGATTTGAGTTATGCATGAGGATAGTAAACGGCATATTACCGGGCATTGTAGACTCGAAGAGCAGTTGTTTTAGTACCTGGATCGATTCTAATCCCACATGTAGAGTCTACGAGAAGGAGATCGAATCAGTAGAACACATAGTACGAATTTGTGCTGCGTCAGAAGCGTATTTATCATACATAGCTTCTCACACCACTTATGTGTGTGATGAGCGGTGGGACCTACAGTTTGGAGTCCACTCCGAACGACAAATTTTTTTAAAAAACTTTTCATGGCAATATTCTCCGAGTTTTTTTCAGAAATTTGCTGAGAAGTTGCGAAAGAAATACTTTTTCATATTTCATTTTATTGGAGATGTCTGGCATAGAGTTTGAACCGAGGCGTCACGTCTAATAAGCCAACACACTACTTACTAGACTACTGCGACTTCAAGGAGGGTATTTATCACCGACTGAAATCCATTGTAATTTTGCCAGGACAACAGTACTGCAGGTGTCAGTGCAGGCATACTCTGTATAGATTGAGGGCATTACAATAAATCCTCTGATTGCTTTAATTCACTATCTCTACGTAGTAAAAAGTGCACACCGATTTTTTGCATCCATTTTTTAACACAGAATTCAATCGATCATTATAACCCCTCAGTCTGAGATACGACCTAGCTTCTGAAGTTCGAACCGAGGCCTCACTTCTAACAAGCTAACACACTACCTACTAGATTGCAATGACATCGTATAACATCGTCGGTCCTTTGGGATGCATTTTATCCTGCCGTTACAAATCCAAGCTTAAATTTAATATATCCTTGCCTTTTATGTTGTATGGAGACTATATTGTGAAATTCATTAGTGGCAGAAATGTTGATGATGACGTTGCTCAAACACTACATGACTGTATATTGAACGTGTTTTCTTGTGTAATTTCTTGCTTTGCTTTGCCTCTTAAAGAACATTTGCCCCGATTTTTCTTTATTATTAAGGCTTTTCCCCCCCATTTTAAAAATTTCGTTTCTTGTTGTATGATTGCCACAGAAATACAGTAGTTTGTTGTTGGTTTTGTAACTCATATATATATAGACTGGCGGAAACGGATATACGCTAACTTAGTTTGTACGTGTCTGCAGTAACATGTTTAAATGTGTACATACATATATCTTTATATGTGTGTGTGTATGTCTGTAATGTCTGTTACTGTTGTTACTATTTTCCATTTAATAATATTTTCATTTGAAATTCTCCAACATGTTGGAAAATTTATTTTTCTTTTAACGTTTCGCTGATTTGCCGAATGAGTTCTGAGTATTTGAAGGCCTATTGTTACTATTGTTGTTGTTGTTGTTGTTATTATTGTTTAAGTATTGTTGTCGTCTTTTGGTAAAATGCTTTTAATAACCATGTTGCCAACTGTAATTGTCTGTAACTATAAGCTTAAAATTTGTTTACGTTAACACATCGAATGCCATTGCCAGGAAGAGGTAGAGTAAACTGGTGAGAAATAAAGGGTCCGCCAAATAACTTTTTTTTTTGAAAATGCTTTAAAAAAAAACTACTGAATATTTTCTAAAATTTCTTTTTTATTTGAAAGTACAATCATTCCGGTTAATAATGGAAAATAATTTCATTCAAATGGCTGCCTCGGCTGGCCATGCAGTAGCCTACACGATCGGTCCAATTTTTAAGCACATTATCGATTGTGTGCAGCTGTATTTCACCAATGGCTTCACGAATATTGTCCTTTAAAGCGTCAATTGTCTCTGGCTTGTCGGCGTAACACTTATCTTTGCCGGCACCCCACAAATAATAGTCCAACGGTGTCAAATCGCAGCTCCGAGGTGGCCAAACGACATCAGCTCTGCGGCTGATAATGCGATCTTCAAAAAGAGGGCGCAAAACTTCGAGTGTAGCTTCGGCTGTGTGGCACGTAGCGCCGTCCTGCTGAAACCAAATGTTGCCAATATCCTCCTCTTCAATTTTTGTGAACACAAATTCGTTCAATATGGCCCGATAACGATCGCCATTGACTGTAACGGCCACTTCTTGCTCGTTTTCTAAGAAAAATGGCCCAATTATGCCTCTGGACCAAAATCCACACCAAACAGTGACTCGTTTTGGGTGCGTTGGCTTTTCAATGTATGCGTGCGGGTTTTCTGTGCCCCAAATGCGACAATTTTGCTTGTTTACATACCCGCCAAGATCAAAATGAGCTTCATCTGAAAAGATGATTTTTTTTGTCAAAATCGGCATCTTCTGGTGTAGGCTACTGCATGGCCAGCCGAGGCAGCCATTTGAATGAGATTTCTCTCAACAGTTGTCTCGAATCTTTGACGATTACAATAAATCATTGGAACACATTCTTGGAGATTGTGAGGGGCATTAATTTATGTCAGACCGAAACCATCTGGGTACATATCGGCTGCTAGGTATGGAATTGTCATTGTTAACGCCTGGCTGCATCCTATAGTTTTGAATGAGACATTATAGGAATATCCTATAAATTTGTAAGGAAGTATAACAGATCGTATGGTCGCAGTACTAAAGCAACTCCATATAATTAAATAAAGTCAATGATTTGTTCATCATTATATCCTTCAGCATCATTAATGTTAAAATTGTATGTTCTATTATAGCGGGTGGTTCTAGGATGATACAGGTACTCTCTGCCGGTATAGTGGTATGGAACATCATGCATTGAACTTAAATGTTTCGCCAGACTTGGTGCTACTTGATCTGCATTGATGGTATTTTTCCGTTAGAGTGTCAGGAGTTTCGAGTGATGAAAGTCTTTTTGACTTCCTTAGTACCATGTACATACTAAATCCGCCAAATAAATTTTTTTTGAAAATGCTTTAAAAAAAACTACTGATTATTTTCTCAAATTTCTTTTTTTATTTGAAAGTACAATCCTTCCGGTTAATAATGGAAAATAATTTCATTCAAATGGCTGCCTCGGCTGGCCATGCAGTAGCCTACACGATAGGTCCAATTTTTAAGGACATTATCGATTGTGTGCAGCTGTATTTCACCAATGGTTTCACGAATATTGTCCTTTAAAGCATCAATTGTCTCTGGCTTGTCGGCGTAACACTTATCTTTGACGGTACCCCACAAATAATAATCCAACGGTGTCAAATCGCAGCTCTGAAGAGGCCAAACGACATCAGCTCTGCAGCTGATAATGCGATCTTCAAAAACAGAGCGCAAAACATCGAGTGTAGCTTCGGCTGTGTGGCACGTAGTGCCGTCCTGTTGAAACCAAATGTTGCCAATATCCTCCTCTTCAATTTTTGTGAACTGTAACGGCCACTCCTTGCTCATTTTCGAAGAAAAATGGCCCAATTATGCCTCTGGACCAAAATCCACACCAAACAGTGACTCGTTTTGGGTGCGTCGGCTTTTCAATGTATGCGTGCGGGTTTTCTGTGCCCCAAATGCGACAATTTTGCTTGTTTACATACCCGCCAAGATCAAAATGAGCTTCATCTGAAAAGATGATTTTTTTTGTCAAAATCGGCATCTTCTGGTGTAGGCTACTGCATGGCCAGCCGAGGCAGCCATTTGAATGAATTTATTTTCCATTCTTAACCGGAAGGATTGTACTTTCAAATAAAAGAAAGAAATTTGAGAAAATATTCGGTAGTTTTTTTTAAAGCATTTAAAAAAAAAGTTATTTGGCGGACCCTTTACTTGTAGAAGTTTTTTTTAAGTTTTTTTCCATTCATTCTTATGAGTTTCATACGACGACATATGTACGTTCATACGTCTTTTATGAAATTTATTCAGTGTTTAACAATTCATTTGTATGTTGTTACGGGGCTGTCTTTTTAACCCCCTGCTTTTTATGGCGAAACCCATTTCATGTGTCTTAATATTACACGGCCTAAAACAAGCTACCTCTTCTCCATTTACTCCTTCTATCAATTCACGTTGAGAATTCATGTTTTTTAATGTAATATTGTTGCCAGTTTTTGTTGTTGTAGTAGTTGTTTGCCATAGTAGTTGTTTGCATGTGCTGCCAACTTTTAAGACATTTAACATAGATTTGTCATTAATTAAATGGCGGTTGGTATTACAAATAAATTCGCACTGGTGTTGTTGTTGTTTTGTTCGCAGCACGCACTCACTGTTTTCGTGGCTGCATTTAGTTTTAAAAGCCTCGTCTTAATTTATATTTCTTTTTATTGCAAATATTTTAAATGCTTTCCAGTTGCAAAATATGGCATTTAAATTATAAAAAAAAAAATCAAAAAAACGAAAATATTTTTGCCACTTTTCTTTTTTTTTTTGAGAAAGTTTTTTAATATAAAAACAATTTGGAATTGGTTTCCAAAATATTGTATTTTAAAAAGGAATTCTTGTTTGTTTCTGCCATATTTTGCTCATGTGTTGCCATCACCAAGGCGGGCATAAATAACACTATGACTGTGTGTGATTTAATTGCAAATTCATAATGAATTTGAATATTCATCTAAAAAATAAAAACTTTTATAATATTTGAGAAACTAATTTCATCTGGATTTACTTCTATTTCTGTAGTGGTTTAAGCACATTTCATATTTGGAAATGAGGTTCCAAACAGCTTTCAGCAGCTATTGTCGAAATTAAAGATTAAAAAAACACATCATGTGGAATACTAAACCGTGAGTTTAAAGTCAGTAAATGATGAGTGCAACAGTTGGTGATTTCCCAAATGGATTGAAACTTTTTTGAATTAGAATCACTGCAGCTAAAGGGTCCGCCAAATAACTTTTTTTTTTTGAAAATACTTTAAAAAAAAACTACTGAATATTTTCTCAAATTTCTTTTTTATTTGAAATTGAAAGTACAGTCCTTCCAGTTAATAATGGAAAATAATTTCATGCAAATGGCTGCCTCGGCTGGCCATGCAGATGCCTATTTTGGCAAAAAAATCATCGTTTCATCAGATGAAGCTCATTTTGATCTTGGCGGGTATGTAAACAAGCAAAATTGTCGCATTTGGGGCACAGAAAACCCGCACGCATACATTGAAAAGCCGACGCACCCAAAACGAGTCACTGTTTGGTGCGGATTTTGGTTCAGAGGCATAATTGGGCCATTTTTCTTCGAAAATGAGCAAGGAGTGGCCGTTACAGTTCACAAAAATTGAAGAGGAGGATATTGGCAACATTTGGTTTCAACAGGACGGCACTACGTGCCACACAGCCGAAGCTACACTCGATGTTTTGCGCTCTGTTTTTGAAGATCGCATTATCAGCTGCAGAGCTGATGTCGTTTGGCCTCTTCAGAGCTGCGATTTGACACCGTTGGATTATTATTTGTGGGGTGCCGTCAAAGATAAGTGTTACGCCGACAAGCCAGAGACAATTGATGCTTTAAAGGACAATATTCGTGAAACCATTGGTGAAATACAGCTGCACACAATCGATAATGTCCTTAAAAATTGGACCTATCGTGTAGGCTACTGCATGGCCAGCCGAGGCAGCCATTTGAATGAAATTATTTTCCATTATTAACCGGAAGGATTGTACTTTCAAATAAAAAAAGAAATTTGAGAAAATAATCAGTAGTTTTTTTTAAAGCATTTTCAAAAAAAATTTATTTGGCGGATTTAGTATGTACATGGTACTAAGGAAGTCAAAAAGACTTTCATCACTCGAAACTCCTGACACTCTAACGGAAAAATACCATCAATGCAGATCAAGTAGCACCAAGTCTGGCGAAACATTTAAGTTCAATGCATGATGTTCCATACCACTATACCGGCAGAGAGTACCTGTATCATCCTAGAACCACCCGCTATAATAGAACATACAATTTTAACATTAATGATGCTGAAGGATATAATGATGAACAAATCATTGACTTTATTTAATTATATGGAGTTGCTTTAGTACTGCGACCATACGATCTGTTATACTTCCTTACAAATTTATAGGATATTCCTATAATGTCTCATTCAAAACTATAGGATGCAGCCAGGCGTTAACAATGACAATTCCATACCTAGCAGCCGATATGTACCCAGATGGTTTCGGTCTGACATAAATTAATGCCCTTCACAATCTCCAAGAATGTGTTCCAATGATTTATTGTAATCGTCAAAGATTCGAGACAACTGTTGAGAGAAATCTCATTCCAAATATCGTTAGTCTCATTCGTAAATGTGCTAAGTCCCTTTTTTCAAATTTTACAGGAGACACAAAAAACATTGCTGCTTCTTCAGTTTTTAAATTCTGTAAACTTTTTAAACGCAATTATTTTTACAAAATAGCTCTCTTTAAATGACCTAGATCAAAAATTAAGAATAATTAATAATTAATATTCGTGGAGTTAGCACGTGCTGTTAATATTTTTCTTAGTTTTGTGGACTTAGCGTTTTTGCAAACCACAAAATTACAACAACATTAAACTACATACTGACATTTTTTTGTCGTAAAATATGTATTTTGTATAGTGTTATCGTTTTGCATTTGCATTGCGTCTTTGCGAATTATACTAACGATATGTAATTACGCCCTGAGTTTACAGTGCCCTATCAAAACACCGGTTATCAACGCCAGTTTATTCTTGGATAATATGATACATGACTCAGATCTCCACTTGGTTTGAGAAAAATGTTTCTCTCAGTTTATTTTCCTTTCTGAGTTGAGTATACCTTCCGAAACATCTGCCCCCAATTCACAGGATGGTTTCGGCATGGAAACTCTTCTTTTCTCAAGCTTGTCTGCTTGCTCATTGCCGAGAATTCCCATATGAATTGAGACCCATCAGTGTGACATTAGTCTGGGTCCACGGGCATAACAATATTCCGAGGAACTTCAAAGCCAAAGAGCTCGCTGGTGCACTACTTCCGGAATCCTCTTCAGTCGGCTTGCGGATGCCACTTACCTCGATCAAGCTGGCCATCGCGAGGAAATTCTTTCGAGACGCCAACTTATCCTGAGTCAATGAGGAGTACTGCTCCACTGCTAGGCTCACTTGGCCCTCGATAGATAGAAGGCTTACCAACCAATTACTCGGACTTGGTCGTGACATCATCTTAATCACTGTGCCCGTGCTTACAGGTCATTGTGTTATGAGAAGACACGCGGAGAGAATTCAACTCCCATTTAACGACTTCTGCCCTGGGTGCAGATCCGCTGAGGAAAAGGAGACTGCTGTCCACTTTCTTTGTCAATGTCCATCTCTTGCAAGGTGTAGATATAGTAGGTTATTTGGCTGCCCAATCCTTGTCAGCTTGATGCAGCTATCGTCCATTGATGTCAAGGATATAGCTTCGTTTATCAAATCTTCGGGTTGGTTTCCAATGTATGGAAGCCGTGCTTTAGAATGTGCAGTCCTTGCGCTAACCAATTTCTTCTCCCCTGATTTGGAGAACAGAGACTGCGTTCACCTGCGACATCACAACGGGCCGCTACGCGTGCTCAAGTGAGCTTTTTGGCATTAAGGCTACCACTCTAACCTAACCTAACCTGGGACCCATCAGAGGCTAATCTGATTTAGCTTCCCCATACACACACATACATAATTGGTCATTACAACCCTTCAGTCAGGACTACGACCTAGCTTCGCACACCACTTATGTTGTGTGTGTTAATTTTATACATGAGTGGCGGGACCTACAGTTTGAAGTCGACTCCGAACGACAGATTTTTGAGAAACTTTTCATGGCAATTTTATTTACTCTCAAAGTTTTTGCCAGGAATCTGCTGACAGGAAGTCGCCGCAGAAATACTTTTTGTATTTTATTTTGATGTCTGGCCTGAGGCTCGAACCCTGGCTCTTCGTCTAATAAGCCAACACACTACCTACTAGACCACGGCGACTTCAATACTGTGTCATAGCATTTTCGATTTAACCTCATAAATGCCGTGTACTCGAATGGCGGCATGACTGTCGTATAGCATTGCTATGTCCTTTGTTTTGTACCTTGTATATAAGTTGAAATGAGTTCATTTTTCGATGGCATACACTTGAAGATACCCTCGGATTTTCTCATGGGCTCAGAATATTTCATTCTGGAACCAAAAACTACTGCACCAGTCTCCAAGTTCCGTTCTTGATCTATCTATATAGCACAGTTTGGTTACTAAGTATTATTGCGAAGCACTTCCAAAGATCACAGAGTATACTGGTTTTTTTCCAGGGGACAGTAAAGGCGGAAGCCAACCGATTGCTTATATTACGAAATCCTCTAATGAATTTCATGTGAGACTTGTTGCCCATCATCCTAACTATGTCTCCACAGCTTTAGTCTTCACTACCACATGCAGCGGACTTAAAACCAACAGAACTGTCTGCGCCGCTGTAATACAGATTCTAATTACGTTTCTTAAGTTATTGGCTTCCATTTATTGTGTAGAATATTGAATTATTATTATTAATCGAGTGACTTTTATTAATTTTTTTAATTAACGTGCATTTCCTTATGTCGTCAACAGGCACATGTTGTATCAACCAAATGAATTTTCCATGGAAAAACAAAATCAAGAAATTTGGCAACATAATTTGGGGACAGGAAACAAAAGCACATCTATAATCCGTATGTATGTAAGTATCTACAGATTAAGATTTGAGATGATTAACTCTGAATATAAACACAAAAATAATTGAATATTGACATGAGCGGATATTGCGAAAAATTAGCGAAGCAGAAAATAGAAAATTTATTTCAACAATTATAAGAAAAAATATGATTTCAATAAGAATTGATGACAGCTAATGTATTATTCATATTTTCATAGGAGATTTACTAAGAAATTTTAAAGATAGAGTGGAGATTTAATATAGAATATGTTATAAAGCAGTGAACTTTACTTTTAAAATCGATAAATAAGTATGTATGTCATTCATCTAGTAGTTAATATGTTAACGAAAACGATTACTTGCCTTTTCCAGGCATGAACAGTTTATTTTCCGAACTGTTCTGTTATCGATAAAGGTGCACAAGTGACGTGAAGGCCTCTCTTAAACCCTTCCACTTGTAATTGATTTCATATTAAATTTAAATCTTTCCCCTTTCTCCCTCTTGTTTCTCCTTCCTTGTTTTGTTTTCTAAAACGTTGTAATAAATTTTCGGTTTTTTATTTTAAAATTTCTGTTCATTTTCAGGTCTATAAATGTAACATGTTCTCTTCCTTTTTGTTTTTCTGTTTTTCTGTTTTTGCGTAGAGAATTTAAAGTAAAAGAGTGTCAACATTTGTTGTACAAGACAATTTGTAGCAAATGTTACACAAAGAACAACTAAAATACAACGGCAACATCAATAACAACAACAACAACATGAACAATTTTTGTTTCGGTTCATGTTCAAACATATTCCACCAAAAAAAAAAAATAACAATAAAATCACAACCCGTTCACACTTTTAAATATTGTGACAAATACATACAATATGTGATAATGAACATACATAAGTAATCTCATACACACATACACATACACAATTGGTAGTGAGAGGATAATAAAAATTCTGTATTTTTTTTGTTGTTTTCTTTTGAACAATAAATGACGCAGCTTTTACTTAAAAATCACTTTTAATTCAAGTCTACACAATAAAATTCTACTCTTACATATATGCTTACTTTATTACTCTCTCGCCTACTTTTATAGATGTATGCTTGTATGTACATATTTGAACTCTAGCAAGAGCAACGTCTGGTTAAAAGCTTTAGAAAGGATTAGAAACTGTTCATTTTAAAATTTCTTCTTTCGTTACACACACACATACATACTAACACGGCACGCTCTCACGTACACATGTGGCAAAAATTGCACTCTCTTTCATATTAATAGCGGCGAAGCGAGGCGAGACGAGACAAAAGGTATCAGTGTTTAGTGGTGTATTGTTGCTGTCGTTTCGTTTCTTTTCGTCTTTGCATTTTAAAATTGATGTTTAAAGTTAAAAGTTTTATTGTAAATAAACATGTTTTGTTGTTGTTGTTGTCGTTGTCGTCTTGTGTGTTAGATTGTATGTAAGTCGATTTGTTACATTTTGTTGCTTTGTTGCTGCTGTCTTAGGTAGTATGAATGTACGTGTGTTAAAACATGTCTTAACAATTCGAAAGAGTAACACTTTGCCAAAAAAAAAAAATACAACAAAAACAAAAATTTTCAATTTCAACCCTTTCCCTACCACATCAATTCGTAACGCACACAAAGACGCACTCACACTTTGATTTCAAGGTATTAAAAACAAGTGTTAGTTAGGCGTACACTAAAAAAACTGTGGTTAGTACATGTTTGAGATTTGCATGCAAAGGAATGAACAAAAATTTGTTTTAATTAATACACAGTGTTAGCAAGGAGAAGGAAAGTTTTTTTTTGGCTTAATATGACAAAAAATACTTAGAATATGTTCTGTGGAAGCTGTAAACCAATGTAATAAAATGTCTTTTGCGGGTTTTTTTGTTATAATAGCGGGATGGTAGTCAGTAGGCAGTTCCTAGCCCATGATTTTGGCATGATTATAGCTTCTATGCCTTCATTGCTTCGCAGCGTTTAGTCTTTTTATTGTGTTTCCTTTTTTTTTGCCAATAGTCAGAGATGCCCAAGTATTCTAAAGGAGTACAATTTCTAAATGGAAAAAAATGTTTTGCAAATGATTCCCATTTTCCTGGTTAAACATTTCAATTGTTTTGGACTAATTTTCGATGAAATTTCAATATTATTGTTCATTTCAGGTAACCAATTATTTCTAATTTATTTCAAAAAAATCTTGAAGTTTGCGCCAGTATCTTGGAAATTAATCCATA
Organism: Sarcophaga variegata; assembly: GCA_932273835.1. Taxonomy (NCBI): domain Eukaryota; kingdom Metazoa; phylum Arthropoda; class Insecta; order Diptera; family Sarcophagidae; genus Sarcophaga; species Sarcophaga variegata. The sequence continues at coordinate 69,416,810 of OW026362.1, forward strand.
ACGTTAAAAAAATTTTTTGTTTGCAAACCCAGTCTTGTGGAAATGTATTTGCGACACCCATGTTGTGTTTTATTCATGAGTGGTGTGGTCTACAGTTTAAAGTAGACAACGACCGCGACACTTTTCGTGGCAATTTTATTTATTTTCAGAGTTTTTGCCAGAAGACGGGTGAGTGGATGGCGTAGAAGAAATATTTTTTTATCTTTCGTTTCGTTCGATATGTACCACGGACTCTCTCCCAATTAGTCTCCTCACTATCTACTAGACAACGGCGACTGGTTTATTGTTAAAGCGCCGGTTAAGAGACGATAAGTGTGATAAGAATTCTTCAAAGTTACTATGATCTTTAGCTAACGCTTCCTCCCACCAATATCCTCGTTCATGCAGAATTCATCTGCTACAACTCCTAGGGCCTCATCTAGTCCTCTTACTCTCACTTCCACTAGACTGTCCATTAGACAGAAGTATTTATTGCTGGTTGATAAATACTGGGCTCTTGTAGAGACGTACTTATTACTTAAATTGAAACGTAGAAGCATTCCTTTCACTATGTCTATTCTGACGTGCTCATGCGTAATGAGTAGGCATAGAGAGGCACTTTGTTTACTGCTTTGATTTGATTTGACAATGTATGTCTGTGATCAAATGCATATTTATCCTAACTGTCCTATCCTCTTTGGATAATCTGGTGGAGCTTCCGTTAAACGATATCGTATCGATCATGAAATTTATTTAACTTTTAGAATGGTTTTCAGCTTGTTACTGAGGAGGTTGTGCTTTCTATTTAGTTAATCAGGACTTGAAAGTCAGTTCTTAGGCATTCTCCCCTGTGGTTTCACCGACCGTTATGTAAGCTCAAGTGAGCTTGAATTTAAAAAAGAAACTACGCGCTCACATCGGAAGTAAAGTAAGGACAACAACCTTTATAAAAAATAAAGAAAAATTCTTTTGAATGTTAAATTCATTGTTGAGGTCGCCGTACTCTGTGTTGGTTTATTAGACGTAAGGCCCGAGTGCAAACCCCAGGTTAGACATCAAAATAAAATACAAAAAGTATTTCTTCGGCGACTTCCTCTCAGCAGATTTCTGGCAAAAACTCTGAAAATAAATAAAATTGCCATGAAAAAGTTTCTCAAAAATTTGTCGTTCGGAGTCGACTTTAAACTGTAGGTTCCACCACTCATGTATAAAATTAAAACACACATCATGAGTGGTGTGAGAAACTAGGACGTTGTACAATGGGTCATTTCGACCTCCGGGTATCGTACTTGTCTTAATTGGCAAGTACACGTCTTCAAACCTAACCTAACCTAAATTCATTGTTAGTGCCACTGAGATATTCCACAATTTCACTCGTTTTTCTCGAGTGTATTATTATTTTAAATAGCTGTGTGTGTTTTTGTTGTTGTTTTTTGAAAAATATTTATTATATTTTCTTATTACAATATTATATTGTATGTGCTATTGTTGTTGTTGTTCTTGTTGTTGTTGCCGTAGTTAATTTAATATTAATGGCTTAAGAATGAAAATAAAATCAAAGAGTTTTACATTTGTCGTTGGCAAATGTGATTGTTTATTAGTGTTTATACGAATATATGTGTGTGTTTATTTGTATGAGTATGAGTTTATGTATATGTATGTATAGATGTGTTTTGTTGTTGTTATTGTTGTTACAGTTAATTTTAATGTAAGAATTATGTCTTACAATTAGTTACACTTCTGTTAACAATGGGGCACAATTTTATTAACACTTTCACTTTCGTTTTCCATGTGATTTTGCATTTCAAAAAAAAAAAAAAGAAGAAGAAGAAAAATTATAATTTCCTTCACTTTCCTTTTTAATTGTTGAACAAGAAAATTTTATGTTCACATTTGTATTTGTATTGGTTTGTGTACAGAGAATGTACATTTGCGTACATTTAGTACGAGTGTCTTAAAATATTTCGATTGTTTTAAGAAGTGAAAAACAATTAAATTTTTTGTTAATGATTTATTCTTGCATAGGGGGAGGGGGGTTATTTTTATTTAATTTCTTAATTAAAATACGTATTTTCTGATTATAAAGGGTGTTTTTTATAGAGGTATAGAACTTTAAGTTGCAATAAAACAACGATGGATTATTCGATTGACATGAATTTTATTTATCCGAAAAATAATCTTGTGGCATTACATTTTAAATATGATTTCTGGCATATGACCGCCACGGCTGGCGCGGATGTAGTCCAATCTGGACGTCCAATTTTCGATGACTTTTTCCAACATTTGTGGCCGTATATCGGCAATAATACGGCGAATGTTGTCTTCCAAATGGTCAAGCGTGTGTGGCTTTACCGCATAGACCAATGACTTCACATAGCCCCACAGAAAGCAGTCTAGCGGTGTTAAATCACAAGATCTTGGAGGCCAATTCACAGGTCCAAAACGTGAAATTAGGCGGTCACCAAACGTGTCTTTCAATAAATCTATTGTGGCACGAGCTGTGTGACATGTTGCGCCGTCTTGTTGAAACCACATCTCCTGGACATCATGGTTATTCAATTCAGGAATGAAAAAGTTAGTAATCATGGCTCTATACCGATCACCATTGACTGTAACGTTCTGGCCACCATCGTTTTTGAAAAAGTACGGACCAATGATTCCACCAGCCCATAAAGCGCACCAAACAGTCAGTTTTTCTGGATGTAACGGTGTTTCCACATACACTTGAGGAAAATCGTTCCGCACAGAACCATTATTTTCGAAATAAAATTGCAAGCGCTGTTCAGGCGTGAGTCTATTCATAATGAATTGCCAAACCAAACTGAGAATAAATCACTTGACAGCTGTTAAATCGGTCGCCATCTTGGAAACTAATGCCAACTTAAATTTCTATACCTCTATAAAAAACACCCTTTACTTCGATATGAGAGTAAAAGCTGAAACATATTGATTGCTGCTTTCGTATAGGATTGTTGAAAATTCTTTCTGAAGTATTTCAAAAACATTAGGATCGATTTGTTGTCAATGTTTGCCTTCAACGAGGGGTAATGAAAATTTTTAATTTGATTCGCACCACTATTCTGTATTCTGTTACACTACACCAGTGCTCTTAACTGGTCTAACAACATAATAAGTTATTGCGGAAGTTGGATGATGGGATTTTCCCCGAAAATTGTTTTATTTTCTTAGAACATCAGGCTGCAAGTAACTCCTCTACAAAAGCCACCTCGAGGTCTATGAATGTAGCGAATATTTCAAGGAAATTTCGGACCATACAAAGGTAAATCTGATATTACAACATCGTAGTAAATTACGCTGCTGACGAACTCGCCTCGCCTGGTACAGTGCTCTTAATTTCCGACATGTTACAAGGCAATCGACATCTTCTCCTCTTATGTTGTTAGCAGCAAGAGAACACGTCCAGTATTGCTAATCTGAGGTGAAACGATCTGGATAAGAATTAAGTGGATTAGTTAAGCTGTCCTTAAATCGTAATGCCAAATGACAATGCCTAGGTTTAGGTTTAAGACGGAGTGGTAGTTCTGATATCAAAAATCTTACTTAAGCACGCATAGCGGCCCGTTGTGATACCACAGACAATGCCTAACTATTGTCAAAAAGAAGTGTAGGTTCTTGATCCCTGACTTCCTGTCATCTTTGATAACCAATCTCTCAATCATTTGGAGCTTCTGATGAAGCAACTTAGACTACGAACGTTTATCATTGATACATAACATAATTGGTCATTACAACCCTTTAGTCAGGATTACGACCTAGTTTCTCATACCACTTATGTTGTGTCTGATAATTTTATACACGAGTGGTGACGCCTACATTTTATAGTCAACTCCGAACGTGAGATTTTTAAGAAACTTTTCATGGCAATTTTATTTTAGTTTCAGAGTTTTTGCCAGAAATCTGCTGAAAGGAAGTCGCCGAAGAAATATTTTTTCAATTTCGTTTTGTTCGGCGCCTTCAACTGCGTTTATCATTGATAGTTCGCTTAAATAGTTCATGTAGTAGACATCAAGATGCTTTTTCTCCTCTGGCATAGTGCCTGGCATGTGAGCAGTAGGTGAGTAATAGTTTTTTACTCTTCTTCATCACTGTAGTTTCTGCAGAAGTGATTTGCCATGTGTTCAAGACCGATACACTTTGCATGAGTGCTCATAATGCAATGTCCAGTCATGATTCCAATAACCACACGTAGCACGCATACATGATAGGTTATTACAACCCTTCAGTCAGGATTACGACCTAGCTTCTCACACCACTTATGTTGTGTGTGTTAATTTTTATACATGAGTGGCGGGGCCTACAGTTTAAAGTCAACTCCGAACGTGAGATTTTTGAGGAACTTTTCATGGCAATTTTATTTTACTCCCAGAGTTTTTCTTGCCAGAAATTTGCTGAGAGGAAGTCGCCGAAGATACATTTTTTCATGTTTCGTTTTGTTGCAGATGTCTGACCTGGGGGTTTGAACCGAGGCCTTACGTCTAATAACAACACACTACCTACTAGATCACGGCGACTTCAACTGCGTTTATCATTGACAGTTCGCTTAAATTGTTCTTCTAGTAGACATCAAGATGCCTTTTTCTTCTCTGGCATAGGGCATATGCGCAGGTGATAGTTTTCTACTCTTCTTCATCACTGTAGTTTCTGCAGAAGTATTTTGCCATCCGTCCAACATTGATGCGCCTTGCATGAGTGCTCATATTGCAATGCCCAGTCATGATTCCAATAACAACATGTATAGTAGCATACATACAACGCTTCAGTCAGGATTACGACCTAGCTTCTCACAGCACTTATGTTGTGTGTGTTAATTTTTATACATGTGTGGCGGGAGCTACAGTTGAAGTCGATTCCAAACGACAGATTTTTTGATTAACTTTTCATGGCAATTTTATTTTACTTTCAGAATTTTTCTTGCCAGAAATCTGCTTTTTTCATGTTTAGTTTTATTGGAGATGTCCGACCTGGAGTTTTAATCGTGGCCTCACGTCTAATAATCTAATACACTAGCCACTTGAGTAGGGCGACTTTATCATGAATAGTTTGCTTAAATTTTTCATGTAGTAGACACCAGCAGGCGTGTTTTCTCCACTGTCGTAGTGCTGGTCATGTGCCCAGTAGTTGAATAATAGTTTCCTACTCTTTCGCATCACTCTAGCTCCTGCGGAAATGATTTACCATGTGTCCAAGATTAATGCGCCTTTCAAGAGTGCTTATAACCCAATGCCCAGTCATAATTCCAGTAAACACATGTAGCATGCTTTCTTGATGTTTTAGCGGACTTTTCGTACACCCTATGTTTGGCTTTGGTCTGATTGTTTGCGCCGTTCTGTCTGTTTTCGAAGCCGGCCATTTGGCTTTACCAGAATCCATACGGGATGTATTATCGATTGTGAGCTCACAGGTCTGTAAAGGGATTCCCAAAGTAAAGAATTCAATGGAGAATTTGATGGCTGTGCTAGATCTGGTCAGTTTATTCGCTTTGTAGTTAATCGGAATATCTTTATGTCCAATTCGTTATCTTGTTGAGATGTTCGCGGCAGTTATATACCGTCAAGGAGTTCGTTACCTCGCAACCTAGTCACCTAGCTATTGAAAAGTAATGCAAGACCTAAAATACAGACAATGAAGTAAAGTTTTACAGTGGGGTATAGGTTAGGTTAGGTTAGAGGACGTGAACTTGTCAATTAAGACAAGTACAGTACCCGGAGGTCGAATTGACCCATTGTACAACGTCCTAGTTTCTCACACCACTTATGTTGTGTGTGTTAATTTTATACATGAGTGGTGGGACCTACAGTTTAAAGTCGACTCCGAACGACAGATTTTTATTTATTGAGAAACTTTTCATGGCAATTTTTATTTACTCTCAGAGTTTTTGCCAGAAATCTACTGAGAGGAAGTCGCCGAAAAAATACTTTTTGATGTCTGGCCTGGGGCTTTTGCGTCTAATAAGCAAACACACTGCCTACTAGACTACGGCGACTTCACAGTGGGGTATACCTCAGCCATGAATTTCTCTTAAAATTTTGAAATTCTGCTGCCAAAAGTAGAACAATTTACAGAATTTCTAGAGAATCTTGTCTTTGTATTGCTTGCAAATATTCCTGGAATACTTGAAATATCACTTGCCTCACGTAAAAATCACAATATTTACTTCAAATATTAAATTTTCCCTGAAAAAGAATTTAAATTTTATGCCACAAAGTCTCAACAAATCGATATGGAATTACTTTTTTTTGCTGCGACTTTTTAACACTCAGCTGGGACGCCAGTAAAAGAAAATAAAAAAAAAAACAGAAAATAACGAAAAAAAGAAAAACAAATCAAATCAAACGCACCCACACAATTGAGACAAGAAAATACGCGTTGAAATTTGTTAAACATGATGGGGGGCTCTCTTTCACAAATTTCCCCTCCTTTGGCTACAAAAAAAGAAGCGAAAAAGAAAATCGAAATTCAAAAAACCTTTTTGGGGACGACAAACTAGCAATGTGACCTTAAATAGAAAATAAAATTAAAAATAAAAACGGGAATCACTTTAATAAAATCTCTCTCGGCAGACTCTAGGTTTTTCAATCTGTTTCAGAACTCCAAAAAAAAAAAAAAAAAAAAAAAAAAAAACAACCGCATGCCGTACCAAAAGCAGGCAACATTAAATATTCCTTTGACTACCACACACATCAGCAGCATAAAACCTGTGTTAACAAATCTCCAACAAGGTTTGACAGGCACTGCTTCTGCTTATTGCCGTTAAAAGCCGTAGTGGTGGTGGTAGTTTTGTGTTGCCCAACAAAACAGGAGAAGTGTGTGAATACGAAGTGTTGAAACCAACTGGGGAAATACAATGACGTTGGCTGTGCGCATACATAGGTGTGAACCGTTTCAAGGGGAAATTCACAAACCGTTTCGTTTTGTATCTGTTAACGTACAAACTTGTACACGTAGAAACAAGTTATTGCCAAGTTGTAGTAGCCCCGCCTTACTTACTTACCAAATACGTTTGAAATCATTTTCAATGGCTGGAATCGTATAAAGACAAGCAAAAGAGACGACGAAAAGTGAAATAAAAAAATATGAAAATAGAATGCAAAACCAAAAATGAAACTATGTTTAGACCAGGCCTGTATATTCATGATGTTGCTATTGTTGTTGTTGTTGTTGTTGCCGTAAAACGTTATAAAAATGTTAGACAATCAGAGAAAAAAAGAAAACAAATAATTTTCTTTCTTTCTTGGCCGTTTTGTTGTTGTTGCATTTGTTTATTTTACCACGAATTGATTGTTATTGTTGTTGTTTACGTTTATGGCCAAGAGAGTTCATTTGATTTCGTGGATGTATAGAAAAAAACAAAACAAATGTACTCCAGAAATATATACTCTTTGTGTCGTCTTTGTGTTGTTTAAATACTAAAAAAGTACTGAGAAGTACTAAAATGGTACTATGTTTTGATGTATACTGAGTAAAAAGTACTTTTTATGGTTTTTTGTTTATTGTAGGATATTTATGTATGGGATCACATCACTTTCTCAATTCTTTGTAAATCGGAGATGCCTAATTTATATTCAGTATATATCGGCTCTTTCATTAAGCGCTTCCTATTTTTAAATTTAAATAAAAGGAACTCTGTGTGAGATATCGTCGAACGTTTTTTATTCGTACGAAAGACCTTTTGATGGCATTATGTGTGGAATGTATAACCGTTTGAATGTCGGCCATGGCTTCTCTGGGTGTAAGGCAATCGAAATACACGACACGGGTGCATAAAACAGATGGAATATGGCCGTTGGCATGGATTATATTGGGCTTTGAAAATCGATGTGTTTTGTGGCTTATTTCCATACGTTTGTGATTTAAGAAATCTAATCGCATCAAATCGCACGATCTCGATCGCCTGTTCACATCAACTCTACATGGGATGAACATGCCCTCAAAGTGCTTGTGCAGTATATTCAATGTGGCATGAAGTTTGTGACATGTAGCGTCGTCCTGTTGAAACTACATTTCGTTGGTGTCCGGATCATCTAATTCAGGCCAAACGAAATTTGGAATCCATCGTTGGTAACCATGCTCTGATATATGCATGTCGTTCTCAAATAACTTTTTTTTTTTGGAAATGCTGAAAATTTTCTCAAATTTCTTTTTTTATTTGGAAGTACAATCCTTCCGGTTAATAAAGGAAAATAATTTCATTCAAATGACTGCCTCGGCTGGCCATGCAGTGGCCTACACAATCGGTCCAGTTTTTAAGCACATTATCGATTGTGTGCAGCTGTATTTCACCAATGGCTTCACGAATATTGTCCTTTAAAGCGTCAATTGTCTCGGGCTTGTCGGCGTAACACTTATCTTTGACAGCACCCCACAAATAATAGTCTAACGGTGTCAAATCACAGCTCCGAGGTGGCCAAACGACATCAGCTCTGCAGCTGATAATGTGATCTTCAAAAACAGGGCGCAAAACAAAACGTAGCGCTGTCCTGTTTAAACCAAATATTGCCAATATCCTCCTCTTCAATTTTTGCGACCAAAAATTCGTTCACCAAGGCCCGATAACGATCGCGATTGACTGTAACGGCCACTCCTTGCTCATTTTCGAAGAAAAATGACCCAATTATGCCTCTGGACCAAAATCCGCACAAAACAGTGACTCGTTCTGGGTGCGTCGGCTTTTCAATGTATGCGTGCGGGTTTTCTGTGCCCCAAGTGCGACAATTTTGCTTGTTTACATACCCGCCAAGATCATAATGAGCTTCATCTGAAAAGATGATTTTTTTTGGCCAAAATCGGCATCTTCTCTGGGTCGATCGCAGGCCCACTTAGCGAAGCAAAACGCATTGGATGGTTCATATTCGTTCAGCGTGCAGTGTTACCATTCACGAAATAAGCACTAGTTGAAAAAAAAAAAACGTTAGATGGCGGACCCGATATGAATCGACAACGCCACCAGGAAGTTACATTTGCAGGATGCATTGAACACTCTTGGTTCTCATATGTATGGGTATCGTCCCAAATTCACCAATTTTGTTTGCTCACGTACCTATTCATTCCGAAATGGGCCTCACCGCTGAGGATAGTTTTCCGAACTGAGGATAGTTTTGCAAACTGCTCGCGAGCCCATTCAGCAAACATAGGTTTTTGTCTGTGATTGTTTACCTTCAGTGCCTGAGTCTGTTGTACGGGTGCAGGGACAAGTCACAATGCAAAGTTCACCAAGTTGTGGACTGCGAAAGGTCGAATTCTTGTGATTAATTCACTTAAGTTTCGTCGACGTACATTGATTGTTTAGTGAACCAATGGACTCGAATTTATCCACGGCATTATTCTCTAAACTGGGCGAAGTGTACGGTTCGATGACCGATATTTGCACGTTATGTTGAATATTACTTCCGTTCATGGTGATTTGTAACAACTTACGGAACAAATGACAGATGTTGCTTCAACAAGATGACCGTTATAAACTGTCATAGTTCGGAAGACTCTGTTACAGACACATATGGATTTCAGAGTGAAGTTTTTGCATTTGTGACAGTATCAGTCCACAATTTGGATGTCGGAGAAATTCAATGGAACACGATTTTGTTGAACAGAAAGCTTGGTGGAAAGATTCTTCTTCAAATTACATTCAAGTACGGCTTTGGAATCAAGTGACTGACGAATTGAGAATCTTTTAAAGGCTTTTAAAATCTCATAAACAACAAGAGTTAAACGCTGAACATTGCCTGCATAGCTGAAAGGGCTGTTAAAAAGTACCAACTTGGTACCATTTTCTTCGGAAAAGTACTTTTCACCGAGACAAAAATTCACTGGCATTCTAAAAAAAGCGGAATAAGAAACAAAAAAACGAAATGAAAATCAAAATAAATTATTGAAGTGGAAAAGAAATTTTTTTTCTTCAATTCAAATCAAAAGAAAAATGCGCATGACGTTTTCGTTAACAATATATGGATTTGAAATTCCCATTAAAGCTCCACCCACTTGGTATTCCAACTAATTTGGGGGATGGTGTTTCAGGTAGCGTTAACGCTTAAAACGTCTGCTTATGGATGGATGATGGGCAACAAAAAATTCTTGTGTACAAACGACATACAGTGGCAAAGAGACGTCAGCAAATGTTAGAGAGGAGATTCGTTCGTTCGTTCGCTTATAGAAAATAAAAAAATTGGGGAAAGCAGATAATGGGGCCTCTGTCTGTCTATCGGTCTTTCTGTCTGTCTGATTGTGTTTTATTTTTCCATGTAATATTGCAATAAAACTTTAAAGGTGTTTATTATTTATTACATGTTTGTGATTTGCTTTACAACAGTTTTTCTTTACTTTTTTTTGGTTTGTTTTTGTTTTTCATTTTTCTCTTTTCCTTTTAAGAGAATTTCTTTCTTAGTTTTTGTTTTTTTTTTTTTTTGGAACGTCCAGAACGGGCAGAAAAAAAGAAAAAAAACTAGAGAGACTTTAGAATTTCCACACCCATGTTGTATATACGCTTTGGCTCTCAATAGTATTTAGTTCGGGTAAATATTTAAGAAACTTTTGTGTTGTATTTCCATGAAGTGTAGAATGGATGGCAGTCTAGTAGTACTTTGGAACCTTGGCGTAAATAATTTGTATTTTCTTTAAAATTTTATCCGTACTAAACAGTTTCACTTCGTACGGTTTATAACTGTTATTTTTCTTTAACTCCTATAATTCCTATCTCCCTCCATTCATCCAGCCCTCCTCCAATCGGTATTGCAGTTTTTCTTTTTTTGCCTTTGTTTCTCATGTACTTTTGCTTGTATCCTTTATTCCTTTTTGGTTTGTACTGCTGCTGTTCTGGTAAAAGTTTATCTCATTGTCTTCTCTTCTTTTTTATTTATTTTCCGTATGCAATATTTTCTTTTTTGTTTTTCATTTCATTTCATTTTTTTCAGGAATATTTCTTCTGCCCGTTTTTGTATTTAATGAAGTTTTTCGTTTTTCTTTCATTTGTTATCGACAACATGGATTTTTCTTTAATTATGCTTTTTTACAGGAAATAATTTTTGTTTGTTTTTTCTTAAATTCTGTTCAACATTGTTAATGAATTTTACTGAAACCATGCTGCATTCATTAACCCTTTGGCAGATTGTGTTGTTGAAACAATATTTTAAGAAATTTAAAATTTTTGTGAACGCTTGGCTGTTATCGATATTTGTAGTAGCGAGAGATTTTATTTTAAATTGTGTTGATATCATCAACAATTTTGAAATATTCTCGACCGGGGTTGAAGACTTCTTAGAGGCCCTTTGGATTTAAAATGCAAGTTTATTTGGCCTCCTAGAGTTAGTACAACTACTTGATGCAGTACGAGTGCTACTTAAAAAAATAATCTTCCTTGAATTTTTTTATAGGCATTTAAGTCCTTCCAAATTGATTTTTAACCAATCCCAACACTCTGGCAAGGGTGGTAATGCATTGCATTGAGTTTTAAGTATTGTTACGTCGTAGATTAAAAATAAAATGTAACGTATCCTTACTGACTTACTATAGTGTTTACATTAAGGCCAATATGGTGGAACCTTATGCGTCCCTTACACATTACGATTAGTAGCGCAACCAAGTTGAATAAACAAGTTGGTCTAACCAATTTGTTGCAGTATCATGTTGATCGTCGTTTGAAAGAAAATAAAAATTTTCTGATCTTCAACAACCAGTCCTTCGACATTGCAATTGATTGTATAACTTAATAAAGTTTTACAAGTAATCCCAACGTGTAGCGGTCAACTGTTAGGTTTTTACCTTTTAAAAACATTTTAAATATGAGCTCGTAGATTACAAATAAATATAAAAATAAATTTGTGTTCAGTTTTAATTAAAATTCTTTATTATTCGCACAATTCTGTATGCCACCGTTCACAACTGTATGTAAACAACAACAATTGCTTTGTTTGTTAGTCCTTTGCATAAATAATAACAATTACTAGGCAATTATTCGACAGATCTTTGTAACGGAGATCTTCAAACCCACCGCGTCTTCATACAAGACTGACTGAACTTCACTAACTCAGTCCACTGCTTTGCCTTGCCTTTCATATGGCAGAGAAAACAGTCTGATGAATGTTCTTCAAGGCGAATGTTCATGATTTCGCCTTCTTGAAATCTCTATAAATGTAAACATCGTTGTTTACATTTATTATTGTAGTGTTGTTTGTGTATTTTGTTTACATTTATTGTTGCAGTGTTTGTTGTTGTATTTTTGTTTACTGGTTTATAATTTTTTCATGTTGGTGTTTGTTGTTGCAATTATTTGTTTATAATTTTAATGTTAAGCGATGTAAAAGCAAAACATCAGTATCTAGATTCTTCATTTTCGTAACAAAATTTCTTTTTTAGTCTGAGAGTAAGGTTAAGTTAGGTTAGGTTAGAGGACGTGTACTTGTCAATTAAGACAAGTACAGTACCCGGAGGTCGAATTGACCCATTGTACAACTTCCTAGTTTCTCACACCGCTTATGTTGTGTGTGTTAATTTTATACATGAGTGGTGGGACCTACAGTTTAAAGTCGACTCCGAACGATCGATTTTTGAGAAACTTTTCGTGGCAATTTTATTTACTCTCAGAGTTTTTGCCAGAAATCTGCTGAGAGGAAGTCGTCGAAGAAATAGTTTTTGCTTTTTGTGTTGATGTCTGGCCTGGGGCTCGAACCCTGGCTTTACGTATATAAAGCCAACACACTACCTACTAGACTGCGACGAGCATAGTCTGAGAGTAAGCATTTATCCAAATGTGTGACAAGGTTTCAAGTGGCCATCTGAGGAGTCTTAACATCCACACTCGCAGATTAGTGCACTAGTCACTAGGCTATCAAACCATAAATTTTAAAAGCCTTGAAGATATGTAGCCAAAATTGCTGACTGCTTCTAACAAGCAATTCTGTTTTTTAGAATGGATCTCAAGAAGTAAGAAGTCCTCGTATATTTTTCTTTAATATGTACGACAACGAACAGAATTGATATGTAGAGCAGTCTAAGACAGTTCAAGAGCTGCTAATGCAGTATTTAAAGCAGTTTGTAGGTCGAATTCCGTGTTTACGATCCTGTGGTTCAGCTAAGATATATGATATGATTCTTCGGCTACTTTCCCTCAGCAGTCTTGTGGCAAAAACTCTGAGAGTGAAACAAAATTGCCATGAAAAGTTTCTCAAAAGTCTGTTGTTCACAGTTAACTTTAAGCAAAATTAACACACATTGAACAGGTCTGGACAAGCCTGCGTAACCATGAGTACGTAGATAGATAACATTTTTTCCGATGCTTTCTGCTGTAATTGCAGAAATTTTCATTTCATTTAAAATAAGACTAAAATCTCGCTCAAAACGGCTACCTTCCAAAATGTTAGTAGCTTTGTGTTTGAACAAAGTATCGTGTTTCATAATGTCGCTGTACAAAATATATACAATGTATTCTATTTCCAAACGTCGTCAATGTGTATTTTTAACGCAGTCAAAAAGCAATCAGGCATCGGATTTATAGTTGATGCATTGTTTGGTTACTTTGCATATCTACATTGTTTATATACAGTAGTAGAACTGCATACAAACTTTGAATTGATACATTTTGGAAGGCAGCCAACTTATCCTTAGATATCTGGAGCTGGGGTTATTTCCGATGGAACCAGTAATTTTATACTCTTTAATTGCACAAGTGATTATAGTAAAAAGTTTGTTTGAAGTCTGTTATAAAATTGGGTTGAAGATATTTGAAAAAATATATTTAAATAGTAACTGATGCCAAGTTATGATTGAAATAGAGGAGAGTACGCTGTAAGGCATCGACTCAGTGCTGTCGTTGCTGGTATCAATTGTCAGCATTATTGTTATTATTGTCGTGAAGAGGTACAAAGACGCCATTCGGTGGTACTAATAATGTCTCCTCCAATCAATTTCAGGAAACTTCTCGGTGTCAACAATGACAATTCTCTGCCTCGTAATTGATATGCGCCCGGTTGTTTTCTCCTGGGATGCATTAATGTCGCACTGGCTTATAAACTGATTTATTCTCAGCATCACAGAATCCACATGTTGGGCTCGAGACCACCGCTAATCTGCACTTAGAATCAGTAGTGCACTCAACTTATTTCTTGACAGTCTGATGAATGACTAAGACCCATTTCATTGTAATTTCCAAAAGAAAACTTGTGTTTGCCTTAAACCCACTTGCTGTGAGAAGAGCCTTTGCCTCTGTGTATCTTCCTTTTTGTTGATTATACCTTTCAACAATTCCACCCCACTCCACAGAAGAGTTCTTGCCCTATCATCAGGTAGAAAACTGCTTTCCTCACTAGCTTGTCTGCTTGCTCATCAGCGAGGAAACTGCTTTCCTCACAGGCTTTTCTACTTGCTCATTGCCGAGAATTCCCGTCTAACCTGGGAGCCAGTAGAGGATAACCTTACTCTGTCTACAACATCTAGCTGATTTCACTCCTTCGGACGGTTCCATACTATCTTCGATTTAATATCATAAGAGCCGTGTGCTCAAATGGCGGCCTGGCTGTTAGATGGTACAGTAATCCCTCGATTTACGTCGCAGTTGGTTCCAAAAAAAGGCGACGTAAATCGAAACGACGTAAATCGAATTTCATATTGCTTATACTACAAAGTAGTATGTTTTTAACAAGGAACATAAAAAAGTTACAGTAGTCCCTCGATTTACATCGCAGTTGGTCCCAAAAAAAAGGCGATGTAAATCGAATGACGACGCAAATTGAAGTTAGAAGGAACAAAAAATTTGACGACCTAAATCGAAACAACGTTAATCGAGGCGACGTAAATCGAAGGATTACTGTATGTCCCATCTTTTGCACCTCCTATTCAAGTTGAATTGAGCACATCTTACGATGGCATAGTATTTTGATTGAAGACACCCGCGAATTTCACCATGGTCACGAAGTACATATTTCATTTATTTTTAAATGATGCAAAACATTCAGTTTAAATAATTCTTTTCTGTAACGTATATACTTTGAGAAAAATGTTGCTGCCAATAAATGGCCAAATAATTATGTCCACTTCTTCCTCAAGCAGCCCCTGCTACTCACATTAGTTCACGGTTACAGAAGATATTTATTACGCTCTCATTGAATTGAATTTAAACACGCTCATTGCAAAACATTTGAACACGTAATAAATGTGATTTTAATTAAAATAATTAAAACGTAATAAACAACAAATAAATGCCTTCATTTATTGTGCCAGTGGCCGCCGGTCAACGGACATAGGAGGGATGGACATTCCTTTTGTTATTTATGCTCTCTCTCTCTCTCTCTCTCTTACATAACAATACAAACGATAGAATAAAGAACAAAAAAACAAAGAAAACAATGGAAAAGAGAAGAGAAAAATGTATAAAAATAACTAAATAATCTGTATTGGAAAATACAATCTAATAAACGCCTAAAACATATATGTACGTATACGTCCTCCCCCGGTCAAGAGGGCAAAAGTTCATTACAATCACATTTTCGCACAATAATTCATTCGTTTATTTGTTTGGGTATGTGCCACAGCATAGAGACGGAACTAACTGAACCCAACTAGAAAAGCCCAATCGATTAACTTCATATCAGAACAGAAGGGATAAACAATTGGATGATGGTCAATAAATGGGACAAGAAAATAAAAGGAAATACACAAACACACATATGTTTACACGTAAAGGTATACATACATACATACGTTCATACCCACATACATACGTACATACATACGTAGTGTTATTAATATCAATGAGTAGTCGGAATAACTCAACTCATCTCCTCTTCTAAAAGAATGCTAAACAATGAATGCTGCTTCTAGCAGGAGGAGCAGCAGTATTGGGAATATTAATAGTTTGACATGAAGGGTATGTGCGAAGTTGGACGAAGAAGGAGTGAATTTTTCTAAACAACAACATATGTTTGCATGTGTTAGTCGATCTGTGTGTGAGAGCTTATGCAACAAAACACAACCAACACCTTAACAATCATTAGAAAATAAATATCATTCTCATCACCAACATTATTTATATGCATACGAGGATCACGCATATAATTTCAGGGCAAATTTCTGTTCTGCAAGCAAATCGCTACAAAATAATAATAGAAGCGTAAACCATTGAATTAATTTTGAAGTGAAAATGAGTTTGTTGGATATGACACAGCAACATGGACAACTGGACCGAACCTTGACAGTTGTTAACGGCCGTCTTGATGAAGCTTCATCTGTCAAATTCGTTGTCGTTTATTTATTCTTACTTACTTAATTGGCCTTTGAAGTCGCCGTAGTCTAGTAGGTAGTGTGTTGGCTTATTAGACGAAAAGCCAGGGTTGGAGCCCCATGCCAGACATCAAGACAAAATACAAAACGTATTTCTTCGGCGACTTCCTCTCAGCAGATTTCTGGCTAAAACTCTGAGAGTAAATAAAAATTGCCATAAAAAAAGTTTCTCAAAAATTTGTCGTTCGGAGTCGAATTTAAACTGTAGGTCCCACCAGTCATGTATAAAATTAACACACACAACATAAGTGGTGTGAGAAACTAGGACGTTGTACAATGGGTCAATTCGACCTCCGGGTACACGTCCTCTAACCTAACCTAACCTAATTAATTGGCCATTAGCAACCCGATTAACTGATTTCGGCCTGCTTTAACACATCCTTCCAGACGCTTACGCCAGTTGGTCATACCAATCGATGGCAGGGCTTCCTCGATTTGGCGGTCGTCCTCTTTGCCGACTACCGCAGATCGCCGCATCAAATATCCGTTTCGGCGGAGCATCCTCCTCCATTCGAACGACATGGCCGAACCAGCGCAGCCGCTGGATGTTAATACGCTGCACAACGTCTATGGCGTTGAGTAGCTCCTACGGCTCACTAATCATAACCAACTCGCACTGGACAAAAGATCTTACGTGGGACTTTTCTCTCGAATACTCTCATGTTCATGCCTCTGCGCCATAAAGAAGGACGGGGATGATGAGCGTTTATTCATTTCCTTTTAGCATAAGGACCATGGACGAATATGTGTATCATTCAACAACACATGCCAATAATAAAATTATTTGATTAAAATGGATGTTCTATTCGGGCACAAAGTACATCGCGCGCCTTTGCCTACTTTACTGTCATCATAATCGCCCTACTGAGAGTACAATGTGGTGCACAAATTCAAGTCCACTGGTACATTAAACGAACGACCTCTTCCCGTACGTTTATGAAACACAAGACTTGCTGTAAATATCGCCACTGTCTGTGAGAGTGAACAGCAGAATACCAGGCAATTGATTAAGCGTCGCTCACAATAACTCTGCCTTTTGCAAACCACAACTGCCGTAGAGAATTTAACTGATTAAGGAACAAGTAAACGACAATAGAAATATGTTCGCTCAATGGATTTGTGACAGTGTGTCGCATAAATTCGAGTTCAAAGCTTCACTAACTGAACGGCCTCCATCCGTACGTCACTGAAACGCAAGATCTGCAGAAAACATCGCTGCTGTCCGTGAGAGTGAACAGCAGAATCCCAGGCAATTGATTAAGCGTCGCTCACAGGAACTCTGCCTTTTGCAGATCACAATTTGTTGAATTATGCTTCGCGATTTGTGCCTGTATCCGTACAAAGTTAATTGAGAAACTGAAGGTAAACGACAATAGACACCAATGTGGGGGTTTTCTGAATGGGCCCTGCAGCAGTTGACAAACTGACCCAACTGACCCTTTTCACCGAAAACTCATCTTCAGTGATGAGTCCAATTTCTTGACGAAAAGTAACAATTTGTCGATTGTGTGTCATTACCAATCTACATGGGATCCAAAAACGTCCAATATAACCCGAAAATCACTGTTTGTTGTAGGTTTTTGAGGTGGAGGCGTCATCTGTCCATATTTTTTTGTGAATGACGGCAGGCCCTCACTTTGTTTTTGCCTGAATTGCATGAGTCGGGTACCCACTATATGTGGTTGCTACAGGTCAGCTCTACGTATAACGCAGCTCAAGCCACAAAAAATATTCTGTGTGAGCGATTGAAGGGCATAAGCATCTCACTTAGAGGTGATGTGAACTGGCCATCGAGATCGTGCTGTTTGAACCTGTTAGACTTTTTCATGTGCGGTTTTCTTAAGCAACAGATGTATGCGAATAAACCATAAACCACAGTGGTCTTTAAAGCGATCATAACCCATGCCGTCGATCAAATTCAGCTTGATTCAAAAGCCAGAGTCATGAAAAATTTAAAATTTTATATGTACTCCACCCGGAGAAGCTGTGGCGAATATAAAATTTCGACGATATTTCACACACACTTTGTTTTATTGAAAATTAAAGATTGAAACAGAGTAGTAAAAGACCCGATAGTATGGGTTATTAACACTAACCCATTAAGTTGTAAGCAAGGCAACTTAAATATCGTATTGGCTGCCAAGAAGAAGTCTTAGAAGTTGTATCAAACTTCATTCAAATTGTAAAAAATTTGAAGAGAATATTTTTTAAATGCCTATTGAAGTATCAGGAATTAATCTTAAAACCCAAGTTTATTCCAGAGATCAGCAATGAATAGTTTTTTCGCTACTCATAGGCACTCCTGAAATTTTGAATATAAGTGAGTCAACAATATTGAAATTTAACTACAAACTCTGATTCATTCGTACTCATTACAACGTTGACTTATAAATACAGGTTGCAATGAGTGTGAGCACAACGTTGACATCAAACTCATACCATTCGAAATATGTTTGATTCACAAGCCTAGTCATTTGAATTCGTAACTTTAGAAAAATACTTATAAAACTGGAGTCATTCATCAAAATTTACAGTCATAGTTGTTGTTGCATTTACAAAAAAAGAAAACAGACACATAAGCAAAAAAGACAGAGCAGCAAGCAGAGCAAACACACAACCTTCTAGTGGGTATTTTAGGGTTCGTACGCGAATCATACTTATTTTGAGCTTCGTGTATACGTTGAGTTATGGAGAGTCGAAATCACCCACTTCATACGTGTTGTTAAGTATGAATGTGATGAGTACTTCAAACTTTGAATATGAGTAGAGATTCCATGATATTAAAATAAGTATGAATGCGTATAAGTATCTGAAATTAGGAATATGATTCGATTCTAGTCATCTTTTTAAATACTCATAGCTGATCTCTGGTTTATACATAATTTCTTTTGTGACCCTCGTATGTGAAATAACAACCAATCTTTCGATGAAATACATACGATTTTATAAAAACTATATGAGATATTTTGTAATCGTGCATGTACATATGTATGTATGTATGTACGCATGTATGTATGTGCTAGCTTCTATCTATGCGAGGTAGTAGATATAAAGAAATGCCATCCATATTGAAAATGGTCATTATTCATGTGGAATGATTAAAATTCTCCAGAGAAATACCACAGTGTTAATACCACAACAGAATAAATAGAAGAATAAATGACTTACATTCTGTTGTTTTTGTAGAAAAACACACGTATCCCGTATTGCTAAATATTACTTAATAATACAAATAGACACATACACACACACACACATACATGTATAGAATATTAAAACAACAATAATGACTATAATAACCAACGTCATGACCAAATCGCACATCAACATCAACATCATTGTGTCTTATTTGTGACTTCTGTTCGGTCTTTCCTTTCAAAACTTAGCTTTCTCTGTGTCTACTACTGAAGGGGCAGGCATTTAACGAAATGATAAATGTTCAGGACTTTGTTCACTGTTTGTGTAAACATTTACAAAAATTACCGTTTTAGCCTCAGGAGATTGTCTTGGTCTACACAGAGATCAACAATGTAAACGAAAACGAAAAACGAAAAGAAAAGGAAAAACAAAATTAAGGAAAACAAAGACTTTTTAATTAATAATGATGCCGTTGTCGTTCCTCCGTATAGCTACCTTCAACAACCCTGCTTTAGAAGAAAACACCCGTAAAGCTTTTATCATCACTTGTGGCCCCCCAAAGGAACTCCCCCATTTGGTGTCCAGTAAAGGTCATTGTGATTGTGTTTTCATAGAGAAATATTTCAACACCTTTTTGGGGTATTTAAAGTTAATAGTTTGGCATCATATTCAATGCCACAAGAGTACATCATCTTCAACAAACTTAGAAATGTGGATAGAAAGTGCGTGCATGAGTGATGGTGGTGGTGGTGGTGGTCAGGCTTACCAGCAAGTGGAAGGCATTTGTCAAAATTTTCTCATGGATTATTTGACAATCATTTGTCATGTCAAAATTCATGGGCATATGATGTCAGCAACATCGCACCATCACATCATCAGAGAGATGTGTTGAAAGCAACAAAACTTATTTCACATTGGGGACCAATAAGTGGCGCTATAGTATAGTGGACCTTAATTAGAGACATAAATAGGAAATTAAAAATAAAATAAGAACGTGTTAGGAAGTTTGTTTTTACGTTGCAGGTTAATTCTTCAAGTACTCAATACCATGTACCAAAAATACTGAAAACTTACGAATTTCATTACATCAGGAACTTAATTTTGATTACAAGCTCTACATTCACGACTGGACAGAACAATTTCAGCTTCTGAATAGATGGGAAACAGTTTCAGATGACCATTAGCTAAGAAATAACTTTCTTTCTTACTTAATTGGTTATTAACAACCCGAATAACGGATTTCGGCCTACATTAACACATCCTTCCAGGCACCTTTCCTTCTTGCGCGCCTACGCCAGTTGGTCACACCAATCGATGACATGGCTTCTTCGATTTGGACCCTCCAAAGCAAACAAGGTCGTCCTCTTCGCCGACTTCCGCAGATCCCGGTATCAAATATCTGTCCCGCCGGAGCATCCTCCTCCATTCGAAGGACATGGGCGAGCCAAAGCAGCCGCTGGCTGTTAATATGCTGCACAACGTCTAAGTCTTTGAGGAGTTCATACAGCGCACTGTTGGTCGGATGCCAAAATCATCGCCAACTCGCACTAGAGCGAATATCTTACGTAGGACTTTTCTCTCCAACACTCTCAAGGTTGCTGCATCAGTGCTTAATAGTGTCCATGCCTCTGCGTCATAAAGAAGCACGGGGAATATGAGCGTCTTGTAGTTTTGTCGTACGAGAGAGGTCTCTGTTGTTCAATTGCCTTTTGAGACCATAGTAGCACGTGTAGGCAAGGGTGATAGCTAAGAAATAAGCACCCTTAAATGCTTAAAGAAGTCAGACTAAGTATCGTATATACTTAATCGGGCATTATAACCTAGCTTCTCACACCACTTATGCTCTTTGTGTTAATTTTAACCACGAGTGACGGCACCTACTGTTTAATGACATCTCCGAACATTGGAATATTGAGAAACTTTTCATAGAAATTTTATTTATTCGCAGGGTTTTTACCAGAAGACTGTTGAGAGCAAATTGGCGAAAGAAGTTTATTTGTATTTCGTATTTATTGGAGATATATGAGCCTGGGGTTTGAACTACAGGCTCCTACTGCATTACGCCGAATATGTAAAGTATCACCTCGAAGATATTCAGCTACTAGTAGCCAAGAAATCAGTTTTTTTCAACGTCTTCCTGACATGCAATAGAAAATTATTATGAATTCACACCAGAGATCATGAATGAGTATTCAAAAAGATGAGTAGAATTGAATCATACTCATAATTTCTGATACTTATACGCATTCATACTTATTTTAATATCATGGAACCTCTACTCATATTCTTAGCTTGAAGTACTCATCATCATATTCATACTTAACAACACGTATGATGTTGTTGATTTCGAATCTCCATGACTTAACATATACACGAAGCACAAAATGAGTATGAATTGCTTACGAACACTAGAAGGTTGTGTGTTTGCTCCGCTTTCTGCTCTGTCTTTTGCTTATGTGTCTTGTCTAAATGAGTAGGCTTATGAATCAAACATATTTCGAATGGTATGAGTTTGATGTCAACGTTGTACTTATACTCATTGCAACATGTACTTATAAATCAACGGTGTAGTGAGTATGAATGAATCAAAGTACAAAGCTAAATTTCAATATTGTTGACTCATCACTTATATTTAAAATTTCATGAGTGCTTATGAGTAGCGAAAAAGCGATTGATTGCTGATCTCTGATTCACACCACGTTTGCACATACCAGTTTTATAGTTCATCATACCATATCTGTTAACGGGTTAGTAGACACAACATATTTCTAAACCGCATAACCTTAACTATCAAATGTTAGCAACCAGTTACCAACATCACCGAAAAACACCAGAAACTTATTTCACTTTTGTAATCATGTTCTTCAGTGGCCAGCTTGACCAACCAAGTATATTTGCTGGAGTACAGTTAATGGCTTCTTTTCATTTGGTTTTGCTTTTGGGGTTTCTCATTTCTTCTGCTTATTTCGGCTGCTGCTGCTCCTTGACCAAATTGTTACTTCTTTGAAAAGCAGCATCATAATCGTCGTCTGTGAAAGTACAACAACAGCAGTTGTGGCAGCATTATTTTAACACCCACTCGTTTATGCCACATTATTGCAGTGAGTGAAAGCCTTGGGTTAAATCTTTATGTTGCTTTTGGCAATTTTAACTTCTAATTTTCTGTCACGTTATATACGGGTTTAAATTGATGTGTGGGGGTGTTTATTGCATGTGAATAGCAAGATATTGTTGCAAGGCTTGTCAAGTTGGTTGACCATAAACATGGCTACTTGTGGCCAACTTGTTGTTTCAACTTCATGTTATCATTGTATGCTCACACACATACATATAAACTGTTTTCAACGATGTATGGCAGGCACATCATCAATGTCTAGTTATTTCACATAGTTTTTGGGGCTTTCAATCATTAATACTCAAAGCACTTACAAAAGCAATGTGTGTTGTTGTTGGTTTTGCTATTTGCGAATTCATTTTCTATTTTGGATTGTTTTTATTAAATTTAATTGGAATTCGAAATGATTATATTCGATGTTCTTTTATATTTCTTATCCACATTTTCCTTCATTCTTTGCTTTCTTACTGCACAGCAAGTAAGCAATTAAACTTTCTTATAGGCCACCTGCAGTGTTCTCCAAGCAGAAATTATTGCTATTTTGAAAGCGCCCCTATACTTATTGGGTGGCTGGATATTTCCTGAAATTCTCTTGATTTACACGCACAGGCAGCATGCGTTTAAGTCCTAACGATCACAGCTTTAACATCCGTCCTGGGCTATGAATGCCGAAGATTTCTCAGTGGAATTTTGGATCATTTACATGTAACTCTTATATGGGTTTCGGAACATATGGATATCATTAGGAAATGCATTGCTGATGAGCTGCCCAGAGCCGGTACGGTGCTCGCAATCTGCGACATTTTACGGGGCATAGGTATTCCGATTGCCCTCCGGTTAAATTGGAAATTATCCACTCGTTGACAGCTAGAGAGTGCCCGTAATATTACCAGACTTTATTAGATACTGTTACGAAAATGAAGAATCTAAATACTGGTGTTTTGCTTTTACATCGCTTAACATTAAAATTATAAACAAAAATACAACAACAAACACCAGCATAAAAAAGGTAAACAAGTAAACAAAAATACAACAACAAACATTACAAGGATAAATGTAAACAAAATACCCAGACAACAATAATGAAGCAACGATGTTTATATTTGTAGAGATTTCGAGAAGGCGAAGCCAGGAAATTTCGCCTTCAAGAACATTCTTTAGACTGTTTACTCTGCCATATAAAAGGCAATGCAAAGCAGGCAAGTCAGTTAGTAAAGTTCAGTCAGTCTTGTGTGAAGTAATCGTGACATCCGTTAAAAAGATCTATCGAATAACTGTCTAGCAAATGTTATTGTTCATGCAAAGGGTATAAACAGAGGAATAACAAAGAAAAGCAATTGTTGTTGTTTACATAAAGTTTTGAACAGTGTCACACAGAATTGTGCGAGTAATAAAGAATTTTAATTGAAACTAAACACAAATTTATTTTTATTTTATTTGCAATCTACGAGCTTATATTTTAAACGATAAAATAAAAAGAGAACCTCTATCTTTAAATTGTGTGGCTATCCATAACCAATTTATTCACGAATTTACAACAGTTATTATGGCATCGAAATTTATATTTAATTGCTTACTTAAAGTCCTTTAGTAAGTATTACAATGTAGCTCACACCACTCGTTACGTGTATGTTAATTTTACAAAGGGAAGGCAAGACCTACAGTTTAATTTTGACTCGCAACGACAGATTTAAGAAATATGTCATGACAATTTTATGTTATCAGACTGTCTTGTCTTGTTGAAGTCGCCGTAGTCTAGTAGGTGCTGTGTTGGCTTATTAGACGTAAGGCCACGATTCAAACCCCAGGTCAGACATCAAAACGAAATTGAAAAAAATATTTCTTTGGCGATTTCCTCTCAGCAGATTTCTGACAAAAACTTTCAGAGTAAATAAATTTGCCATGAAAAGGTTTTCAAAAAAAATTTGTTGTTCGGAATTGGCTTTAATCTATAGTTCCCGCCACTCATGTATGAAATTAACGCACACGACATAAGTGGTGTGAGCAGCTTGGTCGTAATCCTGACTGAAGGGTTGTAATGACCAATTATGTGTGTATGTAAGTCTGTCTTGTCTCTGTACACGAGAGTTTTTACGTTACTCTACAAAAAAAAAGATGGTCTAGTGAGGCCAAATAACATAATATTGATGGTCAACGCTCCAATCCAAAATGTGAGATTAATTGCTCCCCAACTTTGTCTCCCAATACGTTCATGGTATTGCTTGCTGTAAGAAATATGGCACCGCCTTGCAGTCGAACGGCGTCTTGATTCATGGGCTAACGTGTTGTGTTTTTAAATTTTGCAATTTTCTCTTAATATCGGCTCATGTAAAACGTATCCTTACTGACTTACTATAGTGTTTACGTTAAGGTCAATATGGTGGAACCTTGTGCATGCCTTACACATTGAGATTAGTTGTACAACAAAGTTGAATAAACATGTTGATCTAACCAATTTGTTGCAGCATCATGTTGATCGTCGTTTGAAAGAAAATAAAAATTTTCTGATCTTCAACAACCTTCTTCGACATTGCAATTGATTGTACAACTTAATAAAGTTTTACAAGTAATCGCAACGTAGAGCGGCAAATTTTTTCCTTTTAAAAACTTTTAAAATAAGAGCTCTTAGATTGCAAATAAAATAAAAATAAATTTGTGTTTAGTCTTAATTAAATTCTTTATTATTCACACAATTCTGTGTGCCACTGTTCACAACTTTATGTAAACAACAACAATTGCTTTGTTTGTTATTTTTCTGTTTACACCCTTTACATAAATAATAACAATTAGTAGACAATTACTTACTTAATTGGCCATAACAACCCGTTTAACGGATTTCGGCCTGTCGCAACACATCCTTCCAGGCGCCTCTGCTTCTTGCGCGCCTACGCCAGTTGGTTACACCAATCGATGACAGGGCTTCCTCGATTTGGGCCTTCCAACGTATACAAGGTCGTCCTCTTCGCCGACTTCCGCAGATTCCCGGATCAAATACCCGTCTCGCCGGAGCATTCTCCTCCATTCGAACGACATGGTCGAGCCAGCGCAGTCGTTGGATATTAATACGCCGTACAACGTCAATGTCGTTGAGGAGCTCATACAGCTCACTGTTGGATCGGATACGGAAATCATCGCCAACTCGCACTGGACCGAAGATCTTATGTAGGACTTTTTTCTCGAACACTCTCAAGGCCGCTGCATCAGTTCTTAATAGGGTCCATGCCTCTGCGCCATAAAGAAGCACGGGTAGGATGAGTGTCTTGTAGAGTGCTAGTTTTATCGTACGCGAGAGGTCTCTGCTACTCAATTGCCTGTTGAGACCATAGTAGCACCTATTGGCAAAAGTGATCCTGCGCTTGATCTCCAGACTGACATCATTTTTGGTGGTAACGGTAAAAGATAAATAAATTCCTTGACTGTTTCAAAAGTATAGTTATCGGCCGTAATCAGAGAATCAATACACCGCACGTCTCTACTTGTCGATAACATATACTTTGTTTAGTCCTCATTTACTGTCAAACCCATCTTAGTAGATTCCCGTTCAATAGTACTAAAGGCAGCAGTAACATCTCGCTTTTTTGAAAAATAGTGCCATTGCGTTACACTCCCGCCTTTCGCAGAACACTCTCCATGACGAAGTTGAAGAGGTCGCATGATAAGGGGTCGCCTTGTCTGAAACCTCGCACGGTATCAAAAGGTTCGGAGATGTCCATTCCGACCTTGACGGAGCTGCAGGCATTGCTCAACGTCATTCTGCATAGCCTTATCAGCTTCGCAGGTATACCGAGCTCAGACATTGCGGCAAAAACACGATCCCTTATGGAGCTATCGAAGGCAGCAAAAAGATGGTGTGTGTCGAGTTGTTGTTCGTGGGTCTTTTCCAGGATTTGGCGTATAGTAGACAATTGTTTAACTGATCTTTGTAACGCGTCTTCACACAAGACTGACTGAACTTCATTTAGGGTCCGGGAAATGTTTTTACAAACGCAGAAGATTTCATTCTTCTTTGCCTTGACCAATTGTTATTATTTTTGGTAGATTTTATTTTACATTGCCAATGACTTTTTCCTTTTGAATAAATTCAATCCTTTACAGCGTATAGCATGTCTTCATTATTGTTTTCATTGTTACATTTTAAAATCACACAACATTTCTGTTAAACATGAGAAAATTATCGAAACAACATGTTGATGACAATGCTGTTTTAATTATTTTTTCTTAAAATGAAATCGATTGTCATCTTCGAAGAAGAAAAAAAAAATAAATATTCATGAATAAAAATTATGAATTATTTTTCTTTTTTTTTTCTGTTTTCTTAATACCAATAAGTGTTGCTTACGTTTGCAATTGTACTATGGATTGTATGTAAATGAATACGGCAGACAATTAAAATGAAAATAAAATACAACAACGGAATACAATTAATTTACATGATAACCAAAAGAATGTTGAATATTGAGCTCATTACGCGGCTACCGTTGAATAAACAAACGAACGCTCATGATATCTTATCTCATAGGATGATATCGACAATATATCGATAACATTCAATATAAACAATAAGCATTACGACGGCATTATGATCTGTAGATTTCTGAAGACTGAAAGACTCTGACATGACATGACACCCTCACCAAAACGTAACAAAAAAAGAAAAAAGTGTTGAATCATTAATTTGATTATGACAGTGTTGAAATTTTGTATAAAAAATACGATACAAAATAAATAAAAATGAAGAGAAAAAAATTTAAATTTTATTTTGAAAAAAATATTCAAAATAATGAAAAATAAACAGAGGAAGATGAAATAAAAAGCTGTATAGTCGTTGTCTTGTTGTTATTAATTAATCATACTTAAGAATTGAAATTCTTCTTCTTTTATTTTGGAGTTTTTTTTTTTTTGAAGGGATTTCATTCTCAACAAGTTCACAAAAGTCACAGACTTGATTTAAATCATTCACTTCTATTCACTTCAACCACACAAAACAGTCAGTCAGTTCAAATTCAACTTCAATTCATTTCAGAGCCAGAGCCAGAGCCATTCTATTCCATCTCTGACAAGTCAGTTCAATTCACTTCAATTCAATTCAATTCAATTGAATTGAATCGAAATCTTAAAATCTGATATTGTTAATTTCAATACAAGACATCACCGAAGATCATCATTATCCAACGTCTCCATCGTCATCGTCATCGTCATCGCCATAGCCATTGTCGTCATCGTCATCATTTTCATAGAGTAACAGTAACAGTAACAGCATAATGACGCTGATGATGATAATAATTTCCATTTGCCTTTGCCAGTGAATGTTACACGATATTGACCTTTGTGAATAACGAAACAGTGAAAAAGATACACAGATCCGTCGTCCACTGTCTTAATACCAATTTCACGTTTTAAACCTGATGCCAACAATATTTTCTATTCGTTTTGTTTTGTTTTGTTTCATTTCGTTTTGTTCAGTTCTGTTCTCATCTCTTCTGTTGACTTTTTATGCCAACGTTGTCGTCGTCATCTTCTTCTGTTTTGTCGATCTCTGTTCAATGATTAACAAGGAAAAAAAGACTTCATTTCTTTTGTATTAAAATGTACAAAAAAAAAAAACAAAAAGAAGGAGTCAGAAAAGTGGGGAATCATGTTCAGTTAACGTAATGACTTGTTAAATTTAATATTCATAAATTAACCCTTCTGTTAATCATGGTAGCCCATTTGTATCATTGCTGGGCATCATCAATTACAGTAAATTGTTTGTAATTACGAGGAGGACGCTTGGAAATTGAAAATTTTATTTAAAAAAAAAAACAAGTTTTTTCTCGGGATTTTTTAAACAATTCAAGTATTTACCAGGGCATTCTTACTACTAACTAAATTGAGATTGTCCATGAGTTTACAACAGTTACTATGGCATTAACATGTATATTTAATTGCTTACTCACTTTGTTAAGGTTTAAAACCCTTTAGAAAGGATTAAAACCTAGCTTTTCACACCTCTCATGTTGTAAGCATAGCTGCCAGATTTGACGATTTGTCGTCATTTTGACGATTTTGAGCTCCAAAAATATCACTTTGACGATGCGACGATTTATGCCCTTATTTTGACGATTTTTAAAAATTTACATCATATTCTTTACTTTAGTACATTCAAAGCCTCTTTAAGCTTTGTATTTACTTTGCAATTGTTACTATTGGAAATTTATGTTAGTAAAAATAAGAGGAGTAAAGTTTTATATTTTTAAGTTACTTTCGAATACCTGTGATAATTTTTCTGTATTTTATACTTTTTAACCCCTTAAAAGTCAAAAAATAATCCTCAATAACCTAACAATTTTAAAAATTCAAGTATAGCTTCTAATACTGCCATCGGAAGAACAAAGGCAAGCGCCGTTGTGTTTTCAGGGGATGGATGGCATTGTGTTTGAAACTATGAAAATATGTTGTTATGGGAAGGAAAGAGTGCTTATGGAAACTAGGCTTATACATATATTTTTATACCATAAGTAAGGGGAAAGATCTCTGCAGGAATTGAGTTCCACATACGAATAGTCCGACTAAAAAATGTATTTTTACTGTAAAGCAGTGTGCGATCCACTGGACAATCGACCACATACGGATGTGCTCGAAAGGCGAGCGTTACGTAGGAATATATGATTTTTGGGAACAAGTCCCCTTATTTTGTTCGAGCAAAATCCTTTTGTAATAGCGATAGAACAGTGAAACACAAACCACATTGCAACGATGCTCCAATGATTTAATAAAGTTGGATACACGACCGTCTTTAACGAGCTACTACGACCTTTCCTGTACACTTTCGAGAAACCTCAAAATGGACGTTGAGGCACCGACCCTTACATGAGAGTTGTATTCCATTCTCGGTCGGTTATAAATGGTGTAAATAGTAAGATCATATGATAAGATCTTAAGAAGGAACTGAAAAATGTGTCGGTTGAAACCAACATTACACTGAATTTTCCTGCTCAGAATGTCAATAGCTTCTGGCTCCTTAATAGATTGCATAGATTAAGATGATGCAATATGATTGCTGCGCTTATGTGTCAATAAACAACACTGGGATAGATTGTTTAATCCTTAAACAATTTTTTCTTGAAAATGATATAAAATTTCTCCATTTTTGGAAAAAAATTAATAAATGCAGATAAGGGACGCTAGCTTTAATTTCTAACAAATTTTTTTAAATATTTTATTTTTGAACTCAGAAATGTACATTCATAGACTTTATATGTTTTACTACAATAGAAATAATTTTGGGTTTTAAAAACTTTTAATTTATTTATTTATTTTTTCTGACGGTTTTTTGACGATTTCAATAAAGGTCTTTGACGATTGTGACGGTTTTTTCTCAAATATTTGGCGATTTGTTGCCTCATTCATCTGGCAGCTATGGTTGTAAGTGTTAATTTGTACATGAAAATCAGGACATTTGATTTAATGTTGACTTCCAACAACAAATTTGAGCGATTTTTTAATGGCAATTTAATATTTTCTGACTGGCTTGTCCCTGTACACGAGAGTTCTTACGTTACTTTACAAAAAATAGTCTCATGAGGCCAAATAACATAATATTGGTCGACAATGGTTCAATCCAAAATATGAGATTAATTGCTCTCCAAATTTATCTCTCCACAGTTTCATGGCATCACTAAATGTTAGACATGTGACACTGTCTTGCCTTCAAACAGTAACTTGATTCATGGACTGTTGTGATGCGATCTACATCGTTCTTATATAAGTACATTGCCATCATGCCTAACATCTGCTCATATAAAACATACAACTCTTTAGTCAGGACTACAACCTAGTTTCTCACAACACCTATGTTGTGTGTGTTAATTTCATCCCTAAATGGCGGGATCTACAGCTTAAATTCGAATCCAAAAGACAGATTTTTGAGGAGTTGAGAGTTTTTGCCAGAAGACTACATACATACATACGTAATTGGCCATTACAACCCTTCAGTCAGGATTACGGCCTAGCTTCTCACACCACTCATGTTGTGTGCTTTAATTTTGTACTTGAGTGGCGGGACCTACAGTTTAACATCGACTCCGAATGACAGATTTTTGAGAAACTTTTTCATGGCAGGTTTATTTGCTCTGAGATTTTTTGCCAGAAATCTGATGAGAGGAAGTCGCCGAAGAAATATTTTTTTTTTATATTTCGTTTTGATGTCTGAGCTGGGGTTTGAACCCGGGCTTTATGTCTAATAGGTGAACACACTATCTACGGCGACTTCAGAAGACTTTATCAGAAGAATGTTAAGAGGAAGTCGGGACCTACTGTTTAAAGTCGACTCCAAAACACAGATTGTTAAGAAAGTTGAAAAGTTGCGAGTTTTTGTCAGAAGACTGTTAAGAGGAACTCGGGACCTACAATTTAAAGTCGACTCCAATGACAGATTGTTAAGAAATTTTTCATGGCAATTTTATTTTACTCCCAGAGTTTTTAACTCAGAGAAGACTGCTGAGGGAGGAAGACGCTGAAGAACTTATTTTCGATATTTCGTTTGGTTCGAGATGTCTGATTCTGATTTTGTATCAACGCACGCGTCTATTAAGCCATCATGCGCTTTGCATTCTACGCAAAAAATATCCACTTTTTTTTGCCAATTTTCAACCTTTAGGCATTTGATCTCCTGTAGATGACCTCTAACCGATAAAAGCTCTCACATGTAAATATCGTGTCTCTTTGATTGATCGATTCGATTTCCTTCCATCAATACAGTTTTGCAGACGTTGTAATATCTGGGCTATATAGTGGGGTTCATCGAAACTTCGTTGTTGCAATTAATTTTTGACGAGTCAGCCTGGTTTTCAGTCGGCCAACACTTCGCTCTTCACTTAAAGGAGAAAGAATTTTAACTAGGAATGCTAGTAACTTCGTTTTTGACAGCCATTGTTAGCTGATTACCCTCAGTGCCCATTGGGAATTAAATAAAACAAATATAAAACGTAACAAGGAAAAAAGGTACCAGGATAATGAAATGGTGTGCAGACCTATGCGTCGTTTGTATGACAATTTGGTACCAGGATAATGAAATGGTAGACAAACGTACATATGTGTAGTTTCTATGACAATTTGGATTACGAATTAAAATTTCTATTTTTGAATTTATATTCGACTAACTATGGGACTTTAACGATAATAATTTAATCACTATACACTGAAACATATCCACATTTTTAATAAAAAGACTATTAAATGTCAACCTGATCAGTGACGCATTTAAATACAATTCATTGTACGCTCCTTTTTTACTTTGATTTAAAATAGCCAGACAGACAGGAATCATTAACACAATTATTTTGGTTGCTCTTGAAATGTGTCATGTTGTCAGGTCAGGTGATTGTTCACTACGAAATAAAATGTCATTCATGTAATGAAGTCCATTCATTAAGTAACATTTCTTTTGGCGGTGTAATCCTTTGTCCCTTACTTATATATACGGAGTGTAAATCCGTATATAAATACTGAATCTTTTTGCTGAAATCATGTTGTAAACATTAATAATAATCGTTGATTTCCATGCCGAATCTCTGTTTTGTATTGTATTTCAATGGTAGTCTAAATGAATAAATGAATGTAACCATGAAGGGAACAAGTGCCAACAATAAAAATTAAATTTTCTTTATTTTTTTTGCTATTTTTTTGTACTCTTCTATATTCGCTAGACTCTAGTGGATAACAATACGTTTCAGTTTGCAATGGAATCTAAAAACGTTCATTATCTGATCGATGGTATTGCTAAGCCAGTTGTCACTCTTTTCCTTTTGCATGGATAACATTAATGAATTAATTACATAAGGTCAGGATCGGAGATCAGCAATGAGTATTCAAAAAGATGAGTAGAATCGAATCATACTCATAATTTCTGATACTTATACGCAATCATACTTATTTTAATATCATGGAATCTCTACTCATATTTAAAGTTTGAAGTACTCATCATATTCATACTTAACAACATGTATGATGATGTAAATTTCGACTCTCCATAACTCAACATTTACAAGAATCACAAAATAAGTATGTTTGGAGTACGAAAACTAAAATACTCACTAGAAGGTTATGGGTTTGCCTTGCTTGCAGCTCTATCTTTTTTGCTTATGTGTCCTTTTTCTTTTGTTGTAAATGCAACAACAACTAAGATTGTTAATTTTGATGAATGATTCGAGCCATTCGAATCATTTATAAGTATTCAAAGTATTTTTCTAAAGTAATGAATCTAGCAGTGAGTAGGCTTATGAATCAAACATATTTCGAATGGTATGAGTTTCATGTCAATGTTGTACGCATACGCATTGCAACCTTTTTATATAAATTAACGTTGTAGTGAGTATGAATGAATCAGAGTATTTCAATATTGTTGACTCACTTTAATTCAAAATTTCATGAGTGCTTATGAGTAGCGAAACAATGATTCATTGCTGCTGATCTCTGGTCAGGGCAGACGGTTCTTCAAGGAAAAGAAACTCCGGCTCAGTTAGTAATTGTTTCTTTTTATTTGTAGTCGTTCCTTTAAGAATTATGAAATAATTTTCTAGGGTCTTCCAATAGGGATTTGCGAACATTGACATTTGGTGAAGGCTATCTTGTTGAAGCAACATTTGTCAAATGAGTTGTCTGTCTGTTTTACCAAATCGCTATGGATGATCATAAGAAAAGTCGTGTTTTCGCCAAACGGTCTCTGAAGCCGTAATATTCATCGAAAAATCAGCGATGAGTCCAATTTCTGTAGGAATGGGTGCATGAAACGATCGATCTACATCCTTACGTCGGTGGCACACAAAATCTATTAACTACATCGCCGCTGTCCATGACAGTGTGCAAGAGAATCTGAGGCTATCGATTTCGCGTTGCTCACAAAAAATCGGCCTTTCACATACCACAACTTGATGAATTTTGCGTAGTGCCTTAGGCCTGCATCCGTACAAAGTTCAACTCACTCAGGAAGTAAAGGTAAACGACCATAGACAACGATGTGTTTCGCTGAATGAAGCAGCTGGCAGGCAACTGACCCAAATTTTGATTGAAAAATCATGTTTAGCGAACAAAGAATATTTTATCGAATTTAGGACGATACCAATTCACATGAGATCCAAGAGCCTCGAATGTGTTCCGTTATTGTCGAGGCCATCACTGCCAATGGCGAGTGAAGTAGGTAGTAGGACCGTATAGGATGATCTGGACACCAACAAAATGTGGTTGTAACAGAACGGCTCTACGTGCCGCAAAGCGCTTGCCATTTTGGATATTTTGTATGAGTGATTTGAGGACATGAATATTTAACATGGAGAAGATGTGACCTGGCTGCCGAGATCGTAAAATTTGAATCAGTTAGACTCTTTATTGTGGAGTTTTCTTAAGAAGCAAGTGTATGCGACACACAGCGGACCTCAAAGCCAACATAATGCACGCTATCCGTCAAATTCAGCCTGATTTATAAGCCAGAGTCATCAAAAATGAGAAATTCTGGATGTAATCCAATCAGAGAAGCCATGGCGGAATTGTAAACGATGTTGTATTCCGCCTATAATGGTCTTACAAACGCAAAAAAAAATTCAATGATACCTCACAGACATCACTTTGTTTTATTTACATGATAGGTTATCGCCGTAGTTTAATAGGTAGGTTAAGCCACAGCTCAGGCATCTCGAATAAAACGAAATATGAATGAATATTTCTACTGGGATTTCCTGTCAGAAGCCTTTTGTCAAAAACTCGAATAGTAAATACAATTGCCATGAACATTTCTGCCGAATCGGCTTTAAACTGTAGGTCCTGCCACTCATTGATGAAAATAACACTCACAACATGGGTGATGTGAGATGAAAGGTTGTAATCCTGAATAAATGGTTATAATGACACATTATGTAGGTATTCTATAAAAATGTTTCTAAATGTCTTTATACCCCATATTGTTACGTTATTAACTTTTAAAAACTTTTAAAATATGAGCTCTTAGATTGCAAATAAAATAAAAATAAATTTGTGTTTAGTTTTAATAATTTTTTTTATTATTTGCACAATTCTGTGTGCCACTGTTCACAACTTTATGTAAACAACAACAATTCCTTCTGTTATTCCAATAACAATTATTAGGGAATTATTCGACAGATGTTTGTAATGGAGATCTGCAAACCACGATTACTCTCTTCAAACATACCGCGTCTTTACACAAGACTGACTGAACTTCACTAACTCAGTCCCCTGCTTTGCCTTGCCTTTTATATGGCAACGCAAACAGTCTGATGAATGTTGTTGAAGGCGAATGTTCATGACTTTGCCTTCTCGAAATCTCTATAAATGTAAACATCGTTGTTTACAATTATTCTTGAAGTTTTGTTTGCTCATTTTTGCTTAGGTTAGGTTAGATTAGGTTAGAGGAAGTGTACTTGTCAATTAAGACAAGTACAGTACCCGGAGGTCGAATTGACCCATTGTACAACGTCCTAGTCTATCACACCACTTGTGTTGTGTGTGTTAATTTTATACATGAGTGGTGGGACCTACAATTTAAAGTCGACTCCGAACGACAGATTTTTGAGAAACTTTTTCATGGCAATTTTATTTACTCCCAGAGTTTTTGCCAGAAATCTGCTGAGACGAAGTCGCCGAAGAAATACTTTTTGTATTTTGTCTTGATGTCTGGCCTGGGGCTTGAACCCTGGTTTTTACGCCTAATAAGCCAACACACTACCTACTAGACTACGGCGACTTCATTCTTGCTTATATGTTTACCATTTTTTATGCTGGTTTTTGTTGTTACATTAAGCAGTGCGATAATTTGTCAACAGGTTTGTTTACTGCATTGTAGCTTTTGTTTATAATTTTAATTTTAAGCGATGTAAAAACAAAACATCATTTTCGTAACAATATTAATTTGAGCATTGCGTGAAGACTTGAAGATCGAGATGACTTGATGATGAAATGAAGAGAAATGTCATCTAAAATGGCTTTGCTTTTCCTGTACATGCTTCAGCTAGAACTTAAAACGTAGGGAATTGAATTCAAACGTTTATTATTACGACATCCTCTTATCTCCATAATGAATTGTATGACTCAAGCCTTAGACTTCAACTGGGCTTAGAACTTAAACTTATCTTACCATTACCATGCAATCTTTTAAACTCGAATTGTAATTTAAACTTTATTTTTATGATTTTAAATTCATGGATTTCCTTTTCTTTTTTTTGTAAATCCGGTAAGCATTTGTATTTTGTTTTTTGTTTTCGATTTTCAATATTCGAAGCATAAAATATGTCATGATCAATCATTACCGTAAATTATGATAACATGGGGCTACCGTTTCGATTATCAAACTTTTCAGATCCGTTTCTGTTGCTGTTGCTGTTTTTTTTTTTTTTTTTGAGAGAGAAAACGAAACATACAAAATCAAATATTTCATAAGAAAAAACAGCCTCTCTAACACACGGCTACAATCACAATCACAACACCACACACCCATTACAGAAGCAGGCAGGCAGGCAGTAAAAAAAACTGAAAAACATAAAAATTGTAACATGAGTAGCGTCCGTTGGACTGAGTTACCAGGCGGGCACAGGCAGGCAGACGGGGTAGTAGTAGTAGTAGAGACATGTAAGTTTAAGTACGTGTACAGACAATTCCATGTCTGTGTAATTTATATCTTTACTACCGTGTTTAAAAACAATATCTTTTTAGTTTATGTTTGTTGTTGTTGTTGTTACTGTTGTTGTTGTTATTTGTTGTTTAAACTACGTTATTGTTACGTTATTGATGTTGTTGTTCTGTTTATTAAAAAACAAAAGAAAACTTTTATAAAATATTTAAGCTTTTTTTTGTTTTGTTGTTGCTATTGTTGTTATTTTTTGTTATCTCGTTTGAATCTTTATACGCATACAACAGCAGCAACAATAACCACAGTTGATAGTTTTTACTTTAACCAACAACACCAGCAACAACTAGAAGACAAACTATACACAGAGAATGAGAGAAAAAAAAAGAGTGTTTAAGTAAAAACTCGTGTTAGTTGTTATCTGACAAACTTATGATCGTTTGTTGTTGATTTCAAGTTGTACACTTTTTTATACGTTCATTTCATATGAGCAACAGCTACAGCAACAACAACAACAACACCAACACTGGCAGCAAGCTATAGCTTTGAATTAAAGTGTAATAAAAAAAGTAGAAAAAAAAGAAAAATAAGTAACAGCCTAGTGCGAATTGCGCTTAAACATACTGACATACTTACATATTTATTATAAGATAAAATGCATGTGGCAAGTAATAGTGTTGTTGCGCGTTATGTTAGTTTGTTGCCACAGTTATTGTCTACTTTACATTTAAAACTATTGTACTATTGTAACATATACAGTAGAGGACAAAATCGTGCATATGCTTAATTCAATTTAAGATGTCAAAAAGGAGGAGAATAACTCCTTACCAATAACATCCCATAAAAACTGTTTAACCGAACTACTTATCTTCATATCTGCATACTTGATTGATGATTACAACCATTTAGTTAGGATTACGACCTAGCTTCTCACACCACTTATGTTGTGTGCCTTAATTTTTATACATGAGTGACGCGACCTACAATTTAAAGATGACTCCGAATGACAATTTTTGAGAAACTTTTCATGGCAAATTTATTTTACTCTCAGAGTTTTTGCAAGAAATCTGCTGAGAGGCAGTTGCCGAAAAAATATATTTCATTTAGTTAGAGATGGCTGACTTGGGGTTTGAACCGCGGCCTCACGTCTAATAAGCCAACACCATGGACTAGACTACCTACTAGACTACGGCGACTGCAACTACTATCATCGCTTGATCTGGTCATCAACGACATGTGGTTTTAGAAGGGCTGTGCTACTTGTTCATAACTTATTGCACATTGGATAGTCTGCCTAAGCGATTCGAGGGCATGATTATCTTACGTGCTGACAGCAGTTCTTAAAACCAACATACCTTCCCTGCCATCGGCCATATTCAACATGATTTATGCGCCAAAGTCATGGAGAATTGCGCATTTGGATGCACTCCACCCAGAGAAGCCGTCACGGATTTTTATTTATATTACACACACAATGGCACACAGATAGTGCGAGATTGCTTATTTTGCACGAGCCATTTTAGGGCATGGTCATCTTAAATGGCGATGATGAAAACTGGCTATTCAAATTTGAATTCTGTGTCGAGAGCCGACATCAATGCTCTCCACAGATTCATTAGTAACTTGAGCTGGTTGAGAAGTGCTAGGGCTTCATCCATGTAGTCACGTTTTCCCATTTTGTTTCGTTCTGGTCTTTGTAATTCCTTCGCTTTCCATTCTCCCTTCCTACTTCCGCTCCTTTTTCCTATCCTCTCTTTCATTTTTCCTTCTTAACTACATACGTTATGTACAATGGGTCAAATCGACCTCCGGGTACTGCACTTGTCTAAATTGACAAGTACACGTCCTCTAACCTCACCTAACCTAAACTAGCGATTAGATCCCGTTAGATTATTTCTTTTTAAGGTTTCATAAGTAGTAGGTGTATGCGAATAAGTCACTACCCATAGCGGTTCTCAAAGCCAACGTACCCCATGTCATCGGTCAAATTCAACCTGATTTATGTCCCAGATTTGTGGGCAATTGGACATTTCGGACGCACCCAGAGAAGCCATGGCGGATATTTTTATTCCACACATAATGTCACACAAATTATGGGATATTGGACATTCTGCACGAGTGATTTGAGCACATGATAATTTCAAATGGAGGTGATGTAAACTGGCGATTGGACCCTGTTAGTTTTTTTCCTTTTGGAATTTCCTATGGTCGTAGATTTATGGGAATAAGCTAGTAACCAAAGCCCATGTCTTCGCTCAAATTCAGCCTGATTTATACACCAGAGTTGTGCACGTTAGGAGATTACGAATGCGCTGTAAACGGAAAGGATATGGCGGACATAATGGTATCTTTCAAACGAATAAAAAATTTCGAAAATCTCCAACACGAACTTTCTTTTCTTTAAATTTAAAGACAGGAAGCTGTCGTATGTCGAAAGTTGATTTTTTAAGACAAAAAACTGTAAAGTTTTGAGTTGAAGTAAGTGGTGTAGTCTCCTCAAATGATGTACTTTGGGGTAGCAGCTGATGATTACCTTATTTTCAGGAGCAACATGGATTATGTTTGCAAGAAATCAACTAAGATTAAGCATTGTTCCAAATGATAAGTTTTTTTTTTTGAAGGCTTGTACCTAAGAACGTATAGGGAATATTTCTGTAAATGCATGGCAGTCGAAATAGAAAAGGTAACGCTACAGCCAAAACAACCCACACCGCCATGGATACGGTTAAACCGTAGACGATAGAGAATTCACAACTACAACACATGTAACCTATGCCACAGGCATAAATAACAAACAAGATGGCCGGCATTAGATATTTTTCGTTACGTTCCTCATTGCTAACCGTAGTAACAACATTTTCGGTTTCTTCCAAATTTTTAAGATTATCTTGACCACTAGCTATGAGCCACATTATAAACGATTTGATAAATAGTAGAACCACCAATAAAGCCAAACATGGCATATAATAGCCAATCGAATCGAAACGAAACGATCATTTTGTGCCAGTATATAAAAGAAATGACTTTGATGGAAACGTTCCCATAAATTATTAAGACTGCTTGATAAGTCTTCGATGGTTTTTAAAAGAGGCAGAATACGAATATAACGATTTGAGCCAGAATTTTGACCTTTAACCGCTTCCGGCGTAAGGGCTTCTATGCGGTGCCGATAAAATAGACCATGATTACCATTTGGTATGCCTGTGGTTTGTGTTAATAGCATACTGATATGTATGATATGATATATGTATGTATGTGAAGGAGAAAAATATTTTTACTCAACTGTTTCGATTTACACTGTAAAGTAGCCGTTCCAGGCAAAGTGGTAGAATGTTATTATTTGTAGTTGTTATTATTACTGCTATTGCTGTTGTTGTTGTTGTTGCTATTGCTGATGATGATATTTTAGACACTTTAGTAGTAAGTAGTAAGTAGTACTAGGTAGCAACCACACTATGTAACATGTAACATTCAGGTGGTGGCATACAAGTGTAGTAATATTGCTGTTACCTCAATGCCGTTGCTGCCTGCTACTAACAACAATTGCCATCAACAACATTGGCATTATTTTCTGAATAGATTGGCTACTGCAACCAACAGCACTCCTGCCAAGCGGCTATAAACACTTCTACGACGTCATTTTTTCTTTTTTATTTATACGACTACAACGAGCCCGCACAAACAATGTAGCGTTAGGAAGCTTGTAAATAAAGCATGTGTGAGTGTGTGTGTGTGTGTAAAAAGAGAGAAATTTATTAAAAATCTTATAATTCATCCAATTGCGTGCCTAACAGAGACAGGGTAAATATTCTTGCATTCGCAGAGATATTGTATTCGATTTTATGGCCCCCATCATTAGAATACATACTAGCAAGTAGAAGAATATGAGAACAGTAGGGCCTTCTGTGTAAATGAAAACATTTGTAACATTTAAGTGATAAAAATATATGTGATGTGATGCATGTAATGGAAGTTGTTGCATGCATTGGAATTTCTCAAAATGGTGTTGAAGGTTATAGAGATGTTCCTCGAGGGAGAACATTTAAGTTTTGAATTCAAAATTTTGAAAGTTTCGAATTGACTTTATAGGCCTATGCGGCAGAATACACTTAAATTCCAGGTTAATGATGGGTTAGGTTAGGTTAGAGGACGTGTCAAATAAGACAAGTACAGTACACGGAGGTCGAATTGACCCATTGTACAACGTCCTAGTTTCTCACACGACTTATGTTGTGTATGTTAATTTTATACATGAGTGGTGGGACCTACAGTTTAAAGTCGACGCCGAACGACAAATTTTTGAGAAACTCTTTCATGGCAATTTTATTTACTCTCAGAGTTTTTGCCAGAAATCTGCTGAGAGGAAGTCGCCGAAGAAAATTTTTTTGTATTTTGTATTGATGTCTGGCCTGGGGCTCGAATCCCGGCTTTTACGCCTAATAAGCCAACACACTACCTACTAGACTACGGCGACTTCAAGGTTAATGATGGTTTCACTACAATTCCAAGAGATTTTTGCATATTTTTTTTTTACAATTTTGTCTTTGAATAGTGCAGCCCTTGCACTGATCAACTTCTTATTCCCTGGTTTTTAGGAACTTGGTCACTACAGGGACTGCGTTCGCCTGTGCCGTCACAACAGTCCGCTATGCGTGCTCAAGTGGGCTTTTGGTATCAAAACTCTAACCTAACCTAACCTAACTGTCTTCGAATAGAAGGCAACTACGCTGACCTGTGGCATCCCAACGGGCAGCTATGCATGTTCAAGTGTGCTTTGGTATTAAAACTACCACTCCAACCCAAAATATTTTTGATTGATTTGAAATTTCCATGAAA
The DNA here is from genome assembly GCA_932273835.1 of Sarcophaga variegata. NCBI lineage: Eukaryota > Metazoa > Arthropoda > Insecta > Diptera > Sarcophagidae > Sarcophaga > Sarcophaga variegata. The sequence goes on from OW026362.1 coordinate 69,457,774, forward strand.
AATTCGCAGCATTCATGGACATGGACGGATGTGGAAACTACGTTCATATAGCAACTAATGTAGCGATCTATTTGGGTCTAATGGGAGATTCTCGGCGGGCCCAATTGCCCGTATTTAGTGAAACATAAATGACTTTGTCGATCAGATGGTGATTATGCTGGATGCCAGACATTCCGGATCCTACATTCCGGTTTCAGGGTTTTCAATCGAATTTCCTTTTGTAACCTTCAAATAAACAGCAAAACTTGAATTCCACTATTTTAGACAAATTTTAAAACATTTAATTTTTAATTAAAAACAAAATTTGTTTTCTGTTCTTAAAGCCTTTAAATGTTTCAATAAATTTCCCACTTCACTTTATGAGATCTGAACAGCAGAGGGAAATAGTCACAAAACTCTTACGAAATGTAAAACTGTTGTAAGTGAAGATAACCAATCGACGACATCAATTTGATTTTCTTTTCAAAATTAATTCACTCCATTATAACATGGCTCAGGTCTATGTATGTATGTCTGCGTACGTACGTGTAAGAGTATGTTACACGTTCACCACCGGTGTACATTTGAAATTAACATGATTGTCTTACAACAACCACCGCCGCCGGTTCTTCGTTCGGAACGGTACGGTGGCAATCAAATCAATTTTATGTTCAACACTAAATGGAAGAATCTCTGTTAATTAGTTTTAATGACAAACAATTAAAAATAATTTTTGAAATCGAAATCAAAATCGATGGATGACTCTCAAGCCACACAACTAATAAAGAAAAGAGTAGAAGATTAAGAAAGAGAAATTAATTTAAAATATTTCAAACATTGTATGGAGAAATGAACATCGTAAATCAATAATGAAATGAAAACGTTGTGTTTTACGTATGAAAATAAAGTCAACACATCATCAGCATCATCATCATCATCATAATAACCAGAAACAAGATAAAGGGAGGGGACAATAAACAATGGAATGAAATTGAAATTTATGCAAACAAAGAAACTTTTAAAATAATAATAAAGCACACGGTCAAAAATAAAAAGTTATTAGGCACTTATAGATTAAGTCTGCATATGTCCATAACAAGCCTGATTTGTCTGGTCTCTCTGTAATCTTTCCTTTGAAAAATAAGTGAAATTTGTAGTTTGCCCCAGTAACGTTATTCCCACGTTTGAATTGCTTTGAATTTCCTTTTCCACTAGCCTTTGCAAGTGCGTCAGCCTGTTACTTTTAGTATCCAGGAACCAATATAACGGTAACCATCGAATGTGTCACTATATACTCCATAGACCCACGTTATTCTTGGACAGTCTTAAATGCCGTGTATACACTCTCTATGCCTCTAATGACTGATGTCAGTATACCTAAGCTCTTTGTAACGGGATCACTGTCTATTTACATACATACATACATACATTATTGGTCATTACAACCCTTCAGTCAGGATTACAACCTAGCTTCTCACACCAATTATGTTGTGTGCGTTAATTTCACACATGAGTGGCGACACGAACAAATTAAAGTCAACTCCGAACGACAGATTTATGAGATGCTTTTTATGCCAAATTTCTTTATTCTCAGAGTTTTTGTCAGAAATTTGCTGAGGGGAAGTCACAGAAGAAATATTTTTTCATATTTGTTGGAGATCTCTGTCCTGTGGATTTACTCAAGCAAAAGCGTTAAATCGGCGCGTCGAGCCCGAACTATAAGACACATCCATTCGTGGGGATCGGCCATTGGATCACACAATAAAAATAAAATTTTTCTTAGCAGCACTATACGTCCTTGTTATAGTTATGTTCCTTGCAAATATTTTCAAATATGATGTCCACATCTTTTCCAATCCTGGAAAAGACCCACGAAAAACAAGTCGACACACACCATCTTTTTGTCGACTATAAGGCAGCCTTTGATAGCCCCATAAGGGATCGTGTTTTTGCCGCAATGTCTGAGCTCGGTATACCTGCGAAGCTGATAAGGCTATGCAGAGTGACGTTGAGCAATTCCTGCAGCTCCGTCAAGGTAGGAAAGGATCTCTCCGAACCTTTTGGTACCATGCGAGGTTTGAGACAAGGCGACCCCTTATCATGCGACCTCTTCAACTTCGTCATGGAGAGTGTTCTGCGAAAGGCGGGAGTGCATCGCAATGGTACTATTTTTCAAAAAAGTGTCTAGTTGCTTGCGTACGCTGACGACATTGACATCATAGGGCGTGCCAAGCGAGATGTTACTGCTGCATTTAGTGCTATTGAACGGGAACCTACTAAGATGGGTCTGGCAGTAAATGAGGGCAAAAGAAAGTATATGTTATCGACAAGTAGAGACGCGCGGCGTATTGATTCTCAGATTACGGCCGAAACTATACTTTTGATACTGTCAAGGTATTCATCTATCTTGGGTCCGCCGTTACCACCAGAAATGATGTCAGTCTGGAGATCAAGCGCAGAATCACTCTTGCCAACAGGTGCTTCTTCTTCCTCTCCTCTTCTCTCCTCTACCCCAATATTACTTAAAAATTCCAAAGTAATGCGGAAAATGAATAGAGGATATCCCCTACGACTTGATCGTTTTCAGTTGTGCTGGGTTTCTATCGAATTATCCATTTGTTGGTTTTAAATTCGCCGGTATGTCAAGGCTCTAGGCAACCTTCATCTAAAGTGTCCTTAACTGAAAGAAACGTTTACAATTTACGAAAACGTATCGTTTAACAACCGATAAACGCATAAAAATAGCTCACACCTTCTGCAAAAGTTGCATTGCAAAAAGGTTGATTCAAACGTGACCACTTTTCGAGCATTAAGTGTCATAATAATAATCGACAGACTAGGGTACACATTGGAAAGACTATGAAAATATTTGAAGAGACTGGAAGCGTTGCAGATGTGTTCAGGCCAGTGCATTATTGCAATATATGTTTGGCCTATAAACCGAATTTGTCGATTCCACGGCTTTCTCAGTAATTGGTCCAATGCTACAGTTGATTATACATTAAACTGTAGATGTCGACTAATAGATCGATTAATTTCTCAACTGAAATTATGATTACTGTAATGAAGTCGCCGTAGTCTAGAAGGCCAGACCCTAGGCCAGACAACTCCAACAAAACAAAATATAGAAAAAACATTTCTTCGGAGGCTTCCTCTCAGCAGATTTCTGACAAAAACTCTGAGAGTAAATAAAATTGCCATGAAAAGTTTCTCAAAAATCTGTCGTTCGGTGTCGACTTTAAACTGTAGGTTCCGCCACTCATGTATAAAAATTAACACACACAAAAAAAGTGGTGTGAGAAACTAGGACGTTGTACAATGGGTCAATTCGACCTCCGGGTACTGTACTTGTCTTAATTGACACTAACCTAGCCTAACCTATCATTAACCTGGAATTTAACTGTAATCTGCCGCATAGGCATATAAAGTCAATTCGAAACTTTCAAATTTTTGAATTCAAAACTTAAATGTTCTCACTCGAGGAACATCTCTAGGTTGTAATCCTGGAGGGTTGTAATGACTAACAACGTATGTATGTATGTAATGCAAATGGTAAAGCAAAGAGTATCTTAAATAGAAGAATTTAACATGATGGAAGGATAATTTTTCTTACCATAACAGCATTATTTACAAAAAAATTTTTTTTTTTAATGGCCAAGCTGCTTACTAGGAAGGCACTAGTTTTGAAAATTTTTTCTTAATTTTTTTTTCTGATTTTTTTTTCCAAAACCATTGCCTCCCCAGTAAACGGCTTGGCCACACTGCCAAACGACAAACATTTTTTAATTGTTTTTATTTCGCTTCGATTTATGTTAGCTGTTGCAAGTGAATCAATTCATAAAAGGAGCTCCCACTGCCATATGCATATTAAGCGCGCCGCTTTGTCTCTTATGTTTACACGCATCTTGTGCTTTTTTTTTTGGAAATTTTAAAATCTTTTTTTTAAAATACAGGTATTTATAGTGCGTGTGTATGAGTATATGTGAGTATCTGTTGGAATTTATGCTAAATTCAATGCAATGAATCCGAGCCTATGATGTTCTCCGCCTAAGTGCAATCATTTGTTTGTCCAGGCATAATGTCAAAATTCATTTAAAAAAATGCCACAGCAAAAAGGCATCTCCTACCCTCACATGTACTAACACACACACACACATACTAACATTTTGGAATACACAGACACCAATACAATTACGGTTTATCTCATTAACTTTTTATTTGCTTTGTAAGTCTTTTGGATTTTTTGTTCTTTTTTTTTGTGCAACTTTTACTTCCAAATTGAAACACTTACGCACACTTACTTACCATGCATATTCGGATGCATGTATGTATGCAGTATGTCGCATGATACCTGTTTTACCATAATTCTGGTTCTCTAGTCTGGAATTACCACTTCTGTTCTGTTGTTTCTGTGTCTTAGCAGTTGATGACTTTAATTCTTGTTGTTGCAATATAATCGAGCAATATTTGTTTGTTTCAGTTGTTATCGGAGGATATTTCTTTTTTGTTTTTTGTTTTGTTTTTTCTTTTTCGGGATGCATTGTCGGCTTGTTTTAATTTCCTTTTTAGGCCGTCTGTCAGTCTGTGTTTGTACCGGGCTTGTGTATACAGTGAATGACAAAACGAAAGGACATGCAATACATTTGTATTGCGTTAAGGCGAGATTAGAGGACGTGTACTTGGCAATTGGGACAAGCACAGTGCCCGGAGGTCCAGTTGACCCATTGTACGCTAAGGCGAGAATTTGTCTAGAAATGGTGCTCCATTGTAAAACCTATCGAACACTATTGATCTTGACTGTAGTTTTTTTTTCGTAAATATCTGCCGGGTTCAGCTATGCGGCCGTTCGTTGGTGTATTTGTGGGCATTTGTAATGAACGCGTTTTATTTAATGCTAACCGCTGTATAAATATTCGTATTTTTATTGATGATTTCTTCAAAAAAGGACAGGAGGACACATGTTACGGCCAACATCAGTGCTAACAACTACAGCAAAAACTACGTAAATAACAAGCGATATCAGTCAGTCAAACAAACAACAACAACAAAAAAGAAAAACCAATGCAAACTTGTATTCAAAACAGTAACGGCTGCCGTGTTTGATGTGCTGTGATCCGTAGAGGATCGATGGTGGTCAGCATCGGCATCAGCGGCAACAGCAGTCAACTTGTCCTAAAGACTACTACATTTTTTCCCTCATTTGGTCTTATCAGAGTCTCATTAAAATTCTGGTTTCTGTTATAATTTTTCATTTTCTTTATTCCATTTTTTTTTGTCATTCATTTCTCTTGTTTGCCTTCCCTCGTCGATTGTTGTCCACTTGGGTTACATCTTTTATCAATGAACACTAATTTTGTGTTCTTGTTATTGTTAATTCGGTTCTCCTTTTATTTTTTGTTTGTGGAATACGTTTTGTGTTTAGCCGTCCTTATCTAAAATTGTGAAATACACAAATGAACAACACATTATTACGCATAAATCAATCATTGTAAGTTTTCACAACAAAAAATTTAATTTTCAATTTCAGAAAATCTCAACCAACTCAACGGAACAAGAAATAAACATGGGATAGGGCAAGGCAAGGCAAGGCAAGGTAAGCCAAGGCTATAAATTAAAAACAATTAAGATTTCTTTTAGATCTTTACGCTCTTTAATGCTGTTGTTTTTGAGTTCAAGAATTTTACCGATTATTTTTTTTTTTAAATATTTTTGAAAACATTTTGAAAAGTTGACTGATTTTTTAAAATAATTTAGAATCAATAAACACAACGAATATCAAATATTTTCATCCGGAATTTTGATTTAAATTGAAAAAGATTTGAATCTTAAGGATTTTTTCGGTACTCATAAGCGTTCATTAAATTTTGAATATGAGTGAGTCATCAATATTGAAATTTAACTTTGTACTCTGATTCATTCGTACTCACTATAACGCTGAGCACAAGTTGCAATGAGTATGTGTACAACGTTGACATCAAACTCATACCATTCGAAATATGATTGATTCAAAAGCCTACTCATTTAGATTCATAATTTTGGAAAAATACTTATAAATTATTCGAGTGGGCAGAGCCGCAAGCAGAGCAAACACACAACCTAGTGTGTATTTTAGTGTTCGTATGCGAATCATATTTATTTTGTGCTTCGTGTATATGCTGAGTTATGGAGAGTTGAAATCAACAGCATCATACGTGTTGTTAAGTATGAATATGATGAGTACTTCAAACTTTGAATATGAGTAACAGGTTCCACGATATTAAAATAAGTAATAATGCGTATAAGTATCAGAAATTATGAGTATGATTCGGTTCTACTCATCTTTTCGAATAGACATTGCCTACCTCCGATGTAAACTATAAAAAGTGCATAAATAGCTGCCAAGTGAAATAAATATCGTATGACGTTTGAAATCTTTAGTATTAGAACGATAAAGTCATAGGTAGACTTATGGTAGAATTAGCCGAACGTTTACGGAACTTGCGTTGGTTTTTAGCATATGAAAAGCAATACGAATGCCTACCGAAATTATATTACAGTTCGTTAATCACTCTCATTTGTTTTCATATTCTAAAAACGAACATACGTTTCGTGGACGTTTGATCCAAGCATTAGTCTTTACATTCCTTTACATTCTGAGTCATCTATTTCTGCCTCGCATACGAAACGAATATACGTTTCGTGGAAGTTTGGCTAACAGAGGCTTTACGGAACGTACGTCTCTTTATGTCTGTTTTTAGCATATGAAAAGCAATTTAAATGCTTATTGAAATTACATTAAGTTCGGTAATCGCTCTCAACGGTTTTCATTTTCTAAAAACGAACGTACGTTCCGTGGACGTTTGGCTAACCGGGGCTTTACGGAACGTTCGTTAAGTTACGTTCGTTTTTAGCATGTGAAAAGCAATACAAATGCCTTCCGAAATTATATTACGGTTCGGTAATACCTCTCATTGGTTTTAATACTCTAAAAACGAACGTACGTTCCGTGGATGTCTGGGTAATCCTAGCATAAGTCTTCTTATCTCATTCTGTATCATCTATTTCTGTCTTCCATATGAAAAGCACGTACAAGTCGTTAGTGTTTCTGTTACATTTCGTGCACGTTTTTCATTTACGGAAAACAGAAATGAATTACCAAAGAACGTAAAGACTTTCAGCGTTATCCTATAGAAGAATAAAGTACCACTTAGGCCAGCGGTTAGGTCCATTGTGATACAATAAATCAGTCTTTAACTAGGATAAAACATTACCTATAGAAAACCATCTCTATAAAAATATATATCATGCTGTTGCATTAATCCTGATTTTGAAGAGTTCAGTCCAATAAGACAGAAGGTGAGAAGTCAAGATATTTTGCTTCTTCCTAGCAAGAGCCGAGATTTGGCATAAGAGGTGGAATATAGTTTTCTTCATTTCCTTAAGTCTACAGCACCAGCAGAAGTCATTTGAAAGAGTAAGCAGTCTATGTACATACATATATGTCTGCCAATAAGACATGGGCCTGTGATTAGATTAGAGGACGTACACTTGCCACTGAGACAAGTACAATACTCGGAGGTCATGTTGACCCATTGTAATACGAGAGGTGATAATGGATAGGAGGAGATAGGCAAGAGGAAAGGAAGTCGGAAAGGGAGAATAGCCACGCAATTTAAGGAAAGAAGGCAATTATGTTGCCAACGAATTGAGTTTTCTTATAAAATAAAATACCAAGTTTAACTGAGGCAATTAGAATAACTTGGCAATCGGAAGATACTGTAGATACTGTATTGGCTTATATGACAGGAGCCTAAGGTTCAGACTTCTCAAAAAAAAAAAGGAATTTTCTATGATGACTACCTCTTAACATCTCCTGACAAAAACTCTGAAATGTAAAAAACTTCTTTGAAAAGTTTCATATTCAACAGTTCGTCCCGCCATTTAGGGATAAAATTAACACACAGAATATGACATGGTGTGAGAAACTATGTCGCAGTCCTGACTAAAGGATTGTAATGACCAATTATAACTATGTTAGTAATCGGAATACCTATGCTCTGTAACATGTTGAAGATTGTGAGCTCTGTACCAGCTCTTGGCGGTTCAGAAGTTAGTTCCCCATATCCTAGAATACCTGTACCCCGTAGCATGTTGAAGATTGAGAGCTCTGTTCCAGCTCTGGGTAGTTCAGAAGTCAGTACCTTTGATTGGACAGGCGTCGTGGATCTGTGCGTTAAGGACTTGTTCTCAATCTGATTGCCGGAGTAAATTAAGATTTTTTAAGACAAAAATCCCTTTACCATACAGCCATTGCGCCGCTTTCAATATGGCCGTGAGCTCCATTTATAAAACAATGCACTGGCCAGGTAGCCTATACGATAGTTTAACGTAAGAAGTCTTAATATATACCCCACAGCCTACTCTGTCCAGCATTTTTTTTTGTCATTTTATAGCTGAAGGGCTTCACCGGAAACCTCCGGATCCTTACATTAGGGGTCCTTAGTTGGAACTCTGCAATCAAATCTTCTTTCAAAAAAATTAGAAGGAAATTCAGTCTTAAGTGACGACAAAAAACAAAGGAAATTTGTAAGCAGCAAAATAACTTAATTGGTCTTTACAACCCTTTAGCCAAGATTAAAACCTAACTTTTCCCAACACTCATTGCGTGTAATAATTTTATCCATGAGTGGTGGGACCTATTGCCTAATACCGATTCCGAACGACAGTATTGGGAAACTTTTCACTGAAATTTTATTTTATTCTGTTATTTTGTTCCAGAAGACTGTTTATTGATCTTTTTGGGGATCTTATAAATTCATTTGTATTCTGATAAAACACACTAAATTTATTTTTTCCAACATTTTTATGGACTTCGTTTGAGAAGTCCTTCAAAAAAGTTAACATATTTCATTTCCGCTCTAAAATTCACAGAAAAAAAAACTTAAAGAAATAAGAAGATAAACGTTAAGAAAAAATAATAAAAAAAAGCAAAAAAGAAATACACAAACAGAACAATAACGAAATTCTTTTGAAATGAAGATTAAGTGGAGATCAACTTCCAAAGGAAAAACATGTTAAAAATGCAACACGAACTTTAATTTAATAATGGCCGATACTTTTTGAAAAATCAGCGCCACCACCACAATACAACAATAAAAATAAAATTAAAATGAAAAAAAAAGAGAACAGAACAGAACCGAACAGAAATAATGGAAAAAATAAATATTTTTTTATACGGAAAAAGGAGTAAAACAGTAGCAAACAACAACGAGCGTTTTAGAGATAAAACAACAACAATGAAAATGCCGTAAAAAACGTCGCGCCATCGTGTCATCAACTGCAACAGAAAAAAAACGAATAAAAAAACGAATAAAAAATATTGCAGAAGAAACAATGGCGCTGCAATTGATTGACAACATGTGAGTCAAGAGACATACATACAATTGCATAAAACGTATGCCATACACACACACAAGCAAACAATACGAAATACATTGTTGGGATCGATGGAGACCGTGGCAGAAGTGGTGTTGTGTTGTTGTTGCAGCAGTAGCTGGAAACTATTGTTTCAATAAAACATTGCCACACAGACATAAACGAAATCAAATAAAAATGTGGTGTTGAAAACCATAAACAAATACGATTACATACGTATGTACGAGTATACCATAAGTACAATACAATTGATAACACTGGCCAACAGTGCAGTGATAATCATGATTGATTATATCCTTTGTAGGACGGATGTTGAAGTCATGAACTCAATTGTACTTGAGGACATATTTATATCAAGTGAATGTATTTAATGCGAGCCTTTTGAAAGGTTGGGGTATAGAGTGTGGACTTATAGTCTAGAGCAGCAAATTGTGATGTCGACTAAAAAGTCGAAGCCACGTTTAAACGTCTAAAGTTTTAAAATTCATGGCTAAACTTTATAATGGCAACGTATCAGGGCCATCATTAAAAGTCGCCGCAGTCTAGTAGGTAGTGTGTTGACCTATTAGAGGTTCAAACCCCAGTTCAGACATCGAAATATGAAAAATATTTCTTTCGGCTACTTTCTCTCAACAGTCTTCTGACAAAAACCTTCTTACTTACTTACTTAATTGGCCATTAATAACCCGATTAATGGATTTCGGCCTGCTTTAACACATCCTTCCAGGCGCTCTGCTTCTTGCGCGCCTACACCAGTTGGTCCCACCAATCGATGACAGGGCTTCCTCGGTTTGGTCCTCTTAACCGTTTGGTGTGTGTTAATTTGTTTTTCGTAGATCTTTTCCAGGATTTGAGGTAGTGTGAGGATCTGATCGATGGCGTACTTGCCAGGTCTGAAGCTGCACTGATAAGGTCCAATCAGTGTTTTGACGAGTGGCTTCAGTCGTTCACACAATACGCCCGTAAGAACCTTGTATGCGATAGGAAGAAGACGTATACCCCTGTAGTTGGCTGATATTGTAGGTCTCACTTTTTCAGGACAGAACAGAGGACACTGAGATTCCAAACGTTGGGCATACTGCCATATTTTGTAAATAGGCAGCTGTTGGATGCGCCTTACCAACTCATTACATCCGGTTTTAAATAATTCAGCGGGTAGGCCATCAGGACCAGCAGCTTTGTTATTTTTAAGACGCATAATCGCTATTTTGACCTCTTCATGGCTAGGCGGCGGAATCTCCACGCCGTCATCATAGATCGAGTTCGGTACATCATCTCTAAGGGCGGTATTGGTGTCGACATTGCCTTGTAACAGAGTAGAGAAGTATTTCCTCCACAACCTCAGCTCTCCCTGCGGATCTGTTACCAAGTTTCCATTCTCATCTTTGTGGGAAGACGCTCCTACAGATACCCTCAGAATAAATAAAAAATTTGCAATGAAAAGTTTCACAAAAAATCTGTCATTTGAAGTCGGCTTTAAACTGCAGGTCTAGCCACTCATGTATAATATTAACGCACACAACTTGGGTAGCGATAAAGGCAAGGTTTGAGAACAGTCTTTGCTTCTCGTTTTCTTCTCGCCTTTATATTACTCCCTTCATTTTTATTACTAAGTCTGGTTGCGAAGTACTTCCCAAAATCGTAGGATCTACTTGTTCTGTTCTGGGACGGGTAAGAAAGAGCAGTCAGTTAATCGATTCCTTAGGTCCCGAAATCCTAATGAATTTTATGTTAAACTTGTCACCCATCAATCTAACGATAGTCTCTAAGGCTTTGGTCTTCTTTACCATGTACAGAAGACCTAGATCTAATATAGCTTCTAGCGCCACTATAGGCCAGGTACAGTCTGTCCTGGAGCAGTTAGGAGTCAGCAGTAAGTCAATCGATTCCTTAGGTTCCCGAATCCTAATGAATTTTATGTTAAACTTGTCTCCCATCAATCTAACCATAGTCTGCAAAGCTTTGGTCTTCTTTACCATGCACAGAGGACCTAAATTTAATTTTAGCTTCTAGCGCCACTGTAGGCCAGATACTCATTGCCTGTTATGCTATCACATGCTAGTATCTGTGTCTTATTGAACGCCAAATAAGCTGTTTAGCGACTGTTAGTCTTGTTTTCATTTTAATTTTCTTGAATACTTTTATGGCCCTTAGAGGTATGAGCCCCTTTTTTTAAAATTTCTTTGTTGGCCAGTGTAAAAAAACTAAAGGAAATATAATATCCAGCGATACATTTACAACTACATTTACATTGACGCGCATAACTAAACAATGATGGCGCCCTCTATACTGCAAATACATGCATGAATGCAGTCAACAATAATAACGACAGCAACAACAACAACAACAATTGCAAACAACATTTGTATTAGTTATAGTAGTAACACCAACAATAACAATGACAATCATAACAATAAGAACAACAACAACAACAACAGTGAAACGTATTGAAAAAAAAAACCGAGAAATAAAAAAAAAAGAAATAAAACGCCATGAAGAATTGAATTTGAAGCTTTAAAGGAGCCACATATGTACTAAGGGCAGCTTAACTCTTATGGCAGTGGGGTAAGAGACTTGGAAGGATATAATAAAAGGTGAAAGAATGTTCCCTTTTTTTATCCAATTGAATCAAAAATAAAAACAAATAAAATGTTGAAAAAAAGTTTTTCAGCGTTGGTTTAAATATTTGTGGTTTTGCTTTGGCTTTTGTTTTTACCTTCTTTTTCTTCTTCGTTTTTCTCTCACATTTAACGAAACATTATGTTGCTTGACAGTTTGTTGTTGACGTGTGCAATTTAAACAGCGATAACAATCGCTAAATGACAATCAAGGAGCAATAACGACATGCCACTATGATGCAATTGTCTTTCGTACATATCCCCATATACATATGTATGTATACCACATGCATATATATACATACATGTGTGAATGTCTCTACATACATAGATAAACTCACGTACGTACATACATATATGTATGTGTATGTGTATATGTTATAAATCTTTAAACGAATTTTAAGTTGGTTTTTATAAAGGCAAAGTTTTTCAGTGTAAAATTGAAAAGAGATTTTATTCATACGCCTTAGAAACTTGATAAAACTTTAGGCAATTGTAGTTCTGCAATCTAAAGTCATTGTAGTCTAATAGGTAGTAAGTTGGCTTATTAGATGAGTTCAATCCCTGGCTCTGTACATCTGGAATTAAACGAAATATGAAAAAATATTTCTTCGGCGACTTATTCTCTGCAGTATGCTGGTAAAAACTCTGAAAATCAATAAAATTGCCATGAAAAGTTTCTCAAAAATTTGTCGTTCGGAGTCAGCTTTAAACTGTAGGTCCCGCCACTCATGGATAACCTTAACCCACACAATATGGCTGGTGTGAGAAGCTAGGTTGTGATCCTGACTATAGGATTGTAATGGTCAAGTAAATAAGTGAGTAAGATGGGCAGTTCATCAGCAATTCAAATTCCGACTACAGTTCTGTAATCCAAGTGAGAATTACCTTCGAATGGATAGGCGTCGATGTACCGTGCGTGAGGAATTTGATCGTTGCTCGAATAAATTAAGATTTTTTAACGCAACATGTCTTTGAAGTTGCCGTAGTCTAGTAGATAATGTGTTCGCTTATTAGATGGGACCTAGTGATTCAATGCCTAGCTCAGACTTCTCGAACAAAACGGAAAATGAAAAAATATTTCTTTCGGCGTCTTCCTCTTTCCAGTCTTTTAGCAAAAACCCTGAGAGTAAATATAAATTGCCATGAAAAGTTTCTCAAAAATCTCGCGTTCGGAGTCTACTTTATACTGAGTGTGGTGACTTATTAATCACGAACCCTTGATTCAAACTTTTGCTCAGATATCTCGAACATAACGAATTATGAAAAATATTTCGTCGGTGATTTCCTCTCTACTGTCTTTCAGCAAAAACCCTGAGAGTGAAATAAAAATTGCCATGAAAAGTTGCTCAAATCTTTCGCTCGTAATTATACAGTAGGTCCCAGCACTCATGAAGGAAATTAACACACACAACACGTATGGTGTGAGAAGCTAGGTTGTAATCCTGGCTAAAGAGTTGTAATGATCAAGTGAGTAATCGGTATACCTATGGCCTGTAACATGTCGAAGACTGTGAGCTCTTTATTAATTCTGGGCAGTTCAGCAATCAGTTTTCCACGTCCGATAACTCCTATAAGAGTTAAAATTTCAATAGATGTGCTTCGAGGGACTTGTTCTTAGCCTGGCTGCCTGAGTAACTTAAGATTTCTTAAGGAAAAAATCCCTTTGAAGTTGCCACAGTCTAGTAGAAGAGTGTTGCCTTGTTAGATGAGAGCCAGTGGTTCAATCCCTGGCTCAGATATATCGAACAAAATGAAATATGAAAAATATTTCTTTTGGCAACTTCCTCTCAGCAGCCTTCTGGCATAAATTCTGAGAGTAAAATAAAATTGCCATGAAAAGTTGCTCAAATCTGTTGTTCGAAATTAAACTGTTGGCCTCAGTAAACATGCATGCACTCAGCATGAATGGTGTGCGAAACTAAGTTGTAATCCAGGCTAAAGGAAGTAAGTAATCGGAATAGCTATGCCCTGTAACATGTTGGATGTTAGCTCTGTACCAGCTGTGCGAATTTAGAAGTCAGTTCCCCATTTCCTGATACCCATATAAGAGTTACATCTGAATAGAACAGGCTTGGAGGTTTTTTATTTTAAATTTTTTAAGGAAAAATCCCTTTAGCTTGCATGCTTTGCGCCTCTATTAATATATCTGTGTCCTCCGCCTGTAAAACACTGCATTAGTCACGTATTCTAACTCTTCATATATAGTCCACACCCTTTTTTCTCCAGTTTGTTAGGGATTTAGAAAATTCGAGTATATCTCCACAATTTGTTTTGACAGTGTACATTCTGATCGCCCGGGGAAATGCACCGCTGTTCATGAGTTGAATTGCAACTCTGTCTTATAGAGACAGAGTTGTCAAAAAACACTACACGTGCGCTCTTTTGATTGCTTAGTCGGGAATTGCGCGTGGGTTGAATTGCAACTCTGTTTTATGCACTACACGTGCGTTCTTCTGATTGGTTATTAGAAGAACTAACGGTACATGTCGTACGATTTTTTCCAAATTAAATATTTTATATTATCATCTATTAACTTTTTAAACGAGCGTAACAAGTTTTTTGTAGTCGTAGTTTTATGCTTGAAAGTGTCCACCCAAGACTTCCGGATCATTACACCAGAATTCCTTACTTGGAGATCTGCAATCAAAATCTCCTCTCAAGGAATTTAGAAGGAAATTCAACCTTAACAGACGACTAAATTTGCAAGCATCAGAAGAACTTAATTCATCATTATAACACTTAATATATCCCACAGTCTACTCTGTCCAGTATTTTGGAGTCGTAGTTTTATGGCTGCAAGTGTCCATCGAAGATTTCCGGATCATTACACCAGATGCCCTTAGTTGAAGGTCTGCAACTTCAAGGTCTGCAACTTCAACCTTTCGAGAAAATTCTAATGAACTTCTATACCTTAAGTGATGACTAAATTGTAAAGGGTCCGCCAAATAACTTTTTTTTGAAAATGCTTTAAAAAAGAAAAATACTGAATATTTTCTCAAATTTCTTTTTTTTATTTGAAAGTACAATCCTTCCGGTTAATAATGGAAAATAATTTCATTCAAATGGCTGCCTCGGCTGGCCATGCAGTAGCCTACACGAACGGTCCAATTTTTAAACACATTATCGATTGTGCGGAGCTGTATTTCACCAATGGCTTCACGAATATTGTCCTTTAAAGCGTCAATTGTCTCTGGCTTGTCGGCGTAACACCTATCTTTGATGGCACCCCACAAAAAATAGTCCAACGGTGTCAAATCGCAGCTCCGAGGTGGCCAAACGACATCAGCTCTGCGGCTGATAATGCGATCTTCAAAAACAGGGCGCAAAACATCGAGTGTAGCTTCGGCTGTGTGGCACGTAGCGCCGTCCTGTTGAAACCAAATGTTGCCAATATTCTCCTCTTCAATTTTTGTGAACAAAAATTCGTTCAACATGGCCCGATAACGATCGCCATTGACTGTAACGGCCACTCCTTGCTCATTTTCGAAGACAAATGGCCCAATTATGCCTCTGGACCAAATTCCGCACCAAACAGTGACTCGTTTTGGGTGCGTCGGCTTTTCAATGTAAGCGTGCGGGTTTTCTGTGCCCCAAATGCGACAATTTTGCTTGTTTACATACCCGCCAAGATCAAAATGAGCTTCATCTGAAAAGATGATTTTTTTTTGCCAAAATCAGCATCTTCTGGTGTAAGCTACTGCATGGCAGCCATTTGAATGAAATTATTTTCCATTATTAACCGGAAGGATTGTACTTTCAAATAAAAAAAAAAATTTGAGAAAATATTCAGTAGTTTTCTTTTTTAAAGCATTTAAAAAAAAAAAAGTTATTTGGCGGGCCCTTTATATCTTATATATATAAGGCTTTGGAAACTGCCATGCATATTGAAATGGTAAGTGGAAGTGGTATTCAAGAAAATTCATTCGCTTAGATTAACTACCACTGTGGAACTGAGCCCTTAACGTAATCGTAGTTGTTGTAGTTTATAAATGTACAACGATTATCATTTTTAGTTTTCATATTATTTCGAATATTTCTTTCCTTCCTTTTGTTTTTATTTCAAATCTTTTTTCTTTTTTTTTTCTCCTTTTTTCTTGTATTCGCTGTAAGTTAAGATCCCAGGATTTTACTGGTAGTTTTTGGTATTGCAATTGTATTGTATTTGTTTTGTTATTTATAACCCTTAAAATACAATTTCAATTCCAGTAATATGAGGTAGAGAAGCAACAACTTTGGGGCACTGGAAATAAAGAAAAGAGTAAAAAACGTAGGACCATTTATACACGTAACTCGTATTAACTTAAATCAATATCGATAACAACAACATGGCGCTTTATGTCGAATGCATTTGTTGTATGTGATTGCGATTTTGTATGTGAATGCTGCTGCTGCTGCTGTATTGTCTTTAAGAAGAGCAACAACTAAACAAAATGCCACAGGAAGTCAACTCCCAGTTTAACTCCTGGTTCAGTTGATTTTTATTTTCTTTTTACCGGAGTAGTATTGAAAGGGTTTTTTTTTTTTTTGGTGAAGACAAGCAAAGTGAAGACCATCTTAAAAAGTTGTTTTCATGATGTGTGGCATCTTTTTTTGTTGTTGTTGTACTTGTTGTTCAATTTTTTCTTTTTGCTGTTGTTGTTGCTGTTGTTATTATTGGTGTGTTCGTATAGGAAAAGAAGAAAAATACATGAAATGAATCGTTAAACCACCAATGAGGAGCTGTTGTCGAACTGTTGTTAAAAGACTGCACATATCCTTGGCATGAATGGTAGATATCGAACATGTTGTTGTTGTTCTTGGCCATTAAGTTTTCATGAACGGCGCTTATCTTGATTGAAAATTTTGTATGACTCTGTGACTGTTTGTTGTCTGTTCAGAATGCTTAGAATTGTTCTTATTTCAGGAGAAGTAAGTTTGCGGATTTGGAACTATCCCTTGCCCCACCCAGAGAGCATATGTGTGGTGTCCAGAACTAAACAAAACTAATGAATGTGTTTAGTTATGCAAAACTTTCAAATCAAATCCTGTTTCATTTGAATTTAAATTCAAAAGATTATTTTGCAGCCTTAGCTGCTGTGCCTGCTGACGTCATATGCCCTCTTTTCTTTCTTTCTATAACTCTTATAAATTTTATTTATTTCCGCCTTTTATTTAAAAACATTATTTAATGCTGCTGTTGTTGTTGCTTGAAAATGTTTCATTCTTTAATTTTTTTTTTGGTTGTTGTTTGTCTATTAGTTGTACAATGTTGTTAAACAAGTAGTTAAGCCCTTTAGGGCAATTAAGAGTACAACCATAGCAACCAAAGAAAAAAAACAAGCCAAAAACAGACGCAAAAAAGTTATCAAAACTTTTGCAATGATTTTCTTTTGTGGAAAAGTCTTCTGCCTTAAAGTCTGATTGTGTTGTGTTTCTTTTGCGTAGGCCTCTACCAATTGTAAGTCGCTTGTCTATGTTAATTAAAATTGTTGCATTTTATATGAAACTGCTTGGAGGAAACAATAGGCAAAACCACTTACAACTGCTATAGTACCAGCAGCAAGTAAAAAATAGTACATGGTTATGAGGCTGGTGTTTTTTTCTTTGGTAAACATAAATTGGAATATAATGTTTGTGTTCACAAGAGTTTCAACAATTCCACTCCCAGTTAACAAATGTCTTTAAGCTGACAACAACTCTTTGTGTTGTCTCATCTCATACCCAATAAATGATTTAAATTATGAGGTTTTTCTCTTTGGTGGTACTTTAAAATATTTATTTGCTCACTGTACTTGTAGTGGATAACTAAACGACAGTGGTGGAGTATTGTTTTTGTAGAATCTTAAAACTGTTATAATAAATAAACTCATATTTTAAAACAGATTTGGTAATATCCTTAAAAAGTATTCCATACGCTAAACGATATCTTCACATACATACATTACAACTCCTTAGTCAGTATTAAGATCTAGCGTCTCACACCACTTATGTTGCGGGCATTAATTTTTGTTCATGAGCGGCGGGACTTACAGTTTAGAGTCGATTTTGAGTTTTTTGACCAGAAATCTGCTGAGAGGAAGTTTCCGAAGAAATATTTTTTCAGACTTTACAGGGTGGCTGATATATAATGCAACAAAGTAAAGCGATATATTTTTTTAATTTTTTTTAATTTTATTGTTCAAAAGCAAAAAATGTTGGAAATAACATCAAATTTTAGAATCAGTTTAGATTTGTTCGAATTGGCCACCTTTGGTACGAATTGTGGCCTTCAAACGGCCGACAAAGCCATCACAGGCTGCACGAAAGTGGCTCTGTGGTATTTTGGCCTATTCCCGGCGAAGCGCCATCTTGAGATGATCGACACTTTGGTATTTTTTTAGTGAGAACCTTACTCTCCAAAACGCCCCAGGCGCAAAAGTCCAACGGATTCAGATCCGGAAATTTTGGTGGCCATTGTGCGGTAGAAATGAAGCGAGGAACCTACTTTTTAAGCGATTCTTGTTTGACGCGTGCTGAGTGCGGTGGTGCTGAGTCCTGTTGGAATGTCCATAGTCTGCGGCCGAAATGTTTGTCTGCCCAGGGCTTCAATACTGTCTTTAAGACATTTTCCCATACATACAGCGGGGAGCGACCATCGGCCCTTACGGCGGCCCACACCATTACCATCGGCGGCGCTTGAGTTCTGGTGGCCAATCGCAGGTGTAAATTTTCAGCTGACCTCTTTGGTAAGTAAACCCGATCATTTTGTTTGTTCACAAACTGCTCAATTTGGAATGGCTTCTCATCGGAGAAAACCAAATTCGATAACTGACCACTTTCGTGCAAACGAAGTAACTCCTTGGCTCTTTCCAGTCTAACTTTTTTTGTCCATCGGTGAGCTCTTGCACTTTTTGGAACTTAAATGGCTTTAGTCCAAGCTCATTTTTCAATATGTGTTGCATCCGTTCTCGCGATATGTTCAGCTCACGAGCAATTTTTCTACCACTACGGCGTGGATTTCGATCAAATCTAGCCTTCACTTTTCGGATCATTTCTCGTGTTGTTACCGTTTTTTTTCGTCCACTTTTTGGACGCGATGCAACACTGCCAGTATCACGGTAACGAGCAATAGTACGAGAAACGAAAGATTTATTCACATTTAAATGCTGGAGGGCTCTAACGATAGCCACCTGTGGTTTTCCAGCCAAATATAAAGCAATCACACTATCACGCTTGAATTCCATCATGAATAACTTTTTTTCTGAATGCAATAGATCGAAATGCTTTTGTAAGCCTGTAAATAATAAAATGAACTGTTACTGGAATAAATCTGTCAGCTGTCAGACGAGCGGTTTACAAATGATAACAACCTGAAGTTGGCTGCAATACATATCAGCCACCCTGTATTTCGTTTCGTTTGAGATATCTGACCTGGGGCCCTACGTCAAATATGTCAACACACTACCTACTATACTACCACGACTCCAACTTGATTTCCATAATTTGTATCTTATAAACCCCTAGGACCGATACATAAAATAACGTCTGCATGCTCGCCTTTATAGTGCATTTACAAATTCATTAATTTATGCAGTAATTTCGATAAAGTTATCGAAAAATTAAAAAAATTTTTGATAGTTCATGATCAACCTTTAGGACATTGCTTCTACTCATGCAGTGGATTGTTTAAAACTTTAATAAATTAAGTTGTAGACATGGTATGTAGACTAAAAGTGTTTCACATACGAATAGAGCAGCAACACAATGAATTCATAATTTAGGCAATCCTCTAGTCTATTGAAACGTACATGTTTTCTATGAGGAAGATGGTTACTTACTTTATTGATTCATTCAGGATTACCACCTAACTTCCCATGTCCCCATGGTGTGTATTTTAAATTTATCTGTGAGTGGCGGGACCTACAGCTTAAAGTCAACTCCGAAGGACAGATTTTTGAGAAACTTTTCATGGTAAATTTATTTGTTTTCAGAAATTTTGTCAGGAGACTGCTAAGAGACAGTAGGGGATAAAATATTATTTTATATTTTCTTTTATTCGTGGTTCGGGCTTGAACCACGGGATCGCGATTAATAAGCCTGCACACTACCTTCTAGACTACGCCGTCTTCGGCCTACAAACGGCTCTAATTACTGCATTAACAGCTCTTGATCTGTCTGAGGCTGCTCTTCATACCAATTCTGTTTTCTGATGGCGTACACATTGAAGGACAAATTTATCTCATCCCTGATTATAATGTTTCGATTAAAAACGAATCTTCATTCAATTTTCCGAATTATTACTTTGGACGACTTCCTCCCAAAAGTCTTTTGGAAAAAACCCTGAGAGAACCATGAAATCCCAAATCATTCGTTCGGGGTTGACTTTAAACTGCAGCTACCGCCACTCATGGATAAAATTAACACACACAACATGAGTGGTGTGAGAAACTAGGTTGTAATCCTTACTAAAGGGTTGTAATGTTTAATCATGAAATAAGTGTAGGCGGACAACATCTTTTTATCACACTTTTTCAGCAATAATGACAATTGCAAAGCTACTGTCACTGGAATAAGGTACTGTGCTTTGCCCTTTGTAATTGGTTTACATTTAATTTGTGAGACGAGTTTGATAAGCAATTAATTTCACATTTTGCAGCAGTATATCGGCTTGTAAAATCAAGAGATTTGACCCCACCAGAATCTATTTTATGGGGATACGTGAACTCCTCGTTATCGGTTCATACTTTCTAGAGAACGACGTTGTCAGGTCATTTTTTTTGGTCTGAACTGGAAGATCTGGATACCAGCGGCATGTGGTTTCACAGCTCATGTTACATTGGATATTCGGCATGAGCGATTTGGGGACATTATCATCTCACGTGAAGCTTATATGAACTGAACAAAAAGATCGTGCGCTTTAATCCTGCTCGACCTTTTCCTGTGAGGTTTTTTTAAGGTGCAGGTGTATGCTAATAAGCCATGAACCACAGAGGTTCTCAAAGCCTACATATGTAGTCGCTGCCACCGGCCAAAATCAGCCTGATTTATGGGCTAGAGTCGTAGAAGATTCTACATGTCATATTGTTATGTTTTCGTCTTTTAAAAACGTTTAAAATATGAGGTCGTAGATTGCAAATAAAATAAAAATAAATTTTGTGTTTAGTTTTAATTAAAATTCTTTATTAGTCGCACAATTCTGTGTGCCACTGTTCACAACTTTATGTAAACAACAACAATTGCTTTTTTTTGTTATTCCTCTGTTTACGCCCTTTGCATAAACAATAACAATTACTAGGCAATTGTACGACTGATCTTTGTAACAGAGATCTTCAAACCACGATTACTCTCTTCAAACACATCACTTCTTTACACAAGACTGCCATGGCGCATTTGAATAATGTTTTATTCCTTATATAAAGCTTCAATAGGCCTTTCAAACGAATAAATTTAATGATATACCACACACACTTTGTTTTAATAAATTTTTAAGACTGTAAACGCTTAATGAAAGACCCAATATAATGTATTTATCATTTCTTTAATAACTTCACATATTCATACAATATAAAAGAGAATCGTTTTCTTTTGTTCATATACTGCATCGCTGCAATTCTTTAAATGACAAATAGTGCTGACATCCCAGGGCAATTAATAATGACGGGCTGCTATAAAAAAAAATCAGTTGAGTATCTCAACTCTAAATCCTCAATACACCTGTATTTATCTATGCATGTAGCATATACACTCTTCTTGTTCTCAACATATTTTTTTATAATGATTTTCAGTTTTATATTATCGTTGGCCAGCTTTGCGTTGCTGAAATGAAAATACCAGAGTATGTATCTCGTATCTCGTGTATCAATGTTTATTGTCCTAAAAAGATCTTAAATTGATTACGTTTTTATTTGAAGATGTCGTTGTATTCCTTAAAATATATAAAATCGAAAATTAAATACGAAAAACGAAATGAGAGGAGCGGAGCGGAGAAATCCCAATAAACGAAAATTTTTCTTTCATCTTTGACCGACACAAACTGCAACGACAATAACAAACTGAGAACGAAAAAAAGAAAAAAAGAGAGAAAAAAGGAGTACAAAAAACCAAGTGAACTGAACTGAACTGAAGTAAGAACTTTAAAAATAAGAACGAACGATAATAAAATTAAACTACAAAACCTACAGATACTTAAAGGCACACACACACACAACACTATGTATGGCCACACTTTGCATAACCAAAAGAACTACACTACAGTCCTTGTGTCTTTGCTTTAGGCACAGGTATCACCTTTTACCGCCATCGACAACGTTGCCACTACCTCTGCCACCACCAACAACAACAATAACACCATCAGTCACTGGCTGCAACAACGACAACAATAATCAACTAATGATTGCACTTAATTTCACGTTCGACATGAAATCCCTTTCATCTGAATGGACAGTTTTACAATTTTAGGGTCCATTTTGTCTTTTGCGTCTCATTTGCATTCATAATCATCTCATACCGTGTATTAACTGAACATCATTAAAGATTCCCTCCATAAAGCCATGCCGCCATTTAAAATGTATACACGATTGAAGAAAACGCAAAAGCCAGGCGAGGAAACACATAAAAACCACATTCGTACCGATTGCACCGTAAGAAAATCAATGATGAAATAAATGATAAGAGATTCTAAAAAATTATGTGATTCCAGTGCCTTATTATCCTTTAAACTATTCTGAAGGATTCCGACAAGTGACAAGTTAAGATCAAAATTCCATTAAATTGTAAACGAAATTATAGAGAGAAGCAGAAAAATATTGCAATGACGAATAAAAATCAAACATCATAGGTTTTGTATGTCATTTCCTAGCACTTAATGTTAACGTTTGGTGAAGAAGAAGATAATGTCCTCTTTTAAGAAATCCCTTCAGGGACACTGACTTTCATCGATGTAATTTAATTAAAGGGTTCGCCAAATAGCTTTTTTTTTGAAATGCTTTAAAAAAAACCTACCGAATATTTTCTCAAATTTCTTTTTTTATTTGAAAGTACAATCCTTCCGGTTAATAATGGAAAATAATTTCATTCAAATGGCTGCCTCGGCTGGCCATGCAGTAGCCTACACGATCGGTCCAATTTTTAAGCACATTATCGATTGTGTGCAGCTGTATTTCACCAATGGCTTGAAGGATATTGTCCTTTAAAGCGTCAATTGTCTCTGGCTTATCGGCGTAACACTTATCTTTGACGGCACCCCACAAATAATAGTCCAACGGTGTCAAATCGCAGCTCCGAGGTGGCCAAACGACATCAGCTCTGCGGCTGACAAAGCGATCTTCAAAAACAGGGCGCAAAACATCAAGTGTAGGTTCGGCTGTGTGGCACGTAGCGCCGTCCTGTTGAAACCAAATGTTGCCAATATTCTCCTCTTCAATTTTTGTGAACAAAAATTCGTTCAACATGGCGCGATAACGATCGCCGTCGACTGTAACGGCCACTCCTTGCTCATTTTCGAAGAAAAATGGCCCAATTATGCCTCTAGACCAAAATCCGCATTAAACAGTGACTCGTTTTGGGTGCGTCGGCTTTTCAATTAATGCGTGCGGGTTTTCTGTGCCCCAGTTGCGACAATTTTGCTTGTTTACATACCCGCCAAGGTCAAAATGAGCTTCATGTGAAAAGATGATTTTTTTTTGCCAAAATCTGCATCTTCTGGTGTAGGCTACTGCATGGCCAGCCGAGGCAGCCATTTGAATGAAATTATTTTCCATTATTAACCGGAAGGATTGTACTTTCAAATAAAAAAAGAAATTTGAGAAAATATTCGGTAGTTTTTTTTTTAAAGCATTTAAAAAAAAAGTTATTTGGCGGACCCTTTATTACCTTTGTTGTTGTAATTTTTTGATAATTTTCAGTAATAGCCGTAATCTGTTCAATTTTGTAACTTAAAAGTGATAGAAATGTTGTCTTTTGGCCAAAATCTAGTATCATACTTGATGCAAAGCACAGTAAAGACATCCAGGTAGATATGGAGTAGCTAGAGAACTAACCTTTTTTCTCCAGAGGTAGTAGTTTTAGATTTTTCTATGCAAATCACTATTGATGTTGTTTTTCTGTGGCTCTATGAACATCCTAAGCAGATTATTACGTGGAGGATTGGGTGCTTTTACTTTATTAGTCATTGCAACCCTTTAGACAGGATAACAGCCTACATTCCACACCACTCATGTTGTGTGTGTTAATATCATCCATGATTAGCCAGACCAACAGCTTAATGTCTGAACAATAGATTTGAAAAATTTTCATGACAATTTTATTTACTCCCAGAGTTTTTGTAAGAAAACTTTGCTTGAGCTGGGTTTTGACCAACGAGCTCGAGTCTAATAAGACCACACACTACCTCCTAGACTACGGCGGCTTATTTATTGCTGAAGCGCCAGCTAAGAGACATAGGTTGCCTTCCAAAATGTTAGTTGGTTTGTGTTTGAACAAAGTATCGTGTTTGATAATGCCGCTGTACAAAATATATACAATGTATTCTATTTCAAAACGTCGTCAATGTGTATTTTTAACGCAGTCAAAAAGCAATCAGGCATCGGATTTATACTTGATGCATTGTTTGGTTACTTTGCATATCTATATACTTAGTTTATATGCAGTAGTAGAACTGCATACAAACTTTGTAGTGATATATTTTGGAAGGCAGCCATAGAGTGTAGTACAGAATTCTTTAACTGTAGCTAATGTATTGAACTTCTGGGGCGTCATCTAGTTTGAAATTCTTCTGGTTTCTTCTAGGTTCAGACCAGAGATCAGCAATGAATTGTTTTTTCGCTACTCATAAGTACTCATGAAATTTAGAGTATGAGGGAGTCAACAGTATTGAAATTCAACTCATCTGATTCATTCGTACTCACTACAACGTTGATTTATAAGTACAGGTTGCAATGAGTATGAGTACAACGTTGACATCAAACTCATAACATTCGAAATATGTTTGATTCATAAGCCCACTTATTCAGATTCATAAATTTCGAAAAATACTTACAATACTCATAAATGATTCGAGTGATTCGAATCATTCATCAAAATTTACAGTCTTAGTTTTTGTTGTAGTCTTTTTTGTAAAAGAAGAAAGAAAAATACAAAGACAGCAAGCAAAGCAAATACACAACCTTTTAGTGAGTATTGTAGTGTTCGTAGGCGAATCATACTTACTTTGTGATTCTTGTAAATGTTGAGTCATGGAGAGTTGAAATCAACAACATCATGGGTATTGTTAAGTATTAGTACGATGAGTATTTCAAACTTTGAATATGAGTAGAGGTCCCATGATATTAAAATAAGTATGAATGCGTATAAGTATCAGAAATTATGAGTATGATTCTAATCTACTCATCTTTTTGAATACTCATTGCTGATCTCTAGTTCAGACATCATAAGCGTAACGAAATTTGAAGAAATATTTTTCGGCGACTTCCTCTCAGCAGTCATCCGGCAAAAACTCTGAGAGTAAATAAAATTGGTGTAAAAAGTTTCTTAAAAAACTGTCATTCGGAGTCGATTGGAAACTGTAGGTCATATTGCTCATGGATAAAACTAACATTCACAACGTGAATGATGTGTGAAACTAGGTTGTAATCCTCACTAAGGGGTTGTAATGTCTAAATTAGGTTAGGTTAAGTTAGAGAACGTGTACTTGTCAATTAAGACAAGTACAGTACCCGGAAGTCGAATTGACCCATTGTACAACGTCCTAGTTTCTCACACCACTTATGTTGTGTGTGTTAATTTTTATACATGAGTGGTGGGACGTACAGTTTAAAGTCGACTCCGAACTACAGATTTTTGAGAAACTTTTTCATGGCAATTTTATTTATTCTCAGAGGTTTTGCCAGAAATCTGCTGAGAGAAAGTCGCTGAAGAAATATTTGTTCATATTTTTTCGTTTTTATGTACCGTGGCCTTACGTCTAATAATCCAACACACTACCTACTAGACTACGGCGACTCTATGTGGTAGAATAGCACTCTTCAAATGGAGAAGAGATTGTGGAAGCGATTCTAATGACTTTAATGAAGAAGTCACGCTCTGAATGCTATAGTAATTGCTGACCTGAAGGCGAAACTGCACTAATAGGTGTAAGGCAAGGATGTGTTCTTCTCTTCTTGAATTTTTGGTGGTATCGACATAGTGTTAAATTGTAGTATTCTGTGTGAATCAATATTCCTATTGGCAGAGGATATGTATTTATTTTGAAATTGTCTGGTTAAGATCTAACATCGATTGCATCTTAAGACAACTGATAAGATGCTTGATGTATTCGAATTTTTTTATTGAAAGTGTTTCCAGGACAAAAAATTGAAAAATCAGGATTTGAAAAAATATTTCTAAACTGAAGGATTCTTATTATGTTAACACAAATTGAATAGCTTACGAAATATCAATTTAACAAAAATAAAAGTTTGTAAATTTCGTACTTGCATTTTATACTACGTAGTATAGTAAGAGAAAGCTATTATGGCTCTGCGTCTGTATCAAAATGCATGATGAATCAAAATGTACTTATGAGACGTGTTTCGAGGGAAAAAAGGGACAAAACCGAATGTGATTTAAAAACATCTCTTTAATCACTCTTTAGAATCATTTCATTATATTTCTCAAATCGAAGGATTCTCATTACATTAACAAGAACTATCAAACTAATATTTTAGGAAGAAAAGTTTATAGATTTCGTACTTGTAAAGGGTGTTTTTTATAGAGGTATAGAACTTTAAGTTGCAATAAAACAACGATGGATTATTCGATTGACATGAATTTTATTTATCCGAAAGATAATCTTGTGGCATTACATTTTAAATATGATTTCTGGCATATGACCGCCACGGCTGGCGCGTATGTAGTCCAATCTGGACGTCCAATTTTCGATGACTTTTTCCAACATTTGTGGCCGTATATCGGCAATAATACGGCGAATGTTGTCTTCCAAATGGTCAAGCGTTTATGGCTTTACCGCATAGACCAATGACTTTACATAGCCCCACAGAAAGTAGTCTAGCGGTGTTAAATCACAAGATCTTGGAGGCCAATTCACAGGTCCAAAACGTGAAATTAGGCGGTCACCAAACGTCTTTCAATAAATCTATTGTGGCACGAGCTGTGTGACATGTTGCGCCGTCTTGTTGAAACCACATCTCCTGGACATCATGGTTATTCAATTCAGGAATGAGAAAGCTAGTAATCATGGCTCTATACCGATCACCATTGACTGTAACGTTCTGGCCACCATCGTTTTTGAAAAAGTACGGACCAATGATTCCACCAGCCCATAAAGCGCACCAAACAGTCAGTTTTTCTGGATGTAACGGTGTTTCCACATACAGTTGAGGATTACCTTCACTCCAAATGCGGCAGTTGTGTTTGTTGACGTAGCCATTCAACCACAAGTGCGCTTCATCGCTAATCGACGATAAAATGGACGTAGTGCGCGATACGTTTTCCGCACAGAACCATTATTTTCGAAATAAAATTGCACTATTTGCAAGCGTTGTTCAGGCGTGAGGCTATTCATGATGAATTGCCAAACCAAACTGAGAATAAATCACTTGACAGCTGTTAAATCGGTCGCCATCTTGAAAAGTAATGCCAACTTAAAGTTCTATACCTCTATAAAAAACACCCTTTAGTTCATACTACGTAGCACTCATAGCAGTAGGTGTAGGTAGGAGATTAGTAAAAACGATCCCAAGGTAGGTTAAAAGTAAAATTTATAAAAATGTGACACGGCATTAATAAAACTATGTTTCCTTTTATGGTACATCTCATCATGCTCCTATGCGGAGTTATTTCTAGGGATCTTCGTGCATTTTTTCGTTGAGTGTATAATAAACGCATGTATTTTATTGCAGCAGGATACGTTTGTAAGACCACTTGTTAATGTTCTGTTTTCTTAAGTAGACTACATTTAAATACAGTCATATACACACACATATACGCACTCGTAGGTATACACAACCATTTAAACAAATTCATTTATTTATTGAATTCTTTTATAATTTCTTTCCTTTTTTTTCTTGTTGTTTTTGTATAAAAAAAATTATAAAAAAACGTTGAATTGAACACAATAAATTTATGTTTTGTTTCTGTTTTGGTTTATGGTGCAGCTATTGTAAAAACGGCTTCTTAACCACAAACAACGTTTATACACGGGATAAGAGTTGATAACACCAAAAAAAGAAAAAAATGAACAACATTATGGATAAGACTACAATACAACAAAAGCAACACCAAACAACCTCCACACAATGATAATAACAATTAAGAAGGCAAAGAACAAAAGCAGTTGCTTCACCATCGCTTGTTTGGGGTTCCGTATTTCGATCATTTGCAAGGCAAGGCGATCAAATGAAAGGGAAAGTTAAGGGAATTTAAGGTAAGTAAATCAAAGAAAAATTTATTTGAATTTAATTTATTTTTTGAAGAAACTTTTGTTTGACCAAAGGAATTGCTAATTGACAGGGTATTGTTAACTAATTTTTAAATTCTGATTTTAATTATTCCATTACCTCCCAATTTATTAGTCAATATTTCTTAAATTAAATCAATTCTGCTCATCTGAAAGATATTGATCTGTTAAACATCCTTTCTATAGGCAGTGGAAAAACCAAAACATGCCACAACCTTTATTGAATTGATGATTTCGAACAACCCAGAAAACAAAATAACAAATAAACAGCCATGTTTGCTGCATAAACATGCTGGTATGTTGTTGCTTCAGCTCTTGAAAAATCACACACAACACCTTAACCTAGAGGCATAATGTCAACTGTAACCGACAACAATAACAATTGCTATGGCCTGAGGCAATAATAATTTTCAACTTGATGTAACGATACACAAAAAAAAAAAACAAAAATTGTTGCATCTTTTGTCAAATGCATGTTTTTGTTTTGTATGCGAAAACATGCAAAATGTTAAGTGCTTAACTGTTGTTTGTTGTGTAAACACACATAGAAAAATTATCGGGACCACAATATGTGTGTGCAAGCAACTCCGGTGCAACATGCAATCTCTCTCCTTCAGTGGGTATTGGCAACTGCCAACCCCAACTCTACCAACACAAGGGAAATGGAATATTTGTTAGTAAAACCATATAAAAAACAACAACAACAAAAATTGAAAGACAAATAAAAACAGCATCATCAAGTCAAAAGGTGTAAAATAAGCAGCATAAATGTTGCACATGTTGAAAGACTGCAACTTCGTATTAAAGGATGTTCATACTCATACTTGCACATTTATTATACACCATAAGGCCTTTGTCTTTGTCTTAACAGTAGGACGAAATGTTTCTCATGCTGCTGCTGTTGCTGTTAGTTGTGTGACAACGAGGAGTGGCCAATGTGTAGATGTACAGACATTGTGTTGCACCCGGTTAATTTGATAAACATGCAGTTATTATGTACAACTTGAACACGAAGTCAACTAAGCAACTGCAACAGTTACAGCTTCAACTGCTACTCTGCTGCTACTACTACTACTACTACCATCAACAACACCACACTGCGTACAACAACAATAACAACAACATCAACTACAATTACGACTACTACTACTACTACTACTGCTGTTGCTGTTGCTGCCTGGACAATAATAACATCAACTGTAGCAAGCATTGGCATGACAAAAAAAAAATCTGTATGAGTGGACAACAACCGTTTTGTTATAGGCAACAACACAAAAGAGACCTTTAACACGTTACCACCACCGAGCAACCAGTCAACTTACCAACAACCACATAAAATCATTGTACGGCTCTGAAAAGAGTGTGGAAAAATGAAATGTTACAGTGGAGCAAATAAATGTTGCTTCAACATAAGATTGAAATTAAAAGAAAATTTACATGAGTTATCTATCCCCTTTTAAGTCGGCGTAGTCTAGTAGGTAGTCTGTTGGCTTATTAGACGTAAAAACCAGGGTTCGAGCCCCAGGCCAGACATCAGGACAAATTACAAAAAGTATTTCTTCGGCGACTTCCTCTCAGCAGATTTCTGGCAAAAACTCTGAGAGTAAATAAAATTGCCATGAAAAGTTTCTCAAAAATCTACCGTTCGGTGTCGACTTTAAACTGTAGGTCCCACCACTCATGTATAAAATTAACACACACAACATATGTGGTGTGAGAAACTAAGACTTTGTACAATGGGTCAATTCGACCTCCGGGCACTGTACTTGTCTTAATTGGCAAGTACACGTCCTCTAACCTAACCTAACCTAACCTATCTATCCCCTATCGTTGGATTTCTTGGGTGTAGAAGGAGTCTGCAAGAATGTGGAACTAAACGATTTATCGATCGCATATTCTGGATTGGATGTACAGGAGGTCGCTGATCACAGGTCGACTGAAATGCAATGCCATTGTTTTTGCATTTTTGGATGGATATTAAGGTACCACCACAAATAGGGTGCAACTCGCTCTGAGCGAGTCGGTATCTGATCGTGTTGAAAGTAAGTGACCGACTGGGATAGGATAGGTAAAGCAGCAGACCCCCCTAAATGAAGAGGTCCCACTTAGGCCAATACTTAGGTCCATTGTGATGCCACAATCAATATTCAATACGGAAAACAAACATTCCCAAGAAGAAACCAACTTTAGGCAAAATTAATTCTTGCTGCCCTTATATTAGAGAACAAGTAGAGAGGAACTGAGAGGGCAAAATCCTCCTTCTTTTTGTGACAAGAGCAGGGCACTAACACATGACACGAAATACAATGTCTTTTGCCTCCACAGACCAACAGCTGCTGCAGAAGTCATTTGCTGGAATGTTAAGCCTGTCAGAATGCTTACCAAATAGAATAGTGGCCCCTGGGAGTCCCTATTGTGCAATTCAAGGACGGAAATGACTCGATCCTCCTCCTATTCACATGTGACCAACAGAATCTAACAATACTGCACGTATCCTCTTGCTGTCAACGAGATTAAGCCTCCTTGTAAAATAAATGGATAATTTCCAATTGAACTGAGACTTTCCTATGCCCTGTAATCTGTGGGAGATTGTAGGCCCACGTCGGCTCTGGCCACCTCATTAGCAATACAATTTACAACGATATCCCTATGTTCCGCAGGCCATGTAGGAGTTACCTTTGAATGAACCAAAATTTCGTTGAGAAATCCTAGGCATACATGAACAAGGTTGGATGTTGAAATTACGTTCGTTATTGATTTAATTGCCGCCTGGCTGCTCAAGTAAATCAAGAGATTTGTAGAGAAATCCCGCCTGCATTACAGGGAAATCCCAACTAGTGTTGCGGAATTGTCAAAACGGCTTGACCTCTGCCAGGAAAACAGGTCAGGCAGCAGTTGAATATCAGAACTTTTCATAAATATCGCACCGTACACTCTATCAAGCAGCCTAAAGTAAAACGGTAGAAGCCTCAGGGGTCCTATTGGATGGAGTTCTAAAATCGAATGTTCTATGAAAGAAAGCAATAGGAAACCTATAATAAACCAGAATATAGTCATGTCTTCACAGAATAGCAGTTTCCCCAGATTAGCAGTCCAGATTGAGTCTGGATTTAACTGGATTCAGTGTGACTGCCTGCAATTCAGCCCTTTGCTTTATTAGAAGAACAGAGGGGAGTCAAATGATTAAAGCAAATAATGCCTTTTTTTGAAGTGAGTACTCTGTTTATCAGCCGGTGGCAGTGCTATATATGTATGTACAAAACAGATCAGCAATGGGTATTCAAAAAGATGAGTAGAATCAAATCATACTCATAATTTCTGATACTTAAACGCATTCATACATATTTTAATATCATGGAACCTGTTACTCATATTCAAAGTTTGAAGTACTCATCATATTCATACTTAACAACACGTATGATGTTGTTGATTTCGACTCTCCATGACTCAACATTTACAAGAATCACAATATAAGTATGATTCGCGTACGAACACTAAAATACTCACTAGAAGGTTGTGTGTTTGCTCTGCTTGCTGCTCTGTCTTTTATGCTTATGAGTCTTTTTCCTTTTTTTTTGTAAATGCCTAACTAAGGCTATAAATTTTGATGAATGATTGGAGTTAATCGAATCATTTATAAGTATTATAAGAATTTTTCTTAAGTTATGAATCTAGCAGTGAGTAGGCTTATGAATCAAACATATTTCGAATGGTATGAGTTTGATGTCAACGTTGTACGCATACTCATTGCAACCTGTACTTATAAATCAACGTTGCAGTGAGTACGAATGAATCAGAGTACATAGTTAAATTTCAATATTGTTGACTCACTTGTATTCAAAATTTCATGAGCGCTTTTGAGTAGCGAAAAAAACGTTTCATTGCTGATCTCTGATGTACACCATAAAGCAAGATTGGTTTCGTTACGATCCGCTAGGGCCAGTATGTGATGGTGATGAAGTCGCCGTACTCTAGTAGATAGTGTGTTGGCTTATTAGACGTAAAAGACAGGGTTCGAGCCCCAGGCCAGACAACAAGACAAAATACAGAAAAAAGTATTTCTTCGGCGACTTCCTCTCAGCAGATTTCTGGCAAAAACTCTGAGAGCAAATAAAATTGCCATGATAAAGTTTCCCAAAAATCTGTCGTTCGGAGTCGACTTTAAACTGTAGGTCCCACCACTCACGTATACAACTAACACATGCAACATAAGTGGTGTGAGAAACTAGGATGTTGTACAATGAGTCAATTCGACCTACGGGTACTGTACTTGGCTTAATTGATAAGTACACGTCCTCTAACCTAACCTAACCTAACCATTTGATAGTAATGGAAGAGGGCGACTAAATATCGTACAAAATTAAATTTTTACCGTTTTTCGAAGTTTAATAAAAGCCGTTAGAATAATATGCAACAAGTACGTAAATTTGCCACACTGTCCAGCATCACTTGACGTACTAAGCCAAGCAAATATTCTTCCACTAGAGTATATAACTTGAATTTGTCTATATGGTTAGAGAGTGATATTGTTGTTGTTGTTAGTATTCTTCTCTTATGGCTTAAACTAATATTGCATTTGTAGAGATGTTTTAAAAAGAAAGAGAAAGACAGAGACAGAGAGAGAAAGAGTGTGTGTGCCTCTGTGTTTGAGTTTTACTGAACATTTTTGGAACACTTATGAGTATGTACTTTTGCTGCTGAAGTGAGCAAACAAATAAAATGCAACACCAGTCAAGTGCATAATTGGATGCCACATGCTGTAGCCATACATACGAGTGCATCATTTCTAAAAAAAAGATGATTTTTAGCCGTAAAAGTGCATGACAGGGTATGGGGCAACAAAAAAAAAAAAAAAAAAGCTGAAATGAAATGACTACGGACATAACAAACTACCATTCAGTCTTGTCTCAGTCTTTAGATTTTTGTTTGTTGTTTGTTGTTGGTTGTGTCTACAAAAATGAAAACTCTATGTAATGTGTCAGATTGATGGCTGACATGCTGGACACTAACATCAACCACTCATCATCCATCCATTCAGCCAGCTAGCCAGCCAGGCAGCCATCCATCCATTTATTCATCCAAGCAAACTAACCAACCAAAGACTCATCCGTCCAGCTAGCCATCTATCCATCCATCCATCTCTACATTCATCGCTCAATGTTATGTACATATTTTAAATGTGGCGTGTATCTGTGTACCGTTGTTGTATGTATGTATCTATGTATGTACATGAGGCGTATGTGTTTGCATTTGTTAAGTATGCACGTCCAGTGTGTATGCGATTTCGACATGGATGTTCAAACATTCACAATCGCCCGTTCGCCCGTTGTCTCTTACGTTCATGTGAAAGCAATCAGTTGAGCTCATCTTTACTTTACTTCTACTTTTTTTTCTGTGTATCTTTAAGTTTTTTTTTTGTTAGTTTTCTTGGATATTTAGAAAAGCATTGGATAATGTGTTCAGTAATGATTGTTTATTTGTTCGTTTATTTTTGAATGTTGACACAACATTTAAAGCTTTTTCACTTTAATACATATTAACACCTTAAGCAACACCATCATTGGTCATCATCATCATCATCTACACAAGGCAAATTATCATCATCATTATCAATGCCATCAACTCTAGCTCCAGCAGCAGCAGAAGCACCAAAGAAAAGTTAAAAAAACACACACACACACAGACAGCATATTTAAGTATGAAGTATTTG
Source organism: Sarcophaga variegata (assembly GCA_932273835.1). Taxonomy (NCBI): domain Eukaryota; kingdom Metazoa; phylum Arthropoda; class Insecta; order Diptera; family Sarcophagidae; genus Sarcophaga; species Sarcophaga variegata. The sequence goes on from OW026362.1 coordinate 69,491,909, forward strand.
AAGAAATATTAACCAAAATTAGTTTTAAATGAAGTGTGTTAAATATTGTGTTGAAATTTATCAAATAAAAACACACTCTCATCTCATTTCATTTCATTCTCTTGGTATTATTTTCTTTTAAAATTGCATCGCACATAGCTATTTAAGGTGGCCATATTTGTTTTCTTTATTTTTTTTTTGTTGATTGTCTTTAATGGAACTGATGTTCTGGTTCATGCAATCGTTTAGAAATATTAAAAAAAATTATTATTTAAACACGAGAGTGTTATTACTTTATAAGGCGGCCTTATTACATTGTCTTTAATTTTATGGTTAAAAGATAATTGAAAGCAATTTTCAATAGTTTACTTTAATTTCTTGTTATAATTTGTATTTACAAATAAAATACAATTGAATCAACTGAAGAAAATGTACATTTGCTATAAGATAGACAGAGATCCAACGTCCAGATATATATCTTCAAGCAAACAATCATTGATTTTTAGTAGCCCAGTAAAATTGGTCAAAATTTGTTTCCTCTTCCCAATTTAGCTTTTCGATACAATGCATTGCAAAGAAGCATTCATGTTATATTGATTTTACACAATAATACATCAATGTGTTCTGAGTATTTTGTGATAAAATTGAGGTAAACAACCAGAATGTCCTTATTGCGTAGATGATTTATTGCGATCAGATGAATTTTTTGCCGCCCTCAATTTACATTTTTAGGCACCTTTGTAATGTCTGTCATTAGTAAGTATAACACCTTGCATTCTATCCACTGCATTATAAATATCCGGGTATTTTCTTCTGAGAAACACTAACGCCACACAAGTTCGAAGTGCAGGCGCTGGTGTCTCCTTTTCCTCATTATGTACTCTACACATTAGGTTTGAATCGATCCCTATTCAAAAACAAGTGTACTTTGAGTCTACAACGCCCGCTCAAATTCCGGTTACTTACATCGGCTACTTTTCGATAACCTATCAATTCACTTCTCATTTTAAGTAAATAACAAAAGTTTAGATTGTATCAAACACATTTGATCTAGGAAGAGTGTTTGCTTCTCTTCATTTTTCTTTTCGTTAGCTGTAGCGTCATCAGTGGCGTTGAAACTACCCTCCTCTCAATCTGATCTGCCTGCTCTTACTTACTTAATTGGTCATTACAAGCCTTTATTCAGGGCTACGACCAAGCTTTGCACACCACCCATGTTACGTGTGTTAATTTTATCCATGTGTGGCGGAATCTACAGTTTAAAGTACATACATAATTGGTCATTACAACCCTTCAGTCAGGATTACGACCTAGTTTCTCACACCACTTATGTTGTGTGTGTTAATTTTATACATGAGTAGCGGGACCTACAGTTTAAAGTCGACTCCGAACGACAGATTTTTGAGAAACTTTTCATGGCAATTTTATTTACTCTCAGACTTTTTGCCAGAACTCTGCTGAGAGGAAGTCGCCGAAGAAATACTTGTATTTGTATTTTATTTTGATGTCTTTCCTGGGGCTCGAACCCTGGCTTTTCGTCTAATAAGCCAACACACTACCTACTAGACCACGGCGACTTCACAGTTTAAAGACGACTCCGAATGATAGACTTTTAAGAAACATTTCATGGACAGTTTTTAGAGTTTTTGCCACAAGACTGCTGGGAGGAAGTCGCGGAAGAAATGTTTTTTCATACCCCTTGATACCCTGTCAAATCACTTCTCATTGTAATTACCCATTAAAAGTTCCAAATCTCTTTTAATTTTCTTTTCGCCGTCTATACCCTTCCAATCCCCTCTTTTCTGTTGAAAGTTTATGGCCTCATCAGCGACCTAGAAGCTGCACTCCCCACGATCTGATCTGCTTCCTCATTGTCGCGAATTCTTATATGATTCCACTTTCCATTCTATTCCATCCCTAGTGAATCTCATAGTGTATGAGTGCTTAGATGGAGACAATACTGTCAGATGATATTAAATTGTCTCGTCCTCTGTAAATTGCACACCTTTCGATGGCGTAAGCTTTCGCTTGTCATCATTTTTCGAGTTTTCCTATGGGCTCTGATATTGCACTCTAGGAACAACTACCCTCTACTGTCACATAATATATTGACCCACCATAGAATAGTCCCCTACCCTCTTAAAATAATACAGGTTCTTGGTATTGTTTAGGGAACCATTAAGAAGAAAAATGTCGTTCGATTTGTCAGATCGCAATGCCCGCTGATGATGTTGCAATAGAATTTGTCTTTAATTAACATAACAACAGTCTTCATGGCTTTGGTTTTAACATTGGTGGGTCACCGAAAATTTATTTTGATTTTAAGTTTTTCTCAGGTATCAGAACTGAGTTCTGAACACGCGAACTCTAAACTAAAATGCTAACATGCAATTCATTAGACAACAACGATCATAGTTGTAACTTTAACAGAAGTAAAGTCCTGTTAAAATAGAGATCAGAGAAATCAATACAGCTGTGTGCGAAGGAGAGGACAAGATAGGAAATTAATGTGTAAAGACCTTAAATAAGCAAGAATCTAAGGAGCTTCCATTCTCATGCACAGCCTTCCACGCTAACAATTTCTGATCGAACAATAATTCCTGTTTATTTCATGTAATTCTCTGTGATCATGAACGACGTTCAAATAATGAATGCCAGCGGCATTTGATCGTTTCTAAGTTGAACGGCTTGGTTTCTTGCTTGCACTTGTAATTTTAAATTCGTTTAAAAATATTTGAATTTTATATCGATTTTTTGTTGTTGTGTTTTTTGGCTTGAACAAATGCATTTTTTTTGTAGTTTTATTTTTTGTAGTGTTTTTCGATTTTTAATTTGTATTAAAAGGCGAAAATAAATCACTTGCAAAAATATTTTAATTAACACAGTCGATCGATACAAAATAACATGAAAAACATTATGTTGTATATTGTGTTGTTACATCGTGTATTGGGTTGTATAATTACATGACACACACACACACACACACACGGATATATAGAGATACCAACAGACTGAGGCAGACAAATAGATTGACATCCGAAAAAAATTTACTTGTGCCAGCTATTTTAAGCATGTCATTGAGTCTTTGGCAAATTGATTGAACAACAGCTCGCTTCTTTTTTTCATGAGATTTTTGTGTTTTTTCCCCCTCTTTTCTTTGTTTTACGCAATTCCTGCAATTGCATTCAATTTTCCGAGTCCAACTGCATACAGAAAGAAATTGTTTTTTAATGTCAAATTTGATTGCAATTTTAAATTTCCCTTTACAATGTAAATTTTAAAAATTCAACTTCAAAACACTTCTGTTGAATAGCAAAACTAGAGAGAAGTTTTTATTGAAAATTCTGTGAGTCATAATGATTAAAGTTAAGCTATTTGATAAGAATGAAAAATCTTTCAATCCTTTTAATACGACATTACAAGTGAAGAGAGTGATTATGATGTGCGGCCTTGTTTTTAGACAACACGTTGTTCTGTATTTTTTTTGCATCATAAGTATACGATTCCAATGATTTTGTAAAAAAACAAAATTTTTTTAGATTCTAATCTGGTGGAGTTTGCTTCTTTATTTAGGACTAGAAAATTTTTAAATTGTGTTTTGATGGAGCAGAACCTTGCTGAGCCTCTAAACTTTGCCTAAACTCAACCGATGAAACCCCATTAATAACAACTAAGATAACGGCGATCACTACGAAAGCTTGATATAAATTGAGAAAAGTAAGTAGCGCCGTGGTCTAGTAGGTACTGTAGGTATCAGACTTCAGGCCTCCGTTGAAACCTCAGGTCAGAAATAAAAACGAATATATGAAAAAATATTTCTTCGGCGACTTCCTCTCAGCAGATTTCTGGCAAAAACTTTGAGAGTAAATTAAAAATTGCCATGAAAATTTTCTCGAAAATCTGTCGTTCGGAATCGACTTTAAACTGTTGGTCCCGCCACGTATGTATAAAGTACCAACACATAAAAGAACCAGAACCAGTAGAACTTGTCTTACGGAAACCGTACCACCTTTCGTGTGATCACATTGTTGGACTCTAAATATTTCACACGCTGTTAGGTTAGGTTAGGTTAGAGGAGGTGTACTTGTCAATTAAGACAAGTACAGTACCCGGAGGTCGAATTGACCCATTGTACAACGTCCTAGTTTCTCACACCACTTATGTTGTGTGTGTTAATTTTATACATGAGTGGTGGGACCTACAGTTTAAAGTCGACTCCGAACGACAGATTTTTATTTATTGAGAAACTTTTCATGGCAATTTTTATTTACTCTCAGAGTTTTTGTCGGAAATCTACTGAGAGGAAGTCGCGGAAAAAATACTTTTTGTATTTTGTCTTTGATGCCTGGCCTGGGGCTCGAACCCAGGCTTTTGCGTCTAATAAGCCAACACACTACCTACTAGACTACGGCGACTTCTTCACACGCTGTTGATTAATCATGTTTTTAGTAACCTTGTTTGCATCGGGTTATTTCACTCAAACTTTTCTATAAATTGGAATGCCTTTTTTGTATTTTTTCTGCTATTTACGTTGTAGATTTTGAGATTATTTAACTGTTAGTGCAGCGCTTACTCTGACCAACTTCTTCTTCTTCCCTAATTTGCTAGAACTTGGTCAGGGCAGGGACTGCGTTAATCTCTGTCATCACAACCGGCCGTTATGCATGCTCATATGAGCTTTTGGTATTAACCTTACTCCTCCAACTTAACTGTCAGAGAGTAATCGATTTTGATTCTCTTAGCAGCATTGTATTGATATACAGTGAGCGCCATAAGTGAGTCAACACCTACTATAATTTTAAATTTTCTATTATGTCCTTAAGTATAAAAAAGTTCCCTTATCATGAATTGTGTTTTTGTTTTAACATTTTAAACGTTTTTATTTTTGGAAATTTATTCGACTATTTACTTTTATTTACTATATTTACTTTTCTCGCTATCCAAAGAAAATGAATTATTTCAGTGGTGTTTACTCACTTTTGACGCTCACTGTATGTATAAGTATTTAAAGATATGCACTGACAGGATACATGCATACATAGATAATTGGTTATGACAACCATTCAGTCAGAATTACATTAAGTTGTGTGTGTTCATTTTATACATGAGTGGCGGGACCTACAGTTTAGTGTCGACTTCAAACGACAAATTTGTGAGAAACTTTTCATGGCAATTTTATTTACCACCAGAGTTTTTATCAGAAATCTACTGGAAGTCACTGCAGAAATATTTTTTCGTATTTCGTTTTCCTGGAGATGACTGAACTGGAGATTGAACCATGGCCTCACGTCTAATAAGTCAACACATTTCCTACTAGACTACAGCGACTACATGAAATAATAGGATACGTGATCGAAAACTGTTTTGGAATATAAAAAGGCAATCAACTGTTACTCCTGATATGAAAGGGCATGTATCGGGTCCGCCATACAACGTTTTTCTTTTTCAACTAGTGCTTATTTCGTGAATGGTAACACTTAGCTCATGTCTGATTTGACAGATAATTAGTTTTATCCCTCCGCTGAACGAATATGGTTGTGTATACGCTTGAACAACGCTGGGAAATATTGCGACATTACTTTGAAAATCATGGTAATGTTGCAGAATGTGTGCGAAAATTGCGTACGGATTTTGGAAGAAGAGAAGCACCGTCAGCTCCGTATGTTCGTTATCTTGTGAAAAAAGTGAAAGAAACTGGCATCCTCATCGATAAATCAAAGCGTGAAAAGCCAAAAACTGTGCGTACTCTCGAGAATATTGCTGCTGTGGCAGAAAGTGTGCGTGAAGCGCCATCAACATCAATTCACCGTCGTTCTCAACAATTCAACATTTCGGAGACATCATTGAGACGAATTTTGCATAAAGACCTTGGTATGACGCCATACAAAGTCCAATTGGTTCAGGAGTTGAAGCCAATTGACCATTCAATGCGTTTTCGCTTCGCTAAGTGGGCCTGCGATCGACTTACAGATTTTGTCGATTTTGGCAAAAATAATCATCTTTTCAGATGAAGCTCATTTTGATCTTGGCGGGTATGTAAACAAACAAAATTGTCGCATTTGGGGCACAGAAAACCCGCACGCATAAATTTAAAAGCCGACGCACCCAAAACGAGTCAGTGTTTGGTGCGGATTTTGGTCCAGAGGCATGATTGGGCAAGGAGTGGCCGTTACAGTCAATGGCGATCGTTACCGGGCCATGTCGAAGGAATTTTTGTTCACAAAAATTGAAGAGGAGGATATTGGCAACATTTGGTTTCAACAAGACGGCGCTACGTGCCACACAGCCGAAGCTACAATCGATGTTTTGCGCCCTGTTTTTGAAGATCGCATTATCAGCTGCAGAGCTGTCGTTTGTCCACCTCGGAGCTGCGATTTGACACCGTTGGAATATTATTTGTGGGGTGCCGTCAAAGATAAGTGTTACGTCGACAAGCCAGAGACAATTGACGCTTTAAAGGACAATATCCTTCAAGCCATTGGTGAAATACAGCTGCACACAATCGATAATGTGCTTAAAAATTGGACTGATCGTGTAGGCTACTGCATGGCCAGCGGAGGCAGCCATTTGAATGAAATTATTTTCTATTATTAACCGAAAGGATTGTACTTTCAAATAAAAAAAGAAATTTGAGGAAATATTCAGTAGTTTTTTTAAAGCATTTTCAAAAAAAAAGTTATTTGGCGGACCCTTTATTGCTTTATTTTTTTATTACCAGTAGAGCGAATATACTGTATACCATAATCTTAAATGAGCTAACGTCTATCATTGCATTGCTAAGATCAAGCTGAAAAACATTGTCAATGTGTGTTAATGACATTGTAGGAAAAATAGTGAAGATACTCTAGAGCGATTCCGATTTGGGAATAAGCAAGAGGTCTGAATAAAGCCGTCACTTCACTTTACATGTTTTGTAGATAATAAGCGATGCTGTACATGCAACACTTTTTTATTGCCTAACATTCATGACATCCTAAATACCAATATTTTAGGAAAGGTACAATAACGGACATAATTCGTCTTAGAGGTTTGGATTGGAAGAAGCTGAGGAAGTTTGTACAACATACCGACTTTCAATTGAAAGTAGGGTTGCTACCCTTTAAAGAAGAGTGCAAAACAGCCCTACTTGATGACTTAGATGTGTAGCGATAGGAATGAGACCTTGGGTAGGTCTCTTCTCCTTCAAGCTGCCTACCTACCTAGCTGGATTGCATGTTCAAAATGTTACTCTTCCTATCCTATCTTAATTTAAGAACTTCATCATGTCCTGTTGTAAAATAATTAAAATTTTAGAAGAAAGGAATTAAATTTTTAATAATTTATTGGAATCATTTGCTTAAAAATGAATTTGCATGAAATAAAAAAGAAATTATAAACAAAGTGCACTCGAGAGAAATCTGATTTTATGATGTTTAATTTTTTTAAAACGAAATATCTCGTTTCCCGACGCTTATGAAAGTTTATTTTTTTGAAACGTGTGAAAACTGTTGCTGTTGGACAGTAGTTTTTATGAACCTATTGATGCGATTATAGCACAAGATTCATTAGAATTAAAAATTGAGAGAAATGACAGACGATGGAAGAGATGCTTTCCAACAGTCTTATGCTTCTTTAAGATATGAAAGCTGAAGACAATTAAAAAAAAAATATCTTTCTCCTACGCTATACATACATACATACGAAATTGGTCATTACAATCCTCTAGTCAGGATTACGTCCTAGCTTTTGACCTCACTTATGTCGTGTGTGTTAATGTTTTATATGAGTGGCGGTAGGTAGTGTGTTGGCTTATTAGACGTAAAGCCAGGGTTCAAACTCCAGGCCAGACATCAAACAAAATGCAAAAAATATTTTTTCGGAGACTTCCTCTCAGCAGATTTCTGGCAAAAACTCTGTGAGTAAAATAAAACTGTCATGAAAAGTTTCTCAATAAATCTGTCGTTCGGAGTCGACTTTAAACTGTAGGTCCCGTCACTCATGTATAAAATTAACACACACAACATAAGTGGCGTTAGAAACTAGGTTGTAATCCCGACTGAAGGGTTGTAATGACCAATTATGTTATGTATGGTGGTACCTACAGTTTAAAATCGACTTTTCATGGCAATACTCTCCGAGTTTTTGTCAGAAATTTGCTGAGAGTTGCAGAAAAAATACTTTTTCATTTGGCACGTTTTATTAGGCACGTTTGACTTGGAGGTTTGAACCATGGCCTCACGTCTAATAAGCCAACACACTACCCAGTAGACTACGGCAACTTTTTCTACGTTATGCGTTAGCAAAACCAAAGTGTCTCTGAAGAAATTTTACGATTTGTCCATTTAATTGGGGATCCACTGTAAATTTTTCTCTTAATTGCAAATTTACCAAAGAAAGCAACATTTTTATACCAGTCCGTCGCTGTTGGAACACCACAAACATTTAAACATTTATTCTACACCTTAAATAATAAATATTTTCTTTGGAAGTTGGAAAAAACAACATGTTGGCGTTTCTTTTTGCTGTTAAACTGATAAACGGAGTCAGCTATACGAGGCGGCAATATCGTACGATAAGTCGGCTTCAATTACAACAATTTTCCATGTTTAGTCGCTGCTTAATCGTCATAGACAAGCTTTATGCTGGCAAAACGCACATACGAGTACACTCTCCATCGCCATCGTCATCGGCATTGTGATCGTCATCATCATCGTCGTCCTCATCAACATCTTAGAGTCGTTGTTGTCATAGAAGAAAATGTAAGTTTTTTTTGTAGTTATGGTTGTTGTTGTTGTTGCCTGTGCTGTTGCTATTGCTGTAGTCATCATTATCGTCAGCAATGAGAAATAGCATGAAAGACGACAACAACTTTTTGCTAAATTGTTAAGGAGTGGCTATAAATGTATGATACACACACATAAATGGAAATCTTTTAAGCATTATGTGTGTGTGTGTGTTTGTTTGTTTGAGTATGATGATGGGGTAGCACGCTGCAGGCTGGCTTGGCTTGGTTTGGTATGTTTGGCGTTGCAATATCGCAGAAGCATTTTACCGCATTTAAAGATACGTGTCGACATGATAAACAAGTTTTCATTTATCTTTCTTACATTTAACGTTCGATCTTTTATTATTATTTGCAACGTTTGTTACAACATCTACGATGTGCGTGTGTGTGTGTGTGTGTGCGAACGCGTCCTCATAGACAATGTCGATGCTGATGTTGTTATAGTTGTTGTTGCTGTTGTTGTTGCTGTCTTTGTAAAATTTCCAGAAACATTTGTTGCTACAACCCAACAACAGCCAAATAACACACAGAAGAACAAAGAAAAAGACAAAAAAAAAGAGAAAAAATTGTTTAATTTCTTGAATACTTGTAAGCAATTAAGTGCTTACTTATGGAGATCGTCTATGAATTTTCAATATGCTTGCATGCACACACACATACATACAACATACATCCTTAGCGTAAGTAATACATTTAAATATGAGGCATACAGGCCAGAGTGTCTATGTATAGCTATTATAGCTTTGCTTTGTTACTTTAAACTGATTCTTTAGGAATTTCCTCCTCATCGTATATGCTGCTCCTCCAGTCTTCTGCTATTTTTTTTTCCAAAGCTGCAATGCTTTCGCTACAAAACTAAAGACATGTTTAAGTATTAATGGCTGCTTAACAATTCCAAATTGGTCTTAATGTTACCCCCACTAAATGGTTTTTGCTTTTCAAGTCTTTTTATGGTAAAACATACCAAAACAATTACAACAACATTCCATGTTTGTACATATCTTTGCTTTGCCTAGCTAGCTAGCTAGGCTATCTAGTTATCTGTCTGTCCATAGGCAAGCATGCATGCGTACGCCTGCAATATCATACTACATGTGTAGTTTCTAGTTGTAATTGTAGTTGTATAGTCAATATGTAATTGCATGTATCAATGTATTGTAGTTTTTCTCTATTTTTTTTGGAGTCATTCATGTATGTCGTCGAATCATATGTTCATTGTGTATGTATTTGTTATTTATGGGTGATCGATTTTGATAAATATGGTATTAGAGGTGGAGTTACATGCTGGCATGTAAGACTTTTTAGATTGAATTCTAATGATTGTATTCATTTTAAGTTTACATATTATTATGTACAGAATCGAAGACTACTTATAGGAACAACAAAATAAAATAAAAACTTAGAAAACGTTTGACTGTAGCATCCTTTAAGCAGAGATTTTTCCTACCCTGAAAGCCCACTTTTTTTCGAACTCTTAAATGATCTTCGTTGACAGACAGGCTTTCCTAAGAGCCACTGCGACGGTCTGGTGTAAATCACAAAAATCGTGATTGTAAGGACTCTATAAAGTCGTTTACACCAGTTTGGATCCATCAATGCTGGGTTCTGGGCATATAGCAATATACCTGGTAAGGAGACGGCGGATACTCTAGTTTACGATCACTTTGTTGGTCCTGATCCGCCAATTTGCTACTTCCACGGCCTCTACGGTTACTAGATGGTTCAGGAAGAAGAATCAGAAGCGTTGGAAAGACGAATCGGGTTGTTATGTGTCTAGGAGAAGTCGCCGTAGTCTAGTAAGTAGTGTGTTGGCTTATTAGACGTAAAGCCAGGGTTTGAGCCCCAGGCCAGACATCAAGACAAAATACAAAAGTATTTCTTCGGCGACTTCCTCTCAGCATAGGTCCCACCACTCATGTATAAAAAATTAACACACACAACATAAGTCGTGTGAGAAACTAGGACGTTGTACAATGGGACAATTCGACCTCCGGGTACTGTACTCGTCTTCATTGACAAGTACGCGTCCTCTAACCTAACCTAACCTAACCTATGTGTCTAGAAGCCTTTGGCTTGCTATACATAGTTTTGGATACATAGTGTTGGAACAGATTTGCTGCTGACTTTGCATAAGGCCTACCTGAGGTTAGTTATTGAGTTTAGTACAAGGCTCTGCGAAATTAGATCACTGACAAGGACCTGGAATAAATTCCAGGCAGACTAATGCAGAGTATGTTGTGATGAGAAGGAAAGTTGGAAACTATCGAATACCTCCTCTTCAAATGTCCCGCTCTTAGTGGAATGAAGTTGAGTACCCAGTGTACGGGCTTCTTTGACGTTCAGATTTTCTGTCGAGAGTTGGCAATAGCGCTTTCCTTTCGATGTAGAAGTAATTTGAGCTGGTTGAGAGGTGCTGGGACATCAAAGCTGCAGACTTAGTGTCTTGTGTGTTTGAAATCTTTTTCAAGTTTCAAGTATACTGTGCGCTGAGACTTAGAAGTAGTAGATAAGTAGGTAGAGGTGCCTGTCTACCCAAAAATAAATTGGACAGACACACTTAGGCCACATGAAGTTCAAGTTTCCTCTTTTCCGAAACTATTCAGAGCTTCTGATGAAGCGACTTTGACTGTTAATATCCACGACTGACATCAAGACATCAAGATGCCTCTTCCAACTCCTTCATAGTGGTGAGTATTACTTTACTAGATAGTAAACAGTCTCCTCCTCTTTTTGGTTTCGCAATGCAATGCCCAGTAATGAATCCAGCAACCACACTCGAGTGTGCTCCTTTGGAGTTTAAACAGACTTTACGTGTGCGCCTTCCATCCAGCAACCACAACGAGCGTGCTCCTTTAGAGATTAAACAGACATTTCGTGCGCCTTCCATCCAGCAACCACAGCGAGCGTGCTCCTTTAGAGTTTAAACAGACATTTCGTGCGCCCTCCATCCAGCAACCACAGCGAGCGTGCTCCTTTGGAGTTTAAACAGCCATTTCGTGCGCCTTCCATCCAGCAACCACACGCGAGTGTGCTCCTTTGGAGTTTAAACAGACATTTCGTGCGCCTTCCATCCAGCAACCACAGCGGGCGTGCACCTTTAGAGTTTAAACAGACATTTCGTGCGCCCTCCATCCAGCAACCACAGCGACCGTGCTCCTTTGGAGTTTAAACAGCCATTTCGTGCGCCTTCCATCCAGCAACCACACGCGAGTGTGCTCCTTTGGAGTTTAAACAGACTTTTTGTGTGCGCCTTCCATCCAGTCTAGGCCAGATTTTCTGCACTATCAGGCCCCATTTTTTTTGCTCAGCAATTTATTACATGTATAGAAGGCAATGGAGGTCGTTTTTACTGAAAAACTAGATTATAATACATTTGGGAGCAAATGATACGAACAAATTGTGAAAATATTGTTTAAATAATATTCGTATAGAACAGTTTTCTGTAGAAAGGCAACGTTAGCAAATTTAAAAAAAAAAATTAAAATCTCGCGTTTATTACGTCATTTCTGCTTCTAATTTTTGGAATCTCTAAGTTTTTCTCACCCATGTGTGCCATAATTTAGGTGAGAAATTTTTAAAATCTTGTTCAAATCTTAAAAAAGTGTTCCCTGTGTGTCCCCATTCCATTCCTGTGTGGTTTCTAGATCAGAACTTTTGTTTGTTTGCCTTTATCACAGATGCAACCGTGGTGACTGATTTAAATATTTCAAATATTTTCTTCTTCTTCTTCCCTTTGTTTATCGAATTTAAAATCTTTCATGTTTAACAAAAGGGACAACAACAACATCAACAACAGCACACACAGTACTTAAGGAACGTCAACCGTATTTAGCATTTGAATCTCTTTTGTTTTGTTTCATTTGTTTTGTTTTAGCAAAAAATAATTTATTGGCGATCATCTCAACCAAAATAGAACTGAAATCACAACAACAACAACAGCAGCCAAAAAGAGATCGAAATATTGGGCAAAAAATTGTGTTTTGTGTGGCTGATATTGTGTTTTTGAACAAAAGAAAAATTGTTTCAAAAATTCCATCGATGCAAATAATTGCCAGATTGGAATTTTTAGTGGAAACTAAATCGAAAATGATTCGAATGCCATCGTAGGTTGTCTGACAAAATGAACACACGTAACCGTAGACAACTTTAAACTTTATGTGCAACACACTGTTTGTTTTATTTGAGTTTCTTGGTTGTCATTTTTTTTAAATTTATTTGTGGTTGAGCACATGAACTATTTGTTGCAAATGTTTGGCAAATAAATTTTACACACATGTTAATTGGCAACAGCAACAACAGAAATTTTAAATAAGAAAACATAATTGAACGCGATTAGAAATACATAAGTAGACATACATACATATGTACGCATGTAGACCTGTCTTATTTATGAAATATGTTTTGGGAGTTCTCATAGTATGAGTCAGTACCAGAGATCAGCAATGAGTATTCAAAAAGATGACTAGAATCGAATCATACTCATAATTTCTGATACTTATACGCATTCATACTTATTTTAATATCATATTCAAAATTTGAAGTACTCATTCATATTCATACTTAACAACATGCATGATGTTATTGATTTCGACTCTCTGTAACTCAACATAAACACGAAGCACAAAATAGGTATGATTCGCGTACGAACACTAAAACGTTGTGTGTGTTGAGTAGTGTTTTTCACGGGAATTCCCGGGAATTCCGCAAATTTTTCAATCCCGAAACCCCGGGAAATTTGTTCGGGAATTCCCGGGAATTATTGTGAATGAAAATTTTTTGCAATTTCGCAACATTTATTTGACTGTCAATTTGCATGTGTTTGTTTGCAAATAAAACATTGTTAAAGGTGAATATTTATTATAATAATTAAATATCTTTTAGTTTTAATTAAATTATTTACAATTATTTTGTAGATGGAGGATAAAAAGTCCTATGTATGGGAACATTTTAAAAAGAAGACACCAGATACTGCTGTTAGTCAATTGTGTTCAAAAATAATATGCTGCAAAGGTCAAAGCACCAGTGGTCTTATGCGCCACTTAAAAGGTATACACAACAAACACTTTGAAAATATGGAACACAAAAACGAAGAACCTCTCGCAAAAGTTAAAAAAAACAATGTTGGACTACTCCAAAAACAAAAAAGAAAATATGAGCCAAATAGTGTCCAAATTAGCAGCAGGTGATGGTTTTTCCATAAGATCCATAACGAGAAGTACGTTCATAAGAGATTCGATGTTGCTTAAAGGGTTTCACCTTCCAAGAACTGAACGTGATGTCCAACAATTAATAATAAGTAGATTTGGTGAAGTTAAAAATGAAATTATACAGCATATTGAATCACAGTTAAAAAATAAATCTAGATTTTCCCTTGTTATGGACGAATGGACAAGTATAAAAAATAGAAGATACCTGAATATATGTTTGCATGGACAGGAAAGAACCTTACATAACCTAGGAATGGTATATATTTCCGGAAAAAGTGGAGCTTTGGAAATCCGCGATCTTATGGAAACTCGATTAAAGGAGTACAACATCACCTTTGAAAACCACATAGTCGCAACAAAAACCGACGGACCAAATGTTATGAAAAAATTTGTCAGACAAAGCCCAGTTGATGGTACATTTTGCCTTAACCACGCATTACATTTAGCAGTTGTTTATGTTCTGTATAAAAAAACTGAAGTGGAACCATTATCTGCCGATCTGGAATTGAGCGATAGTAATGAATTTGAAGATGAATTGGAAGACGACTCTGAAGATTATGTTTTTGTAATCAATACTGATTACAAATTGGTATTAGAACAAACTCGTCTTGTTATTAAATTGTTTAGAAAGAGTCCAGCAAAAAATAATGTGTTACAAAAATATGTATTAGCCGAATATAATAAGGAAATCTGCCTTGAATTGGATATAGTAACCAGATGGAATTCTCTAGTTCCAATGATTGAAAAAAATTTTATTTTTAAAAAATTCAATAAAGAAAAGCCTCATTGATTTGGAAATGGGTGATCTATGGATAGAATCCAATATAAATAATTTGCAGAACCTTTTGGACGTTTTAAAACCAATCAAATTAGCTGTGGAAGCTTTATGTCGGCAAGAAGTTAATATTATAACAGCTGATGGGATAGTGAATGCTTTATGCCAACAAATTTCTTCAATTAATACTTAACTAGGAAAGACAATGTTTAAATCTCTTATATACCGAATTGAAGAAAGAAGAGATATAAAATTGTATACCTTGACCAAATACTTGAAAGATCCTGAAATTTTTAATAAAAATAATAAATTTTCAAATTTTCAAAACACTCAATTATTTTATATGCAGAACAAATTTATAACCGTCTTTTTATCGAAAAAATATAGTATTAGAAGATATAGACAGCAACGATAATGATATTTTAGAAGATAAAAATTTTGAGGACATTTTAAACGATGCAATAAATAACATTTTAGTGAAATATCTACATCAAACACTAATGGACCTACCGGTTCGATAAAAAAGAACTTAAATTTTTTGGAGAATCTGGTAAGCAAACGGAAAACATAAAAAATCTTTTAGAGGCCTTGTTAACTATTAAGCCAACATCTGTGGAAAGCGAGAGAGTTTTCTCTCTAGCGGGTTAATATGTTACCAAAATTAGAAACTGACTTTCAGATGAATCAATAAACGCATTGTCGGTTTTAAAAACTCATTTTAAAAGTATTAAATAAATATGTTAATAGATATATAGTTTTTTATGTTTTATGCATATATTTTTAACTAGTTTTTAAAATACATTGAATTATTTATTTTTTTTAAAGAACTGTACCTTTTATATGTTTCTATTGTTATTTTGTTTTATGTTTTTGATCTCATTAATATAAATTTAAAATAAAAAATATAATAATAAATATAAAAAATATTTTCTAGGCGGGAATTCCCGGGAGCCCGGGAAATTTCAAAATCAATCCCGATTTCCCGGGAAATGAATAAGTTCGGGAAATGAAAAACACTAGTGTTGAGTCACTCAAATCATTTATAAGTATTTTTCTAAAGTTATGAATCTAAATGAATTGGCTTATGAATCAAGCATATTTCGAATGGTATGAGTTGGATGTCAACGTTGTACGCATGCTCATTGCAACCTGTACTTATAAATCAACGTTGTAGTGAGTATGAACGAATCAGAGTACATAGTTAAATTTCAATATTGTTGACCCACTTATATTCAAAATTTCATGATTGTTTAACCTCTTCAGAAATTGTAAGACTCAATAGGCAAAGTTAATCATTACTACACATAATAAAACAATTTCACAAATGGGCATTGTTTCTATACCACAACTTATGGGAACCTAATCGTCTTACGACCTGTTACTGTAGCTCCATCGCTGGTTAGCTGGAGAAGATTCAGTAGTGAAACTGGTATAAAGCGATGAAACAAAAGGATTCACATATGGATGAAAATGAAATTCAAACAAAATGATTTTTTTGGTCAAACTATTTGGAATTAATTAGTTTTCAACAGTCCTCTTACGTGTTTAAGTTTAATTCTTGCACCAAACCGACTTGTGGTGATTGCGGGGAGACCAGACAACAAAATTTGTTTATTTCTTGTATGTATGTTGACTGCTAACTATGACTTGAAACATCTCCAGGAAATGAGTTTTTAAATACGATCTTCAAGAATGCTGACCTAGCTTATAGCAAACGATGAGTTCAAATCAGACTTCACAACAAGCTGAAACTGTGAAATAATGCTGTAGGAAAATTGTTAGAAAAGATAAAGTCAAGTCTATTCTGTGGAATGCTGAAATTGTGGAAAAATGCATGGTTTGCAGCAAACTATTGGCGAAGGTTGAACTCATACAATCTTACAATTCAAAATTTTAATCAAGGAGGCAAACAACATTCTGGCATCATTACTGTGGCAATGTGGAAAGTGTTTCAAAGGCAAATCGATTTTGAAAGATTTATCGATAAGTAATACAAGTCGCCGTGGTGTCGTAGGTAGTGTGTTGGCTTATTAGACATGAGGCCTCGGTTCAAACCCCAGGTCAGACATTTTTAACAAAATGAAATACGAAAAATATTTCTTCGGCAACTTTCTTTCAGCAGATTTTTGGCAAACACTCTGAGTGTAAATAAAAAATTGCCATGAAAAAGTTTCTCAAAAAATCTGTCGTTCGGAATCGACTTTATACTATATGTTCCGCCACTCATGTATGAAATCAACACACACAATATCATTGGTTTGAGAAGCTAGGTCGTAATCTTGACTAAAGGATTGTAATGACCAATTATGTATGTATGTACATACATATGTAATAAAATACCATCTTGAATTCGAAAATCTGATGGATTTTAGACAATAGTGTAAGACACTTTGAATGTATACCTCGAAACGTATTTGCCTGTAGGGATCACACCTCAATGATCCTTCTCAAGTACCAACGCGTGTAATCGTATAACATGTGGAGTAAACCCTGGGATCATATTTGCGAATGTACAGAGGAACTTAGGAAAGGGAAGATATTTAAGGGAAGATATGGATAATGATTTTTAATTTTTTTTAATTTACGCTCTCGGCTCTCCCAATGAAATGTTGATCCCAATGATACTTTTTCTTTACTTGGCAAACATATTCGTATGGGTATTACAAATATTCTGTTTTCTATTTTCTTTTTAAATGAATTAAAAAAAATATTGAATTTGCTTATTTCAGCATTGAATACTAAAGAAATATTTTTCTTTGTTGTTGTTTTATTTCCTTTTTTCAATTTCTTTTAAGAATTGTTTGAAAAAGTTATGCCGCTTGACACAATGACATGTTGTCAACACCTATTTCAGTGTGATTAAACACTCATGTGTTTTGCTAAATGTGACTAGTGTTGCGCCACTATGATAAAAATATTTAATTGCATGGCCAGACATCTATGTTTATAGGGTGGACCATTGAAGGTATATTATTTGCGTGGAAGGAAATTTATTGCCAGTTGTTATACATAGGCTTTCATGGATAGTAGAATCGATCCTGCCTAACATTTACTCTTTTTTAAAGTGATATTTAAAGGACGATCTCATTATTAATGAAGAGTTTTAGTTTGGTTTGAAGTATTGAACTTAGAACTCCAGTTTAGAAGCTTTTTAAAATTAAATGCTAAAACGGATCACTCTACATGTGTTTCTAGATGTGTGCATAGGATTTGTATCTAAAATCGATTGCTAAACTATTATGTGTCTATTAGGTGAGTGCATGTGAGTGTCACAGTGAATGAATGAGTGAGTGAGTGAGTGATTGTGTGTAAATGGTGTATGATGTGGCATACAAAACATTAAATTGACACATGACATGGCGACGCTGTTTGAATATAAGAAGAAGACGCCAACAGTAAAAACACAGTTATGCCTTCAAATAGAAAAACATCACATGTACATGCATACATACATACATACCAACATGCATACGTACAACACTCTCATGCATTCACTTTCCTAAAGAAGCGCATAAATTCCTCAAATATTATAGAAATCCATCCAACACACGGTAATTATTCATTTATTTCTTTTCGTTTCTTACGTTTCTTTCTTTTCTTTCAATATTTTCTGTTTTATTTTATTTTTGTGTGTTTTTTGTTTGAAGCCCAGCAGTGATTAATTCGAAAAGATACAACATTGTTGTTGTTTTGAAGGAGATACATACGTCAACCTAGCCATGGCAAAAGAATAGCAAACAGACGACAAAATTTTTTTTCTCCAATCAAATGAACAAATTTAAATAAAAAAGGAAATTCAAACAAGTTTGAAAAAAAGAAACTCACCGCACCTTGCGGTTAATTTCAAACACATATTCGATGAGCATGTCAAATATTTTGACAGCATTAAAGAACAAATTTTTTTCAAAAACAACAGCCGTAACTACTACAGCAAATGTCAAACCAAACTGTTTGATGGTAGTTTTTGAAAGACAAAAAATTTGAATTTATTACAGCCAATTTCTATTTTAGCTTACAGCCAAACATTTTAATTTATTATGTTTAACGGAGTGCCCTATTTAGGGCAAGGGAACCTATTTAAGGTATTTCCTTCCGTAAGCACCAATTCATTTCAATTTTTCCTGCAATTGTTCTTTGACTAATTTTAAAAAAAAAAAAAACTTTTTTAGGATGTTCCTACTAAATGTGAGAAAGGTTCTTTGTTAATGTGTTTGGCTACACAGCAGAGATTAGCAATGAGTATTCAATGAGATGAGCAGAATCGAATCATACTCATAATTTCTGATACTTATATGCATTCATACTTATTTTAATATCATGGACCCTCTACTCATATTCAAAGTTTCGAGTACTCATCATATTCATATCTAACAACACGTATAATGTTGTTGATTTCGACTCTCCATAACTCAACATATACACGAAGCACAAAGTAAGTACGAGTATGAATCGCGTACGAACACTAAAATACTTACTAGAAGGTTTTGTGTGTCGAGTCACTTGAATCATTTATAAGTATTACAAGTATTTTTCTAAAGTTATGAATCTAAATGAGTACGCTTATGAATCAAACATATTTCGAATGGTATGAGTTTGATGTCAACGTTGTACGCATACTCATTGAAACCTGTACTTATAAATCAACGTTGTAGTGTGTATGAATGAATCAGAGTACATAATTAAATTTCAATATTGTTGACTTACTTATATTCAAAATGTTATGAGTGCCTATGAGTAGCGAAAAAATGATTCATTGCTGATCTCTGTTACACAGATTGGGCCTTCAAAATTGTGCCTCTACTGAGGACGTTTGCAATTTTTTAAAAAAATTTTTTTCAAACGCGTTTTTGCCAGAAGTCTGCTGGAATATTTCATTTTTTTTTTTTAATGTCTGAGCTAGGATTTAAACCACTATCCCCTAGACTACGACCCCAGTAGCTAAAATTCCTTAAATCAAAAATGTTTTCCCTGATATTCAGAAAAATCTTCGTACACTTCTTTAAATTCTTCATTAACCTTCTGCATGTGTGTGTGTGTGTGTGTGTGATATTTTTTTGTCATGTGTTCATTTGTTAAGTGGCTTGAAATTGAACATGTTGACACTAGTATTTGTCAAACTGACAGATTGCCTTTTGACATCAACACACAATTAGTCAAATGAAAGCAAAAAATCAAAGGAAATGAATATGATGTGGGAGATAGAGATCAATAGACTTCTTAAGATCGTCTGAAATTAATTGTTTCAATTTTCATTTTATTTCATTTTCTATACTTTGTTTTATTTTTAAAATAGAAAAGAAACGAAAAATAAATCCCTAAAATAAGACCTCAAAAGAAAAAAACAAAACACAAATTATTTATTATTTCGAAAGTTAATTTTAGATGGCACTCGATAGCATTCAATCACTTTGAATTACGTAACAATTACGGATGCTTTTAAGACATTTGACTATTAAATATTAATGTTAGTTTTTTTTTCTGTTGGAATACAAAAAAAAAGTTCCCGTGAGCGATACTAGAATACTACTTCGATTATGTCAGGATTCAAATTCGAAAACGATTTCAAAGAGAAGTTCACGAATATTACAATAACGAGCTTGATTAAAAAGTAGAGGGCTAGTATAACTCTATTCGAAGCTTATCTAGGCTCAGTTTTGTGTCTTAAAAACTGAATTTCTACTCGCCTTAATTGCCAGTGTTCCTTGCCTCAGTGTGAACTTAATGGCAAGGAAGTTATACGCCAAATACACGCTTTACTGTCTATGGCAGTGTCAGTGCCCTTTCTAATGAATGGAATGAATACAGAAATAAATTTAGTACTTAGTAAACGATATGTATTTTTCTATGGCTGCTGTGATTCACTTTAAATCCATCATTGTTCACATTCCCACGAGCCTACTCAGTATTCAATTATGTTTATAATTTAAACGACCCCCTTTGAAGGAAGAGGTCCCACTTAGGTTAGCAATTAGGCTCATTGTGATGACACAATCAATATTCAACCAATAAATCAAACATCAACCCGAATGCAAAATAAATTTTGCTATTGAAGCAATCTTTATATTAGAGAGCTCGCTCAAGGGTGTCGGAAAGTGAGGGATTCAAAACCTACGTCTTTTTATGACTAGAGCTGGGCATTCTTCCTCTTCCTCAGACCCACAGCTGCTCCAGAAGTTATTTACCGGAATGCCAAGCTTTTCGGCATGCCTCTCAAAAGGACAGTTGCCTATGATGGTCGTTAAAGTGTGATGGATGGTTCCCTTCTTATTCATATGCCTCCAGCAGAGTCTAAAAATATTGCACTTACCCTCCTGCTACCAACGACATTGAGCCTCCATGTAGAAAGAGTGGATAATTTTCCACTTTTACCGAGTCAATTGGAATACCTATGCCCCGTAACACATAGAAGATTGTGAGCTCCGTAGCGGCCCTTGCCAGATCTTCGTCAGTGCAATTTCCAACAATATCCCTGTGTCCTGGAATCCATATACCTGTTACTAAAGACTTTATAATTAAGCGATTATTGGTTTTAGTATGTAAGCATACATGTAATCTAATGGACATGCATGAAAAGACTCGTATAGCTGAGTAGACGGCCGCAAAGTTGAGATTATTTCGAATAGCGGTGGTTGCTCGCATGACATCAATAACAGAATCGCAAAGGCAAAGCTTGCATATGCGATGCCTAACGCGGTTCCAACTCTTTAATGGAATGCAGATGGGAATCTTTAATTACCACGTTAAGTCCATCTTGCTATATGGAAGAGAATTGTCTGTGTAGAAAATTGGGGACCTTTTGGACTCACATAAATAATTGGTCATTACAACCCTGCAGTCAGGATTACGACCTAGCTTCTCACGCCACTTATGTTGTGTGTGTTAATTTTATACATGAGTGGCGGGGCATAAAGTTTAAAGTAGACTTCGAACTACAGATTTTTTTGAGAAACTTTTCATGGCAATTTTTATTTACTCTCAGAGTTTATGCCAGAAATCTGCTGAGAGGAAGTCGCCTAAGAAATATTTTTCATATTTCGTTTTATTGGAGATGTCTGACTTGGGGTTTGAACCGTGGCCTCACGTCTAAGAAGCCATAACACTACCTACTAGACCACGGCGACTACTAATTGTGTAACTGATGATACTAAATTCATAGTTCTACGTTCTTATAGGAGCTCCACTTTTGCAATAATAATGATTTAAAATTTTGAAAAATCGTATCTTAGTCCAAAGGATATTGTGAAGCTTAAGGAATAAAGGAATAAGCCATGGGGTGTCTATTTGATGGATCAAAACATGTATTATGAATGAAATAGTGAAGCAATTCCATTTCTATTTACAACCGTTAAGCGAATTTTCTGCAAAAAACTTGTACCAGTGAAGACTTCCATAAAAACTGTATAGAGTTTCTGGCTTTCCAAAATGTTAATAGCTTTGTGTTTGAACAAAGTATTGTGTTTCATAAAGCCGCTATACAAAATATATACAATGTATTCTATTTCGAAATGTCGTCAATGTGTATTTTTAACACAGTCAAAAAGCAATCAGGCATCGGATTTATAGTTGATGCATTGTTTGGTTACTTTGCATATCTACGTAGTTTATATACAGTAGTAGAGCTGCATACAAACTTTGTATTGATACATTTTGGAAGGCAGTCTTGTTTTGCAAGGAATCTAATTTATGAAAATGAGGTCCTTATCAATCCTTGAAATGAAAAATCGCGATTTTAAAAACACTTTGCCTTTCTAGCTCAAACAATTTACCGCAGCATGGTTAATAAATTCAAAATTTCGTTTTCGAAATGGTTTCGTTTACCTTTTACGTTCCACTATAGTCGGACTGACACAAATATACGGCGATAAAATTAAATTTTTTTTTTTATTTTTATTAGATTTCCCTCAAAAAATTTATCAGAGAGGGGAGTACGAGCAGGACATTTATAGTGAAAATTTTTTTCATTTTATTACCACACATTTAAGATTCCAATCAGGTTTTATGAAATCAATTCAACACCTCATAACTTCTCAAAAATCTATTAATTATGAAGACATAAAAACCAAAAAAAAAAAATATTCATCATAACTTTCACTAAATACGCACAACAATTTCAGAAAAATAAAAAAAAAATCCGAAAACCGGGCTGTAAAACATTCCTTGGATGGAAAACAATTTTTAATCAAAACAATAAAAATATGTTTTACGAGTTTCTTTCTGTTTTGGGGGTACTTTTTATTTACTTTTTCTTTTTTCGTCTATAAAAACAAAAAAGGAGAAAAAAGAAGGAAAATAATCCTGACCATAATAATATTTGGCTAACCAAACAAAATATTTTGATTGAACACGTCCGTTTGTCGTATTTATGAAACGAGTGGAGCATAACAAATAAACAACGAAATTAAATACGGATACGGCCGGCCATACAACAAAGTACCAAATAAAATAGTGTGTGGCTAATAAAACGGGCATGAAATACAGTTAAAGCCGCAAATAAGTATCATCGCATTGACTATCCTGGCAAACGGATAATAAACTCTCCCTGTCTCTTTTTCGCTCTCTCTCGCTCTCTCCCTTGAAAATACGTGTGTAAGTGAGGGTCAGGACCTATTCGAGAGTATGAATAACAATCATAAGGGAATGTAGTCGTATTAAAGTGCTTGAATTTATTTATTATTGTCGAGTATACATACCTATTTTGTCTGTGTGTGGCCAAGGAAGCGGAAACTAATAAACTGGGTTTGAAAAACAACACACAAAACAATAAATATCCCAGTCACTAGTGCTTATTAAATTATTAGAATCCAAAATCGAAAAAAAAAAATTCATTTGTTTTTGGCCACAATCGTTAAATAAATGTTTTCATAAATTTTGTTTTTCTACATACATAAGTATGTATGCATGTATTTAAGTTTTTATAGACTCACCCACAAAAGTTAACCTGCATGTTGTGAATGATTCATTCTCAATGCCTGTTGAAGGAGGGCTAAGCCAATACATGCCAAAACAACGTTATTTATTGAAATCATAAATTGTTGGGTAATTATTATTCAATCGTCAAATTTTTTCCGTTATTTTTATTATTCGGTTAAAATCAATAAACAAGACAAATTTATGGTCACAAGGACCGGAGCAATGTGTTTGGGGTTTACAAGGTACACGTTTGTTAGGAAAAAAATATGCTTGCAGCACCAATTCCTCAACAATTTTCACTGAACACTTATATCCTTAAATTATCACAACAATAATGCTGATTTAATTGATAAAATTAACCATACTTAACAAAGTGCTCCACATGAATTATATGCAGAAAATCGGATATAACGCCCTTGACTAGAGGAAGTGGTTAGGCCAGTAATAATTCCTTTATAATACATGATTCAAAAAGTAAGTCCATTATAGTCAGCCTGCTACGTGGTGATGTATACTAACTGATGATATCTGAAACTATCCGATACGAACAATAAATAGAGTTTTATTACAGGATGAAATAACACTTGTCCACTCTAAATCTTGTCTAAAAATATAATCCATTAAATTTTGAATAGAGCGCAACTGGTTGAATCTTTTGGCGAAGACGCAATCTCCCGGAATTTCGGATGAACCAGTATAGACATATATCGTCTGGCGTTGAATTGGTAGAATGCTTTTCTGCCTACTCATAAGCATTATGCTTTCTTCAGTCGATCTAAATGTTTTCCGGGTTAAAACATAGGGCCTTTAATTAAGCATTTTCTATATTCAAATTGAAATTAAAGAAACTTTGATATCATCGACATTTGCGTATGAAGGACTATTGAGGCTATTATGTAGGGAACATCATTCAAATGTATGCCACGGCTACTCTGGGTGGAACGTTTTAGAAATGTGCTTAAATTAGGCTGAATTTGTCGATGATATGAATTATTTTGGTTTTGACAACAGCTGTGGTATGTGGCTTCTTCGCATATAACTGCGATTTGAGAAAAAAAAGTCGAACGGGATCAAATTGCACGGCCTCAGTTCACATCACGTCCACATGAGATGATCATTCCCTCAAATCGCTCGTACAGAATGTTCAATGTAGAATGTTTGTGTGTCACGTAGCGCCGTCCTGTTGAAACCACATTTCGTTGGTGTCGAGGGCATCAAATTCAGACTAAAAGCAGTTGGTAATTATCATATAGATCTCGTCACTGACTTCGTTTTCAAAGTAATACGGATTGATGACACCGTCAGCCCAAAATCCAAACCACACAGTGTCTTTTTCGGGATGTATTGAATGTTTTTGGATGTCATGTGGATTCGTATCGTCTCAAATTCGATAATTATGTTTGTTTACATACACATTCATACAGAAAAAAAGATGCTTTTTGATTAAAATTGGGATTTGTTGACCACTGCTCAGAGCAAATTCAGCCAACGTACATCATTGTGTACGTCACTTGTAGATTCGTAGGTTATACCACTTTTCGTAGATAAGGCACACTGTTTCACGAATACGAGAAAAATGATGAAAAGCTGTGTGGAAACCTTTTCTTATTCCGGGTGTAATGGCCTTGCCTTGATAATTGTAGGGATAGGGTACTCAATGCTTTCTCTAAATTTACGAATCCAAGATATGTCGGCGAACGACACTGGACGATATGCTTTTCTGTTGTGTAAAACAGGATTAAAGGCGGCAAGCTATTGTTATGATGACTTTTTTCGAGATGTTGATGACTGTTATTACTTATCAGTTTCTGTATTGCTTTTTGCAGTTATATTTTGTAAGTTTAGGGTCTCCCTTTC
Organism: Sarcophaga variegata; assembly: GCA_932273835.1. Classification (NCBI taxonomy): domain Eukaryota; kingdom Metazoa; phylum Arthropoda; class Insecta; order Diptera; family Sarcophagidae; genus Sarcophaga; species Sarcophaga variegata. Next base: position 69,517,401 of record OW026362.1, read on the forward strand.
TTTTAATTCACTTCACAACTCACTTGCTTACATAGACAAAGCTGCGTTTTTTTTTTTGCAATTACATCTTCGACTACTTCTCTCTTCATTAGCTACCAAATGTTTCCAATTTGGGTTCAAATGAAGGCTATTACTGAGCCAATCTAAAACATTTTAAACAAATTTTGGTTGGCCCGATGTCTATGGTGAAAAGATTGGTCTTTACATCGCTTAATTGTGCGCCGTAAACTCAACTTGGTGGAGAAAAATCTTCAAGTAGGAAACTTCTCAAAGCAAGAAACTAGAAAAAATTTTATGTTTCTTTACATTATCGAATATTCCACATTCTTCAGACTATCTCGTCCTTCTCACTCATCTATTTGATTCACTTTAGAGGCTTTGCTTGTAATTGTTATAAAAACTAGAGTGCGTTTAAAAATTTGCTTAGGAATTCTATCGTGAATTGAAAGGGACATGAGAATAATTTTCTGTTTATAAGGTAACAATAAGGTTTGGTTGTCTATTCTTACAACCTCTTTCCAGGATAGTCTGTTGCTCCTTTTTTACTGTTAATTTGGCTTGACAACATCAGCGACATAATGACCACACTGTCGTCAAGGTCAATATGACAATCAACTGTTGAACCAGCAGCAACAACATGATGTTTAGATTACAGATATTCCCTACGCCAAGAAACAAATTCCTTGAAACATATTTCAGAGCGTATTTTTAATACACTGAAGCAGAAATTTAGACTAAATGTTACGCATAACCAATTGCTGGCTTATAACCTAAAGGATGAACAAGTCGTCCTCTGTATCGTACTTATGTTAGTTTTTTTGCCGCAATCTTTATATTCGAGAGTACGGTCAAGAGGTCAGATAATGAGGGGTTAAAACATACGACAGTAGGTTACTGTCAAAAGACAGTCTTTTCCTCCTGTTCATACCTACAGCTCCTGCAGAAGCCAAGACCGGTATTGCGCAATGGAATGCTATCCGATTTAAGGATAGAAGTGAGTCATTCGTCTTCTTATCCATATGTGGTCATCAGAGTCTAGCAACATTGCACGTACCCTGCTGCCACCAACGAGATTAACTGAGGCAATCGGAATCGGAACAATTGTAGTCCCCGTAGTCTGGCTTATTAGACGTAAGGCCACGGTTCAAACCCCAGGTCAGACATCAATCAATGCGAAATATGAAAAAACATTTCTTCGATGACTTCCTCTCAGCAGATTTCTGGCAAAAACTCTGTGAGTAAATGAAATTACCATGAAGTGTTTCTCAAAAATCTGTTGTTCGCAGTCGACTTTAAACTAGGCCACGCCACTCATATATTAAATTGAGGCACACAACATAAGTGGTGTGAGAAGCTAGGTCGTAATCCTGACTGAAGGGTTGTAATGACCAATTATGTATGTGTGTGTATGTAATCGGGGTACCTATGTTCTGCAGCATGTCAGAGATTTCATATAAGAATTACCATAATTTCCATGAGTAATTCTCGGCATTCATGGACAAAGAAGTACGTTGAAACTACCTTTGTTAGGGACTTAATCGCTGCCTGGCTGCTCAAGAAAATAAAGACGTTTTCAGGGAAAAAGCCGCCACCTAGCAAGAATTGTGTCGCTTTCAAAATAATGACCAATGATCATAACCTCTCGTGGTAAATCTCATTTGTAATGAATGAACAATTTTCACAATCTCTTCTCAATATCACTTCAAAAAAGTAGAAAACTACGATTTTCTGGAAATATTGCGGATTATGCAAATTGCGATTAAGTTTTCTTCAACCCCTTTAAACCTTATGGTCTCCGAAGAAAGCAAAAAAAGTGGAAATCTTTAATCTTTTACTTGAGTTTTATTTGAAATAAATTTCACACTCTGTTTAACAGCCGTCAATATGCGAAATCACAAAATAATTTGTTTAACTTTGTAATAAAACGCAACGTGTTAATAAATTTAAGGCGAGAAAAAGCGAAAAAAAGCGCAAATCATCTCGTTACGAGTAAATTACGTTCATTTGACGGTATGTGCGTCGGGCATTACAATTTTCGATTCAGCATTTGCAGGCCGTTTTCTTGCTTGCTGGCCTTCGTTTGTTGTTGTTGGTAATTTCTGGTTGCCATAAAAGGCCATAAAAGAATTAAAACGAAAATTTAGATGGTCATTAAACATTAACAACATTTTTACGCGGAATAAAAATCAAATTTATTAAGAAGTTACCCCAAATGGAATGGAAATGAAAAGAATTTCTTTTTTTCGTTTTTTTCGTTTTTTGTTAAGACTGTGGTAACCAAAATGGCCAAGAGAAAAAAAAAAGAAGGCAAAAAATTAAATAACGGACTCAACTAAGTAGATGAAGATGTAAGAGTCTGAAATGAAAAGAGTAGAAATGAAATCAAAAACCAAAAACATAAAGCATCCACATAAAATACCCCTGGGGTCATTTCAATTTCAATTTTAAATGCGGCCACTTTTTTTCCCATTTTATTTCGCACTTCCACTTCCGTTAACACAACGCTTAACGTAAAAGCAATAAATGGCCAAGAAAACAAGTCCAAAAGGGTTGAATATTAAAACAATCCACTGGAGCGGGTGAAGAAATTAAAAGAAAAGTTCTGTTTGGCCTGCCACCAAAAAAGAACAAAATTAAACAGAAATGAAGGAAAAAAAAACCATTTTTAATGTCTTTTTTATGTTCAATTATTTTGTTTGTTTCTTTTTTTTTCTTAATTGAAATTTGGAAATGTTAAGAATTTCTTTTCGTTTTTTTTTCTTGCTTCTTGCTTCTTATTCTTCTCCTTATAAGTTTTAGTCATGTGGAAAAATTGCCACCTTTTTTGGGTCTCCTTTTTTCTTGCAATTCTAGGATCACAATGATTTAATTAAACCCCGTTTTTTTTTTATTTAAACAATAATTAATTGGGCCCATAATGGCCATAATTACATTCAGTTTTAACATTTGGCAACATTTGGGTTCATTTTTTTTCTATGTTTTCTGTTTCAGTTTCTCAAACAGCTTCTCTCCAATGGATGGAGAGAGATCCATGCTTTAACATGGGTTAAATGAAATGATTTGTTGACAAAAAGTGCGGAGAATATTTTAAAAATTGATTAATACACCCAAAAACAAACAAGAAAAAAAGAAGACAAAAATATAATCACTGAGGTTTATTGAAAAGATTTAAATTGAGAAGTAAATCATGAGCAGGCTGTCATTTATGAAATGAATAAGTATAATAGTATTAAGCCCTTCCTTCAAGAGCCCCTAATGGTCCATTTAATACTAGATTGGTTACCCTAATTACGAGCTTCAAATTCCACTGAATAGGAGACGTGTAGCACAGTTTGTTTACCTTTTCCAATACATTGAAATGTGGCAGTCCGAAATGTGGCACATCCAGTCAAAAAATCGTTATCGATTCCCTTCAATGCCTATTGGCGCTAGACTGTTTCTTGCCACCCAATATTGAGTTATTTGTTAAGCGGTTCCTATGTACATACATAAAGTATCCGCCAATTAATTTTTTTTTATTTGAAAGTACAATCCTTCCGGTTAATAATGGAAAATAATTTCATTCAAATGGCTGCCCCGGCTGGCCATGCAGTAGCCTACACCAGTAGATGCCGATTTTAGTAAAAAAAATCATCTTGTCAGATGAAGCTCATTTTGATCTTGGCGGGTATGGAAACAAGCAAAATTGTCGCATTTGGGGCACAGAAAACCAGCACACATACATTGAAAAGCCGACGCACCCAAAAAGAGTCACTGTTTGGTGCGGATTTTGGTCCAGAGGCATAATTGGGCCATTTTTCTTCGAAAATGAGCAAGGAGTGGCCGTTACAGTCAATGGCGATCGTTATCGGGCCATGTTGAACGAATTTTTGTTCACAAAAATTGAAGAGGAGCATATTGGCAACATTTGGTTTCAACAGGACGGCACTACACAGCCGAAGCTACACTCGATGTTTTGCGCCCTGTTTTTGAAGATCGCATTATCAGCCGCAGAGCTGATGTCGTTTGGCCTCCTCGGAGCTGCGATTTGACACCGTTGGACTATTATTTGTGGGGTGCCGTCAAAGATAAGTGTTAGGCAGACAAGCCAGAAACAATTGACGTTTTAAAGGACAATATTCGTGAAGCCATTGGTGAAATATAGCTGCACACAATCGATAATGTGATTAAAAGTTGGACCGATCGTGTAGGCTACTGCATGGCTAGCCGAGGCAGCCATTTTAATGAAATTATTTTCCGTTATTGACCGGAAGGATTGTACTTTTAAATAAAAAAAGAAATTTGAGAAAATATTCAGTAGTTTTTTTTTTAAGCAATTTCAAAAAAAAAGTTTTTGGCGGACCCTTTACATAATTGGGCATTACAACCCTTCAGTCAGGATCACGGCCTAGCTTCTCACACCACTCATGTTGTGTGCGTTAATTTAATACGTGAGTGGCGGGACCCACAGTTTAACGTCGACTCCGATCGACAGATTTTTGAGAAACTTTTTCATGGCAGGTTTATTTACTCTCAGAGTTTTTGCCAGAAATCTTCTGAGAGGAAATCGCCGAAGAAATATTTTTTTTTATATTTCGTTTTGATGTTTGATCTGGGATACGAACACGGGCTTTACGTCTTATAAACCAACACACCACCTAATAGACTACGGCGACTTTTATGTACAAATTTAAATAAAATAAAGAGTGTGTGAAATATCATAATTTTTTTTTACTGAAAAACATATTGATGTCCCTATGTGAGGAATAAAACATCGTTTAAATCTCCATCTCACCGTGGTCTAGTAGGTAGTGTGTTGACTTATTAGACGAAAAGCCAGGGTTCGAGGCCCAGTCCAGACATCAAAATAAAATACAAAAAGTATTTCTTCCGCGACTTCCTCTCAGCAGATTTCTGGCAAAAATTCTGAGCGTATATAAAAATGCCATGAAAAGTTTCTCAAAAATCTGTTGTTCGGACTCGACTTTAAATTGTAGGTCCCGCCACTCATGTATAAAAATTAACTCACACAACATAAGTGGTGTGAGAAACCAGATTGTAATCCTGACCGAAGGGTTGTAATGACCAATTATGTATATTAAATCTCCACATTTAAATTCGCCGTAGTCTAGCAGTTAGTGCATTGGCTTATTACTCGAAAGGCCACGGTTCAAACCCCAGGTCAGAGAGCAAAATGAAAATATGAAAAAATATTTCTTCGGCGTCTTCCTCTCAGCGGATTTCTGGCCGAAACTGTGAGAGTAAATAAAACTGCCATGAAAAGTTTCTCAAAAATCTGTCGTTCGGACACTCATATATAAAATTAATAAACACAGCATAAGTGGGGTGAGACGCTAGGTTGTAATCCTAACTGAAGAGTTGTAATGACCAATTATGTATGTATGTATGTTAAAGGTCCGCCACGGCATCTCTGGGTGGAGCACATTCAAAATGTCTATTTTTCAAAAAATCAGATCGAATTAGATCGTTGATATGTTATGCGTTAACTATGAAGACCGTTGTGGGTTGTGGGTTGTGCCTTATTCGCACGTAACTGTGATTAAAAAAAAAAACAAGAAAATGTCTAAATGGGTTGAATCACACAATCTCGGTGGCCAGTTCAAATCAACTCCATGTGAGATAACCATGTCCACATATCGCTCATGCAGAATCTGCAATATGGCACGAATTATGTTGCAAGTACCGCCGTTCGGTCTCCATGTCGGTGGTATCCAGATAATCCAAATCATGGTATACGAATTTGGACCTCTAACAGTAATGGACTGTCCAACAGCGTATTCAAAGAAATTAGCACCGATGATGTCCAAAATCTACATCAAACAGTAAATTTTCGGCGAGGCATTAAACACTCTAGGGTCTTATGTGGTTTGGAATCGTCCCGATTTCCAGAATTTTGCTTGTCCTCGTACCAATTCTTCCAATTCAATTCAAATGGTCTCATTGCTGTAAATTATTTTTTTGATAAAAAGTAGAGTCAATTGTCAACTGCTCTAGAGATCATTTAGCGAACATAAGTGGATGTCTATAGTCGCCCATAGTGATTTGGCAAAATCGGACGGACCGAATTTATCTCTAACAAGATGGCCGTTATCAATGAGCAAAGTTCGAAAGTCTCTGTTGGAAGACTCTATATTAATGCCCTGCTCTTTCAAAATTTGATTCAATATGTCTGGATATACATACGTATTGGTAAATTAGAGCAAATAAAATTGCCAAGAAAAGTTTCTCAAAAATCTGTTGTTCGGAGTCGACTTAAAAACTGTAGCTCCCGCCACTGTTGCATCAAATTAATTCACACAACATAAATGATGTGAGAAGCTAGGTCGTAGGTCTAGTAGATGCAGGATAGTACAAGGCCATATTGTGCGTGAGAAATGTTGTGTAATAAAACAGAAATACGGAAATAACAAAAAATTTCATGCTCAATATCTCGACTTCATCAAACCGAGGATAGTAAAGGTATGCTAATGAATTCTGTTACGCACATAGTTTGGTTTCGGACAAATTGTTTTCTAATCTTTCAAATTAATAGGCTACTAAATGAAAATACTTTTTAAATGCATTGACAATTTTGTTTTGTAAGTTATATTAGTAGTCCCAACAGAGAACAATTATTGAAAGAAACAAAAATCTTTTTAACTTATTTCCAGCTTTAAATGCCCTTAAACAACAACAGCATCTCATAGATTAGCAAATATTTGCAAAATCTAAAATCAGTTGTTCAACAACACCTCTTGCACATTAACGAAGAAGCTTCTTTATTCAAAAGGACCCTTACGCATAACGATGACAGAAAAAAACAATAAAAGAAATACACTTCGTCCAATTGACCATTTTTCTAAGAATCACTTTAAAAATATAAAAAAAAATCCATTAAAAATTTGTTTTGTTTCGATTGCTTTTGCTTGTTCTTTTTATTGTTAATTTGGCCTGAAAACATCATCAGCATAATGACCACACTGTCGTCGAGATCAGTATGACAATCAACTGTTGAACCAGCAGCAACAACATGATGTTTACATTACAGATGTTCCCTACGCAAATAAATACAAATTCCTTGAAACATATCTCAGTGAATATTTTTAATACACTGAAGCAGAAATGTGGACTAAGTGGTATGTATAACCAATTGCTGGCTTATAACCTACAGGGTGAACAATTTTTTTACGGATTGACGGTCGTTCTCTGTATCTTACTTATATTTATTGCAGTAATCTTTATATTCGAGAATACGGTCAAGGAGGTCAAATAATGAGAGGTTAAAACATACGCCAGCAGGTCACTGAAGTAAAAGACAGTCTTTTCCTCTTGTTCATACCTACAGCTCCTGCAGAAGCCAAGACCGGTATTGCGCAATGGAAGGCCATGCAATTTAAGGATAAAAGTGAGTCATTCGTCTTCTTATCCATATGTGATCATAAGAGTCTAACAACATTTCACGTACCCTGTTGCCACCAACGAGATTAACTGAGGCAAACGAAATCGGAGCAATTGGAAGTCCCCGTAGTCTAGTAGCTAGTGTGGTGGCTTATTAGACGTAAGGCCACGGTTCAAACCCCAGGTCAGACATCAAAACGAAAATATGAAAATATTTCTTTGACGACTTCCTCTCAGCAGATTTCTGGCAAAAACTCTGTAAGTAAATAAAATTGCCATGAAATGTTTCTCAAAAAATCAGTCCTTCGTAGTCGATTTAAACGATAGGTCCTGCCACTCATATACAAAATTAACACACGCACAACATAAGTGGTGTGCGAAGCTAGGTTGTGATCCTGACTGCAGGGTTGTAATGACCAATTATGTATGTGTGTATGTATGTTATCGGAGTACATATATTCTGCAGCATGCCAGAGATTTAAACGTTTGTCCTAACTCTGGCCAGCTCATCAGCAAAACAATTTCCAACGGTATATATAAGTCCAGGAATCCCTATAAGAGTTACCAAAATTTCCCTGAGAAATCCTTGGCATTCATGGACAACGACTTAATCACTGCCTGGCTGCTCAAGAAATTAAAGACGTTTTCAGGAAAATCCTGCCACCCAGCAAGCATTGTATCGCTTTCAAAATAACCATGACCGGTGCTTGGAGAACACTGCAGTCTTCAAGCAGCCCTTACATACATATGCCAGGACTACGACCTAGCTTCTCACACCACTTATGTTGTGTGCGTTAATTTTACTCATGAGTGGCGGGACTTACAGTTTAAAGTCGACCCAACGACAGATTTTTGAGAAAGTTTTTCATGACAATTTTATTTGCTCTCAGAGTTTTTGCCAGAAATCCTGAGCCTGAGAGGAAGTCGCCGAAGAAATATTTTCATATTTTCATTTTGATGTCTGACATGGAGTATGAATCGTGGCCTTACGTCTAGTAATCTAGCACACTACCTTCTTGGCTACGGCGACTTCCTTCAAGCAGCCTTTAAGACAGTTTAATATCAGAACCCTGAATAAGATAAACATCAGGGTTCCCATAGGTAATCTCCTGATCTTTAGATCAGAAGATCCTTGTTGGAATTCTAAAATTGTATATTCTATTCAAAAAGTTATAAGGAAACATATGTGTACCGCTAAGAATCAGTTGTTTTACCGAGAGTAGATATATCGTAGGGTGCCGACAACATAAATTTGATACATTTTCGTTTACTACACATGTCTGCATGACCAAACTACTTTTGCAACAATCCTCGTATAGTGAAGATCTCTGTAAATGGTAATAAAAAAATTTAATTGTTATTAAACCCACAAGAATAAAACTAAACTACTTACCATATATGTATGTATGTATGATGGTGTAAATGAAGCCATCAAAATATATACTCAGTGGATTTGTCATCAAACAATCGAAGTTTTTGTTGTTTTATCCCCTTTAATTAAACAATCACTTGGTTAGTTACTAAGCCCACAAAAACAATTCAAATAACAAAGACGATTTAAACTTCCATCATCTTTTCATTTCTAAAACTATTCCCATCAACAATTATTAGGAGATGAAAATATTTGTACAGCATAACCCAGCAAAAGTTTTACTGATTGCATGACGTATATGGTACAATTTGTATTGGTATTAACTGTATTGTATCAAACTTTGCTGGTTGACTTCCACTGACCATATTGTAATTAAGATTTTTCTTCCATTATGTTTGCTGGGTTATAAAGTATTGTTGTATGTATCATAAGTGTTTTTCATTGTTGGTAAATATTTAATAAATTTTTTTCCTTTTTTTTCATTAATTCTTTTCGTCTCGTCTCGTCTGTCTATGCTGAAATATTATTGTGTTATTAATTCATGTGAAAAATAAAGACTTAAACAAACACTTTTGAATGTCTGATTGTGCCCATAGAGATGTGTTATTTGCGATTCTGAAGTTATTGGTGTCATTGGTATTCTTTCGTTGTTAAAGTGACAAACTGTTAAGCTGTTGACTTGTTGACAAAATGCTAAATGGATTTAAATTAGCGCCAGATTTCTTTTTCTCTCTTCCTCCCTCTCTCTCTCTCTCTCTCTCTCTCTCTCTCTGTCATCTCTTGATATGTTGAAGTGTTTATGCTTTTCATTTTAATTAAAAAACTAAAATGACATTTAATTGTCAGCATGTGTCATTAAATATAAAATTATGATGGTCAGTTTCAAATTAAATGACTATTTTGACATGTCTAGTCACAGATGCAATGGAAATTATTAAAAGTGTTGGTGATGCATCAGTTGGCGTGGAACATGGGAACATGGATTTTCCATGAAGTAGACTTACTAACAGTAGAAGTCATTGTTTTTAAGGGGATAAGTATTGAGAGGCACAATAAAATGTAGTTTTTAACAAGTTTTCTATTAAAGACAAGGTTTTCTATAAGATGTTTCTAGGGATAGTTAATTATGATTAAAATTTAAAACAAATTTTGGTAATATATAGCTGAGGGATCAGAGATTGTGAAAGTGTATTAAAAAAATATCTAAAGGGCACGCCAAATAACCTCGGCTAGCCATGCAGTAGCCTACACGATCGGTCCAATTTTTAAGCACATTATCGATAGTGTGCAGCTGTATTTCACCAATGGCTTCACGAATATTGTCCTTTAAAGCGTCAATTGTCTCTGGCTTTTCGGCGTAACACTTATCTTTAACGGCACCCCACAAATAATAGTCCAACGGTGTCAAATCGTAGCTCCGAGGTGGCCAAACGACATCAGCTCTGCGGCTAATAGTGCGATCTTCAAAAACAGGGCGCAAAACATCGAGTGTAGCTTCGGCTGTGTGGCACGTAGCGCCGTCCTGTTGAAACCAAATGTTGCTAATATCCTCCTCTTAAATTTTTGTGAACAATAATTCATTCAACATGGCCCGATAACGATCGCCATTGACTGTAACGGCCACTCCTTGCTCATTTTCGAAAAAAAATGGCCCAATTATGCCTCTTTACCAAAATCCGCACCAAACAGTGTTTGGGTGCGTCGACAATTTGGCTTATTTACATACCCGCCAAGATCATAATGAGCTTCATCTGAAAAGATGATTTTTTTTTTGTCAAAATCGGCATCTTCTGGTATAGGCTACTGCATGGCCAGCCGAGGCAACCATTTGAATGAAATTATTTGCCATTATTAACCGGAAGGATTGTACTTTCAAATAAAAAAGAAATTTGAGAAAATATTCAGTAGTTTTTTTAAAGCATTTTCAAAAAAAAGAGGCTCAGGAGCAGTTGGCAACTGACCACAATTTTTATCGAAAATATACTTTCAGCGCTGAGGCCCATTTCTGGATGAATAAGTACGTAAGCAAACAAAATTGTTGATAGTGAGACGATGTCAATCATCAATCGATCATCATTCAATCATCCATCAATCATCACCTAATCATCAAACAATCATCAATGAATCATCATTCAATCATCAACCAATCATCAATCATAATTCAAACATCCATCTAACATAAATCAATCATAAATCAATCAATCATCAATCAATCAGTCATCAATAAATCATCAATTTACCATCAATCAACCAGTCATTAATCAATCAATCATCAATCAATTAATCAATCAACACGACAGCCAACAGCGTCCAATGCATCTCGAGGAAGACACTGTTTGGTGAGGTTTCTCGTCTGGCGATGTCCTAGGTTCATATTTCTTTGAGAACAATCTTATCCACACTATCACTGCCAATGGCGAGCAGTATAGGGTAATGATTACCAAGGTATTTTGATGTGGAATTGATGATCTTCACACCAACGATATATGGTTTTAACAGAATAGCTTTATGTGTCACACTACTCATGCCACATTGGATGTTTTGCATTAGGAATTTGAGGGCATGATCCTCCCACGTGAAGGTGATTTGAACTGCCCACCAAGATCATGCACTTTTCCAACTTTAGACATTTTTATGTGGGGTTTTCTTATGCAAATAAACCACATACCACAGATGTCCTTAAAGCCAACTTAAAGAAAAGCAATGTTCAGAAAATAAATGTGTCACACACAACCCCCCTTTTCTTCTCCCACAACTATCTTCTTGGTATTCTAATATAATGCTCTACATGAATAGGAATCGGCCCTTAAGTATGGGTCTCAGAAAAAAATCCTGCCATCGGTCAAATTCAGTTAAAATTTATATGTCAGAGTGATAGGAAATTAGACATTTCGTATGTACTGTACCCAGAAAAGTCTTGACGGACATTTGAACGTTGTTGTGTTCACACATAATGCAAACAATTAGTCTTTCAAAGGAAAAAAAGTTATAATTTCATACGCATTTTGTTTTATTTAAATTTACACTCAGCCACAAAAGTATACTTGTGGTTAATAAATTTCAGAAATTTTTTAACCAATCCGTTTTCGTTGAAAATCTTTATAATTGTCTGACAACTTTCTTCGATTTTAAGGCGGTCTTTTGCATTGGTTCAGAAATTTGTGAAATTTGTTAATCGGATGTATACTTTTATGGGCCCCTGCAGGGCGACAATTCAGTTCAATTTCAGAAATTTTTTAACCAATGCAACAGACCGTATTAACATCAAGGAAACTATTAAGATTTTCATCCGAATCCGAAAACGGATTGGTTAAAAAATGTCTGAAATTTGTTAGCCGTATGTATACTTTAGTAACTGTGTGTGTAGTTAGAAAGCGTTTAAAAAACACCCTTTATATAAAAATTAACTAAGAAAACAATTAGCATTGCTCTTAAGATGCTGGGCATCTACTGGATAGTCATAAAAGTATCCCCCATACATGGTAAAATATCACTCACATATAAGAAAAGGGTGTAGAAGTGTTATATTCTTCTTACTACCAAGTGATCTAGCTAAACAAACTTTTTCTAAGGTATTTAGGTGTTTCCGCATCAATAATTTTATGTTAAAAGAATACTACTTGGATATTTATTGTCAAATGCAACACCATAAAGTTTAGCTATTTCGCAATTCTTTGCATACAGCCTTGGCCATGATTAATTTGCATACTAACTGTCTTTGTTGGGTGTCATTAAAAACATTAATTTTTGCTTGTTTTCCTGACAATATTACATCCGTTAGCGGTTCGTTGGATAATCTATATTTTGGCTAAATTGTGAAGAAATATAAAAGAAAAGAAATCATGGTACCATGTTTTCAACACAATTCATCTCTACTCGTATTGCACGTGAACAACACGCGTTTTAATGACAAGACACGATAAACATATGAAAATTTGATTCTTCTTCTTCTGTTAAGTTGTACAAATAATTTTACAGTCTAATAATTTTTGTAGATTTGTTCTTGGAACACTTTATGCCACAGATTTTTATGTTTTTTTTGTTTTGTTCAAATATTTTAATGTTCAGTAAACACGTTTTGGATGAGTTCTTAAGAAACGCAGAGAGAGAGAGAGACTCATAATTCACTCGGACAATGATTCACATTCAACTGCAGTGACATTCAATTGTAGTTTTTAGCTTCTATTACTGAGAGTTGTTGGGTGCAAAATTAATGTGTTTTTGTTAGTGTGTATCTGTTGTTAATGTAATAATTATGATAATTTTTGTGCATTAAAAGCGTTTTAATAGTCAAATGCCAAAACGTTCCTTTAAGCAGTCGAAAAACGCAAATGTTCAAAAGCAACGTATTCTACTTAACTTTTATTTTGGTGAATGTTGTGTAAGACCAACAGAAGTGGCTATGTGCCTTTGCATAGTTGGTAGGTACATAGGCGGATTTAAAAGGATTTAAAATAATGTAATCTTTGAATATCTGTAAGATCAGTTAAAACTTTGTTAGAATTGAAACGTTGCATATCGATTGACATGCTTATTTTTAAAGTCTAGACTAGCAGATAATGTGTTGACCATTGGTTCAAAACCCAGCTCAAACATCTCGAACAAAACGAAATGTGAACAAATATTTCTTCGGCAACTTCCTCTCAGCAGTATTCTGCCATGAAACGTTTCTTACAAATCTGTCACTCGGACTCGAATTTAAACTGAACATCCCACCGTAGTCTAGTAGGTAGTGTGTTGACTCATTAGACGAAAAGCCAGGGTTCGAGCTCCAGGCCAGACATCAAAATAAAATACAAAAAGTATTTCTTCGGCGACTTCCTCTCAGCAGATTTCTGGCAAAAACTCTGAGAGTAAATAAAATTGCCATGAAAAGTTTCTCAGAAAATCTGTCGTTGGGAGTCGACTTTAAACTGTAGGTCCCGCCACTCATGTATAAAATTAACACACACAACATAAGTGGTGTGAGAAACTAGGTCGTAATCCTGACTGAAGGGTTGTAATGGCCGATTATGTATGCTTATGTATGTCCCTCCACTCATGAAGAAAATTATCACACGCAACATGTATGGTGTAAGAAGCTAGGTTGCAGTCCTGGCTAAAGGGTTGTAATCACCAATTAAGTAAGTCATTATCTTTCTAGGTTATATATTGCATCAGCCAGTATTCGAACAAGAATACAACAGCAAGAATACAAGCTATGATGCCCTCCTTCTGCATTTCTTTGCCTATGTAGGTTGTATTTCAGTTTTTTATTCCATCCAAAATGTTTTTATAAGTGACAGTAGAGTTCTGAAGTTATGCATGAAATCGCCATAGTCTACTAGATGATCTGTTGGCTCATTAGACATGAGGTCTCGCATCAAACTCCAGGTCGGACATATTTAACAAAACGAAGAAAAAAATATTTCTTCGGCGACTTCCTCTCACCAGATTTCTGACAAGAACTCTGAGAGTAAATAAAATTGTGATGAAAAGATTTCTCAATAATCTGTCATTTAGAATCGACTTTAAACTGTAGATCTCGCTATTCATGTATAAAATTAGCACACACAACATAGGTGATATGAGAAGCTAGGTTGTAGTCTTGGCTAAAGGGTTGTAATGACCAATTAAGTAAATCATTATCTTTTAAGGTTATACATTGCATCAGGGAGTACCTCGATCCGAAAAGGATACATCGGCTATGATTCCCTCGTTCTGCAGTTGTTTCCTTCTGTAGGTTGTATTTCAATTGTATTTGACGAATATTCCATAAAAAGTTCTTTTTGTGAGTGGCAGTGGAGTCAAAACAAATTAAAATAAAAATTAATGTAGCCGAGAGCCCTTACACACATACACTCAGCCACAAAAGTGTACATACGGATCACAAATTTAAGAAATTTTTTAACCAATCCGTTTTTTGTTGAAAATTTTTATAATTGTCTGACATCTTTCATCGATTTTAAGGCGGCCTTTTGCTTTGGTTCAGAAATTTGTGAAATTTGTAAATCGGATGCATACCTTTGTGGGCCTGCGCAGGGCCACAATTCAGTTAAATTTCAGAAATTTTTTAAACAATGCAAAAGACCGTCTTAACATCAAGGAAACTATAAAGATTTTCAACGAAAACGTATTAAGTAAAAAATTTCGGCAATTTTTTAACCGTACGTATAATTTAGTAACTGTGTGTATATACAAAGCTGCAGAGATGAGGAAAAAAAGGAAATTGTTCTTCACCTATTGGGTACATGTCCAGCACTATGGCGGGGAGAAGAAGAAGGTGTCTTAGTGCCTACTATATAAACTATCCCGAAGAACTGTGAGGCATTAACATTGGCAGTCTGTGTCGTTTCATTAGAAACTTCAACCTCGTTGGATGGATGGGCACCTCTACTTCCCTACCATCCCACTTACTTAATTGGCCATTACAACCAGTCAAGGGGTTAAGACCTAACTTCTCATACAACTTACGAGTAAGTTGCATTAATTTTATACACGAGTTCTGGGACCTACAGTTTAAAGTCGACTCTGAACGACAGATTTGTGAGAAACTTTTCATGGCATGTTTATTTTACTCTCAGAGATTTTGACAGAAATCTGCTGAGAGAAAGTTGCCGAAAAAATATTTTTTCATATTTCGTTTTGGTGGACATGTCTGACCTGAGGTTTGGACCGTGGTCTCATGTTGAATAAGCCAGGGTTCGAGCCCCAGGCCAGACATCAGAACAAAATACAGAAAGTACTTCTTCGGCGACTTCCTCTCAGCAGATATCTGACAAAAACTCTGAGAGTAAATAAAATTGCCATGAAAAAGTTTCTCAAAAATGTGTCGTTCGGAATCGACTTGAAACTGTATGTCCCGCCACTCATGTATGTATATAAAATTAACACACACAACATAAGTGGCGTGAAGGGTTGTAATGACCAATTATGTGTGTACGTATGTGCCTACTAGACTAAGGGGACTTCCCCTGAGAGATCTTAGTGCAGCAATATTTTGAAAAAAATTTAGTTTAGTCCATACATACATACATAATTGGTCATTATAACTCTTCAGTCAGGATTATGACCTAGCTTTTCACACCACTTATGTTGTGTGTGTTAATTTTTTACACATGAGTGGCAGTACTCCATACGCACAGAATTAATAGGATTTCATTTTATTTTGGTTTTGAGACACACTGTGGTAAAGTAACTTTTTAGATCATTTCAAATTGCACCACGCATGTAGACCAACATGACTTAAATAAAATTGTCCAATGAAATAACCAGTGTTTTTAATTTCTACACAATCTTTTTTTTTCATTTATTTTCTTAACGTTGCTCGTAACGCATTTACGTGATTACATCGGTTTAAATGAAATGACTTGGGAGGGAGTCTCCCTCTGCGCTATGCACGATTCGATTGCAACAACATTTACTTTTAAAACTCTTTTTAAAAATATTTGCATTTCTTTAAGTGCACAAGTGTTTGGCTATATGTATGTGTATATGTGTTTAAGTGTGTGTGTTGGTATGCGTGTTGAAATTTTTCAATTTTATGTTCAATGTAGTTTAACATCTCTTGACATTTGTTGTCATTAACAAAAATCCATTAGTTTGACAACAATATGGTACGACATGATTGCATCGATAATATCATCTTGCATACGTACATACATATGTATTTTATTTTTGTAATATATTTGCTCTTCCTTTTTTAATTTTCTTTCTCACTTACGGCTTAGTGTAGTAGAATACATACGTATTTGTATGTTGTTGATATTGTTGTTATTTTTTAAGTACATATTAGCCTAAAAGATAACCATCATTCACATGCTATTGACTTTGGCATTACCAGTTGTATGCTTGCAGTGCCATCTAAGCGTACATATGTGCGTACGATTCCTTTTCCTAGATTTTAAAAGCCTATACCTGGACAGAAATATACGAGTATCTCGTTGATTATACATTTATTTTACAAAAGATAAGCTTTGTAACGTAGTGCAGCAAAGATAAATAAGCAGCAGGAGTAAGGAGAAGGAGTAGGAGAAGTGAAAAAATCGTTAAAACGATCGATTGATCACATTTAACGCAAATTGCATATCGCGTGATTATAAAAAAAATATCGTTTCAACTCCAACTAACGTTTGTTAGCATGGTATGGACTAAAAGGCCTCTTCTGCTCTTTTTTTATTGCAACATACTGTTGCCATATGCAAAAGAGTTTTGTTGCCATTTATCGTCGACAACAAGATGACCACATTAAACGACATTTTGTTTAAAAAAACCGACAAAAGTCTTTTGACCGTTCATTCATTCATTCAGTCAGTCATTCATTCATTCCTTCAGTCATTTGCATTTATTTAACACAATAAAAACCAAAAAAAAAAAAAAACGAATCTAAATTGCAGTTTAATTTTTTATTTATATTTTTGGGTGTCGTTTTTTTCGTAAAAAAGAAAAGAAAAGAACGGAAAAATCATTTGGTTTAACATACAATGGCAACAACATGCGCCAAATGCCACCACATATAGGAATACATTTGAGGCCTATTTATTGCGGCTGCTACACATGCTGCATACAGCCCCAAAAAGCCGTGGCATTTCATCTGAACCTACCATTTTCGGTACTTTAGTTATG
Organism: Sarcophaga variegata; assembly: GCA_932273835.1. Lineage (NCBI taxonomy): Eukaryota > Metazoa > Arthropoda > Insecta > Diptera > Sarcophagidae > Sarcophaga > Sarcophaga variegata. The sequence continues at coordinate 69,534,754 of OW026362.1, forward strand.
GCGAATGTAACTATATTAGTGTATGTACATATGTACACAGTTCTTTGGAGTGCGTTTTTGTCCATCAATTCTTTCTTTCTTTTGCGATTTCTGTACTGCCCGGCGAACGCATAAATTTTTGAATTTCAATTTCAAAAATTAACATAAAACATATTTTTTAACTTTGCCTTGGCGTATCTTACCGCAAAACGGTTTATCTTAACGATGCGTTTCTTTTTTATTGCATTTGATTGGTTATTGGTTTTTTTTCGTATCCCTTTTTGTACTTCGTTTGAGTTTAAGCGCCTATTTTTTATTATCGAAAGGACATTTGTTTTCAGGCACGTAAACTGCTTGCCATTTTCGACATTTTTATGTATACAAAAATGTTTTTTAATACCTCAAGTATATTATTTTATTTACATGCACTATTTACATAGGTACGTGTAATGATTCCTTAGCATAAGGTTCGAGAATTGTCCTTCTGATCTTTTTTAAACGATGCATAATTTCGTTTCAGTGCTTGTCCGCCTTAAAAGTCTTCATACACATACATACATAATTTGTCATTACATCAGTAATTAGTATTCAATAAGATGAGTAGATAGAATAATATTCATAATTTCTGATACTTATACGCATTCATACTTATTTTAATATCATGGAACCTCTACTCGTCGTAGTCGCCGTGGTCTAGTAGGTAGTGTGTTGGCTTATTAGACGAAAAGCCAGGGTTCAAGCCCCAGGCCAGACATCAAAATAAAATACAAAAAGTATTTTTTCGGCGATTTCCCCTCAGCAGATTTCTGGCAAAAACTCTGAGAGTAAATAAAATTGCCACGAAAAGTTTCTCAAAAATCTGTCGTTCGGAGTCGACTTTAAACTGTAGGTCCCGCCGCTCACGTATAAAATTAACACACACAACATAAGTTGTGTGAGAAACTAGGTCGTAATCCTGACTGAAGGGTTGTAATGACCAATTATGTACAGTGGTGGCCACGAATTTAAGACACGACATATGACTGATTTAGTTGTGATAATATTTACAATCCTGTAATATCATATTTGATATTCTTTATTCTACTATGTACCCTGTAATATTAAGAAGTGCCATTATTTGATTTTGTTTCTTTTCACATTTTGTTGCTTTTTGATCATATTATTGTAAAAACGTTTATATGAAATTGGCCACGAATTTAAGACATTTCGGAAATATCTGGTGTTAAAGTGATTTTTTTGTGTTTTTGAAGCTAAACGTTGAGCAACGAATGTTTTATTTTATTTTATGTTGGAACACATAGAAATATTTAATTATAAATGACCAGAGGTACTTGGAATACTGATGCCGAGCGAAAACTGATCCAACAACTAAAATTTGATGGAAAAATAATAATGGAGATATCCAAGCTGCTTAAATATTTTAAATGCAAGATTTACAACGCGCTGGAACACATCAAGCAACATGGTACCACCAAAAATGTCAAACAGCAACCTAGAGCCCGAAAAACTACACCCTAAAGTGCTGCTAATAATCCTTTCACGAGCTCAAGTAAAATAAAATATAAAATTGCATTGGATTTTGGTATTGATATTTCGTCTAGGGCAATAAGAAGATGTCTAAATGAGAAAAACTTGGGTGTGTGTATTGCACAACGTAAACTACTTGTGTCAAAAAAAAATATCAAATCCTGACTAGCATTTTGTCTTGATCTATATAATATGTATATAAAAATTCTTAACCAAATATAGGTAGCAAAATATTATTAATTTTTCTTCCTAATATTACTAATATCATGGACCTAAAATTTTGTTGATAAGATGTAAAAATTATCTCAAATATATAAGTAAAATGTCGTGTCTTAAATTCGTGGCCACCACTGTATGTATGTAACCTCTACTCGTATTCAAAGCTTGAAGTACTCATCATATTCATACTTAACAATACGTATGATGTTATTGATTTCGACTCTCCATAACTCAATAAATACACGAATCACAAAATAAGTATGATTCGCGTACGAACACTAAAATACTCACTAGAAGATGGTGGGTTTGCTCTGCTTGCTGTTCTGTCTTTTTTTGCTTATGTGTCTTTTTCTTTGTTTGTAAATGCAACAATAACTAAGACTGTAAATTTTGATGAATGATTCGAGTCACTCGAATAATTTATAAGTATGTATTATAAGTATTTTTCTAAAGTTATGAATCTAAATGGGTAGGCTTATGAATCAAACGTATTTTGAATGGTATGAGTTTGATGTCAACGCATACTGGTTGCAACCTATACTTATAAATCAACGTTGTAGTGAGTATGAATGAATCAGAGTACATAGTTAAATTTCAATATTATTGACTCACTTATAATCAAAATTTCATGAGTGCTTATGAGTAGCGAAAAAACGATTCATTGCTGATATCTTACAACCCTTAAGTCAGGATGACAACCCAGCTTTCCATACCACTTATATTGTGTGTGTTAATTGTATCCATGAATGGCGAGACCTACAGTTTTAGGCCGATTCCGAGCGAAGGATTTTCAAGAAACATTTCCAGGGTAGTTTCATTTATTCCCAGAATTCTTGCCAGAAATTTGCTGAGAGGAAGTTGTCGAAGAAGTATTCTTTAATATTTCGTTTTATTGGAGATGTGTGACCTAGAGTTTAAACCGAGGCCTCATGTCTAATAAGCCAACACACTATCTACTAGACTACGGCAATGTTTATGTCTATTTGACTCGCCAAGCATGGGCATGGCCAAACTTATTACTCTATTATCTTTCAGTTTTACAGTCTACGTTTAAACCGCCTCATGGTCTCCGTAATGCACAGCCAATTAGACGACATTTCCTACACTAAACTTTACTGTATCTTTGGTTCTAATAAGTGCGTAAGTCGCCGTAGTCTAGTAGGTAATGTGTTGGCTTATTAAATGCTTCCTTATAGTTCAAACCTTAAGTCACGCTTCTTGAACCAATCAAAATATGATAAACTCTGGGAGTAAATAAAACTGCCGTGAAAAGCTTCCACTAAAAATCTGTTGTTCGTAGTTGACCTTAACCTGTAGGTTACGCCACTCATGGATAAAATTAATACACGCAACGAAGGTGGTGTAAGAATCTATGTTGTATTACTGACTAAAGGGTTTTAAGGACGTATAAAGTACATTAGTAAGGGAGACTAGGGAGTGTAATAAAAAAAAAATCGGCAGAAATATTGCTATTGGTGTGAGAAGCCTGGTTATAATCTTTGACTAAAAGTTTGTAATGACCCGTGAACTAAGTAAGTCTGATATGTAATGGTATTCTAAAGTTATGTGCTCAAAATTATTTGGCTGGTTTTTCTTACATTTGTTGGGGATAATAAGGTTTTCGTATCTTTTTAGCCATATTCACAGATAAAGTTTTAATCTTAATTTCTGTAGGAGTGGAGATTACATTCGATACTTTGAGAACACCAGAGCTGTCCAAATGCTTTAACAGTACGATTTTAGTCAGATAGTCGACTTTATGATTCTCAAGTGGATATTGTGGTGCCGTTCAGGAAGCAAAAGTGATTTACATTCTAGAATTGTAAAGTTTATTCTTAAAACCTGTGTCTTGGCAACATTTACTCTGAGCCCTATATTTGCAGCTCCTATGTTGACAAAAGTTTGACTGCGGGATTGTGCTTCAGAAGCCATCTAGTCGAAAACCACTAGATGAACGTTTAATTCCCATTTAATGCTTTTATCAGTGTTCGTGGCATTTCTCTTTACAATGTCTAACGATACGTAGTAAAGTAATGGTGAAAAGATACAACCATGTTTTCCACCGGCCTTAATAGAAACCTTGTTGCTTATAGAACCTTCATCAAATATACGACAAGTTGGTATTTCTTTGTTATCCACAGTCTCAATGGCTTTTTAAAATCGTTGAACACCTGTAAAGGGGCGTAATGCAATTGATTTGTCCGTTTATATAGTCTACTAAACTCTTGTAGTCTTAAAAAACCGGCAAATTGATAACGAAATTTACACTCGATAATGTTATCGATATATTGTTTACGAGTACCATACTTAGGATAGATAAGGTGGCCGAACCTCTTCCAAGAAGCGATCTAACTTAGGCCATCATTTAATATAATAATAATTAGTATTCAACCCGGGGATCAAACATTCCCAAGTGAAACCAACTCGAGGCAAAAATTAAGCTTGCTATTGCAGCAATAGTCGCCGTAGTCTAGTAGGCCCAGGCCAGACATCAAAACAAAATACAAAAAAGTATCTCTTCGGCCTCTTCCCCTCAGCAGATTTCTGGCAAAAACTCTGAGAGTAAATAAAAAATTGCCATGAAAAGTTTCTCAGTATTGTTTCTGTATTTAAAGCATAAAAAAAGAAGAAAAAAGAAATGCTTTTGCAAACAACGTAATTCGTAACGCAACGGGCTTAAGTTGATGACGATAATGATTTTTTTTGCTTCTTTGACTAAAAGCCATTCAATAAAATAAAGTGAAAAAGTCGTAAATATTTTGGACATTAAGAAATACAAACGATCAACACACTTTTCAATTAGAAACGCTTAAATGTCTTACAACCACCTTAACAACATAAAAACATCAGTTACACTACATACTACACTACACTACTCTCTGTGTGTATGTAGTTCTGTCTGTACTGTCTGTCTGTCTGCCACATAAGTGGCAAACTAAAGAAAATCAATGATTTTTTATACGTACGTACCGTGACATTAAAGGATTCGCAAAAACTTTTAATGAGCAAAACATTATTTTATAGATTTTATGTGAACAACAACAACAACGAAAACGAGTAAAAAAAGGCCAAAGTACAGATACGAGCTTAAAAAACAAATGCAGGAAACACGTGCCCAATGAGGACATATTGTTTGTAGCAAGAGATGCTATGTACATACATACATATATTCATTACATACATGAGAGTGATGTTACTGTTTTACACAAAACATAATAATAACTACACTGCCGCCGGCCGCCACCGCCGCCCAAAATGTTTAATTTAAAGAAACAAAAAAAAGTAGCCAAGCACAGCAATTGAAGGCAGGCAGGAATTAATAATTGAAGCGTTGACGCGTACATTGGCTTTATTTGTTTTTGTTTACAGTGGCACACACGCACTGCGTACACTTTGACAGACACACCTCCTTTGGCCACAATACAACATTGTACCACAGATTGATTTTTTTCCTTTTTTTGAAACATTGCAAATGATGTTCTTGTCTTTTGCTACCATTTCATCCATCCATTCATTGAGTACTTTTGCAATTATTTTCGTAAAAAAAATGAGTGAAATTTATAACCGCATCAGATGAATTACCTTCACCATGGGGGTATATTAAAAAGGGAACTCATCCTTAAACTGCTGCAGTCTCTAGCTTCTTATTTTATACTCTTCATTATCTCTGGCTCTCTGAATAGACAGGAATAACAATAAAGTAAAAAAGAAAAGAGGTTGGCAACATTTCACACCGTTTGAAATTGATACACACGTTCATAATTCGTTCAGGGGGGGTGTTTTTATTGTAGCCCACCTTTTATTTGTTCTCTCCCCGCCTTTGGATTTAATACCCATACATCCAGCACAGTAGTGGAGAGGGGGAAGATTCAAGGATTTTGATTCCTTTTTCTTTAACAAACTTTTAAAGCAGGAATGTTGGGACAGGGTTGACTGCCAGTCTCTACTAAGAGCGTATGAGTATGAGTATGTATGCTGATGATGTTTTTGAAAATTAATTACAATAACGAGTGAAAGTGTCACATACCGGATGTAAAATAAGAGCAAGAAGGAGGAAAAAAATCAAGACAAATAACAAGACGATGGTAAAAAGCATTTAGGAGGAATGGGAGTAAGGGGAGAGTTGAATATAAGACGCTGATACAAAAAATGTATTGGAAGCAATTTTTTTGTAAGGATCTACATTGAACAGATTTCTTTACAGATTTTCTTTTCTTTTTTTCTCATAAGAAACGGAAATTCATCCTTAAAATATAATGAAAAATATACAAATTTCCCTCTAATGGCATACGAAAAAAATATGCCATCGTTAAATCGAATGACAGTTTTTGCTCTAAGCTAAGAAATAAATTTTTGAATCGTCAAAAAAAGAAAGAAGAAATTTCATACAATATTTTCGGTAATCCCATACAATATCAATCGAAAAAAACAAAAAAAGCAAAATCTATTGAAAGTATTTGTATATTATTAGGCCTCGAGGGCAATATTAAAAACTTTAGGGAAAAAAGAATTGTCATTATATCAGGCACATAGTTAAGAGTAATTTGATGTAAATATTCAACACCCTAATACAATTGAATTTATTTTGAATGCAATCAATTGCTTTTAAATGTTTTAAATTAAAAATAAAAAATAAAACAAATCAGAAGAAAAAATTTTAAAAAAGATACGTATAGAAGGTACAGTTCATATGCTAAAACTTCAATGCAATGTTTCCAACCCTGTGATCTTTAACCCTGGCGGTTACGGTTCGTCGAATGGACGAAGCTCATTTACTCTCTAATAATAAAGGGTGTTTTTTATAGAGGTATAGAATTTTTAGTTGGCATTACTTTTCAAGATGGCGACCAATTTAACAGCTGTCAAGTGATTTATTCTCAGTTTGGTTTGGCAATTCATCATGAATAGACTCACGCCTGAACAACGCTTGCAAATAATGCAATTTTATTTCGAAAATAATGGTTCTGTGCGGAAAACGTATCGCGCACTACGTCCATTTTATCGTCGATAAATTGGCCCATCAGAGCAGTTAATTCGATTAACCATGGAATGTTTTCGCACCACGTTTACTCTTATTGATAACTCGTATCCCCAGAGACGCTGTACGGTGCGTACAGAAGAAGCTATTGCTGCTGTAGAGCGTAGCATTGAGGAAGACCCGAATGAGTCCATCCGCCATCGAGCACAGGAATTGGATCTGTGTCCATCCACTTTATGGAAGATTTTGCGGAAGGATCTTGGTTTTCGTGCTTACAAAATCTAACTCGTGCAAGATTTGAAGCCAAACGATCATCAAGTAAGGCGTAGATTCGTCGAATGGGCCCAAAACGAGATTACCGTTGTACCCGATTTTCATAAGCGAATTTTGTTTAGCGATGAAGCGCACTTCTGGTTGAATGGCTACGTCAACAAACAAAACTGCCGCATTTGGAGTGAAGGTAATCCTCAAGTGTGTGTTTCCACATCCAGAAAAACTGACTGTTTGGTGCGCTTTATGGCTGGTGGAATCATTGGTCCGTACTTTTTCAAAAACGATGGTGGCCAGAACGTTACAGTCAATGGTGATCGGTATAGAGCCATGATTACTAACTTTTTCATTCCTGAATTGAATAACCATGATGTCCAGGAGATGTGGTTACAACAAGACGGCGCAACATGTCACACAGCTCGTGCCACAATAGATTTATTGAAAGACACGTTTGGTGACCGCCTAATTTCACACCTAATTTCACGCCTAATTTCACACCAGAACGTTACAGTCAATGGTGATCGGTATAGAGCCATGATTACTAACTTTTTCATTCCTGAATTGAATAACCATGATGTCCAGGAGATGTGGTTACAACAAGACGGCGCAACATGTCACACAGCTCGTGCCACAATAGATTTATTGAAAGACACGTTTGGTGACCGCCTAATTTCACACCCTTTATAACTATTTTGTGTTTGACCAAATTTCGCTATTTCATTCAACAATGTTAGTTGATAATGAAAGCTCAATCAGTAGATGAAAAAAATTTTTTTGTTCATCGATTCAACGAGGAGTAACCTTACTGTACAAAAATTACCATCCAGGATACGTTTACTCACTACAAGCTTTCGTTATCAACCAACATTGTTTATAAAAAGAGCGAAATTTCGTTAAAATAAAAGAAGAAGAAAAGAAGAGTAAATGAGCTTCGCCGATTCGACGAACAGTAACCAATTAGGGTTAAAGTGTTCGTCGATTCAACGAAGAGTAACCTTAATGTACAAAAAAGAAGAGTAGCCGTCCAGGGTTAAATACTGCATCACGTCCTCTAAGCTTTCAAAGACAATTCAGTTTTGTGAACGATTATTGTGTCTTTTGCCAAAAATCTCTTCAAAACTAGGTGCATAAACATGAGTAGAATATTTTGTTATTGCCTTCTCAAAGGACTAAAATTATTCAAGTTTTATTGCTTAAACATTGTGGTAAAAAATCGTCGTAGTCTAGTAGGTACTGTGTTGGCTTACTGGACCGTGAGCGAGCCCATAGTTCAACCATCGTTTAAGACATCTAGAACTAAACGACCACATTAAACTGTAGGTACCACCACTCATAGACTACATTAACACACAGAGCATGGGTGTTGTGAGAAGCTAAGTTGTAATACTGACTAAAGGGTTGTAATGACTAATTAAGTAAGTAAGTGTAGCAAGACGCAAAGACGTGTATCCTGTGCAATTTCTGTGGTCGTTTGTGTAGCGATTTTTACGTTATTGGCATTGATAAGTATTTTATTACATTTTTCCTCCAAACTCGCCTAAAGAAAGAAATATGGTACGTCTATAACTTTTTTAATCGTCGTCCAATGTAATGAATTTTTGAAATGTTGTAATACACGTTACATATTTATTTAATTTGTCGTTACAATACTTTAGTCAGGATTACAACCTCGTTTCTCACACCACACATATTGTGTCTTCCATTACCAGAAGACCGTTGAGAGGAAGTCACCGTAAGAAATATTTCTTCATATTTCGATTTTGTCCGATAAGTCTGTGTCAGGGGTTGAGTCACGGGTCCTTGTTTGTTAATCCAACACAATATCTAAAGGGTCCGCCAAATAACTTTTTTTTTTGTAAATGCTTTAAAAAAACCATTCACGAAATAAGCACTAGTTGAAAAAAAAACGTTAGATGGCGGACCCATTACTTAACTCCGACGATTTCTCATGCAAGTTTGGTTTTTTAAAATTCCTTTTTATGTTTTTATATTCCTTCTTTGCAGACTATGCGGAATTTATTAACCAAAACTACAAATCGTATCGTCGGAATACTGGATCGAATTACCTAACAAGATACCTAATATATGAGTCTTGGTGAAATGGACTCATTTCATAGATGCCCATGGAGAATAATTGCTACACGGATGGCTTTAAACATGAAGAAAGGACACGACCAGGCAGCAATATAGAAGAAATAGAAACTTAACTTTGTCTCTTGGTAACGAACCATATGCAGTGATTCAAACGCAGGTACGTGCGACCAGAGAATGTATGATCTGTTAGATAATTTGTTAAACTTAGTATATTAGAATTTAAACATATTTATTGATAATCAAATGGTAATAAGACCAGTTACGGTACACAGGTTAAGGACTGTCGTGAAGTGTAAAAAGACGATTAGGAATTACTCCAAGCATGGAAGAGTATGTATCATATGTATACCAGAGATCAGCAATGAATTTTCGCTACTCATAAGTACTCATGAAATTTTGAATATAAGTTAGTCAACAATATTGAAATTTAACTTCTCTGATTCTATCATACTCACTACAAACTTGATTTATAAGTACAGGTTGCAATGAGTATGCGTACAACGTTGACATCAAACTCATACCATTCGAAATATGTTTGATTCATAAGCCAACTCATTCAGATTCATAATTTTAGATTCGAGTGACTCGAATCATTCATCAACATTTACAGTCTTAGGTGTTGTTGCATTTACAACAAAAAAAAAAAAAAGATACATAGCACAAAAGACAGAGTAGCTAGCAGAGCAACCTTTTAGTAAGTATTTTAGTGTTCGTACATGAATCATACTTATTTTGCACTTCGTGTATATGTTGAGTTATGGAGAGTCATACGTGTTGTTAAGTATGAATATGATGAGTACTTCGAACTTTGAATATGAGTAGAGGTTCCATGATATTAAAATAAGTATGAATGCGTATAAATATCAGAAATTATGAGTATGATTCGATTCTACTTATCTTTTTGAATACTCATTGCTGATCTCTGATGGCCCCTGCATTGTACTGGTATAGTGAAAAATGACGAAAACGGGGCATGAGGTGAACATTTTTTAAGTCATAGTCTAGCTTTCGAAACCTTGAGAGTCCAATATATTACGGAAGACACTGTACCAGACCTCTGTAAGGTGTGGACTGACAAAAGTTAGGGAAGTTTGTACAGACGCAGAGCTTTCTTTTATGAAATTTTATGGATATTGAAGCTTTCAAAATTTAAAAAAATTTTATAACCATGAGAAGTATTATATTGGTCTGATGTGTTATGTTTAATACTTACATACATACATACGTAATTGGTTATACAAGTCTTCAGTTAGGATTACGACCTAGCTTTTCATACCACTTATGTGTGCTGTGTGTTTTAATTTTATACATGAGTGGCGGCGCATACAGTTTAAAGTCGATTCCGAATGACAAATTTTTGAGAAACTTTTTCATGGCAATTTTATTAGGTTAGGTTAGGTTAGGTTAGAGGTCTATACTTGTCAATTATGACAAGTACAGTACCCGGAGGTCGAATTGACCCACTGTACAACGTCCTAGTTTCTCACACTACTTATGTTGTGCGTGATAATTTTATACATGAATGATGGGACCTACAGTTTAAAATTGACTCCGAACGACAGATTTTTGAAAAACTTTTCATATCAATTTTATTTACTCTCAGAGTTTTTGCCAGAAATTTGCTGAGAGGAAGTCGCCGAAGAAATACTTTTTGTATTTTGTTTTGATGTCTGGCCTAGGGCTCGTACCCTGGCTTTTACGTCTAATAAGCCAACACACTACCTACTAGACTGCGGCGATTTCTGGCAATTGTATTAACTCTGACAGTGTTTTTTGCCAAAAATCTGCTGAGAGGAAGTCGCCGAAAAAGTATTTCGTTTTGTTGAAGATGTCTGACCTGGGGTTAAACGCAATAATTGGTTTAATTTGTTTGATTTTTAATGATTTCTATTTTAAAATCTATTTGGATTACCTTTTGCTAGACATTACTTACATTACTCAATATAATGAGAACTTGTAAGATTTCATTGAATTGTGTTGAAAGTTGTATAGAAAATATTATAAAAAATTCTTTCAAAAATGTTCCTGGAAAATATAGAATTTTTTGCCAAAATTTACTTTAAAAATGCTAAACATTTTTAGTTTTCTTAGAGTACAACAACAACAACTGTTTGCAAAAAATTCACTACAAAGGTTCATCAAATAAATTATTCACTAGATAAACCAATTGAATCAAAAGTAATCGAACATTTTGCCAAAAAGAAATAGAGAGAGGAGAGAGAAATATGCTGTCAATCCAATAAGAAATCAGTGTTGGAAACAAAAAGAAATAAAATGTTATACCTCAACTAACTAACTGACTGACTGACACTTACTTAATTGAAACAAGCAATTACTTCTTATAAGAATTTTGTAAGAAAGTTTTTGGTTTTGTTTTCTTTTCATTCTTACAAGTTATCGTGCCTTTTTTCATACTGTTGCTGCTATTGACCTTTTATTAATTTTTAATAAGATTTTGGATTGGCCAAGTGGAAAAACGGAAGAAACTAAAGTAAATATTTTAAGCCAAAAAGTGTGCATCTAGTCCAGTTACATTTGACCCTTTTTGGAAGGCACAGCAGGAGTACGGGTATGAGTGTCTGATTTAACATACAGCGTTAGTGCGCCAAGTGGATACAAATGAAAAATTCTTATCGGTTTGTGTTTATTTATCTGTTTGTCTGTCGGTCTGTTGCTCTGCCTCAATATACAGAAGCTGTCATTGTCTCATTTACTTTCTGAATGCTGCTGTTCTAACAAGATTGTGATTTCAATTATCTGACATCTATGGGGTTGGAAATTTGAGATGTTTATCTTATTATTGTACTTCCTCATGCCCGCTGTATCATGCCTTGGGAAGCAATGATGATGATGATGATGATGTTGATACGGTGGTGGTGATATTTTTCTAATTTTGAATTTAAGAAGAGAAAGGGGGAGAGGTGTTGGAAGAATATAAAACTGTTAAATGACTTTGTTTGTTGCCTTTCTTGGATAAATTAAATTAAATTTGATTATCATTATATATATGATGGTGATGATGAAGTCAACATGTGATTCCATCACTTGGAATGTAAATGTTATTGTTGCCTGTTCAACTTGTGATAATGTATCCTAAATGAGTTTTATTTGTTTATCCTGAAATGAATCTATTAGCCGAACAAGAAAAAAATAAAGAATAGAATGAGAAGAGGGTAGAAATTGATACTTTAACGTTCAGTTCACCCTCTAAAAATACGGATGCTAGAGATTGTGAACTTATCAGGCGTTAAATTTTTGTGGGTTTCTATAATGCGTTTTGCATGTGATAATATACAAATTATACTCGATTATATATGATTCCTTCTTCTTTTCTAAATATTGTGTTCATAATTTTTGCATATCGTTGCTAGTTTTTATATTCAACCCCCTTGTTCGGAAATATTTAAAAAAAGTTGTAATGAAATTATCTCTAGTACATCCAACCACCCTCTGAACTTATGTATGCTAATAATGATGTGTGTCTGCTCATTAACAACAATTTTCCACTTCGTTATTTTGACTTCAGAAATAAAACAATGTTGCTTTCAATGTATTTAGGCCTGCATGGGAAGCGTTTTTGGATTTAAAGTATTTGATTTTCAAACCGTTTTAATTACTTTCCATGTACAATTTGTATGGCATGTTTCTCTGGGCAGGGAAAGAACCTTTTGAGTCCTGAAATATTTTTAAATTTCAGAAAACTTACAAACAATAAAGGGCAAACTGATTTGAAGAGAACTGATATGCCCGCTTAATTAAATAAACTTTTTAAACTTTTCTAGTTAGTAGTGTGGGGGCCTATTAGATGCAAATCCGTGATTCAAACTCCAGCACAGATATCTTGAACAAAACCGAATATAAAAAAATATTTCATAGGCAACTTCCCCTAAGCAGGCTTGTAGCAAAACTTCTGAAAGCATATAAAATTGTCATGAAAAATATCTCAAAAATCTGTTGTTCGAAGTCGACTTAAAACTCTGGGTCCATCCACTCATGGATAAAATTAACACACCCAACATGGCTGACGTTTGAAGCTAGGTAATAATGCTGACTACAGGGCTGTAATGAACGATTAAGCTGAGTAAACAATAAGCCCAACAAATCTTAATATTTTATACTTTGCAATACAACGTATCATGGCGTAGGTTTTGGTATGATTACTCTCATGTGGAATCATTTAAAGGCAAAAATTTAAGCGAGTCTTTTATAACAGAATTGGTAGATATTATAGCTATTAAGGCAGATGGAAAATGGAAGTGCTTAATTGCATCCTTGAATCGCTATTGTGTTATAGATAACCATGCGAGTCTTTTTTCCTATCCATATGTGTGCAGCAAAATCCATCAATGTCGCACGTACCTTCCTGCTGCCGATGAGATTGAGACTAACTGTAAAAGTAGTGAATAATATCCATCTTAACTATGCCCTGTAACTTGTCGGAGATTGGAAGCTCCTTACTGACCCTGGAATTGCACGTACATTATATATGGGTAGAGAAGGACAGTGATAATCACTCCATGTTATGTATGTCGAATGCCTTAGGAGGTCTCATAATACGATTATAAAAATCATGTGACCACTTCCAGGTCAATGTTGTTATGACACCCAAATAAGAGAAGAGGTATACTTCCTGACGTTAAATGTTTTTAATAGAGAAAGATGTTAGAAGTCGCCGTAGTCTAGTAGGTAGTGTGTTGGCTTATTAGACGTAAAACCAGGGTTCGAGCCCCAGGCCAGACGTCAAAAAAAAAAAACCAAAAAAAAAAGTATTTCTTCGGCGACTTCCTCTCAGCAGATTTCTGGCAAAAACTCTGAGAGTAAATAAAATTGCCATGAAAAAGTTCCTCAAAATCTATCGTTCGGAGTCGACTTTAAACTGTAGGTCCCACCACTCATGTATAAAATTAACACACACAACATAAGTGGTGTGAGAAACTAGGACGTTGTACAATGGGTCAATTCGACATCAGGGTACTGCACTTGTCTTAATTGACAAGTACAAGTCCTCTAACCTAACCTAACCTTAGATGTATTGCGTTGACTTTCATTATCTTCGCCTAATTCATGTTAGTTTTGAAGACTGCCTTTGTGGTCTTCATCTCCAGCATGGAGACAGTTCAAAAGAAGGAATACAGAATTCAACGAATTCCACTACAAAAGCAATTAAATTCAGGCAACTCTGTCAGCTGTTCTTTAAAAAAGCGATCTCACTTAAACCAACGTTTAGGTTCTTCTCATACCACATGACAAATATTCAACCCGGAGTCAAGCAGGCCCTAGACAATACCAATCTGTGCCCAAAATAAATCTTGCTATTCAAACAATCTGAATATTAGAGATCTCGGCCAAGAATGCCAGAAAGTTAGAGTCAAAAGTCTTCTTCTTTTTTTTGGTAAGAGAAGGGCACTGACACACGAATTAACGACTGCCTATTCCTCTTCACATCTACAGCTCCTGCAGAAGTCGTTCGACGGAATACATGTCTATCAAAAGCACATTGGCAGGGCACTGACACATAAATTGAAAGACAGTCTGTTGCTCTTCACATCAAAAGATCCTTTAGTGAACGGAAGACCTAACTTGAGCGACCCCGATATATTTATGCTCCAATATGTTAGGAGATTGCGTATTCCTTACCGACCCTCGACAGTTCATCAGCGATGTAAGAATTTCCTTTGAATAAACCGAACTATCCCTGAAAAATTCTCGGTATTCATAGAGAAAGCCGAATATTAAAGATGCGTGCGTTAGGGACTTAATCCAAATAAATCAATTCAAATCGCGTTTTTCTTTGTGAAGTTTTTTTTTTCCCAGTGTAAGAAGAAATTTGTTCAACGATTCGTGAAAATCGGTGGATTTTTTTAAGGTTAAACTCGAAGAATAGATCCTCCTCCATCAATTGGTTGGTTGCTCTCTTTATTAACACGTTGACTGCGGCGGCAATTTTCAGAAAACTGGCCACGCAAGCCAACATTGACTTTTTGTTCATTTCCCAGAAGCCATTTATCGATACTAGCAGTGATATAATGCGATTTTATTCGTAGCTACAAGAAAATGACATGTTTAGTGAGTACGAGATAACTCGTAGTTGGCTCCCTAGAAGGGAACGTAATCTACGAGTTATCTCGTAGTCGGCAGTCAATATGTTAAACATAAACGTTGTTGACATTGTTGACAGATTACTGAAGCATCGAATACAAATATTTACGATATGAACAGTTGCGTATCAATTAAATTGTTCGTATTTAAAACTCAATGACAGGATACGCTCTCTCACTTGTACACTTTCACTTGGCAGCCACTCGTATTAGGAAAATCAATCTTGAAAAGCATACCGTCTACCAAATATTGATTTTCTTTCCTTATGTTGTTCACAACAAATAAAAATTTCCTTTTGCTGTTGCTTGATTTTCCCTGTGTGACTAAAATAAGCAATAAACGCTTGCTTTCTTTTATACACCACTCGCTCGCTAAGCTTGACTTAAGGAAAAGTGTGCAATAAAAGCACAAGAGTTTCTTTTTTTCATTCGTTTCATTTAGTTTTTCCTTCCAAAAAAAAGAAAAAAAAAATAAGTGGAGATCCGATAAACTACAAGACAAAAAACATGGTACATGGCCTAAACAAAAGTCAAGACATACTAACTTATGAACAGATATCGGAGACAATAATAACAACAGCAACAATAACAACAACAACAATAAAGTTAACAATTGTATCCAAATACTCGTACAACAACATTTTGTTAAGACCCAGGAGGTCCAGTATTTTATTTCTACGTTTTTCTGTTTTGTTTTGTTGTTGTATTTTAAAATAATTTTCTGTTGTTGTTGCTGTTGTTGTTGTTGTTGTTTGTTAAACAGTTGTGCCAAAATACCACAAAATCTTTTGTTTAAACAAATAAACCGCTAGTAGTTGTTAATGTAGTATGTTGTACTTGTACATTCATACAACATCTATTGATAACCAACCATGCATGGGATTATTATTGTTGCAATCATATCCTTTAACAGTGGTTCCCAACTGACTATATCGAGTGAGTGAGTGAGTTAATGCAGGTATTTGGTTGTATTCGCACTAAACATTCAGAGGAGAGTTTACACGAATGTTTTCCAGTAAAACATTACAGATATCGTTGCCTAGATATAACTCGAAAAACCCTTTTCATTGAGTTGAACTCAATCCCAGAATGTGGCTTTGCCTGATCTTACTAAGATGTTCATTAAATAGGATTTACTTTCTGGGGATTCTTGGGCCTCTGAATGGATTATTTGGTTGCAGAAAATGAAAAATTGTTTGCAGTTTGCTGCTAACTCTTGGTACTAATTTGTGACCATATCTTCACTCACGATTTTCAGTACCACCAACAGTTCCTAGAACGGTGTTTATCTGACACAGCACTGAACGATTTTCACGAACACAAATCTCATGCTTAGAGCATTCAATAAAATTGTATAACACGGACGAAATTAAATTTTTTAATGGCCAAATCATCGTAGCCTTATTAGACGTCAAGCCAGGGTTCGAGCCCCAAGCCAGACATCAAAACAAAAAGTATTTCTTCGGCAACTTCTTCTCAGCAGATTTCTGGCAAGAATTCTGAAAGTAAATAAAATTGCCATGAAAAAATCTGTCGTTCGGAGTCGACTTAAAAACTGTAGGTCCCGCCACTCATGTATAAAATTAACACACACAACATAAGTGGTGTGAGAAGCTAGGTCGTAATCCTGACTAAAGGGTTGTAATGACCAATTATGTTATGTATGTATGGCCAATTGATGATTCTTAAGTCTCTTAAGACTTTACATTGAGGTAGAGAGTCGTTCAGAGCCTTTGACTCCGATTTTAACTACAAATTTTTTGGAGCGTGCATTATCTTTCTCAAACATTTATTACAGGACTCAACAGTATGAGTCATTAGGGGCGTTTTTTACGACCATTGCTAAGAAGGGACATGAGAAATGACGTGAAGCATATCGTCAACGGCTTAGTGTGGATCTTCATGGACTTCTTGAGGTTGAATTGAGCTGTAGGTAGATGAAGTTCCCTTGAAAAGGTTACGGGACCATTCCAGTATTTGCCCGGAAATATAAATAATAAACGAGTTGTTATAGGAACTAACTTGGCGGTGTCAGATTATATCGACTGTAGGAATGGCGCACTACATGGTCAGAAAAGTGCACTCCTGCGAAAGTGACAATCCCGGATAAAAATTTGAGGTTAAGTTCGGATAAACACTTCCTTGACAGAGCCATATATACTGACGGTTTCAAAATGGAGGACAGCACAGGTGTATGATTCTTCATGTGTGAATCAATGTCAGAAATTCATACAGGATCTCGGCGAAATCTATTTATTTTTAAAGCGGAGGTTTTGGAGGTCTTTAAGGCTATCGAGTCATAGTCAGGAAATATATACCAGAGAGCTTAACAGTTACAATTTATGGGTATAAGCAGGCGATACCATAGGCTTCAATGGGAAATTTTTTTATACTACATCTGATCTCAAAGTGTAAAAGGCTGCTGGACGATCTTATGCCTTATTTCCAGATTGGATTATTCTGGGTCACGATTGCGGCGTTATTGGCAATGAAGTTGGGAATTAATTGGCAAGGTCAGGCTCAGCTTTGTAGGCTACAACACTGGAAAAGTCGGTGAGACCACCATTATTCTTCTTCTTTGGCATTATTGAGGAAAAATTGGATTCACTTGTAATGCGTGCGTGGAAATATACAACGGACTGTAGGGTTGCAAGAGCCTTGTGGCTAAAGTTCAATTCTATATGAGCGAAACTAATTGTAAGCACACATAGGAGGGAGATGGGAGTTACCTACTATCCGGCCGTGAGCCCTTTAGATATAAAAATAGCAGAGGATATCTCTGATTTCTATGAAAGAGCAGAGGAAATAGTGGTTCGGTTTTCATGCCATTATCCTTGTCTGCTGTACGTAGACAGACACGGCACAAGGCCATAACTTATAAAGTTTTTCATGTCCAGAAATAGCAAAGAAACTTAATATCCGATTAAAACAAATGTATAAAAGGTCCAATCATTGACCTCCCTTCCACTTACACTTAGGTTTCTACATCGACTGAAGTTACTGTTTAGTCTTTAGAATATGTACCTTGAGTAAAAAGTTCGGTATGATATTTTTGATTTCACACTTCAATTAGAATTAAAGAAATTTCTTCTTATTTTGGGAATCACTATACTCAGCTAGTAATCAGCATGATACGGGTTGATACAACCACCACAAAAACCCCAAAAAAAGAAACAAAAAAACAAAAAAACTGAACGGAGTACAAAATGATAAAACAAAACAGAGACAAAATTTTTATTTTCGTTTTTTTTTTTACTTGCAACTCTCTCTCGCGCTGTTGGTGTTACTTTTGGCCACAAATATTACTTGATGTTGGCATTCGATTTGGTTTGTTGTTGTTACTGGTGTTTTTATTTCCCAATTTTTTTTACGTTTTGTTTTTTTTTTGGCTACAAAACGCATTTGCCCGAAATACAAAATACAAGCAACAGCAATAAAAAAAATTGAAAATCTGATCGTTCGCAATGATTGCAACAGCTGAACATGGTATAAAACAAAATAACACAACAACAACTACAACAACAACGAGAAAGGAGCAATAGCAACTATTGCAACTATGGCCACAACAACATTATAACCACAATCACGGCGCATGCTTAACAAAACCCCAAAATAACAATAACATCAACAACAACAACAACTTGTATTAACATTATAAACGGAATGAATCCTCATCCCCAAAAAAAGATGGAAAAAATTTCGATTTTTTTTCTTCATAAATTTCTTAAGTATTGCATTGCATTGAGCTGTTGTTGTTGTTGTTGTTGTTGCTGTTGTTGTATTTATATATTTCGGATTTGTTTCTTAAATTTCATTTCAATACTTTCATGTCGTTTATGATGTTTATGATGTTTGCCAACATCTTCTACGAAATCAGTTTGAAAAAATCAATGGCAGACTCTGGCGCAGACAGTTCGAATAGACAGACCCGGCAGAGCAGAGCAGAGCAAAGCAAAACTGTTTGCAAACATCCTCATCTCATAAACAACCAATATACGACGACTGAATGTTCAATATGTGTTTACACGAATCATATTTTTATTACAAGAGTATCCCCAACAAAATATTTTTGCATTCTGCCAATATCGATGAGAGGCCAATGATAACTTGACTAAACTCATTCTATTCAACTTTTAACTTAAAAATCACAACAACAACAACAAAAATATTGTTGCTGGCTACTCCATTCATAAGATCTCGGGCATACCCTACCTTATAACACAGCAGATAACATAGGCTTTTCACAGGCTATGATAGCATCTATGCAGCTGGTATTATAACTGACAACGCTTAAATACAGATTCCTTAAGAAAGAATTTTCATAAACCTCTTGTTTAGGACTTCCTTTTGCTATTGAAGAGAAAGATTTAAAAAGGAGTGTATTCTTGTACACGATTAGGAGGCGCTAGAGGGGATATATGCGCTTCTACAGGCATATTTTTCTAAACCGGAAAAAGCAGTATAGAATTCGTGCAGCTCTTGCGCTGATCAACTTCTTTTTCTTCCTTGGTTTGGAGGAACTTGGTCAATACAGAGACTGCTTTCACCTGTGGCGTAACAAAGGGCCGCTATATGTGCTCAAGTGAGCTTTTGGTATCAAAGCTAGCACTCCAACCTAACCTAACCTAGCATGGAATTCAAAAAACCGTAGGTGTTAAGACATACCCGGTTGCCGAATTTCTATGTCCAGCAGAGGACGACGCGTGAATCAGGGAACTGCTTGAGTTCGACAAGGAAATGATTCGCATTCTAACGGGTCACTACACTATTAACAGTTTCGCTGAGAAGCTCGGCCTGCCCCATCAGTATTACTTCAGAAGCTGCCATGATGTGGAGTTAACGGAAACCGTGTGGCTGCCCTTCAGGACATACATACATAATTGGTGATTACAACCCTGCAGTCAGGATTACGATTTAGCTTCTCACATCCCTTATGTTGTGTTCGTTAACTTTTGTACATGAGTGGCGGGAACCTACAGTTTAAAGTCGACCCGGAACAACAGATTTTTGAGGAACTTTTCATTGCAATTTTGTATTTACTTCCAGAGTTTTTGCTGGAGAGGCTGGAAGGCGGTCGCCGAATAAATATTTTTTTATATTTCGTTTTGGCTACGTCGAGACATAGGTTAGGTTAGGTTAGAGGACGTGTACTTGTCAATTGAGACAAGTACAGTACCCGGAGGTCGAATTGACCCATTGTACAGCGTCCTAGTTTCTGTACGTCTCCTAGTTTAAGGTCGACTACAAACGACAGATTTTTGATTTTATTTACTCTCAGAGTTTTTGCCAGAAATCTGCTGAGAGGAATCGCCGAAGAAATACTTTTGATGTCTGGCCTGGGGCTCGGAGCCTGGCTTTACGTCTAATAAGCCAACACACTACCTACTAGACTACGGAGATTTCACGTCGAGACATAAGTCATCGGTTTTTGGGTGACAAAACGTTTAAAGATCTGGCCATGGTGGTAAGCGTGCCACTAAGGGAACTCATCCGGAGCCCGAGGTGGTTCAAACCCACCACTAACGGATCATGACGAGGGGGCTTACCTGACACTGTGTAACACAATAGGCCTTATGGCCAACGAGTGAATTTGGCTGTGAACGGCAAGGTCCTCACTAACCTAACTTAACTGGTATACCAAGTAGATGTTTATGGTAGAAATATTCCGAGTTCCATTCTATCAGCAAAAATATTCTGGCCGCTCGTTAAGCCAACAAATAGGCCTCAACGTAAGCGGGATATGTTCTCTTTTATTTAAAATTTCACACAGTGCCGCATCCTACAATCGACCCAAACCATTAAAACTTTCTTCTCCTGATTTCGTTACAAGATCTTGTTGTCCGACTGTTTGTTTTTTCAGGTTGTAGTTGCCTTTCAGTATCCTGATAAAACAAACGGTTTGTCGGTTAAAAACTGTGTTTTTTTTTATTTTCTTTTGTTTTTATTTTTGTCGGCCAGGTGAACTTGCAAATGTCATCCCCCGCAGTTAAGCTGCTCTATGATCTCTGCCAAATGTTAAATGTTGTTTCCTCCAAAAAAGGATTCAAATGTTGTTTTTTGTGTTTTTTTTCGGATTGCTTTGTCTTATGTTGGCTTTATTGCCTTTATTGGCTTTAGTTTTAGTTGGTCTGAGAATTTGTTACAGAAATGTTGTTACGAATTTCATGTTTGTTACTCTTTAATTTATGATCGATTTTGGTTTCTTGCGAGGGTTGTATGTTAAGTAGCAGTAATGCAAAGTTTTACTTGTTAACGTGGGTGCATGTATCAGTTTTACAATGTGTAATTAAAAATGAATTATTTTATATGCGAATGAAATAAAACGAAGAAATGTTATGGCATGTACAGATACTGTCATTAGCTTGCTAAGGAAATTCATTACTATTAAAGTGACCAATCATTCAGATAAAGATACAAGTTTTTTACAAAGACATCTTGGTCATGTACACGATAAAGCTTTGACTTACTAGGTTTATTATTTATAGAATAAAATAGACCAGCTTTATACTAAAATATAGTGAAGGATTCAACTGATAATGTTGTAAAATGATGAATAATGTGGATAAGGACAATAGAAATTCAAATTAAACGTCATAATTGTATTCCTCATTCATTGTTTAAATATCATTCGTGTGATGTAAAAGAAAAATTAAAAGAATAAGTTTCTTAATGTACTGGGCAATCAACAGCCTTAACTTGGAGTATTTGAATTTAAATCTCGAAACAATTAACTCTGAATAAGGTTTTACCATGTATACGTTTTCATAAGTAGCGTAGTTACTTAGTAATGTAAAGTCCCAGTATCACTTAAAAAACCACTTCTACCATCCGAACCTATTTGACCTATTTTACTACCGTTAGGTATTCCACCACAAGAGGATGTAGTATGTAGTGGTTCAAATCCCAGCTCAGACATCGACTTCTTCTCCGCAGTTTTCTGGCAAAAACTGTGTGAGTAAAATAAAATTACAATTAAAATTTTCTCAAATCTGTCGTTAGGAATCGACATTGAACTGTAGGTCCCCCCCCGCCTATGAATACAATTAACAAATACAACATTAGTGATATGAGAAGCTAAGTTGTAATCCTGACTAAAGGGTTGTAATGACCAACTAAGTACGTAAATAATGATAACATCAGCCTGATTACACTTAATTCGGGCAAATGACATAATTTTGTAAAAACTCATGAAAAAATTGAAACATTTTTAAATTCGTAGTCATTCCAGGGAGAATAACATCAACAACGAATAGATGGTGAAGATGAGGTAGAGCCGCCTGTTAGGAAACTTTCAGATTTTACTCAGAAGCCTGTTGAGAGAAATTTGCCGTAAGCAATATTTCTTTCATATTTCGTTTTGTCTGGCATATCTGAGCCGGGGGTTAAACCACGGACTCTCGTCTAAAAAAAACAACACGGAAAGAATGAGGCTCCCATTTAATAACTTCTGCCGTGGATGCAGATCCGCTGAGGAAGTGGAGATTGTTATCCACTTTCCCATCTCTTGCTAGGTGCAGATATAGTAGGTTATTTGGCTCCCCATTTCTTGTCAGCTTGATGGAGCTATCATCTATTGATATCAAGGATATAGCTTCCTTCATCAAACTTTCTGGCTGGTTTTCCAGTGTAGGGTAATCGTGCTTTTGATGTGCAGCCCTTGCGTTGACCACCTTCTTCCACTTCCCTGATTTTGGTGCGACTTGGTCAGTACAGGGACTGCGTTCACCCGTGGCATCCATCCTCCCATCCCACTCCGACCTAAACCTAAACTTAATGAAACAACACACTACCTGCTAGCCTACGGCATCAGTTATTATTAATAAGGCACTGAATATCACAAAGATCATGCGTTTTGTACAACTGAAAAAGACCATTTTGTCTCTGATTAGCAAAACCCTAGTTTTAGCTTGAACATTAAAAAAACATTAAAAAAATGATACCGGCAATCCCACTGTCATCTGGAATTTAAAAGTTTTATATTGTTATAGTTTTTTGTTTTTTTTTTCAAGAGCTAGGGATTTTACAAGGCATTTATCATCGATCTTCTTATTATTTGCCAGTTTAGCATGTAACTGATCTACTGTAGTACTAGGATATCAGGATCTCTTTGTGAATGTGTGCTGGATGTAATGTTGAAGAACATTTAATGATTCTAGCCTTCTAGAGCGGACTAATTGTGCACATTTTTCTTCTTTTCTAAAGTAATCATCGGGATTCCACGAGTTGATACGAAATTCAATGGCTTTAATTGCTTTAATTTTGTGAAATAGGGGAAGGTTAGGTTAGGTTAGGTTAGCGTGGTAGCTTTAATTAACCAAAAAGCTCACTTGAGCACGCATAACGGCCCGTTGTGATGCCACAGATGAACGCAGCCTCTGTACTGACTAAGTTCCTCCGATCCAAGGAGGGGGGAGTTGGTCAGCGCAAGGGCTGCACATTTTCAAAAAGCACGACTACCCCACGCTGGAAAACCTGCCAGAAAGTTTGATAAACGAGGCTATGCCCTTGATATCAATGGACGATAGCTCCGTCAAGCTGGCAAGGGTCGCAGAGCCAAATAACTTATATCTGCACCCCGCAAGGGATATGCATTGACAGAGGAAATGGATGACAGTCTCCTCCTCCTCGGCGGATATGCATCCACGGCGGAAGTCGTTAAATGTGAGTCGCATTATTTCCGCGTGTCTACCCATAACAAAATGGACTGTAAGCATGGCCACTGTGATCGAGATGATATTACGGCCAAGTCCAAGTAGCTGGTTGGTACGCCTCCTATCAATTGTTGGCCAAGTGAGCCTAGCGATGGAATAGGGGAATACTTTTCAATCAAAAAATTACTTATTTATTCTTTAAACTGAATTAAATTCAAGTCCAATAATTTTTTCTGAATTGAAAACAAATCTTTTGGCGAATAGTAAAAATATTTCCGGGATCATTAGACTTTAAAATTGTTGGATCTTTTATGAATCCATTACAGTCAGCTCTACAAAGCTAAACTTAAATTCAAAATATTTTCTTTTTTAATCATCGTATACGAGTATGTATTTGGAACCACTGTTCGAGAATTTTTTTTTTTTGGGCGATACACTACCATTGTTTTATTGGATTTTTTTTCTTTCAGTTTAAACCTACAAATGCTTGTCGTACGATCAAGATTGTCAAGATTTGCACTAAGAAAACAAGAAGAAACAACTGAGAACTGCGAGGGTATTTTGTCATAATTTTGTATGTTTTGCATACGAACGATGTCTTTTTCACTGGATGACATTATTTACTTACTCCTTGGCGGTATAAGTAATGGTCTTAGCCTAAAAAAAAAAAATAATAAAAAAGGGTACCAAAAACAAACATTTGGCCAAATATCGGAAACAAACAAAAAAAAAAAGAAAAAAACAAGTTAAAGAGGAAAAAACATGAATTTTGACAAAAATTTTTGCAAAAATAGTAAGAATTTTAACTCACAACGGCAAAAATAATAATATGCGTTGGCTTATGTGGGGGGTCATGTATTATATTTTCGGTTTGGGTTTGTAGGGACAATTTGAACATGAAATAAATTTCAGTTATGATCGTGGCCACAGAAAAAACGATACATGGACAGACAAATAACCAGATCGTAATCGTTATATTAAAACATGAAAAAAACAATAACTACAACAACAGAAATAAATTCAATATTCAATGATTATTTATTGGATTCAAATTATTAGTCCAAGAGCATCGATTGGAAAAAAAATTACGATTTGAAAATCGTGCATAATTTTTTTTTGGAGAATTTTTTTGTTGTAATTTCTTGTAGTTTTTAAGCATTTTGTAAGCATCAATAAGTAATAAAACATTTGTTATTGCTATTGTAAAAATGTTTTACATACTGCAACAACCCATGTGTAAAACATATTTTCATCGTACAATTTTTTTTTTGAAGACAACAGGATAAAAGGAAATTATAACACGACCACCTTAGAAGAAGAAATACATTCTTTAGAAAAATTTGTGGAAATTTTATAAGAAAATCATATTTTTCTAGAGAACAATTACACCCCAAAAAACAGACAAACATGGAACCTGCAATTATTGCAAACTCATTTGTTGTTCTTGTTATTTAAGTGGGTTATTCTGTGTTTAGAGTATCACAATCTGTTTTATAAACAAAAAAAAAAAAGGACACACAATTTTATTCTTTTCATATATTGTTCCTAAGAAAGTGAATACATTCACGAACACTTGACTTGTCTACTTAACTGTGTCATGTCCTTTTCATTAATTTAACACTGGACTCTTAGAAATATGTATGTATGTATGAATATGTCAATGTAAACAAAACATATCACAATACTTAAACAAGTAAATATTGTTCATGAAAATTGAGTCAAGAAAAATCAAAAATATTATTAATTACGAGAGTATAATTTTACACACCAGCATACACCATTCATAGGCAAGAGGTCTCGAAAGGAATGTATTCTTTAACGAATATTGGGAAATATTATAACTTGAATTTCAATACCTCACTCCTCGAATTATCTGTTCATGTTTCCATACTTATCAAGTCCACTATCTGGCTGCCCACTATTATACTTATCACTTCCTGGGAAGTGTGTACGCAAGAGAAGTTCTTTCACTATTTGTATAGCCGCCATCCTCTCTTCTTAGGGACATCATCATCCCACATCCATTATTCGCAAGAGCTTTATAAACTATTTTTAATTCCGATAGAAACTGCTTTCACAGAATTTCTCGTTTATGCTATAATCACAACAAGTTTTGTCGCGTCACCTTTAAAATAATCATTTCCATACGCACCCATATATTCTATGTTTGAAAGATTATTGTTGCGTTTCGTTTATTGTGTTTATATTATTATAAGCCTATGGGGTTCGGCGCTCAGTGCAGAAACTTAACTGTTCCAGCAGGCGACATTTTTCTCTATGCCCTTGGGTTTTTGGGTACAGCTAAATGAAGGCATCTAGTTTGACCCATTTAACTAAGTTACACTATTCTCAATCTTATATTGATTTTCCGCATGTTTGGTCGCTTAAATGTCTTGTGCATTATACCCTAACGTTTCCCTATGTGTACAGGGTGGCTGATATATAATGCAACAAAGTAAAGCGCTATATCTTTTAAATTTTTTTTTAAATTTTATTGTTCAAAAGCAAAAAATGTTGGAAATAACATAAAATTTTAGAATCAGTTTAGATTTTTTCGAATTCGCCACATTTGGTACGAATTATGGCCTTCAAACGGCCGACAAACCCATCACAGGCTGCACGAAAGTGGCTCTGCGTTGTTTTGGCCCATTCCCGGCGAAGCGCCGTCTTGAGATGATCGACACTTTGGTATTTTTTAGTGAGAACCTTACTCTCCAAAATGCCCCAGGCGTAAAAGTCCAACGGATTGAGATCCGGAGATTTTGGTGGCCATTGTGCGGTAGAAATGAAGCGAGGAACCTCCTTTTTAAGCCATTATTGGTTGACGCGTGCTGAGTGCGGTGGTGCTGAGTCCTATTGGAATGTCCATGGTCTGCGGCCGAAATGTTTGTCTGCCCAGGACTTCAATACTGTCTTTAAGACATTTTCCCCATAATATTCGGCATTTATTGTGACCCCACAATCGATGAATACGAGCGGGGAGCGACCATCGGCCGTTACGGCGGCCCACACCATAACCATCGGCGGCGCTTGAGTTCTGGTGACCAATCACAGGTGTAAATTTTCAGCTGACCTCTTTGGCGAGTAAACCCGATCATTTTGTTTGTTCACAAACTGCTCAATTTGGAACGGCTTCTCATCGGAGAAGACCAAACTCGGTAACTGGCCACTTTCGTGCAAGCGAAGTAACGCCTTGGCTCTTTCCAGTCTAACTTTTTTGTCCTTCGGTGAGCTCTTGCACTTTTTGGAACTTCAATGGCTTCAGTCCAAGTTCATTTTTCAATATGTGTTGCATCCGTTCTCGCGATATGTTCAGCTCACGAGGAATTTTTCTACCACTACGGCGTGGATTTCGATCAAATCTGGCCTTCACTTTTCGGATCATTTCTGGTGTTGTTACAGTTTTTTTTCGTCCACTTTTTTGACGCGATGCAACACTGCCAGTATCGCGGTAGCGAGCAATGGTACGAAAAACAAAAGATTTATTCACATTTAAATGCTGGAGGGCTCTAACGATAGCCACCTGTGGTTTTCCAGCCAAATATAATTCAATCACACTATCACGCTTGATTTCCATCAGGAATAACTTTTTTCTGAATGCAATAGATCAAAATGCTTTTGTAAGCTTGTAAATAATAAAATGAACTGTCACTGCAATAAATCTGTCAGCTGTCAGACGAGCGGTTTACAAATGATAACAACCTGAAGTTGGTTGCAATACATATCAGCCACCCTGTATGTATCCCAAATAATTCTCTTTGGGTTTCTAAATGGTTGTATCGGGGTCTCTAGGCTCCCTAGCATGATTTCTATTATCTCTTGACCCAATAAAGATTTCTCGTTTGATACTCTCCAATATTTCATTCTACCTATGGTAATATCCAAGGCCTCTCTTCTATCCTATCTAGTAACAAAACTTAGCCTTTTACTTACATTTAGAATTTCCAATCTAGAGGCTACAACAAATTTCAAATCGTACTCTCCTCTATTGTTAGTGTCCGTACCGCCTCAAATGATGTTGTTCACATTGGTTTGACATCTCATCAATAATGGCACTGTTTAGCCTGCCGTGTTTCTTTGCGGGGTTGATGGCGAAGTCACCTCTACTGCGATGTAGACTGATGCCTCCCTTATTTCTTGCCTTTTGCTCTCGATGTTCATGTGGGTTTTTATTGGGACCAGTTCCCTAGTCATATATTCCGTAAGACAAAGATAATCTATATCCCTTCGTATACGGATGTAGGTTCTCGGTATACTGATGAACCTATTATTCCATATTACCTTCCCTATGTTACAGCTGAGTTCACTGATTGCGCTTTTGAAGTGTCAGGGTTCGTGGATTCATAACATGGAGAGGTTAAGTTTAATGAATGTCTGTGCGATCAGTATCGAGGCTTTTTTGCATGACGGACATTAGCCTGAACGAGGTAGTCAGAAGACTCTTTAACAGCTGCCATTGGTAGGATCTTTTGGGTATTTTTTTATTTTCATGAAATCAAATCCAAGAGAATTCATTTTACTCGAGTCCTGTCGCCATTATTATATGAAATACATCGGAGAACATTGCTGCAGTGAGAACATATCGTACAGTTTTCGCAAGACTATTATACGCACCTCTGTGATTTGTATAAAACTCTGTCCCAATACAGTGCCCTTGATTATAGGATCCCTTGGAAAACTACAAATTATGAACGGCTTAGAAGTATGTGCAGGATATTGGAGAGAGATGACATTGATAAAAGACGCCGTAGTCTAGTGGGAGTGTGTTGGCTTATTAGATGCGAAGCCACGGTTCGAACCCAAGCTCAGACATGAAATGAAATACAAAAAATATTTCGTCGGCGGCTTCCTTTCAGCAGATTTCGGGCAAAAACTCTGAGAATAAATAAAATTGCCATGAGAACTATTTCAAAAATATATCGTTCGGTTTCGACTTTAAGCCGCAGGTCTCACCACTCATATATGAAATTACGTACATACATAAATGATCATTACAACCCTTCAGTCAGGATTACGACCTAGTTTCTCACAACACTTATGTTGTGTGAGTGGTGGGACCTACAGTTTAAAGTCGATTCCGAACGACAGATTTTTGAGAAACTTTTTCACGGCAATTTTATTTACTCTCAGAGTTTTTGCCAGAAATCTACTGAGAGGAAGTCGCAGAAGAAATATTTTTTGTATTTTTTTTTGACGTCTGGCCTGGGGCTCGAACCCTGGCTTTACGTCTAATAGGCCAACACACTATCTACTAGACTACGGCGACGCATGTATGAAATTAACACAAACAAAATTAGCGACGTGAGAAGCTAGGTTATAAGCCTGACTACAGAGTTGTATTGACCAATTATGTATTATTAGTGGACTAAGTTAAGTGATTTTATCCTCATAAAGAATACATTTATTTAGTTTTCTGCTTTTAACATTAATTAAACATTTCATAACAATAAACAATTTTAAATTGAAAATATTTAAAGACGACAGACAATATTGATATTTTCTTACTAAATCAATAGGAAACAAAACAAGGATTAAATGTACACACGTAAAGGAAAATCACAAAAGAGATGCACAGAGAGAGAGAGAGAGAGAGAGAGAGAGAGTGAGAGAGAGAGTGAGGGAGGGAATGGAAAAGAAAATCATAACAATACTTAAAAAAATCATGTTTACATTGTTAAGTGACAAAAAGTGGTCATTCATAAAGAATCTAGTAAGGATAAGACAGACATATGTGTCTACGTCATAGTATAAGATAAACATTCTCAATTACACATGTAAGTAAAGGAACGTTTAAATAGGACATACATACAGACATATGAGTTCAAATATTTTTTAAAGCAATCATTACAAACAGAAAAAATATGTGTTATTGTAAGTGGAACTGGCTCGGCCATTGTAGCAAATTCCGCTTTAGAATACTACCCTCATTTTTTTAAAATGTTTTTCTTGTGGAAAATCAGCCGTATATTACAATATACAACAAGAATATGCTATTAAGGTTTACTTTTTAACTCTCTTTTCATTATTGTTGTATACTATGTAAATGTTTACCAACAACAAAACCATGAAATTTAAAAAAAAAATTCATTGACTGACTATTTTGTTTTCATCTAAAATTCTATAAATTTAGAATATTTGCTTGTTTTTTTTGTTACTCCTATTATTATTATTATTGTCGTCATATTGTATAGAATTTTTTTTTTCTAATAAATATATATGTTTTGTTAGGCAATTGTTTAGTAATGATGATGAATAAAATAATGAATTTCATCCGTCATTGTTAGCTCGCTGTCGCTGTCGCTATTGAATCTAGTTTTTGAAATGATGCTCTGATAATAATACCCGCCGGTGGTCCAACTACTACTGCAACCGTATGAGTTTCCATTTCTATTGTGTTAAAATGAATGTTTTTCTATGTTTTCTACACTTTTTTCCTTTTCTTTCCACTCTTTGTATAGAGATTTTGTAGTTGAAGGTGTAAAATGACTTGAAATATTATTGTTTCGTCTCCCCCCTGGTAAATATGTGTGAACATAATTGTTAATTATGTTTTCTAACACTTCAAATTCATAAAAAAATTAAATAAAAAAAAATCGAAAAAATTGAAAAATGATACTCAATCATATAGATATGTGCGTATACATGTTATCATAGAATAATGCTTTCAAAATAATATGAGTTATGCTCACATATTTAAGCGTACTTCAGTCGTTGGAAGCTTTAATGGAAAATTAATTTTCGGTGCGTAGATACATTGTTCAGAGCTTTTATTGTGACGGTACTTAAGTATCGTTTCGAAGAATCCGTAGCAAAATCATACAAATTAATACCAAATTATCGCTGTACCCAGAGCAAAACCGTACAAAAAATTGTGTCGCATTAGACATGAAAATTGTATCGCATTCTAATTGTAAGTTTTAAAAGGTAAAGGCGATACTTACTAGTCAGTTTGTCTAAGCAGCTCCACAGGTCAGTAGCGCGATTACTTTGTTACCATTACATTGTTACCATAGGAATGAAGTATGTGAGTTGGTAGTTTGGAATAGCTTTTTAAACATAAAGGGAACTCCGTTCATAAATTTCTCTAGATCTTCAACTTCTCTTCATCTTCTCACAATTCATAGTTTATACCCTATAAGGAGACAGCCTATTGCTGTGATAAACTTTCTCGGTGTCAGCAATGACAATTCCCTGCCTAACCCTTGATATGCATATAAGCGTTCCATTCTGGAATGTATTAATACCTTACAGGTTTAAAGAATGTGTTCTGATGATTTATTCTTATCATCATATAATCTATAAGTTGCGCTCGGGACTACTACCATTTTGAATAAATGTATTCTGCGTCTACAGTGCCTTGTCAAAAGGCCAGTTATTAACCTGAAGTTATTTCTTGATAGTCTGGTGCTTGATTCAGATCTCCTCTCAATTGTAATTTCCTAACAAAAGTTTTGATTGTCTCAGTGCCACTTGATTTGAAAAGAGTCTTTATCTTCTCTTAGGTTAGGTTAGGTTAGGTTAGAAGACGTGTACTTGTCAATTAAGACAAGTACATTACCCGGAGGTCGAATTGACCCATTGTACAACGTCCTAGTTTCTCACACTACTTATGTTGTGTGTGTTGATTTTTATACATGAGTGGCGTGACCTACAGTTTAAAGTCGATTCCGTACGACAGATTTTTTGAGAAACTTTTCATGGCAATTTTGTTATTTACCCTCATAGTTTTTGCCAGAAATCTGCTGAGAGGAAGTCGCCGAAGAAATACTTTTTGTATTTTGTCTTGATGTCTGGCCTGGGGCTCGAACACACTACCTACTAGACTACAGCGACTTCTCAGCCTGAGATAAATTGTCTCGGTGTCAACAATTACAATTCCCTGCATATACCTTGTTTCATTCTGGAATGCATTAATGCCTTACAGGTTCAAAGAATGTGTTCCGATGATTTATTCTTATTTATTCATTTATAAGTTGTACTCGGGACTACTCCAACTTTGAATAAGTCTTCACTGAGTCTTCAGTTCCTTGTCAAAAAACCAGTTATTAACCTCAATTTATTTCCTGATAGTCTCGTGCATGACTCAAATCTGCTCTTAATTGTAATTTGCTAACAAAATTTTTTATTGTCTCGGTGTCACTTCTTCTCTTTATCTTCTCTTTATCTTTCCTTTTGTTCAGCATACCATTCCAAAAATCCGCCCAATAAACGGCGCAGAAGCTCCCCTCATCATCGTCGAAAGTTCCCACATGACTTAACACCCAACAGAGGATAGCCTTATTCTGTTTGCCTAGTTAGTTTAGCTTCATCAAACAATCCCATACTATCTTTGATTTAATCTAATCCGAGTGCTGTAATGGCGGCCTAACTATCAAATAGTATTACTTTGTCCTGTCTTTTGTATCTCCTATCCAAGTTGAATTAAGGATATGGCATAAACTTTCGTTTGGAAGATACCTGGGTGATTCTACATGAATTCTGAAGTTTTCTTTTTTGGGACCAAAAACTACGGCTCAAGCAACAAGAACTTTTCTTAACATATCATCATACTACAAAATAGCCCCTCCTTTAAGGGAGTATGCAGCGTTCAGATCTTAATTACTTACTTATTTGGTCATTAGAATCCTTTATTCAGGCTCACGACTTAGCTTGTCGCATCAACCATGTTGTTTGTGTTAATTTTTATCCCAGAGTGCCAGTAGCTACAGTATAAAGCTGACTTTGAAGGGCAGATTTTTGTCGAAATTTTTAGAGTTTTTGCCAGAAGACGAAATTTTTTCAAATTTCGTTTTATTCGAGATATCTGACCTGGAGTTTGAATCACAGGCTTACGTTTAAAAAGCCAACACAGTAACTACCGAAGTTGTCGTAGTCTAGTAGATAATGTGTTGGCTTATTGGACATGAGACCAGGGTTCAAATCCCAGGTCAGACATCTCGAACGAAACGAAATATAAACAAATTTTTGGCGACTTCCTCTCAGCAGATTTCTGGCAAAAATTCTTAAAGTAAATAAAATTGCCATGAAAAGTGTTTCAGAAATCTGTCGCTCGCAGTCGATTGAAGGTCCCACTCATATAAAAAATTAACACACACAACATAAAGTGGTGTGAGAAACCTGGCCGTAATCCAGACGGAAGTGTTGTAATGACCAGTTATGTTATGTTATGTAGTAGCCATTGCAGTACAGCGATTTCATGCATTTTCCATTTATATCTGCTACTAAGTCTTGTTCGAAGCACTTCATAAAAGGAAAGGGATTTACTGGTTCTGCCTAGGGGATAGTTAAAGAAGAAGCTGTTAACAAATCGATTACTTAGGTCACAACATCTTCTGAAAGGTTTCATATTAGAATTGTCTTCCATCAATCTAGCGATAGTTTCCAAAGCTTTGATCTTCACTAGCATAGGCAGCAAACTGAAATCGAACAAAGCTTCCATTACTCAGGTTCTGCCGGTTGCCTCTGTTATATCAACTTCTATGCACCATATTAGTGCTGTGTCAGCAGGATTTTTTTATATCCTTCCTTGGCTTTATTATACATAGTATGAGTGAGCAGTGTTCGTTAAAAGAATACATATATATTTTTAAAGGTATTCAAAATGTTATTGTATTTAATTTTATTTTTTTTAACAAATTTAATTAAACAGTTTTGTAGTATAACACCCCCACTTTTGTTAGACTTACAGAAATCCATGTGTACGTAAGTATAACTTGTATGTCTGTATGGAAAACCACAACAATGTTACAGAATACATGGCCTGTCTTGTACAATTTTACGGATGAATGGATGCATATGATAATAATAACCCACAGCCTGACCAAACGATCAACCAAATAACCAGACAACCAACCAAACGGGGCCAATTCACCAACAGGCAGACGGAAAAAAACATTCAATACAAACGATAGACGGGACGGGTGAGAAGGGTGTAGAGAGTGAGTTAGTAAGTAATGCTGCCTGATATTTTGTGTTGATGTTCTAAATGTTTAACAATTTTTGCAAACAAAGCCACTTTTACAACAACAACAATGACTACATTTATGCTTTTATTTTGTTTTTGGTTATAACCATTATTTTTAGTTAACCAAAACGTATGTAATGAATGTACGTAGTTTAATATGTTTTTTTTTTTTTGTAAATAAAATAGAATGAACCATCAGTAGGGGGGGAAAAATATGTTTTGGAACCCCTTTTTTTTCCTTTCCAATAACCACATACACCAGGTTCATGGCTTTGGATTTTGTTTCATAGAAATTTATATTTCGTTTGCCACCACCACCAAAGGTTAAATGTAATGTTTTTCAATCTTTTTTTCTTCTGTTCTTTTTTCTCCTGTCTTTTTTCTGTTTTATTCCTTAACATGGTCTGGATGTAACTTGTATTTGTATTGTATGTTGCATGTAGTTTGTATGTAGCCATGTTCTGTTTCCATGTTTTATGCAAAATAAACACGGGAACAAATAAAGACAAAAACAACAAAAGGAAAACCAGAAAAAAAGGAATGTTAAATATGTAACAAGCCCACAACAAATATGTTCTATGAACCCAATCTAGTTGTTGTAAAAATTTTCCCAAAACATCAGCTATTTTGTTGGCCGGCCCATGAATGAAAATCAACCAAAGAGAGATAGAGAGAGAGACCCAAAATAATAATAAAAGAAAAAATGATTTACAGGAATATAAAACTATTTTTATAATTCACTTTAAATAATTCATATTGAATTTGTAAATTCATTTGATTTTGGATTTAAATTCTATTTTATTAGCAAGAAAATTATTTGAATTTCTCAATGCAATGAAGTTGTAGCAAGAGAACTTGCAACAACTCAGAAAGAAAGTAATAGAATATGAATACATATTAGAGATCAGCAATGAGTATTCAAAAAGAATAGTAAAATCGAATCATACTCATAATATCTTATACTTATACGCATTCATACTTATTTTAATATCATGGAAACTCTACTCATATTCAAAGTCTGAAGTACTCATCATATTCATACTCAACAACACGTATGATGTTCTTGATTTCGGCTCTCCATAACTCAACATATACACGAAGCACAAAATAAGTATGAATCGCATACGAACACTGAAATACTCACTAGAAGCACTGCTTGCAGCTGCTCTGTCTTTTTGGCTTATGTGTCTTTATTCTTTTTTTTTTTTTTTTGTAAATGCCTAACAACAACTAGGTCGCCGAAGTCTAGTAGGTAGTGTGTTGGCTTATTAGAC
Source organism: Sarcophaga variegata (assembly GCA_932273835.1). NCBI lineage: Eukaryota > Metazoa > Arthropoda > Insecta > Diptera > Sarcophagidae > Sarcophaga > Sarcophaga variegata. The sequence goes on from OW026362.1 coordinate 69,569,808, forward strand.
GTAAAGCCAGGGTACGAGCCCCAGGCCAGACATCAAAAAACACAAAAAGTATTTTTTCGGCGACTTTCTCTCAGCAGATTTCTGGCAAAAACTCTGAGAGTAAATAAATTGCCATGAAAAGTTTCTGTAGGTCCCGCCACTCATGTATAAAATTAACACACACTACATGAGTAGCGTGAGAAGCTTGTAATGGCCAATTATGTATGTATGTATGTATGTAACAACAACTAAGACTGTAAATTTTAATGAATAATTAGGGTAACTCCGATCACATTTTTAAGTATTATAAGTATTTTTCTAAAGTTATGAATCTAAATGAGTAGGCTTATGAATCAAACATACTTCGAATGGTATGAGTTTGATGTCAAGGTTGTACGCATACTCATTGCAACCTGTACTTATAAATCAACGTTGTAGTGAGTATGAACGAGTCAGATGGGTTAAATTTCAATATTGTTGACTCACTTATATTCAATTTCATGAGTGCTTATGAGTAGCGAAAAAATGATTCATTGCTGATCTCTGATACGTATTGTATTTTCATTTATTCAATCAATAACAAGAGCACTTCAGGCTTATCGTCTGCAGAAGAAGGATAAAGAATTCTTGGAATGTCAGAAATCCCTACTAAGGTATAACATCTCACAAGGCCAACTTATTGTCCCCTAATTGCCGTAGGCTAGTGAGTCATGTGTTGACTTATTACATGTGAGGCCACGATTCAAACCGCTCATCAGATATCTGCAGCAAAACGATATATGAACAAATATTTCTTCTACGACTTCCTTTCAGCACATTTTTGACAAAATCTCTGAGAGTAAACAAAAATTCCTGTTCGGAGTCGACTTTAAAACTGTCCCGTCACTTATGGATAAAATTAACACACACAGCATAAGTCATGTGAGGACCTAGGTTGTAATCCTGACTAAAGAGATGTAATGATCATTTACGTTATGTTATGTTATGTTGAACTGCATTGATTCAATGAAGTAACAAAAAAAAAAAACCGAAGAAGGATAAAAATATTTCCGAATGTGTACTTGTATTCAGAAATCACTATTAAAGTATATCATCTCAGAAGGCCAGTATAATATACATTTTATTTCCTTTAAGGAGTAAATATATATAAATAAAATAAAAAAAAAAATAAAAAAATATAAATAAATATACAATACCGCAAATTGGCCTTTTAAGTCTTTTAAAAACAACTCTGATGAAAACTTAATAAATCTGTACGCACTATACCACTCCATCTCCAATATATAAAATATGTTGAGCTTTTTCGACAATCTATATAGCTAGTGAACTTAAATGTGTTCAAGGACTTGGTAATATTAGGTGTAGTCCAACGGTGTAAGTAAATTCTTTAAAATAGCTTATGTGGAGGCGGGATATGAATTTGTTAAATAATTCAAGCTGCGTTGGATTTATGTCCTTTGCATATTGTAGTGAATACCACATTCATGCAGATTAAGGCTAGGATAGTGGGTGAGAAGTCTAACGTGAGATTGATCAGATGGCACCTTGACCCGTGGCTTCCTTTACTGTTCCCTGGACAGAACCAGTGGTTAAAAAATTGGTATATGCTTTGGAACAAGGCTGATCAGTAAAACTGAAACGACCAATTTGCTTACTTCAAACTTCTTTAAGATAGGAAACATTCTGCAGAAGAGTTAAGGTCATATAGTGAAAGGGAAGAGGGGGTGTTCGGTCAAAACGTGGTCCTGACATCTGTGATGTAAAGGTTGGTTTTCACATCCCTTGATTGTGTGCCATTACTCATCAAGTCCCCGAGGTGAATAACTAAAATCTAAAATATTCAGAGCCCATAGGGAAACTATCGAGTTTCTTCAAAGCGTAAGCTTATCCCAATCATAGAATCTGCTCAGTTCAATTTAAGCAGGAAGTACGGAATACGGAACACAGTAATACAGACCGACAGTCACACTGTCATTTTAGCATTCAGCTCCCACTGTTGACTCTAGATTAGAATGAAAAACTTAACCATCTATAAATAACGGAATCGCAGCTTATGTGGGAATTCTCGCGGGAATGAGCAGGCAGTCTAGCTTGATAGAATGACAGCTTCCACGCTCTGTATTAAATCAGAACCTTTCTTTGGAATAGGAAGAGAAGTTTGAAGAGATACATGCTTCGAAAGGAAAATTAAAGGAAAGACAAAAAGTTCCCACAAGTCAGATTTTATACGATCTAAACTTTTGTTGTTCAATTACAATCTACTAGTAGCTTGAGAATAGTAGCCGGCATCGCTGCAAGCCCAATATGTACACCATGTGATGAAGAGTACACTTATTTTAAACCTGTGCGACGTTAAAGCACTGCAAAATTAGAAGTCTGAGTCTTTATTAATTTATATGCAAAGAGTTGTCCTCAGTTTTTTATATTTTATATAAAAGCTGTCGTTTTGATAAAATGTTTAATTTCAATCGCTTCCAGAGAAGAAGGACGAACTCTCGATTGATGCTGCCCCAGTCAAACTTTAAAATAATTCTGGTGACCTTAAAACAATCCTGACAGAAGCTGAGCAAAAGCTATTAAAACTAAGTATTGATTGAGTTGGAAGATTTTTAATGCGTCGAGGTAACTGGTCACCAACTTGTCACTACGAAAATAATCCCAATCCTCCAAAAATGAATACAGCCTCGGTCTTACGTTGGTACACACAAGTATCTAAACTACTAAGCTTACTTCACTTACTTAATTGGTCATTGCATCCATTTAGTTAGGATTACAATCTGGCTGCTCGCATCATACATGTTGTGTGTGTTAATAGTATCAATGAGTGGAAGGACTTCCTACGGCCTAAAGTCGACTCAGAAGAAGTGATTTGAGAAACTTTCCATGTAAATTTTATTTGCCACTCAGAGTTTTCGACCCAAGACTGCTGGTAAGAAGTCGCCGAAAGATGACTGAGCTTGAGATTAAATCATGGGCTTGACTACAGCGATTTCTAATCTTAAATACACCAAAAACTAACAGCTTTCTTGAGTTGAATACTGTTAAACAGTTATTGGCGTCAACATCGTCTTTAATTTGCCTTTAAGTTTTGTAACTAGTGATGAAATTTGTATGCGTGTTGTGACTTATGACGTCATCTATCAACCACTCTAACGGTAGGAGCAAAATCAAGGTTTTCCTTAATTTCTTTTTTCTTCGTCTGATGTCTGAGACCACTTAGGCATATCACTCCGAAGTTGTATGCCATTTATGGAAAGCAACACGAAGAAAAAAAACTCAAAATTACTGGCATTAAACAATGTTTATTCGAATTTATTTTTAAAACAATTTTAAAAATTCGATAAAATTCGATAAAGGAGTGTAATCCAATAATAATTTCGTAGTAACTCTAGAACATTAATTTCTTTCGAATGATATCAACACAACAAAGTCAAAATGATTTTAAACACTTAAATGCCACACATTATTGAATGCCTGTTGACCTCGTATGTGTAAGGATAGAGAGAAAAAAGTTTTTACAGTCGGTAATCCTAATTGGCAAAACCCATTAACAACACCACTATACAGCATGACGTTGACATTGAAGAAAAGAACATCTTATATGCCACCCCACACTGTCATAAGAGATGTTTAAACATGTTCTGCTCTCTCTCTTCTAAGTTTGGCAAAAAAAAAAAAACGAAGTCCTTTTAATAGACTTACAATGGCCATGACGACGACGACACAACAACAAAAAGGCACACATGAAAAACTATTAGAAAAACAAGTGTCCTTTTGCTTTCCTTCCACTTCTTCTTTTTTTTGGGAAAATTTTTAGAATGTAGAGATAAAACTAAACACCCTACAATGGGCTTATAGTACGAAGATAAAACACAAAGTTATATGTACACACATGTAGCGCCAGTGTAATGCCAATGTAAGCCTATACGGTATATGCCAGTGAGAGCATGAGGGGATGTTTTCTACCCCTTCCAGTTCCTTTCGTCTTGAATGCTGTTAAACATTCGAATAAATAATGAAAATCTAATGACAAAAACATTTATAAACTTCAACACTGTGAAATAGATCCCCTTTTTAAAGCTTTTGAATGACAAATGAATGGTAGACGATGACTTTATGGCATGGTATGCTGTTGCAAGTAAGTTCCATAAAGTAACCCTCTTATACCCTTGTATGGAAGCAAGGCCAACACATATGGACAAATACTTTGCTTGTACGACACAACTATTTGGTTACAACAACTCATAGTTATTGTTACATTTTCTATTGCTATTGTTGTTGCTATATTTTTTTCTTTTTGTTGTTGTTGTTGTTCAACACAATATAACAACAACTAATCCTGCATGTATTAACTTTAAAAGCATTTTTCAATCCTTAACTTAACTTAAGTAAATTCAAATGAAATAAAATGAATGGAAATGAATTGAATTGAATTTGTTGTTGAACAAGTAAACAAATGAACAAAATATACTCGGTCGCATACATACATTGAAATGGAAATAACGCCCACTTTTACGCTCCAACACCACAACCACCCAACTCCTCTAAACCGCAATAGCAACACAGATAGTGAATGGCCTTTATACAACCGGCATTTAACGTGGCCCATTATGCGGTAGTGTTTAATAGTGTAATACAGTGTTGTCAGTCGTCGTCGTCGTTGTCGTCATAGTCGTCGTAATGGCATCCGTTTTAATGATGACACAAGTTTCTCTAACTTTCTTACTTACTTACCATCTAACTGACTGTCAAAGTTATACTTTTTATTCAGAGAGTTTGTTGAGTGAGAAGAGGGTGGGAGGGGGTATCATAAACAATCCTTAAATGTTGAAGCAATTACTTAAAATGTTGCTCCCCATTGTTGTCTTTGTTCAAATGAATGAAAAATAATACAAAATTTGCATATTTTTGTAGATTGTGGCGTATAGTCGGTGGGTGTATGTGTGTGTAATATAAGATGTGTTCGTTTCTTTTCTTTATGAATTTCACTTATGGAAGTCAGTGTCATATAGTATAGAACCCAAAGCACGATGGGATCAAAACGTAGTTCTTGGAATACAGTCGCCATAGTCTAATCGGTAGTGTGTTAGCTTATTATAAAAAATATAAAAAAATATTTCTCCGGTGATCTCCTCAGCAGATTGCTGGCAAAAACTCTGAAAGTAAATAAAATTGTCATGAAAAGTTTCTCAAGAAATCCGTAGTTCGGAGTCGACTTTAATCTGTAGGTCCCGCCACTCATGTATAACGTTAACACACAACATAAGTGGTGTGAGAAACTAGGCCCATAATCCTGACTGCAGGGTTGTAATGACCAATTATGTATGTACGTATGTGTGTATGTATGTCTGAATGTATGTATGTATGTCTGGGAATGTCCGCTCAGACATCTGGCACGTCAGCTAAAGAGTTCATGTGCCAGTAGAAGATTTCCTAGTCGCCTATGCAGATGGCATTGCAAATATGTCATTACAACCATTCAGTCAGGATTACGACCTAATTTCTCACACCACTTATGTTGTTTGTGTTAATTTTATACATGAGTGGCTGGACCTCCAGTTTAAAGTCGACTCCGAACGACAGATTTTTGAGAAACTTTTCATGGCAATTTTATTTACTTTCAGAGTTTTTGCCAGCAATCTGCTGAGAGGAAGTCGCCGAAGAAATACTTTTTGTATTTTATTTTGATGCCTGGCCTGGAGCTCGAACACTGGCTTTTCGTCTAATAAGCGAACACACTACCTACTAGACCACGGCGACTTTAATAGAATAATCACAACGTAAATATAATCGAATTATGAAACGCACAATGATATGATTACAATCACATTGACTGCATCTGGCTATATATCAGGTCTTTAATTAAGCGCTTCCTTTCTTTAAATTTAAATAAAACAAAGTGTGTGTGGGAAATCACCAGTACTCCTATTGATGCCATTATGTTTAGAATATAACATCATTCGAATGTACGCCACGATATCAATCGGTTGAGGGCATCCAAAATGTGTAATTTTGTATGACTCTGTAACATAAATCAGGCTAAATTTTAGCGATGGCATGAATTATGTGCACTTTCAGAATCCTTATAGATAGTGGCTTATTCCCATACATTTATGACTTCAGGAAATCCCACAATAAAAAGTCTAACGCATCCAAATCACACACTTTTGGTGGACAGTTCACATCACTTCCACATGAGTTGATCATGCCCTCAAATCGCTTGCTGTACCACGAGCAGCAGGCTCGTAACGCGATCCAGTTGAATCAAGATATCGCTGGTGTACAGATAATGAAATTCAGGCCAAAAAAAGTTGGTAATCACCGATCTGATCGCCGTTTGGAAGTGAAGGTCTGGCCAAAGACGTTTTCAAAGAAACATGGACCGATAGCTGCGACAGTCCTAAATTCACACCAAACAATGACAACTTTCGAATACATTGGACGCTAATAGATCTCATGTGGAAGGGTAATGTCCCAAATGTAGTCTAATTACGTATCCATTCATTCAGAGGTATGCTTCATTTGCTGATGATTGTAAATCAGGGTCAGTTATTAACTGCTGCAGCTCCAGAGTATGTTCAGCGAACATACGTTGTTGTCTATGGTTGTATGGCTTCAGTTGTTGGGGCAATTGAGTTTTGTATGGGTGCCATAGGCTTGGGTTATGATGATAAATTCGCCAAGTTGTGGTCTGCGAGAGCACGAGTTCTTGTGAGTGTTGGCGAAATCGAGTGCCTGGGATTCTTCTGCTTACGCTTACAGAAAGCGACGATATTTTCAGCAGGTCTAGAGCAAGTATTGTTCGATAGTTAAATAGCTAAATCAGTAGACTACAACATACATACCTCTGATTAGAACGATTATGACGACCATAAAATGGTCAAAGCGTGCCTGAATGGAACATCCATTTTGATGAATTAAAATTTGGACGTGTTATTGCATTCTGTATACATCCATGGTGTGTTGGCTTATTAGGCTCAAGGCCACGGTTCAAAGCCCAGGTCGGACATCAAAACGAAAGTATGAAAAAATATTCCTTTGGGGACTTCCTCTCAGCAGATTTCTAGCAAAAACTGTAAGAATAAATAGGTCCCGCCACTTATGTATAAAAACTAACACACACAACATAAGTGCTGTGAGGTCGTAATTCTAGGTCGTAATTCTAACTGACGGGTTGTAATGACCAATGTATGTATGCTACGTGTTGTTATTAGAATCATGACTGGACATTGCATTATAAACACTCATGCAAGGCGCATCGGTATTGAACACATGACAAATCACTTCTGCAGAAACTACAGTGATGAAGAAGAGTAGAAAACTGTTACTCGCCTAACTGCTCACATGCCCAACACTATGCTAGAGGAGAAGAAGGCATCTTGATATCTAATACATGAACAATTTTAGGCGAACTATCAACAATAAACGTTCGTAGTCTAAACGACTTCATCAGAAGCTCCAAATGGTTCAGAGATTGGTTGTCAAAGATGACAGGAAATCATAGATCAAGAACCTCCACTTCTTTTTGACAATAGTTAGGCATTGCCTATTGGGATTACGATTTAAGGAGAGCTTAACTAATCCCTTAATTGAAGTCGCCGTGGTCTAGTAGGTAGTGTGTTGGCTTATTAGACGTAAAGCCAGGGTTCGAGCCCCAGGAAAGACATCAAAATAAAATACAAATACAAGTATTTCTTCGGCGACTTCCTCTCAGCAGATTTCTGGCAAAAACTCTGAGAGTAAATAAAATTGCCATGAAAAAGTTTCTCAAAAATCTGTCTTTCGGAGTCGACTTTAAACTGTAGGTCCCGCCACTCATGTATAAAATTAACGCACACAACATGAGTGTTGTGTGTAATGGGTTGTAATGGCCAATTATGTATTTATGCATACATCCATAGTGATTCGGTAAAACAGATTGAATAAATGAAACATAATTTGACGAATGTAGCTTCAATAAAATTGCTGTTATTAAGTGACAAAGCCCTTGTTGGTAGTCAGGATCTTAATTTAGGCCAAATTTCTGCCAATGATATTGTGATAGATTAACCGAGTTAAGATTTTAATCAAATAAAGTTAGGGGACCTCATATGTTGCCAATTAAAAATTTCAATTTTCTTTACAGTTACATTACGTTATTAGGTTTGGATGGAAGTAATTTCGAAATTTTAAAAATCAATTTGATGAATAAAACGGACAGATATTCTATCTGTGAACTGGGTAGTGAACTGAGATTTTATAATTTTTATTTCACCCTTTTTGCTGTAAGCGACCCATAGTGTTTTTACATCAGATTAGTGTTGAATAACTGAAATGTTATTTGCAACTTATGAATGTTTTTCACTCATAAGCTCATATGCTAAAACTATACTTATTTAAATACTTAAAACCATAAATATATGAGACACAGAGAGACATAAATGTGACAAATTATGAATGACTAAGTAAATGCAATTGAAAAAAATATTAGAAAATTTTTACCTGCTTGAGACAACAACAACTCAAGTAATTATTAATAAAACATGAGTGTTTTTTACATCTTGCCAAGATGACTAATAAGCAACATTACCAGGAAAACATTTTTTTGTTTTTCGTTACAAATCTTATTGGCCCCGAAAAGAAAAGGATAAAAAAGGACATACGTTTACGAAATTGACACCGTGATCAGGTGTAATTTTAATGCCGCCAACCCTTTGTATCGCATTTTATTGTTCTGTGGCAAATTGTTACAATCGAATTCACATCGAATGGATGATGGTAGGACGGTTGACGATGGTCCCGCCGCAAAATTTATGATGGCATCTCCAGCTGAGTTATAGAAATTAAAACTACACTTTAAACAGGTACATTCATACATTAAAATGCCCCGAATAAATTTATTTTCAACATTCAAGCAAAAGGAAAAGAAACGAAAGAAAAAGAGAAGAGAAAAATGAGCAACAAAAATAAATTCAAAAAGGTTTGTTTCTTTTGTTTGTTCGTTTTTTTTTCTCTTTCATTAATTAAGATCACTTTCAAAATCTTGGCGTAAAGATTACTTTTCAATGACAATACATCCATCTTGTGATCGAAGCACTGATAGGCAAAGGATCCGTATACGAACATATTAAATCCATTAGCACTGGAAGAGGCAAAAAAAAATGAGAATAAATGAGAGAACCAACGATTATTTGGTTAAAAAAAGGTAACAATTTCTCAAAATGATTCCTTTCTCTGGTTGCTGGTTAGTGGTGTTTGTTCTACTTTTGATTATCGGATACAAACGATCGAAGCCACCTGTATTTGTCATCAGGTACACTTAGAAAACAAAGTGTGTGAGTTGAGTTCATAGGCGATCTGATAAGTACACTTAGTGGCTAGAAGAGGAGTTTTTACATGGTTTGTTCGTCATTAAAATTTAAAGAAGTCTTTTTAGCACTATGGTCTCAATAGGTAATTGAGTAGAAGTGAGCTCTCTCGTACAAAAAAACTAATACTCTACAAGGCGGTCATCCTCCGCGTGCTTCATTATGGCGCAGAGGCAGTACACTATTAAGCATTGATGCTGTAGTCTTTAGAGTATTCGAGAGAAAAGTCCTACGTAAGGTCTTCGGTCTAGTGCGAGTTGGTGATGATTTTTGCATCCAATTCAACAAGAAGCTGTGTGAGCAACACGTCGAACGACGTGGCGAAACCAGCTCAGCCGCTGGATGTTAATACGCAGCACAACGTTCATGTCGCTGTACAACGTTCATGTCGTTGAAGAGCGTATTAATATCCAGCGGCTGAGCTGGTTTCGCCACGTCATTCGAATGGAGAAGAGAGATGGGGAAGTCGACGAAGAGGATAACCTTGTTTGCGTTGTAAGGACTAAATAGAGGAAGTCATGTCATCGGTTGGTGTTACCAACTGGCGAAGGCGCACAAGAAGCAGAAGCGCCTGGACGGTTGTGTTAAGGCAAGCCGAATTCCGTTAATCGGGTTGTTAATGGCCAATTATGTAAGAAAGTAAAAAAGCAATTGAAAGTAGCATTGGAACGATAAGCTTGACAATTGCTATTTATATTGGGTGTACTCGTAGCATTAGCAGAGGCATTGAAAGTGGAACTGTAAACCGATGGATTCAATCTTAAAGCATGGGTTCTGAGTATAAATGAAGAATTGCCATGAAAAGTTTTTCACGAAACTGTCGTTCGGATTTTAAACTGTAGGTCCCGCCACAAATGGATAAAATTTACACACATATCCTTGGTGGTGTGGTTAGCTAGGTTGTAGCCTCGACTACAGAGTTGTAATGACTAAATTAAGTCAGTATTGGTCAGTAAAACCATAAGAATTCCATAGAAAATTAAAGTCGCCGTAGACTAATAGGTAAGGTGTTGGCTTATTAGACATGAGGCCTCGGGTCAAACCATAGGGCAGACAAATCCAACAAAACCAAATTTGAAAAAAAAAATTCTTCAGCGACTTCCTTTCAGCAGATTTTTGGCAAAAAAATGCATTGAAAAGTTTTCACAAATTTATCGTTCGGAACCGGCTTCAAACTGATGGACCCGCCATTCATGTATAAAAAATTGACACATACAACATAAATGGTGTGAGACGCCAGGTTGTAGTCCGGACTACAGAGTTGCAATGACAAAATTAAGTCAGTACCATATTTAAGAATGCCATAGAAAACCAAGGAGGCAATTATAGCAGCCTTTCCCGCTTCACCGTGGAATAAACCAAAGAATTGGAGTCGTACTTCAGACATCTTCATTAAAACAAAATACGAAAAATATTTCTTCGACGACTACCCCTTAGCATTATTCTGTCAAAAGCTCTGAAAGCAAAATGAAATTGCCATCAAAAGTTTTTCAAAAAAATATGTCGTTCGGAGTCGACTTTAAACTGTAGGTCCCGCCACTCACGTATAAAATTAACACACACAACATAAGTAATGCGAGACACTAGGTTGTAGTCCGGACTACAGAGTTGCAATGACAAAATTAAATCAGTACCATATTTAAAAATACCATAGAAAACCTAGGAGCACCTCTGAAGTGGCCATAAGTGCAGAAACCGTGGAATAAACCAAAGAATTAACGTCTGACTTAAGACATCCTCAATAAATATGCAATATGAAAAATATTTCTTCGACGACTGCCTCTTAGCAGTCTTCTGTCAAAAACTCTGAAAGTAAATAAAATTGCCATGAAAAGTTTCTCAGTAATCTGTCGTTCGGGGTCGACTTTAAGTTGTAAGTGCCGCCACTCATTGATAAAATTTACACACACATGGGTGGTTGTAATCCTGACTACAGAGTTGCAGGTTGTCATACAGTTCAGAACAGACGTCATCGATTTTTGGGTGTCAGAACGTTTGAAAACCAGGGCATGGTGGGGAAAGTGCCATTAAGGGAACTAGACAGTTTCATCGGAAGCTCGGGTTGGTTCAAACTAACCGCCAACGGATCATGACAAGGGACTGCCTCACACTGGGTAACACAATGGGCCGTATAGCCACCAAGTGAACTTGCCTGTGAACGACAAGCTACCAGCTAACCGAACCTAAACTTCTTTTAATTTTCATTCATATCGTAACCAAAATTTCTTTGCGTGCATTTGATGCTATCGTTCGTGCTACTATTTCTCTAAAAGAAATATTGCATACAATTTGAAACGCATTAGCTGATCACTTCAATTTCTCTACGGATTTCTCTCTAATCCCAACTCAAACCGAATGTATGTATGTATGTGCAGTACCTGTTGAGGATCTCATAAAAGCAGAAACGTATTAAATGAGCGTATAAAACGAAATCCTCCACTTAATCAAGATAAGGTAGAGTTTTATATATTTTTGGCATGTTCAATAATTACCGAAATACCAAATGCGACACCAGATAGATAGAGAGAGAGAGAGTTCGGTTTCGGTTTAAAGATGACAAAATATAAGCCACCGTAGATATTGTGGAAGCCAAAAAAGGAGCGAGCAGAAAACTTATTCCGAATTATGTGAGAATGGCATGAATGTGTATGAATGCATAAGTATTTGTAAAAGAGTTTTGATATTAAAAGTAATTTCTTGACATATTGGCTTAAAGCCATTGTTAAAATGTCAATGATGAAGCAACTACCTGGCAGGTAATACCATGGTATAGTCGCGTCTGTCTGCCTTTAATGGTTACCAGCCATGCGTTGTTGCCGGTGGTTGTTGCTGAAGCAGTGTCGATGCGTGAGATTAGCATTTTTGTGGGCTGTGTTCTCTTGTAGTGGCTGTTGTTAATCGCTTTTAACTGTGTTTCATTTTTGTTACTTTTTTTGGTTATCATATCTCATTGTGTTGAGTGTTCGGAAAATTAAAAAAACGCTATAAAATAAAAGCTAATAAATACACCTCACTTCATACCGATCTGATGTTATTCTATATACCAAGCCTGTAGCCCATATCTTTTTTCTATTTTTTCAACCAATGGGATAAAAAAATAAAGAATTTGACAAACACTCAGCTTCAAACAGCAACGGCAGCAGCAGCAGCTTTACTTTTAGGCTCAGTTCATATATATCCCGCATTAACAGCTACTGTTTTTGTTTGTCTTTTTTATATCGCTTTCGGACAGACTTAATGCTGTTGTGTTGTGTCTTATGATGAAAAATAATATTGTTTTGGGTGCGTGTGTAAAAGATTTGTATCTTTAAAACGCTTCAACAATACAATATTCGGTTAATTCGTATTTAAAAAAAAACTTTAAATATTAAAGAGCATCTCAAATTACATTTGTATTCCAACTACTGTATGCATTTAATTTATAATTGATTATAAATTCTACAACCACTAGCTTTAAATATGAATACAGAACTCAACAGCATTTTGCAGTTTTTCAGGAAAAACAGTGTTACATATTAAATTAGGAATTTGGCAGATAGGAATCCTTATAAAGTACATTTATTTAATTGGTCATTACATCATTTCATGCAGGATTACAACCCAGCTTCTTACACCACCCATGTGGTGTGTGTTAATTTTATCCAGCGGGACCTACAGATTAAAGTTGACTACGAACGACAGATTTTTGGCAAACTTTTCATTGCAATTTCAAATTGCATTGGCGTTTTGCTCACACCATCCTCAGTTATTATTTACTTTATTGAATATTAGGTTTACAGGTTTACAACCTAGATTCTTACACCACCCATCTTAGGTGTGTGTTCATTTTACCCATGATTAGCGTGAACTACAGTTTAAAGTCGATTCTGAACGACAGATTTTTGAGAAAGCTGGGGTTGAAACCAAAGATCAGCATCATCAAAAAGATGAGTAGAATCGAATCATACACATAATTCTTGAACCTTATACGCATTCATACTTATTTTAATATCATGGAATCTCTAATCATATTCAAAGTTTGAAGCTCTCACTATATTCATACTTAACAACACGTATGATGTTATTGATTTGGACTCTCCATAACTCAACATATACACGAAGCAAAAAATAAGTATGATTCGCTTACGAACACTAAAATACTTACTAGAAGGGTGTTGTGTTTGCTCTGCTTGCTGCACTGTCTTTTATGCTTGTGTGTCTTTTTTCTTTTGTTGTAAACGCAACAACAACTAAGACTGTAAATTTTGCTGAATGATTCGAATCACTCGAATCATTTATAAGTATTATAAGTAGTATTTTTCTAAAGTTATGTACCTAAATGAGTAGGCTTATGAATCAAACATATTTCGAATGGTATGAGTTTGATGTCAACGTTGTAAGCATACTCATTGCAACCTGTACTTAGAAATCAACGTTGTAGTGAGTACGAATGAATCAGAGTACATTGTGAAATTTCAATATTGTTGACTCACTTATATTCAAAATTTCATGAGTGCTTATGAGTAGCGAAAAAACGATTCTTTGCTGATCTCTGGTTGAAATCTCTGACTTGCTAAATTTTCTTCCGGTTGTGGAACTCATATACATGCTCACATCTGCAGTATCTGCAATTGGTAGACAAGTATGTGTTAAAGGATTTCTCTTAACTTGAGCATGAAACCTATTCTTTTTCACTATCACTGAATATGCTGTCTCCTTATCTTTGTTTTTAATGCATTGTAAAGGATATGAAAACTTCAATAAGTGGCAGAGTTTAATCCACTGAACTTAACCCTGTATCTGAAAGGGAGATTCTCCCAGAATCACTGGTTATGTTGTGCATCAGAAGTCCAAAAATGACCCAGTCAAAGTCGCGATTAATCTACTTAGAAATAATAATTCTTCTGGCCCGCAAGGGCTACAGCAAAGTATATCTTTGATACTGACAAGAAATTTATTTACCTTGGCTGCGTTGTTCCTAGCGACATCAGAGCAAACATAGCACCCTGCTAACAGTACCAATTAGGCTCCCGATAAGCGTATCTCATAATACGAAATACATACATACATACATAATTGGTCATTACAAACCTTTAGTCAGGATTACGACCTAGTTTCTCACATCACTTATGTTGTGTGCGTTAATTTTATCCATAAGTGGCTGGATCTATAGTTTAAAGTCGACTTTTTCATAGAAATTTTATTTATTCTTAGAGTTTTCGCCAGAAATCTGCTGAGAGGAAGTCGCCGAAGAAATATTTTTTGGTTCATATTTTGGTTTATTGGTGGCAGGATGTCAAATAAGCCTACTAGACTACCTAGTAGACTACGGCGACTACATTGATACGAAATTAATGCTCTCAAAGGCGCTCATCCTTCTCATGCTTCTCTGTGACGCTGTTACGAACCAAAGTAGCTACCCTGAAAGTATTCAAATGAAGAATTCCACTCAAGATTCCTGTCTCTGAGCGAGTTTGTTACGATTTCCGCATACGAAAGAATAATGAGTTCTACGATCTCCTCAAATGCAAGATGATATTCTGGCGGGACGTATATTTAATGCGAAGATCAGTTGATGTTGGCGTAGTGGACATAGTGGATTTTGTCTGTTTAAACTGCAAAGCAAGAACGCTTGGAAGAATGTGTTAAAGCAGCCGAAATCCTTTAAATAATTTTGTTGGATCAACCAGGTTGGTAGATAAGAATACACTGGTACTTATCACATTTATTCAATGCACCCCGAAGAATTTAAAGGCTTGAGCATGAGCTAATTCGACAATATCCTTCTATAGGACTAAAAATATACAAAAACTTTGAAAGTGAAAAATATTACAACTAGAAAAGGAAAAAAATGTACATACAAAAATGTAAACTTACTTAGTTGGCCGTTACGTCCCTTCAGCCAGGACAACAACCCAGCTCCTCATACCACCCATATGGTGTATTAAATTTATCCATGAGTGGCTGTTTAATATCGACTTCTAACGGTGGGTTTGAGATACTTTTCATGACAATTTTATTCTACTCTGAGAGTTTTTAGTAGAAAAATGCTGAGAGGAAGTCATCGAACGAAATATTCTTTTCATATTTCAGTCTTTTCGAGGTGCCTAGGCTGGGGTTTGAATCACGACCTCAAGGCTAATAAGCCGATACATTAACTACTAAACTATGGCGATAGTAAGTAAGCAGACAATACTTTAATTTCAGTAATTTCATTGCCAAAAAAGGATTCCATCCGTACTATAAAAAGCATTTTTCCATTTCACCCCGTATATTCAAAGTTCTTTTTTCACTTCACTTTTATTCAAATTGTAGACAATAATTTGCAAAATTTGCTTGAATGTTTTTTTTTTGTTGTTCTCGTTTCATATTTCATTAAACCATAGTGACCAAACAAATCCCATTTAACACTGTTTTAATGTCGGAACAATGAACTCATATTCCATACCACTTATCAACTGTTAAGACTACAATAGAAACACTGCAAAAACAAAAAGGAAAAATAATGCAAATACAAGCTAAAAAAGGACTTGAAAACTTTGTAAAAATATTTTAACAAAACTTTATCACATACTTGTACTCGTTCTCATGCTCTTACTCGTACTCCTACTCATAGTTATTGTAGTCCTTGGTGTTGTACTCGAATATTTTATAGGGATCCACAAGTAAATGCCTAGAGAAAAATCACTTCATATAAAAACAAAAAGTTACAGACACACTCACATTCATACATACATACATACATATATACATGTATTCATAAGGATACTTTCCTCGAGCATAGAAAGAGAAAATGTTTGATGGCACTGCTTGTTTTAGAAAAACCAACCAACAACAACAGAACAAAAACTCTAGTAAAAGTTTAACTTGTTCTTTACAATAACAATGAAGTCAAGAACTCAAAATCATGAAACCCAAAAAACACACACACTTGCACTTACACTTTGATACACTCATCCTTATATTCTTTCTTTTGAAGGCCCAAGTATGAGTATGTGCAAGTATTGTAGAGGAGTTATAAGGAGTGTAGTGTGTTTGTGTTAAAAAGTTTCAACGAAATTTACAATGTTAAGTTAACACCTTCCATTTGATTTTCCTTTTTTCGTTTTTCTTTTCTTCTTCTTATTTAGAGAATAAGAGAGACCCACTTAAACGCATATTTCAGAGCCA
Source organism: Sarcophaga variegata (assembly GCA_932273835.1). NCBI lineage: Eukaryota > Metazoa > Arthropoda > Insecta > Diptera > Sarcophagidae > Sarcophaga > Sarcophaga variegata. Next base: position 69,586,283 of record OW026362.1, read on the forward strand.
TGTAAACAGTGTAGAAAGAAATTTAAAGTCACATTCAGAGCTTTTAGAGGGAATCTGATTTGTAATGTAGCTATTCAACTTCATGTCATACTCTATTAATTTGTACTAGCACAGGAGGTTACGTAGGAATTAATTTCAAATTTAAGTAAAAGACCCGAAAGCAGTCGATCTCGGCTCACCAACAAGAACTTGGTATTTCGCAGAACCCAACGCGATGAATTTTTCATCATGATTTGAACCTGCGTCCGTAAAAACTTCAACTGACACAGGAACAGAACACTTCTTTGGAGTCTAGTAGGTAGTGTTGGGTTAGTAGACGTGAGATCACGGTTCAAATCTCAGATTAAACATCTCGAACAAAACGAAATGTAAAAAATATTTCTTTCCACGACTTCCTCTCAGCAGATTTCTGGAAAAAACTCTGTGAGTAAATAAAAAAATTTCAATGAAAAAGTTTCTCAAAAATTTGTCGGTTGGAGTCGACTTTAAACTGTAGGTCCCGCCACTCATGTATTAAATTAACAAACACAGCATAAGTGGTGTGAGAAGCTAGGTCGTAATCCTGACTAAAGGGTTGTAATGACCAATTGTGTTATGTATGTAGTACAGGACGCTAAGTACAAATTTATTTTGACTTTAGGCAGTAAACCCCAAAGCAATTGATTTCCGCTCATTCACAAGAACTTGACCTTTCGCAGGCCACAACTAGCGAATTTTGCATCATGATTTGGGCCTGCACTCGTAAAATATTCAACTGCCCTAGGGAACGAAAGATAAACGTTGCAAGCTGACCTTAATTTTCATCCAAAAATCTTCAGCGATGAGGTCCATTTCTGGATTAATGGCTACGTGAATAAACAAAATTCTCGTATTTGGGACGTAGAACTTCCAATGCATCCCGAAAAAGTTACTATTTGGTGTTTATATTGGAATTTCGGCGTTATCGGTCCATATTTCTTTAAGAAAAAATTTAGCCAGGCCATCAACATCTCCAGCAAGCACTATAGTTTGCTGATTAACAACTTTTTATTGTTCTGAAATGGAACATCTGGACACCAACGACCTGTGATTTCAACTGGGCGGCGCTAGGTGCCACATTAAACTTTATGTACGAGCGATTTATAAGCATGATTATATCACGTGGAGGTGATGTTGATTGGACACCGAGATCGCCCGTTTGGCCCTTACTCACAGGTGTATACAGCAGAAATCCAAATGAAACTGAAGAGAGTCCAATGCATCGCGAAAAAGTGATTACTTGGACTCAATAGTCTACATTTCCTTAAAAAAGATTTTGGCCAGGCCATCTACATCACCCGCAAGCACTATCGCTGATTAAAATCTCTTTTTTTTTGTCTGAATTAGATGATCTGGACACCAACGATATGTGATTTCTACAGGACGGCGCTATGTGCCACATATCTTATGTTGCATGGGATATTCTACAAGAGCGATTTGAAGACATTATCCTCTCATGATGATGTAAACTATCTAGATTGTGCTTTGAATCTGTTAAAGTTTGTCTTGTGGTGTTTTCTCAAGTCGCATGTGTATACGATTAAGACGCAATCTTTAGCAGTCTTCTAAGCCAACATACCCCATGCCATCAGTCAAATTCAGTCAAAGACAATTTGACATTTCGTTTGCCCTCCACCCAGAAAAGCCGTGGCGGACATTTGAATGATGTTGTATTCCACACATAATGGCACCAATAGATCTTTCAAAAGAATAAAAAAATTGCGATGATATTCCACACACATACGTGCATAATTGGTCATTGCAACCCTTCAGTCAAAATTATGGACCTAATTTTTTATACCACTTACATATGTTGTGTGTTAACACTGTGTGGCAACACTGGTTTAAACAGCTCACGCACGTTTCGTGTTTTGTTTCACTGTCAAACATCTTCAGTTTGGTCTATAATTCAATCATGAATCGTGTTACAAACGAACAACGCTTGCAAATCATTGAATTTTATTATCAAAATGCGTGCTCTGTTAAGAAAGTTCATCGCGCGCTTCTTCCATTTTATGGTCAGTTTAATCGACCCACTGAAGCGGCTATTCGGGATATTGTGACTAAATTTTACACCAAATTTACATTGTTGGACATTAAACCACCAACACGCTTACGTAGAGTGTGAACTGAAGAAAATATCGCAGCTGTATCGGCAAGTGTTAATTGTGACCATCAATTAACGATTCGTCACCGTTCGCAGCAATTGGGCCTCTGTTACTCAACAACGTGGAAAATTTTGCGGAAGGATTTAGGTGTGAAGCCTTTCAAAATACCGCTGGTGCAAGAATTGAAGACGAACGATTTACCGCAACGCAGAATTTTTGGTGAATGGGCTCTTGGAAAGTTGGCCGTGCGATTTAACGCCTTTAGACTGTTTTTTGTGGGGCTATGTTAAAGCTCATGTCTATACAGACAGGCCCGCTTCAATTGACGCATTGGAAGACAGCATTGAAACATTTTTTCGTAAGATACCGGCCGAAATGTTGGAAAGAGTATGCCAAAATTGGACTAAGCGGATGGACCATTTGAGGCGCAGTCGCGGTTAACATTTGCATGAAATAATCTTCAAACATTAAATTATATGAACCGTACTGTCGATTCAAATAAAGATTTCATGCATTTTTCTGAATTTTATGTGTTTTTTTTTAATTTTCCTATAGCTCTTAAAAAGTCACCCATTACATGAGTGGCGTGACATACAGTTTAAAGTCGTCTTCGGACGACAGATTTTTGAGAGACTTTTCGTGGCAATTTTATTTACTTTCAGAGTTTTTGCCAGAAATCCGCTGAGAGGAAGTCACCGAAGAAATATTTTCCTTTTCCTATTTTTGTTTGGATCGTGGCCTTATGTCTAATAAGTCAACACACTACCAACCAGATTACGGCTACTTCAACACACACTTAGTTTTATTTACATTTAAAAATAGGAAGACCCTTTAGAAGTACTTTTTAAAATGAATTTCTTGTATCTGTTGATGGTATAGAAATATACGAAAGAAACATTTGATTCGACTCTCTTAAAAGATCTTCATGAGGCATTTCTCACTCTCCTAAGTCCTTAAGGATTGATATGTAAAATAATTCAGCTAGTTTTGTCCAACACTGTATATTTATGTGCATTAAAACTACAATATTTTGTGTGTATACGTATGTATAAGTATGCGTATGTAAGTGTGTTTTTAGTGTAAAAGATGTGTAAGATTACATTGTATTTCTTTGCTATTTTGTTGTAATATAATCATAATACAATACATACATACATACATACATACATATCTACCTACATTATGAAATACGCATGTATGCGGGCATACATGTGCGTGAGTGTAAGAACTATTTCTGCAGTTAAAAAGGATGTACAAAAAGAGACAAAAGAGACAAAGAAATCTTTTGCCATTAAAAAAAACGAAAAAAAAACAGGAGGTGTTTTAAATAGTTTGACTTTGTGCAACTTTTCCAAAAATATTTCATTTGTTTTCCTCTTTGCCTCATTGTTGTGGTATGGGTAATTAACATGTTGTCTTTATAAAGGAAGAATGCATGTATGTATGTGTATGTATTTGAATATATAAATCCATTTATATTGACTCTGACTTCATGAAGAATCCTTCGTCCTTATGCAATTGCCTTTGAGTGAATGTGTTAGTAAATGTGTCTGTGTGTGTTTCATTTTTTTTGTTGTCAAAATTAGTCAAAATGTCAGATGATGTGTTAAGATATTGTAATTTTAATTGCTTTGCTAAATTTTACGATAAGATTTGTACACAAAAAACACCAACAAAATATGTTGCATTGTTTGCTTGTTTGTTATTATTTCGTATGGAAATTAGTTGAGACATCAGAACAATTAGTTGTGATAACAAATCGGTCACATAAGAGGGCTGGATAGTGGGTGCTATAGTGTGGAATATAATTCTCTTGTAGTTAGTAATGATCAACGATTCATATTAAATATGATTATCAAGGGTTTATTGAACGATATTCATGGGGTTTATTACTGCATTTTTATTTGGTGTTGAGTTGGCATTGAGAACCTGTCCTATAACTGCACTGCAGGCTATGTTGCATTTATGGTAGTGAGAATCATAACCTTGGAGGGAGAGTTAAGATTAATGGGTAGCAAATCTAATGAGAAGTTCATCAGTGAAATCGTGACCTGATAAATTGAATAGGTTGCAGTAACTTCTTTAATTGCCTCCAGGACTGTATCAGGACATATTTCGCAACGAGAAACAGTAATAAAAGCGAATGTAGCAAATGGGAGGCTGCATACAGTCTTAAGAGAGGAACCACTCTATAGCATACAAATGAATCGAAAACAGAAAACGAGGCAGTAGTGGACATATTCGGTTCCAGGCTAAAATATTCACAATCCATAGAGAAATTCGTTTCCAAGCAAAAGTTTATGCCATCGAAAGATAAGCTCAATTTAACTTGAATTGGAGATACAAAGGACAGGACATAGCATTACTGTCTGACTGCCGAGCATTAAGCTCCAATGAATTTAAATCGAATATTGTTTGGGACTGTCTGGGGAAGCTGAACCTGCCTGGTGGACACAATAATGGTACCCCGTGATGGATGCCAGATCATGTAGGAATTCTTAGCAATGAACAAGCAGATGGCTTTCCGAGGAGGGGCGCTTCTAGGTCAGTGATGGTGCCAGAACAGTTCTGCGAAGTGGAGGCAAGACGTCTGAAAGAGAATCAAGGGCTTTCCACAAATCAGGTGGGTTTAAGGCAATCGAAAGTTTTATTGGGAAATTGCAATGAGTAGAGACTTGTGTCATGCATCAGACTACTTAATTGGTCATTACAACCTTTTAGTCAGGATGGATTGCGAACTTGCTTCTGACACCACGCAGATCATGTAGGAATTCTTAGCAATGAGCAAGCAGATGGCTTTCCGAGGAGGGGCGCTTCCAGGTCAGTGATGGTGCCAGAACAGTTCTGTGAAGTGGAGGCAAGATGTCTGAAAAGGTATGTTCACCGAAAGGGGGTCAAAGTCTTTCCACAAATCAGGTGGGTTTAAGGCAATCGAAACTTTTATTGGGAAATTACAATAAGTGGAGATTTGAGTCATGCAACCTTTTAGTCAGGATTGCGAACTTGATTCTGACACCACGCATGTTGTGTGTGTTAATTTTTTCTATAATTGGTGGAATCTACAGTTTAAAGTCGACTCCGAAAAACAGCTTTTTGAGAAACTTTCCACGGCAATTTTATTTATTCCCAGAGTTTTTGCCAGAAGACTGCTGAGAGGAATTTATCGCAACCAATATTTTTTATATTTCATTTTCGTTTGAGATGTCTGAGCCATGGATTGAACCACGGACTCGCGTTTAAAAAGCCAACACGCTACGTACTGACTACGGCAACTTCATATGGAATCTGTTTTAGAATACTGATCGATTCACTTTCAATATATAGACTCTGGGATGGGGAGAACTAATCAGCAGAACATATACTTGAAGCCTCTCCGGCGTGAATGCACATCAGAAGGGAATGCTTAGGCGTATATCAAGTAATGTGCAGAGAGTTATTGCTAAAGGAATATTATAGTAGACATTAAATTAAGGCAGATCGATTTATATTCCGATTTAATAAGTCTTAGACAAGCTTTAATCACTTGCTAGACTTTGGAATGAAATTGTAATGAAAGTGCGTTACTCTTAATTTAATTTAGACTTGATAACTACTGTAGTATAAACATCTTTAGCTAGATTGTAATTAAATCGAAATATTTGTAGCCTCGCTTTGAATAAAGCAGATAAAGCATCTTGTTACATAATAATCACACTTCATTTAATTCTTTTCTAATCTCTTGTCTACAAAAATTCCTTAAATCCACTTTATTTAGAACATCTGCCCCCAAATAATTTAACACATTTTGAAATGAACACAAAACATAATAATAAACACTTAAAACCCATGACAACATCTAAGGGCTACCGTTTCCATTCCTGTTTCGTTATATATTTGTCTGCGTACCTTTAGGAGATAATCAGTTTTCGGTTAAACAAGATTTTCTGCCTCAATTCGTATAATTTCATAACAAAATTGAAAATATTTTCACTTTCCTTTCAACATACGCTTACAATACTTAAAATAATAGCAGTTACACTTACACATACTCATATTCATTCATTTATTGTTGCAATTTTACCGTTACAAATCATAGTTTAAAATGGAAATCCTAGCTTGCGAACGATTGGATCATTGTGTGTCCTTTGAAAGACAAGCAAATGATGGTCATAAAGGAAAGAAGTCAAAAACTTTTCTTCCTTCTTTTTTTATTATTCTTTGTAAATCCAATCCAATTTAAAAGGTTGTTACGCATTTCAAGATACCGACGATTCAAAGAAAGCGAGAGAGAGGGCTCTTGCCATGTTGTTGATGTTTTGTAAACAAGGTAAAGACAAGAAATAATCGCAAAACAACATTTGGCCTTCAATTCATTCATTCATTCATCCATTCGTACATTCATCCACTCAGTCACTTATTTAACCCATCTTAAGAAGCCGAAGTGTAAAGGTGTGATAGGCTTAGCAATAGTTAAGCAGGATCTAGTTTTTTTGCTTTCTTCCATTGTGTTGAAAGGACATGCTACAATAAAACTAATAAAAATGTCAAAATTCATCAAATCTTATACACATACACACGTACATATACGCACATGATTCCGATTTATAATTCCAAGATGTCCCTTTGTTAAGGGATTAAATACGAACAAACATACGTAGACTTTTTAATATTGTTACGCCTGTTACGCTGCCTTACGCTAACTTTACGTATGAAAAAGTGAATTTGTCTTCCTCTCTCATAGCATTTCTTTTTAGCCATAAAAATACAATACAATTCACACTTTCCGCTTTCTCTCTCTCTCTCTCTCTCTCTCACACTCCTTGTCTTTTTTGCAATTCATTGTCTGTCACAAAAAAATCAAGAATTTCTTCTCACTTTTCCTCTGCCAGAAAAAAACGCAAAAGAATTCCTTTGTTTCCCTTTTTGAAATCCTATTAGAAAACGTGTGTTCTTTTATGTTTCTTTTGCAAGCGGCGGACTATTTTTATACGTCTTGTTAACACTTTATCTCCGTTATGACCAATGAATGATTTTTTTTTTTTATTCCTTAAAAAAAACGAAAAAAGCATGTGTTCATGCGTTCCAATATTGCGTGTCGCACGTGTTTGATGGGATTAAAACCGAAATAAATTTCGGACCTTCTTCTTCTTCTATGTTGGCATCTATCTCGAAGGGTATCGAATTGTGATTTATTTTCATTTCAAATGTTCAATCGAATATGTTTTCTAATATGAAAGCCTTTTATTTCATGGAGAAAACATATGAATTTTTTATTTAACACAGGCAAAGCATACAGAGGGTGGTATTAAAAGAAAGTTTCTACTTGTTTAGTTTACTGTTTGGATGCAAGGCATCACTAGCAGGACTCTCGAACATAGGGTATCACAGATGCAGGAAGCACGAGATATTAAAATGAATGGCAGAGGTCAATTGATCTGCGGAAATATACCCTTAACAACGGACAGCCAAACTAGAGGATGTCTACAAGGTAGTGTCCTTTCACCAATAATTTGAAGTAATGTGAGCAATCCCTGCCTAAAACTTACAGACGATATAGTCTTGATGGCACAGAGGAAATTTTGAAAGGGCTTTCTGTGATATCATTCAGAAAAGGCTAGAAACTGCTAGCCGTTAATGCCACACAGTGGGCTTGATAATATGATATGGACAATACCATAATAGTATCATTCACAAGAAGAAATCTTCCTAAATGAAATAATATTCGACTCCTGGGTGAGATAATATCACAGGGAATGTGTAACATCTAGAAATAAAAGTGGGTAGTAAATTGTCTTGGAGGGCTCATAAATAGGTCTCATCTCAGGAAAGGCCAGATATGATATAAGGGTACGCAGAACGCAGACAGTGAAATCCTTAGGGATTACATCTTCTCGAATTATATGCTGGATCTGTCATGGCAGATAAAAAAATTTTGAAAGCAGCTGAAATAAAGTTGAATAATTGTTGTAGTTCCTAATTGTGTTGCAATGTGAAATTGTACTATAGCGTCATTCGAGGCTCTGATGGAACCAAAGCTTTGGTCGATGATAAGGTTGATGGGAGCCAAGTCTAATTTCAAATTCATTAGGGGATTTCCATTGCCATGAAAAGGTTTCTCAAAAATCTGTCGTTCGGAGTCGACAGTAAACTGTAGGTCCAATCACTCATGCATAAAATTAACACACACAACATAAGTGGTGTGTGAAACTAGGACGTTGTACAATGGGTCAATTCGACCTCCGGGTACTGTAATTGTCTTAATTGACAAGTACACGCCCTCTAACCTAACCTAACCTAACATAAATAGCCTCAAAGGCTGTTCTCAAATTAATTTAACAACAGTATATTTCAACGACATACTGACTTTATAGGAATAGCCAGTGGTTGTTAACCGGTCTTTTGACAAGGTACTTATTTAGAATGGAGGTTGTCTCGATGTGGCGATGGCAATGAGTCATTCAAAGACATTCATGGCATTAATGCATCCCAAGAAGAAACAAACTACTGGGTGCATATTAGGTGCTAGCCAGGGAATTTTCATGGTTGGTATCGAGCAGCATCTTGAAATTCGTCAGAGCAATAGGTTTGGAGGAGATATTATGGCCCAATACTCTCTATTCTATTCTATAATATAAATGAATACAAGACTTTTTATTACTTCTTTAAAAACCATTTCAGTTGAATTAATATTTAAAAATCTGAATATTTATTGCTAACCATTTATAAGAATTATTTCATCAGAAATATAAGTTCAGTTCATAAAAATAATTCAAGTAAAGCCTTTTTGCAATAACAATTATCATATAATCCACACACACACACAAACACACAAATACACAACTAACAATCCCAAGTATGTATTCATTTTTGTACATCTGACATGAGTTTTCTTTTTTAAGAATATTACAATCAAATAAAAAAAAGCCAAGTATTTATTGACCAGTTCTTAAATGAAAATAAAAAAATTTCTGTGAACTTTATTTAGATTAAGTTCTCCAAAAGAGACGTTAAAAGGAAAACAATTTCTTATTCCTTTTCTATTGTCAGTCTAAAGGATAAAGACTTAAAAGAAGAAGAAGACTAACACCAGAGATGGATAAAAACAAATCCCAGCAAATTTAAATTTTTAATGCCGACATTTCCACAAAATGTCGTTCGGCTACTGGTTTAGCTAGCAATTCTTTTTTTTATTATTAATACGATGCAAGGATTTTGTGATTTTAAATTAAAAAGTCCTTCGTTTTGCAATTGCCACCACAATGCGAATAACAACAACAAAAACAGCAACTTGAATGAAACAGCAGGAGTTTGAGAGGTCTTCTTACACACACACAAGTAGTCGAAAATAACCGCGGACTATATTTCCTATGCCACAGTGGGTATTTATTATGCAAATTCAAGTTCGTAAGCAAAAGAAGGAAAAGCAAAGAAAGAAACATAAAGAGATTGTGTCTACAGGACCAGAAGAAATAATATGAGAAGAAGAGCCTCTTCTTTCCCCCGGCTGGAGTAGTAGTGGAAATTTGTAAAATTGAATATGAACGAATGTTAAGCCAAATTGCACAACATCTTTGCATCGTAACAGAGTTTTAAAAGAATTATTTCATTTGCGGACTACTTTGGGGGTTTAATATTTGGGAAACAATTTGGCACAAGTTCATTGCTTATCTGAGTTCATATCGTTTAAGTAAGAAGGATTCGCAGATAAAATATTCCACAAAACTGTCTCTATTCTGGTGCATTGTAGGTTTACAAAGAGGGTCATTACCAAGCTTTAGTCAGATTTACAACATAGCTTCTCACACTAACCATGTTGTGTGTGTTAATTTTATTCATGAATGGCGGAACCTATACTTTAAAGCCTACTCCTACACTTTTTTTTGAAAACTTTTTATCAGGAAATCTTCTGCGAGATAGTCGCCAAAGAAATAATTTTTAATGCCACGTATTATCTAGGCTGGGGTTTAAGCTACGGACTCACATCGTACGCTGCAGACGTTGACCTCATAGGGAGTACCAAGTGAGATGTTACTGTTGCCTTTAGCGCTATTGAACGGAAGCCTATCAAGATGCGTTTGATATTAAATGAGGACAAAATGAAGTATAAGTTGTTAACAAGTACGGACATGAGGCGTATTGGATCCCATATTACGGCCGATAACTATACTTTCGTTTCGTTTCGTTTTATTTATACTGTGAATTTATTTATCCTGGCTTCCTCGTTACTAGCAATATTGATGTCAGCATGGAAATCAAGCCGTAGTTTAGTAGATAGCGTGTTGGCTTATTCGATCACCAGCCCAGACATCCAAACCAAAAACAAAAAGTTTTTCTTCGGCGACTTCTTCTCAGCAGATTTCTGGCAAAAACTCTGAGAGTAAAAAAAATTGCCTTGAAAAGTTTCTTAAAAATCTGTCGTTCGGAATCGACTTTAAACTGTCGGCCCCACCACTCGTGTCTAAAATTAACACACACAACATAAGTGTTGTGAGAAACTAGGTCGTAATTATAACTGAAGGGTTGTAATGACCAGTTATGTATGTATGTTATGTATGGAGATCAAGCGTAGTAGTACTCTTGCCAACAGGTACTATTACGGTCTCAATAGGCAATTGAATATCAGAGACCTCTCTTGTACAACGAAACTTATGCTCAATAAGTCGCTCATTCTCCCCTTGTGTCTTTATGGCGTCGAAGCCTATTAAGCACCGATACAGCAGCCTTGATAGTATTCGAGAGAAAAGTCCTACAGAAGATTTTCGATCCAGTACGAGTTGGCGATGATTTCCGCATTCGATTCAATAATAAACTGTCTAAGCTTCTCAACGATATGGACCTTGTGCAGCGCTTTATCATCCAGCGTCTGGCTTGGCCAAGTTTTTCGTGTGGAAAATAATGTTTCAGGAGAGATGGAGATTGAAAGATAATGCGGGGATTAGCAGAAGTCGGCGCAGAGTATGACCTTGTCTGTGTTGGAAGGACCAAATTGAAGAAGCCCTGCCTGGTGTGTGCTGCCTTCGCTAGCAAAAAGAAGAGGCGCGTGGAAGTATGTGTATTAAGGCAGAACGAAATCCAATAAAGAGGTTGTTAGTGGCTAAAGTAAATAAGTAAATACGTAAGCTCCCATCTAGTACACGAACACACTGTCTACTAGACTACGGCTTATTCGTTTCGATCCATAGCTTATCCGTTCAATGTTGCCACTCTTTTACAGCCAACCGTTTAAAGAAATTCTTTACGAATGAAAATTAAAGCGTTCACTGAGACGTTAGCTGTTACAGAGACGTTAATGAATATTTCATTTGCGTTGAAAGTGGCTTAACGCTCGTTTTAGTCTTTCATTCTCTCTCTCTCTCTCTCTCTCTCCTGGCAGTTCTTTTTTCTTTTTTTTTTTTGGTTAAGCTCTTGCGCGGAATTTCGGACAAAAAGTGGATTTTTGTAAAACAATAATGAAAATGTTGCTTCGTTCGTTGTCGTTGTTGTAAAACAATGTACAATATGGCGCCATTTTGAAAGCCATGTTAATTTTTCACTCATTGGTTGGTGTGTGTGTGTGTGTTTTTAAGCACTGAAAAGCGGATTGAGAGGGTCTGCCATTAAAAAAAAAGCCGAGATGGAAACGTAAAACGCAAGTAAATTTATTTGATTGTTGTTAGCGGTTGAGTTGGCTTAGAAAATGTAAATTATTGTTAATGCGAAGAGAGCAGCAGCGTTTATATTAAATGGTGCGTTTCCCATCTCCAGAGAAAACAAATTTATTTGCATGTGCAAGCATAACAACACTAGGCTTCAAAGACTGGCATGAAATTCATGAAATTCATGAATTCATTATTAAACGCTAAAGGAATAAATGAAAGGCAATCAAATTTAATTAAAAAAATACAAAAAAAAATTATAGAAAATTAATTTTCAGCCTCAATAATTTAGATGTCCTTTTCGGTATTAATCTCTTGAATGTCCCCCTGTCTTGCTTGATGAAACATTTGTGGTCGTTTTTTTCATGATTGACAGTTTTAGTCTTGTCTACCAATCATGGTCATAAAGTTAATAACTGTAATTTGCATTTTGGTTGCGGTCAAATCATGTTTAATTCCTTTCGTAGTCTTGCTTGTAACAGTAAATATGTAACGGCGAGTGTTTGTGTGTGGTCTTCAAATGGTATGCGGTCTAGGAATTGTGGTTTTAAATTCATTTTTAATCCTCAACAAATTGAAATGCAAATTTTTCGTTTTCTCTCATTTAAGCCACGCCAACAAAATGTTAAGAAATCCCCTACAAAACATTTCCCATTTTAATTTCAAATGAAACAAGCGAACCCATTCCTTAATTTTATTTTCTACACCATCTCTATCGTAAGTGACTACGGATTTATTTGACAGTTTTTCGTTTTTTTTTTTTCATTCAACCAAAATGTGATACAAGTTGCGACAAAGTTGTTGAAAGAATTTTTAATTTTTCTTTTCATTTTCTTTTTTCGTTTTTATTTTGAGATTTTTATCTTAAACATTATAATTGTTTTATTAAGGAAACTCTTTATCTACAATTTCGTTGCTCGTATAATTCTCTACTCACGTGTGGTTGTCTTAGATCTTGTGTACAATTGCCGGAAATTAATGTCATTCGATTTAGTTTACAAGGGACCACCCGTTTTACAGCGGCACCGAACACACCCGGTATACACTGTCTTAGAATACTTATGTATGTATGCATGTGAATGAAAAGGTTTTAAAGTTGATTGCTAGTGTTTCTTCAATAAATTATTGAAGCCCGTTGTATTTCACATATTTATCATGATTTGAATCAGTGTTCGTTAACGTGGCATTTGTGTCAAATAAAATAATAAAAAAGAAAATCAAATTTTGATTATTATTATCAATAAATAATATTGTTTCTTAAGGTACAGACAAATAAATAAATTATGGCAGTCTGTACTCGGCATTAGGGATTAATTTTCAAACAAATAAACCATTCCTTCCATATGTCATGTACATCTGCACACATGTATAGATTCCTTTGGACACTATTCCTTATAGTACGTGTCAAAAAGGGCTCCATCTCTACTGAAATGCAATGTAAAGTTGTAACATAAAAAATATGAAATCTAAAAAAAAAATCCCGTCGAAAAGTTGTCAACATATTGATAGAAGAGCATCAAAACAGCGAGCTGTCTCTGTAATGCATGATTGAAACAAATCCTCCATAAAAGATCATTCCATTGTAAAATTAAATGAAATAAAAATCGTATATCGGTATCAGAGATCAGCCAATGAGTATTCAAAAAGATGAGTAGAATATAATCATACTCATAATTTCTGATGCTTATACGCATTCATACTTATTTTAATATCATACTCATACTACTCATTTTAAAAGTTTGAAGTACATACTCATCGCACTCATACTTAACAACACGTATGATGTTAAATTTCTACTCTCCATAACTTAACATATATACAAAATAAGTATGAATCGCGTACGAACACTATAATACTCACTAAAAGGTTGTGTTTGCTCTGCCTGCTACTCTGTCTCTTTTGCTTATGTGTCTTTTTCTTTTGTTGTAAATGCAACAACAACTAAGACTGTAAATTTTGATGAATGATTCGAGTCATTCATAAGTATTATACGTATTTTTCTAAAGTTATGAATCTCAATGAGTACGCTTATGAATCAAACATATTTCGAATGGTATGAGTTTGATGTCAACGTTGTACGCATACTCATTGCAACCTGTACTTATAAATCAACGTTGTAGTGAGTACGAATGAATCAGAGTACATAGTTTAATTTCAATATTGTTGACTCACTTGTATTCAAAATGCCATGAGTGCTTAATGAGTAGCGAAAAAACGATTCATTGCTGATCTCTGATCAGTGCTCTAATGAATCATTCAACACGGGAATTGGTGGTCGCCGTAGTCTAGTAGGTAATGTGTTGGCTTCAAACCTCAAGTCTGCCATCACAAACAAAACGAAATAGAAAAGAATATTTTTTTTTGGCGACTACCAGCAGATTTCTGGCAAAGACTCTGAGAGTATTGCCATGAAAGGTTTCTCAGAAAATCTGTCATTCGGAGTCGACTTTAAACTTTAGGTCCCGCCACTCATGTATTAAATTAACACACACACGACATCTGTGCTGTGAGAAACTAGGTTGTAATCCTGCCTAGAAGGTTGCAATGACCAATTATGTAGGTATGTATGTATGTATGTACATGGAAGTTATATTTTATGTTATGCTGTGTTCTGTTCCTAGGCAAATACGTTTTAGGTTGAGATTCTAACTCCACAATATATCCACTCCAGCATAGCCAGAGATAGCACAACATAAAGGTCCTGCTTATGAGTCAACAGCATTGGCGAATGCTTGAAGATCAATGTGATGTGTTTCTCATTTGGAACAAATTTCTAAAGATCTTGACCTATAGTCGGATGAATATAAATTACAAAAACTACTAGCATTAGGCTTATTCCATAGCCATTATCGGATGATATGGAATGAAGTTGGAGTATTTTCTTTTAAGTAAATTTATCAGGACATTAAGCTTATTTCCGTCACAGTGTTTAAGTGCCTATATGGGCCATATAATGAAGACTGAAGAATTTGAATGCGACCACATTATACCGCCTAAACTGCTAAGATATTGGGAAACCGATTCAGTACAGAGAATTCTGTTTACAAATGGATTTTTCCCAAAGTTTTCCTATATATATTTTGACTTCCCTTATAATTTGTTTTCTTCTTATTAATTGAGGATAATCAGGATATTTATACGCGTTCCTGAAACTTACTTGGCTCCATCACGTGTAATTCAAGTATTTTCCTTGTAGCTCTTCTCTTCTATGTCTGTCTTTCTTTTTTTTTTTTTTTGGAGACCAACAAGCAGGTTATGACCGCTAGTTCATGCAGTGCATTATATTGGAATACAGAAAAGATGGTTTATAGCAGAAAGGAAAAATAGGGTAGTGTGCGACAATTTTGTTTCTTCGGTAGCCTTTCGAAGACCCTTAGAGGAAGTGGTCCAACCTAGGTCAGCATTTAGGCCCAGCACAATAAAGATTCAACGCGGGAGTCCAACATTCCCTGGAAGTTATCAACCTGTGTCCTAAAAGGTCAAAAATCTCCGTCTTTTTATGACAAGAGCAGGGCAATGACACAAGAGATGAAAGACGATATCATCCTTCTTCTGCAAAAGTCATTTGTGGGAATTCCAAGCCTTTCGGTGTGCCTACCAAAAGAACAGTGGCCCTCAAAAATCACTTTTGTGTGAGGATGGTCATGCGAATTAAAGATAGTGAGTCGGTTTTCTTCTTATCCATACGTGTCCAGCAGAAGATTGTATGAGCCCTCTTGAATTGAACCTCTATTTAAAGCCTTAAACCTTACTGTGCTCATGACTTCATTTTACCTATGATTGTCGAGCGTAGTCAGCTTTTTATTATTCACAATTACACGCTGAAGAAATGATTTAATTTTGTTCAGCAATGGAAATTCAGTCCAATCAATTATTCACTGTTGGTCCGTGTGGCATCAAAATATTAGCGTTCTCCAAATGGTTGGTAACTGTTGGGTACTGAAAGCCTTGTTGTCTCCCAACGCCCATGCTGCTTATGGAACCATTTTTTAACATCAAAATTATCAGAACGAAAATGGGTAAACCATTGGAGCATCATCCTTCTAAACTTCAGAAATTTTCTCAACCTACAACATGAAACAAAGTATGACGATAATCTGCCAAATCCTTAATAATTTTTATTTCCGCGTTGAGTAACACGTTGAGCTTAAAATTTCACCTCTAAAACAGGCTCAGTGTTGCCAGACGTAATAAATGTTATTGAAAACATTACGTTTTAGAGCCCTCCAATAAGAAGAATTCTCTTGAAAAAACGAAAAAAAATCATCTTCAATTCATATCAATTTCAATGTCACTTGTTCCGATCACAGATAACGTGCGGTGGTGCGCCTTAGTACATTAAAAAACCATAAAAATATTGATTTTAATACGCCGAACGCTGTAATTATGATCATAAAATATGCTAATGGACTACTTAACCTTCCCAAAAAAACCTAAGAGATTTTCTTTTCGTTTCGAACAACATTTTTTCAAGAGATAATCTTCAAAAGTGATTATCACCACGAAATCATCTTGAACGTGGATAACAACCGACGCCCATTTAAATATTCAAACACTGCTTAAGGTCAGCGTAGATAATAAAAAATAAATTTATTTTCTACCAATCTTCGAAAGTGTAATTGTAGTCCGAAAAACAATTGAAAATTGAAAGAAAGAAAAAAAAAACGAATAATTTTCTCCTTCTTTTGCGTCTATCAAATTACATTTGAATACAGAATATGCATGCACAGTGGAATGGAAATGGATTTTTTTCCGTTTAGTCTGCTAAGTGGCCTGTGATTCAAACCCGCAGCTCAGACATCTCGAACAAAAACGAAATAAAAGAAAATATTTGTTGGGCGAATTCCTCTTATAAGTCTTCTGTCAACAACTCTCGGAGCAGAATAAAATTGCCAAGGAAAAGTGTCTCAAAAAATCTCTCGAAATGAAACTGTCAGTCACGCCACTCATGCATACACTTAACATATACAACATGGATGGTGTAAGGAGCTTGGTCGAAATCCTAACTAAAAGGTTGTAATGGCCTATTAAGAAGGAAGGTTGGTACGGAAGTAGAGATTACTGTCCATCCAAGGAGGCTGGAGCTTCTGATGAAGCTACTCAGACTGTCAATGTCAATGCATCACAGTTCTTTCAGATCGTCTATATAGTAGGCATTAAGATGGGTGATTTCTACACCGCCATAGTGCTGGGCATCTTCCCAGCAGCTGAAAAATTATCTCCTCTTCTTCGTCATCTCTGCAGATTCTGCAGAAATTATTAGCACTGACTAATGCGACTCGTGTGCCTGCCTTTAATGACTCCAAAAGCCGTGCTTCTCTAGATTTTAGACAGACTTGTCGTATGCTCTTCATTCAGTTTTGGCCAGATTTCTGCGCCATTCTATCCTTGCCCGAAGCCGTCTATCTATTGCTGACGTAATCGACGACGGCATTGCCAGTTATAAGCTTGCAGGTTTGCAGAGGAATTTCCAAAGACGAGAATTCATCGAAAAGTTCGATATCGACTGGAAACATGTTGGAATTCAGTGCATTATGCAATGCCCCGCAATAGTTCCTACAACCAGTGTGCCTTTGGAATTTAGACAGACTTTTTGTGCACCCTTCATCCAATTTTAATCAGATTTTCTGTACCGTGCTACTCCTGCTCGAAATCGCCCATTGCCAGTTATAAACTTGCAGGTTTTTAGAGGGAGTGCCAAAGTCGAAAATTGATTGTGGAGTTCGGTGGTTGTGTCACGTCTGGCGAGTTCATCTGCTTTATAGTTACCTGAAATATTACTGTGTCCTGGTGCCCATATGATATGGACGCTATATCTGCGACAGCTTTACGCTGGAATTTATCACGCACGAATTCAGTGTCTGATAGCTGCTTGAGTTTGTCTCGTTTGGGGATAATTATCATTCGTAAGTAAGAAATACTGGCCGTAGTCTAGTAGGTAGTGTGTTGGCATATTAGGCGAGAGGCTGAGGTTCAAACCCAAGGTCAGTTTCTTGGAGTAAATAAAATTCTCATGAGAGCTTTCTCAAAAAATCTGTCGTCTGAAGTCGACTTTAAACTGTACGTCCCTGCGCTCATGTATAAAATTAACATACACAACATACGTGGTGTGAAAAGATAGGTCGTAACCCTGACTGAAGTGTTGCAATGATCAATTATGTATGTATGTTATGTATAACCAATAAAAAAATATGTCAAGAGACCTACGTCGATATTTCTATGAAAAAAGTCTCTCGCAATGCCTACTGGGCGAAAGTTTTAAAATAATTGTGGAAGTTATAGGTGACGTTTTTTCTCCTACTTTCTTACTTACTTAATTGGCCATTAACAAACCGATTAACTGATTTCGGCTTACCCTAACACATTCTTCCAGGCGCCTCTGCTTCTTGCCCGCCTACGCCTCTTCGTCACACCAAACGATGAATGGGTTTCCTCTATTTGGTCCTTTCTTCCGCAGATCCCCGCATCAAATACCCGTCTTGCCGGAGCATCCTCCTCCATTCGAACGACGTGGCCTAGCCAGTGCAACCGCTGGTTATTAATACGCTGCACTATGTCTATGTCGTTGAGGAGCTTTTACAGCCCACTGTTGGATCGGATGCGGAAAACGTCGCCAACTCTCACTAAACCGAAGATCTTATGTAGGACTTTTCTCTCGGATATTCTCAAGCCTGCTGCATCAGC
Organism: Sarcophaga variegata; assembly: GCA_932273835.1. Lineage (NCBI taxonomy): Eukaryota > Metazoa > Arthropoda > Insecta > Diptera > Sarcophagidae > Sarcophaga > Sarcophaga variegata. The sequence continues at coordinate 69,604,707 of OW026362.1, forward strand.
GCTTAATAGGGTCCATGTCTCTGCGCCATAAAGAAGCACGGAGAGGATGAGCGTCTTGTAGAGTAATTGTTTTGTCCTACGAGAGTGGTCTCGCTACTCAATAAATTCAGTATTTTGTTATGAGAACACAGCTATTTGCCTAACATTCGCAAAATATTTTTATCGAACACGGTATACTAGGAAATAATATGAGGTAGTGCATGACGCATCCAAATCAAATCTGCCTGCAGTTATGAATGTGTTTACAGCATGGGTTGTACTTAAAAAAATCAATTTGCATTTGAAATCGAGAACAATGGATTATTGAGTGTCAATTATGATTGTCTTTACTTTCGAAACACTGTGCCATGCATGTTGACGCCCGTTTAATAGTGCTTTGTAAAGCATTTTTCTGTCTTTCAATTGAAGTAATTTTTTTTTTCTTCAATTATCCACGACCATTTAAGTAGTTCTTATGTAACCAATGAGCAGAGTAGCGTAGAGCTGAATGAAATAAAAACGTCACATTAAAATGTCAAACTGACATTTGCATATAAACTATAAAATAAAGCACTGGCGCATAAAATGACTGAATGAATGAATGAATGACTGAATGAATTGACTGCAAATGAAGAGAAGAAGCGTAGAGTACGGAATGAGGTGGTAAAATGAAAAATAATATGAAACCTTAATAAACATTTTTGAATACACATCTTACTTGGATATTAACATACAATACATACGTACATACATATGTATGTACGAGTGAGTATTCACTTTAATTTCTTTCTTAAATTTTGTACAAAACGATCGAAATGCTGCTTTCGTTTGGCTTTAATTCTGGTGACGACAATACAAAGGTGATGTCTTTTAATGGATTTGTTTATGAAATTTTATTTCAAAAAAATGGCGTTTAAATAAATACCATGAAGTCAAATACATAGAAGAAGAAGAAGAAATCAAATATTTTCACCATTTTTTTCGAGGTGTTGAAATGTTAAAACAACAAAAAACATTAACGTGAAGTAAAAATCATTATTTTCATAATGATTTCGAACATCATTTGCTTAATTTATGTATTTCAACGGAAAATCGTTTGATTTGGTTTTTTTTTTCGACTGCTTCCATAAATATTTACTTTCCACCGATTATGGTTGACGTAGTCACAGAGACTCAATCGCTATTGTTTTTGTTATTTTTTCCTCCCGAATCATTGACACTTTCAAGATAATTGTCTCAAGATACGTGAAGATTTCCTAAAAAAAAACTTTTTCTTGGATTTTATGACTTTACAATTACGTTTATGAATATGAATATGAATCTGGATGTACACACAGTTACTAAAGAATACATACGGTTAACAAATTTCAGAAATTTTTTAAACAATTCGTTTTCGTTGAAAATCTTTATAGTTTCCTTGATGTTAAGGCGGTCTTTTGAATTGGTTAAAAAATTTCTGAAATTTAACTGAATTGTGGCCCTGCACATGCCCACAAAAGTATACATCCGATTAACAAATTTCACAAATTTCTGAACCAATGCCAAAGACCGTCTTAACATCGAAGAAAGATGTCAGACAGTTGTAACGATTTTCAACGAAAACGGATTGGTTAAAAAATTTCTGAAATTTGTTGACCGTATGTATACTTTTGTGGCTGAGTGTAGCTGTAAATGTGGATTTCATAAATATATCTATTGACGCCTTTTTAAAAGGCAACAAAAAGCAATCATTAATGGGTTATTAAAATATTGTATTTGATTTTCGTAATGTGATGTGTGATGTTTTAATGATGTGCCAACGATAACAGAAAAACTTCACAAAAAAAAAAAAGAAAAAGAGAAAAAATTACTTAATACCCTACTTAATGCATACACCTACTTTAGGGTGGTCCATGCTTACATAGAAAAAAACTTCCAAGAATATGTTACGCCAACCCCTAGTTTTGTTACACGTACCATTCTTATTATGTATTGAAAATTTCAGTAACATATCTTATATACAAGGGTGTGCTCATCGACCTTAAAATATTTGAATTTTATGAAAAAATCCTGATTAAGTAAAAAATGTAAAGAATGTATCAAAAATATTTTTTTTTATTCAGCAATAGTATTAAAACACACACAAAATAATAAAGGGTGTTTTTTACAGAGGTATAGAACTTTAAGTTGGCACTACTTTTCAAGATGGCGACCGATTTAACAGCTGTCAAGTGATTTATTCTCAGTTTGGTTTGGCAATTCATTATGAATAGACTCACGCCTGAACAACGCTTGCAAATAGTGCAATTTTATTTCGAAAATAATGGTTCTGTGCGGAAAACGTATCGTAAGCGAATTTTGTTTAGCGATGAAGCGCACTTCTGGTTGAATGGCTACGTCAACAAACAAAACTGCCGCATTTGGAGTGAAGGTAATCCACAAGTGTATGTGGAAACACCGTTACATCCAGAAAAACTGACTGTTTGGTGCGCTTTATGGGCTGGTGGAATCATTGGTCCGTACTTTTTCAAAAACGATGGTGGCCAGAACGTTACAGTCAATGGTGATCGGTATGGAGCCATGATTACTAACTTTTTCATTCCTGAATTGAATAACCATGATGTCCAGGAGATGTGGTTTCAACAAGACGGCGCAACATGTCACCAGCTCGTGCCACAATAGATTTATTGAAAGACACGTTTGGTGACCGCCTAATTTCACGTTTTGGACCTGTGAATTGGCTTCCAAGATCTTGTGATTTTACACCGCTAGACTACTTTCTGTGGGGCTATGTAAAGTCATTGGTCTATGCGGTAAAGCCACAAACGCTTGACCATTTGGAAGACAACATTCGCCGTATTATTGCCGATATACGGCCACAAATGTTGGAAAAAGTCATCGAAAATTGGACGTCCGGATTGGACTACATCCGCGCCAGCCGTGGCGGTCATATGCCAGAAATCATATTTAAAATGTAATGCCACAAGATTATCTTTCGGATAAATAAAATTCATGTCAATCGAATAATCCATCGTTGTTTTATTGCAACTTAAAGTTCTATACCTCTATAAAAAAACACCCTTTATAAATAAAGAAATACTTAAAAATAATATTAATTCATTTTTTTTTTCAACTTAAAACTAAGTTTGTTAACATCGTTTTGGAAGTTTCAGTAGAAATGATCTTTCTGTTCTGTTCAACGACATGAAGCAAAAATTGTTTTTTCTCTTCATTGTTAGTGAGTATCGTATTGTAATCTTCAAATAGTTTTACACCCCTCTCCGCAGTGTCGATAACCACACGCAAATTTCTTATGCAACCTTTGCCTTGAAGGTAATCAACATTGTCATCCCAAGCCACAGGAGGTAATTCCAAGAAAGAGTCCTTGATTTCTAGAACTGAGAGCGTTTTCAGCGTTCTTCCGTGGATAATTTGGCAGAGTCACCTCTTACTGAACGTGAACCGCCGTCAACATCCATTCTTTGAACAATGGCCATTTTCTCGTCATAAGACAGCTTATCGGAAAACAAGGCAAAGGCAACTAGCTCATCAGATAAGTACCACAAGTGGCGCTCTAAGACAACCCTTGCTGCTGCACTGATTTCGGGATCAAGGACTTCGTATGCTTTTAATCTCTTCCAAAGTTGGAGGTCATTAATCGCTGCATCTGCTGTCAAAGGCGCTTAAAAAATTAACAAATCGAACAATTTGTTTTTCTTCTTTTTTGGTAAGCTTTTAAATGCTTGAGTATTTTTTCGAAAGAGAAAAATCTTCATAGCACATAGCAGTTTTGCCATCCATCTAGCATGATGTATTGGTCCCGGAGTACGCCAACTAATACTTGCAGGTGGTTTGTTCAGAACAATCATTGTGAGCTCTATTAGATCTTTGTAATCATCACGAACTTGTTTTTTTCTAGCTATATCAGTCGTAAGACTCTTAAGAGTATTTTCGGCAAACTGTTTCTCGATAGTATTAAAGTCAAGACAATCGTAGTGATCTTTTGGTAATGTATCCCAAACATCGCTGAATCGTTTGAATAATGGAATCCTAGGAGAGTTTTATGGCCCAAAGCACTGTTTAAATATTTTTGAAAGCATTATTTCAAACACGTGATGACGACAAGCAAAGCACTTTTCATGGAAATTTTATCTACTATCAGAGTTTTTTCCAGTAGTCTAGGTAGAGGAAGTCGTTGAAGGAATATTTTTTTTCACTCTTCGTTTTATTCAAAATGTCTGAGTTGGGATTTGAACCACAAGCTTGCGTCTAAAATAAGCCAATACCCTACGTACTGGACTACGACCACTTCAAGGCATAAAGCAATTAATGAAATTATTTCTTTTATCTACAGGATCTTACTTTAAGCGTTTCCTATCTTTAAATTTAAATAAACCGAAGCGTGTATGAAATATTAATGCCATTATATGTGGCATATACATACGTACTTATATAATTGGTCATTACAACCCTTCAGTTAGGATACGACCTAGTTTCTGATCTAGTTTCTCACACCACTTATTTTGTGTGTGTTAATTTTATCCATGAGTGGCGGGATCTACAGTTTAAAATCGACTCCGAACGTCATATTTTTGAGAAACTTTTCATAGCAATTTTATTTACTCTCAGAGTTTTTGCTAGAAATCCGCTGAGAGGAAGTCGCCGAAGAAATACTTTTTGTATTTTGTTTTGATGTCTGGCCTGGGGTTTGAACCCTGGCTTTATGTCTAGTAAGCCAACACACTACCTACAGGACTAAGGCGACTTGTGGCATAAAGCATCACTCAAATATAAGCCATGTTATTTATGTCAGTCGAAATATTAACATTTCAATGACATAAATCAGTTGAAAAATTAATCCCTGTGGATCTGCTGGCAGCGGAGCGGATGGAGATTTATAAGACGAAATCGGCTGGAAATCACATAAGCGGTTACTACAGGCAGAACACCATTTCAAAATGGCAACAACGATGGAACCAGGATGATAGAGGAAGATGGACGGCTTCTTATTACGGACATAAGGCCATGGATTGGTCGGAAATTTGGAGAGGCAAATTACTACGTTAGACAGATGCTATCGGGTCACGGATATTTTAGAAAATATCTGCACAGAATGGGAAAGACCGCCTCCCCTTAGTGTCTTTACGAGGAAGTGGAGGTAATTGATGACGCAGATCACACTGTTTTCGAGTGCGCAGGCTGGCAGAGCTATCGCTCTGTACTGACGTCAATAGTTGGAACGATCACAGCCGCTAATATTGTCAGAGTTATGACTGCGAGTAGTGAAAATTGGACCTCGGTAGTGAATTACGTAGAGCGCATTCTGAGACGGAAGAAGAGAGATCTTGAGGCTGCAGAACGAGTAAGCATGTCGGCATAGGTGATACTGTCAGACGTGCCAAGCGTAACCGAGACGATGATTTGGACGAAAGGTAGATGACTCCTCAACTTTCGATTTGCAATCCGGATTTGGATGTGAACATGAAGAGGCCAAAGAGCCAAAAGGACTCCACTCCGAAGTAATACCACCGTGGTTGCGGAGTGGGCACAAACAAGTCCACAAGAGACGAGGGGGGATTTAGTGGGTGAGGGCCCCACACACGGAGGATGTGACGACTTCCTCTATGGTGCGGTTAGGTACATTTACCCCTCCTCGGCAAAAAAATAAATTACATAAATCGGGTTGTAAATGACCGTTGACTCGGTTTATGTTGGCTTTGATGACCTCTGTGGCTTGTGTTTAATTCGTATACCCCACAAGAAAAATTTTAACTAGTCCCGGTGACTAGTTCACTTCACATCCAAGTGAGATGGTCCTTCCCGCAAATCGTTCGTGTACAATATCCAATGTGGCATGAGTGATGTGGCACGTAGCGAAGCCCTGTTAAAATTACATGGCACTGTTGGCCAAATTCATTTACATGGCAATTTTATTTTACACTCAGAGATTTTCTCAGAAGTTTTTCGTTATTCGTAAGGCCTTAGCTAGACTCCAATAAGAGAACACTCTACGTACTAGACTGCCGTGAGTGGAACATGTAATTTACGCTGTGGAAAAATAAATCTTTGCCATCATCAGCTCCATCAAATTCAGCTTCATCTTTCCTATCCTACTTTCCTATCGATTTGGTAAATATAATTATGAATGAAAACATAAAAATTTTCATGTGATAACAACAACAAACATTTACATCTGAACATGAATTTCAAAAAAACATCAAAAAATTTTGAAACACTTTTCATATTTTGAATTTCATTTCATCATTCGTAGTAATACTGGTGGCAACACAATGTTGTAGCAATGTAACCATGTTGCCTGTTAATTTCGATAAAAAAAAAACTAAACAACAACAACATGAAAATGCTGATATAATGCAAAATTCAAACAATAACTGGCAACACACAACACAATGCCATGAATAAAGTTTCGTTTAATGCCTGCCACACATACATACATGCGTACATACATAGGCAGCCTCCAGAGCATTTTGGCGGGAGTAGTAGTGGTAGTATGTAGTAGGAGAGAGTAAATGGATTTTGGAAAATGCAAAATAAAGGACTTAAATATCAATGACTTCGTGATTAACTGACTGGCTGTCGGATCAACTAAATTAGAAAATTTTGACTGATTGTTTCCGCAAAACTGAATGTTTTTCCCCCCTCCGCAGTGTTTAGATGGCTGGCAATGGTAGAAGAGACAAAAAGTATAATTCATTCATAATGACATGTACCACGACACAAAAACAAAAACACAAAAACAAAAACAAACAAAAAATCCTTTTAAGTACTCACTTGTACATGTATGAGTGTTGTTTATCCATCCACACATATGTGTGTATATTTACGATATTCATACATCATCGTCATCATTTTCACCAAAGGAAAGTAAGTGGCGGGTGGTGGGGTGAATAAAAGTAAATGACATCCATCATAACAAGGAAATCTTAATAACGACAATGACATGGAGAAAGTATTGCTGCTTGACTTTAAGGAAATTTGATCAAACGGATATATGCCATACCATAACCAATCAAAAATGTGTATCGCAAAGCATTAAACAACAATTATTTGTTAATTTTTAAAACATATCAAAATAAATTTATAATTAATCTTAAGGCTGTACAATATCAGCTCATATTGTATACGTATTGTATTGTACTTCATTCAATAGGTTGTGTTAAACATTCTTCAACTGGATATGTATTTCCCTAAATTACTTGTAATTGAATCCAGATTTTATTGCCAGATGAACTAGTGAAAAGCACAGAAGAATTGTTTTCTATCTCAAAACCTAGCCCTTTTTCAGCTATGGTGAGACGAACATACATAATTGGTCATTGCAACCCTTCAGTCAGAATTACGACCTAGTTTCTCACACCACTTATGTTATGTGTGTTAATTTTATACATGAGTGGTGGGACCTACAGTTTAAAGTCGACTCCGAATGACAGATATTTGAGAAACTTTACATGGCAATTTTATTTACTCTCAGAGTTTTTGCCAGAAATCTGCTGAGAGGAAGTCGCTGAAGAAATATTCTTTTCATATTTTCGTTTTGATGTCTGGCCTGGGGCTCGTACCCTGGCTTTACGTCTAATAAGCCAACACACTACCTACTAGACTACGGCGACTTCAGCTATGATTAGAGGATCATTAATTAGTCAAGAAAATTTGTTCGCCCTGGTTTGACACTTGTGAGTTATACCACCTCCAACTCTAAAGCTATCTTATCAGCAGTCTTCAGGCAAACATTTTGAGAGTAAATAAATTGCCTTGAAAACTTTCTCAAAAATCTGTCGTTTGGAATTGATTTTAAACTGTTGGTTCCGCCACTTATAGATAAAGTTAACACCCACAACAAGGGTAGTATGAGAAGCTAGGTTGTAATCCTGACTAAAGCCTTCTAATCACGGATGAAGTAAGTAAAAGATATTATTTATTACACAGTAACTTTAAGTTGAGATGCTATTGGTCGCAATAGAAAAAATTGCTAGAAATATTGCCAGTGCCTCTTAACATTTCTGTACTTAATTTTCAAAAAATTGCTTTTTCAGCTGTTGTCACCATAGTCTAGTAGATAGCGTGTTGGCTTATTAGACGTAAGGCCACGGTTCAAACCCCAGGCCAGACATCTCCAAGAAATCGAAGTATAAAAAAAACTTCTTCGGCAACTTCCTCTCAGCAGATTTCCGGAAAAGAACTCTGAGAGTAAATAAAAATTGGCGTGAAAAGTTTTTCAAAAATCTGTCGTTCGGAGTCGACTTTAAATTGTAGGCCCCGCCACTCAATCTCCACCTGCCAATACCCGCTCTGTAGGTCCAATGTGGAGTGTGTCGTCAATTCTCGGTGGTGACATCATTTAGCTTCCTGTAGTCTACGCAGAATCTTGTGCTGCCATCTTTCTTTTTGACTAAGACTACAGGTGAGCTCCACAGACCCGATGACCACTCCTCTTCATTTCGTCGACTAGCTCTTAAACCTCAATACGCTTCGCCAGCGGTATGCTTCTGGGTACCTATTTTATCGGTCTCGCTTCGCCAGTATCAATTTCATATTTGACCATGGCTGCTCTACCTTGCCTTTTATTCTTCGTGGCGAAAGCGCAAGCGTACCTCTTTAACAGATTTTTGGTTTTATTTCTCTCTAGGGCTGCTGGACCTGCTACCCATTCCTCCACATTTACACCAAATTCCTGTTGGTCATTGGCGGACATTTCGGCAGGTTCCGGCAATTGTTCGCTGTTTATTACTGCCTCTACTGGAGCATCTCGGAGTTTTTACAGATGACTTTTTCATGGCCTGAAAGATTTAGCACTCTCACCGGGGACATATTTTCTGTTCGGTGGATTTGACAAGGGCCTTTGCTGATAGCAAATCCGTCTGAATTTCTGCTGGTTCAACAACCCACATGCGGTTTTCCTCACAATCTCCCTTCATACGCGCCCATATCAGCGATTCAGACTGAGGTGGTAATTTTTGTTGTTCGACAGCAATTAATTTTCTGGCGTAACTTGATGATTGTATCCCAGGTCAAGGAGGTATCTCCACATTTCGCCAACCCATTATTATGAAATCGGCTCCAATGATAACCTCCTCCACAATATCGGCAATAAAGACGTGGCTTACACTAATGTTGGCTATACTCACCTTCGCCACTGTTTTTCCCTGGACGGTGGCAGACTCTCCAGTAGCTGTCCGTAGTCTTACATTACTAAGTACCTCATACTTTTCCTTCACTACATCTGGTCTGGTGATAGACTGCGTCGCAGCGTGTCTATAGTGAACGTGTGTTGTCTACCATTTATGTACCCGTAAGGTATGTATACGTACGTATATGCAGAAAAATCAAAATTCCTTCCTTCTGGTAAATTAAATCTTATTAAAGCCTGTATTATTTCCTGTTTTAATTCTTTAAACTCCACTAAAATGGAATTAAAATTGTACGTAAATTAACTTTACATTTCTAAGCCTGGCTTAAACATCTGAATTTAACAAATTCTTGTAAACATGTGTTGATTTTTCCCAAAACACATAAACTCACTCACACATAGGCATCCATTATTCTGATTTTAAATAAAACTATTCATTTAACAAATTAGTCTGCTAGGTCAGTTGAAATTCCTTTTTTTTTGAGAAAATTTCGTATTTTTTTTTACCACACAAACTAATTACACGTATTGAAAAATCTGTTTAGACAACAATGTGATTATCACTGAATATATGTATGTATGTATTTGTGATGTTGTTGTTACTGTAACTAATTGTTGCTGAATGTTGCTTTAGTGTCCGACAACATGGCATAATCGAAAATGAAAACAATCAGGCTGTGTGTGGTGTATCAGGAAAACCACAAAATAATCTCGCAAAAATACACCAAAAAATTTTGTTCATAGACACGCGTCATAATATAAAAATTTTGTTGTGGAATAATACGAATGGAAAGAAAACACGCTTTAAACGGAAGTTATTTGTTGTTTTAGGAGGTAGTTTAAGATTTTCCCAGATGAAACTCCCACTTAAGGTTGCGTACCTTCGTAAGCCTAAACATGTGTTGCAGTATGGAAAGTAAAGAAAAATGTGAGAAAACATGTGTGTAAACATGTTTTCCTCCTATTTCAAGGTGTATTATTAGATGGGTGAAAAAGTAGTTTCATAGCTGAATTAATTGTAAACTTATTTCATTGGTCATTATAAACTTTTAGTCAGGATTACAACCTAGCTTTCACACCACCCATGCTGATCAGCGTGATCTAAAGTTTTAAGTCGATTCCGAACAACAGTTTTTTAAGAAGCTTTTCATGAGAAGAAACCAAGAAATATTTTTTCATATTTCGCTAGGTTCGAGCTGTCTGAGCTAGGGTTCGAACCACAAACCACACAGCCAAGTTACGGCATAATTTCTTATAACATTCATGTTGTATTTGCTAGCTTACACATCGATGATGGGACTAGAACCCCATCTGTGGAATGGGTGCAAAGGTTTAAAAAGGTATGCTCAACAAAAGAGAAGACAAAGAGAGGCAAAGGTTCTTCTTAAATCAAAGGGACTTGAGCCAAATTTTGTATGGAAACTAAAGGGCTATCCATTTCGTGGTTTCAAAAGTATGGGACTGGAATTCGACATCTGTCAAGCTAAGTTGTGAAACCAATTTTTTTCTTTACAGTTGAAAGTCTGACATTGACGAAAATGAATCTCTTAACTATCACACGACGCATAAAAATTATCAAAACCTACTACAAAAATGGTGATTCTGCCACAGCCACGTATCGTGCTTTAAGAGAAGATTATGGTTTACATCATCGTCCAACAACGCAAGCAATTGGCAAAATTGTGAAGAAATTTGAAGAGACTGTAGTGGTTGCAAATATTGAAAGGCCTGTGCATCATCGTTTCGCTCGTTCCGCTGAAAATATCGTCATTGTAAGTGAAAGTGTTGCCGAAGACCCGAATGTGTCGATTCCTCGTCGTTCTCAGGAATTAGGACTGTGTTCCGGCACGTTATGGAGTATTTTGCATTTAGATCTACACCTACATCCATATAAAGTCCAGCTCACGCAACAACTGAAGCCAGCTGACCATTCACAACGTCGTATATACGAGGAATGAGTGCTTGAACAACAGGCGGTGAACGGCAATTTTTCGAACAAAAATTTCTTCAGCGATGAAGCACATTTCACACTCGGTGGGTATATTAACAAACAAAATTGTCGTATTTGGGGTTCCGAGAATCCTCAAGTAATTGAAGAGAAAGTCACTGTTTGGTACGCTCTTTGGTCGGAAGGTGTGATTGAACCTTACTTCTTCGAAAACGACGATGGAACGACTGTCACCGTCAATTCTTTTTTCTGCCTTCTATTGAAGAATACGACTTGTAGAATATGTGGTTTCAACAAGACAGTGCCACATGCCACACAACTCGAGCGAATATGGCTTTATTGCAAGAGACATTTCCTGGCCGCGTAATTTCTCTCCATTAGACTTTTTTTGTGGGGCTACGTGAAACACCGTGTTTATGCAGATAAACCTGCAACTCTTGAGCACTTAAAAACCAACATTCGTCAAGTTATGACTGAGATACCGTCCAATATTTGTCAAAAAGTGGTCGAAAAATACTTCAAAATAATCAATGCTTGCAACACTTCGCGTGGAGATCATTTAAATGATGTAGTATTTCACACATAATGTCAACGTTCAAACTTTACAATCAAAAAGAAATATCATGAAAAAAATATTTTATATGTGTTTTATTTACGTTTACTTTTGAAACCACGAAATGGATAACCCTATATAGTAATAGGAGATCTGAGAAATGCATCAGATTATCCAGGCAAAGCCAAGGTTAGTAACCGGTCCTTTAACATGTTAGTGCAGACTCAGTTAATATTTATTTAGAATAGCGGTTGTGTCGAGCTCTATGTGTAGATTCTGTGATGATGAGAATGAATCATTAGAACACATTCCTTGAAACAGTGGCAGCATTAATGCATCCCAGGAAAAAACACACACACAAATTAAGTGCTACGAAGGGAATTATCATTTTTGACTCCAGTTAGCATACTGAAATTTGTCAGGGCAATAGACTATAGAAGAGACAGTGTAGCGAAAATTTAAAAAGTTTGAGAGAAAGTTACCATATTCAGTCCCTAGAATATTTGAAGCCGGGAATAACACTTTCTCGCATACCCAATAACATAATGAGTCTGTTTGCTTCACTTGTTCGCAGATCTCGTCCGTATTAAACGGTGAATTTCAACACAAAAATTCCCAGTAAAAAAAATAAAGCAAAACCAACCAATATTAATGCGAGAAATATTACAACACATTTGAATTGGGAATATCCTTTTTGAGAATTTTCTGTACTGTGTGGTTACATTTTTGGGGTTTGTTTGTCTGGTTAAATTACAATAGTTTGCTGTAAACTAACAGGGCGATTGTTTTCAGCATCAACAACAATTTCAAAAACAAAAAAAAAACAAACAAAAAATATTCAGCATCACCTACAACATTTTAAATGTAGTATGTTGCACATATGTATGTATGTAGGGCCACAGAAAAATGTTTAAACAATCAAACGCAAATGCATACAACACCAAACACCCACATGTATTTTGTAATGTGTGTTGTTGTTGTTGTAGTCATTAAAATTATAATGAAAGTGTTTTACCCACATGTTTACAGTTCAACGATTTACTTTTGTGTGGGTTTTTTGCAACAACAAAAAAAATTTTTCGTTCTTTTTTTTTTGTTTGATTTCACTGCGGTTTGCCACATTTTTATAGTCGTCGTTTATTTTTAGTGTCCATATAGAGTAGTTGCTGCAACAACACATTTTGCATTGCAAAACTGCACTGGTTACCAGCACTAAAGTGAGAGGAAATGAAAGAGAAATAGTGCATGTGTGGTATGTATGTGTGAGTGAGTGTGTGTTAAAATCAATGTCCTTGTTCATTTACATAAACATACACATGTTTTGTGTGTCAGCATATGTACGCATGTATGCTGCGTCTGCCTATAAGTGGATACCCTGAGTATGCAATAGTGTGCCTGTGTAATGTGTGTATGTGTGTGTGTACATACGAATTATGTCTATACAATGTCAAAAATAAATATTTGCAAACAACATTGTATGGACATTATCATTGCCTCTCTCTCTCCTCTCTCTTTATATGGTAACTATGGGTGTCTGTCTGTTCTTTGTCTGCATAATTGCAAGGGAATGTGCATGCGTGCATGTGTATGCGTGTGTATCGTATGTTCAACAAACCGGACAAATGTTATTGCATACAATTACCGTAATAATATGGCGGTTATGATTATCCAGAAAATGACCAGAACAAACAAATGTCTGATATACGTACAGTTTCATTGTTATTGTTGTTGTTGCTGTTGCTTTAACAGTGTACAATTATTTCTTTATTTTTCAACTTCAAAACAAAAACAACATAAAAGAGAAACAATTTATTTAAAATTGAAAATTTTGTTTTAAAGCGAAATTAAACATTATTTTCGTTCATTTTTTCAGTAAATAATAGGGACGGCTTTATAACGTTTTTTCTAACTGAAAAAAATTGTTTTGAAAATATTTTTTGAAATTAGAAAATTATTTTGTTCTCTATTGAATTACGTTGAGTGTAAAATAAAATTCTATCCACAATAACTTCAACTACTCCAGACAATAGTGGTTCATATTTGTTCCGATCTTATATACATAGGATGCAAAATCTTCTGCAAAAACCGAAGATGTGACTTGATTTAAACTGTACTAGGTGGGCTAAGTTGGGTTAGAATCAACTGCTAGCCGCCTCCATAAGCATAACCAACTTAGGTCTTATAAGGTCCTCATGAAAAACCGATATTCCATCATATAACTACAGCTCTCGGTTGGCATCACTCAATTATCCCGAGAGTCCTATAAAATTGTGAATTTTGTTTTCAAATTGATTGTGGCCAAACATGTTTTGTCATTAAATTCTTCTTCTTAGGTTCCTGGACAATAACAAAGAAGATGTTCTGTGGCCTCCTCTTCATTCTCGTCATTGCAGCTTATCCAAAAGTCATTGTCAGGTATTCTCAGTCTCCTAGATTGAGTACCTAGAGGCCAGTGTCCTCTTATAAATGCTATAAGATTCCCTAAATGTAATCTTATTAGGTTCAATGTAATTTCTGTTCTACATAGTATATCCACATTGGGACAGATCAGTCTGGTGTCACTACAAATGGGTGCATTATCCCCTCTAATCTTTGCCAATGTATGGAGTTTTTGTGAAACCATTTGTTTCCTTCTTTGCATTCGAACGTCAATCTCATGTAAAAATTCAATTTGAATTGTGCCGGCTTAAGCAAGTGCGTTCACTCTGTTGTTACCATCATTACCATGTTCCCGTGTCCAGGAAGCCAAATGAGGGTAACCGTCGAATATCTCGATATCTCCTAGAGAGATGCACGGCATTCTTGCACAATCTTGGATGTGGTATACACATTCGCTAGGCTTCTAATGTTCGCTTTACTGCCGGTAAATATGCGTATATCACCATACGATATAATCTGATACCGAATTCGCTCAGAGTCAATATTTAAAAGTCATTATTTCATCCTGAATAGTACTACAGTAACAGGGTATTGCAAGGGACAATCTATGGTTCAGTTGTTCTGAAGAGAGTTCACATCCAATTTTGTTGCGTGATCTGGATCTAATTACTTGGGTGAGGTTCAAATATCGTGTATTTGATAGGTATATTCATATTAACTATACGTCTACCAACATGACCAGAGCTTCTATGCTTTTGTGGCACTTAGTCTGTTTGCAGTGTTCGTAGTCAATATTTTGGCCACTTAAGGATGGTAGTTAATGCTTTAGATGCTGTAGTTCTAACAGTATATCAGTATTATCGCGATCACGACTATCCACTGAACACGTTCAAACTAGGTTTGATGATTCGCTCTTTTTCTTAAGTCAACCGCCAAACTTCGGCTTATAGAAAAAAGTTGATTTGATTACAAAGCCAATATACATGTTTGGGGGTTAATAGCCGCAATGCTAGGGAGCACCTTGGAAAGTGGTGGTATTAGCTTGCGTCATCATGTCCCGGTTTAGTTTGCTAACCAATATGATGCCCCGATATTTGGCGCTTTTGATCAGAGTGAGAGATACTCTATTTTTAATAGCAATTTGTAACTCCTTGTGAATACTTAGAACAAAACTGTGAGTTGGCTGTCCACATTCGTTTAATTATTTCGATAGAAATTTCAGTGCAGTAACGTGATTTCCTTTTCCATAAAAAAAATACCAAATCTACACATGTATACGAGAAAAATCTGTAAGAACCTCGATATTCATTTGCAGTTAGAAAACACATGGATGTACATATGTACGTCTTGATGGCATGCATTTTCTATTCAATATGTTTGTTAATCCGTTACTCCTTAAATAATCACACATGTGATGCGTTTCCTTTATTTTTATTTTAAACACTTTCTAAACATTTCCTATTACTAATGACAGTACACTTAAGCGTCATACAAACGTTGTGTTGTTGCTATAACAACAACAATAAACTTCAATGAAGTGTCATTTTTATGTTTAAAACACTGTGAAATGCGCATATAAACACTCTCAGCATGAAATTAACCGGTGTTTATATATCCTGGTTGGCATAAAATGACCATAACGTCAGAACCATCATCACCCTGTGCTTTAGAAATTATCCATGGTGGTGGCCAGCATAGGCATCCATAGGCATATCTCTTCTCTTTTTTAAATTCGTATAAATAGCCTAATGAAGTCATTGATAAACGTTTCTATTTTTCATTCTCTGTATTCTTTTCATTTGTTTTTAATTGCGAAACCACATATTTATTCTTCTTCTTCCTCTTCCACAGTATCCCATAAAACTCATTGAATAGTTTCTCTCATGCTCTGCCAGTCTAATTGTAACACCTTTTGCTACACATTTCCTTAATTTTAGATACCCTCCCTTGAAAACTAAAATAAAAACGAAATAGTTGGGAACCAAACAATGGCAGTGGTCAGCCCAAAACGGCGGGATACCAATAGAGGATGTGTGTTCAAAACACAATTGATTTTCTGAATTGTTTGATCATTTGATTGTTTGCTCTACGCATTCTCGTTCTCATTCTCATTCTCGTTGTTCTATCGGTGAAGATGGTTTATTATGAACAATTAATTTTTATTTCTTTATCAAAATATGTATCTTTATTTATGATGTACTATTTACTATTTATTGTAGCTTGTTGTTGTTGTTGTTGATATTTGTAAATATTTTGACGGCTGTTAAAGGGCACATCTGTAGAGGATTTCCTACAAAATAAATGACTTTCAGGGAGAGCACAGCCTATACTCTAATTTATATCGCAGGATACAATACGTGTTTAATTGAATAGAATTCCTGGAAAATAGAAATGATTGTAAATGTATGACTGACTTATCAAGGGTATCCTTCTTAAGAAATTCCGTTGCTTTAAGAAAGTGCCAGACATTGTGGATCCTTTATTTAGACTTGCTACACTCAGATATATTTACAGCTTACTGAAGTCTAGAACTACATTATCCAAGGCATTGTTTATCAGCCTTAACGGTTGGGCCAGGATTTACGTGCCACGAAATCAGCTCTCTTCTTTAGTAGAAGGTCAGAGGGAAGTCAATCAGAGTAGAACAGAGCAAACTGGTGATCAGAACAGCTGATTGCCTGTGTACTCTATCATTCGGCGGTGGCCTTGGTGTTTGAAATGCTAATAAACTGCGAATATTTCATTTGAATCGACCATAAAATGTCGAACTTACCAGAACTTAATTCACTTACTTAATTGTTCATGTTTATCATCCCATGCTGGCTAACACACACATACATACACATACATAATTGGTCATTACAACATTCAGTAAGGATTACAACCTAGCTTCTCACGCTACTTATGTTGTGTGTGTTTATTTTATATATCGACTCCGAACGATAGATTTTTGAGAAACTTTTCATGGCAATTTTATTTTACACTCAGAGTTTTTTTCAGAAATCTGCTAAGAGCAAGTCGCCGAAGAAATATTTTTTCCGTGGCCGTGGCATTACGTCTAATAAAGACTACGGCGACTTCGCACATGTTGGCAACACACCACGCGTACGTACGTAATTGGTCATTACAACCCTTCAGTCAGGATTACGACCTAGCTTCTCACGCCACTTATGTTGTGTATGTTAATTTTATACATGTGTGGCGGGACTTACAGTTTAAAGTCGGCTACGAACGATAGATTTTTGAGAAACTTTTGATGGCAATTTTATTTCACTCTCAGAGTTTTTGCCAGAAATCTGCTGGGAGGAATCTGCCGAAGAAATATTTTTCATATCTTAGTTTTGATGTCTGACCTGGGGTTTGAATCGTGGTCTTACGTTTAATAAGGCAACACACTATCTACTAGACTACGACCACTTCTCACATATTGGCAAAATACCACACATGTTGGCACAAAAAGTGGTGGCGTATGCGCCAATGAGATTGAGCACGATAACTGAACCCGCTCTCAATCCTGATTTTCCAATGAAGATAACGGATAGATCCTTTTATAACAATAGCCTACACCTTCCAAAAAACCTCACCAAAGTAGTCATTGTTAGATCCAGATCACACAATAAAATTGGATGTGAAATCGTTTCAGACCAACTGAATGTTAGATTGACCCTTGCTCTACCCTGTTACTGTAGTACTATTCAGGCTGAAATAATGACTTTTAAATATAGACGCAGTGCTAATTCGGTATCAGATTATATCGTATAGTGATATACGCATATTTACCGGCAGTAAAGCGATCATTAGATGCCTAGCGAATGTGTATACAGTAATTCCTCGATTTATCTCGCAGTTGGTTCCAAAAAAAGACGACGCAAATCGAGTTTCATATTGCTCATACTACAAAGTAGTATGTTTTTAACAAAGAACTTAAAAAAGTTACAGTAATCCCTCGATTTACGTCGCAGTTGGTTCCAAAAAAAAATGGACGGAAATCGAATGACGACGCAAAGTGAAGTTAGATGGAACAAAAAATTTGACGACGTAAATCGAAACAACGTTAATCGAGGCGACGTAAATCGAAGGATTACTGTACTCATTTAAGATTGTCTAAGAATTCCGTGTGTCTCTCTAGGAGATATCGAGGTATTCGACAGTTACCCTCATTTGGCTTCCTGAACACAGGAACATCGATGGTAACAACAAAGCCAACGTACTTGCTTAAGCTGACACAATTCAAATTGAATTTCTACATCAGATTGACGTTCCTCTGCAGAGAAGGAAACATATGGTTTCACAAATACTCCATACATTGGCAAAGATTAGAGGGGATAATGCACCAATTTATAGTGACACCAGACTGATCTGTCCCAATGTGGATATATAATGTAGAACAGAAATAGCATTGAACCTAATAAGATTCCATCTAAGGAATCTCATTGCAGTTATAAGAGGACACTGACCTCTATGTGTTCGATCTAGAAGACTGAGAATACCTAATAATGACTTCTATAAAAGCAGCAATGACGAGGATGAAGAGGAGGCCTTGGAACAACTTCTTTGTTATTGTCCAGTGTTTGGGAAGCTAAGAAGAAGAATTTAATGACAAAACATGTTTGGCCAAAAACAATTCGAAAACAAAATTCACAATTTTATAGGATTCTCGAGATAATTGAGAGATGCCAACCGTGAGCTGTAGTTATATGATGGAATATCGTTGTTTCATGAGAACCTTATAAGACCCATATTGGTTATGCTTATTGAGGCGGCTAGAAGTTGATTCTAACCCAACTTAATTCTGCTGGTATAGTTTAACATCCTCCGCTTTTTGCAGAAGACTTTTCATTCTATGTATATAAGATCGGAACAAATATGAACCAATATTGTCTGGAGTCGTCGTAGTTTAATAGGTAGTGTGTTGGCTTATTAGACGTAAAGCCCGGGTTCTTATCCAAGATCAGGCTTCAAAACGAAATATAAAAAAATTAAAATATTTCTTCGGCGATGTCATCTCAGCAGATTTCTGGCAAAAACTCGGAGAGTAAATAATGCCATGAAAAAGTTTCTCAAAAATCTGTCGTTCGGAGTCGACGTTAAACCGTAGGTTCCGCCACTCACGTATAAAATTAACGCACACAACATGAGTGGTGTCAGAAGCTAGGCCGTAATCCTGACTGAAGAGTTGCAATGGCCAATTATGTATGTTATGTACATATGTATTGTCTGGTGTAGTTGAAGTTATCGTAAACTGAATTTTATTTTACACTCAACGTACTTAAATGGATAACAAAATTATGTCCCCACTTGTGGTGACACCAAATAGATCTGACCCGACTTGCTACATATGCTACATATGTAGGAGAGAATTTGCTTGAATGCTATTAAGTTCCCATTAAAGAAACTAAAATGCTACTGAGCAATTACATAACAAAGTATGTATCATCATAAATCGAGAGTTTTATATTATCTTTTAATTCGCTTTCAGATGAAATCTCTATTCATTCTCATTCCATTGATAAACAACAACTCGAATTAAATAAATTTTCATCCCTAAATTGCCATGGCAGGAAACAAAGTATTTGAAGAAGAAACACAAAAAAAGAAGAGAAAATTTAATCGAATAATGGAAAAGCGTTAAACAACATGGTCAGATTAGAGGTTTCCGTTCTATAATGGAAATCATTTGAAAATATTTTTCAGCAATACCCGCTATGGTCAGAACATAAAGGAACTTTTTTTTTTTTGCAGGCAAGTCACAAAATAGATACAAAAATTTCAAATTTATTATGGAGATAAATAGTTGGCAAAGCAAATAAATATACGTACGTACGCATAGCAAACAATATACCAAAAAACAAAAACAAAAAAAGGACTTTCCCCCCCTTGAGTTTAACTAGATAGAGGCACTAAAAACATCCTTAATGTACAATGAAGCGAGAGAAATAAGTTCAATGGCTATATCCGATGGCGATGATAATCTTTAGGAATTCAGTTCAACTAAATTGAATTGAATTGAATTGAACTGAAACAATATGGCAAATGATAAATGATGATGATTGTATTTGTATTCGATTTATATTTCAAAAAAGGGACAAACAAAAAGGACATCAGCATTCAAAATATTTGTAAATGAAAACACAGACACACACACTCAGGCAGAGTATACAAAAGTGGAAAAAAAGAAGAGGACCATTTCCATGACTATTTAACATAAAAAAGGATATCAAAACATTGTTCATCAGTGCTCTACAGATTGTTTGTATCACTTTTTTTCCTAACGACCATTTTTATAAATATTTTTATAAGGAATCGTAGAATAAAGAAGAAACAATTCAATTTTATAAGAAGAAATATTGTTTCGAAATATTTTAGCATTTACACTCCCAAAGGGTATGTGCAGGGCCACTAAGAGACCACCATCATCATATCATAAGACGACACACGCTTCTAATTCAGCCAGGATGTTGAATGTTTTGTCTGCAGTAGAGAACGTTACATTCAAGTACAGAATATAACAACGGGTGGTCTTGTTTTCGTCCTTTTTTTTGGATAATCAAACAACTACAACAACAACAACAAATCAGACAAGAAATATATTTATTTTCCATTAATACCAGAGGACAGCTTGTTTTAGCACATGATTCTGTTTTATTTTTATTAAGAACATCATACGATTGCTTTCTTTCATTTCATTTCATTTCTTCATTCTATTTTGTTCCTTTCAAACCATTTCTGCAGAAAATTAATGAAAAAGTGAAATTTTGTAATGAAAAAAAAAAAAAAATCATGAAATTGATAGTCCAAAAACCCATAAGAAAAGAAAAATTTATTTCCGTTAGATTTGGCCATTTTTCAAATTTTATGTTTTAAAACTTCCTTCCTTTTGAGAACCATTTTCAATTTTAAAAATTTCGTTCATGGAAAAATTGTAGCCGCACTTTAGTAGATAGTGTGTTGGCTTAATAGACAAGCTCAAGGCATCGTGAACAAAACGAAAGATGAAAAATTATTTCCTCGGCGACTTCCTTTCAGCAGATTACTGGCAAAAACTCTGAGAATAAATAAAATTGCCATACAATTCTCAAAAAATTTGTTGTTCGAATTGACTTTAAACTGTAGGTCCCGCCCACCACTCATGTAAAAAAAATTAACACACACAACAAGGGTAGTGTGAGAAGCTAGGTTGTAATCCTGACTAAAGGATGACCCGTAATGACCAATTATGTAAGTGAAGTAAGTTCTGGAAAAAGAAATGTTCTTATGGTCGATTCAAAAGAAATATTCGAAGCTTGCTAACATTTCAAACACCAATGCCAACGCCTACTGATAGACACAGTACGCAAGCAAACTGCTGTTCTAATCACCAGTGCGATCTGTTCCACTCCAACCCAAGCATTATTTGTTATATTCAATTGGCTTCCCTCTGACCTTCCACTAAAGCAGAAAGCTCAGATGCTAGCAGTAAGACTCAATGCCTGTAAACACTGGCCCAACCGGGACTATAAACATGCTGCTATGCTGGATAGATTCTGGGCACATTGTTAGTACAGTTCCTTATAACTCTCTGAATAGAACATTTGATTTTAGAATACCAAATAAACACTTCTGGTCCAAAGATATGGGAGGGTTCCCAATGGAAACCTTGAGGTTTATACCCATGGCTCAAGGATGCGTGACAGGGTGGGCTTTGATATATTTATTAAGGGTTCTGATATCAAGCTTTCTCATGGGCTGCCTGAACACTGCAACTTTTTTCCAGGTGGAGGTTGTGGCCTTATTGAAACCTGTGCATTGCTTATTGTGCATTGCATGATTTGAATAAAATACCGAAGTCTGTTTTCTTTACAATCGTATATATACATAAGTAGCTAGGTTGGTTGATGGAGAGGAGACGAACTAACAAATGCCAATTGATATACATACACCACCTAAGCCACCATGTAGGGGTGTTGTGCGTATACCATTTGGAATGCCACTTTATTTTCTAAGGGAAGTCTGTGTCTTGTACAAATTTCCTTAACTTTTTCATTACATTAGGATTATGAACCTAGTTTCTCACGCCACTTATGTTGTGTGTGCTAATTTTATACATGATTGGCGGGACCTACAGTTTAAAGTCGACTCCGAACGGTAGATTTTTGAACAACTTTTTCATGGTAATTTTATTTATTTACTCTCAGAAATAATATTTATAATAATAATATTTACTTGCCAGAAATTTGTTGAGAGCAAATATTTTTCATATTTTAATTTTGATGTCTGACCTGACGTTTGAACCGTGGCCTTACGTCTAATAAGCCAACGCACTACCTACTAGACTTTTTCCTATACGTCTGGTATAGTTCATCGCCCAAATATTGAAATCGCGATTTCACGAAAGCTGGTAAATGGCACAAAAAGTGCTCATAATTATAATGTCTTCACCGCTTGGCATGGATTTATTCATTTTCCAACATGCCACTGCGGTTCAGGTGTACATGTAAGGCGGAGGTCACAGTTATTTCCTACTGTGCCATTATCCCACAATAGTCGATGCTACGTCTCCGGCTACTTTTCCAGTTTGGTCTTTAATGCACTGAAAGCAAAGCTTATGGTATGTAAACCCCGACTCTATTAGTCAGAATATTTGCTCACTCACTTCCAATTACTCCCTGTTGACTAGGAACCCGTATATTGTGTAAGGAATCTATATTATGTTGTGACCACAAAACAGATTACGTACATACAGTTACTAAAGTATACATACGGTTAACAAATTTCAGAAATATTTTAACCAGTCCGTTTTCGTTGAAAATCTTTATAGTTTCCTTGATGTTAAGACGGTCTTTTGCATTCGTTAAAGAATTTCTGAAATTGAACCGAATTGTGGCCCTGCACAGGCCCACAAAAGGATACATCCGATTAACAAATTTCACAAATTTCTGAACCAATGCAAAAGACCGTTTAAAATCGAAGAAAGATGTCAGGCCCACAAAAGTTAACAAATTTCAGAAATTTTTAACCAAGACCGTCTTAAAATCGAGGAAAGTTGTCAGCCAATTATAAAGATTTTCAACGAAAACGGAAATTCAGAAATTTTTTAACCGTATGTATACTTTTGTGGCTGAGTGTAGGTCTGAATACATGCTTTGAAATATCCCTCTGATTCCCACACTGTAGGAATTACTCCAAACAATCCACTTCAATCATAATCATGGGCTTTTTGTCCATCCTATTTACTTAAATTGTCATTACAACCCTTTAGTTTGGATTACAACCTCTCTTCTCACACCATCCATGTTGTTTGTGTTAATTTTCATCATGATTAGCGGGACCTACAATTTAAAGTCGACTCTGAACACATGATTTTTGAAGAAGTTTTCATGTGCAATTTTATTTCGCTCTCAAAGTTCTTGCCAGAAGACTGGTGAGGGGAAGTCGCCGAAGAAATATTTTTTCATATTTCGTTCAATTGGAGGTGTCGGACCTGGGGTTTGAACCGAGGCCTCACGTCTAATAAGTCAACACACTACCTACTAGACCACGGCAACTTCATCTATCATAATCAAAGTGCTTTTTGTTCATCTTACTTACTTAATTTGTCATTACAGCCCTTTAGTCAGGATTACAACCAAGCTTCTGGCACCACTCACGTTGTGTGAGTTAATTTTATACATGAGTAGAGGGACACACACTCAGATTTTTGAAGAAATTTTCATGTGCAATTTTATTTCGCTCTCAAAGTTTATGCCAGAAGACTGGTGAGAGAAAGTCACCGAAAGTATATTATTTCGTTTCGTTCGAGCTAGCTGAGCTGGAGTTTGAACCACTGGTTCGTGTCTTCTTACTACACTGCAAGGACTGTCAATCTTTTAAACTTATTTGCCTATTGAACTCACTTCATATGCAACCCTCACATGTTGCGGTATGTTGTGCAACATAGTTAAATAAAAAAATTGTTCGTACCATTATACGTTTCGATTTTACAACCCACATTAATTATAAATTGTTCTTGTGGCCGTCTGTTAAATGAAAACCAGCCCGCCAACTTTAGAATGGCAAAGTTTAGGGGCCGCATTATAGCAAAAATTTTCTTTTAATTTAAAAAACCTAAAATTCTTAAAATTTCGGTTCCTTTTTCCTTTTTTTCTGTCACTTTAATTCTTACTTTCCTTGCCTAATTGTTCATTTCCCAGGGACACAAGTATTACAATTCAATTCAATTTTTTTTTAATTTTCAAAACAAAATTAAGAAAAGAAATCAAATATTATGACTTCCTCAATTGACCTGTGGAATACAAAGCAAAGGAAATCAATGATTTCTCTTAAAGACACTGAACAGAGACGATCTTCTCTTACCATTGCAAGGAAAGGTTTTGGAAATTGTCGCCCACGTTGCATGATCGTCAATCACAATGTTGTAAATGTCAGATTATCAGACATCAACATCTCATAAATGAAGTCGTCGTCATCGTTTACAATTTCCGGAAGTAAATCTTTACGGCAAATAAAAAAACAAACACAAGTAAAGAATAATTGAAAAAATTTAGTTTTGCAAGTGAATGTAAAATTGAAATTAAGGTGTTGAAATCACAATTTTTGTTGTCCTCAGGTGTCTGCCTAAAAAAAAAAAAAAAACATGTGAGTGTGAATTGTACACCTTGATTAGAACATGAACATGATGTCGACGAACAATGAAATTCAAAAACAAAAATATTTTACAAGCCGAGTAACAAGTGCCAGTAGGAGGTAGAAAAATTTGTCAATTTTTGTAATTTCATGTAATCAGTGTATGTATGTATGTATGTACGAGTGTAAATATCAATGTATGAACACAAATACATACACTTTGCTGTGATGATTTTTTTTTCTCGTCCTTTTTTTTGTGAGAGAATTTTTTAATATTCATAAGAGAAATCTGTAGAACCGTTAGTTGAGCAATTGACATTTTGTGTGCAGAACACATAAAAGAAAATGATTTTCCAAATCCGTTAGTTTTTATGATTTCCTTTAAAAAAAATTATTTTTTTCCTTTTTTCGTTTCTGATGTTTTGTTACGTTACTCACATCCTTAAGGGCTTTTAATTTTTATGGATTTTTCTTTCTTTTCCTCGTTTTTTTTTAATTTTTTTTCTCTTTTTTTTTTTTGGCAATTTTCAACATGTGTTGTTCGATAATCATAAATTTTATTGTAAATTTTCGTAATTTTTGTTCTCACTTCTGATGTTGTTGTTGCTGCTGCTTACTTACTGTTCGTTCTATAAAAACTTATTAGTTTTATAATGTTAGAAAATTGAGATTTTACCACTGTAAACATTGTATGGTATACTAATCAGGCCACTAAAGGAATCATTTTATAGATTTATGAAAAATGTTTTGCATTTTTTAGAATAGGAATTCAGTTAAATAATCGAAGACTAATTAAGGCCACCGCAGGTTATTGTTACATACATACATACATAATTCGTGATTACAACCCTTCAGTCAGAATTACAACCAGGCTTCTCACATCACTTATTTTGTGTGAGTTCATTTTATACGTGAGTGGCGGGACCTGTAGTTTAAAGTCGACTTCGAACTGCAGATTCTTGAGAAAATTTTTCATGGCAATTTTTATTTGCTCTCAGAGTTTTTGCCAGAAATCTACTAAGAAGTAGTCGCCAAAGAAATATGTTTTCATATTTCGTTTTATGTCAAGATGTCTGATCTGGGTCTAGTAGATACATATGTACACATATATATGTTCCTTTTACTCCTCTAGGGAGCATAGGGTCTAGTAGATATTGTGTTGGCTTATTAGACGTGATGCCATAGTTCATATCCCATGTAGGTTATTATTTCTGTGAAAAGGTACTGCAACCATACGACCTATCCTTCTCCCCTGAATTTTTATAGAGTATCCCTATAACCTGTTCTCCAAGCCCATTGTTACGATAAACTTCGTAGTTCGTTGTCAATGAAAATTCCTGCCTAGTATCTGATGTCCACCCAAACGTTTACTTCGAAGGTGTATTAACACGTTCATCGCCATGTCAGTCATATGTGTCTGACGCTAGGAAGTTCTACATGAGCCATGTCAGTCATATGTGTCTGACGTACGCGATTTGTTAAATCACAGATGTCCGACGCAAACGATGCTGTGTTCAAAACAACAGGTTAATACTTGTTGTATCTTGTTATACCTTGTTTGGATTCGTCAGACATATGAGACTGACACGGCTTGTCTAGAAAAAGTTTATAAATATAGGGCCACGTCAGTCATACATATATCTGTGACATAAAAAATAGTGTTTTCCGGGAATTTTGGCAAATTTTTTCTGTGATACATTAAGTTTCTTGATACATTTTTAACTAAATTATCTAATAAAGTTATCGTGGCCCATGTGAAAATTTTTCTGATATTATCGTGGCGATGAACGTGTTAAAGCCTCACAATTCTTAAGAATATATTCCGATGACTCTCATCGTTACCGAATCTGCGTATTAAGCTCGAGACAACCACCTGTCTAAATAGGTTTACTCTGAGTCTACAGTGCCCAGCTAAAAGAACATTTAACCAAACGTAGTTTATTTATTTATAGTCGGATGCATGCCTCAGATCTTCTCTTTTTGTTGTTTCCCAACAAAAGTTTCCATTTCCTCAAACCCTCTTGATTTGACAAGAGTCTTTAACTCTCTTTTTCTTATCTTAAGCATGCATTTCTAAGGACCTGCTTGTATTCTGATGAAGGTTTCTAGTCTTTTGAACGGCATGGAAACTTCCCTCATCGTTTAACCAACCTCAAGTTATTTTTTGATAGTTTGATGCATGCCTCAGGTCTCCTTTTATTGTAGTTCTTTAACAAGAGATTTGAAATGGGTCTTTTGGACTCCTTCTCTTCCCTTTAATTAGGCATGCATTTCCAATGACCCGCTTGCACTCTACACAAGGTTTCTAGTCTCATTAACGACATGAAAGCTCCTCTCATCGCAAGCTCATCTGCTTCCTCATTCTCAGGAATTCCTACATGATCTGGGATACAGCAGAGAGTAACCTTTTTATGTCCACTTATTTGATTCAGCTCCTTTAGACCGTCCCTACCTACGATTTATGTACACAAGAACCGAGTGCTCGAATGGCAATCATGTATCTCAATGATAGATATTCATTCAAAGGTTTTTTATAGAATATACTCGGCGAGAAATTTTTTGTGTGCCTCTAGAAAAAACCGCCTAGTCCTTCCCGCCAATTATATAATAAACCTGACGTCGCCGTAGCCTAAGTGGTAGTGTGTTTGTTGACTTATTAAACGATAGCAAGTGGTTCAACGACTGGCTTAGACTTCTCGAACGAAGCGAAATATGAAAAATTATTTGCTTCGGCGACTTACGCTTAACAGCCTTCTGACAAAAAACTCTGAGAGTTGAAATGAAATTTTCATGAAAAGTTTCTCAAACCTGTGTTCGTAACCTACTCTACAAGACGCTCGTCCTCCCCGTGTTTCTTTATGACGCAGATTCATGGTCTGTATTAAGCACTGATGCAGCAGCCTTGAGAGTATTCGAGAGAAAAGTACTACGTAAGATCTTCGATCCAGTGCGAGTTGGCAATGATTTCGGCATCCGATCCAACAATGAGCTGAATGTTCGGAGCCGATATTAAACATTAGGTCCCACAATACATGGATAAATCTAGAATCAGCCGAAGGTGTCTGTTCGTTCGTTTCTATTATCATCTCTTGTTACCAAAAGAGATCCTTTATACGACTGTGCTCGTATAACGAAGAGAAAACATGCTTTTAAGCTTCTTTTAAAAACATTGCTTCAGTCCATAATGGAAACAACAACGATACAGAAGGACTATTTCAACACAATATAAATATGGCCTGTGTGTGTGTGTGTGAGCATGTGTTGAATATTTTCTTGTTTTTAATGCCAAAATAATAAAAATTTACAAATATGTACTCCAGCACTACTGCTCGACTTCCCAACACTGCTAAAGAGCCAATGTAAAGCATTTTAAAAACAAATTTTCAGTCGAAAAAAAAATCAGAAAAAAAATTATTTTTTGAGTGAAAAAAAAAGAAAAAGAAAAAAATTGTTTGTGAAAACATCAAGTGACACTTGTTTTATGTTTTCATAGCAAAACTGTGAACACTTTTAGCTTTCCATGCTTATGTCTATTAACAGCCATCCATGGACACATAGACACACTGTTGTATCGACACAGAAACAAGCATTAGTTAACCCCCAAAACTCACCCAAAAAAAAAAAAAAAGAATGAAAATTGAAAACAATTTTCCACAGCCATGTCTTGTTTTTCTTCAGGCATTTTAAAATGTTTTTCCCAACCAAGCACAAGCACAAGTGTTGAAGTGCCAGAGTGGGAGTAGTGGCGTTGGTGACTAGCGCTGTCTATGTATGTATGTATGCATGAATGTGTTACAAATATTATTTTAAAATAAAATATTTTGTCATCAAATTGTTATTGAAATCTTATGGCAGCTTGAACCAAGAAGGGGTTGTTTTATACTTACTTTTTCCATTTATTTTTGCCTTCCTGTCGTCCTTTCTTCCATCGCTTGTTTCTTCTTGATAAAGTGCCATAAAAATGTTGTGTTGTTTATTAAAAATATTTCTTCTCATCTCATATTGAAAATTTTAAAATGATTATTATTTTGTAATAAAACTGAAAAAGATGTTGTGCGAAAGGGTTTAAAACGTGGGGCGGTTATTTATGACCGAATAATATTGTACACGAAAATAGACTGACTGGCCTTATTCGTATTCCATTTAAATGAAGACAGATTGCAGTCATGGCTAATAAATCTTGATTTATAAATAGAAGCTCACATATTCTGTTTAAATGGCATACATGAACCAGTTTTTAAAAGAAATTTTTAAAAATTATAAACTAATGGATCGAGATTCTTAGTTAAATTGTCGTACCAATAAACAGAAAAGTATTTCTGGATTTGATAACAGTTAAGCAAGATGCAGTCAGTTAGTCCAGTCAATATACAGGATAACCTAAATTGAATATTTTTATTTCTTTGAAGGTATACAACAGAGATCATCAATGAGTATTCAAAAAGACGAGTAAAATCGAAACATACTCATACTTACTGATGCTTATACGCATTCATACTTATTTTAATATCATGGAACCTCTACTCATATTCAAAGCTTGAAGTACTCATCATATTCATACTTAACAACGCGTAGGATGTTGTTGATTTCGACTCTCCATAACTAAACATATATACACGAAGCACAAAATAATTATGAATCGCGTACGAACTCTAAAATACTCACTAAATGGTTGTGTGTTTGCTGTGCTTGCCGTTCTGTATTTTTTGCTTATGTGTCTTTTTTGTAAGTGCAACAGCAACTAAGACTGTAAATTTTGATGAATGTTTCGAGTCACTCGAATCATTTACGAGTAAAGGGTCCGCCAAATAACTTTTTTTTTTTGAAAATGCTTTAAAAAAACTTCCGAATATTTTCTCAAATTTCTTTTTTATATGAAAGTACAATCCTTCCGATTAATTATGGAAAATAATTTCATTCAAATGACTGCCTCGGCTGGCCATGCAGTAGCCTACAGCTGTATTTCACCAATGGCTTCACGAATATTGTCCTTTAAAGCGTCAATTGTCTCTGGCTTGTCGGCGAAACACTTCTCTTTGACGGCACGCCAGAAATAATAGTCCAACGATGTCGAATCGCAGCTCCGAGGTGGCCAAACGACATCAGCTCTGCGGCTGATAATGTGATCTTCAAGACATAAAACATCGAGTGTAGCTTCGGCTGTGTGGCACGTAGCGCCGTCTTGTTGAAACCAAATGTTGCCAATATCCTCCTCTTCAATTTTTGTGAACAAAAATTCATTCAACATGGCCCGATAACGATCGCCATTGGCTGTTACTTATTACTATTAACTTACTATTAACCGGAAGGATTGTACTTTCAAATAAAAAAAGAAATTTGAGAAAATATTCAGCAGTTTTTTTTTAAAGCATTTTCAAAAAAAAAGTTATTTGGCGGACCCTTTATATCCCTTCAAATTTCGCTTGCAACTCTGCAGAAAATGTTTTTGGCCCTATAAACAGTATGGAAACTCTTCTTCTTTTAAACTCATCGGACTGTTCATTGTCGTGAGCTCTAATTTAAAAAGTTCACTTGGAGAGTGAACACCTACTACTCTGTGCCACTACCTGTGCTTGTCAGTGAAGCCCTTAAAGGAAGAGGCCCATTTAGATCCAATGTGAAACTAGAGTATAAATTCAATTACAGGGTTAGAAATTTCCTAACCTAAGACTAATTAAGGCCACTGTGGATTATTATTATTGTGAAGAAAAGGTGCCTTAGTACTGCTACCATATGACCTTTCCTTCTCCCCTCAATCTTTGTAGGGTATCCCTATAATCCGTCCTACAAGTGTTTTGGTCAAACAAACTTCAGAACGTAGTACGGTGTCAGTAGCATTTCCCTGTCTAGCATTTGATGTCTTCGCAGATGTGTACTTCTGGGATGTATTAAAGCTGCCCCCATCGCAAGCTTATCTTCATTGTCTATAATTCCTACAGGACCAATCAGAGACTAAAATAAGAGTCCCATTTAGGTCCATTGTGATACCACGATCAATTTAACCCGCGTATCAATCATTCCCTAGAGAAAACCAAGGCGGTTCCAAAAAGAAATCTTGCTATTAATATATATTAGGTCAAGGATATTAGAAACTGAGAGGGCAAATCCTTCATCTGTTTATGACAAATGTAGGGCACTGCAATAGTCATTTGCTGAAATGCCAAATCTCTCGGCATTTCTACCAAAAGGATAATGGCCCGTAATAATCGCTATTGGGCGATGAATGGTCATAAGACTTAAGTAGAGAGGTGAGCCATATGTGTCCAGTAGAGTCAAGCAATATTGCATGTACCCTTTGGCCGTCGAAGAGATTGAGCTTCACTATAAAACGAGCGGATAATATGCAAATTAACTAATGAAATTGGAATACCTATGCCCTGTGTAAGTCGCTGTAGTCTAGTAGGTAGCGTGTTAGCTTATTAGACGTGAAGCCACGTCAGATAAGACCTTAGACATCAGAAAGAAATACGAAAAAAATATTTCTTCGCCAACTTCCTCTCAGCGGATTTCGGGCAAAAACTCTGAAATTTAATAAAATTTGCCATGAAAAGTTTCTCAAAAATCTGTCGTTTGGAATCGACTTCAAACTATAGGTCTTGCCACTCACATATAAAATTAACACACAAAACATAAGTGATGTGAGAAACTAGGTTGTAATGCTGACTGAAGGATTGTAATGACCAATTACGTATGCCCTGCAACATATCGGAGACTGCAAGCTCTGTGGCGTGTCTTGCGAGCTTATCAGGAATGCAATTTCCAATGATAATGCAATGTCCCGAAATCCATAAGAGAGTTACACTCAGCCACAAAAGTATACATACGGTTAACAAATTTCTTTATAATTATCTGACATCTTTCTTCGATTTTAAGACGGTCTTTTGCAGAACGTTTTCTTTTTGCAGAAATTTGTGAAATTTGTTAATCGGATGTATACTTTTGTGGGCCTGTGCAGGGCCACAATTCAGTTCAATTTCAGAAATTTTTTAACAAATGCAAAAGATCGTCTTAAAATCGAGGAAATTATAAAGATTTTTCAACGAAAACGGATAACCAATCCGAAATTCTGAAATTTGTTAACCGTATGTATACTTTAGTAACTGTGTGTATCTATGAATGACCAGAAATTACATTGAAAAATCTTCCACATTTGTTGACCAGAGTGGACGTTAAAATGACGTTCGTAAGGGAGTTAAACCCAGCCTGACTATTCGAGTAAATCAAAAGGTGTTCAGGAAAATCTCGCTACTCAACAAACATCGTGCCGCTCTGTCTGAAAAAAATTGCAGTGGGTCAGGCAATCTATACATACATAAATGGTCATTATAACCTTTCATTCAGGATTACGACCTAGCTTCTCACACCACTTATGTTGTGCGTGTTAATTTTATACAGAAGTGTCTGGGGCCGATTCCGAATGACAAATTTTTTAGAAACTTTACATGGAAATTTTATTTACTCTCACATAGTTTTTGTCAGAATGCTGCTGAGGGAGGAAATCACCGAAGAAATATTTTTTCGCTTTTTGGGATTTGAACCGAGGCCTCACGTCTAATTAGCCAACACACTACCTAATAGACTACAATGACTTCAGGCAGCTTTATTAAATATATCTCCACCAACTCTGTTACACATCTTTAAGCCGTCGGTCCCTATATATTGAAATTTTGAAAGTGAATTGCCATGAGGGAGGCATAGTAAACTTACTTTTAAAGTGGCAACAAACAAATTTTGTTTATTTCAACTACGTTACATAATGACTTTATTTTAATGCCAAAACGAATGGATTTCATTTTACAACACCTTTTATTTTTTAAATCTATAAGCGTTCACACATGCCATATATATGTATGTATCTTCAGTTAAAGTGATCATTGATTTTTATGTTAAAAGGATTAATTTTATGCACCTCATTATACATATGCGATCTGTACGTATGTGTTTGTGTGTACATATGTTTGTATGTAAGGCCCCCATAACGCAAATATATTGAGTTTGCAATTTTATTGCCGCAGTTGTCAACGTCTCCTTTCCAGTTATTTCGTTAACGTTTTACGTTTTCAATAAGACGAAGAAGCAAAAACGAAAAAAACAAAACGAAAGAAAAAAAAACAAAATCCACTTAAGCGCCTGGAATACTAAACAGCTCTTAATTAGGCTTCGGGTGATTAATGTCGGATTCGGTTACGATTTCTTAAGAATTAAACAAACAGATTACGTTCTGAGGTGACAAATCTTGATCTTTTTGAACGATTGGTTGGTTTTTTTCTGTTTGTTTTTGCTTTTTTGGCTGTCTACACTAACTGACTAACTCAGTGACTTGGCTTGGTTCTTCAATTTAAACACTCTGTGTGTGTGTGAGTGTGTGTGTTTGTGTGTTGAATGGCAATAAAAATAAAAGAAGAACTTTCGACAATAAAAATGCAGTTTTAATAAAACAAAGTCAGCAAAAAAAATCACAAAATCAAACAGAACAGAACAGAAAAAAACATTTAAAATGTACAGAAAAGACAGGGAGAGACAGTCAAGGAGACAGATAGAGACAGAATTGAAAATAAAAACGTTGTAAACTTTTTTTCGGTGAATTTCCATTTAAAGAAACAAAAAAAATGTACAGGAAACAAACATATGATTGCAATCGATGTGATGAAGCCACCCATGATTCGTGGTATTTCTATAAAAAAAGCAACGAAACTTTTGTTTTATGATGCCTTCAAATACCTCTTCTTCTTCTTTTTTTTATCACAAAAGATCACTTTTCGTTTATTGTCATGCATGCATGCATACATACGTACAGCAGTTTTATTGCATGAAATAAACGTTCCTTAAGTTATTTGATTTTAATTGCATTGGCAAGCATATCCATTGATCTGCATTCTGACGAGATATTAAATTTTGAGTGTCGTACATTAAAATAAAATCCTACTACGAGTATTTCCTTAAAGAATGATGTTCACAAATACTGTGGCAAAATTGAAGTTTATTGAGAGTAGGAGAATTAATTGTTTATCCATTAAGAGGTCATAGGCAATGCTGAATTTAAATTTGTAAACTATTTCCTGCTTCGTCTATATTAGTTATGGTCTGATGTAGTGGTTATAGATTATTGCGACGATTTTGTTCAGTTACAAACATTATCTGTATAAAGTCTTATTGGTTTTTGGTGGATCATTCAATACAATCCATTCCTTTTGAGAAAAATCCAAGAAAGCAATTAAATTGAATGCGAGACAACAAAATTTTTCTCTTTTGGCTTATGTACGACATTGTACCATACGACGGTAACTTAGTCGTTTAATTATTTAAAGCAAGATGTCCAGATGTTTGATACCAGATAACAGCAATGAGTATTCAAAAAGAAGAAGCTCTACTCATATTCAAAGTTTGAAGTACTCATCATATTTACACGTTAACAACACGTATGAATTTGTTGATTTCGACTCTCCATAAATCAACATTTACAAGAATCACAAAATAAGTATGAATCGCTTACGAACTCTACAATACTCACTAGAAGGTAGTGTGTTTGCTCTGTCTTTTTCGCTTATGTGTCTTTTGTCTTTTGTTGTAAATCCAACAACAACTAAGGCTGTAAATATTAATGAATGATTCGAGTATTAAGTATTTTTCTAAAGTTATGAATCTGAATGAGTACGCTTATGAATTAAACATATCCGAATGGTATGAGTTTGAAGCCAACGTTGTACGCATATTCATTGCAACCTGTACTTATAAATCAACATTGTAGTGAGTACCGATGAATCAGAGTACATAGTTAAATTTCAATATTGTAGACTCACTTATATTCAAATTTTCATGAGTGCTTATGAGTAGCGAAAAAACGATTCATTGCTCATCTTTGTTTGATACAGCAAAATTTCGTCAAATTATTTATAAAATTCGGCTTCTGCATTAATGTAAGATGAAAACTAAATTAACGCTGACATTATTATCTTTTGAGGATCGCATAATTATTCTCATATGTCAGCAGCACGATCTTCAAAGACACAGGCTCTTGCGCCCATATCACCATCAGAATGAAAAAAGTCCGGTTCACATAATATTTCATGCACAGAATATTGAGATTGAACACCATAAATACCAGCATAAAATAAAAATCTGTAACTGTAATGTTAAATCGGTTATACTACTTGCTAGGCGCAGGTCAACTTGGATTGGTCATCATGAGAAGACCAAACAACTCAAACTCTATACCCAGAAATCTACTTAAATACTCTCTCCTTTTTGAGAATAGATTCACCGTCTACATCAAATGTTAGCGTTCATAGCTGTTGTTAAAGATTTATACGGACTAATACCAAACAAAGCTCTCACTCACAAAAATCTATGAAAACACCGTTAAAGAATTTTGTATTAAGGTTTCCCGTGACCACACGGTCTACTGTACTGCCTTCAGCTACACATAGCCACAGAAGTATACATACGGATAACAAATTTCATTGGTTCAGAAAATTGAGAAATTTGTAAATCGGATGCATACCTTTGTGGGCCTGTGCAGGGTCACAATTCAGTTAAATTTCAGAAATTTTTTAACCAATGCAAAAGACCGTCTTAACATCAAGGAAACTATAAAGATTTTCAACGAAAACGGATTAGTTAAAAAATTTCGGCAATTTTTTAACCGTATGTATAATTTAGTAACTATGTGTATATAGGGTATCTCTTTAATGTATCCACCTATTGTCCTGACTAACTTCAGGCTGATGCTCTTGTGTCAAGAGGATAAATTCCCTCTTCAGCGTAAGATATGTATTTCGTTCTGAGATTTCCAAAATTATACTCAAAATAGTCTACTGGTTCTTCCAAGGGGACAGTTAAGGAGGGACCTATCAACCACATCATTCAATAGGTCACGAAGCCCCATAATGAATTTTGTATTAGTCTGGCATTCCATTATCCTAACAAAAGCCTTTCAAGTTCTAATTTTCACTACCATATGCAGAGAACTTAAATCCAACAGAGGTTCCAGCACCGGTCTAGGACAGATTTTTATTGTCCCTGTTATACCAAAGCAAACCATTGCCTGTGTATTGTTTAACTTCATATTAGATACTTTCAGATTGGCACTGCCTACCTAGACAATGACCGCATAGATTATTATTGATCTGACCCTCATGTTACACATTCAATGTGAAATTTCTGCAAGCCTCCTGCATATCCTTATGGCATGTCCGGCTATTCCTCACATAATTTCGATATGAACGCTGCATATCAATTTATTTTACCTCCATTTTCTGTGATATTATCTCACCGAGATATCTTAGACACAAGAGAATATCGCAAGATTCAAAAAAGGTTTTGAATGGTGCAAGATCTCATGAAGTAAATTAATTCGCTTCATAAGATCCCCTCGAATATAGCTTAAAACCCATATTCAATTCGGTTTCAGATTTACAGCACCAAATACCTTATCTGGGTCATTCATTTTTATTGAATTTACCCCTTGAAGGCTTGAAGATTCAAAATGATGCTGATTTGTCGAGTCTAAATGATAATGACGTAGGAAATAAAATATTGCACTCACACGTACTAGTTTGGATGATCAAGTTGGTCGTCGTCTTGTTAATTTTGGCTTGCAATCAACCGACTACCCATTGCTAACTAACTAGCCCTCAAGCGTTACAGTTCAGTTATCCACCTATTCGCAATGTGTGTGGGACGCATATACTTTAATACGATCTTGGTGTTAAAAGAGAATTCCACAGTACGACATTACAATATAGCGTAAGGCATGAATTTTTTGTGATAAGATGAGATAAGATAAGACAGGATTTCCAAGTCAGACGTCTATTAAGGCGTATACTTGGCTATCCATTGAAATGGGAAAACAATATTTGTAGCACACTCAATACTTTGCATTGTGACCCGGGTGGTAATGCCAAATCGGTTGTGTGATGACATAAATACGAAGTGCAGAAGATTGACAGTTTAGTCAATTAACCTGTAATCTTCTTCACTGCCATTACTTATACGTTAAAAGTTTGCTTTAGTGTTAGCGTTGATCAGTTGGTCGTATTCAAATAGGCACTTGGATTATGCGCAAGTTTTATAAAAAATTCAAATATTTTTGCAAATTTGAAGCAGAATTAAAAGCGTGAATTTCTGTTGCTTTATTAAGCCGAATATATGATCTCTTAGAATTACTTTATTTTCAGAGGCATATGTTAAGTTTGAAACTTATATTCATTCTCTCATCGCCATATACATAGGCAGTTAAACTCTGCCTGTAAGAGAATGATTTCATAAATTGAAAAGTTTTCAATGTCACAATTGTAGACGACTGCAGCTGTAGTACGTTAATATACTCAAAACACTGTTTCTAGTTGTCATGTTACATATTCTATCGTTTAAAATTAAATTAAAATTAAAAAAAAAAAATTATTCACTTCGTTACCGAGTGACATGCTCATAATACAGTGGCTTGGGAAAAATTAGTTCCAAGAAAATGTACCGGAATTCTGTTGAAAACACAAGTTCTGTTAAAAAAAAAACCTGGTAGTAAAACACTTTTTTTTTGATCAAATTATTAAACGTGGTTTTAAATTTGATACCAATTTTTGTCGTAAAACTTGTATAGCAGGCAGCATTTTCTGTTTTATTTCTCCGGAGTCAGCATTTAAAGAAAATTTATTTTAAAAAATTATTTTCATTTTCAAATTTGTTGCCCCATTTTAACTTTACTCAGCAGAATTATTTTCAACAAAAATTTACGTTTTTTCTGGTTACTTTGAGGTGCTTAACAACGAATGTTGTTGCACAGATCAGTTTCATATTCATTTCGTTTATTTTTTAAATGTTTTTATCACACTTTTTTTTATGAAAACAATTATATGTATCATGTCTCGTCGCCTAATGTCTGGTTGTAAAAATAATCAAAGTACTCGTATACAATATGATACAATGAGAAAATTTAGTTCTTGGAAATATTTTTGAATCACAACGGCGGATTTCTTAGTTTGAATGTCATTAAACAACAACAACAACAAACTTATCATATGAAATTATTTTAATGCATACAAGAGGTTTTATTGTAGACGTTAAAGAAATATTTTGAAAAATTAATTTTCAAAAGTTAAGGAATTTAGAAGTTTGGTTTGATCAAACAGTGGCATTAGCCATAAGCACAGTACTAGAAAGTTGGTTTTACTATGAAATTAAATTTTATTGTCAGTAACCTGGTTAGATTATTGTAAGCCTTAGCTCGATCTGTATATCTAGGTATTTCGCCTTGGAGCATCTGGATCTTACACATTCTCTACGACCCTCTCTTCCTAACAGAATTTTAGTTGAAGATTGATCTTCAGGTATTGTCTTCGATGCTTTATAACTACCAAGCTTGAATGTATTATATACATACTCACCTAATTGCTCATTACAACCATTGAGCCAAGATTACAACCTAGCTTCCCACAGCAGTTATGTTGTATGACAGAGATCAGGAATGAATCGTTTTTTCACTACTCATAAGCACTCATGAAATTTGGAATATAAATGAGTCAACAATATTGTAATTTAACTATGGACTCTGCTTCATTCACACTCACTACAACGTTGATTTATAAGTACAGGTTGCAAATAGTATGCGTACAACGTTGACATCAAACTCATACCATTCGCAATATGTTTGATTCATAAGCCTCCTCATTTAGATTAATAACTTTCGAAATATACTTATAATACATACTTATAACTGAATCGAGGGACTCGAAACATTCATCAAAATTCACAGTCTTAGTTGTTGTTGCATTTACAAAAAAGACACATAAGCAATAAAGACAGAGCAGCAAGCAAAGCAAACAGGCAACATTCTAGTAAGTATTGTAGTTCGTACGCGCATCATACTTATTTTGTGCTTCGTATATATGTTGACAACAGCATACATGTATGATCAGTACTTCAAACTTTGAATATGAGTAGAAGTTCCATGATTCGATTCTACTCATCTTTTTGAATACTCATTGCTCTGATGAGCTGATCTCTGGTCAGTACTCAGGTTAGATTGTTGTAAACCTCAGCTCAATTCATATAGTGAAGATATTTCGCCTTTTAATGTTCAGATTTTCTTCCAGATTCTCAACGGCCCTCTCTTACTTATAGAAAATTAAATGAAGATTAATCTTCTAGTAACGCCTTCTACTGTCCCTAATTGTTGATTGTTTTTGTTATCAAAACAGCAAATGATTTTCTAGGGCATTAGTAATGCATTTGGCTATCCTCGATTGCGTGACCTATGCGAAAGGGGATTTAATTCTTCCTATCTAGTCATCGTATTTTCTAAATTTGTGGCGATTGTCTTTATTCAAAGGAAGTCGCCGATGAAATAATTTTTCATATTTCGTTTTGATTGACATGTCTGACCTGAGGCCGGACCACTACTTTCTAGACCACGGCAACTTCGTAATGGATATATGCTGAATAAAATTTACATTAAGCTTAACCAGAATTCCTTTTAGAAACCTTATAGCAATTCTAACACAGCACTGCCCTCTGGCTACATAAGCCTGGAAAATGGAAATAACTCATATCTGCAGAAGTTATAACGATGAAGAAAATGAGAAGATCGTAGAACATATTCTCTGTTATTGTCTGGCACTTGAGAACCTGTAACAGAACTCGTCTGGTCTAAAATGATTTAAAAAAAAAACCTCTAGTAGAACATAATCATTCAGTGTCCTATGTCTTGTCATTAAAAAGGGGAACCTCATAATATGTGCCAACCCCAGGAATATAAGCCTTCTATTAATTACATACAAAGTTCTTATGTGAACGACGGAACCCACTCGTTAAAACACTATTTGGATATTATCAGCGCAGTTTCAAACCTGTTTAGTGCCCTATCGCCCAGATCTGCTCATTACGTCAAATCCCCGAGAGGAACCACGATAAACAATTCGCCACTCACCATGTCTTTGACGGCTATAATGCAGCCTTCCAAAGCCCTGTAGTGAATAGTGTTTTGTCGCAAAGTTTAAGCTCGGTATTCCTACTAGTTGGATTAGGCTATGCAAAATGACGTTAAGCAACTCCTATAGCTCCGTCAAGGTAGGAAAGAATCTCTCCAAATCTTTGATGCTGTGTAGAGTTTTCGACATGGCGATTCCTTATCATGCCTTAATTGAAGAGAAGTGTTCAGTGTTCACGGAGAGTGTTAGGTGGAAGACGGAAGTTCATTGTAATGAAACAATTTGCCACCAAAGTGTTCAGTTGCATACGCTGACAACATTGATATTATAGGTCATACCAAATGAGATGTTGCTGCTGTCTATAATGAAGATGGGCCTGGCAGTAAATGAGAGCAAAGCGAAGTATATGTTGTAGACAAGTAGGGGCAAACAGAGTATAACCATACTTTCGATATTGTCAGTGAATTTATTTATCTTGACTCCGCTTTTACCAACGAAAATGATGTCGGCTGATATGGTCTCAATAGGCAATTGAGTATCAGACACCTCTCTCGTGCAACGAAACTAACACACTACAAGTTCCACACCCTCTCACTGTTTCTCTATGGCGTAGAGGCATGAACGCTATTACGTATCGATGCAGCAGCCTAAACAGTATTCAGGAAAAAGTTCTACGCAAGCTCGTTATTTCAGTCAGAGTTGACGACGATTTCCTTATCCGATCCAACAAAGATATGTACGAGCTTATCAGTGACTTGGACGTTGTGCAGCGCATTAATATCCAGCGGCAGTGCTGCACGATCATTTCGTTCGGATGTAAGAGAATGAAGAGAATGAGAAGAGTTTGGTATTTGATACAAGGCTTAGTAAAAGACGGCGTAGAAAACGACCTTGTCTGCGTTGGAAGGATCAAATCGAAGAAGGGCTGTCATCGATTAGAGTGACTATCTGGCGAAGGCGCCTGAAAGGAATTATTAAAGCATGCCGAAATCCGATAATATAACCTGTGTATTAGTAGAAATACTTGTTACATAATCTCTTTCCTAAGTAAGGCAAACTAATACTGACTAAATACTGGCATATTTAAGATCACAATATAAACTTCTCTTAAATTTCCTTATTTTGTTTGACCAAATGACTACGACAATTATTGTGTATCCTTAGAAATATACTGACTGATAATGAAATAATGTTAAGAACGTCAGGCTATAATTTTATGATTGGCAATATTTTTGTGACATTCATTTTCATTCTCATTTTTAACAACTATAACTACATGAATTCCTTTGTTCCGAGGAACCACAAAAAAATTTGGAATTGACAACCAAAAAAACTACAAAAAAATATAAAAAAAACAGACGACAACATCATATTCCTCATGTTAGTTAACAGTTCTTTATTATGCCATAAAATAATACAACTCCAGTGGCCAACGGAGACTCCAATAAGTCTCTAAAAACAAAAAAAGAGGGAAGCGATCAATTAGTGGCATGTAACCCATTCACTTGTATCACAGCTCTGCCCTGCTGCTATACGGCTACTACCAGTGGAGGATGATGTAGTCCGATGTACAAAACGAAATGAGTATTTAAAATGCAAAGCACGTACAACGTGTGTGTCCTGACATTGTTCTTGGCATTGTTTTTCCTCCACCAGAGGATAACAATGACTGGACCTTTGGTTTTTTAGTCTTCAACAGCAACTACATACAATACCCAAGAGATCTTAGCCAATAACTCAGTTAACAGCATCGCATCTGCAGCCCGTTTTTTCTAAAGACATTGCATGTTTTGAAGATGTTTTCGACATTCCTTCTCATGGCAGTCATAAATGCGCGACTTACAAAATGTTTGACAAAATATGAATTCATAAATTGAATTTATGAAGACAACAGCAACAGCAGCAGCAGCATCAAACAAACTCCATAAACACATTATTAAGTCATCATTTACGAAAATTCGAATTCGGATTCGCAACAAACTGAGTAGCATGACAACAAAACTACACAAAAAAAAAAAAGATGAAATGAAATAAAGTTGAAATGACATTTGTGAGATTTTTTCACAATGTTTTCTCAATGAAAACCTCTCTGCATGTCGCATACATGTGAAAGGAGTTGTGCCGCTATTGACTGGAGTTTGTGTTGTAGCCCATGTACCCATGTTACACTCGTGTCTTTTTTTTCTGTTGCTCCTCTAAATGTTGCATTTAATTGTTACTCTCTTATATATTTTGCAAATTCTTTAACTGAAGTTATATACGAGCCATTCGACATTATTAGTGATGGTCTACAACATGTTTTATTAAAGAAAAATTATGAATTTATAAGTAGGTGTCCAAAATATGAACGCAAAAAACAAATGAAATATTTGTGACCAAAAACAGTTGTCAATACAGGGACGTATTGCAATTACTTATAAAAGAGGAGCCTTTAAAATATGTTAAAAGCAATATCCAGGTTGATCTACGAACCTCAGGATGCTGTTCGTTGATAGTAAGTTTAACTCCCAGCCTGGTATGTACCTGAAAGACGTGATTCATTTTGAAATGCAATAATGATGCAAAGACTCTTAGTAAGTATTCTGTTGATTCTTTCTACTTGTCTCTGAGTTAAAATATTGGTGCTAAAACGCCCTCTTCTCTCTACACAGAATGGTCGTGTGTGTCAGTAACTAACCTATGTGTAATATCTCTTCTTTGTAAACTCATCTCTGAGTTCATTACCCAGAGTTCCCAGAATTATGTTGAATTGAGCACGCTTCTTCGTTTGCTCAAATACTGAGAGTAACATGGAGATCCTGTATGTGTTCCGGATATGCCATTCCGTGTCCAAATATCCCCTTTTTGAACGCCTACAGTCTCTGCCTATACCACTGAACATCTTCCCTACTGACTATACTTACATAATTCGGCTTTACAACCCTTTAGTTAGGACTACAACCTAGTTTCTCACACTACTCAAGTTTTGTGTGTTAATTTTATACATGAGTGGCGGGACCAACTGTTTAAAGTTGATTCCGAACAAAAGATTTGAGAAACTTTTCTTGGCATTTTTTTTTACTCTCAGAGTTTTTGCCAGAAAACTGCTGGGAAATATTTTTTCCGTATTTTGTTTTATTCGAGATAGTTGAGCTAGGTTTTGAACCACAAGCTCTGGTCTAATAAGCCACCACGTTACAATTTCGACTACGCAGCTCACACACACACATTCTCGTTGTAAACATACATACATAATTGGTCATTACAACCCTTCAGTCAGGATTACGACCTAGCTTCTCACACCATTTATGTTGTGTGCGTTAATTTTATACACGAGTGGCGGGACCTACAGTTTAAAGTCGACTACGCACGACAGATTTGAGAAACTTTAGATGGCAATTTCATTTTACTCTCATAGTTTTTGCCAGAAAACTGCTGAGAGCAAGTCACCGAAAGAAATATTTTTACGTATTTTTTTTTTGTTCGAGATATTTGAGCCAGGTTTCGAACCACAAGCTCTGGTCTAATAAGCCAACACGTTAAATTTTCAACTACGCAGCTCTTAACACACATTCTCGTTGTAAACATACATACATACATAATTGGTCACTACAACCCAACAGTCAGGATTACGATCAAGCTTCTCATACCACTTATGTTGTGTGCGTTAATTTTATACACGAGTGGCGGGACCTACAGTTTTATGTCGACTCTGAACGACAGATTTTTGAGAAACTTTTCATGGCAATTTTCCATTTACTTTCAGAGTTTTTGCCAGAAATCTGCTGAGAGGAAATCGCCGAAGAAATATTTTTTCAGTATTTTCGTTTTGATGTCTGACCTGGGGTTTGTACCCAGGCCGTACGCCTAATAAGCCAATACACTACCTACTAGACTAGGACGACTTTTCTCGTTGAAAAACACTTCTCAAAATCGTAATTCTACTGGTTCTATCCAGAGGACAATTAAGAAGGTTGCTAACCAAGCTTACATGTCTCTGGTCTTTACTGCCACATGCAGTGGAAAGAATCTTACTCCGCCTTTTTTCGCCGAGGAGGGGTAAATGTACCTAACCGCACCATAGAGGAAGTCATCACATCCTCCGTGTGTGGGGCCCTCACCCTCTAAATCCCCCACTCGTCTCTTGTGGACTTGTTTGTGCCCACTCCGGAACTACGGTGGTATTACTTCGGAGTGGAGTCCTTTTGGCTCTTTGGCCTTTCCATGTTTATATCCGCGTCCGGATTGCGTATCGATCTAAGCGTCTCCACTATTCCTTTCGTCTAAATCATCGTTTCGGTTTCCCTTGGCACGTGTGACACCTATGCCGACATGCTTACTTGTTCTGCATCCTCAAGATCTCTCCTCTTCCGTCTCAGAATGCGCTCTACGTAATTCACCACCGAGGTCCAATTTCCACTACTCGCAATCATGACCCCAACAATATTAGCGGCTGTGATCGTTGCAAGTATTGACGTCAGTACAGAGCGATAGCTCTGCCAGCGTGCACATTCTAAAACAATGTGCTCTGCGTCATCAATTACCTCCCCTTCCTCGTAAAGACAGTAAGGGGAGGCGGTCTTGCCCATTCTGTGCAGATATTTTTTAAAATATCCGTGACCC
Organism: Sarcophaga variegata; assembly: GCA_932273835.1. Taxonomy (NCBI): domain Eukaryota; kingdom Metazoa; phylum Arthropoda; class Insecta; order Diptera; family Sarcophagidae; genus Sarcophaga; species Sarcophaga variegata. The sequence continues at coordinate 69,648,821 of OW026362.1, forward strand.
GATAGCATCTGTGTAACGTAGTAATTTACCTCTCCAAATTTCCGACCAATCCATGGCCTTATGTCCGGAATAAGTCTCGCCGTCCATCTTCCTCTATCTTCCTTGTTCCATTGTTGTTGCCATTTTGAAATGGTGTTTTCCCTGAAGTAACCGGTTATGTGATTTCCAGCCGATTTCGCCTTATAAATATCCATCCGCTCCGCTGCCAGCAGATCCACAGGGATTATACCTGCTATCACCAGTTACGGCTGGAGCGGATACGCAATGCAGCCGTTCTCTGTACAGATACAAGTGAGTTTGCCCGCTTTTAAACATCTAATGTTTCGGCCCAAATTTTGCTACCCTAAAATATAATGCTGTTTCCAACCTCCATCAGGAGTCTCCGTCTCGCCGGTAGCCGTTTACCAGTCTCTACATCTTTTCTAACACAATTTTACGAGTTCATTCTAGCTACTAACAGAAGGGTACAGGTTAGTACCCTAATTAAAGCGCTGGAGTCTGTAGGTAGTATCTAGGCTTTTTAGACTTGAATCCGTAGTTCATACCTCTCATCAGTTTTCTGGCAAAAAACCTGAGCTTAAAATAAAATTCCTATGAGAAGTTTTTTTAAATCTGTCGCGTTTAACTGTATGTCCCCTCACTCATGTATAAAATTAACACACACAACATGAGTGGCGTGAAAAGCTAGGCTGCTTTTCTGGCTAAAGGGGATGCAACGACCCCCTAAGCAATACATCATGTTGCGTAATCCTTTGCCTTGCAACTCATACTTTTCATGCTTGAAACTTTAAAATGTCACTACGTTTCTGAGCGTTGAAAAACCTGAAGCGAAAAAAACTCTACAACCTCTTTAAGTGTTTTTTTTTGCTTTTGAACATGTCTGTCCGCTGCTAAAGTTGCGAAATGTACTACAGCAACTGCAGCACATCCAACAACAACAACAATAATAATAATAATAATAACGCAATATGAACAATAGCCAGCACAAGTTACGCATGAGCATTAAAGCGTAACTAAAACAGAATCGCAGCATATTCTACTGCTGATGCCTGATGACTGTTTCATATTTCTTTTGGAATTTAAGTTTTTGATTTTTGTGATTGTTTTTTTTCGTTTGTAGTTTCACAAGCATAAAGTTTAGCAGCATTTAGTTAAACAAACTACAGAAAAATCAAATTAAAAAACGAAAAACAAAAAAAAACGAAAATCATCAATTCATAAATAAATAAATTTTGAACATAAAATGCACTCGAATATAATCGGTTGGAAATATTGTATTGTATTGTATTGTAGTATTGTGTAGTATACGAGAGTAATGGGTAGAGAAGAGAATGGTAGAACTGGCGCCATGGTTTTTGCTTTATGGTCGGTCAACTCATAAATTCATAAACGATAAAATTTTTAAATTGTCAGTTTTATTGGTTAAAAACGTCATGTTTGGATACGTTGTCATAACGCAAAACGACTATTATTATTATAACTGCTTGCTCCTTTTGGATGTCTTGTTGCTATTGTTGTTGCTCTTTGAGAATAACAATCTGAACAATTAAAGTGACATGTTGTTTTCGAGTTTTTTCCCTCTCTTTCCCTTTTTTTAATTTTTTATTTTGAAATTGATTTTGAGTTCTTAACAAATAATCAATTGGTATTCACAGGCTTCGATAAGTCATAAAACACACACACGCATACGCTTAGATTTCTCTCCATTTTATTTCATTTCAGTTTTTTATTAGCAATAGACCCAAGATATTTGAGTTTTATTGCTCCACAAAAAACCAACAAAAAAAAAGAACAGAAATCCAGAAAATATAAATCATCCGGCATAATTTAAAATTGTATGTATTTTTTAAAATTTTTGTTAAGATAACAAATTTTATTTTGATTGAATCCAATCAATAAAACAAAGTCATCTTAACTGTTTTTCGAAGGGTTTTATATTAAAGTGGAAAAAATTAAAATTTTTTTTCTTAAAAATGGAAACAGAATGAATACTTTTAGGATACCATGGCTCGCATCATAATTGAAGGAAAAAAATTTGGAAAAGTCTGGAAATATCATTTCTTTCTTATTTCAGGATTATAACCTCACTTCTCCTACCACCCCTGTTATGTGCATTAATTTTTATACATGAGTGGTGGGACGTACAGTTTAAAGTCGACTCCGAACGACAGATTTTTTTAGAAACTTTTCATGGCAATTTTTCATTTACTCAGAATTTTTTCCAGAAGACTGCTTGCAAGCCTCTAGGTAATATAACTCTAGATTAGTCCTATAGAAATCGAAACAAACTGAACATCTAAGGTTCATTATATAAAGTAAATGCATCAAGTCTTCCCAGTCAAATTTTTTGAGTTTCATAATCAACACTTTATCTGTTCGCCAATTCCGGCTGCTTTAATTGCATCGTTAATTGTTTACAGTTGAAATGAGTTGTTTGCAGAACCACATACTGAGCAATTCCCTTGCAAGCTCATCACACGTATAACATTATGTTTCTTGGTATCAAGGCTTTAACAACGCATGTAAAGTTTCATATTCATATCTACCGATAATTTGTAATCCAACTTTCACGAGAACCCTTTGGTCAGGATTACAATATTATTCTCACACTACCACTCTGTTGTGTGTGTTAACCCATTAATGCCCGAATTACTTTTTTTTCTAACGGTTGCCGTTAACGGTTACGGTTACCGTTGTTTTTTACACTCAATTTCCTCTCAGAGCATAAAAACGAAGGCAACTCTGAGTGATTCAGAACGACAGATTTTTGATAGACTGAGAGGAAAGAAATTGCCGAAGGAAGTACTTTTTCATATTTCGTTTTGTTCCAGAAGTCTGAGCTGGGTTTTGAAAACGTCACGCTACCTACAAGACTTCAGCTTAATAAAATAATCAAAACTATAAACCGATTTGGCACTCATTCCATGTTAGAAAGTTTACCAAATGAATATAAATACTACTTGGAGTTGCATGAAAGCTCCTGCATCCATATCAAACTAACATAGATTTTCGCCAAATTACGAAATTATCACATAGCTTTTACAACTAAAGTAGTTGCGGAACATACATACATACATTATTGGCCATTACAACCCTTACGACCTAACTTCTTACACCACTGATGTTGTGTGGATTAATTTCATACGTGAGTGGCAGAACCTACAGTTTAAAGTCGCTTCTGAACGACAGATTATTTGAGAAACTTTTCATGGCAATTATATTTATTCTCAGAGATTTTGCCAGAAATCTGCTGAGAAAAGGTCGCCTAAGAAATATTTTTGCATTTAGTTGGGGATGTCTAAACTGGGGTTTGAATCGAGGCCAAACGTGTAATAAGCCAACACACTGCCTACTAGACTACGGTGACTACGAATGTTTCCCAAATGACTTTAAATACTACTTAGATTTGCATGAAAGCTACTGGATTACACAGATCAAACAAACATAGATTTTCGGCAAGCATTACGACGCATTATCATGTATCGTTTAAAACTGAAGTAGTTGCTGAAATGATTGTGAAATCGTCACTCATGAGCACAATCCACATAATCTTTAATAAGCCGAATCACATATTTGACAGCATCATGGACATGAAGTCACCGTAGGCTAGTAGGTAGTGTGTTGACTTATTAGATGTAAGGCCACGGTTCAAACCCCAGGTCAGACATCAAAAGTTCTGTACGAAACTAGGTCTTAATACTGACGAAAGAGTTGTAAGGACCAATTATGTATGTATGTTTCATGGCAGGCTGCGGAGAGGAAATCGTCCAAGGAATTTTCCTATATTTCGTTTTGTTCCAGATGTATATGCTTGGGTTGGAAACAACGCCGCACGTCTATTAAGCTATCACACACTCTACAAGACTATAGCGACTTCGACTTTATGAAATACTCAAAACTATAAACCGATGACATCCATTACATCCACAAAGTTTTTCAAATGAATTTATTACTTGGAGTTACATGAAAGCTACTGGACCCAAACTAACACAGGTTTTCAACTAGGTGAAGCATTCTCTCGTAGCTTTTATAACTAAAGTAGTTTCGGAAATGATTATGACATCAGCAACCATCAAAACAGTCTTTAATAAATCGTATCCTATATTTGCCAGCATCAAGAAAACCATGCACACTAATTAAATCATAATTTGTAATGCAGAAGGAAATGAATTAGTATATCTGGTAGTAAACAAAGAGAAAAGCCAAGTGTACGCTCAGAACCCAAAGGCGCATCGAAATACTTCAGATTCTATGAGCACCTTTAACATGGAGGTGGTTCTGATATACATATTATGAAACATTAATGTGACTGCTGAAATTATTACAGAATTATATTTATGCGTTAGGAGGCCCCCAAAACCTGTTACGATCATAACTTTAACTGTTAAAAAACGAAAGGTTAATGCAGTTTGTTTGCCTATATGGATCTAAGCCTTGATGCCCAGAGTTAACAAAGAAAAATGTTTGTTGTTTTTCAAGACAAAAACATACGGAAATTTTTTGAGCCAATCTGTGTGAACTGTTAATGGAAAGTATGGTCCAATTAAAAACTAGAATACCTCTACGAATATGTTGATCCATGATCCATTTCAAAATGTCTGCGATAGGCATATTACCTGCAACTAATTGAGTTCAGTAAGGCTGCCAAAAGAGTATTTTCAACGTGTACAGTTGGATACGAGGGATGTGTTCTTGCGAAAGAATTTTTCTGAAGCAATTAGTGTTACAAAAAGAAAGTAGTTGAAACAGCTGCCTTCAGACCCTAGTATCGAAGATCAAAATTGAATGCAACCACAGATGCATATCTATCATCCAGATATACTAACTTGTTACAATTCGATATCCATATTTTTTCCTCCGTCTCTTATGTCCCCTTCTCCTTTTCCAAGTTTCCCTATCTCCTACACTCTCCCCTCTCTCTCTTTCCTCTAGGACATATTTACAATGTCTTATTTTAACCTCTGGTTATTGTACTTGTCCGAATGACTAGTATACGACCTCAAACCTAATCTAACTTATAATTCTATAGGCATCTTCTAGTAAAGTGGCCGCCAAATAACTTTTTTTTTTTTTGAAAAAAAAAACTACTGAATATTTTCTCAAATTTCTTTTTTTATTTGAAAGTACAATCCTTCCGGTTAATAATGGAAAATAATTTCATTCAAATGGCTGCCTCGGTTGGCCATGCCGATTTTGGCAAAAAAATCATCTTTTCAGATGAAGCTCATTTTGATCTTGGCGGGTATGTAAACAAGCAAATTTGTCGCATTTGGGGCACAGAAAACCCGCACGCATACATTGAAAAGCCGACGAAAAGCCCAAATTCACAGTTTGGTGCGCATTTTGGTCCAGAGGCATAATTGGGACATTTTTCTTCGAAAATGAGCAAGAAGTGGCCGTTACAGTCAATGGCGATCGTTATCGGGCCGTGTTGAACGAATTTTTGTTCACAAGAATTGAAGAGGAGGATATTGGCAACATTTGGTTTCAACAGGACGGCGCTACGTGCCACACAGCCGAAGCTACACTCGATGTTTTGCATCCTGTTTTTGAAGATTGCATTATCAGCCGCAGAGCTGATGTCGTTTGTCCACCTCGGAGCTGCGATTTGACACCGTTGGACTATTATTTGTGGGGTGCCGTCAAAGATAAGTGTTACGCTGACAAGCCAGAGACAATTGACGCTTTAAAGGACAATATTCGTGAAGCCATTGGTGAAATACAGCTGCACACAATCGATAATGTGCTTAAAAATTGGACCGATCGTGTAGGCTACTGCATGGCCAGTCGAGGCAGCCATTTGAATGAAATTATTTTCCATTATTAACCGGAAGGATTGTACTTTCAAATAAAAAAAGAAATTTGAGAAAATATTCAGTAGTCTTTTTTTTAAAGCATTTTCAAAAAAAAAAGTTATTTGGCGGACACTTTATTACATCTCATTCATTAGTGTTTCAAATCTAAATTTAAAACGCAAATCAAACGACTGTTAACATTAGCTAACGGCAACAATTTGAATTATCGCTGAACCGGTTATTCTATCTTGACTCTGTTAAAACATAATTTGAATTTAACTACCAGCGTATTTCGATCTTTACACGTTTAATTTAATTTTTATTACACTTCATAACTGAGTTTAGCAAAGTTTTTAGTCTCTTTAGTTATGCAAACATAATAGAAGTGAATACTAGATTAAGATGTTTGTCTGTTTAATTTTATTGTCTAATAAAAATTGAAATTTTTTTTGTTTTTTTAATGATTGAATTCAATTTGGATAAACATCCAAACAACGACTAATTAATTGCCTCTAACCATTTATATTGATGCTGATTGCTGATGTCTTTAACAGGCAAAATTATTGGCTACTATTATAGCCAAGTTTGAACGGCCTAGTGTACATAAATTGTTTTAAATGAGTTTGAAAGTGATTAAGGAATTCGTTTATTTCATAATTTGGGTGGTCGAAAATGTTTGATTTGAATTTAGCTTTCCTAAAGCAAATATGGGTCGTTTTAATCCATTTTTGAAATAAAGTCTAGGCTCTCGGAGCGAGACGAATAGTGTTTTGCAAGACTCCATCTATATTACAACCCTTCCGTCTGGATTACATTCTAGCTTCTCACACCACTTATGTTGTATGTGTTAACTTTATACATGAGTGGCGGTACATACAGTTTAAAGTCGACTCCGAACGACAGATTTTTGAGCAACTTTTTCATGGCAATTTTATATACTCTCAGAGTTTTTACCAGAAATCTGTTTTCAAGCCTCTACGGAATATAAATTTACACAAGCTGAACATCTAAGGTCCAAGATATAATTTAAATGCATCAAGTCCTTCCAGCCAATTTCTCAGCGTTTCATAATCGGACACCACACTTTATCTACTGGCTAATTCCGACCGCCTTAATTGCTTCAAACTCGTTAATTGCTGACAGTTGAAATTGATTGTTTAATCGGGTTAGGTGAAGTTAGGTTAGAGGACGCGTACTTGCCAAATTAAGACAAGTACAGTAACCGGAGATCGAATTGACCCATTGTACAACGTCCTAGTTTCTCACACCACTTATGTTGTGTGTTAATTTTTATACATGAGTGGTGGGACCTACAGTTTAAAGTCGACTCCGTACCACAGATTTTTTGAGAAACTTTTTCATGGCAATTTTATTTACTCTCAGAGTTTTTGCTAGAAATCTGCTGAGAGGAAATACCCGATGAAATACTTTTTGTATTTTGTTTGATGTCTGGCCTGGGGCTCGAACGCTGACTTTTACGTCTAATAAGCCAACATACTATCTACTAGACTGCGGCGACTTCAATCAGATTAATCAGATTATAGGACCTCAATCTCATCACACATACAGTCAAAGAATAAAGTCTACATACAGCAGTATATATAGCAGGAAAAAGCTCTACATACATCGTTGTATATAGACTTTTTTCTTTGACTGCATAACTTTATGATACATGGTGTCGAAGCTTTAGCAAGGCATTACCGACAATTTATAATCGAACTTTTACGAGAACCCTTTAGACAGGATTACGATCTAGGTTTTCACACTATCACTCAGTTACGGGTGTTAATATTATTCATGAGTATCGGGACCTACAGATTAAATTTAAATCAGAACGACACACTTTTGGCAAACTTTTCATAGGAATTTTATTTACTTTAGTGTTTTTGTCGGAAGACTGCTGAAAGGAAATTGCTGAAAGAAATATTTTTTTTTCATATTTCGATTTGTTCGAGATATCTAAGCTGGGATTTGAACCATGGGCACACTACCTACTATTGGGTCTACTGAATATACTTTGGCAAAGTAATGTGTCCAGATATCAATTTATTACGAACTGAAATTCCAAGTCTGGCTGTAGTCTATTAGGTAGTGTACTGGCTTGTTAGACAAGTAGCCTAGGTTCAAACCAGAGATCAGCATTGAATCATTTTTTCGCTACTCATAAGCACTCATGAAATTTTGAATATAAGTGGGTCAACAATATTGATATTTAACTATGTACTCTGATTCATTCATACTCACTACAACGTTGATTTATAAGTGCGGGTTGCAGTGAGTATGCGTACAACGTTGACATCAAACTCATACCATTCGAAATATGTTTGATTCATAAGCTCACTCATTTAGATTCATAACTTTAGAAAAATACTTTGAATAGTTATAAATGAGATTCGAGAGACTGGAATCATTCATCAAAATTTACAGTCTTAGTTGTTGTTGAATTTACCACAAAATAAAGAGACAATTAAGCAATAAGGACAGAGCAGCAAGCAGAGCAAACACACAACCATTTAGTGAGTATTTTAGTGTTCGTATGCCAATCATTCTTATTTTGTGCTTCGTGTATACAATGTTGAGTCATGCGGAGTCGAAATCAATACATCATACGTATTGTTAAGTATGAATATGATGAGTACTTCAAACTTTGAATATGTGGAAAAGGTTCCATGATATTAAAATAAGTATGAATGCGTATAGGTAGCAGAAATTATGAGTATGATTCGATTCTACTCATCTTTTTGAATACTCATTGCTGACCTCTGGTTTGTATGTATTGTTCCCGTATATCAATTTACTACGAATTCAAATTCCAAAGTGAAAGTGGATCTAGATAGCATCAGAAGAATGTGGAAACATATTCACATGATGGAGAAGAAAGAAGAAAGCTAGAATAACTTTAATTGAAGGTAAAACGATAGCTTTTAATGGCTTTTTGTTCTACATTGATAGGAGTGGTTTACATATAAAATACCTATAGTAGTTTGCTTATATTTCAGCCAAGCATACCAAATAAAACTGATAATGATTTCAAAGTTTTATTACCAATTAAGCATGTCATCTAAAATAAATCATATTTTAAATGAAACCCCAGTCACAATACACACACTCGCGTAACCCTATTTGTCATAATTTATAAACTTTACTAATGTAAAGTTTAATAAATAAATAAAAAACAAATGATAAAAAACTATTGACAATATCAAATGACTCTCTTAATAACAAAAAAGAAAAAAAAATCAAATAATTTTCATAAACGCCGAACATATTTCTCAGCCGCGAAGTGTAGGGGCCCAAAACCACTTAATGTGTGTGATCATAAGGAATTTTTATTTTGAAAACATAAATATTTTGATTAACGATGCGATTTAGTTGAAGAAAACAAAAACAAACCTAACATAAAGACACAAAGAAGAAAACCCACATGTTTCTTCTTTCCTATACGCAGCAGCTCTATTTTCAACTTCATTAAATAAGTCAAAACATGGATACGCCACATTTAAATTAATTTCATTTTACACCCGGCCTCTTAAGATACACTACAGCACAGAACAGAACAGGAAAAAAATACAAAAAAATATTGTAGAAGTAAAGTAAAGAAACGAAAAGAACGAATAGGCCGCCTGGGGATTTCAAATTGATCGTCAGCAGGCCTTTAATCGATGAGACACGGCATGAAAAGGCATAAGGGGGAGAATGAATACAGAGAGAATGGCAATGCTGGACCAGTGAATAACAAATAAATCGAAATTGATTTGATGCCTCATCAAATATTCCAAAAACAACAAATTTAAGCAGAACAACGAAGAGCAAACGTAAGAACGTTTAACGTATCCTGCCTTGCCTGTACAGTGTACACCCATGTCAAATGCGAATAGAAACTAAATGAGCAACGCAGTGCCATAAGCCCGTAACTACAGTACAGTGTAGCAGCAGCAGCAGCAGTGATGTTCTTCTATGCTCTCAGTCATCGAGACTTTTAGTCATTTTTTATAAATTTTTATTGGTGTTGCTGTGGTTGTTGTTGTTTTTGTGTATTTAAAACAAAACAAATAAGAAAACTCTAGGCGGCAAAGCCGGTGTGTATGATACTCTACACATGACTATTTCTCTTTGAGCAGCAAAAAATTCTGAGCAATTCTTGAGCAATTCAAATCAAGAAGAAGCGGTCGTAGTTTGGAACAGAGATCAGCAATGAGTATTCAAAAAGATGAGTAGAATCGAATCATACTCATAATTTCTGTTACTTATACGCATTCATACTTATTTCAATATCATGGAACCTCTACTCATATTCAGAGTTTGAAGTACTCATCATATTCATACTTAAGAACATGTATGATGTTATTGATTTCAACTCTACATGACTCAACATTGTATACACGAAGCACAAAATAAGTATGAGTTGCATACGAATACTAAAATACTTACTAGAATGTTGTGTGTTTGCTCTGCTTGCTGCTCTGTCTTTTTTGCTTATGTGTCTTGTTATTTTTTTGTCGAGTCACTCGAATAATTATAAGTTTTTTTTCTAAAGTTGTGAATCTAAATGAGTATCATTATGAATCAAACATATTTGGAATGGTATGAGTTTGATGTCAACGTTGTACGCATACTCATTGCAACCTGTATTGATAAATTAACGTTGTAGTGAGTATGAATGAATCAGATGAACTCAATTTCAATATTGTTGTCTCACTTATATTCAAAATTACATGAGTGCTTGTGAGTAGTGAAAAAAAGATTAATTGCTGATCTCTGGTCTGAAAGCTAGTGCGTTGGCTTATTAGACGAGAGCCCGTGACTTAACTACCGGCTCAGACATCTCGAACAATAAAAAAATATTTCTTCGGTGACTTGCTTTCAGAGTTTTTGCCAGAAAACTGCAGTTTCACCATGAACGGTTTTTCAAAAATCAGTCGTTCGGACTTTAAACTGTTGGCCCTGGCACTCATGCATAAAATTAACACACACAACATGGCTGATATGAGAGGCTAGGTTGTAATCCTGACTAAAGGGTTGTAACGACCGATTAAGTAAGTAAGTTGCGGATTTAATAACTGTATTCTGGTGAAGTTACAAATCACAACACAAACAGTATATTCAACATACAAGCATGTTCGCCTGTGTAGGGTATAAAAATCAACAGATCGTCAGCAACAACACTGCTTACAGCAACAGCCTCCACCGCTATTTAGTGTTGTTCTACAGAAAAAATACACAAAAAAGGGACTGTTTTTGTATGGCAAAGAGGTATTCTTCCATTTGATCACTGCATTGTGATGATTGCCTTATTTAAATTAGTGGAGGAATCATTTCATTTCAATTCATTCTTTTGATTGGGACTGCCGCTGCTGCTCATTTGCCCCCAAAACTTCATTTCAGGGCCTTGCTGTGAGAATGTTTACGGGCGCGTTTTGCACAGCATGAGTAGCTGTGATTTGACACCTCTCATGACAGCTTCTTCAAAGTAATATTTAACAATTAAAACAACAACAACAGCAACACTATCTTCTATTTAGCTTTCCCCCTCCCTACCTGGTAGTGAAAGCATTCTGATTCCCCCAACTTCTCTTGTATCTATTAAAAGGTAAAATATTTCAATATCTCTGCCATAATTAAGTCACCAGGAAAGTGTCATTTTTTAGTGCATGAAAGTGATCGTTTTGAAATACAAGCTACGGAGAGAAATTGTATTTCACATATGGGTAATTGGATCCAAATGTTTATGGTTTTGCTAATAACATAAGTTTGTTTAATTGTTTAGAAGAATTTTGGAATTGGAGAAATTTGTTCACATCATAGAAAGCAAATTATTATCAAGAATTCCATGCCCATATTTACGCACCGCATGAGAGAGTCTTTTTACATTTTATTATCGCCTTTGCTATTGCACTTGGATTTATTGACGACAATGCTTTTACGAACACTGTTTATTAGTGTATTTTGTTCGTGATACAAAATACATGATGATCTTCATAAATATGTCACTTTAAATAGCCGGAATGATATTCATACGCCCGTACTATCCGCAATATAAACATAGTCGCCATAGTTTGCTAGGTAGTGTGTTCGCTTATTAGACGTGAGTCCACAGTTCAAACCCCAGGTCATACATCTCCAACAAAACGAAAAAAAAAACATTTCTTCGGAGACTTAACGCTCAGCAGATTTCTGACAAAAACTAAAATAGCCATAACAAAATTTCTCACACAATCTGTCGGTCAGAATCAACCACTCATGCATATAATTAACTCACACAACATAAGTGGTGTGAGAAGGTCGGGTTGTGAAGGGTTGTAAAGACCAATTATGTATGTATGTATCTGTATATCTTTTATAAGTAATCATGTACAATTAAAGGTGATCTCCGTTTCTTAGTCAACAAACGGTCCCCATGCCTATTGCCATTTCCATATTGCCACAGTGCACTCAACATTTTATAAACAAAATTGAATGGAACGCAATTGCCATCGAAATCCATACATATATCTGTGGTGGTTAGCCATAAGATGACCTTTGGCATTGCAACCAGTACTGATCTATTAAGCATCGCCTTGTCAATCAGTGATTTTGTTCGTCAAGGTACCTGATCCTGCAATAAGAAAACCAACAAGTCCGGTTCACATAGCATACATATAAGCATTCTAGGTTGTATGTTTCATGCTCCCGTAGAACATATTTGATGGACAAGTGTTCCTTAAACTCGTCTTAATTACACAAGAATTAGCAAGTTCCCCTCTCTGTGGGGCAAGGGACAAACGCTTTCCTAAATGCATTATTTGTAGCGAATTATAATAATAATTGGCCACTACAAGCAGGATTACAACCTAGCTATTCACGTCACCCATGTTGGGTGTGTTAATTTTATACATGGTGGGACCGACTTTAAAAGTCGACTTCGAACGACAGATTTTTGAGAAATTTTTCATGGCAAAATTTTTTTATTTACTCTCAGAACTTTTGCCAGAAATCTGCTGAGAGTGTCATCGAAAAAATATTAAAATTTCGTTTTGTCGGAGATGTCTGACCTGGAGTTTGAACCGTGGCGTCATGTCTAATCAGCCAATACACTACCTCCTAGACTACGGCGCCTTTATTTGTAGCAAATTAAATTCATTTATTTTTGAAATTTGAAAACTTTGATGAATATTTGAATTTTTCGACTTGTACTTGAGCACTTTAATCACTGTAACACATCACATCAGATGTTCCCAGGTTTATAGTAATGTACTCGTAAGGAAAGTATTCTCAAGTTGTTCTTGTACTATTTCAAAGCAAAGTCCGCTCTCCAAGCATGTCCCCCAACAGGGACTTTCGAAGTTTGACAACTGATAACGGCTACCTTCTTGAAGCTGCATCCGTCAAATTAAATCTTATTTATCCAGTTGGACGTACATATGTAGCATTTAACAACACCTGCAAATATTCAAATTGTTCTGTGCGGACAACGTAGCATTCACATCGTCCATAATCGTTTTACCGAGAGGCCTGTTCACAATTTGGTTGAGTAAACGAACAACCATCAGTATGTCTACGAAACACACAAAAACTCGGCCTGTCTCAGACCGCAACTGGAAGAATTTTACGTTGTGACACAAACCAGATCAACTGACAACGCCGTGTGTGTTCTTTGAATGGGTACTGCAGTAGTGGGAACTGACACACGTTTTCGTTGAAAGATCATCTTCAGCGATGGGGGCCATTTTTGTATACATTTGTACGTGAACAACCAAAATTGTTGCAAATAAGACGAACGAATCTCTCTGTAGCTGCCGTAGTTTAGTAGGTAGCGTGTTAGCTTATTAGACGTAAGGCCACGGTTCAAACCACAGGTCAGAGGTCTCGAACAAAACGAAATATGAAAAAATATTTTTTTGGCGACTGCTTCTCCGTAGATTTCTGGCAAGAACTCTGTAAGTAAATAAAAAAAATTTTAATGCAAAAGTTTTCAAAAAACAGTCGTTCGGAGTCGGCTTTAAACTGTATGTCCCACAACTCATGTATAAAATTAACACATACAACAGAAGTGGCGTGAGAAGCTAGGTCGTAAATCTGACTGAAAAGTAGTAATGACCAATTATGTCTGTATGTATGTATGTTCGAATCCATCTGAGCCTTAATAGAGCCAAAGTTTGGTCGCTGATCCATGTTTCTTTAAGAACGATGTTAGCCGAACCATCGGTAGTGCTTGCCTATCAACTTCTTTGGCCTGAATTGGATGATCTGTAGACCAAAGTAATGGGATTTCAACACACCGGCGCTATGTGCCTCAGATTGAATATTGTGCACAAAAGTTTTGAAGTGAGTTGTGCAACGAGATCGTGTGATTTTTTCTGTGGAGATTTCTTAAGTCCTGAATCACTGCCATCAGTCAAATTCAGTCTCATTTATGTGACAGAGTCATGGAAAATTTAACATTTCGAATTTTCACAACTTCTTAACGATAAAAGTAATCGAAATTCTGTTCAAAAGAAACGATATCGTCGAAGATTGTGATGACTTTTCCATTTGTGATATTAGAAGTACCCCCGTATTTAAAAATTATTCGTTCGTATTGTACATTTTAATTTGAGTGTGATTTTCTTTATTGTTTCCTTCTGTCTTTTTGTTTTATTAAATGTATTGTGTCATATCGAAATCAATAGTGAAATAAATTCAAATTTAATTGGAAAGATATGATGTCGTGCTCTTGTAACGTAAATGATGACGATGATGTGCAAAAACCCAGCAAAAAGCAAAAGAAACAGCAACTGCAAGAAAATAAAATAAAAATATAGAGAGACAGACCCTTACGAATTCAGCTCATTTAAGACTGTTTTGTCTTGATGGAAGAGACAAAAAAAAAAAAAATCAACACAATAACTGAACAGCCAGTGTTGGGTGTCTTTTGTTGCTGTTGCTGTTGGAAAAAAGTGTTGATTGGTTGGCTTCTTAATTTAAGAAAACATAAAACAATATTTGATGCTGCTACAATATGTGTATGTTGTTGTTGTATGTTGCAGTTCCATGGTGTATTGATGCTGTTTGCAATTTGGACAGACATTCACATCAACATACTCTGAAGAAGTTTGTTTTGCTGAACAGAGGAAACACAACACAACATGGATTTTTACAAAAGTGTGAATTAAAAAAACAGAAGAAAAAAAAAAACACCGAGGCCAACTGAATTAAATGTGAAGCGCCTTGTATTGTATTGTGTTGAAACAATATTGTTGTTTAAAACATAAGAAAATGTATACAAATACACACACCACGTATGTATATGTATGTATGTATGTATGTTATATACGATATTCATATCTAAACTTAGCCATCTTTTTAAAGAAGCAGTAAAGCTAACAACTGAACTGAAAATGGAAAAACAAGAAGAGTTTTTTTTTGTTCTTTCATACGTACTTGTTTGCAAGAAATAACACACCATCATCATTCAATAATTCAATTGCTGTAAAGACACATTCAACCAGGCAGACAGACAAACAACTATTGCAACCACACAATACATCGTTTTTAAAATTTTTACCATCATCGTCATCGTCATCAGCATCATCACCAGTAACAAAAACATCCACCACCACCACTAGCTATCATCGTCAAACAACGAGGCAACAACTACAAGAAATCCTGAAAAAAAACCGTCTTCACCCATTCATATCCACCCACATTCATACTTGTCTTCGCCAAAAAAAACACGAGAAAAACCCAAAATCACAGCAACAACGTAACACGAACTGCAACAAGTTGTTAAACTTAAACATGCGCATGCGCTTACAACTTACACGGAATCCTTATTCTTTAAACTTCACTTCTACTCAACTGAACTGACTAACTGACTCTCTAACTGACTGGCTGACGTAAGTGTTTGTGCGTCTGTTTGACATGCTACATACTATATGATTGTATCTGCAACATACACTCACACACACCCATATGTTTGATAACTACATGTTACGTTTTTCAGATGAAACTGTTTTCGTTTTACAAAAAAAGGAGAACTTTTTTAATTCATACATTCATTCAAACACATGTACTTTTGTGTGTGAATGTATGTAATTTCGTACGACTGTCCGTCCGTCCTTCTGTCCATTTGTCATTATGGTGATTTAACCAAATCCTTATGAGGCCTTTTTTTCAACTGTATGAACAACATACACCATGAAAACTGCGAATACGTGGGTCGCCCGAAAACCTTTACCTACAGACTATCGTAGGCTTTCAGTAGCTCTCTGCAGCAGTTATTTTGGAAGCAATCAGTGAACTACCATACGGCATTATTTGGCAGAGTTGCGGGGGCTATATTACTTGATTAATTGGTCGTTACAATGCCTTAGTCTAGACCACAACCTAGCTTTCCACACCACCCATGTTTACAGTTAAAAAGCGATTTCAAACAACAGATTTTTGCGACCCTTTTCGTGACAATTTTATTTACCCTCAGGGTCTTTTGCCCGAAGACTGCTGAGAGGAAGTCGCCGAGGAAATATTTTTTATATTTCATTTGGTTCGAGATATCTGAGCTGGGGTTAGGTTAGGTTAGCGTGGTAGCTTTAATTTACCAAAAGGCTCACTTGAGCACGCATAGCGTCCCTTTGTGATACCACAGGTGAACGCAGCCTCTGTACTGACCAAGTTCCTCCGATCCAAGGAGGGAGAAGTTGGTCAGCGCAAGGACTGCACATTTTCAAAAAGCACGACCCCACGCTGGACAACCAGCCAGAAAGTTTGATAAACGAGGCTATGTCCTTAATATCAATGGACGATAGCTCCGTCAAGCTGATAAGAGTTGGAGAGCCAAATAACCTATATCTGTACCCCGCCTGGATGACAGTCTCCTCCTCCTCGGCGGATCTGCATCCACGGCAGAAGTCGTTAAATAGGAGTCGCATTCTTTCCGCGTGTCTACCCATAACACAGTGGCCTGTAAGCATGGCCACTGTGATCGAGATGATATTACGGCCAAGTCCAAGTAGCTGGTTGGTACGCCTCCTATCCATTGTGGGCCAAGTGAGCCTAGCGATGGAGCAGGACTCTTCATTGACCCAGGACCGGTTGGCATCCCGGAAGAATTTCTGCGCAATGGCCAGTTTGAACGAGGTAAGTGGCATTCCCAAGTTGATTGAGGAAGATTCCGGTAGTAGAGCTGGGGTTGGAAGTAGAAGCTTTCGCGTAAGCCCAGGAGAACGATTTTGAACTCGTCCTATTGACTTGGGCAGTTATGAATCTCTTCTGTTTAGGCTCTAAAAACAAACGCACATGAGAACAATCGCATGGCCTCCTGCATTGCCAGGACCACAGTAAGGTTAACTATACAACGGACACAAAAAATGGTCACTACTTGGGGCCTAATAGTAAAAAATGATCAAAATCAATAGATAAAAGGCTTTAAAAACACTTTCGATGCCGATAGTGGAAAGGAGTAATGAAACTTGAGAGTTATAATCTTTTACGCTGCTTCAAGCATCCTACATTTGACATCAATCAGGATAAGGCAGTTGCATCTTTCGTTGTGTTTTTGCAAATGTAGTTCCTACACCTTTTGAAGCCAACACTCACAAATATTTAATGGGCCTTGAAGACGTTATATCGATTGCAACAGAACAGCGTCTGCTTTCTGCTTATGACGAATATGTTCGTCTTCACTTTTCGTCTTCCAAATTTCATGTTCGAATAGCCATTGAGAGCCTCTTCTGCTGTACTTATAATATATATATAATAGAATTTTTTATTTTCAGGATATACCAACCGACTATTATGATCAGGAACTCACATCCATTTAAACTGCGCCAAGACACTAAAATGCACTCCCATTCTGACAAGTTCACTACCTTTACAATCGATTGGCTTATTAAGATGAACTTGCACAACTACTTTACCAATACATATATACATACATATAGCTCCCAAACAACCGAGTACGCTTTAATTTAATTTATGCCAACCCTCGTACCTAAAGACATTTAAACGGATGTTCCTTTTTTTGGTTTTTTTACTTTTCTTGCTTGTATCTGTTAAGCAACCGTGAAAATTAAGTGTGTTGATTGTTAAAAAAAAACAAAAAAAGAACAACAACAACAATAAAATTGAAATGAGAGCCTCAGTGTAAAACGTGCAAAAGATTTGTTTTCATTGTCTTTATGTATGTTTAAACAAATCAAGAAAATTTGCAATTAAATCACTGACAATTGTGCCAACGACAATAAAACTAAACAAGCCAGAGCAACTGATTTTGATAAATTCTTACACTTTCTTACACACACTGAATATGATTGAAAATTGATGATCTAGACGGCTGTCTAGGAAGTCGTGAATTAGAAAGAAGCTTGAAAAACTTTTCTCTTTAGAAAGTTTAGTGATGGAAAGAAGGTGAACTGAGATTGAATTTCATTTGCGTCAAAGTTAACATGAGAATAAGTGAGGGAAAAATCAATCAAATCATTGTGGCTGCTGCGTGAAGAGCCAAGATGTGTGAAATCTTAGGTTTTCAAAATATTATGTTTTAGGAACATTTTCTGTATTCCGAGATATTTCTGAACAGCTTACACCTTACATACATGATTGCCGTTCGGTAAATAATTTATGAAGCGCTTTAAGACTACCTTCCAAAATGTTAGTTGCTTTGTGTTTGAACAAATTATCGCGTTTCATAATGCCGCTGTACAAAATATTTAAGCAATGTATTCTATTTCAAAACATCGTCAATGTGTATTTTTAACGCAATCAAAAAGCAATCAGGGATTCGGATTTGTAGTTGATGCATTGTTTGGTTACGTTGCATATCTACATAGTTTATATACAGTAGTAGAATTGCATACAAACTTTGTATTGATACATTTTGGAAGGCAGCCTATTTAGGTTCCAAAAGTCTAAATAACATACGGTACAGACCAGTGATCAGCAATGAATCGTTTTTTCGCTACTCATATGCAGTCACTCGAGTGACTCGAAGCATTTATCAAAATTTAAATTCTTAGACACATAAGCAAAAAAGGCAGAGCAGCAAGCAGAGCAGACACACAACCTTCTAGTAAGTATTTTAGTGTTCGTATGCGAATCATACTTATTTTGTGCTTCGTGTATATATTGAGTTATGGAGAGTCGAAATCAATAACATCATACGTGTTGTTAAGTATGAATATGATGAGTACTTCAAACTTTCAATATGAGTAGAGGTTCCATGATATTAAAATAAGTATGAATGCGTATAAGTATCAGAAATTATGAGTATGATTTGATTCTACTCATCTTTTTGAATGCAGACTTAACACTAGTTTCACCTCTTAGATTGTAATCTGGATATTGAAAACTTATGCTTCTTCTCTGAAATAGAGTCCTCAACGAATCTAAAAATAAATAATTTTTTTTATGGATTTCAAATTTAAAATTTTCCATGTCATCACATGATTTAGACTGACATCACAAATGTCTCAACTATTTTGAACATGAGTTCACTATTCCTTATAACGTGAACCAGTGGTAATTCTTGTGCCAATCTGGCAAACCCAACTGTAATGGCCTTCCGAACCGCTTTCATTTGACTGAGACCAACGCTGAGAGGGTTATCCCTACTCATGCAATGCATTAGAATGTTGGAAAGAAAGTTACAGAAGGATATGTTGAACCTATGTCAATATTTTATTTACTATTATTATGGATTTATAAAACTATCGACAATAATTTTTTAAAACACACAAGTATCTCTGCTAAGCATCGTACCCATAACCCTTATACTTGCAGAATAAAATTCTACTACCTGAGCACCCTACAGTTGTATTCCGAATCTATACATCTAACAACACCTTCTGAAGCCTCCAGTACAAATCTAATTCTAATCTAATCCAGGCGCAATGCATTTTTGATTTGCAACAGTAGTAGTGATATGGGTTACATTTACGTAGAGCAAACATGTTACTGGGCTGTAGAATATTAAACTTCTGTCGCTGTTGCTGAAGGTTAAGTCCCTACATCTACCTTCTGTGAGAAATAATGCAGAAATACTCCGCTTTTTTCGATAGAATTACAAATTTCGGTCACTGAAATGATGACAAAAGTTTAAAGAATATCAGCAGATTCTTCTGAACCTTTACAAAAATGTAAATCGTTTTAAAGTCGCCGTAGCTCATCAGGCATTGACTTATTGGACACGAAACCATGGTTCACACTCTAACTCAAATATCTGCAATGCAACGAAATATGAAACAAATATTTAAAATTCTGTCGTTCGAAGTCGACTTTAAACCATAGATCGCGCCATTCATGGCTAAAATTCACAAAAACAACACAGGTGTTGTGAAACGCTAGGTTGTACATCCACATACATAATTGGTCATTACAACCCATCAGTCAGGATTACGACCTAGTTTCTCACACCACTTATGTTGTGTGTGTTAATTTTATACGTGAGTGGCAGAGTTTAAAGTCGACTCCGAATGACAGATTTTTGAGAAACTTTTCATGGCAATTTTATTTCCTTTCAAAGTTTTTGCCAGAAATCTGCTGAGAGGAAGTCGCCGAAGAAATACTTTTTGTATTTTGTTTTGATGTCTGACCTGAGGCTCGAACCCTGGCTTTTCGTCTAATAAGCCAACACACTACCTACTAGACCACGGCGACTTCGACGCTAGGTTGTAATCTTGGCTAAAGGATTGTAAAGATCACTTAAGTAAGTATGACGATTAATAAATTCGCCATGGCTTTGTATTACTATTTTTATGGTTTCTTAAACACTCTAAATATTTTATTAAAATAAAAAATATGGGATTCGAACCCAAACTCGCAGATTAAAACTCTACTTGCTGAGCAGCCTACAGTTATAAGCGGAATCTATTGATCTACCAAAACCTTCTGAAGTCCCTAATAAAAATCCAAGGTCCAACACTCAAGCCATAGAGAGTTGAACTGTGAAAGGTGCAACCATACCTGCAAAGTGAAACACTGTTATACGCTATTGTGACTGACTTGGTGCTCAGCTGCTAAAAGACGGCAGAAAGGTCTGCACTGGAGTCTGTATTTTATTGATAAACTTAAGAAAATATTTTCCCGGTCGTTTGTTTAACGAATATGCAGTGCAAATATGACTTAAGTACAGTCAAGGAAAAAAATCTACACACAGAGGTAATTTTTCAAATTAAAAAAAAATAAGGCAGTCACAATAAAGAATATTTGAAGACAAAATCGAATATAAAAAATATAACCAAGTAATTATTAGAAAAACAAAAAATTCCGTGGCTACACAGGCTACATACAAGGGTGTATGTAGACTATTTTCTGTGACTGTATACATTTCTGCTAAAAAGCCAAATTAGGGAAAGTTAAAATATTTTTTAATTTCGTAATTAAAAAGCAAACTATCGAGAAGCTATCGATAACTTGATAACTTTCAATTAACATTTCCCCTCTTACTTTTTTCTTTGTTGTTAATGCTTAAAAGCCGGCAAAATCCTTAATAAAAAAGGAAAAAAAACTACTGACCTTAAAACAAAGACTCAGCATCACTGTTGCTGCCAAAAAACAAGAACATTATGGAGTATAATCCTTATACTAAGGTCCGCCTATCAAAAAAAATTTTTAATTTTTTTCATTCTTTTTCTGTGTGTTTAAAATTGTTTTGCTTGTTAAGCTGTGTTTAAAACGTTGCAAAGAGATTTATTTGTTGAGATTTAGATTTTAAGCGTGTTTTTTGTGGATTTTTTTTGTTTTTGTTTCACTTATGGAGAGGACATGTTAATGTTGCTCCAAAATGTTCATTTAGGTGTCTGGCATAAAATATATCGACACTCGAAATCCAATTAATCAAAGTCGCGACAACTTCTGTCACCAATTGTTTGCAATTTCCTTTCCTCTGTTTTTTTTTAGTTTTCTTTGTTGGTGTTGTTGCTGTTGTTTTAACTGATCTTTTCGCAGAGTTGTTGCGTGAACGAAAAAGATCACACAATGAGGATCAAACGAAGTAGAACAATCAGGCACAACAACACTTTCTTCTTCTTTTTTGAGTGTCTGCAACAAAGTGTCCACGTCTTCAAGGGGATACAGAAAATTATTTTCAAAAAATTCAGAACAATTTTTATGAATGAAGTTTTTTTTTCTGAAAATTTTTTTCAAAACCTGGTTGGTAGGTTTCATTGAAGATTGTGAAAATTTGTAAACAATACAACAATTGTTGAACGGAAACAATAGTCGGCCGCCAAAATTTATACGAAAATAAATTAAAATTTTTGGGATGTGCACAAAAACGACCCGGTCACCATGTGAATAACTTTTTCAACTAAGCTTAGCTTGAATTTAAAGCCAAATTACAAAAGAAAGTCTGGAATTTATTTGTAAAAAATGTCATTAAAATCTTAACGACAACACTGTCTTTTAAATTAGAACTCCCATCTGAAATCGTTTTAAAAATTAAAAGAAAAAAATTCTTTTTTTCTACAACAGTTTTCCAAATGGATTAACACTTCAACAGAAATGAAAGGAAACTTCCACACAATTAATCAATAAAACGCTCATATTTCTTGAACAACCAACGAAACAAACTCGTGTATAACATTTTGTCTGTATTCCGCCAACTACTGCTGTTTGTTCAAAGCATATAAAGGCTTGGGAGGAGCAGTGATTCGTAGACATACATAAATGCTAAAACATTGGCAGAGCAATGCAATTCGCATAAATCATCCCTAAACAACAACGATTTGACTTTTGATGCAAAAAATGCAAATTATCTACACGACTATGAATGGTTTTGCACCACATCACCGATGTGGAACCTACGCATGATCATCAACGTTTAACATCAACATCACCTCGTATACCATAGCAACGTAATGTATCGTATCGTATTGTGTTGTATTGTAACGTCACTGTAACACACTCCATAGACATCGACATCGACATCATCACTAGAGCAAAGGCAGGCAGCCTGAATGATATTCCAACAAACAATACAAAAACATTCATCATTTTCCAGCGATCCAAGCAGCCATTACTAGGCTGGTTGGCTAGCTGGTTGAATGCAAGTTCATATGGAAGGCAACCAAATGAGATAAACTGCACGGGTGTGTGTTTTCAATACATGAATGCTATGAACTACTGAACATTGATTTTAAATTTTTTTCCTGCAAGAAAATTTTTACAGAAAAATTGTGTAACAATTCAAGTTTAAATCTCTTTTAAGTTATATGCATTCAACTTTCTTCTTCTTATTTATTTAGCACTAAAAAAAGAAAATTTCTCTCCAGAAGTTGCTAAATTGCGCTCATTAAAGAAGTAATTTGAAGTTTCTTATGAGCAAATTAGGCATGTAAACGTCTAAAGTGGCTTTTTTGTATGTAAAAAAAATTAGAAAAATTTTTGGTTTCTCGCGAAACATATTGTTACGTTTTTGCCTTTCAAAAACGTTTACAATATGGGCTCGTAGATTGCAAATAATAATAAATATAAATTTGTGTTTAGTTTTAATTAAATTGCTCGCAAAATTCAGTGTGCCACTGTTCACAACTTGATGTATACGACAACAATTGCTTTGTTTGTTATTCTTCTTTGCACTCTTTTGCGTAAACAATAACAATCATTAAGCAATTATACGACAGATATTTGTAACGGAGATCTTTAAAACACAATTACTGCCTTCACACGCAACCCGTCTTCACACAAGACTAATTGAACTTTTTCTCACTCATTGCTTGCTTTGTCTTGCCTTTTATATGCCAACGTAAATAGTCTGATGAATGTTCTTGAAGTTGAATGTTCGTGGCTTCGCCTTTTCGAGATCTCCGTAATCATCAAACAGCGTTGTTTCATTGTTGTTTGTGTATTTTGTTTACATTGTTTGTTGTTGCATTTTTGTTTACTTGTTTATCATGTAAACAAGTTTATTCTTTTTGTAGCTTTTGTTTATCATTTTAATGTTAAACGATGTAACACCATTTCTATTTTCGTAACAATATAGCTTCACAAGGGGTTAATTATCAGTCCATTAAATATATTTTTAATAAATTGTTAATTCCGATAGACTCAAAAAAAATTTCGAATTTATTTATTGGACTCAATGCTACTTAATTAATAGGTCATTACTTCAGTCAAGATTACAATTTTGCTACTCACACCACCTGAACACCCACATGGTAAAAAAAATCGGCTTCCAATGACAGATTTTTTGAGAAACTTTTCGTGGTAAGTTTACTCAGAGTTATTGCAACAAAACTGCTGAAAAGAAGTTGCCAAAAGAAACATTTTTTTCCATATTTTGTTTAGTTCAAGTTAGCTCAGCTGGAATTTGAACCACGGGCTCTCATCTAATAAGCCTACTATTACATACAGACATACATACATACATACATACATAATTGGCCATTACAACCCTTCAGTCAGGATTATGGCCACTCATGGTGTGTGTGTTAATTTTATACAGTTTTAAGTCGACTCCGAACGACAGATTTTTTGAGAAACTTTTCAAGGCAGTTTTATTTCAATCACAGAGTTTTTGCCAGAAATCTGCTGAGTGGAAGTAGCCGAAGTACCTACTAGACTACGGCGACTTCAATCCTTTATTAAATTCAAACTTGTGGATTATTCGATGGGTAATGTTGAAATGTAATGTAGTCATTGTAGTCTAGTAGGTAGCGTATTAGCTTATTAGACTTAGGGCCACGTTTCAAACCCCGGATCAGACATCTGCGACAAAACGAAATAAGAAAAAATATTTCTTGGGCGTCTTCCTCTCAACAGCCTTCCAGCAAAAACTCTGAGAGTAAAATAAAATTGAAAAGATTCTAAAAAATCTGTCGCTCGCAGTCGACTTTAAACTCTAGGCCCCGCCACTCATATATAAAATCAGCACACACAACATAAGTGATGTGAGAAGTTAGGTTGCAATTATATTTGACGGGTTGTAACGTCCAATTATGTTTGTATGTATGTACGTAGCAGCTTTTAAAGTATTGGAAAAGTCTTGAAAAAGTTTCTCAAAAGTCTGTCGTTCGGAATCGACGTTAAACTGAAGGTCCCGCCACTCACGTATAAAATTAACGCACACAACATAAGTGGTGTGAGAAGCTAGGCTATAATCCTGACTGAAGGGTTGTAATGGCCAATTATGTATGTATGTATGTATGTAAATGCAGTAAATAAGTAAGGTTAGTAGAATCCAAAATTAAAGAAATCAGCTTTTTAGCCTGACTTTTACTTTTGGAACCAAAGCTATGCTTTAAGGTTTTACCACATCTGTATCCATATATGTACGTATGCAAGTATGCTGCATATACTGAAACAATCTGTGATTTGTTTCTTTTTTGACTTTATAATTACAATGTTTCTTAACGCTCGTTTTATTTATTTTTGATTTAATTTTTTCAAAACGTTTTTAAAATTTTACCGCCTTTACCAACAACACCAATAGTGAGTGGAACAGCTTTCTTTGTACGTTGAACAGGAAGTAAATTTCGTCACTTTGTTTCTGGCACTTGAGAAGATTATTTATTTTCGGTTTTTTTTTGTCTTCTCTTTAATTTACTTTTGAAAATATCGCCAACACTTATGAAATATACACCCCCTCCCCTTCCTTCGAGTGATATGAATTCACTAGAAAATCGTCATATATGTACGTACGTACGTACGTACGAACATATGTGACATCAAATAATAATAATAATAAGCACAGGAGGCGGTGGTGAATAAGAAGAAGAAATAAAAATAATGATCTCAAATGGATCCCCCAATGAAATAATTTTATGCTTTGATCTCTTAATTAGATACTTAAATACAATTAAATTCACACGAAATCTTTACAAAAAAAAAAGGAACGCTAAATAATAATAAGAATCGCAATCTGACGATAATACGGTTCGGTTTTGCAAGAACGCAAGAAATGCAAAGGAAAACACCGTCAAAATGCAATGAAATGTTGTAGCAGCAGTAGCACGTGCTCATTTATTATGACTGCAACAACGCCTTGCAAAATTTATGAAAACCATGATTAAGAAGAAGAAAAAAAAACAAAAACAAGAGGAGAATCGAATCGAAAAAACTAAAGTACACATGATTAAATTAATGAAACGCATCAACACACTTCGTATGCAAAAAAAATCTGGGTATTTCTTTAGTATTTATCTGGCGTTTAGTTCAAATATAATTTATTTTACACTCCAATTGTTCTTATTTTTATGAAACATTGTTTTAAGAGTCCTTTTCATATGTGCAAGTTTTAAAAGAAGCTGCAGCCAAGGACTGAAAAATATCTGCCATCAGTTTGACGATGAAAATATGTGTCAAAATTGTTTTTCGCTGAGGAAAAATCGAAATGAATATGGCATGAAGGAGCATGTGCTATAATTAATACACCTTACTTACTTCTTACTTAACTGGTCATTAACAACCCGATTAACGGACTTCGGCCTGCCTTAACACATCCTTCCAGGCGCCACTGCTTCCTGCGCACCTGAGGTAGTTGGTGGCATCAAACAAACTTTCCCGATTTGGTCCCTTCAAAGTCTGCGCCGACTTATGCAAATTCGCAAATCAATACCCGTCTCGCCGTAGCATCCTCCTCTAATCGATTCCCGATTTTGTCCTTTCAACGTCTGCGCCGACTTATGCAAATTCGCACATCAATACCCGTTTCGCCGCAGCATCCTCCTCTAATCGAACGACATGGCCGAGTCAGCGCAGCTGCTGGATGTTAATACGAACATGTCGTTGAAGAGCTCATGCAGCTCATTGTTGGTTCGGATGCGGAAATCATCGGTCAACTCGCTCTGGACCGAAGATCTTACGTAGGACTTTTCTCTCGAATACTCTCAAGGATGCTGCATCAGTGCGTAATAGTGTCTATGCCTCTGCGCCATAAGTTAGCACTGAGAGGATGAGCGTCTTGTAGATTATTAGTTTTAACGTAGTTTTTGTACACCTATTTCTGCATAAGAAGCGTGTTATGCATTAATCTCCTTAAAATACTACAAATCAGCAAACTGAATCGCCTCCGAAGTATTAAAATTAGAAGACGAAGACGATGCATAATTGCTACTGCACGAGAAAGTATTCTACGGATGGTTAAATGCCTCATTTATCTCCATACCCAGGAATGTTTTACCTAATGTGCCACGCCCTCAGAATCAGTCTTGGAATAATCTACAAGAAGTTATATGCCAAATCTGTAGAAGTCCTACGAGGAAAAACTATGTATATTAGCATTAACGAAGAAGTCGTGAAAACTCGAAAAATATTTAAACATTACCCATCGAATAATTGTGAAAATTTGTAAACAATACAACAATTGTTGAACGGAAACAATAGTCGGCCGCCAAAATTTATACGAAAATAAATTAAAATTTTTGGGATGTGCACAAAAACGACCCGGTCACCATGTGAATAACTTTTTCAACTAAGCTTAGCTTGAATTTAAAGCCAAATTACAAAAGAAAGTCTGGAATTTATTTGTAAAAAATGTCATTAAAATCTTAACGACAACACTGTCTTTTAAATTAGAACTCCCATCTGAAATCGTTTTAAAAATTAAAAGAAAAAAATTCTTTTTTTCTACAACAGTTTTCCAAATGGATTAACACTTCAACAGAAATGAAAGGAAACTTCCACACAATTAATCAATAAAACGCTCATATTTCTTGAACAACCAACGAAACAAACTCGTGTATAACATTTTGTCTGTATTCCGCCAACTACTGCTGTTTGTTCAAAGCATATAAAGGCTTGGGAGGAGCAGTGATTCGTAGACATACATAAATGCTAAAACATTGGCAGAGCAATGCAATTCGCATAAATCACCCCTAAACAACAACGATTTGACTTTTGATGCAAAAAATGCAAATTATCTACACGACTATGAATGGTTTTGCACCACATCACCGATGTGGAACCTACGCATGATCATCAACGTTTAACATCAACATCACCTCGTATACCATAGCAACGTAATGTATCGTATCGTATTGTGTTGTATTGTAACGTCACTGTAACACACTCCATAGACATCGACATCGACATCATCACTAGAGCAAAGGCAGGCAGCCTGAATGATATTCCAACAAACAATACAAAAACATTCATCATTTTCCAGCGATCCAAGCAGCCATTACTAGGCTGGTTGGCTAGCTGGTTGAATGCAAGTTCATATGGAAGGCAACCAAATGAGATAAACTGCACGGGTGTGTGTTTTCAATACATGAATGCTATGAACTACTGAACATTGATTTTAAATTTTTTTCCTGCAAGAAAATTTTTACAGAAAAATTGTGTAACAATTCAAGTTTAAATCTCTTTTAAGTTATATGCATTCAACTTTCTTCTTCTTATTTATTTAGCACTAAAAAAAGAAAATTTCTCTCCAGAAGTTGCTAAATTGCGCTCATTAAAGAAGTAATTTGAAGTTTCTTATGAGCAAATTAGGCATGTAAACGTCTAAAGTGGCTTTTTTGTATGTAAAAAAAATTAGAAAAATTTTTGGTTTCTCGCGAAACATATTGTTACGTTTTTGCCTTTCAAAAACGTTTACAATATGGGCTCGTAGATTGCAAATAATAATAAATATAAATTTGTGTTTAGTTTTAATTAAATTGCTCGCAAAATTCAGTGTGCCACTGTTCACAACTTGATGTATACGACAACAATTGCTTTGTTTGTTATTCTTCTTTGCACTCTTTTGCGTAAACAATAACAATCATTAAGCAATTATACGACAGATATTTGTAACGGAGATCTTTAAAACACAATTACTGCCTTCACACGCAACCCGTCTTCACACAAGACTAATTGAACTTTTTCTCACTCATTGCTTGCTTTGTCTTGCCTTTTATATGCCAACGTAAATAGTCTGATGAATGTTCTTGAAGTTGAATGTTCGTGGCTTCGCCTTTTCGAGATCTCCGTAATCATCAAACAGCGTTGTTTCATTGTTGTTTGTGTATTTTGTTTACATTGTTTGTTGTTGCATTTTTGTTTACTTGTTTATCATGTAAACAAGTTTATTCTTTTTGTAGCTTTTGTTTATCATTTTAATGTTAAACGATGTAACACCATTTCTATTTTCGTAACAATATAGCTTCACAAGGGGTTAATTATCAGTCCATTAAATATATTTTTAATAAATTGTTAATTCCGATAGACTCAAAAAAAATTTCGAATTTATTTATTGGACTCAATGCTACTTAATTAATAGGTCATTACTTCAGTCAAGATTACAATTTTGCTACTCACACCACCTGAACACCCACATGGTAAAAAAAATCGGCTTCCAATGACAGATTTTTTGAGAAACTTTTCGTGGTAAGTTTACTCAGAGTTATTGCAACAAAACTGCTGAAAAGAAGTTGCCAAAAGAAACATTTTTTTCCATATTTTGTTTAGTTCAAGTTAGCTCAGCTGGAATTTGAACCACGGGCTCTCATCTAATAAGCCTACTATTACATACAGACATACATACATACATACATACATAATTGGCCATTACAACCCTTCAGTCAGGATTATGGCCACTCATGGTGTGTGTGTTAATTTTATACAGTTTTAAGTCGACTCCGAACGACAGATTTTTTGAGAAACTTTTCAAGGCAGTTTTATTTCAATCACAGAGTTTTTGCCAGAAATCTGCTGAGTGGAAGTAGCCGAAGTACCTACTAGACTACGGCGACTTCAATCCTTTATTAAATTCAAACTTGTGGATTATTCGATGGGTAATGTTGAAATGTAATGTAGTCATTGTAGTCTAGTAGGTAGCGTATTAGCTTATTAGACTTAGGGCCACGTTTCAAACCCCGGATCAGACATCTGCGACAAAACGAAATAAGAAAAAATATTTCTTGGGCGTCTTCCTCTCAACAGCCTTCCAGCAAAAACTCTGAGAGTAAAATAAAATTGAAAAGATTCTAAAAAATCTGTCGCTCGCAGTCGACTTTAAACTCTAGGCCCCGCCACTCATATATAAAATCAGCACACACAACATAAGTGATGTGAGAAGTTAGGTTGCAATTATATTTGACGGGTTGTAACGTCCAATTATGTTTGTATGTATGTACGTAGCAGCTTTTAAAGTATTGGAAAAGTCTTGAAAAAGTTTCTCAAAAGTCTGTCGTTCGGAATCGACGTTAAACTGAAGGTCCCGCCACTCACGTATAAAATTAACGCACACAACATAAGTGGTGTGAGAAGCTAGGCTATAATCCTGACTGAAGGGTTGTAATGGCCAATTATGTATGTATGTATGTATGTAAATGCAGTAAATAAGTAAGGTTAGTAGAATCCAAAATTAAAGAAATCAGCTTTTTAGCCTGACTTTTACTTTTGGAACCAAAGCTATGCTTTAAGGTTTTACCACATCTGTATCCATATATGTACGTATGCAAGTATGCTGCATATACTGAAACAATCTGTGATTTGTTTCTTTTTTGACTTTATAATTACAATGTTTCTTAACGCTCGTTTTATTTATTTTTGATTTAATTTTTTCAAAACGTTTTTAAAATTTTACCGCCTTTACCAACAACACCAATAGTGAGTGGAACAGTTTTCTTTGTACGTTGAACAGGAAGTAAATTTCGTCACTTTGTTTCTGGCACTTGAGAAGATTATTTATTTTCGGTTTTTTTTTGTCTTCTCTTTAATTTACTTTTGAAAATATCGCCAACACTTATGAAATATACACCCCCTCCCCTTCCTTCGAGTGATATGAATTCACTAGAAAATCGTCATATATGTACGTACGTACGTACGTACGAACATATGTGACATCAAATAATAATAATAATAAGCACAGGAGGCGGTGGTGAATAAGAAGAAGAAATAAAAATAATGATCTCAAATGGATCCCCCAATGAAATAATTTTATGCTTTGATCTCTTAATTAGATACTTAAATACAATTAAATTCACACGAAATCTTTACAAAAAAAAAAGGAACGCTAAATAATAATAAGAATCGCAATCTGACGATAATACGGTTCGGTTTTGCAAGAACGCAAGAAATGCAAAGGAAAACACCGTCAAAATGCAATGAAATGTTGTAGCAGCAGTAGCACGTGCTCATTTATTATGACTGCAACAACGCCTTGCAAAATTTATGAAAACCATGATTAAGAAGAAGAAAAAAAAACAAAAACAAGAGGAGAATCGAATCGAAAAAACTAAAGTACACATGATTAAATTAATGAAACGCATCAACACACTTCGTATGCAAAAAAAATCTGGGATTTCTTTAGTATTTATCTGGCGTTTAGTTCAAATATAATTTATTTTACACTCCAATTGTTCTTATTTTTATGAAACATTGTTTTAAGAGTCCTTTTCATATGTGCAAGTTTTAAAAGAAGCTGCAGCCAAGGACTGAAAAATATCTGTCATCAGTTTGACGATGAAAATATGTGTCAAAATTGTTTTTCGCTGAGGAAAAATCGAAATGAATATGGCATGAAGGAGCATGTGCTATAATTAATACACCTTACTTACTTCTTACTTAACTGGTCATTAACAACCCGATTAACGGACTTCGGCCTGCCTTAACACATCCTTCCAGGCGCCACTGCTTCCTGCGCACCTGAGGTAGTTGGTGGCATCAAACAAACTTTCCCGATTTGGTCCCTTCAAAGTCTGCGCCGACTTATGCAAATTCGCAAATCAATACCCGTCTCGCCGTAGCATCCTCCTCTAATCGATTCCCGATTTTGTCCTTTCAACGTCTGCGCCGACTTATGCAAATTCGCACATCAATACCCGTTTCGCCGCAGCATCCTCCTCTAATCGAACGACATGGCCGAGTCAGCGCAGCTGCTGGATGTTAATACGAACATGTCGTTGAAGAGCTCATGCAGCTCATTGTTGGTTCGGATGCGGAAATCATCGGTCAACTCGCTCTGGACCGAAGATCTTACGTAGGACTTTTCTCTCGAATACTCTCAAGGATGCTGCATCAGTGCGTAATAGTGTCTATGCCTCTGCGCCATAAGTTAGCACTGAGAGGATGAGCGTCTTGTAGATTATTAGTTTTAACGTAGTTTTTGTACACCTATTTCTGCATAAGAAGCGTGTTATGCATTAATCTCCTTAAAATACTACAAATCAGCAAACTGAATCGCCTCCGAAGTATTAAAATTAGAAGACGAAGACGATGCATAATTGCTACTGCACGAGAAAGTATTCTACGGATGGTTAAATGCCTCATTTATCTCCATACCCAGGAATGTTTTACCTAATGTGCCACGCCCTCAGAATCAGTCTTGGAATAATCTACAAGAAGTTATATGCCAAATCTGTAGAAGTCCTACGAGGAAAAACTATGTATATTAGCATTAACGAAGAAGTCGTGAAAACTCGAAAAATATTTAAACATTACCCATCGAATAATCCCAAGTATGACTTTAAGGAAGGCATGAAAAAAAACCGTAGCCTAGTAGGTAGTGTGTAGGCTCATTAGACGCGAGCCCGTAAATCAAATCCCAGCTGAGCCTACTTCAGCGAAACAAAATATTGAAAAAATATTTCTCTCGACAACTTCCTCTCAGCAGTCTTTTAGCAATACATACATACATACATAATTGGTAATTTTTGTGTTCAATTAACTCTAAAAAATTAATTAAATCATGGAAAATAGCGGTCACTTAAGTGCCCACAGGTTTTAGAGAATATCGAAAGGACAAAACTCTACGGAGAATTTAATGACTGTAACACATCTGTCTATGTTGTGTGTGTTACTTTTATAAATGAGTTGCGGTACCTAAAGTTTATACTCTACTCTGAACGACAGATTTTTGAGAAACTTTTCATGGCAATTTTATTTACTCTCTCGTTTTCTCTGACCTGGGGTTTGAACTGTGGCCTCACATTAAATAAGCCAATGCCAGTAGTGAAGATGCAGTCGGGTTTCTTTAATTAGTTCATCCACAATGTTGCGTATATTTTACAGGAGTATCACGATTTAAATTTGACATTTTCATTAAGAAACTGTGCTACAAGAGACAACAGAAGCGCTTGTACTATAAATTACACTTCTACCACCTGTACTAGCGGTAGCAGAAACAAATGACCAGAAATCATCGTTCAAGTAAAGCTAAGTAATGTAAGCCTTACTAATTCCGATGTAAAGGTTTTAGTTTTTGTTCCAAATATTATATTGGGTTGTTCGGAAAGTAATTTCGTTCCTTTTTTGTGGAAATGAAAGACAGTTTTTGTATAATATCAATCAAGTGATCAAAAACTGTTGAATTTGATAAATTTAACCTCAATCCGATCTCACTTGTTGTTATTCGCCGGTTCGCGCCAACTAATGCCTTTTTTGCGTCTTTATCCGCTTCAACCGGCCTTCCCGAACGTGGTGCATTTTCGACATTAAAATTACCGGATCGAAATTTAGCGAACCAATGCTGGCACTGGCCTACTGTCAACACACCTTCTCCATACACATCGGCCAATTTCTTTCTGGCTTGAACAGCATTTTTACCCTTTATGTAGTAAGATAGTAAGGTATGTCGGAAATGCTACTTATCGCTCTTCATATTTAAAAGGGCACCAATCAAAAACTACTCCGTAGAATTAATTGGAATTTTTCACACACAAGCTCTCAAAGCATATACAAATTATACGACTTAAGAGTAAAGTTGGGTGCAAAAAATACAATTAAATCCTCTGTCAGGAAAAAACAAAATTACTTTCCGAACAACCCAATAGTTTTTTAAACTATTCTTCGCCATCTCATATTAATGATCTGTTTCACTTACTAAGGGCCATTATTGCAACTTGCCGTTAACTAAAGGGAGGATTTTAACGGGCAGATAAATTGTTTTTCGTTATTATGAGTACCCAATAAGATAGAAGTGATCGTTAAGCTAAAGGGAGGATCATCCTACCTTTAACATTTAAAGGTCACTTTATGGTCGAATTTGCATTATTATATATTATGTTCATTATGGCAACTTCAAATTTAAACAAAATGAGCATATACAACAAAAAAAAACGAAGCCTGCGATTGCCATTGCGTTAAAAAAAACTTGTATAACTGAGCAGGTTTTCTATAACAGAGCCATTACTCCGGCACTGCCATATTTTTGAAAAATTTTATCTGTAAGTTGTAATAACGAAAATAAGTTAAAGATAACTTTACAGTTCGCTTTAGCTAAAGGTGCCTTTAACTAAATCCAAGTTTAACGGCAAGTTGTAATAATGCCCCTAAGCATGTGAATTATTATTAGTACAGCCAATAAATTTGCCATGAGTTTTACAAACAAATCCACAAAAAAAGTTAAAATTCCAGAATATTTAATTTCGTAATAAAAATTCCGTTTAAAATTTGTATTAACAAACACAAACACACACAATCGAATTATAATATCCAGCAGATAAACAATATTTAAATTCAAGAAATTCAAAAAAAAAATTTTTAAAACAACAATCAAAACGTCATTTACAACATTACGAATGAAAACTGGCACACTCATTCGCATTTCACATGCTGGGCACTTGGTGTAGAAAGAAGAGTGTTGGGGGAGCAGCAGAGGAGAGCGATGATTACAATTAATTAACACTGTAGAAACACTGATTTAGCATAATTTGTGGCAAACACTTAACGTATCGCGTATACATAGACACTCCTTGTACGAATTGATATATTTCCACTGAGTGTCTGTCCAACTGTCTGCCATCAAATGAATGTGTCTTACGATTTTGGAAACAATACAATACAACAGCAAACGAGAACAACAACAAAAACAATAAGAAAATGAATGTACAAGTAATTCATTAATTCAAGTTCCAGATCGCTTAAGACGGAAACATAATGCCACCTCATCATTATCGTTGTAATCGACATACGGTCACGTTTGGTTAAGTTGTTCTCATACCAACCAACAGTACCTATGTACATACAACTGCAACATCAACAGCAACAATTATGCAGAAGACAACAACAATAATAACAATTGATGGCTGGCAACAGCTTAACATGTCAATACAAAACATATGCAACAGAAAAAAGAAGAAAAGCTTCTTGAACAACACAACGCAACACAACACAACACAATAGCAACAATAATAACAAAACATAACATAACATAACACAACAGCAATAAAGAGCAAAAAATGTTGTCGATAACCAAAAACAAAACAAAACAAAAAAAAAATACAATGGAAAGCTAAGAAATGATAAACTTCTCATATTAACAACAGTAGTAGTGGGGCTCTGTTGTCTGTTCTAAGGGCAACAATTACCACACAGCCAAAGAAAAATAAGGCGTATCCCTACTTTTCACTTCACAGTTCTTGAAATTATAACGTGTCATCATTGTTTGTTTGTTTTCCTCACTCTGCAATTGAGATTTTTTGTTTTTTCATTGCTCATCTCACCTCTTCTTTTTTTGTCCATTCAAGAAACATTTCAGAACATTGTACACCTGTGACTCTATGCACGGTATTTTATGGAAAATCCTAATGTAATATGCAGAGTTCGGCAATGAGTATTCAAAAAGATGAGTAGAATCGAATCATACTCATAATTTCTGATACTCTTATACGCATTCATATTTATTTTAATATCATGGAACCTCTACTCATATTTAAAGTTTGAAGTACTCATCATATTCATTCCGTCAATGATTTCGTCTCTCCATAACTGAACATATACACGAATCACAAAATAAGTATGAATCGTATACGAACACTAGATACTTACTAGAAGGTTGTGTGTTTGCCCGGCTTGCTGCTCTGTCTTTTTAGCTTATGTGTCTTTTTTTTGTTGTAAATGCAAAAACAACTAAGACTCTAAATTTTGATGAATGATTCGGATCACTCGAATCACATTTATGAGTATTATGAGTATTTTTCTAAAGTTATGAATCTAAACGTGTAGGCTTATGAATCAAACATATTTCGAATGGTATGCATTTGATGTCAACGTTGTACGCATACTCATTGCAACCTGTATATATAAATCAACGTTGTAGTGAGTATGAATGAATCGGAGTACAAAGTTAAATCGTTAACAGAATCAAAAGATCTTCGATTGCCATATATGCTTGTAACAAAGTGTTGGGGAAGAAATGGGGCCTAGGACCTAGGATGACTCACCGGATCTACACAGTCAGACCTAATGATGCCTAGTTTGGTGGGAATCCCTTGATAGCAAAACTAATTTGAAACTAGTACAGCGACTGCAAAGGTCTGCCTGTATCATCATTAGCGGTGCCTTGCTCACTACACCTACGTCTGCACTGGAGATAATTTTGGGCCTCTTTCCGCTTGACCTTTTTTCGGGGAGTGGCTGCTAAAATAAGTAAACGTTTCTGGGCGACTGGACAGTGGCAGGACTCGGATATCGGCCACGCAACGATCCTATGGGAAGTTGGAGCTGTCGGGAGCAGTGACTACTTGATACCGCGGTACGACTTCACAAAGAGATTCAAGACATTGGTTCCGGACAACGGGGTCTGGAAGGGTGGTGTGAATCACCCGGTAAGGGACTCCGTACAAATCTACACCGACGTTTCGAAGCTGAACGGAGCTGTTGGCAGTGGAATCGGTTAGAATAGCTCAGTCTATAAGACTGCCAGACCACTGCAGTGTCTTTCAGGCGGAGGTGGTGGCAATACAGGCTGCGGCGAGAATAATTGGGGACGGAAGAGTCCCCAAGCGGAACATCACCATGCTTTCTTATAGCCAGGCGGCTATCTAGGCTCTAAGTTCTAACGTGATGCACTCCAAGACGGTGTAGGGCTGTCGCAGATATCTCGACGAGGTAGCGGAACGATGTGATATTCACAACGTATGGGTACCGGGGCACAGTGGTATTCCGGGTAACTGCAGAGCTGATGAACTTGCCAGGTGGGGCACGACAATCGAACTCTGCGATGAATTCTCGAATCTGGGCATCCCTATGGGGACCTGCAAGCTCATAATTGATAATGCGATCGTAGATTCCGTCAACGACAGGTGGGCGGCCTCGGACACGGGTAGAACGGCTCATAAAATCTGGCCAAGGCTGGGTGCACAATGAGTCTACTTAAACTCCAAAGAGGCGCGCTCAGTGTTGTTGTCGGTGTCATTACGGGGTACGCATGCGAGGCGCATTGGTCTTGGACACCTTGCTAACGACTTATGCGGAATCTGCAGAGATGAGAAAGAAGAGGAGACTGTCCCTCACCTGTTGGGTGCATGTCCGGCTCTTTGCCAAAGGAGAAGGAAGTACTTGGGTACTTACTACATGGATGATCTGGAGGAACCTTCAAGGATTGACATTGGCAGCCTAAATCGCTTCATCAGGAGTTCCGAGTGGTTTCGAGACTAGGAGATAGCGGATAATTGTGGCAGCACAATGGGCCCAATGCGGCCTAAGTGCGTCCATCTAATAATTTTTCTTGGATGGGCAGCCACCTCTACCTACCTACCTACCTATATTCATAACTTCACGAGTGCTTATGAGTAGCGAAAAAACGATTCATTGCTAATCTCTGGTAATATGTCATGTAAAAATTCCATCCAAATGCAACACTTTTTTTAAAATCAAATGGATTAATCAATTAACAATGTAACGCCGTTATTCGAGACATCAATGTACATGTTATACGAGTAAATCTTTATTGTTAAACAATTTATGAATGAATTTAAATCACATCATAACCTAAGAAAACAATAACTTGCCTTGAAATACTGTTTCGTTGCTTAGATGGCTGTATTGGATGGATGGATG
Source organism: Sarcophaga variegata (assembly GCA_932273835.1). NCBI lineage: Eukaryota > Metazoa > Arthropoda > Insecta > Diptera > Sarcophagidae > Sarcophaga > Sarcophaga variegata. The sequence goes on from OW026362.1 coordinate 69,686,275, forward strand.
AATAATTTGTTGCCTCTTAACCATCCATACACAGCCTAGACGCCTAGTCTAAAGCGGTAGGTAGGTCTAGTATTTGTAGAGCAGCAGCAATAGAAAACAGTAACCAAAAACTGAATTGTCTTGTAGGTGAGTGAGTGTTTTCTTTACAACTTTTAATTTTTTTTTCTTTTTGTTTTTCTGTCCTTTTTATACTTGGTTTTGTTGTCTTTTATTTCCTTTTTGTTGATTTGTTTCTTCTTCTAAAGTGGTCGCCAATATTACTTGAGTAATGACGATTGGGACCCTATGTTCTGATATTTTCATAAAATAGTGCTGTGAGTACTACTAATATGACAATGTGTGGTGGACGATGATGACAATGCCAAAGCAATGATGATGTTGATGTTGAAATTGAAATTGTTAAGCCACTGAAACACATGTTTTGCTTCATGCATTTTGCCAGTCTCAAGAGCACCACTCTTCTCTTAAATTTCTTGTCATATTTTGATTTGAATACTGAAGGTAAGAGGTGGCTTATGAGTTGTATGGTTCTGTGATATATTTTTTAAAGAAATTAACATAAGAATGGTTTAAAACATTTCAGTTTTTTCGTTTCGTTTCCGGTGCTGTATTCTTTTCTGGTACTGCTGTCGTAGTGTCGATATTATGATGAGTTGGGTTACAAAGAGTTTGAGAATGTTTGGACAGTGTGGGTAATAAAAATGCATGTTTTACTTCGAAATTTATAGGTAATGCTGTAAAGCTTCTTTGCATATGCACTTTTGAATAAATATCGCTTCTACAGCGGTAAGGATTGTTATTTGATTATCACATGTACTACGTACGCTACTTATATTCGCATTATTTTACCCGTAAAGTCACAAATATTATAACACCCGCTCCTCTTGCAAAATAACAAACCGATTCGCTAGTGAATATATCGGAGCAGTGAGCTTAAACTCTCATTACAGCGTCAGAGAATGGTCAACCTAAGCAATAGCGGCCCTACCCATTTTCGAGTAGTTTGATGGTGGCTGATTGATTATCACCCCACTCTACCGTGGAGTTTAGAAGAATTGTAAACCAAATTGTGCAGATGAGAACTCAGTGCTGCTGTGGAAGGCTAACAGATTCATTCGGAAAACCTGGGACGAATCTCGAGACAATTCGTCTTCATTTGAGTCTGCAGCCTCAATTGGTCTTTAGATTTTATTGCTGACATCTTTGAAGGCATGACAATAACAGTTTACAGAAGAGTTCTTCTGGACTTTGATGATACAGAGTAAAGTTTACTTAGATTAATTCTATAGCGATTCTCTTAATGGCTTAGAAGAAATTATGTACGTCAAAGAGATTACGGGCTACACAAGGATACCAATCTTATTCCGTTGCAGATATGGAAAAACTAGATAAAACGCTGTCAGAATGCCCACGGGAAATTAGCAAAGAAAACAACGGAAATATTGAGTGGAAAAACTTGGTATCATGTTTGTAATATGTCCCTGCATACATACATGCATAATTGGTCATTAGAACCTTTAAGTCAGACTTTATACGACTTTGCTTCCCCACCACTTATGTTGTGTGTGTTCATTTTATATACATGAGTGGCGGGCCATACAGTTTCAAGTCGACACAGTTTCAACGACAGATTTGTGAGAAACTTTGCATGCTAATTTTGCCAGAAGTCTGTTGAGAAGAAGTTGCTGAAGAAATAATTTTTCATATTTCGTTTTGCTAGAGACGTCTGACCTGAGATGCTACAGTGCTACAATGCCCACGGGAAATATCGAGTAGTAAAACTATATTATGATGACAGCACTTAATGGGCAGCGGAAAGCTTGCGTCCTTTCAAGCATCCAGGCAATGTTTGTTATCATTTTTTATATTGTGCCGCTCCTTATGGCAATCTGTTTACGTTTCTAAAAATTCCTTCGAACTGAAATGTTTATAAGAGTGTCGTTATTACCAAAAGAGGCAAAGTATCGCATATCAAATGCCCATCAACGTATTCCTACTTCTACACAAAGTCCTCAAATAATAGGTTGATGTCTATACTAGTTTATGGCTCACACTACGCACACTTTGAAGGGGCCAACATGCTTTGATCAATGGTAAATCTAGCAAATTGTGTTGCATTCGAAGTTGCAACCACAGGCAAAGACTCAAATTTACTTTCTGCAATTCTGGAATCTGCTCTAAGGTTGCTCTTCAAACACCGTTTAAGTTTGTTCTGATCATTGTAGTGATCATGATGACATGTGCTCTTAGAACTACGTTATCCAATGCACTTTTGCTTTTCTTAATATCTTGGTGAACGAAGTCCGCTAAGGGTATATACAATTTAAGATTTGCTTTAAGCCTAACCGGAATCCACTTTAGAAACTTCGTAGTTGTTCTATGTTCTATGTGTTTGCATGATTTCTAGGTGGCTATAGGAGAAAACTTTTTGAAAAAGCTGTTGGCATCAATATCCTTTAAACAGTCTGCGAGTTGAAGTGAATGCATGACGCTTTAAAATGTCATGTATTCCCGATTAACGAATTCAATACACACCACTGTGCCCCTGTATGAGATACATTCTCAATACATTTTAGAACCCTTGTATGTACATGTACATGAGTTTTAAGTTTTAAACTGCCTTTGGTCTTTGCAGATTCCACCAAAAGGAGTCCTCCATGAATGGCCTCCTGTTATTTTAACAAAATGCGGATTTTTTTTGTTTAATCCTATTTTCCTATTCCGCTTCAAAGTATACTTCACAGTTGGTGTTCTTTGCTTAGCTTATGAGATACCTATTCTCCCTCACAGGAAATGTTACAAGAGAATTTCTCATGCGGGTTCAGATCGTTTTTGAACTAACAAAGCTTTGGTGGTGAGCTCTTCAGGTTACGTTAGGTTAGAGGCTGTGTACTCGTCAATTAAAATAAGTACAGGTCGAATTGACCCATTGTACAACGTCCTAGTTTCTCACACCACTTATGTTGTGTGTGTTAATTTTATACATGAGTGGTGGGACCTACAGTTTAAAGTCGACTCCGAACGACAGATTTTTTGAGAAACTTTTTCATGGCAATTTTTATTTACTCTCAGAGTTTTTGCCAGAAATCTACTGAGAGGAAGTCGCCTAAGAAATACTTTTTGTATTCTTGTCTTGATGTCTGGCCTGGGGCTCGAACCCTGGCTTTACGTCTAATAAGCCAACACACTACCTACTAGACTTCGGCGACTTTTGGTGAGCTCTTTATCTTTTTAGGCTTTTTTTTCTCAGACTCTTGTTCCTCGAGAGATCTTGCACTTTTATTATGGTAGAGTATGTGGAGAGTTGCATTGCCTTGGGGCCTTCTGGAATATACCTAATGTGTCTCGTCGGTCCACCTTCGTAAGATTCTTTTGTTGTGCTTGTGAGATTAGAGACGCTGTCGCACATCTATAATTATGTTGATGTATAGAATATAATCAAAGCAATCATTTTCCACTGAATCTAGAATACAAAATTGTACGTGTTATGAAGGAAAAACACTTTCACTGCTCTAAATTTGGTTGGAATAGATCATACAGATAATAGGCTATCAAACTCCTAATAAACGGTCATTGAATACATTTCTCGAGAGTCACAAATGAAGGAAAATTTGTAAGATTTTTAAAATCAATAGAAACCTCTTTGTAATCTTAACATCATCAAACCAATCACAAAATTGTACGCAATCGCTAATAATATTTTCTGTAAAATCAATGAAAAACCAATTTTTTTTCCTAATTTTTTTCCTTTTTTTTAATTCCAATTTCAATTAAAAACTTCCATTAATTTTGTAATACCAACATTAAAGAGTTGCCGATAATTTTTTTTTTCAGTTTTTCAGTTTGTAATTGTAATTGTTGTACACTTTGTTACAATTTTCGTAGATTTTATGTCTTGGATTTTTATTACACAATCCAACAACAATGTATTCATTGTTAAATTACAAATTCACATTAAAATCACACCAATCGAGTCGATTTTCAAAGATTAAGTGTACCTTTGTCAGAGATTAAGTGCTACTTAATCAAATATTTGGTAGGATTAAAAAACGGTTCCCATAATAATAATGGAGTCTCTCCCTCTCTCTCTTTATCTCTATCTCCGTCTCCATTTGTCAGAGGCCTTAATTCTCAAAGACAATGAAAAACGAACAAACAAACGTTCAACATTAAAGATTAAACAGAGACAGTCAGTCATAATAAGCGAATAAAACCAACAAAATTGTGTGGAGTTGAGTATGAAACACTGAAAATAACAAAATCGATACGATTTAATGCTTGAACGCATTTCGGTTATTTTGTTTCCATTTTATTTTCTACTCTTATTTTTGTTGTTGCTTTTTTTTCAAAGAGAAAAACTAAAACTAAACTATTACTCTTACATATACTTGTACAATTGGTTGGCATACATATCAGAGATCAGCAATGAATCGTTTTTTCGCTACTCAAAAGTACTCATAAAATTTTGAATATAAGTGAGTCAAGAATATTGAAATTTAACTATGTACTCTGATTCATTCATACTCACTAGAACGTTGATTAATAAGCACAGGTTGCAATGAGTATGCGTACAACGTTGACATCAAACTCATACCATTCGAAATATGTTTGATCCGTAAGCCCACTCATTTAGACAAGACACATAAGCAAAAGGTAGAGCAGCAAGCAGAGCAAACACACAAGCTTCTAGTAAGTATTTTAGTGTTCATACGCGAATCATACTTATTTTGTGCTTGGTGTACATGTTGAGTTACGCAGAGTCGAAATCAACAGCATCATACTTTGAATATGAATAGAGGTTCCATGATATTAAAATAAGTATGAATGCGTATAAGTATCAGAAATTATTAGTATGATTCGATTCTACTCATCTCTTTGAATACTCATTGCTGATCTCTGATACATATGCATCAAAAAGGCGCCTACATTTACAATTCCTACGTTATTATATTGTAGGTACAGGTCAATTATAGGCTCTCCTTTCATCTGTATTAGTTCGTTTTGAAGATATTTCGACTGAATAGAGCTAATTCACGCGTAATATTTTATACGTATTTCGACGGGTTCCAGTGCAACCTCAGCAAAAAAGGGAAGGTAAATCTACGGAGACATCTCTTATATCAAGTGAAATACATTCAAGACCCCTTGAGAAATTTGAGCGAGAGCCATAAATAGGGTTTTGGATAGAAAATGTTTATAACTCAAGTCAAACACATGCATCCAGATATGTGACAGAAGTTCCATACATCCGATTTGAGGAAATAAACTCCAGGATAACATTATAAGGATCAGCACAATCGTTAATGTGGAGCCTAGTTGTCGACGAATTCTTAATGAAACGGTCTGATGCAGACAGTGATGGCTTTGCGTATGACAAAGTTAAATGGTAGACGAGAACCTTTAAAACAGCATTCAAAGAGAGTTTGGAATTATAAGACGGTGGTGTAGTTTAAGGGTATTGAAGACTAACTCAAACTCAACCTTAATAAAACCGTTACAAGCACGAGAATAGGAATAGAAATATTACTCAACAACAAGTTGAAGTGGATAGCTTCTGTGGAGAGCATTTCAAGGAGAGTCCAACATGATCTAACAATTTGCCGAAGGTTTCCAGGGGAATATAAGGTCTTAAGCCCAATGTCTCCGTAGTCTAGTAGGCTAATTATTACCGAGTCCGTGGTTCAAACCTCAGCTCAAACATCTTCAGGAAACAAAATATAAAAAATTTTTTCAGTCTTCCGGAAAAACTCTGAGAATATATTACCAAGAAAAACTTCTCGAAAATCTGTCGTTCAGAGTCGACTCGAAACTGTAAGTCCCGCCTCTCATGGATAAAATTAAGAACCACAACTTGGGTGGTGTAATGACCAATTAGGTAAGTAACCCTGAGTAAATGCTGCATTTGATGTACAATGTACTAGTCACACCTGTCGTGACCTTTGAGGTCATTTCTTGAGCAGATAAAACTTACTTAAAAATAGCTCAGATGTAGTTGAATATGATATCCACCGCTGTTACCCATGGGCGTAACCCGAGAAATATAAACCTGTTCTACAGCAGCGTCAGAAGCTCAGAAATTTAAGTCTGTTGTAGAGGATTATTCATAATGGGAGCACGAAACCTTCACAAGCCATCGTGACGTAATGGATTGAGTGCTGGCAGCTTCCTTCATAACTACCCTTTAGGTAGTATAAGTAAATTGTACAGTCTTGTGAAATACTTTGCAACGAGACTGGGCAATAGAAGTGAACTAAGCAGTTTGAAAGCTTTGTAAACTTTTAGGAAAGGCTCTAAAATTGCTAGTAGTATAGGAACAGAGGCATCTGGGAAATGTTTGACGTATTGACGAAATCTATCGCTATAGAAACATGTGATCAATTTGAATTGGCCAGGTGGCACAGAGAATCAGGCCGTCATTCGAGCACTTAGTTCCTACTGTTTGTGATATCTGAACTAGCGGTACATGAAAAATGGCGTCTCTTCCTTTTTGTCAGTAGCAAAGTATTCACACTTCTGATAAGACTAGAAGAAATTAGAAAAGGAATTTGGAGAAGTAAAAGTGAATGTCTTTTCAAATACTCGGCAAGGGGTTACTCTAACTGGTTCAAAATCGGCCTATAATTTCCTGAAACTTCCATTCAAGAACTTAATTTGAATAGGGTATCATAAATACTCGATGTAGGATATCATAAAGACTGGCATAATTTTATTGCAACCGTATTGTGTCAATGTTGTCAATATCGGTAATAAGTTGAATGCTTGAATACAATGAATGGTTTTGTCTCTTTTCTGTCTCCACAAACGTTTTTTTTTTTTGATCGAAAACGAAAATTTTTTAAAAACCAGTAGCAATTCGAAGTCAGTGTGTATCTTAATGGATGTTTGTGTGAGGTTTTCGATTATTTTTCTTCTTCTTTTTCTCTTTCATTTTTCTTTTTCATTTCATTTTTTAGTTATTACTACAGTTTCATTTTCTGGATGGAATGGAATTGGATATGAATTTTAAGGTGTATCTGAGCATTAAGAAAAAAGATGAAATCAAAGAAAGAAAAAAAGAATAAAAATTCTTTTCTTTAATATTCAAAACAAAACACATTTAACAACAGACAATAGAAGAGGGTTTGTTAGTTTTAAAAATTTAAGAAAAATAACTTTTTTTTATACGCCGGCCACGGGATTTAAACAGGTATTACGGTGTCTACTACGGCAGTCGTAGCTGTTAATGCCCGTAGCCGGTATTGTTTTATTTTCCAAAATGTAGACAAGAAATGAAAAGAACTACCAGCTTAAGCATTATGGATTCGACGTGTTGTCGACGCTGTTGTCAACTCATTTGAAATTGGATCAGAAGACCAAACTCGACACGATACGAAAACAAATAAAAAAAAATCGAATGATTTTTATTGGCTATTGTAAGATTTTTTAACTAAACTAATCGCATTGTTATTGTTATTGTCATTGTTTTTTTTTCAAATACAAGTTCAATATTTTAAATATTTGTATAAGAATACGAGGGTCGTTTCAATAATATAACATACATAATTGGTGAATACAACCTAGCTTCTTACACCACTTATGTTGTGTGTGTTAATTTTATACATGAGTGGCAGGACGCAGAGTCTAAAGTCGTCTCCGAACGACAAATTTTTGAGAAACTTTTCATGGCAATTTTATTTACTCTTAGAGTTTTTAACAGAAATCCGTAGAAGGGAAGTTTACGAAGAACTATTTTTTCATATTTTGTTTTGTTGGAGATGTTTGACCTGGGCTTTGAATCGATGCCTCACATCTAATAAGCGAACATACTACCCTCTAAACTACGGCGACTTAATAATATAAACCTTCGCATAACTTTCAAACGGGTTCTTGTGGCCCCAACTGGACAGCATGGACCGGGATGATGTGTGGTTTCAGCAAGACCCTGTTTCAGTAACTGCAACAATTGATTTATTTCGTCAACGATTTCAAGAACAAATTATTTCAAGAGAGTCTAATGGCAACTGAACACCAAGATCATGTAATTTTCTGGAATCTAATATTTTTGGAAAAAATCAGAAACAATACATAACATGCATTGGTCATTACAACCCTGCAGACAGAATTACGACCTAGCTTCTCATGCCATTCATGATGTCTGGGTTAAGTTTATACATTAGTAACGGGATCTACAGTTTAAAGTGGACTCCGAAAGACAGATTTTGGAGAAGCTTTTCCTGGCATTTTTATTTTCCATCAGAATTTTTGCTAGAAATCTCACCCAAGAAATATTTTTTTGCTTATTTCGTTTAGTTCGTGATATGTGGTCTAAAGTTTGACCCACGGTCTCACGTCAACAACACACTACCTAGTAGACTACGACGTCCAGAAACAATACATACATAATTGGCCATTACAACACTTCAGTCAGGCTTAAGGCTTAGCGTCTAATGTTGTGCGTGTTAATTTTATATATGAGTGGCAGGACGTAGAGTCTAAAGTCGTCACAGAACTACAGATTGTTGAGAAACTTTTCATGGCAAATTTTATTTACTTTCACAGAGTTTTTGCCAGAAATCCACTGAGAGGAAGTCCCGTCTGTTGGAGATGTCTGACCTGGGGTTTGAACTGTGCCTTCACTTCCAATAAGCTAATACGCTACCTACTAGACTACAGCAACTTACACAGGGCATAGGTATTTCAATTTCATCAGTCAATTTGCATATTATCCGCTCGTTTTACACTGAAGCTCAATCTCGTCGACAGCCAGGGGGTACATGCTATATTATTAGACTCTGCTGGACACATACGGCTTACCTCTCTACTTAAATCTTAAGGCCATTCATTGCCCAATAGCGATTTTTACGGGCCACTGTCATGACGAAAGATTTGGCTTTTCAGCAAATGACTACATCATTCACAAATGTAGGACCATTTGTCATAAACCGATGTAGGTTTTGCCCTTTCAGTTTCTAATATCCGTGACCGAACTCTCTAATATAAAGGGTGTTGGAATAGAAAGATTTTTTTTTTAACCGCGTTGATTTTCTCTAGGGAATGTTTGATACTGGGGTTAAATTAATCGTGGTATCACAATAAGCCTAAATGGGCCTCTGCTGGGTTCTAGATCAAGTTGGAATTTTCGTCAATCAGGAAGCAGATAAGCTTGCGAAGGGGACAATTTTATTTACTCTGAGAGTTTTTGCCAGAAATCTGCTGAGAGGAAGTCGCCGAAGAAATACTTCTTTTCATATTTCGTTTTGATGTCTGACCTGGGGTTTAAACCGTGGCCTTACGTCTAACAAGCCAACACACTACCTGCTAGACTACGGCGACTTCTACGACGACCAGAAACAATACCTCAGCTTAAATCCAAGATCCAATGTTTCATGAGTGACATACAGCCACATCTCTGTGAAAAATTCATGGAAAGTTGCATTGATTGAGTAATGAGCTCTCATTACAGCCGTGACCCCGATCAATAACCGCCCACGTAAGGCCGTCCTTTATCACCTCGCTGAGAGGTCTGGAGGTCCTACTAGGTTCGGGGCGACTGAGTTGGAAGGAATGCGCGGATGTGTGAGTCCTCATAGGGGGAATCTTTTGGTTGAATCTTGGGTGGTTGGAGGGGAGCGTTAAGCTCGGCTGATCGTTGCCTCTTTGGGGCCGTCTCTGCCGTGACCGGCGAGGCGGGAAGTCGTCAAAAGACAAAAGAGCCGGGTCGACAGAGCCTAACCTTGCAATTATGCTCATAGACGATCTACGGGTTCTATACGCTCTGATGCTTGCACTCGGAGTATTCCTGACACCAGAAGGTGGAACGGTGTCGAGGGCATGGGCGTCAGTCTTGTGTTCCAATGTCTTGACGGCATCCGAAGGGTTGCACGTTCGAGGGCGCGTTCACGCCAGATTTAGAGGTGGATAGTGACTGCTTAAGGCAAACAATTATTTGATATTTGCATATATTGCATTAATTTCTTTTTAATCCATTTATACTTAGTACTTTTTGTACATCCCTCGTTCTTCTGTGCCCCCTAAGCATTTCAAACTATTTTTTTATAGATTTCAACTTGACAAAATGCTTTTATTGTTGGATATTATTCATCAGTAACGATTTTTATTCGATTAATAATACAATATTCGTCTTTTGTTCGATTTAACAACAGCAGACAACATCATTTAATCCACAAAGTTACAAACGTAAAAACTACAACGAGAACGGGAACACTGGAGCAGTAACTATTACTGGAGCTTAATTTTATTTTCGAATGCCACCGTTTTATCGGGCTCCACATCTCACATCTTTCTCTCATGAATGAATAAAAATGCAGTTATTTTTGAATTAAATTATAGAAATTGAGTGACGCTATTCGATCAAATTTCCAGCATTTTCTTAAAAATGAATTTCATTTAAACATGTTGCGGTATCGTTATGCATACCTTGGAATTGGAAATTTTTAAATAAAATCTGTTTCTTGCATCTGGTATTGGCTTTGGGAGTATTTCGTTTTAATCGGTTTAAGTTCATTGATTATGGGGCTTTGCTACTGCTGATGCTGCTGTATTCCATTTATTTTAAAGAATTCATAACAAAAACAATGTTACTAAGATAAGTATTTGTTATTAAAAACGATGTGATGGACGATATGCCTTACAAGTGCAACAATTTTCAAATGGTCGACTTTATTATGGCATTTACAGCCATTGCGATACCATAATCAATATTCAAGTGTAGGAGTCCAATATAAATCTTGTCATCCTTATGTTAGAAAGCAAAGATGTCAGAAAGTGAGATGACAAAAACCACCATCCGTTTATGATAGGGCGCTGGTATATGAGATGAAACACAATCTCTTTCTCTTCCTCAGATCCAGAGCTCCTGCAAGAGTCATTTACCGGAAAGCCAAGTCTTTCAGCATGCCTACCAAAAGAACAGTGGCTTGTAAGAATCACTGTTGTGCGATTAATAGTCATGCGATTTAGAAATAGAAGTGAGTTAGTCTTCTTCTTATTCATACACGTCCAGCAGAGTCCAGCAATATAACATGTACTCTGTTGGTCTGAGCGAGATTGAGTTTCCAAGCAAAATGGGTGGATAATTTCCAATTTAGTTCAGGCAATCGGAGTACCTTAGCCACCGTGGTAGGTAGTATGTTTGCCTATTAGACACGAGTTCAAATCCCAGCTCAGACATCTTAAACAAAACGAAATAAGAAAAAAATATTTCATTCAGCAACTGCGACTCAGCAGTCTTCGGACAAATACTCAGAAATTCATAAATCTGCCATGAAAATTTTCTCAAAAATCTGTCTTTCGGAGTCGTCTTTAAACTGTAAGTTCCACCAGTTTTAGATAGGCTCCGCTCCTAACCAAGGGGGAAGTCATATCCAAATACATGGCTTCAGGTGTAGCAGTCTGTTACATCTGGGGGCGTTGGTAGACGCATTGTATTTCACCCTGTGCGAAGAGCACCATGGGATTAGGTACATGCGGACAGGTGCCCATGTAAAACCCATCGTCTTTGTACGTTCCACCACTCATGGATAAAATTATCGATCATGCATAAATGTTACAACTAGAGGGTTATGCTGGCCAATTAGGTAAGTAAGTAATCATAGTACATATGCCTCTGTAAGATGTTCGAGATTGTAAACGCCCTACCATCCCTTGGTCAGTTCATCATCAATACAATATCAAATGAGATCCATATATTCCAGGACCCATGTAAAAATTGCCTGTTAATGATCCGAAATTTCCCTGATAAATTCTCGGCATTCATAGATAAGCACGGAAGTTGATAGTACATAGGTTAGGTTAGGTTAGCGGATAGCTTGCCGTTCACAGGCAAGCTCAATCGGTGGCCATATGGCCCATTGTGTTAGCCAGTGTGAGGTAAGCCGTCTTGTTATGATCCATTAGGATTTAAACCATTTCGAGCTTCAAATAAAAACCAGCCAGTCTTTTTAGTGTCACGTTCTGTCACTCAAAAACTGTTGAAGTCTGTCTTGAAGTACAGGGCACTCGCATAAAAGATGTTTCACCAATACCGTTTCATCTAGGTAGGTAGGTAGAAGTGGCTTTCCCCCCGATGGAGTCATGAACGGACACACTTAGGCCACACACATGGCCCATTGTGATAACACAGTTCCTCATTTCCCCTATTCCATGAACCAATCGGAGCTTCCGATGAAGCGACTCAAGCTGCCAATATCCATACATGACAGTTCATCTATATCCTCCATGTAGTAAGCACCCAGAATAATAGTCTCATCGTCCTCTACATCTCCACAGCTTCTGCAGAATCATTTGCAAGGCCAATACAACTCGCATGCCCTTCTATAATGCAATGCCCTGTAATAATCTCAATAACAGTGCTGGGCCTACTTCTTCGGAGTTTAAGCAGAGTCGCCGTGCGCCTCCTATCCAGCCTCGGCCAGATCTTTTGCGCCGCTCTGCCCTTATCCGAAGTTGCCCACATTCTGTAGACGCGATCTACGGTTGCATTGTCAATTATAAATTTGCAGGTCCCCATAGGGATCCCCAACATAGAGAATTCATCAGAGAGTTCGATGGTCGTGCCCCTTCTGGCCAGTTCATCCGCTCTGCAGTTGCCAGGAATATCATTATGTCCCGGTACCCATGGGATACAAACATCATATCGGTTCGCCACCTCATTGAGATATCTGCGACATTTGTACACCGTCTTGGAGTTTATTACACTACAATCCAATGTCTTGATAGCCGCTTGGCTATCGAAAAGTATGATGATTTTCCGTCCGTGAACATTTTTGTCCACAATAATTTTCACCGCAACCTGAATTGCTGACACCTCCGCCTGAAAGACGCTGCAATGATCTGGTAGCCTTATAGACTTTCATATTCCGATTGATTACGAATAGATACCAATTCCAACGGCTCCTTCTAGTTTGGAGCCATCGGTGTAAATTTGTGCGGAGTCCCTTGGGAGGTTCACTGAACCACTCCTCCAGTCCTCCGGCATGAATGTCCCAAGGTTCATTGAGAAGTCATATCGCGGTGTCATGTAATCATTTCTTCCGACAATATCAATTTCTCCCAGTATCTTTGTATGGCCAATGCCCGATGCATTACCGTTTCCTCTACATCATGGCATCATCTGCAGAAATCCTTGTGGAGCAGACCGAGCTCATCAGCAAAATTACCAAAAGCACAGTTCCCCATTAGAATTCCTTTTTGTATGAGAACCGTTCTTTTGTCGTACGTTAGGGACTTAATTCCAGCCTGGCTGTCTGAGTTACTCAAGAAATGTTCAGGGAAAATACCGCCACCCAACAAGCATTGCACCGCTTTCAAATATTGCTCGCTAAAACGGCTCCAATTTGGAACAGCACCGGTGTGATTCTCTCAGGTGAGGGTGAGGTGATAAAAACCTAAATATTCCGAATATAAATACAACAAGATTTTTAGAATATTTTCATCATTCTTGAAGAAAGGCGGACCACAACACACAGCAAACAGAACATCTTGGGACCTGCCTATGGTTGTTTGTCATACCAAATTCGTCAATTCCGTTTACTGATGTAAACACTATTCATTTATTAGTCTTCTATTCATGGTAAAAAGTGGCCATGAACCAGTAGTAAACATATTCGGCTTTGACACATGTCACGAATCTTTTTTTTTTGTTATAGTAAAATATCAAATAAGTTACATACAAATTTACATTCTCTGCCGTAAGTAGTGTGTTACATGGTCGTGACTGAACGATTCCAGTTACCACTTGTTTCAGTTTGTTTCATTTTGAAAAAAAAAAAATCTCAAAATCCTATTTGTGATGTTCCAATTTTTACAAAAAGATTAAGTCTTTATTAGAATTCTTATAACAACAGAAGACATAATTTTTTTTGTTGTTGTTGTCTCTGAAACCTATTCAATAAAGTCATAATAAAGTCCATGAGTCCATGAGCATAAGCTGTGATGAACATTTATAACTTTGCCTACATCTCTTGCTACGCTTGCTACGTACGCCTGTAATATAAATTTGATGATGATCTTCAGTTGATTATTATTTTTTTTTGTTTGTTACGTTTTTTAAGTTGTATTTTAAATTTCCAAACAAAATCCAATAAGAGTAGGGTCTTTTAATGGCCTTCCGTTCCATTGTTTTCAATGCTGTGACATTCTTTGATTTTTTTGTTCTTCATAAGCTACTGAATAGTACGAGTCTTATGGCCGCGCATTATATATAAAACTGCAGGCGTACGTATGTATCGTTCATTCCTTCTATTGTTTGATTGTTTGTGACCAAAACAATTTGTAGATTTTTAATATTTTCTGAATACTTTATACAATGAATTATGATCTTAACGAACGAACTTAACGTTAACGTTTGTTACTCACAAATGTTTTGTCTCCTCTACATGCATACATATATGCATAGAAAATATGCATTTAAATCCCATGAAGAAACAAAAAAAGGGAAAGAAAGAAAAGGTTTTTGAAAAAAACAAAAAAAAAACAAGCAACTTCCAGAGTCATAAATACAACAGCAACAGCTAAAAGGCAACAGAAACAATGACAACGACACCATTCGAACAGCAAATGCTAACGTTAACAACAATTTGATTGAAAAGAAAAGTTTTTTTTGTTGTATAGTTGCTACGATTTGTGGTCTTTTGCTATAAACTTTGTTGGTGGTCAGTCAGCCAGAGTCAATTCATACATCCAACCATCCAACCATTGAAGCCAACCAAACCATTCAACACAGCCATTCACATTTAATAGGGAATTTAGTGACGGTAACTACTGGGCATTTTATATGAGTATTTTCAATTCAATTCCGAATCTTTTTTAATTTTTTGTTTTGAAAAAATCAAAACTCGTCAGTTTTTATAAAAAAACTCTCCTTTCTTCCCTAAACATTGTTGTAACTAGACATACACACACACACACACACACACACACAAATACATTGTTGTTATTGTTAATTTTAAAATGCTACTGTGTTTGATTATGACATTATAATGGAAATTTAATATGTTTGATGTGATTTGATTTCCCTTTTGTTTTTCTCCTCTTTTTCTTCTTCGTTTTTTTTTCTGTTTTTTCTGAGTTTCAATTTAAAGACATTTGAATAACAACAAAAATGTGACTGACGGTGGCAATGCAATGCATTGATAATTCCCCAAAACAAATTTGAATAGAGAAACGACGACTGCATTGCAGTTGCTGATACAAACTTCATTTAGATGCTGCGCTTTGTTGGCGGTACAACATGTAAGATTAAATCGACAATGTATAGAAAAATGTAGCAGTTTTAGTCAGTCATGCATGACAGTTCCAAGTTTGAGTGTACAAATGTACTTTTTGTAGTTATTTGGCAAAAATTGATTATGGTAGGTAGGTAGGTAGAGGTGGCTGCCCATCCAAGAAAAATTTTTGGATGGACTCACTTAGGCCACATTGGGCCCATTGTGCTATCACAGTAATCCGTTATCCCCTAGTCTCGAAACCACTCGGATCTCCTGATGAAGCGATTCAGGCTGCCAATGTCAATCCTTGACAGTTCCTCCAGATCATCCATGTAGTAAGTACCCAAGTACTTCCTTCTCCTTTGGCAAGGAGCCGGGCATGTACCCAGCAGATGAGGGACAGTCTCCTTTTCCTCCTCATCTCTGCAGCTTCTGCAGAAGTCGTTAGCAAGGTGTCTAAGACCAATGCGCCTTGCATGCGTACCCATAATGCAATGCCGCGTAATGACACCGACAAATACACTGAGCGCGCCTCTTTGGAGTTTAAGTAGACTAATTGTGCGCCCCTCATCCAGCCTTGGCCAGATTTTATCAGCCGTTCTACCCGTGTCCGAGGTCGCCCACTTCTCGTTGACGGAATCTGCGATCGCATTATCAATTATGAGCTTGCAGGTCCCCATAGGGATGCCCAGATTCGAGAATTCATCGGAGAGTTCGACGGTCATGCCCCACCTGGCAAGTTCATCAGCTCTGCAGTTACCCGGAATACCACTGTGCCCCGGTACCCATACGATGTGAATATCATGTCGTTCCGCTACTTTGTCGCGATATCTGCGACAGCCGTACACGGTCTTGGAGTTCATCACATTAGAACTCAGAGCCTTGATAGCCGCCTGGCTATCAGAAAGTATGGTGACGTTCCGCTTGGAGACCCTTCCGTCTCCAATAATACTCGCCGCAGCCGGTAAGGCCACCACCTCCGCCTGAAAGACACTGCAGTGGTCTGGCAGTCTTATAGACTGAGCTATTCCAACCGATTTCGAAAAAATTCCACTGCCAACAGCTCCGTTCAGCTTAGAACCGTCGGTGTAGATTTGTACGGAGTCTCTTAATAGGTGGGTCACACCAACCTTCCAGGCCCCGTTGTCCGGAACCGATGTCCTGAATCTCCTCGAATTGATTATCGGGGGTTCAAAATTTGAATCCAACATATGTAACTTTTTAGTTCCTAACCGTATTATGCAACAGCGACGGCTTAGAAGCCTTTATGTTAGCTTGAAAATGTTATGTTTTCTTGAGTAAAAGACTTCTGCGATTCACCCATGAATATAAACTATACCATCAGGTCTGTGTAGAGTACGAATACAAAAGTGTTCAGGTATTTCTTAAATTTTTTTTTTTGCAATTTTTGCTTCGGCAGTCGGAGAAAGAGAATGCTTGGGAGAAAGTTTAGAAACTGGAGAGTAATCGGTTCTGTAAGCATACAACGCAAACTGTTATGGCCTGATCTTAGAATCGAGGTACAGAGCTCCTTTCTATCAACAAGGAGCGCACGGTAAACACTGTAAATGCCTAGGAATTATAGTCGATTAGTTGTTAAAATGAAAATGAAATTAATATAAATGTCAGGACT
This sequence comes from Sarcophaga variegata, assembly GCA_932273835.1. NCBI lineage: Eukaryota > Metazoa > Arthropoda > Insecta > Diptera > Sarcophagidae > Sarcophaga > Sarcophaga variegata. The sequence goes on from OW026362.1 coordinate 69,703,114, forward strand.
TTCAACAGGTACTTCCGAAATTTGACAATAGATAACTGTCATCTTGCTGAAGCTACAGCTTCACTTATTCAGTCTACATTGCCCAATCGCCATGAATAGCACGTGCAAATAATAAAATTGTTTTATCAAAATGGATGTTCTGTTCGGGCAATATATCGTAAGCTTTGTCATTTTATGATAACGATACTCGTCGTACCGAGAGAAATATTCGTGGTGGCTTAATTCGAGTCTACAAGTTCAGTAAAGGATCGTCCAACATGCGTACGTCTACGAAACGCAAGATTTGCTGCAGACATCGCCGCATCGTTCACACTACCATAACTTGGCGAATTTTGCGTCGTGCTTTAGGCCAGTACCCATACTAAATTCAACTGAAGGTAAACGACCATAAATACTGACGCACGAATAGGCTCTGGAACACCATAATTTTTATCACAAAGTCATCCTCAGCGAAGAGTCCGATTTCTGGGTGAATGGTTACATGAACAAAATTGTCGAATTTGTGAAGATGCCATTATCCAAGAGTGTCCAATGCCTACAGAAATACCCTCTGTTTAATGTGGACTTTGGGCTGGCCTTATAACCAGTCCATATTCCCTCTCAAAGACGAGTACTATAGTCTGATAATTAACAACTTTTTTTAAAATGAATTGGATTAGCAATGAGATTGCTAACAGCTAATACCACATTTTATATTCTGCATTAAGGATTTGAGGTTGAGTTTATGTGAACTCTGCAATAGAATCATGCTACTTGAGTCCGTGAGACTTTTTCTTGTGGAGTTTTCTTACGTCGGAAGACAACATACTCCATACCATCGTTTAAATTCAACCTGATTTATGGGCCAGAATCGTGAAAATATTAACATTTCTGATGCGCTCAGCCCAAAGAAGCTGTGGCGGATATTTGCACGATTTTATATTCCATACGTAACAGCCTCAATAGGTCTTTCAAACAAGTAATAAAAGGCCCTACTGTTGAATAAGTCCAGAGAATTGGAAAAGCTTTCAGTATTCTCTGACACAAAATCATATCCACACTGCCCTTAATAGATTCGAATGAAATTTTTTTTGTTATGGCCCCTTTACTCCACACTGAAAAAACGTGAATAAATTTAAATATGTATTCTAGCATATGAAGTTGCCGTAATTTAGTAGGTAAAGTGTTGGCCCATTAGACATGAGGCCACGGCCTAAATCCCAGGTCAAATATCTCTAGCAAAACGAAATTAAAAAAAATATTTCTTTGGCGACTTTTCCTCAACAGATTTCTGGCAAAAACTCTGAGAGTAAATAAAATTGCACTGAAAAGCTTACAAAAATCTGTCGTTCGGAGTCGACTTTAAACTGTAGGTCCTGCTACCCATATATTAAATTAACATATACAACATACGTGATGGGAGAAGCTAGGTTGTAATCCTAACTGAAGGGCTGTAATGACCAATTGTGTGTGTATCAGCAATCAGTAATGAACATAAGTGAGTCAACAATATTCAAATTTAACTATGTACTCTGATTCATTCGTACTCACTACAACGTTGATTTATTAGTACAGGTTGCAATGAGTATGCGTACAACGTTGACATCAAACTCATGCAATTCGAAGTATGTTTGATTCACAAGCCTACTCATTTAGATTCATAATTTTAGAAAAATGCTTATAATACTTATAAATGATTCGAGTGACTCGAGTCATTCATTAGTTGTTGTTGCGTTTACAACAAAAGAAAAAGACACATAAGCAAAACAGACAGAGCAGCAAACACACAACCTTCTAGTGAGTATTTTACTGTTCGTACACGACTCATACTTATATTGTGCTTCGTGTATATGTTGAGTTATGGAGAGTCGACATCAACAACATCATACGCGTTGTTAAGTATGAATATGATGAGTACTTCAAACCATAAATATGGGTAGAGGTTCCATGGTATTAAAATAAGTACGAATGCATATAAGTATCTGAAATTATGAGTATGATTCGATTCTACTCATCTTTTTGAATACTCATTGCTGATGTTTGATTTGTAGGTATTCTAGCAAGGAGTGAATCATCTTGCAGCCTTATTTTTATCCTCTACTTTTAAGTTGTCTTCATGGAATAATTAAAAAATATTTTTGAAACTTTAGTTTGTAAGTAAACGAAACAAGTCTTAAAAAATTGCAGCATTTGGTTTAACTGGCAGCACTTTGGGAATTAAATTCCTTAAGTATGTTTTACGATTAAGAGGAAAATTATATTTTTGTGTTATTAAACTTAAGGCCTATGACTTACATTATAAAACTCTTTGCATTTCCAATTAATATCGTCAAACCATTGGCAGATACTCTACTTTAAGTATTAAAAATAAACTGAAAATCACTTTGTACAGAAGATATTATCAATTAATATTGCAATTAAATTAAGAAGAGGTCTAAGGAACTTCAATTAAATGTTTTTTTTTTTAATGATTTTCCATTAAAATTTTTCATACGCTACCATCGATCCATAAAAACTATTAGTGCCATAACAAATTTATTTACTGGATTGTATGTGAATAAATATTATATTCTTGAAATCCTTAATACGTACGTAGTACGTACGTACGTACATATGGTGTTGGTTTCTTTATATTTTTCATTTATTATGATATTCTTTTGCATTCTTTTTTTTTGCATTTGGTTTGTTTTGTTTGCATATTTCATCTTCATATTTCAGAATAATCAAATACTATAAATTTAAATGGATTTATCATGTTGTTCGAGCGATAATATAATAATAAACGCACAAAAGTTGCAAATAAAAGTTTATTTTTTGCTTCCCTTCTCGTCTTGCAAATGTGAAACTCACACCAGCAGCAATAACGGCTTTCATACCCCACACACAGAGCAAAAATTTTCCAACAAATATTTGAAATGCTTTTTCAAATGAAACTTGTATACAATACTACATACATACGTACGTCCATACGAGTAATCATTCTTGTGGGTTCTTGTTGCTGCTGTTGCTGCTGTTGCTGCTGCTGCTGCTGCTGTTGTCATCAACCGAGTTCGTATGTTGCATACAATTCAACATTCAGCAACTATTCATCACTTTTGGTATACGAAATCCAGCATACCTGTTATGGAATAAGGACTTATAAGCCAAATATTGCAATTGCATCCATACATTCGTAATTGGTCATTACAACCCTTCAGTCAGGATTACGACCTAGTTTCTCACACCACTTATGTTGTGTGTGTTAATTTTATACATGAATGGCGGGACCTACAGTTTAAACTTCACTCCGAACGACAGATTTTTGAGAAACTTTTTCATGGCAATTTTATTTACTCCCAGAGTTTTTGCCACAAATCTGCAGAGAGGAAGTTGCCGAAGAAATATTTTTCATATTTTGTTTTGATGTCTGACCTGGGGTTTGAACCGTGGCCTTACGTCTAATAAACCAACTCACTACCTACTAGACTACAGCGACATTCCTTGGATTCCTTTATTCTTACAAGAATTGTTGCCACAGTTTTGCCTTTGAGGTTCCTTCTTCCCGACTGTGTATCCACGTATGTAGCAAAAGTAAACGAATTAATGAATTTATAAAATCCGAATCTGAATCTGAATCTGAATCAATGCAACATAATAAACTCATAATATTGTTGGCGGAGTATTTGATTTGTGCGAAACTCTCTTCATCTTCATTGCTTTTGGTCAGAAAAGTATTTTAAAAGTTTATTTTTATTGTGAATGAATGTGAATGCTGAATACCATGCGAATGATGAGTTGAATTCTCTTTTACCATGTAGCTGACAACATCACAAAGCAATTGGACAGGAACATGAGTCCATCATAAACTGATAAAAACCCGATAAAAATAATACGAAAAAAAAACGTATACAATAAACGAACTTATACTCGTAAACTATTTATATACAGAACAGAGATCAGCAATGAATCGTTTTTTCGCTACTCATAAGCACTGATGGAATTTTGAATACAAGTGAGTCAACAATATTGAAATTAAACTCATCTGATTCATTCATACTCACTACAACGTTGATTAATAAGTACAGGTTGCAATCAGTATGCGTACAACGTTGACATCAACCTCATACCGTTCGAAATATGTTTGATTCATAAGCGTACTCATTCAGATTCATAACTTTAGAAAAATACTCATAATACTTATAAATGATTCGAATGAGTAGAATCATTATTCAAAATGTATAGTCTTAGTTGTCAGGCATTTACAAAAAAAAGGAATGACACATAAGCAAAAAAGACAGACTAGCAAGGAGAGCAAAGACACAACGTTTTAGTGAGTATTTAAGTGTTCGTACGCGATTCATACTTATTTTGTGTTTCGTGTATATGTTGAGTTGAAGTCGTCTAGTAGGTATTGTGTTGGCTTATTAGACTTATTAGGCCAGACATCAAAATAAAATACAAAAAGTATTTCTGCGGCGACTTCCTCTCAGCAGATTTCTGGCAAAAACTCTGAGAGTAAATAAAATTGCCATGAAAAGTTTCTCAAAAATCTGTCGTTCGGAGTCGACTTTAAACTGTAGGTCCCGCCACTCATGTATAAAATTAACACACACAACATAAGTGGTGTGAGAAACTAGGTCGTATTCCTGACTGAAGGGTTGTAATGACCAATTATGTGCGTATATGTTGAGTCATGCAGAGTCGAAATCAACAACATCATACGTGATGTTAAATATGAGTATGATGAGTACTTCAAAGTTTGAATATGAGTAGAGGTTCCATGATATTAAAAAAAGAATGAATGCGTATAAGTATCAGAAATTATGAGTATAATTCGATTATATTTATCTCTTTGAATACATTCAAGGCACTTTACGATTTAAGTATTATTTGTATACAAAAAAAAATACAGTCTATCTTATCACATCAGAGATGGAATTGGTAAAGAAGATATGAAGCCTGGCTGCCATTTAGAGTACATCTGCAAAATTTACTCGAGGTTCTCTTGTTACTTACGTAAGCAATCTACGACCTCATAAGGCAACAGCACAATTTCCTCTCTTTTCCTTTTATTTTTTCTTTAAATGGTCATTACAATTATTTCGTCAGGATTACGACCTAGCATGAGGTCATGCTGTGTGTGTTAATTTTACTTTTTTTTTTACTATCAGTGATATTGCTAAGGGGAAGTTGCCGAGATAAATATTTTTTCATATTTCGTTTTCTTCGAGACGTCTGAGCCAGGGGTTGAACCACGAGCTCTTGTCTAATAAGCCAATACACGACCTACTAGACCACAGCAAGTATTTCTTTCCTTTGTTTTCGTCTTTATTCAAATTCACTTCGTAGTGTAGACAGCTCTTTCAGAGGTAAATACTTTCGAATTATATTCGTCAACACAAAAGCATGCAATGGAAAATATAAGTAGTAGGCAATGGGTCCTCTGCTTCTGAAATCATAGTTGTCCAGCTATTACATCACTATTACAAGGATTCAGAAGACCTGCATAACAGAACAGTCCACTTCACATACACATACCCATACATACATTACCGGTCATTACAACCATTTAGTCAAGATTACAACCTAGTTTCTCATATCACTTTTATACATGAGCGGCGGAACCAACAGTTTGAAGTTGACTCCGAACGACAGATTTTTTGTGAAACTTTTCAAGGAAATTTGTTATTTATTCGCAGAGTTTTAGACAGAAATCTGTTGAGAGGAAGTCGCCGAAGAAATATTTTCCCATATTTTGTTTTCTCCAGCAGAACTGTAGAGGCATTTCTAACCTGGTATTTGAACCGTGACCTCACGTCTAATAAACCAACACACTACCTACTTGACTACGGCAACGTCAATCCTACTGCTTCTTACTCGCTCGAGTCGAATACATGAATACCAGGTAATATGCTACGAATATGGCCAGAAAGGCAATATAAGCAGAGGGAAAGCTTATGTCAGGAAACATTTCCATGTGGAATACCTCAGTAACTTACTTTCTAAATTGATAATAACATCCCCTTAGTCAGGATTACAACCCAGCTTTTCACACCAGCCATGTTCCGCGAGTGTCATTTTATACATGAGGACCCTTCCTTTTAACAGTTTAAAGTAGATTCCGAAGGACAGTTTTTTTTTTGAGAAACTTCTCATGGCAAATTATTTACTTCTCAGAATTTTTGTCAGAAAACTGTTGGAGAAATTCATTTTCTTCCAATTTTTCTTTTTTCGCTCTGTTTGAGATGTCTGAGCTGCGGTTTGAACCGCGAATTCTTGTCTAACAAGGGTCCTATAGTTTAAAGTCGATTACTAAGGACAGATTTTTGAGAAACTTTTCATTGCACTTTTATTTTTTTCAGGATTATTGCCAGAAAACTGCTGAAGAAATTAATTTTCTTTCATTTTTTTGTTTTTCGCTCTGTTTGAGATATGTAGGTTGGGATTTGAACACCGATCTCTCGTCTAACAAAACAACACACTACCAACTAGACTACAGAGTAGTTTGGAGCCCATCACTGCATATTAAACCCTAGGACCCTCATATTACATTCTATTGAGACTTTTTATTTGCAGTAAACACATACAGTGCATGCCAATAGTGGCGTAGGGTATTATAAACATACAGATAGAGGTTGAGACAAAAAGTCATCATCAAATAAAATGCCCAACAATAATATGATTTATGAAGATCACCCTTTTTGAGCCAAGAGGACAACACTGGCAACAAGAACAACTAATGATAACAATCCGAATACAAGACAACATATTCGCAGTCCACGTTCCCCTCTAAAAAAAAAATTTACAAAAAAAAGTAGAAAAAAAGTCGCCATTCACAAGGTAGAGGAGATGTTTCTTACATTGTGGCTGTTGTTGTATGACTTTTGAATGATTCTCATAAACAGAAATCAATGCTTGAATTATGATTTTTGCCAATACAATGACGGCATCATTAGGGTGACAGTTTGTTTGGAGAATTAAATTCATAAAAAGTGTCTGAATTGATGTCTGCAAAGCAAAGTATCTTGGTTTCATGCTAAAAAATTTGAAATATTTTCAATAACTAACTCTGAGGCATGACTACCACCCTAATAGTCATACTGTTTTTTTGCAGTGCAGTGCAGTGCAGTCCCTTATAACATTGACCAGGATGTATTGTCAACATTTCACAATTAATAATGTCCAGTTAGCGGGTGTTTTTGGTCGTTAGTCCATTTGATTGTGTCATATTTGTACGTTACAGACGTCTATCCACGACGATAAGTCACTTATTGGGTTTTCTCAATCACCTCTCAGCACATTCTTGCCAATTTTCAATGATCTGACACTGGCTTTCTGTCTCCCTCTCTCTCTCTCTGTAACACTGCTATCCTCTTTAATAAGCGTCCCTTTTTTTCGTTTTTTTGTTTTTCTTTGGGGAGTTACTCTGATAAAGATTTCAGAGCGGCTTTCTTGTTAGACAGACAATATTGAGATTGAAAGGACAAAAAAAAAAAGAATATTCTGTCATAATACTTGTATTTTTATCTTGTTTGTTGTTTTAACATGTTTTTTATTTATTTTTTAACGTTTTTTTTTTCTTTTTAAAGTTTATTTGGCGAAATCGTGCAATTCGTTTGTATGTTTAAAAAGGTTTTTTTTTATTGGGTAAAGGTAAAGGCTTCATATGTGCCATATTTTTTTGGTATACCTTCCCCCATTGATATCAAATGAATTGCTTTACAGTCTTAATTTAAAGTTCTTTAAATAAGTGTCATAGGATATGAATAACAATGTGCGTTTTACTAAAGAATTCCGAAAAATTCTGTCTTGAAACTCTCCAAATTAATTGAAAAATAGCTCTGTCCTTGACATTTAGTTAGGTTTACTACCTATCGGTCCATGGTTTAATGTCGACTCCGAACGACTGATTTTTGAAAAACTTTCCATTTCAAGTATGTTTTATTCTGAGAGATTTTACCAGACGACTGCTGACAAGACATATACGAGTACATAAACTTAATTTGGCTATTACAACCCTTCAGTCAGGATTACGGCCAATCTTCTCACACCGCTCATGTTGTTTGGGTTAATTTTATACATGAGTGGTGCGACCTACAGTTTAAAGTCGACTCCGAACGACAGATTTTTGATAAACTTTTCATGGCAATTTTATTTACTCTCAGACTTTTTTGCCAGAAATCTGCTGAGAGGAAGTCGCCGATGAAATATTTTTTCATATTTCGTTTTGATGTCTAACCTGGGGTTTGAACTCGGGCCTTACGTCTAATAAGTCAACACACTACCTACTAAAAGCTGTGGAATTTACACACCTTGTATACAGTGGGTTACGGTGCTGTAATCTTTAATTGTTTTCAGTTATTTCTAGTCCATCCTGTTTCTTTTTTGCAACTAACACTCAGGGGATGGCCCCTAATCATGCAGTACACTGTGCCAGATCTAGAAAAATAGTTTGAGGGAATGCGAAAGGAGGAAGTAGTGTTTATGAACGTTTGAATCTGTTTATACAGAACATAGCAGAAAAAATTTCCGAGGGTAGAGCATTCTACATCTTATATATAAAAATGAATGTGTCTTTATTTGTTTGTGGGTTTGTTTGTTCGTTTGCAGTCTATAGACGGCTAAACGGCTGGACCGATTTTCTGGAAATTTTAACTGTACCTTCCTGTATGCCTGGAAGGAACTATAGGCTTCTTTTTATTTTAAAATTTCAAGTAGGCGAGGTTCCACGCCCACATACCCATTAAGTATTTAATGTTGCATATCTCATAAACTGCAACAGCTAGAGTCCTCAAATTTTGTATGGATGACGTATATATGAACAAAATGGGCGGATTGGCTATAGTGGGCATGTCACCTCCCGTAGCCAACATATATAAAAATGAATGTTTATTTGTATGTGCCTTGTAGAATCGTAAACTATGCATTTGATCATGTTATGATCTTTAGCAGAGCTGTTGCTCATGAGCCGGGGAAGGTTTTTAAGTTGGTATGACTAATTTCCGGCAGGTGGCGCCACTGAAAATTACTTAAAATGAATTAAATCGTAAACTGTGCATTCTTTAACAAAGTTGTTGCGCATGAGTGAACGGAGTTTCGTGCGATTAATTTTCGATGGATGGCGTCACTGAAAATTATTCAAAATGAATGACAAGCAATTGGTCGACCTACACCTTAAGCACGGAAGAAAAGAGCATTACGAGCCTCAGAATCAGACGAGCATTGATACTGGAAAATCTTCGAGTATATGCCGCTGAGACCCGTTCGCTTGAACCACTTGAACAACGAGAAGTGAGATTAGCAACTGGTCGAATGCGTACTACTCAGGCCCGTTCATCTGAATCATCAGGAGAACGGGAAACAAAATCAATAAAATGATTCAAAATTAATTGGACATTTGTGTAATGTCTTTCCTTCAAATTTATTTTAACACGCACAGGGTACAGCTGGTTAGTGACTGAAGAATAATTTTCCCTACAAATTGAAGTAGTTTGCAGTGGTCAATCGACCATAAACAGGTGTGCACTGCGAGAAAGACGTATACTCCGTAAGAATAAATAATTTTCGGGAACAAATCTCTTTATATCGCTAGAGTAGATACTGTTGTAGTAGAGATAGAATAGTGAAATACAAGCCAGGTAGTGTTGGATACTCTACCATCATTAATGAGCACCTTCGCCTTTAATTGCGGTCGAGGACCCTCAAAATAGAATTTTACAGTTATATTTCATTTTCGGTCAAATCTAAGCGGTGTAATTAGTAAGGAGACTTGATGGAGTGAAGAATTTCGTGCGCCTTCTTAAGAAACCAAAGAATTTGAAGTCTTCTATCGACATTTGAAGAATATATTGGTTCTGACGAACCACATCAAACTTTCATGCCCAAAACATCAAGATCTTCTGACTGTCCAATATTTACACCAACCAAAGTAACAGATGAGAAATCCCCATATGCTAGTTAGGTAGTGTGTTGACTTAATAGGCCAGAGCCCGTCATTCAATTCCTTGCTCAGACATCGCAAACAGAACGAAATATGAAGAAACATTTCTTCGGTAACTTCCTCGCAGCAGTCTTCTAGCAAACGATCTGAGGGTAAAAATAAAATTGCCATGAAATTTTTTCAAAAATCTGTCGTTTTGGAGTCAACTTTAAACTGTATGTTTCACTACTCATTGATATAATAACACATACAAAATGAGTGTCGTAAGAAACTAGGTTGTAATCCTGACTACAGGGTTGTAATGATCAATTGAGCAAAAAAGTAACAACTGAAGGTATATTATTGTTGGGCTTGTGTGTCAATAAACAACATTCGTTCTTTCAAGCATTAAAATGGCTTTCTATAACTTACTGTAGGTCGGATGTGAGTGGGTCATTCATTTTAAGCCTTTTCGCCGCTATTTACGAAGGGCTCGGTCTGTAGTAAAAAGTATATGAATGAAGAATATTGCTTTCATCTACCAAAGAGTAGGTAGGGTATGAATTTTATTTATTTATAAATAAGAAGATCGTTAAAGAAATTAGAAACACAGAGGTGGAGATAGAACAGAGCTTTAAGGCTACTTGAGGACATTGCCATTATACGACCATGATTTGACCCCATTAAACTTTTTCTTGTCATAATATGTCATAAGCCTCAGCAGTCCTTAAAACCAACATAACTCATATCTGTGATCTGTCAAAGTTATATGGTAAAATCATGAAAAATTGCACATTTCGAAAGCGTTCCACACAGAAAAGCCGTGGTGGACATTTAAACCACGTTGTACGTTGCAAATAATGAGTGATTTTTTAAGAGCTATACGAAAATTTTTCAAAAAAAAACACACACATAAAATTCAGAAGAATTCATGAAATCTTTATTTGAATCGATAGTACGGTCCATATAATTTAATGTTTGAAGATTATTTCATGCAAATGTTGACCGCGACTTCGCTTCAAATGGTCCATCCGCTTAGTCCAATTTTGGCATACTCTCTCATACTCATACCAATATTTCGGCCGGTATCTCACGAATAAATGCTTCAATGTTGTCTAAAGGCGTTAAATCGCACGATCTAGGCGGCCAATTGACCGGTCCCGGTCCCGTGAAACGTGAAATAAAATGTTCAACGAACTCGCCTCTCAATAGGTCCATTGTTACGCGTGCTGTGTGGCATTTGGCACGGTCTTGTTGAAACCACATGTCATGCAAATCAAGCTCTTGCATTTTGGGGAAAAAAAAGTTGGATATCATCTCATGGTAGCGCTCACCATTCACAGTTACGTTACGATTCGCAGCATCTTTGAAGGAGTACGGTCCAATGATGCCACCAGCCCATAAACCGCACCAAACTGTGACTTTTTCTGGATACATTCACCAAATTTGCAAGCGTTGTTCGTTTGTAAGACGATTCATGGTTAAATTATAGACCAAACTGAAGATGTTCGACAGTGAAACAAAACACGAAACGTACGTGAGCTGTTTAAACCAGTGTTGCCAAAAAGACAATAGCTAAAAAAATCACCCGTTAGCTCATGCCGAATTTGATATCCTGCACTAACAACTTGAGGACATCTCATGGTGGAGGTTATGTGAAACGAATATAACTTGTACATGCCTAATGGAATCTCGTTTATATCAACCCGTCTAGTGCGTTTCCTGAGCCAAATAAATTCACAAAATTATTCAAATTAACCCGGTACCCTCTTTATTTTTAAAAACCGACATACATATACTACGGTTTGCTTCACTGTACATAGCTTAATTTTAGATCAACACAAATTAAAAGCAAAAAAAATCGTAAAAGAAAACAAAATTCAAAATCAATTTAATTATGACATAAATGTCTGCCTAAACGTAACAAACAAATCGTAAACGATATCAACTTCCAACGGATATAAAACTTAATGTTGCACGCTATATAATCTACAATTGCAACAAAAGCAATAACAACAACAATAACAAACAACAACAACAGTTTGCAGCTTAAGTTACTGCCGGCAAAGTATTCGTTGTCATTTATTTTATTAAGTTCTCTTGCTTTGGTATATGAAAACAGCACCTAAAACATGCTCGTAATCACTCGTCATACAAGTCATATTACAACTGATTTACTAAAAACAAAAAAAAAACAAACAAAAACAAAAAACTTACGGTCAGTCTACGAATACGACTACGAGTACAAGTACAAGTAAATACATGATTAAGTAAAATAAGTACGTACGTACAACGAAATGAAATGTTCGGACAGACAAACAGACAGAGGAGAATCGAGCGGTACTCTGACCAGCCATCTGTCACAGAGACGAATACAAAGTTTTTAAATAGAATGACAGAAAATAGTTTTTGTTGTTGTTTCGTTTTTTCCCCTCTCTTTCATTCTTTCTTTCTTTCTTGCTGGGGTATAATACGCCCGTGCAATGACGTTAATTGTCAATGCTCCCATATAGTGGTCCATGCAATGGACCATATTTAACAACAAATACCATTAAACAACGAAAAAACTAAAACTTTATAGACGTTTGTTTATATGTATGTACATATGTATAATACAAGTACATAGATACATATTAACCTGATCAAACGTACAGGGTTACATTTGTTTTAACATGTTCGTTTACAATGTAAGTGCGTTTGGTAATATCACTGTAACATAACAGTGATGGTAAAACGGACAATTCTTCCAGTTGATCAGATAATTCTCAACAGTTGGGATGTTTTATTTTTTAACTCGGTGTACCCATTTGAATCCATCATAGGTTATTTGAAATTCAAAAGTGTCCGAAATTTAAAACAGATTTAAAAAATTATTAAAGTTTGATCAAATATCGTCGATTTGTTTTGACAAATCACCGCGCAGAGTATTCAATAACACGTGCAAATATTAAAATTGTTTTATCAAAATGGGCAACTGACCCAAATGTTCATCGAAAAATCATTTTCAGCGAAGATGCCCATTTCTAAATGAATTGGTACGTAAAAACACAAAATTGTGGAATTTGCCACGATACCAATCCAAATGGGATCCAAAAGCATCCAATGTGTCTGAAAAAAGTCACTGTTTGATGTATATTTTGAAGTGGCAGCATCGTCGGTCCATATTTCTTTGAGGACAACGTTGATCAGTCCATCTTTGTCAACGACGCCCACTTCTTTTCGCCTGAAATGAATGATCTGGACACCAACGGTATCTCATACAACATATGCTTGGCATTCAGAACGAGTGATTTGAGGGCAAGACCATCAAACGTGGAGGTAATGAGAACTGGCCACCAAGATCATGGGATTTGATCCCGATCAACATTTTCTTGTTGGATTTTTTTAAATCGTAGGTGTATGCGAATGTGTTATATGTAAGCCACAGGAGTCTTCAAAGCCAACATAACATTTCTGCCATCGAAAGTCATGAAAAATTTTACATTTCGGATGCGCTCCAATCACGTGACACATAGGTCATGTCAAACTGGATATCCTGCACTTAGCGATTTGAGGGCAGAGAGAGAAACGAGATTAGACTCCATTAGACCTTTTTTAAGTCGCAGGTGTAAGCGAGTAAGCCGCAAAATACAGTAATCCTTCAAGCCAATATAACCCCAGCCATGGATTTATGCGTTAGAGTCCTGAAAAATTTGACATTTCGAATACGCTCCACCAAAAGAAATCTCCGTATTAGGTACTATTAGGTAATGTGTTGACTCATTAGACGTAAAGCCACGGTTCAAACTCTAGGCCAGACATCTTCAATAAAATGAAAAATAAAAAAATATTTCTTCGGCGACTTCTCTCAGCAGATTTCTGACTAAAAACTCTAAGAGAAAATAAAATTGCCATGAAAAAGTTTCCCAAAAAAATCTGTCATTCGGAGTCGACTTTAAACTGTAGGTTCCGCCACTCATGTATAAAAATAACACGCACAACATAAGTGATATGAGAAACTAGGTCGTAATCCTGACTGAAGGGCTGCAAATTTGGACTTTTTTGTGCAAATAAGATGGCTCCAGGTGTTTCCGAAGGCATTTTGCGCGCTGAACACGAATCTGGTTTCAAAAACTTTCCATCACGTCAGGTTTTCGAGAAAAAGAAAGATTTAAAAAAAAATCAAAATGGCGGATACAATATGTCGGTCAAGTAAATCTGATTAATTTTTTAAACCTCGACCGACATATTGGATCCGCCATTTTGAATTTTTTTAAATCTGAATGAAGATCTGTAATTAGCGACCCCAAAAACCCCTGAGTAACAATTTTCAAGTAAATCTGATTAATAATGTAATGTAATGTGTTTCTTTTTTTCTTGCACCCCTTGACATAAACCCACCCCCTCCTTTAAGGGTGCATTCAAACTATTTGGCTTTGAGCTCACTTTAAAGAGCAAAGATCAATTGTCAATTTCTGATAATAGCGATGGTTCTAGCACGTCAGTGTTTAGCTCTACAATGTTTCAAAAATGGCCAAAAACGCTATTTTTAGGGGTTTCAACCTTTTTCAACCCAGTTTTTCTCGAAAACCTGACTGATGGTTTTTGAAACCAGATTCGTGTTCAGCGCGCAAAATACCTTCGGAAACACCTGGAGCCATCTTATTTGCAAAACCCATGCAGGGCTGTATTATTTGTGTATGTACCCAGGGAAGTCGTAGCGCACCTACATTGATGCCATTGATGGCATGATGATCTTTCACACACAGTTTTTTTTATTTTAATTTAAAGATAGGAAGCGCTTAATGAAAGTCCCTTTATATAAAATTTATAAGTCTATCAAGATGTATGTGTTCAATTAAACCGACCTGAATTGATCGGCCGGGAAGGTAATGGTGCTGTGTTCTATTACATCAATGCCCGAACTCACTTATAGCTTTGCTGATCAAGCAGAAGCTGAGAGAACTTGTACGGGAAGTTTTGATGCTTTCACAGTAGAACCCGGACTCTCCTGGTGCAAATTTAAATTCGGTAGAGGCCTGTAAAACTTAACTTTAAACACGACTGGTTTAATAAATCTCACAAATTTCTAATCCTAACTTCTATACCACTTTAGAAATATTTTAATTCTTGGCTGACATGCCTGTCCACATTTCTAATTTCCATAATTAAGAGGGGCACTTAAGATTTGACATTACTGGCCAACTTGTTGGTAAACTCATGATGGACTCATTCCGGGTGTATGTGTGCATGCATGTGTACAATAGCAAAAGAAAATAACAACAAGAACAACAGCAACAACATGTCATGTTGTGATTATTTTGTTTGACACAAATTGACAATCTGTTGCTTATAATGCTATTCTTATTGTTGTTGTTGTTGCTATTGCTGTTGTTAATACTTAATATTGTCGCTACAGTTGTTATAACTGTTGCTGATGTTGTATTTTATTTTCTACATTTTTTTGTTTTTGTTGTTCTCTGCTGTTGTTTTTCGTTAAGACTTTAAAGAGCATTTGTAGGTAATAATGCATTTATAGTATAATATTTCATTTTGTAACGAAATTTTTATAATTTAACTACAAATGATTTATTAATGAATTCCTTAAATTCAACAGATTAAATTTAAAATCGACAATCTAAACACCAACACACACAAACACAAAAGTAGAAACAATTGAAAATTAAAAAAACAAAGTGAATACAGCTGTTAAAGGCAGTTTGACGAGACTATAGAATACTCTACACTCTAGTATACATATGCAATCTGCTATAATTACATTGCTTCACTAGTACTTTAATAATTTTTTTGAAGCACCTGTCTCATTAAAGAATAATACTGGAAAGTAATTTAAGAAATGCTATTCTCATTCCTGTATCTAATAAGTTTTCGTTCGACTATTTCCCTTATGTGTTGCGCTACATGAGCTTCGACAAGAAATTTACATCATACCGTACTTTATAAGAGCTGTTCTCAAAAATGTAGTTCAAAATTTTATATCTGCATAGCGAAGCTTTTATAGGTATCAGCAGTGGTGGGACAGAAAGGGATCTTAAAACATGAGCACGAGTCTTTAGTCTCAGAATGAAATATTCTGAAATTATGGAGAAACTCGCTGGTATCTTCCAAGCGGAAATTATTGATATCCAAAAATATGCTTAATCAACTAGGATAGGAAGTTCAAAACACATGACGCAGCAATAGTATAGACAGGCAGGCCGCCATAGGAGAATTCGGCTCTTATGAGATTAAAACGAAGATAGTATAGGACTGTATAAGGCTGTATAAGATTACCCTCTGTTGGTTTTCATCGTGTGCATGTGGAAATACTCGGTAAAGAGCTTACGAGTAGCTCGAGCTTCCAGGCTGTCGATTGCGAATGAACCCTTCTATGAGGTGATGAGTGATGTTTGAAAAGGTATGCTCAACGTAAGGGAAAGTAAAGAAAGTCAAAGGTTCTTTTCAGACCAAGTATGTTTGAGATAATCAAAGCTTTTGTTAGGCAATTACAATAAGAAGAGATCTGAGTCATGCATCAGTCTACCAAGAAATAACCTGAGTTTGACAAACTATGTTTTGACGGGCTATTGTAGAATCTGGTTGCAACATGGGAGATGAAATTGAAACATCTCGGAATCTGTAGGGTATTAACGCCTATCAGATGGAAAAACCAGGGTACATGTCAGATGTAAGTTACTATAGTGTAATAGACGTGTTGGCTTATTAGACGTGAGGCCACTGTTTAAACCCCAGGTCAGAGAAAATATTTCTTCGTCGATTTCCTCGCATCAGATTTCTGGCATAAACTCTGAGAGTAAAATAAAATTTCTATGAAAAGTTGCTCAAAAATCAGTCGTTCGGAGTCGACTTTA
Source organism: Sarcophaga variegata (assembly GCA_932273835.1). Lineage (NCBI taxonomy): Eukaryota > Metazoa > Arthropoda > Insecta > Diptera > Sarcophagidae > Sarcophaga > Sarcophaga variegata. Next base: position 69,719,842 of record OW026362.1, read on the forward strand.
AACTGTAGGTCCTGCCACTCATAACGTTAACACACAAAATATGTGGTGTAAGAAGTTTGGTCGTAGGCCTGTAGTATGTACATCAAGAGCTAGAAATAGATTTGTAATCGTTGGCAGCGAACAGGATACCGAAATTTGTCTGGCCAATAGGCCTGGAGGAGCCGTTATAGGGATACCCTACAAGGTTTGAGATTAGTACAATATATCATATGGTCACTATAAAAAAGAATCTCTTCACGGCTATAATAATAAAAGGCTACACATTTTCCAGCTAAAAAAATAGTTAAATTTGTAAAATAGGAAGCGACTGAACACAAATTTACTTTGTGATGAGAAAAATGCTTCCTGTCTCAATAAATACCCAAAGAGTACATAAAAGTTGCTGACAAAATATCTTGGCACTCGCATTGATAGACGATTGACTACAAAAATTCCATATGGAAGCTAAATTAGGTCAGATAATATAGAAACACTTTGATATTAACTAGGTTATGAGCATAATGTTATGACCTAAGTTGGATTGAAAAATTCTAATGAAGTGGTTCAATGACAAATGATCCTTCAGTCAGGATTACGACTTAGCTCCTCATTGGTAACGGTATATATAATGATTTAAAATTTTTATGAAATGAGGAGCAGATTTTCTTTACAATACAGGATGGAGGTAGACTATACTGTTGCTTACTCATCTGCCAGTGCATGGTTTGTGGATCAAAGATCAGCAATGAATCGCTTTTTCGCTACTCATAAGCACTCATGAAATTTTGCATATATGTAAGTGATTCAACAATTTTCAAATTTAACTTTGTACTCTGATTCATTCATACTCACTGCAACGTTGATTTATAATTACAGGTTGCAATGAGTATGCATACAACATTGACATCAAACTCATACCATTCAAAATATGTTTAATTCATAAGCCTACTCATTCAGATTCATAATTTTAGAAAAATACTCATAATACTTATAAATGATTCGAATGAGTAGAATCATTCTTCAAAATGTATAGTCTTAGTTGTCAGGCATTTACAAAAAATGAATGAATGACACATAAGCAAAAAAGGCAAAGCAGCAAGTAGAGCAAACTCACAACCTCCTAGTGAGTGAGTGTTTGCTCGCGAATCATACTTATTTTGTGTTTCGTGTATATGTTTAGTTTTGGAGAGTCAAAATTAACAACATCATACGTGTTGTTAAGTATGAATATGATGAGTACTTCAAACTTTGAATATGAATAGAGGTTCCATGATATTAAAAAAATGCGTATATGTCGTTCGGAGTCAACTTTAAACTGTAGATCCCACCACTCATGTATAAAATTAACACACACAACATGAGTGGGGTGAGAATCTAGGTCGTAATCCTGACTGATGGGTTGTAATGACCAATTATATATGTATGTATATGGTTCGATAATAAAAATAAGACTGAGGCTTTAAATTCGATTGTAAAATTTGTGCATTTATGTTGTAATTATTATAATTTTTTTTCCTTTAATTTGTTTAAAATTTTAATTTTTCAAAAAACAATAAACATGTGTGGCACAATTTGTGTCACCGACCGGAAACGCAAAACAAATACAAAAACAAAAAAAATTTAAAAATAATATTTTCGCCATAAAATTACAGTTTTTTGTAATTTTTTAAAAATCAAGAGAAAAAAAAATACTTTTTTCGAAGGAAATTCACCTAGTTTTGCATAAAAATTTTTAATGAATGAAAAAGTGAATTGTCCGAAGTGAAAAAAACCCCCAAAAAAAAATTAATTAAAAATTGATTAAAGAAAGTAGAAAAAAAAACGACTGACGACACAACCACATGAATACAGAAATATTGCTGCTACAATCAATTTATTGTGACAAATTGGCCACTTGGCAAATTAACATTTTAAAACCAAAATGGTTAAACAAGCATTTAAACTTGGCTATAAAAGCAAATACCCCTTCTACTTGTACGATCCTAAACACTACTACAACATTTCTTAAGTAATTTTTGGAAACAAATCAAAAAAAATTTGAAAGGGGAAAGAAAAAAGAAACGAAAAAACCTTTTTTTTTTCGATACACACAATAATTATCATAATTAAGCAATTAATGTTAATGATTTATTGGAATCAAAATGAGAAAAAAAACGTCTCTTAAATTTAAATTGTTAAAACTACAAACAGACAACAACAAAATAAACAAAATAAACAGAAAAAAACCGAAATAGAGTGGCAAAAATCTCATTCATTAAGACCATTTTGAATGGCACACTCTTTGAATAGATTTTGTGCATAAAAAAACTAGACATCGATTGATGGAGTGTTGCTTATTTGTTTATGTCAACAGGAAAGGTTTTAATAATTCGAAATTATCGACTGGTTTGGTTAGTTGGTTGGTTGGTCAACATAAATAATAAACGCTTGATCAACAACAAGCCGTCTTAGGCTCAATGAGACAAGCTAAACAGTCTCAAAAGCCATCATAATGAATTTATTTAAACCTATGCTGAGAGTACTAAAATTGTTTTATTGTTTTGACAATCGTCTTTAGCCAATTCGCTCTCAAGTTCTTTTGCTTCTTCATCAAATTCGTTTAAATCTATTCAAATTAGCTACTTTAGACACATTTAAAGTCTATCTTAATGGATTTTGTTATGCCCTATGCTGAGAGAGATAACTTTGTTTTGTTGTTTTGACAGTAGACTTTAGCCAATTTAAAGTTCATTTGCCTCTTGATCAAATTCCATCAAATCTATTAAAATTATCTGCCTTAGACACGCTTAAAGTCCATCATAATGGATATTGTTATGCCATATGCTGGGAGATATAAATTTGTTTTGCTGTTTTGACAAACGTCTTCTACCAATTTGCTCTCAAGTTCACTTGCCTCTTTATCAAATTCATTCAAATCTATTCAAACTAGCTGCCTTGTCCACCATAATGCTTAAAGTCCATCACAATGGGTGTTGTAATGCCCTATGCTGAGAGTAATACATATGTTTTGGACTTTTGACAATCGTTTTCAGCCAATTTGAAGTTAATTTGCCCCTTTATCAAATTTCATCAAATCTATTGAAATTAGCTGCCTTAGACATACTTAGAGACCATCGTAATGGATTTATTTCAACCTATGCTGAGAGTAACAAATATGTTTTGTTGTTTTGACAAACGCCTTCAGCCAACTTGCTCTCAAGTTCATTTGCCTCTTTATCAAATACCATCAAATCTATTCAAATTAGTTTCCTTAGACATACGTAGAGGCCATCGTAATGGATTTGTTTCAACCTATGCTGAGAGAAATAACTTTGTTTTGTTGTTTGTAATTTGAAGTTCATTTGTCTCTTGAAAAAATTCCATCAAATCTATTCAAATAGCTGCGTTAGACACACTTAATGTGTTTTATGCCCTATGCTGAAAGAAATAAAATTGTTTTGTTGCTTTGACTACTGTCTTCAGCCAATTTGAAGTTAATTTGCCTCTTGATCAAATTTGATCAAATCTCTTCAAATTAACTGCCTTAGACACACTTAAAGCCCATCATTTTATGTTTTATGTTATGTATTTATGATATGTTCTACGATGAGAGAAATAATTTTTGTTGTTTGACAATCATCTTCTACCAGTTTGCTCTCAAGTTCATTTGATTCTTGATCAAATTCGTTCAAACCTATTCAAATTAGCTGCCTTAGACATACTTAAAGTGTGTTATGTCCTATGCTGAGAGAAATAAAAGTGCTTTGATGTTTTGACAAACGTCTTCAGCCAATTTGAATTTAATTTGCCTCTTGATCAAATTTGATCAAATCACTTCAATTTAGTTGCCTTAGACACTTAAAGCCCATCATTTTGTTATGCCCTACGATGAGAGAAATAATTTTGTTTTGTAGTTTTGACAATCATCTTCTACTAATTTGCTCTCAAGTTCCTCTGCCTTTTGATCAAATTCCATCAAATCTGTTCAAATTAGCTGCCTTAGAGGCACTTAAAGTCCATCATAATGGATTTTGTTATGCTCTACGATGAGAGAATGAAAATTGTTTTGTTGTTTTTACAAACGTCTTCTACAAATTTGATCAAATCCATCAAATCTATTTAAAATAGCTGTATTAAGATTAGTTTTAATTAAGATTAGACAATAATTCCCTGCATTTTATTCCGAATTTTAATAAAAAAAATGCTTTTGGTTACCCTGCCTTTTACCAACATAAAGTGTGAAAATAGTCCATAGTCAGCAAATTATTTCATTATTTTAATTAAAATTTTTTCCCCTCTTTTTTACAAACTTTAAAAGTAAAACAAGATCAGAAACAACTTCTGAATTGGAAAACCAACAGAACAGAATGTTTTACTCTTTCGTTGGTTTTTTTTTTCATTGAATTTCTTTTATTTTTGTGCGTTTTCGCTCAGTTTTGTTCGTTTTGCAATTAAATGTTGAATATAATCAACGATATTGAACAGTATAAACAGAAACAACAACAACAACAACAACGACAATCTTAAGAAAACAGAAAAAAAAGAATTTAAATTGTTGTTTAACATTGTTTTTGCAAATTTCTAAAACATGCGCGTAATTTGATATTTTTAAGTAATTCGGTTTAAAATTTGTTTTCTTTTTGTGCACATTTTATTTATTTGTCGGCAACAGTTAGCAGATATATTGGGTTTAAGCTGGAGTTTGTAACATCATAAATACGTAGCCGTATTCAAATCGAAATTAAAATGCCGAAAAGTCTTTGAATATTAATAATGTGGCCAATCTCTTCACATAAAATTGCTCTCGACACTCAAGGTCTAATATCGATGTATAACACGAAATATTGTCTATTACACTGAGTTTACATATATAAATACATTTTTGACCTTTTAAGCCGTTCAGTCAGAAATTCCGCCTAGCTTTTCACAACACCCATGCGGTTTGAATTAATTTTATCGATGAGTGCCTGAATTTACACTTTAAAGTCGACCCCAAACAGTGTTCGGCAAGCGTTTTCATGGCAATTTCATGGCTAATTTTAGAGCCGATATTTGATTAACTATTTATATCGGCTCTTAAATCAGCGCTTTCTAACTTTAAATTTAAATAAAACAAAGTGTGTGTGAAATGCTTGACATCAAATGTCCACCGGGGCTTCTCTAAGTTGAGTACTTGCGAAATTTCCGGCCGATGGCATCAGTTACGTTTGTTTTGAGGACCGCTGTGAGTTGGGGCTATAGTCTAGTGAGTTGTGTGTTGGCTTACTATACCTCACTATACTCAAAACCCAGGTCAGACAGGGCTCCAGCAAAACGAAATAATGAAAAAATATTTCTTCGCCAACTTCCTCTCAGCAGATTTCAACCAAAAACTCTGAGAGCAAACAAAACTTGCCATTAAAAGGTGCCCAAAAATATTTCGTTCGCAATCGACTTCAAACTGTAGATCCCTGCACTCGTGTATAAAATTACGACACACAACATAAGTGGTGTGAGAAGCTGGGTTGTAATCGTGACTGAAGAGTTGTAATGATCGATTATGTATATACATAGATGAGCTTACATACATACATAAATTTTTCTACCGCTTAGTCAGAAATACTGTCTGGTTTCTCACATCACCCATGTGATTTGAGTTAATTTTATCCATGAGTACCTAGATCTACACTTTAACGTCGACTCTGAATAATATTTGACAAGCATTTTCATGTGCAATTAGTTAATCAAATATCGGTTCTTGAATTAGCGATTCCTATCTTTAAATTTAAATGAAGCAAATTGTGTTTGAAATGTCATCAAACATTTTTATTCGCTTGACATCAAAAAACTACCGCGACTTCTCTGGGTGGAACGCATCCACAATGTACAATTTTCCATGACTCTGGTGCCTAAATAAGGCGAAGATAGCATCAGTGGTTTGTGGCATTTTCGCATACGCCAATGACTTAAGAAAACGCCACAAAAAAGTTTAACGAGATCAATTCACACGATCCCAGTGGCCAGTAGCCATCAACTGCACGTACGGTGACCATGCTCTCACATTACTCGTACAGAATATCTAGAATATGTTGAACCTCAGATTTTCGAAACCACTTGTCGTTGGTAGTCGTATCATCCAATTCAGGCCAAAATAAGCTTGTAATCATCTATCTACAGTGCTCTGACCAATGTCGTTCTCACAGAAATATGGCCATAAGATGCTGCCTCTATTAGACCTCATGTGGATGCCCGTACAGAACACCCATGTTTATGAAACAATTTTGTGCTGTTGAATGCTACATCCGTCCATGGTGGTTTGATAAAATAGACTGAATAAATTACAATTGGGCAATTCACACGACTTTGTATCGTGTATGTTGTATTAAATACATTTGTTTGTTTGTAAACGCTCAATGCTATGCTGTATTGTGTATCTCGTGGCATTCAAGCAATCTGATAGCCCGAAACCGACACAACTTTTTAAAAACATATGAAAACATATACACATTTTTGTCATTCACACAATTTGATAGCACGAAACCAATACAACTTTTAAAAACATAGGGAAAAAATGTGTATAAGTGTATCGGACTTTTATATGAAAAATATCAACAACAATCATACACTGTTGTATGTTCTTCCAACAATACAATGAATACAACGATACAACGGCTTGTGTGAATTGACCAAATTAGTTTGACAGATGTAACTTATAATAAGATGGGCGTTATCAACTGTCAGAGTTTGAAAGTTCCTGCTGCAAGACCCTATACTTTTGTGCGAAAGAAATCTATATTTATGATACCACAGATAAGGTTCAACAATTGAGCTTCCATCTAGCAAGCCAAACACTGTTCCCAAGACTATGATGGCAAGTCGACTGAATTTTAATTCATAGTTTTGTCAATGAAAATTATTTTCACAATTGTTAGATGGCAGACAATGTTATTGCCAGCTAGTAGTCTGACAATGCTTGGCAAGTATTGTGAGGGAAACTTTGTCAAATTTCACTTATAAATTTGTATCAAATTTTTTCAATGAATAAAAATAATATCTAACAAGGGTCTGTTTGACAAACATATCAATCGAATTATTATGTAGGATATCAAAAAGTCGCATCTGATTTCCCATTTTTAAGTATTTTCTTCTGTTTTCTTTTCCCAATTCATTAATGTTGTTCTTGTTATTTAAGGCTTTAAATAAAATCGCAACATTTTTGTATATTTATTTTTATTTTTGTATTTATTGTTGTTGTTGTTGCTCTTTTTATTGGTTTACATTCAAATAATTGTATTTCGCTTACTGGAGACAAGTTCCAATTCTTATCGATTTTCATTCAATTCAATTCATTCATGTACTCAGGTATACCTCAGAAACCGGCTTAACTAATCCATCCAATATTGGTAAAGGGAAGGAAACATGTTTATAGATTTAAAGTTTGGATGAGTTATGCATCAAGAAACGTTTTTTGTATAACGACTGTCTATGTTGTGTAGTCTAGTAGGTTGTGTATTGGTTTATTAGGAGGAAACCCTGTCTCAGACATTTAGAAGAAAACGTAATATGAAAAAAAAATTGATTTTTTCGCAAAAATTTTGAGATTGAAGACCATGAAAAATTTCTTAAAAATCTGTCGTTCAGAATAGACTTTAAACTGTAGGACTCGTGGAGTGGTCGAACGAAAACTGGTGAGAGGAAGACGCCAAAAAAAAAATTGTTTTTAATATTTTATTTCGTTAGAAATGTCCGGGCTGGGATTTGAAACACGGTTCTATAAATAATACTTATTTGTATAATTATAATAGAGTTCTTGTATCGGGTATTAGAACAGGGGCTTCCGACTGACCGTCACAGAGGATATAAAATGTTTCTAGGCAATGACATTGCTTCCTTAATTTAGCTTTACAACCCTTTAGCCATGATTACAAACTAGCTTCTCACATCACTCATGTTAAGTGCTTTAATTTTATCCATGGATGGCCCAATAGTGTAAAGTCGTCTCCGGACGGATGATTTTTGAGAAACTTTTCATAGTAATTTTGAGTTTTTACCTGGAGATCGCTGACAAGAAGCCTCCAAAAAATAATTGTTTTAAAATTTTATTTTGTTCGAGATGTCCGAGTTGAGATTTGAAATATGTACTCGTGTCTAAAATGTAGTACATATTTGTATAACTATAGTAAAGTCATTGCATCCGATCTTCCAACAGGGACGTCCAACTTTCCGTCACAGAGGATAACGTTAACAATGAACTTCATATGACAAAAATGTGTGCATAGTGTAACAGCAAAATGCTCTCTATTTTATCAGATCGTGCATGCAGGCGAAGATCGATACTATAATACAGAGATCAGCAATGAATTGTTTTTTGCTACTCATAAGCACTCATGAAATTTTGAATATAAGTGAGTCAACAGTATTGAAATTAAGTACATATTCTGATTCATTCGTACTCACTACGAAGTTGATTTATAAATACAGGTTGCAATGAGTCTGCGTACAACATTGACATCAAACTCATACCATTCGAAATATGTTTGATTCATAAGCCTACTCATTGCGATTTATAACTTTAGAAAAATACTTATAATATTTATAAATGTGATTCGAGTGACTCGAATCATTCATCAAAATTTATATTCTTAGTTGTTGTTTCATTTGCAAAAAAAAGACACATAAGCACAAAAAGTAGAGCAGCAAGCAGAGCAAACACACAACCTTCTAGTGAGTATTTTAGTGTCCGTACGCGAATCATACGTATTTTGTGCTTTATGAAGAGTCGAAATCAACAACATCATACGTGTTGTTAAGTATGAATATGATGAGTACTTCAAATTTTGAATATGAGTAGTATGAGTATTATATTAAAGTAACTATGAATGCGTATAAGTATCAGAAATTATGTGTACGATTCGATTCTACTCATCTTTTTGAATACTCATTGCTGATCTCTGCTATAATAGCCGCTTTAGGGCCATTATTACAATTTGTCGTTAAACTTGGGGTTAGTTAAAGGTACCTTTAGCTAAAGGGAACTGGAAAGTTTCCTTTAACTTATTTTCGTTATTACAACTTACAGATAAAATTTTTCAAAAATATGGCAGTGCCGGAGCAATGTCGATAAAACTGCTCAATTATACAAGTTTTTTTAAACGCAGTGGCAACCGCAGGCTTCGATTTTTTGTTGTATATGCTCATTTTGTTTAAATTCGAAGTTGCCATAATGAAAATAATATATAATATGGCAAGTTCAAACTTAAAGTGACCTTTAAATGTTAAAGGTAGGATGATCCTCCCTTTAGCTTAACGATCACTTCTATCTTATTGGGTACTCATAATGATGAAAAACAATTTATCTGCCGTTAAAATCCTCCCTTTAGTTAACGGCAAGTTGCAATAATGGCCCTTAGGATGTCTACCAGAAGACTGCTTAGAAGAAGCCGCCATAAGAAATATTTTTTTCATATTTTGTTTCGTTCAAGATGTCTGAGCGGGGGTTTACAATATAGGCACACGTCTAATAAGCCAACACACTACCTACTTGACTACGGCGACTATACTGAACAACGACTGTCGTCTTCTACCAAATCGGCAATCCAAGTTATAATATTTCAATTCTAATAACAGTGGTTGAAGTAATTGATTAATGAAGTCGCCGTAGTCTAGTAGGTAGTGTGTTGTCTTATTAGACGTAAAGCCACGGTTCAAACCCCAGGTTAGACATCTAAACGAAAATATAAAAAAAATATTTCTTCAGAGACTACCTCTCAGCAGATTTCTAGCAAAAACTCTGCGATAGTAAATAAAATTGCCATGAAAAGTTTCTCAAAAATCTGTCGATCAGAGTCGACTTTAAACTGTAGGTGCCGCCACTCATGTATAAAATTAACGCACACAACAGAAGTGGCGTGAGAAACTAGCTCGTAATCCTGACTGAAGGATTGTAATGACCAATTATGTATGTATGTATGTGATTAATTCTCACAAAGTATATCCCAAAATCCCTAAGAAAATTAAAAAAATAAATAAACAGCAATGGGAATGTATTTTTTTTTAATAATTTCTTGTTTTTTTATTATTTTCTTTATTTAAGGATTAATTGGTTTTCTTTCTTTTTTCTCATTTTCGTTTTATATTGCAACTAAATTTTCTTTTTTCTTTTTTTTGTTTTTTTTTTGTGTTTTATATTTCGTTTATTTTCTGTTTTTATTTTTTTTATTTTTTCTTCTTCTTCTTTAGTGTTTATATATATAATTGTTGTTGTATTTTGTTTACCATTATTAACATATTTTGTAATTTTATTGTATTATTTTGTATTATTATTATTAAATATTTATAATGTATCTTCTTCTTTTTCTTTTGTTTATTTTATTTATCATTTGCTTTTACATACATTTCACATATAAAAGAATTGTAGAATATATGTGAGTGAGTGAGTGAATATTATTATTACTTCAGTTGTTTATTAATTATTGTATAATATTAACAAACAGTTATTTAATATTATTTATATTAATTTTATTTTATTTTGTTTTTGTTTTTGTTTATATCTGTTAGACAAATACATTTGGTGTGTGTATGTAGGATGAGTGTGGCGGGATGTTGTGGGTAAATGGGAATGGGTATGGGTAAGTAAGTGAGTGAGTGACATATTTTATTCCACTTTTTTTTTCTTTAATTATTTATTTCTGTATTTGTTTTTGTTTTTATTATTTATAATGACATTTATAATATTAAACTACTTACAAAAGAAAATAAAGAAAACAAATAAAAAATAAAACAAAATAATCATAATCAAGTTTACATTTAATAAGTACTTACATTGAAATTACACTTCATTTTGTATTTATTTTTTAATTATTTATACTGTTTTTATTATTTGCCAATTATGGTAATACCTTCAGCTTGTTTTCTCTTTTTTTTTACTCCCATATTTATAAAAATAGCATATTTTTTGATTTTTAAAGGGTTTATAATACCAACTTTCATAGAAGTTATGTTTTATAAACCTTTTATAAATCTTAAAAAATGTTTATAAATACAGGAAATTTATACAAAAAAATGTTTTTTTTTATTTTTCCAAATTTTATTATTTTTTTTATTGTTTAATTTAAATTCCAGTGTTTATTTGTTTTTTTTTTTTTTTTGTTTTAACATGATTTGCTTACAATTGATGATTTTGTTAGTATTTTTTATTTTATTTTTAAATTAATAATAATAATATTTTTTATTTTTTATATTTTAAATTTAATTTTAATACTAATTTTTATAAAATTAATTATACGCTTGATATTTTTCTTTTTCTCTTATTTAATTAATTTTTTTTTTATTATTTTTCTTCTTCTTTTTTTATAATATTATTTACACATTTTACAGCCAACGTAAAGACGTCTATTACACCCGTTAGAGTATATTTAACACTTTAATTTTTTAGTTCTACACTTAGAAAAAATACTACCATTCTTTTTTTTCTTTGTAAAATTATTCCTTACTTACAATTTAAATCATAGTTAAGACAGAGAATTAACTTCTTTTTATCATTTTTTTGTGCTTTATTTTAGAAATAAATTATTTGTTTTTTAATTCAAAAAAAAATTATTTTTATACAGGAACAAAATTTATAAAAAGTAATTAAAATAATAAAAAATAAAAAGTAAAAATAAAAAAATAAAACTTAAAACAATAAAAAACAACCTATAAATTATTTAAAAAAATTACATAATTTTTATTTGTTTAGTTTTTGTTTGTCAAAATCCTTATTATCATCATTTTGCCTTCAACATTTCATCTGATATGTACCTGCCTGCCTTATTTATTTTTTTACAATTCAATTCAATTTCATTTTCATTTAAATTTTCCTTCAGTTTATATTTTATAAATTGTATTTTATATACACTTTTCGAATGCAGAATGTTTGTCTATTGAATTCTTGTGTTTTTTCAATTTTTTTTTAATTTTTTAAAAATTATTTTCAAAATTTTTACTCTATAAGCTCTGTTTGCATAAGTTTTTTAATTCTTATATATTTTATAACTACCATCTCTCTAACTGTGTACTTACTTTCGCAGCCTAAAAAGCTATTACGTTATCCAACTTGGCCTGCAAACATGGTTTGACAACATGGCTTGCCAACCTGGCTTGTCAACATAGCCTGATGGCAAACCATCCATCTCTTGTCGTGTTTGCAAGCAAAGTAAGCTTCTGTAATAACCACCTTAGTTCTATCCATTACTTCTCTCTCCCTCTTCCTAATCTCTTAATTTTTCATCCGTTATTTCTAAAAAAAACAAAAAAAAAACAAAAAAAATCTCTTCCTCAAATCACATTTTCAATTATTGTCCAAAATTGTGTTTAAAATTTTATTTTTTTTTTTAATAAAAATTTTCGTTTTTCGCATTACTTTTCTAACAATTTAAATAAAATTTAAGGTCTGAGAGAAAGCTTAGGCGTTTGCTGCTGCAAATGTTGCTCTCTGAACGCTATCAGTGAACGAAATGCTGAGAGTGGAGAAGTAGCCGTGATATTATTATTTGGTTTGTTATTTTGTTCTTGATTGTGTGTTTGTGGTGTTGTTAATGTTGTTGTTGTTGCTGCTGGTAGTGGTGGTGGTGTTGGTGTAGGCGTTGAATCGAGGCATGATTGTCATGGCTTGCCCGGTGACAATTTACCTGAGTTAGAAGACGATGAAGACGAATTGGAATTGTGCGAAATAGGTCCTAGATTATGATGCAGACTGGGCTGTGTAGAGGGTGATGTTTGCACAACATCACAGCCCATCGATGAAGTGGTGCTTGAGCCTGAGGGTGAGGCTCCAGAAGGCGGGATATGTTGCGTTTGATGATGTTGTGGGCCTGTCGTTAAACTTAGCGGGTTAAAGTGTGGCGCCCCTGCTGCAGCTCCTGTGACAGCAGCCTTCCATAGCAAGGGATTCATGCCCAAACCATTGTGGGCCGCCAAACTAGCTCCAAATGTTCTTTGGTGTTCTAGAAATTCTTGTGATGGAGCACCTAAATGAGCCGCCGCTGCTGCCGCTGGACCATAGAATCCTCTATACAAATCTGGCCTGACATAGGGCGAATAATTTGGTATTCTGGCTGCCAAAGGTGATAAAATCTTACCCGGACTAGGATGTTGACCCGGATGGCCATAGAAAGCAGGATGTGTCGCCGGTAAATCATTGCCTGGTGGACTATCTTTATTGCCATCTTTGTTGGCATCTTTTGAGGCCATATCCGCCAAGGACCAAATGCGCGGCTTAGCCGCTAGACTAGCTGTAGTAGTGACAGCACCACCGGCCGCATGCAAAGAGTTCTGTTGCGCCTGATGATGTTGCTGCAATAGCTGTTGCTGGTGATGGTGATAGGCGGCAATGTCGGGTGGAGAACCGGCTGGTGGTCGAAAGTGATGCAAGGCGGCGGGGTGAAACAAAGGATGACCACCACCGGGCATCATGCCAGGGCGATCGTACAAATCAGGAGAACCATTAGGCGAACCAGGCCGAGAGCCAGACCATTCACTGTTGCCTTCACCAGGCATGCGATGATCTTTGTCTTCATTAGAGCCCAAACCCGAGTCTTTGGCATCTGCAATGAAAAAAAAAATAGAAAAAAACTATAAATATTAGCATCATCACGTTTAACACGTTTAACAAGCATTTTTAATATCAAAAAAAACTATGAACTACTTCGCGGCAGACACTTAGTGCACCACAGTAGCCGACGTTGTGTAAATACGGCACGTACTTGTTAGTCTACAGAGGCTGATGCCATATATACACGACACTAGCGATTTCGCAAACGATAACAACGATGTATAATCACTTGTATCGCCGTAAAAAGTTGCAAAGCGTGTTACAGGTGGTACAGGCCGTCGACAAAGGGTTAATAATCTCAAATATTTGTTTACTTAATTACTTACCTAAAACATCATTATCATCTGTACTTTTATGGTCATCATCATCCAAATTGCAATCATCATCGTCCACTCGATTTCTGGGCTCCCAAGTCATTTTATTTTCTTTCTTCAGTCTTCTACGCGCATTGGCAAACCACGTCGACACCTGGGTCAATGTCATTTTCGTTATAATGGCCAGCATAATTTTTTCACCTTTTGTGGGATATGGATTCTTTTTATGCTCATTCAGCCACGCCTTCAGTGTTGATGTTGTCTCACGTGTCGCGTTCTTGCGCCGGGCACCATTTAAATCCATGCCATAACTAAAATTAAAACAAAAGAAGGTAACTTTTAAATTAAACTGTCATCGCTTAAGTTTCGTTTTCTCTAGATTTGAAAATTTTATAACAAAATTATCTTAAGCCACTCGTCAAAACAATAATTGGACCTTTATCATTTGACATTATGTCAAGTTCTGGAGAAAATTCATGAAAAATAAGGCGACAATCACCATATTTTTTCTACTATTAAGCAGTCTTAGTAGCCACAGCCTAGTAGGTATTGTCTTTTTAGATATGACGCCACGATTCAAACGCCAGGTCAGTCATCACGAACGCAACGAAATCTGAAAAAATATTTCTTCGGCAACTTCCTCTTAGCAGATTTCAGGTAAAAACTCTGAGAGTGAATAGAATTGCCTTGAAAAGTTTCTCAAAGTTTCACAAATCTATCGATCGGAGACGACTTTAAACTGTAGGCCCCGCCGCTCATGTATAAAATTCACACACACAACATATGGGGTTTAAGAAACTAGGTCGTAATCCTGACTGAAGGGTTGTAATGACCAATTAAGTAAGTAAAGTAATAAGACAGCCCCTTAAGGCCTTAAATTTGACTTGGATGAGAAAATTTGAATGTATGTTTGAACACCTTCTCAGATTTTGTTGCGCAATCCGGACGCGGATATGGATATAAAGGGGCCAAATGGCCAGACGAACTCCACTTCGAAGTAATGCCACAGTAGTTCCAGAGTGGGCACAGAGTTCAAAAGATGAGGAGGAGATTTAGTGGTTGAGGGCCCCACACACGATGGAAAGTGACGACTTCCCCTATGGTGCGGCTAGGTACATTTACTCCTCCTCAGAGGAAAAAGGCCCTTAATGTCTGAGCTTGGAATTCCTACGAAATATGCAAAATTGAGCAACTTCTGTCGCTCCGTCAAGGTAGGAATGAACCTGCGAGCTTTCGGAGAAGACGATCCATTTTCATTCGAAATCTACCATTTTGTCATGAAGAGTGCTCTGCGAAAGGCTGGAGTACAACGTAAATGAGCAATTTGCCACAAAACTCTTCAGTTACGGACGACATTGTGACGGCAATAACGGGCGTTTCATGTGAGTTGTTACTGCTGCCTTAAGCGCTATTGAACGAGAATCAATTAAGATAGGTCTGGCAGTAAATGAGGGCAAAACGAAATATATGTTGTCGCCAAGTAGGTACGGATTACGGCCGATGTCAGTAAATTTATTTATCTTGGTTCTACCGTTACCAGCAAAAACGATGTCAGTCTGGAAAGTAAGCGTAGGATCACTCTTGCAAATGGGTGCTACTGTGGTCACAATAGGCTATTGAGTAGCAGACACCTTTCTCTCACAATGACGCCACAAGCCGTTCATCCTCCCCGTAATTTCTTAAGCCGCAGACACATGTACACTATTAAGCAACGATGCATCAGCCTTGAGAGAATTCGAGAGAAAAGTCCTAAAGTCTTCAGTCCAGTTCGAGTTGTTGATGATTTATGCATGCATAATGAGCTGTATGTGCAGCTCAACGACATGGATTTTCTGCAACGTAATTGCATCCAGCGTCTGCATTAGTTCGGACATGTCGTTCGGATGGAAGAGAATGTTCCGGCGATACGGGTATTTGAGGCGCGGATTAGAGAAAGTCGGCGTAGAGGTCAAGACAACCTTGTCTGGGTTGGAAGGACCAAATTTGGGAAGGACCTGTCATTGATTGATGTGACCAACTGGCCAATTCCAAGTGGCGGAGGCGCTTGGAAAAATGTATTAAAGCAGGGCGGAATACTCTAAAGAAGTGGTTAATGGCTAATAAAGTGAAGTTGTAAGTACGGAAGATTATTTCATATTTTAATATGTATGTATTTCCGCAATTTGAAGATAATTCTTACATATGTATGTATGTGAGCTTGTAATTTATTATGTATGCTTTGCATTTCTACAATTTGATGATAATTCTTATATATGTACGCTTGTAAAGTATTTTTTGTGCTTTGCATTTCTACAATTTGAGGATAAATGTTTCCTATTACATGTGTTATTTCAATTCTTTTTCTGCATTTTTAAAAATGCCAATAAATGTTGCTGTCTGTTGCTGTGTTTCAATTGAGCATTTTATTGTCTCTGTATTGTTTGTTGCGTATTTAATTTGAGGTAAGTGTTACCATTATTAGCACATGTGTTAATATGGAGCAGCGTTGTTAACCATTTTCGCTGTTGATTTTGTCTTTGTTGTTACTGCTGCTGTTGCTGTTGCTTTTTTATTGTTGCAGCAATTTAAATTGTCTGGCCATTAATAATTGTCTGTCTGTAGAACAGTTTTAATAAAACCTTAATTTATGTTATTGCCTTTCAATTTCTTTTTTTTATTTCTTTTGCTACAATGTTGCTGTCGCCTTAATATGATTGTTGTTTCGCTTGTTGTTGTTGCTGTTGCACAATTTACACATGCTTTTATGTTTGGTGGTCAGTTTTATAGAGCAATTTTGTGGCTTTTTAGCAACAATATGATATGAAAAGGATCCAAACAATAATATTTATCCACAACATATCCACAATTGCTGTTGCCGGCATTATGGCCAAAAGGCAACAACAATAACAACAACATTGGCAATTACAAAAAAAACAAGGCAATTAATACAAAATGAAGTCAATGGTGTACAACAAGCAACCCTTTTTGGTTATAGCCAAGTGCAAATAATGGCCATAAAGGGAGGGCGAAAAATTAAAAAATACAGTACAACAACCCTATGTATATGAGGCCAACAAAAACAAAAGAGGAAAATATTGTTTATTGTACACTAACTTGGCAACCTTTGGCATCAACATCAACATCGACAACAACATCAACATCGACAAAAAGTCATGCTTCATTATTAATTAGAATTTTAATTAACACCTGCAAAATTGTTTCTGTTCATTTTGAAATTAATTTTTTTTTTATAATAAAATTTATTTTGTTGTTGTTGTTGTTTAAGCTGTATTTGTAAATTTCATTCACTCATTCATTCATTATTTTTTTTTCGTTTTTTTTCGAAACATTAACATTTTTTTTATTGTTGCTGCCATGACTCAACTTGTTTTAGGTCTCTTGCCACTTCTGTGAGTTCGTTTATGCCTCACTATCAATACGTATGTATGTATTTTGTGTGTGTGTGTGTGTGTGTATTTTTTTCAGGTCTTCTACTACTATACTGTCTGTCTCTACGTGACGGGATGTTTAAAATTGTTTAATTGCCTTCTTAAGCTGGAAATTAAAAAAAATTCTGTTTTTTTTGTTTTTATAAAGTGAAAAATAAATAAAAAAGCAGAGAAAAAACTGTTTACAAACGATTATTACTGTTATTTAAAATGCATGTAACCAGAGGAAGTAACGGTCATTTGTATGGGATGTAAGATTGCAAAAAACCAAAAAAAAAATGCATTTTTCAGCAACAACAACAACAACAACGAAATATTAAATTCTTTGTTTTTCGTACACTTTTAAATTTTGCAAAGTTTATTAAAACAAATTTTAAATAAAATTTTATTTAAAACCTTTAGCAATGAAATCCATTTTTGATGGAAAATCATTCAACAGAGGTAAATTATTACAAGAATATTTTCTTTTTAGTTTTTTGATAATTTTTATTCTACAAAAAATTTTTGTTCACAACAACAACAACAAACTTTCCGTAAATTGTCAGAATCTATAAATTTCCTTAGAAAACTTTTAAATGACTTCAAAATGGACAATGCTATCAGTGTTGGTGTTGATGGATCCAACATATCCATCCAGTATTTTACAGGCTCATACCATATGTACTTACATCAACCTTGTGACGTGAAACTATAAATTTGTCTTTTACAAGCAAGTACACGGTTCTCATCTCAAATACATTGGCTAGAGGCGGCTACGTTTCAACCTAGATATGTAGGTTAGAAACCCTTCTGTGCAGCACCGCTCACAATTTTTCTCAAACTCATCAAAAATTAGAAAATTGACAAATGCTCGAACTCCTCAAAGGAAATTTTGTTTCCCCTTCTCGATGTCTCTCGAATTGCTGGGCATACTCGTCGTAGTCTAGTAGGTAGTATGTTGAATTATTTGACGTGAGGCTCTGGTTCAAGACACAGCTTAGATATTTCGAACAAAACGAAATATGAAAAAAAATTCTTAAAAGTCTTTCCATCTACAGTCTTCCGGCAAAAACTCGGAGAGTAAATACAATTGTCATGAAAATATTCTCACAAAAATTTGTTTAAGCTGTAGGTTCCGCTACTCTATGATCTGATGATTTTGCCAATTGACATCATTTTGTATGGCTTGTAATCCCATCCTATTCAAGCCACATACCATTTACGAAATAACCATGAATTTCAAACCAAAAAATTTTTTTATCATGTAGCCATTGCACCCGCTGTAGTCAGTAACGGTTCTTTCAACGTCATCTTTTTGAAATACGCACCAATGACGCCATAATTTGCATCAAACACTCATTTTTTTTTCAGATACAATATATTTTCTGCAATCATTTCTGGGTTCTACGAGCCCTCTACATGAGACAATTGTGTTTGTTGATATAGCCACGGGCTAAGACTTAAGCTTCATCGTTTAAGAAAATTTTATAGCATGAATTAACATTGAAACTATATTGTTCTAGCATCCAGTCAGTATATTTACGGCATTCCTAATTGCCATTTGGCTTAAATTGTTGCACGAATTAGATTTAGCTGTACCCTGCGCCTGTTGCTGCGCCACCAACTAAAATAAATTTGAAGGAAAGACATTACACAAATGTCCAATTAATTTTGAATCATTTTATTGATTTTGTTTCCCATTGTCCTGATGCATTCAGATGAACGGTCCTGAGTAGTACGCATTCGATCAGTTTCTAATCTCACTTCTCGTTGTTCAAGTGGTTCAAGCGAACGGGACTCAGCGGCATATACTCGAAGATTTTCCAGTCTCAATGTTAGTCTGATTCTGAGGGTCGTAACGCTCTTTTCTTCCATGCCTGAGGTGTAGGTCGACCAATTGCTTGTCATACAATTTGAATAATTTTCAGTGACGCCATCCAGCGGAAATTAATCGCACCAACCTCCGTCCACTCATGCGCAACAACTTTGTTAAAGAATGCACAGTTTACGACTTAATTCATTTTGAGTAATTTTCAGTGGAACCACCTGCCGGAAATTAGTCATACCAACTTCGAAACCTTCCCCGGCTTATGCGCAACGCTAAAGATCATAACATGATCAAATGCATAGTTTACGATTCTATAAGGTACATACAAACAAACATTCATTTGTTTATGGGTATGTGGGCGTGGCACCTCGCCTACTTGAAATTTTAAAATAAAAAGTAGCCTATAGTTCCTTCCAGACATACAGGAAGGTACTTTTAAAATTTCATGAAAATCGGTCCAGCCGTTTAACCGTCTATAGACTTCAAACGAACCCACAAACAAATAAACACACATTAATTTTTATATATAAGAAGATGTTAAAATTGTACCTTAATGAGGCGTAAGATAGGCTTGGCACACTGTTGCTAACAGAAGTGATATATTCGTTTGTTCGTATACTGTGATGAAGCACTGACGTGTAATGTTTTCAGTTTCTTCGACTGTGTTTATAAACTTGCCAATTACTGCTACAATAGGTCGACTGTAATCACTCTATAATACTCTTGCATACTCGTAAATGGTAAGCCTTTGAGTAAATATATGCTACTTTAGATAAAAAAATAACCCCCAGTATTAGTGGATAAATAAATGGCTGAAAACCTGATGTAAAATTTGTCAACAATTGCTTTGAAATCAAACATAAAACAGCGACTCAAACAATATCGGAAACTTTTTTTAGATTTTTGTCATTCTCAGAAAAAAAAACCCGCAAGTGATAAGCGTGAATTAAACAATTAAAATGTGATCTTTTTACCCGGCATAATATTTAATGGACAATATTTATGAATATGAAAACGCGTGGCGAAAAAATCTACGGTATTTAGCCTTAAATGGCTACTGAGAAAAGTTGAAAGCATTATAAACAATATTTGATTACAAAAATTTTTGTTTCTACGATAAAATCGTAAAACAAAATTTGTTTTATAGAAAATTTATTTTATATTGAAGATCTTCATGATCTAAGTAATATTTTAAGTTTTAAATTCAATTTTATTTAAAAAAATTTAAAAACTTTAAAACCCGCTTTCTAGTTATTTTTGAAAACCCAAAGGCTCTTTGTAGGGTTAATTACGTATGATGGATGAGAAAAATCGAAGTCATATTGAACGAGATAAGCTTAAATATACGAAAAATTGTATATAATTTGTATTAAAAATATTATGAAATATTTAAATGGTATTAAAACACAATTGAATGTGAAAAAGAAGCGCCAAAAAAAATATAAAATTTTTGCATCAGCTTTTTGTGAAAGCATAACGCTTAGGATACGTCACCGTAAATGAAAATTTCATCATCAAATTAAAAAGTAAAAAATGAAAGGAAGATGTTTGCAAAAATCAATCCTTTTTTACAACAGAATTAATATTCCCTTCTTATTTAAAAACTCTGTGACTGTCTATAACACTTAGTATATTAAGTTGTTACACTGTCCACTGTCATTTTAAATTGTTTTTCTCTTCTCTTCAAACATAATTATTATTTTCTATTTTGGCATTAAATATTCTAAGCGTGTATCATTGAAATCCATTAATGTTTAGAATATTGAATAAGAAATTATTTTACTTGGCATACATACATTGACTGACTCTTTTTACTACTTATTGCCATCTCTTCATTATAGAAATTCTACGCCCTCCCCCACACTCATTAAAATCGAAAATGAAATGAAATGAAATGTTAGAGAATATTATGCACATTGCATTGAAGGCCATAAAAATATTAATGTTTTATTGTTTATAATCCATCCATCCATCCATAGAAGCATGTTTGGTATGGTATGGCATGGTAAAGTACAATTGTTTGTAATGAATTAAATTCTTCTTGTACACATTTTTTATTGTGTTTTATTATTTTGGCTACAAGAGGCGCCTCAAAGTCATAAAAACCTTTTCTTTTTTTTTTTGTTTATTTGTTTGAGAAAAATTATTCACTTAACTTGCCTTGTTGGTATGAAAACTACAATAATAAAGTCTTGTTAAGGGAACTCGAGAAATATTTGTTTGTACTTAAGAAAACTGTCAAAGAAGCAATTTATTAAGTTTGTTAAGCTTTAACATGGGGACCTACTATTAAGAAAAAGTTAATGCAGATAGTCATATACACTAATAAAGACGTTCGTTCCAACAATTGATTTGAGAGATAATATTTGCAAAATCATTATACACAGTAAATGATAAATTTTAAAAGTAACCACAAAGAAAATAGGAAATGCGATACTGAATGAGAGATCAGCAATGAATCGCTTTTTTGCTACTCATAAGGACTCATGAAATTTTGAATATTAGTGGTGAGTGAACAATTTTGAAATTTAACTATGTACTCTGATTCATTCATACTCACTGCAATGTTAATTTATAAGTACAGGTTGCAATGAGTATACGTACAACGTTGACATCAAACTCATACCTTTCGAAATATGTTTGATTCATAAGCCTACTCATTTAGATTCATAACTTTAGAAAAATACTACGAGTTTTACAATCTCGAATCCTATAATCTACATACATACACTGTCGGACAAAATAATGTGCGGTTTGAAATATTTATTGTTTTCTAATTAAAGCATATGTTCATTGCTTTCAAATGTTTATAAATTATAGTTTCATTTTTAATTCGGTTAACATTTTATCTAAAGGGAACTTAACATTGAATTCATAAGGAAGTTCAAGTGACAAATTAAAGTAACACTTCACTCGAAAATGTAAATAATTAAATAACTTCAAAATTTAGTACGAAGTTGCTCTTCCTTTGTTATTTATGACTTTATGATTTTTCAGCATACTTAGCGCAAGGTTCTTTAAACTACTTGTAGAAATTGCCCTCCATTCACTTTGCATTTTTTCCCAAAATGTTTGAATATTTGTTCTGGACTCCATCGGGATTTTGTCATCTAAGACAGCCCAAAGATGCTCTATGGGGTTTAAATCTGGGCTTTGAGCAGGCCACTCAAATTTTTCAACATTATTTTCTTCAAAATATTTTTTAGCGACCTTACTCGTGTCCTTGGAGTCGTTGTCTTGTTGAAAGACTCCCCCAAACCCATTTCCTCCGCACTGCTGTAGAGATTTTATTCCAAAATATTTACATAGTGCCTCCAGTCATTTTGGTATCAATTTTAACGAGTCTACCTACTCCTGAAGCGGAAAAACATCCCCACACCATGAGGCTGCCACCACCATGTTTTACAGCATGGATGAGGTTTTTCGATTTAAGCCTTTGTGTTGGTTCACACCACACTCTCTTCTGATTTTTGCAATTTTTTAGTTCATATTTTGACTCGTTTGTCCAAATAATTTTGTACCAAAATGATTCAGGCATATTTATGTAAATATTTATAGTGGAGGCCAAAAATATTAGTGGCCATCCACTGGTATACCGAGGCCAGAGAGTCTTTCAATAGAACGGGATCGAATGCAACACCACCAGTTTTTCCCCCACAACGACAGCGATTTATTAACTGATTCCCTTTCCACATCAAGCAAAGAGTTCTCGAATTAGGGAGCGTCATATCCTTCTTACATCAGAAAAGTAAAGTCATATTGCAACTAAGCGATATAAGTTCCCGTAGAATTACTATCATTCAGCAAAAAAAATGTTCCTCTAGAAAAATTTTAAAGGGCTGTGGTAATCCAAAGGATGCTGCAAAGATGGAAGATTCTCCGTATCATATTGAATTTTTCTGTAAAGATTGTAATACCAGCACCAGTAGAAATCCTACTTACCACCACTTTATTTTTCATTTCTTGAGAAAAACAACAAGATATGCCAATTCGTATCGATATTCTCAAAGCGATGTACCATCGTCCCACGCATTAATAAAGATTAATTTCTTCACAAACAAAATTATTTGCCAGAAACTGATGGTAACCGCTTGGTTGCACAAGCTTTCCGAGTGTTATGAGTCTAACTATCAATATGCGCGGCTAACTGTTGTCATTATGGATCGCAGTGGCTTTAGTCTTATTTGTTAAAAGCTGGTCGCATATGTGCAAATGCAGCCAAACGATAAATTGTTAATAGGTAAGGCTTAAATAAAGATGTCGATGGTGGGTTTCAACATAAACCAGGCTTGCATGGATGGACATTTAATTGAGAGGGAGATTTGGGCATACACTCGTGTAAAACCCATATAGGAATATCTTCTTTGACTTTAGCTATGTCCAATTGATGTAGTCGTAGTCTAGTAAGTAATGTGTTGATATCTTAAACGCGAGGCCGTGCTTCAAACCCAGCAGACTTATGACAAAAACCTTGAGAGCAAAATACAAAATTGCCATGAAAAGTTTCTCAAAAATCTGTCGTTCGGAGTCGAACTTAAACGGTAGGTCTCAGAATTTATTGAAAATATTAACTTATACTGCATAGGTGGTGTGAGAAACTAGATTGTAATTCTGACTAAAGGGTTCTAATAAGCAATTAAGTAAGTATATCCCAATAATGCCAACTGAATTTTTGGTCAGTGTTTGGCTTCTGAGTAATCAAAACTGTAATGACATTACGTTTGTTCTTGCTGAGCCTAGTGCATCTATCAATTGCATAATTTGTTCGCAGTTTCTTAAACCTTAAACTCCACTCACACTTTCAATCACTTATTTGTATCAACATTTCAGCTCATATTCATAGAAAAGCGTAGAAATACTCATATGCCAATAATTTCTAAAATTTGAAACGAAGTGGCATGTATGGTGGTTAAAGTGCAACTCCAATATCATTCTGGAATTTTGTGCATAGCAGTTTAAGTTTATTCATTGTAATACTATTTCAAATAAAAGTTGCTTATTTGTTTCAAATTTTTATATTAATTTCCCCTTTTAATTCTTTCCTAGCATTCCATGGATGTACGTCACATGAAATTTATGCCAGTAATGCTACCCGTAGTATTTTATTTGTTGCAAATTTTGGGGTGTGAATCTGTTTTTTTTTTTCTTTTTATTAATAATTCATGCTTTCAATTACTTGCAAACATTGATTTTACTTGTCACGTTAAAAGCATTATAATGTTTAATAGAAACAACCACCCTAATGAAGAACGGCAAAGAATGAAATAATTGATGGAAATTTACCTGTTAAATGGATAACCAAAGGCAGCATCATATGGATGATAGACAGATGTATAAGGCCAAGGAGCTCCGCCTGCTACTAGATTTTCTTTTAAATCCAAACCAGCCTAAAAATAAACGCAAAGAAAATCAACAAAATTATTCATCAGAACACAATAACACAAGAATAAAAAAAAACAATAACAATTAATCGTACGATAATTTATTTTTAATATTCCAACCAAACAATAGGCTTTAAGAAGGAGAATAAAAATTAAAAACATTTCATGTTAAGACCTTGAACTTAAATTATTTAATACTCATGTTTAACAAATAATTGAAATCTTTTAATGTATTTCTGTAGGTTCTTTATATTCTCTGTGTTCTTAAATCAAACATGAATTGAAAGTGATTTAAAAAACAATGCCTTCATCTTCTGGGGCAAGTTTTTTCTTTTTTTCTTTTTTTTTTTGTATACTTTTGCATCATTTTAAAACGTAATAAAAACTTTATTAAAAAAAAGAACAATTGTTTCATAAAATGCGTAGTTTCACAGCATATTTATTGCTTTTCTTTCTTTTTTCCTACAACAAGCAGCTGATAATCATTCGCATTTGAATGCTCAATGCCTGACTAAATACAGGCGTTTATCACAAAAAAAATGTTTTAAACGGCAATCGAATTGGAAGACAATCTTTAAAAGATTATTAATTTACTAATTTAATACAAACGACTACAGCAATAACAACAATAGCAAGAACAAAAAAAAAACGGACTAAAATTGTAAGGTATAGTGAAAAGAAATCCATTATTATACCCATAGTATAGCTAGTACTGTATGCGATATGATAGCAGCAGCAAATTCTTTGATTATTTTGTGATTTCTTCATACATACATACATACATACATACATACATACATACATACATACATACATACATACATACATACATACATACATACATACATCCATAATTGGTCATTACAATCCTTCAGTCAGAAGCATGACGTAGCTTCTCCTACCACCTATGCAATGTGTCTTGATTTTATACATGGGTGGCGGAACCTACAGTTTAAAGTCGCATTCGAACGACAAATTTTTGAGGAACTTTACACGGCAAATTTTTATTTACTCTCAGAGTTTTTGCCAGAAATCTCCTGAGAGAAATTCAACGAGGAAATACTTTTTGTATTTCGTTTTGATGTCTGACCTGCGGTTTGAATCGTGGCCTTACGCTCTAATAAGCCAACACACTACCTACTAGACTACGACGACTTCTTTATGATTTCTTCACTCAATATTATTGCACCGAGTATTGAAAATTAAAATGGAAACAAAATGCACAAGAACTGATAGTTTTACGAGTTTTTCTGATTAGTTTTAGAAGCGAAAACTCTAGCTCGCGATTAAAAATCTAAGTACCGTAGTAACTAATCACGAACAGTATTGCTATGGCCAATAATGTTGTGGCAATTTTAATGTTAAATTTTGCCACGCGCTGGAAGCCTAAGTATTTCAAATACTGACTTACTTACATCATTGGCTCTTGCAAGTCGTTAGTCAGGATTACAACCTAGCTGCTCACAACACCCATGTTGTGTGTCTCATTTTATCTAAAAGTGGCAGGACCTACTGTTCAACTTCGACTCCGAACGACAGATTTTTGAGAAACTTTTCATGGATTTCAGCATTATGTTATTCTCAGGGTGTTTGCCAGAAGACTGAAAGGAAATCACCGAGAGAAATATTTTTTTCATTTTTCGTTTTGTTCGAGTCATCTTAACTGGAGTTTGAACCATAGGCTCTCATCTAATAAGCCAACACACTACCCACTAGACTGCGACGACTTCAAAAGCACTGCAAGAAGAATTGTTTCAAAAATAAAATAATCCGCCGAAGTCAAGTCAAGTTAAGGCCTGATACAAACAGAAGTTTGATGTACAAGTCCTATATAAACCGATGCAACAAAACCTTAAGAACTAAATCGTCTTCTCCTAAATGTATTTTAATCGCAACAAAGTTAACCTATTTCGAAGTAGAGAGAAGCTGATGATGGAAAAGTGATCCCTCAGTCCTACAACACGGGAAAACGGTGTGTTCGAATCGCAGTTTAGACGGTCAGAAAGGTTTGGAATGATGTTTTGTGGAATTAGAAAAGATCTTTTAGTTAAGGATGCTGCTCCAATACGGTCAATCACATTGAAACACAATAGAAAAGAATATCGTGTTCTATTAGAAAAACACCTGACCTAAAACTGAAGGCAAACCTAAAACTGACGAACCGAAAACCTTTGAATAAAGCTCAGTTGGAAGGTAGTTCTCGTTGTTTATAATCTCAGAAACTGTTATAGAATGCTAACCATCTTGAAAAATCGTTCGCACTTATTTAATTGATAATTACAACGCTTTAGTCAGGATCATGAGGTAGCTTACCCACACCACCCATATAGTGTGCGTTAATTTTATCCATGAGTGCCGAGACCTAGAATTTAAAGTCGAATCGAGAGGCAGATATTTGGGAAACTTTTCATGGAAAATATTATTTTATTCTCAGAGTGTTTGAAAGAAGACTGCTGAGAGGAAATCGCTGAAAAAATCTTTCTTCATATTTCGTTTCGTTAGAGAAGTTTGAACTGGAATTTGAAACACAGGCTTGGAATATGTAAATCAACACAACACTTACTAAACTATGGCGACAGATAGGAGTTGGTACCGAAAAGCAGTTTGTTCAAATCGCAGTTAGCCGGAATAAACAAATCGTTTTAACGGCCCGAAAGGTTTGCATAGATGTTTTGCAAAATTGTAAGGAATCATTTACTAAAAGCGGGTTCCTCAGGGAACAAGCAATCACCCACAAGTTATCACCGTTGCACACTAGGAAAGAATGAATGTTCTGTATGGAAAACACCTGACCTAAGACTGTAGACGGAGTAGGCGCTTTGATTTAAGGTCAGCTGGTAGATAGGATGTTCTATACATCATTCTATAGCCTGCTATATAACACCAACCACGTCGTTAAATCTCTCTCTCTCTCTCTCTCTCTCTCTCTCTTAACCCTCTTTGCTCCGCCTAAAGTGAGCACTCTGTCATCAGCCTAACAAACATATCAGGGAACTAGATTAGAAGGCTCTTTTTTATTTAACTTATAGAAAGGCTTTGTGCGTATATATTAGCTTTACAGGTATAAACAGTGTTAGCGGCTTAATCGGTCCATATTTCTTTGAGAACGGGGTTCACTTTTGACCCGCAACTGGAATGCAACACGATGGCTGCACAGCCTGTGCAACATTAGATATTCTACACGAGCTTTTTCATATCACATGGAGGTGGTATCAACTGAGATTGTGCAATTTGACCACGTTAGACTTTTTCTTAAGGAGTTTTCGTAAGTCGCAGGTGTGTGGAAACAAGCCACAGCGATCCTCAAAGTCAGTATAACCTTTGCCATCAGTCAAATTCAGCCTAATTTATGCGTCTGTGTTATGGAAAGTTGGGCAATTCGTTCCACCAAGAGAACCCTGGCGGATATTTGAGCACATTAATAGGTCTTTCAAACGGACTACAAATTTCGATGATATCTCACACACAGTTTATTTTATTTATAATTTAAAGATTGGAAGCGCTTAATGAAGAGCCGACGTAAAACACCAACCTTATTTAAAAAAATAACAGTTGCCAGTAAATTTCTAAATTTTTAGGACTTCTTTCGTCCAAAATTTAAAGAATTTTACGCATCATATATTAGATTTTCAGGTACAAACAGATATTCAAACATATTATATAAGTATTTAAAAGGTGCCAGTAAACTATTCTTAATCCAGACTTCATAAGAAAATAATGAACATTTTCATTTCACTACACCTTATACCATTAAAAACTGAGAATCATTCTTATTAAATAAAGGAAGACCTCACGTTTCTTTTAATTGTATAGAAAATTGATAACGATTTCAATAAAACAAAAATCACTTTTTGAAAAAAAAACATCTGAACTTTGTTTAGTTCTATAACAACAACAACAACAACAACAGAAAAAACAACAACTGCTCATTGTCTTTTGTCATAAATAGCTTTATAAAGGCTTTAAATTTTTATTAAATTTTTTATTGTAATCTTCATGCATCAACAACAAAAAAAAACAATAAGAAACAGTAGTCGTAAGTGTAAAAAGCTTTAAATCGTACATGAAATCGTTAAAGTTAAAAATTTATCACACCTTTTTAAACATAAATTCAACTGAATATACATGTACGTGCATCATTTGCTAAATGTTTCTTAAAAAATATAACAACAACAGCAGCAACAATGAAGGAGAAAAAAATAAATACAAGACGACACCCTGCTTAAAAAAACATATTTTTTCGAACACAGTTTGGGTTTTTGGGTTTTAAAAGCGTTTCAAAAAAACAAAAAAAAAAAGCGAAAACAAGACAACAGTTTACGACAATTCAGTAGTCATATCTTATGATGATAAAAAAAAATTAAAAAAAAAAAACTAAAAAACATGGGTAGTATGGTTCCAGTCTTATATCGTATAAATCGTTGTATGTACTGCAAAGTTTCTTATTTTTTTTTTAATTTTCTTTACGAGGTATGCAGTCAGTTATTTGCGTACACGCAACTACAAATTTTGCAAAATTCTCTAAAAAAAACAAGCTGCTTAAGAAAAATTTCATTGTAAAAGTACTTTTTATTTTTGCCATTAAACAGCATTAACATTATCCTGTACAACAAAAAAAAATGTTTATGCGTCCAGCTGTATAGGTTGCTATAATACAATGAATTAATCTAAAAAAATTTACCACATTAACACAAGCTTATGAATAGCTTTTCTAATCCTTGATCAGCAACGAATCGTTTTTTCGGTACTCATAAGCACTCATGAAATTTTGAATATAAGTAAGTAAGTCAACAATATTGAAATTTAACTCATCAGAATGATTCATTCGTACTCACTACAACGTTGATTTATAAGTACAGGTTGCAATGAGTATGCGTACAACGTTGACATCAAACTCATACCATTCGAAATATGTTTGATTTATAAGCCAACTCATTTAG
This sequence comes from Sarcophaga variegata, assembly GCA_932273835.1. Lineage (NCBI taxonomy): Eukaryota > Metazoa > Arthropoda > Insecta > Diptera > Sarcophagidae > Sarcophaga > Sarcophaga variegata. The sequence continues at coordinate 69,749,240 of OW026362.1, forward strand.
ATTCATAAATTTAGGAAAATACTCATAATACTTGTAAATGATTCGAGTGATTCATGTTGTTAAGTATGAATATGATGAGTACTTTAAACTTTGTATATGAGTAGAAGTTCCATGATATTAAAATAAGTATGTATGCGTATAAGTATCTGTATGATTCTACTCATCTTTTTGAATACTCATTGCTGATCTCTATCATCAACCTATACATTTTTCTTAATGAAATCAATAATCGATTCAAAGAGCATAAACTTTTAGTTAATCTGCATAACGATTGAATCAACAACAAATCTAAGAATTCTTTCCATTAACACTGTTTAAAGCAACTTCTTGTTATGTTTACGCAAAAGATTGGAAAACCAATGCAGATACCACCGCGCTAATAAAAATCAATTTTAAAACACAAATTTTCAACATAAACTTGTCGGAAAACGCAGTTTCTGTCTTAAAAAAGACTACGTAAACATCGCCAAAGGAAATGACTCGTATTCAAAAAATTAGCTATCGGAGAAGGACATATCTCTTGTATCCACTTTGTTGATAATTTTTTTTATATATAGGGTCTCCCAACATGGATTTCTGAACTTTGAAAGTTGATAACGGACATCTTGTTGAAGCTTTGCCTGGTAAATTAGTTCTCAGTTATTCATTCATTCATCTTGCACGGGTATATCTTTAAGTATCACTTGAAAATAATAAAAACTTATTGTCCAAATGGGTCTTTATTTGGGGTAAAGTACAGCGCGCCTGGCCTATTTTTACGTCGGCAAAATCATCTTTCTTGGTAGGTCTGTTCGCAATATGATGGATAAATTCAAGTTGATCAGGAACTGAACACTGTTTGGTGCCGTTTCTGAGCTGGGCCCGTCGTTGGTCCATATTTCTTTGAGGATAACATTCGTTAGGTTATCACTATCAACGACGAGCAATATAGGTCAATGAATATCTACCTCTTTTGGGCTGACAACACGTGGCCACCAAATCTGTGTTTTTTCAGCAAAACTTCGCTACGTGTCACACTGCTCAGGCCAGATTGGATATTCTACACGACCTATTTGAATGCATTTTCATGTCACGTGGATGTGGTATAAACTTGCTGCTGAGATTTTGAGAATTTGACCACGTTAGACTTTTTCTTAAGGGGTTTGTTTTCGTAAGTCGCACAACCCACGGCAGTACTCAAAGTCAACATAACCCATGCCATTAATCAAATTCAACCTGATTTAGCTCTTTCAAACGAACAAGAAATTTCTATCATATCTCACACACAGTTTGTTTTATTTACAATTTAAAGATTGGAAGCGCTTAATGAAGAGCCGACGTAAAACACCAAACTTATTAAAAAAAAACTGTTTCCAGTAAATTTCCAAGTTTTTAGGACTACTTTTGTCCAAAAATTCAAAGAATTTTACGCATCAGGATGTGAGATTTCTTTTAATGAAGACATAAGTGCTTTGGACGGGAAGACTAGAGGGAAACCAATGTCTCAAATGATGAAAATTATATTTCCTTTAAATCAAAAAGCTTTTTAATTGAAGGATATTGTTTCGCATGAAGCTTGCTATCGCTGATCACAGATCGGAGTATCGATCAATTGCCGTTCCATAAAAAAGAGCAACGCTTGGCAGTCTTTAACAATGAATTTTGGTAAAAGATTTGTATATATTCTCTCAGAAAGTGCAGCTAGTGCATCAGGTACTAATGGGTGAACGTCAAGCGCTTGTAAACTAACTTTTTATACACCCGTTCCTGCGCCTTGCACTGGCCGGCAACATGGCATGATTTTACTGTTCCAGGCTACCTATTGTGGGGTTTCTTGAAATCAGGATTATAGGTCAACAAGCATCACTATTTAGGGGGTCTGCAAAGCGAATGCGCTAATCTTCTGCTGTAGGTTGGAAATGGAACACGCTTGTATGGTAATTAATTCTGGCGACGGCTAAGTAATCAAGTAAGGAATCTCCAACACCCACATTATGTGTATTAAATTCATCCATGAGTAGCGAGACGTACACTTCAAAGTCTACTCCGAACGATAGATTTGGAAATCCTCTCATTAAGTCTCAAAGTATTGGCCGGAAGTCTTGTAGTCCAGTAGGTAGTGCGTTGGCTTATTAGACGTAAGGCCACGGTTCAAGCCCCAGGTCAGACATCAAAACTAAAATATGAAGAAATATTTCTTCTGCGACTTCCTCTCAGCAGATTTCTGGCAAAACCTCTGAAAGTGAAATAAAATTGCCATGAAAAGTTTCTCAAAAAATCTGTCGTTCGGAGACGACTTTAAGCGGTGGGTCCCGCCACTCATGTATAAAATTAACACATGTAACAATAGTGGTGTGAGACGTTAGGCCGTAATCCTGACTGAAGGGTTGTAGGGGCCATTTCTGTCATGTATGTAATGCTAACAATATTAGGCATTTGATAGACACCAATACCAAGACAAATTTAAGGCTTTCGAGAGGGAACGTCCGCACCACATTCTTCATACACATTTGCTATGGAAATTTCTTTCTAACAGTGAGGAATTTATAATAAAAGAAACAGTTCAGTTCAGTTTGTTTTAAAGAAAATACCATAATTTGTTTAAATTTAAAACTAAAACAGAGGAGAAAAAAAACATTCAACAATTATGCAGAAAAAAATCCAATTATACAGGCTTGTACAAGTAATTTAAAAACATTTAAAAATTATTTCTTTTTCTTTGCCTTCTACTTCTTCGTCTTCTGCTTCTCCTCTTAGTATGTCTTTTGGAGTATTTGTGTCTTTGAGAAGTAAGAAAACGAAAACGAAAACGAAAAACAGAAATTAAATCAATATAAACACGTTACACAGTGTAAGAAAATTACTTCCCTTATGTCTGGATGTCAAGCTGTGAACACTTTACACTCTGGTTTTGCACAGTCTGCTGAACTAAAGAAAAACTACATTGCACTGCACTGCACTGCAGTGTAATGCAATGCAGCCAGCAACCAGCAGTTACAGTAACAGTTACTGTTACAACAACTGCATTAAAATGTTTTATGATAATGTGCAACAAATAGACAGACAGACGGGAAGACAGACAATGAAATCCATTACATGTAGTTTATTTTGTTTTTCTATTGCATTTTTAATTTGTTTTACAACAATTGACCAAATGTGGCCATTTCGAGAAGATTTTGAAAAACTGATACGAGTTACTAAGGGAAGGGAAGGGAAGGGAAGAGAAGTGTTTCTGTAGAAGAAAAATGTTTGTTCAAACCACCATAAAATGTCTCGTTACAGATGAATGTGAATTTGTTTTCTTATAGACAAAAAAAATTTAATTCTTCTTCTTCTTCTATTGTTTTTTGTCTCCGTCTGGGTTTTTAATGAATTTCTCTACTTTGACTGGCTAATAAAATTGGCGTCTCCTATTAATTTTCTTTAACAAGCGTTTCATTCATAATAAAATTCTTACATAAACTTGTTAGCTGATAACGGTAAATGCTTAAGGTTTAGCTGGTTACACTAACTCTTAAAAGACTTGTCTAGGCTGTCTTTACATTGTACTTCTTAAAATCTAAAATTAAAAGCAGCTCACTTCAGGAATCTTAAACGTTACTTCACATAAAAATTTGATTAGAGAGCCGATCCCACAGCGTACAAGGATTATAATTTATTTTTAAATGGGATATATGACGTCATTATGGGCACACTCACATTGATTGTTGAAGGTCTTTAAACAAAGTGATGGAAAAATGTGCTCAAAATAGTTCTTTTAGCCAATTGCAATGGTTTTTGGATAAATGAAAATAGTACAGTCGCTATAACTAATTCTAGGCCCCTCTCACATTAGTTAAGAACATAAAAAAGGCTTTCAAAGACCCAAAAAGTCCTACAAATTTAGACCAAAGTCCATTGTGTTTAATTATTTTAAGAATTGTATGACGTTTGATACAGACTTGTATGGACACCGTGAAATAATGCTGATGTCAATATTGTGTTCAAAATTAATGCAATTTTGCTAAGTCCACATGGTTAAAGAGTGTCATCTCAAGGTGTTTATTGTGGTGGAGACAGTTTTTCAAATTATCACTCGTTTAAAAACTTATATTGAATTGGAAATGAGTAAAATAACTGAAGCTAGATTCAATTCTGGAAGAACAACGATGCTCTGGTCTGGTCAATCATTCAGAAATTGTAGAGCACGGGAATCATGCAAGCGGTCGGAAGATAGCTGAGGCACAAAACGTTATTCCTGTTAGCAGTCTTCTGGCAAAAACTCTGAGAGATTTTTGAGAAACTTTTTCATGGGAATTTTTCTTCTTAGAGTTTTTGACAGAAATCTGCTGAAAGGAAGTCGCCGTAGAAATATTTTTTCATATTTCATTTAGTTGTTGATGTCTGATCTGGAGTTTGAACCGTCGTCTTACGTCTAATAAGCCAACACACTACCTACTGGACTACAAGAGGCTTCCGGCCAATACTTTGAAAGTAAATGAGAGGGTTTTCAAATCTATCGTTCGGAGTCGACTTTGAAGTGTACGTCTCGCTACTCATGTATGAATTTAATACACATAACGTGGGTGTTGGAGATTCCTTCTTTGATTACTTGGTTCAAACGCAAGGTACCTCTAGTCGTCTATTTGTAGAGGACCTCCGGCGTTAGACCATGACTTAAACGTTTAATATTCGATTAATAATTGCCCATAAAAGGTCCACTTCGAAAATGATTCGATTTGGTAAAGATAATTGGCGTTCGTTCATTCAAAGTACTTTCAGTTATTTCATGTTCCAATCGAACACCGAACTTGATTAAGATTAGGTTAGAGGACGTATACTTGTCAATTAAGACAAGTACAATACCCGGAGGTCGAATTGACCCATTGTTCGACGTCCTAGTTTCTCACACCACTTATGTTGTGTGTGTTAATTTTTATACATAAGTGGTGGGATCTACAGTTTAAAGTCGACTCCGAACGACAGATTTTTCAGAAACTTTTCATTGTAATTTTATTTATTCTCAGAGTTATTGCCAGAAATCTGCTGAGAGGAAGTCGCCGAAGAAATACTTTTTGTATTGATGTCTGGCCTGGGGCTCGAATCCTGGCTTTACATCTTATAAGCCAACACACTACCTATTAGACTACAGCGACTTCAAGAACCTCATTAAAGAGGTACCACTTTTAAAACGATTACATACTGTATATTTTATTATATCAGTATCTGGCTTAACTACTGGGGAATGTGACGTTGATAGCGAATTTTTCGGAACGTAATGACATTGCATTACAGAATTATTCTCACATCACACTTTTAACATATTTCAACAAGCCTAAGCAGCGATTTTTTTAAATAATACGAAGTGAATGAATGAAGTTTCTTAAAAATCTGCTGCAGTGGTTGATCACTCATTAGTGGTATGAGAAGCTAGGTTGTGATCCTGACTAAAGGCTTGTAATGACCAATTTAGTTAAGTAAATATGATGAATTTGTGGACCATTTAGACCAAAAATTTAACTTTTAATGTCACCTTCTGAACAAAGATCAGCGATGAATCGTTTTTTCGCTACTCATTAGCACTCATGAAGTTTTGAATACAAGTAAGTCAACAATATTTAAATTTAAATTTGTACTCTGATTCATCCGTACTCTCTACAACGTTGATTTACAATAAGCACAGGTTGCAATGAGTATGCGTACAACGTTGACATCAAACTCATACCATTCGAAATATGTTTGATTCATAAGCCTACTCACTGCTAGATTCATGACTTTAGAAAAATACTTATAATACTTATAAATCATTCGAGTGACTCGAGTGACTCGAATCATTCATCAAGATTTATAGTCTTAGTTGTTGTTGCATTTACAAAAAAAAAGGAATAGAGACACATAAGCAAACAAGTAAGCAGAGCAAACACACAACCTTTTAGTGAGTATTTTAGTGTTCGTACGCGATTCATACTTATTTTGTGCTTCGTGTATATGTTGAGTTATGGATAGTCGAAATCAATAACATCATACGTGTTGCTAATTATGAATATGACGAGTACTTCAAACTTTGAATATGAGTAGAGGTTCAATGATATTAAAATAAGTATAAATGAAGTATCAGAAATTATGAGTATAATTCGATTCTATTCATCTCTTTGAATACTCATTGCTCTGCTTCTGAACACATATTGCCTTGTTAGAATCCAATTAGTATTGTCTGACATCATACTATAGTTCCCGAGAGAACCGCAGATACTTTTTATATTATCTAATATAATATATAAGGCAGATTTTTTGAAATAAATTTTTTTAATTTACACTCAGCCACAAAAGTATACATACGGATAACAAATTTCAGAAATTTTTTAACTAATCCGTTTTCGTTGAAAATGTTTGTAATTGTCTGACAACTTTCTTCGATTTTAAGACGGTCTTTTGCATTGGTTCAGAAATTTGTGAAATTTGTTAATTGGATGCATACCTTTGTGGGCCTGTGCGGGGCCACGATTCAGTTCAATTTCAAAAACTTTTTAACCAAAGCAAAAGACCGTCTTAACATCAAGGAAACTATAAAGATTTTCAACGAAAACGGATTAGTTACAAAATTTCTGAAATTTTTTAACCGTGTGTATAATTTAGTAACTGTGTGTAAATTTATTCGTTGTAGTAGGTTTAAGGAACTTTATGTAATAAGGAACTTTTCAAATAATTTTGATTGCTTTTAAAAGAAATTTTTTAAAGTCGTTGAAAATTGTTTCTTGTAAATCAATATCTAACGCTTGAAGACTATGCTTGAAATAAACTGATTTTTTTTTTTTGATATTCGTTTTTGATTTATTTAACCGCAAAATTGTATCCTTTTAAGCGTTTTTTTCTTTTGTTTTGGTATCGACATTATCCTTTGCTTTGTTTTTTTGGAAAGAAAAAAGCCTGTATGACAAATCACTGTTTGTTTTCGTTAAAATAACACTCGCTGCTCTTGTTTTCATTTCCTTTTCTTGTGACAAAAAAATGAAAACGAAAAGACTCCCTTGGTGAACTTGTTTGTTTGATTTTTTTTTTTTTGTTCGTGGAAATGTATTCGCATATGTGATTAGATTTTAGGTCAAAAAGGCAAAACCGTTATAAAAGAACTCAAGTTTCTTTTCTGTTTTTCTACACAATTTCACACAAAAAAAAATAAAATAAAAAACAGGGGGTTTGAGTTGAAACCAGAAATTGTAACTCAATTTCGCTATGACTTAAAGGGAGGGGCTTTAATAGACATGAAATAAAATCAACCCTTGTTTTTAGACTCCCTAAGAGTTATAATAGCAACAACAACAAGAATTTATTTTTTATTATATGTAGCCTAACTAGACTAACAAGCTAAAGTCTGTTGGTTGTTAAAGTTTTACAGAGAACTTGCTGCCGCAGTTCAAGTGCCTTTAAAAAATTTACAATTTTTCTTCAAACTTTAATTCAAAATTTTTTTTTTGTTAATTTAAGAGATTTTCTTAAAAAGAAGAAGAAGAAAAAAATATCAAGTGTTTAAAGTGTTGAAGGAATTATGAACGCAATTTTTGGGAATTTCAACAAATTAGGGCGCCACATTAACTAAATCCAAGTGTTTCTGTTTCGATGTTTTGAGAATTCAAAACAATCTTCGATTTGTTTTTATATGTTGTTATGGTTGTTGTTGTTGTTGTTTTCAATAAAAGTGTTAGAAAATGTTTTTATTTTCTTTAACACTTTGCTGAGGAAAACGAAACATATGCCCGTTTCCATGGGCTTTAAGTGTTTCAGAAAAAACAAACACAAACACCTCCGATAGCAGGCCTCTTCTATACACATGCTCTCCCATACACAACACCATACATATGTATATACCCTCATGCTGTCACCGCTTGTTGTGTTGACAAATTTATTAATAAGGCTTTAATATGCTAAAAACAACAACAACAACAAACTCTAAAAAAATCCAAGAAGAGGAAGAAGATGAAGATGAAGATGAAGAGAGAAAAAAACGGAGAAAATTTCTTAAGAAGAAGATTTTTTTTCAAAAGAAAATTTAAAAGCATTACGCGAGCGGTATCTTTTATTTTCCGAAAAAAAAACAACAAAATTGTCTCAATGTGACAGTAGATGTCAAAGTAATGACTTCTTTAAGTCTGTCTGACATTTGATAATGATGTTCGGGGTATTGGGGGATTTTTGCCTTCCCCCTTATTTCCAGTTTTAAATGACTAATTACAGCCGGAATGATTTATAGCAGCAGGTTAAGAGACATCGTAGTACGGGCCTAAATTTTGTGTGTCTTTTTAAACAAATAAAATTTAATTAATTAGTTATGATGGGTATGTATGTGACTGACGGTGACAAGAAGGGGCGTTTTGTTGTTAAAAATCTTATGCGAAAAAGAAACTAAAAATTGTTAAGAATTTATCAATTTATCAAGAGGGAGGGAGGAGGGGGTCTATATTTTAACAATTTAGAAATGTGGACAAATTGTTATTGACGTAGAAATTATAAATTTATGCATCAAACTACAAATAGAAGTTCATAAATAACGTTAAAAACAAAAATCTTAACCCTAAACCTTAACCCCTAAAGAGCGATTTCAATAAATAAGAATAAAATTTTATTCTGGCTTCACCATTTAGTGGCTTAAGTGCTTGACTATAAACCCCAGTAATCCAGTTTTAAAGACCAGTGAAGGAGAATGTATTTCAATTAAAACTTCCTTCAAATTGTCAACATTAATTGGAGTTCAGCTCTTTGCAAATAATTCAGTTTGAAAGCCCTCCCGGCCGCCACAGGGTATAACATTAGCAATGAACTTGAGATGTTTCTGGACAACGGCAAACGGGCAACCATTTTATTCTAGAACCCCAAAGTATAACATTAGCTATGAACTTCATATGAAGATCCCACCGTGTAATGCGTTGAGATGTTCCTAGAAAACGACATAGGGCAACCCTTTTATTCTAGAACCACATAGGTTGATGTTGTGATGTTATCCAATAAACTTCAGACGGAAAAATGTGCAGCTTTTTCGAGGCAACCCTATTATTCTGGAATATACTACATGTGACCAAAAATCTGTTGCATTAAACCAATTGAAGCCGTCGTAGTCTAGTAGATAGTGTGCTTATTGCGGTGGTTCCAACCCCACCTCAGACATATTATGTTCTCAGAGGTTCTGATAGAAGACTGCTGAGAGAAAGTTGCTGAAAGAATTGTTTTGTTCATAATTGGTTTTTTCGAGATGACTGGACTGGGGTTTGAACCACGGGCTAGAGTGTAATATTCCAACAACCTATCCACTAGACTACAGACATACATACATAATTGGTCATTACAACCCTTGAGTCAGGGTGCTTCTCACAGCACTGATGTTGTGCGTGTTATTTTTTAAACATGAGGTTCTGCCTACAGTTTAAAGTCTACTCTGAAAGACAGATTTTCAAGAAAGTTTTCAAGGCAATTTTTATTTATTCTCAGAGCTTTTGCCAGAAGACTGCTCAGACGAAGTCGCCGAAGAAATACTTTTTGTATTTTATTTTGATGTCTGCCCTATGGCTCGAAACCTGGCTCTTCACGGCGCTGTTTCTAGGCAAAGATTTTTATTCTAGAACCACAGAGTTTAACATCAACAATGAACTTCATAAGTAGGTCAGACAGTAAAACGTGCTGAGATTTTTCGAGACAACGACACATGGCAACCCTTTTATTCTAGAACATACTACAGACAACCAAAAATCTGTTACATTAAACTAATTGAAGTCGTCGTCTGATAAGCCAGCCCGTGGTTTCAAACCCATTTCAGACATTTTTTTACTCTCAACATTTTTGTAAGAGCTCTGCTGAGCGAAAGTCACTGAAAGAAGTATATTTTCAGATTTCGTTTTGATTTTATTCACGGACCAGCGTTTGATAAGCATACTATCTACTACGCTACGACGACAAATTCGTATAAAATTGGCATGAAATTCATTTTGTTTTGTCCAAAGGGTAGGTGTTTATAGAACACAGGTTCCGCTAAGGCCTACAATCGGGTGACTTAATCATAATTTGTTCGGGATTTAATTAAACGGAATTTTAATAGCACCAATCTGACTGCCTAAAGGTTCAAACAGGGTATGAAATACTTATAACGACCCCTTGACATCCACCAAGATCAGTCGATTTTACGCTGTAAGATTTCTTTTTTTAGAGTTTCGTAAAATTTTTCGTCTGTGAAAAAAAGGTAAAACGATCACAAAGATTGACTTGAAGACCATGGTCGAAGGATTTATAAAAATAATAAAAACTGGCCTGAGAACAATGGGGACTGCTTGAACGATTTTGTTTATACTTCTTAGGAACATATGTATTTTACAATGTTCAAAACAGATGACATGACGAACTGGATTCAAAATTTATGATTTTGTTGATGTAGGGTTTTTAGCAAAATAAAAATAACTTTAGAAGAGATATTCATTTCAAAATTTTTCAGCCCAAAACAATTTTAATTGACCCCCTGAAGGGTTAGAATTAATGTAAGACACCAACACAAAACATTTCTTAGCTCTCGCGGTATTGAAACAAGTTTTTCATTGTGTTTAAGACATGTTGGTGTTGTTGTTGTTGTGTGATGTTTAACAATAAAATTCGCCTGATTGTTTAAACTTTTAAATTAAATAAAATAAATACCGAAAAACAACAGCAAAATTAAAAACAAAAAACATAAAAAATAATTTGCATAACAAATCATATGCAAAGAAAATGTAAAGAAATATACAAAGAAAAAATAATAAAAAATTTAAATTAAAAATCAAGAATAAAAATTCTTCCAACAAATCGCAAACACGGTGTATCAAACAGCGATTTGGCTATAAAAGATGATTAAAAACGTTTAAGAAAAACGTAAAAAAAATTTACAAAAATTTTAACGATTTAAACATTAAAAATAAAAAAAAACCAACAGAAAATTAAACAAAACATAAAATTAATTAAATTATATTCGGATTAAAAATGTTATAAAAACAAACAATTTTAAGATATACACGCTCATAAAAAAAAATATAGAAATTTAAAACAATTTTCCGACAATAGGTGATGTTTTGAAGCGGGCTTCAAATACAATGTTGAACAAGGATTTTTTCAATGAAAATATTTTCCTTTTTTTTTTGTTAAAATTTCAAATGCCATATGTTAAGTTTAAGAGAATAATTTCATTTGAATTCAGGCAGCCACTTAAATAAACAGCACGAGCCAAAGAACGAAAAAAATAGACACGATTTGTTAATATTTTGAAACATAATTCCGAAGAAAATACTTCTTGAAATATAAGACAAGGAAAGTTATGCAGAAACGCATGAAATTTCAAATAAATGTGACAGCATTTTTAAAATGTCAGGACATTTTAAAGGAAATTTTATTTACAAAAAATGGAATTTAAAAGAGACTCAGCTATTCCTTCCAAAAATGCTTTGCCTCCTCTTTATAAACTTGAATAGAAATAAAACCCCTAAATCCCGACTTTCAAACATTGCAGAGCTCAAAAGGTTTACTTAAGCAAAAATGTAATCGCCGTAATCTAATAGAGAGTGTGTTGGCTTAATAGTCGGTAGGCCTCGGTTCAAACACCAGATCAGACATCTTCAACAAAACGGAATATGGATAAATTACTCTTCTCCTATTTCCTCTCAGCATATTTCTGACAAAAACTCTGGGAGTAAATAAAATTGCTATGAAAAGTTTCTCAAAAAAATTTGTCGTTCGGATTCGACTTTAAACTGTAGGTCCCACAACTCATGTATAAAAATTAACACCCATAGCATAAGTGGTGTGAGAAGCTACACACAGTTACTAAAGTATACATACGGTTAACAAATTTCAGAAATTTTTTAACCAATCCGTTTTCGTTGAAAATCTTTATAGTTTCTTCGATTTTAAGACGGTCCTTTGCATTGTTTAAAAAATTTCTGAAATTGAACTGAATTGTGGCCCTGCACAGGCCCACAAAAGTATACATCCGATTAACAAATTTCACAAATTTCTGAACCAATGCAAAAGACCGTCTTAAAATCGAGGAAAGTTGTCAGACAATTACAAAGATTTTCAACGAAAACGAATTGGTTAAAAAATTTCAGAAATTTGTTAACCGTATGTATACTATTGTGGCTGAGTGTAGGTTGACTGAAGAGTTGTAATGATCAATTATGCACGTATGTACATTAAGCAAAAATACGACCAAATTTATCCTGCAGCAAAAGACCACTTTGAAGAAAAAGTGGAGGAAAACAAGATTTCTCAGCAATGGTCGTAAGAAATGACATCTTAATTGAATGATTATAAGAACGCGAATAAAAATTCTCAAAGAATTCACAATACCCTTATAGAAGATTAATATTTCTGTATTCATTGGTCATTACAACCCTTCAGTCAGGATTACAACTTAGCTTATCACACCACTTATGCTATGGGTGCTAATTTTACACATGAGTGGCGGGACCTACAATTTTAAGTCGAGTCCGAACAACAGATTTTTAAAAAACTTTTCAGTTTTTGCTCGAAGACTGACTGCTGAGAGGAAATCGCCGTTAAATATTTTTTTTCATATTTCGTTTCGTTCGAAATGTCTGAGATGGCTTTGGAACCACGCTAACATACTACATACAGTAATCCTTGTTTATCGTTCGTAATCGTTGTTTCGATTTACGTCGTCAAATTTTTTGTCCCCTCTAACTTCAATTTGCGTCGTCATTCGATTTACGTCGCCTTTTTTGGAACCAACTGCGACGTAAATCGAGGGATTACTGTAACTTTTTTCAGTTCCTTGTTAAAAACATACTACTTTGTAGTATGAGCAATATGAAATTCGATTTACGTCGTTTCGATTTACGTCACCTTTTTTGGAACCAACTGCGACGTAAATCGAGGGATTCCTGTACTAGATTACGGCAATTTCAATTGGTTTAATGCAGCAGATCATTGCTCCATTGTAGTATACAGACATACATAATTGGTCATTACAACCCTTTAGTCAGGATTACGACCTAGTTTCTCACACCACTTATGTTGTGTGTGATAATTTTATACATGAGTGGCGGGACCTACAATTTAAAGTCAACTCCGAACGAAAGATTTTCGAGAAACTTTTCATGGCAATTTTATTTACTCTTAGAGTTTTTGCCAGAAATCTACTGAGCGGAAGTTGCCGAAGAAATATTTCTTCATATTTCGTTTCGTTCGAGATGTCTGAAATGGATTTGGAAACACGGTCTGATAAAGCAACACCCTACCTACTAGATTACGACGTCTTCAATTGGTTTAACGCAACAGATCATTTGTCAACTGTAGTATGTTCTATAATAACAGGGTTGCCAAGTGTCATTCCGTTTTTAAGTTTTGAATTAGAAAATATGTATTCCTGTAAACCCATCAAAAAAAGAAAAATAATTAAATAAAGCCGCTGTACAAATTGCGAATAAAACGTGGCGAATTCTAACCCAACCTTTCAAAACAATTTTCAATCATAAAAAAGAGTAACAACTTACCGGATTTGCATAAAACGCCGGCTGTTCAGCACCCATCCCCGACAAATACGCCGACATATTTTCAGGATATACGCCCAAAGGCACACCACCCGGCCCTGTTACGAGACCACCGGCGGCTGCAAGTCTTTGATAGCTTAACATGTCATATTGGCAGGAGCATAATGTTTGACCACTAACTGGATCTGTGTATATAGTACGACCCGTATCACAACAACGTTGTGAGCCAGCACCCGGACCACCCGGTGGCGGTGGTGGTGGCGGTGCGCCCGTTGAACCAGGCGCCAATGGGCCCGGTAATACTGAGGGAGGTGGTGGACCGCCGGCACCCGACCCGGGGCCGGACGATGTTAAAGCCGACGATGATGAACTATAGGGTGTTGCGGGTGATATAGAACGCGCGCCCGGCGGTACAGTTGATGTTACGGCCATTGCGTTGGCAACAGAGGGCGTGGTTAGGGAGGCGGTTGAAGACGGCACGGCGGCTACAACGGCAGCAGCAGCTGCTGCAGCGGCGGCGGCGGCAACAGCGGTGGCGTTTAACGTAACCGAACTGTGTTGCTGTTGATGTAACGTGGAATTCGTAGTATGTTGATTGGTACTTAAATTGGTGGGCTGCGTTTGTAAACTTTGATGTAAAGGTGTCTGTGTGGAGGTGGGCGATGCACTTGGTCGAGTTGAAACGGCATTCTAAAGCAGGCAACAAAAGAAAAAGAAAATTTACAATTATTTACGTTCGATTGTTAGTTAATAAATGTTGCATTTAACAAATAAAACAATTTTTTAAATTAAATTTGTTTGTATTTCTTGTTAATCAATAACCAATAATATGTATTAAATATTTACAATCATACATACATGGCTATTTATTAAAACAAACTAAAGGCGATAAGAATTGCTTGTGGTTTAAAAACAAGAAAAAAAAAAGCAAAGTAAAGTGCCTGGGTTATAAATCAATTCTGAAAAACACTTTTACTACGACTGCTGTTTCTTTTGATTCTTATTTGTCGTTGGCTTAAATAAATACAAATACAAGGTATCATAGATTAAACATTTAAAGTAGACAACATTGATTTGAGTTTGTTACGAGAAACGTTTAATAAATGCCGACAAATCATGTTCATATGTCACCCTATAAAGACACCCGTACCCCCGTAATCTGTTTAAAAACCCAATCGCTTGTTTACAATGAAAGTAAGTAAGAAAGAAACAAAAAAACAAAATTGTAAAATTAAATGATTGTCATCAATGGGTTTTAAACAACAACACTACATGGGGACACTTCGATCGGTCTATTTGGTCTCTGACAACATTATAAATAAAAAGGAATGTTGTTTACATTTACCATTTAAAAGTTGGGATTTTTTTTTATTTTTTTTTCTGGTTTTTATTGTCACTTTTCTGTGTTCTTTTCTTTATCAATTTTCTTTTTTTTTTTTTATAACCAAAACAGTTTTGTTAAGTGGAGCGGTACTGTTGGAAACGGTTTTAAGATTGTTTTTTTTTTGCCTTCATTTTATTTGGTTTTAATAACTGGCGTTTTGTTTATATTTAATCTTTCCCAGATTGAAAGATAATTTTAACAGTTTCTGTGTTCTCCAATTGTTTTTCTATCATTTCTCCAAAAAGACCCTTAAAAGGAGTTCTTTTGTAAAGCATAAAATGCCGACGTTTTAATCTGTCAACTAATCAGTAATAAATAGAAAGAGAAAATTTAAAAATAAAATGTAAACGAAATAAACTAAGAGAACATAAAATAAATTTGTAAACATTTTCGAAAAACTGGTCCAATTTTATAGATCGTCTTACATTTCTTTCGTTTTTATTTTTCTTCTTCAGGCAGCAAAAAAATCAAATCAAATCTATTGTTACAGGCACATTCTACGGAGCATGCCATTATAGCTTCCGAAAAGCTAAGCTAAACAGGTTTTTCAAAGCTAATAAAACTTCCGATAATGAACGCTTTTAAGTCAATTCAAAAAAATAGCAATAAAATTCGATTCAAATGAATGGTAGCCACTGGAAGCCTACTTAAAAATTTTAATTTTAAATTGTGTACAATAAAACAAGTCCCCCTAGTCCACACTAAGGTTCATATATATTTTTTATAGTTTTTATATATTTTTATTAAATTTAATATATTCGATAGTAATGCTTGCAAAATACGTGGGCAGGAAGGCGGAAGAAGTTTTGTAACACAAACTTTAGAGTTGTAAAACTGTATATGAACCAGAGATCAGCAATGAATCGTTTTTTCGCTACTCATAAGCACTCATGAAATTTTGAATATCAGTGAGTCAACAATATTGAAATTTAACTACAAACTCTGATTCATTTATACTTACTACAACGTTGATTTATAAGTACAGGTTGCAATGAGTATGCGTACAACGTTGGCATCAAACTCATACCATGCGAAATATGTTTGATTCATATGCCTACTCATTTAGATTCATAAGTTTTAAAAAATACTTCGAGCCTTAGTCGAGTTTACAGTCCGAGTTATTGTTGCATTTACAAAAAAAGAAAAAAAAAAGACAAGCAAAACAGACAGATCAGCAAGCAGAGCAAACACACAACCTTCTAGTAAGTATTTTAGAGTTCGTACGCGAATCATACTTATTTCATGCTTCCTGTATACATGCAGAGTCGAAATCAATAACATCATACGTGTTGTTAAGTATGAATATGATGAGTACTTCAAACTTTGAAAATGGGTAGAGGTTCCATGATATTAAAATAAGTATGAATGCGCATAAGTATCAAAAATTATGAGTATGATTCGATTCTCCTCATCTTTTTGAATAATCATTGCTGATCTCTGATATGAACTTAGTTGAGTGTTTCTGTTTGTATTTTCGATACAAATATATGTTCATCTGAAATCGTTTGCTTTACAAAAACAGGCCTTTAAAAAACGTAACATGCCATGGATTTGGAAATTCAAGGATTTCAGATTCAATGCCCGCAAACGAAGTAGAAGAAGTTGTCTTTATTGACAGAAATATGACCAGAACAGCTTGTTTAAATATTTTGGAAATTAATTTGTTTAAATCTGCTCAACAAATGGGTTTCGGTAAAGACTTTGTGTTCGTTCAAGATCACGCTTTAAAGCACTCGGCCCCTATAGTCGATAAATAGCTATGTTTGTAATACAAAAAAGGTGTTGCTTCGACTTTTCCAAAGCCCAGACTTGATTAAACAAGTAGCCTTTTTGTGAAAACTAAATTATCTACAGTGAGCGTCAAAAGAAACTGTACATTAAAAAAAATACGCATTCATAAATTACAGTTATTCTTATTTTAAAATTGTTTCATTGCCAGTTTTAAAAATTGTAACAAAAAAAAGAATATTGCAAAAATTTTCGAAATATTAGGAAATTTTTTCGGGCACTCTCCTTAAGTAGTAAAAGTTGATTTTGGTGATTGCTAGGATTTTATCCATACTGCACAGTATCTTTTGACGCTCTCTGTATATGGCAACTTATCAATATCCGGTGGACACATGGGAATCTCTTATACCCGCCGATATAACGCAAAATCTTTTTTGATTAGTCATTACAATCCTTTAGTCAATATTACGATCTAGCTTCTCACAGCTACCCATATTATGTCCGTTAATTGTTTTTGAGAAATTGACAATTTTATTTCATTCTCAGAGCGTTTGCAAACAAGTCGCCGTGGAAATATTTTTTTATTTCGTTTTGTTCGAGAGGTCTGAGCTAGTGTTTGAACCAGTACTGCCTACTAGACCACGGCAACTTTACCAAAACACTCAGGATTAATTTCCTGTTTTGTGTTGAAAGTGATGAAAACAGTTTTAACACGTTCATCGCCATGTCATTCATATGTGTCTGACGCTAAGAAGTTCTACATGAGCCATGTCAGTCATATGTGTCTGACGTACGGTAATTGGTAAATCACAAATGTCCGATGCAAACGACGCTGTGTTCAAAACAACAGGTTAATACTTGTTGTATCTTGTTTGGATGCGAAAGACATATAAGACTGACACGGTTTGTCGAAAAAAAAAGTTTAAATATATGGCCGTGTCAGTCATATATGTCTGACATAAAAAAGAGTGTTTTTTCGGGAATTTTGGCAGAAAAATTTTTTCTGTGATACATTAAGTTTCCTTGATACATTTTTAACTGAAAATTTTTCTGATATTATCGTGGCGATGAACGTGTTAAGGATGAGAGTAAATCACACAATATTTAAACGAATTTTAATCATTAGAAGCGTTGTAGTTATATGTTTATGGTTAAAGTGCTGATGTCCACAAACTTTAACAGTCTTAACATCAACGCTTGGAAAAATTATCCATTTTCCTCGATTTCAATTTCAACGTCCAAGTAATAGTTAAAAATTGCTGGCAAATTTTAAAGAACAAACTAAATTTAAACAGCATTCACATTGCAGTAGCCTACTCAATAAAGGAGTGTTGGCTTACAAAACCGCAGTTCAAAGGCTTTGATAGTAAATAAAATTATCAAGAGAATCTTCTCAAATCTGTCGTTCGTAGTCGACATCAAGCTAGAGATCCTGCCAATAGAGGATTAAATAGACAAACGGGTGTTGGGTGTTCTGAAAAGCTAGGTTGTAATCCTGACTAAATGATTTTAATGGCCCATAAAGAAAATTCGATTATTTTATTTTCAATGTGACCTTATTTTAAAAGTTAATGAGAAAATTTTTGAATTTAAGTAGTTCCTACTTGCTGGTCAAAATTTTGTAGGTAACTTTCAAAAACAATTTTCACTTTTCTTCATTGAGTACCCGTGTATTTATGTAGAGGACTTTAAAGGGGTGTGTTTTTACTCGCCTTACATATGTACATACAAATAAAATTCATTCAACCATACTTTAAAAAATATGTAACAGCAGCTGTTAGAAAACGTTTATAAGGAAAGCTGAATTTGGGGTGGATTTGGGAAAGTTATGCAGCCATGTTATTTGTATTTGAATCGAATAGGAATTCGGGAAAAATTTTATTGACTGACCGGGAATCTAGAAAATGAAATCAAAATGAATGAATGGCTTGCCGTAGCCTAGTATAAAGCGTGTTGGCTTATAGGAAGAGAGTCCATGGTTCAACCCCTAGCTCAGACAGGTCGAACAAAATCGAAATACTAAAGAAATATTTCTTCGGCTACTTTCAGCAGTCTTCTGGGAAAAATTCTGAGAGTAAATAAAGTGTCCATGTAGGTTAGGTTAGGTTAGAGGACGTGTACTTGTCAATTAAGACAAGTACAGTACCCGGAGGTCGAATTGATCCATTGTATAACGTCCTAGTTTCTCACACCACTCATGTTGTGTGTATTAATTGTATACATGAGTGGTAGGACGTACAGTTTAAAGTCGACTCCGAACGATAGATTTTTGAGAAACTTTTCATGGAAATTTTATTTACTCTCAGAGTTTTTTTTTTGCCAGAAATCTGCTGAGAGGAAGTCGCTGAAGAAACACTTTTTGTATTTTGTCTTGATGTCTGGCCTGGGGCTCGAACCTTGGCTTTACGTCTAATAAGCCAACACACTACCTACTGGACTACGGCGACCTCAAGTGTCCATGTAAAGTTCTCCAAAAAAAAATCTGTCATCTGGAGTCGACTTTAAACTGTAGAACCAGCCAATCATGGTTAAAAAATTCACAAATACAACATGGGTGGTGTGAGAAGCTCGGTTGTAGTCCTGACTGAAGCGATGTAATAAATAAAATTGCCAGGAAATGTTTATCAAAATTCTGTCACTCGTGGTCGGTTTTAAATTGTAGATCCCGCCATTCATGGAGAAAAAATTAACACACAATACGATGGTGGTGTAAGAAAATAGGTTGTAATCATGACTAAAAGGTTGTTGTAATGACCAATGAAGTCAGTACGGATGCACAGCTCCCTAGAGGAGTACGCGGAGTGCAATTTCGTTTTTCTCGTGCGAAAAGAACAGAACGCTTGAGGTCTGTTATCTCCGCTTGCAAAATATCTGTGATCTTTTGACCTTCTCAGGAAAAAGAAGGAACTCGGATTCCTTTTTAGATCTTAAGGGAAATTTAATCAGGCTCTTTGCGATTGTAAATACTATAGTCACTGTATGATTCGATTTATTTCTAAGCAAATAATCATTCCAAACTATGGCTACTGTAGGCGGTCTTGTTGTATGTAGTTTTCTGAATTCAATTTTCATCTAAGTTCACTTAAACAGTTTTGCTTTAAAAACACAAAATTTTCTTATGAATTCCTTAACGTTTGATGTTCAAATACCAAAATATTTTATAGCCAATTTAATAAGAAACAAATTATTTGATTTGTTTATCGTAAAAATATTTGATTTTTTTATTTATTTTTTTGTTGGTTGTTTGGTGTGTTGAACTTTTTAATGAACTTGTTATTCAATACCAATAAAATTGTTTTCAATTAATTTTTGCCACACAGCAGCTACCAACAACCATTAAGAGAAAAATGCTGTAAACTTTGTTTAATTATTTGTTTAAAATTTTAAAATGAAAACGATTTCGTATAGGGCACAGACACATGTACACACACACACACACATGGTATACATACATATAATGAGAAACAATTTTGGCAATACTTTTATAAACGAAAACCTAAAAAAGAATTTGTGGCAACAGTTTCTTTCAATTTTACATCATGTCTTAAATGTTAATTGTATTGTTTTAAATTTTAAAAATTTTTTTGTTTTTGTTGAAAAACAATACGATTGAAATCAATTAAATTGAAAGCATTTTTAGAAAAAAACGTTTATGAACCAACCAACCGACCGACAATCACTTTGTAGCGAGAACATTGGCTTTTTGTGAATTTTTTCTATTGCTGTGCTACTAAAATACATGACAATCATGTAAAATTTGTTGTTTAGAATTGTGTTTTTATGTTACCAGCTAACATAGCTACTAACTACAGCCATCCAACCAACCATCCGTCATCATCTGTTTTATAAAAGCTTCACAGTGGTGCATATATGTTTTGCTACATTTACCGACACTCGAAAATTAGTCCATGCCATCAAACATTTATTTCGACTCAAACAAAACAATGTTCCCATTGAGAAGAAATTTATAAAAGTTATGCAAATCCTTATAAAAAAGAAAATTGATGAGAATCGAACTGGAGAAAGAAATGTGACAACATGGCTAAACAACATATGTACAAGGTTGCATCAAATATAGCAAGGACTCAAACCTATTTGTTGAACGAAATCGAAAGGTAACACTACAAAGCAGATAATTACTGTAGATGATCAATACGGAACGGAATAGAAGATTAACTATCACTAGTAAGTAACTTAAGTCGCCGTAATCTGTTAAGTATTGTGTTAGCTTATTAGAAGCAAGCCCGTGCTTCAAACCCTAGCTCAGACATCTCGAACAAAACGAAAAAAAAACATTTTTTCTTCTTCAGCAACTTCCTTTTAGCAGTCTTCTGGTAAAAACTGTGAGAGTAAGTAAAATTGCTATGAAAAGTTTCTCAGAAATCTGTTCCTTGCAACCGTTGCTCATGGATAAAATTAACACACACAACATAAGTGATAAGAAAAGCTAGGTTGTAATCCCGACTAAGGAATTGTAATGGCCAATTAGGCAAGTAAATCATTTAAAGCAGCGTCTAAGGTCTAATAAGCTAAACATGATCAAAGAAGCCTGCATTTCTGTTTATGGTTGCAGTAAAGTTGTTGGATTTTGCACGTAGGATGCATAATTGGATTTATATAGCAGTAGTCAACCTGTATGCCCCTACAGATCACTGATGTGATGGTAATCCTTTAGCAGGACAACTAATCCGTTTGCATAAGTATTATTAAGTGCCAATGTACAATTTTAAGCATCTGCTGCTCTACTATTATAACAGCTGACTACAGTGTCCATAGGCTAGATATGAATTGGGTATCTGCAGGAGTATAGATTACATGATATACGATTACATAATGTTCTGAACTTCTTTGAGAACCTTTTCTTAGACACTCTGAAAGTTTACTTAGGGTAGGAAACTACATCTTTGAGATGCCGTGGTATATTGTTTAAAGTACTTGCCTAAAACCCGTGTAATTCCGCTACACAACCAGGAGAAGATGAAAAAGTTTGCACTGCTATTTGACTCTTTAAGATAATATCATAGAAAAGGCGGGTAGCGCTTACTTTTAAAAAAGAGTAGCAGCAGTTTTCAAATCCCCTTTAATATTTTATGGTTCCTTAACAACTGATATGAATTCCCAATGAATTTATTAATCGCTTGCATTTTATTGTGAAGTGGCTTTAGTCTACTAGATAGTGTGACTTGTTAGATGCTAGTCCGTGGTTCAAACCCTAACTCATAAGAAAACATTTCATTGGCCACTTAGTCTCAGTTGTATCCTGCAAAAACTCTGAATGTAAATGAAATTGCCAAGAAAAGCTGACCAAATCCATCAAATCCATCTGTTCCGAATCGATTTTTAACTGTCTAAGCATTCACGAATAAAATTAACACCCATAACAGGGGTGGTGTAAGAAACTATGTGGTAATCTTGACAGAAGAGTTGTAAAGGTTGGCTGGAAAAAGGATTTCTGTATTAATTTTTTTTAAAGCAATTCTTTTATAATCCGAAAAATACTCAAGTAACCTTAAACAAATTTTCCATAAAAAAAAATTATCGATAAAAAAATTATCGATAAAAAATTATCAATAAAAAAATTATCGAACATATGAAAATTTTGAAGTGACCTTAAAAACAAAATTTTCGATAAAAAAAAAATTATCGCTAAAAATTAAATTATCGAACATTTGACAATTTTGAAAAGTGACCTTTAAAAATTTTCGATAAAAAAAATTATCGATAAAAAATTTATGGAACATTTAGAAATTTTGAAAAAAATATAGTTTCAAAATATGTTCAAACTTAATCATCAAATTTCACTAAATATTCCACAGACAACATAATAAAACAGTTGATGCTTTTAAACTTAGGCACTCCACAGTTGTTAGCCAATAAACACGATAACAGATATTTTCATCTTAAAAAACAATTGAACACGAAAAGAACACAGTACCGAAATATAATTTTTTTTTTTTTTGTGAAACATCCACGACAAAAACTGATTTTTTTCATTTGACAAGAATTAGAAAAAAAACAAACGTTTTCAATGGCAAAATACATATTTTGAACACAAAAAACACACTCAAAATATTTGTCAAAAACAAGTTTAATTAGATTTCAAGAAAGTCACACCAAAAAAAAGGAAAAAAACGTAATTTATTCATTCACTTCAATTTCAGTTCAGTGTGATTCTATGAAATGGGGCGTTGCTCTTTTTATTTCGTTAAAAAAAATTGTGTTTTTTGGCATAAAAATTGCTTTTTTTTTGATTATTTAACTCATGTTTTGTGGTTTTTGTTTTTAATGATTTACGATAAATTTATTTTAAATTTCGTTTTTTATTATTTTTTTTTTAATTTTTTTATTCTTCACAATATATTTTCGCCATTTTGCTTACCTACAAACATGTTATGACGACTACAGCAACTGCAAAATTTTAAAGAGGTCTTTTGCAAAAATTATATTTTAAAAATCATTGAAAAATGATAATCTAATCAGTTTTAAAGTATGTATGTATGTATACATACATATGTACATATTAATAAGATCTGTAAAGGGGACCTTTTCTACTTAGCAAATGGATAAAGGAATACATATTCATCACGTGACATAACTATACCTACATACATACATAATTGGTCACTACAATCCTTTAGTCAGAATTATGGACCTAGCTTCTCACATCACTTATGTTGTGTGTTAATTTTATACATGAGTGGCGGGGCCTTCAGTTGAAAGCCGTATCCAAATGACTAATTTTTGGGAAACTTTTCATGACAATTTTATTTCAATCACAGAGTTTTTGCCAGAAATCTACTGAGAGGAAGTCGCCGAAAAAATATTTTTTTTCATATTTTCGTTTTGATGTCTGACCTGGGGTTTGAACCGTGGCCTCACGTCTAATAAGCTAACATACTAGTCTACGGCAACTTCAATAGATCAACTATACAATCACAATTCTTGCCTCAAACACCTATTATGCTGATAATTTTGTTTTAACTACATTGCGATTTGAACCAGGGCCTCTCGTTTTATAGACAAGCTGTATTGACCATCACAAGACGTCTAGCATTAGAGAAGAATTAAAACTAAAAATCTAAACTTTCTCAAATTTACATGCTCAAGTTATAGAGGCTTGGGCTGGTCTGCGATGGTAGTTTATGTGGAAATTGAAATGATCGTATTACTCCGATTTATAACAACCCTTTAGTCAGCATTTCAAACTAGCTTCTCACACCACATATCGACGCCTCCATTCTATAACGTCCTAAGTGTACTTAGAACGTTTTTAATGTTCTTGCATTTTTAAATTCTACGTTCTCTAACTTAAATACTGTCAAAATTTGGTTAAGATGCGCCGATCCGTTCCGTAGTTATAGGGAAAAATCTTCTTAGAATACACATATAGTCGTATGTCGCGTTAAAACTTTGAGAGCTCATAACTTAAAACACACTTTTTCGACTTATCTTATAGAATGGAGGCGTCGATATGTTGTGTTATTATTGTGGGATCTACAATTTAGAATCGACTATGAACGACAGATTTTTAAGAAACTTTTCATGGTAAATTTTTTTAACTCTCAGATTTTTTTTCCCGAAGACTGCTGAGTAGAAGTCCTCGTAAGTAATATTGTTTTCGTTGTGTTCAAGATGTCTGATACGGTAATTGGACCGCAACCTCACGTCAAATAAATCCATACACTACCTTCTAAACTACGGCGATTTCTTTATTTATTTTGAAATCTCATTACAGGCTTATAAACAATAAATTCAACGAGATTTCATTGTACTCAAACTCATACTGAGCGATTGCAACGAATTACAAGGGGAGTTCAAAACCAAGCTTTTTCGAAACCTTCACTTCCGACGGTAACCTTGTTTTAGTATCTTCTATTGGTAGCACAAATTAAAAACCTTCAATTTACTTACTGGCACCACTTGCTTATGCTTTACTTTATATTGAATACAGTATTCCCTCGATTTAAGTAGCAGTTGGTTCCAAAAAAAGGCGACGTAAATCGAATGACGACGCAAAGTGAAGTTAGAAGGAACAAAAAATTTGACGACGTAAATCGAAACAACGTTAATCGAGGCGACGTAAATCGAAGGATTACTGTATGTATACGTCGCTAAAAAGAGCAATTCTTGACTCTTTGAAATCAGTTAACATTGAAATTGTTAGAAAATCTGACGACGAAACTCTATCTGGCGGGTTTGATTTGTTGAGCCACGTGAAAGTCTTCATTTACTTGTGGAATTCTGCAGTGAGCACGTTGAAAAACAAAAATAAAGTTTGGCGATTAGTTTGTGAAGTCAAAGACAAATAACATCTGGGACAGTCAAAAAAGAATTGTAAATTGAATTGGAAATTGGAAACATTACCCGATCAAGATTCACATCAGACGTACAGAAGAAGAGTTGGCACAATTATTAGGCATTATTCAAGCAACCATTTCAAAGAGTTTAAAAAGCTGCAGGATTCAAGCAGGGAAATTGTGTGACATAATAAATGCCTGAGATGCTGAATATTTGATCGCCTTAAAAAGAAATCAGTTTTGAATCGAATTATCATTTTGAAAAAGAATTCATTATGACAACTCCAGGCTGAAAAAATTGTAAGTGGAGTATGGGCAATGAGCAAAATCTACAGCCAAGATGTATATCCATTGCGCCAAGGTAATGTGAAATTGTGAAAGCAAAAGGATGCGATCCATTATGAGCTACTAAACCTAGGCCAGACTATTACGATAGACCAGTACAGACAATATTTAATTCGTTTGAAAAGAGTTTTTTATTGAAATACCCCCAGATACGAAGGTGGTAATTTTCCATGATGGAAACGCTCGACTATATATTGCAGTGCCGGTCTGAAACTATTTGAAAAACATTGAAATGGAAAGTTTTACCTCAGCCACCGTATAGGTTGCACCTTGTCCTTTCCGACCAACATTTATACGGAACTATGCACAATGTTTTGGCAGGGACCCATCTTTACTTTAGAACAGGGTAGAAAAAATTGATTCGTTTTATTTTTGGTCTCAGAAGGCCCGCGGGCAATACTTTTGAATGACATTTTCTCTCAAAAAAACTGTCTTAATTAAGCATTTCGAAGGAAAATGAGCGAAATATTTTCTGTCATATTTAAAATCAGATTCCTTTTAGCAATTGATTCCTTTAAGACAGATTTAAACAAATTTGTATTCGTACTTTGGATCATTTATGGTAGGTTGTTAGAAATGAAAATTAATCCTAAGGCACCATTTTCCAACACTTGAAAGTAGGTATTCTTTAAGGATGTCCAAACACCTTTTTTAATCTAGGTTTCCCTTAATGCAAGCTTAATTTCAGACACCCATGATTATTTAAAGCCACTTTAAAAACCAACACCACTGCAGGGTAAAGTTTTTGCGCCACAGGCTGTTGTCTAATTTAGGGAGACGAAACGGAAAATAGAAAACCAACAACGAAATGGTTTGCTCTTTTTCGTTGTCTAATATATTCGATGTTAAAATCTGATGGATCGATGAAATCCACCATACCACTGACGTTTAAAAAAGTAACGAAAATTCATTTGATTTTTAGCACATGTCACATGACATGTCACATGACTTTTTTTTATCATAGCATAAGTTTTTGATATTAAAAACTGAATCGGAAAAATTGTACTTCATTTGAAAGATTTGGATTAGGCTAGATTGTCGTATTTTTTTGATAAGCACTGAATATAAAGGTAAGAAGGTTTGAAAAAACGGAAAGAAGTGGAAACATGGTGACATTTAAATTATTGTTTACTGATACACAAACTTGATAATAATTTTATGTCAGGTGTAGCTAGGGATGGTATAAATATTGGAAGTTAGAAGCTCTTGACACATACATATGTACATGTATGTTTGGGGCATGAAAATTAATTGGGATGTTCGCTGAAACAAGCATATTTTTCACCGAAATAAACATGCAAGTGCCTCGGTGTATACTTCATTTCATATGACTGCCTTACTATTTACATACATACATACATAATTGGCCATTACAACCCTTCAGTCAGGATTACGGACCTAGCTTCTCACACCACTCATGTTGTGTGTGTGTTAATTTTATACATGAGTGGCGGTACCTACGGATTTTTTAGAAACCTTTCATGGCAATTTTATTTCATTCACAGAGTTTTTGCCTGAAATCTGCTGAGAGGAAGTCGCCGAAGAAATATTTTTTCATATTTTCGTTTTGATGTCTGACCCGGGGTTTGAACCGAGACCTTATGTCTAATAAGCCAACACACTACCTACTAGACTACGCCATACTATTTAAACCACTTATATCAGATCGAGAATGGAATATAACTCTCATGTATGGCCCAGTAACTCAAAGTCTATTTTGAGGCTTCTTAACCATGTACAGAAAAGGGCAAAGGTTCTCATTAATAACGGTAGGGTATCCAACTCTATTGATTCATTAGATTATCTCCGCAATGTGGCTTCTGTTTCACTGTTGTTTTGTTGCTAAATATAAAATAAAGGCACATGGGCCCATAAATCATATATTCTTACGTAAAACTTGTGTTTCTTGCAAATATCAACGGTTTGTGGTCGATTGGCCAATGGCACACACTATAAACTGCAGGGAAAATAGGTTCTTCAGTCGCTACGGCTTTATCCGCAGTAGTTTTTCCTGCCACTTTTAACATAAATAAATTTTAATCTAACGGCCATAAACACTGCTTCCTCTTTCCTATCTGCCTTAATCTATTTTCCTAGATCAAAGACAATGCATTGCATAATTAGGGGCTGTCCCCTGAGTCTTAGTTGATCCAAATAAAAGCAATATGGATTGTTTGCAAGAAATTTTCAGAATGTTATTGAAGCACAACATATTTTTTTGTCTAATTTTTCTTTATTTTAAGCCGTGGTGTATGTATTGTAGAGGATCTAAGCAAACGATTTTATTTTTTCCTAATAACTTTGAAAACAATTTGAATTTGGAGCGTTAATTTCCATATGAAATTATATTCGAAGGGAAAATATACAATGTTGTGTTACTAAAGGTTGTCTTTGTTAAAAAAGATTTTCAGATTTGAAAAACGTTAGCTAATGTTTATACGCCTAAGACCTGAGATTATTTAATGCCTCTTTATTTTAAGCGTTAGAAGAGGTAGGTATTTATTTAAATATTAGAAAATAATTAATGAAATTCATTTATACACACCATTACTAAACACACACCACTGTCATTACTGTGCACTGTCATTTAATATAGAGTTTGGAAGCACAAATACACACACACACACAACACGATTTTCAAAATGTTAAATAAAAAAAAATTTTTTAAAAAATTGATATTTTTTAAACAAAAATATTCAACACAAGAAAAATTATTTTTTTCCGTTTAAAATGACAACATTTTCTCAATAAAAAAATTTTTTGTTCACTTTTACCGGCGGCAAATTTTATTTTATTTTCTTTTCTTTTTTTAATAATTTTTTTATTAAATTTTTCTCAGATTTTTTTCAAGATTTTATCTTTTCAAAATATTGCTTTTCTTTCAATCTTTGGTTATCAACAATTATTCTTTCTTCTTTTCTTTTCTTTTTTGCTTAATTTTTTACCTTTTTCTTTAATTTCTTAAGCTTTTCTTACTTCATTTAATTTTTTTTAATTTTTCTTTCTTTCGCAACAAAACTTTGTTTAATTAACACTTTAAATCCAGCGCGTATGGACACACTTTAAACAACAACGACGACGACGGTTTCATTTGGCGATTTTTTATTTTCCAGTGTAAAAAAAGCGTATTTTTGTTTTGCTCTTCTGTTGATTGTGCGAACGATGTACGTACGTTGTATGATTTGCTTGACGGCTTATTTTACTGAATTTCTTAGAGCATTTGGAAATTGTAGAATTTTTTTCGTTTTTTTTTTCAATAAAATTTTTGCAAAAGAAAAATAATATTTTTTCTTGCGCTTCTTCTTCTTGTTTTTGTTTTGTTGAATGAAGGGCGAGAAAAAAACACAAACGGACGACACGAACGAACAATCTGCGTAACAGTCAAAAGTAGACTAACATGGGTTACTTGAGCATTTACAAAGTGGTGGTGTACAACAAATGGGAATTACACGACAAACACGACACACAACACAACAGCAACACTCATTCAAACACATAGCCACACACACACACACACGCACACACATGCATACTCTCAAGCTCTCATAAAGCAGAGCACGACAAATAAGAAAAATAAAAATAAAATAAGGAAAACAACTACCACTGCTACTACTACTACGACTAGTATTAGTGTGTTGTGTATTGCTGTGTTGTATTATGCTCTTCAATAACAATAATAACAAAATGCTGTGCAATGCACACAAGCACACACACTTACACACGTATACACAAATCTCATTTACTCAGCTAAAAACAGAACAACAATAACAACTACAACATCATTAATAAATACAATATCAAGCCAGTCAAACAGCCAGCCAGCCAGCCAACAAGCAAGCAAGCCGTCCATCCATCCATCCAACCATTTACTCGTAGCAAAAGCAAGCAAGCAAGCAAACGTATCAACAATAATAACAATAAAAATAATAACAATAATGATGATGATTATACTGCTGTTGTTGTTGTTGTTGTTGTTGCTATTGCTGCTATTCTTCGTGATATGATGATGATGGTGAATGAACATTTGTTGTGACGACTTAACAATACTATAGCAACAACAACAACAACTATAATACATACTGTTAACAACTCAAATAAGAACACACAAGAGTTTTCTTACACAACACTACCTTAAAATATTGCATACAAAGAGACAAACCTTAATGCACGCTACGAAACGAAAGAGCATGAGAGCAAAAGGCAAACTAAACAGAGAGAGAGAGCGTAAATAATGAGTTAAAGAGTATAATGAATGCAAAGAGAGTATAATAAGCCCCAAACAAGAGTTGTTTGCTAACTCAAGTGTTGTTATTGAAAAAAGTATGCAAAATTAATTAAAAGAGTACTTTTTGGAGTACTTTGTGGCAGTAATTATGCGAAACAGAATATTTTAGAACGATATTTAATTAAAAATTAAGGGGCATATGACATTCACAGAAATTTTATTTCTAATATTAAACAGCAACAGATTGTCTTCAATTTCATTAAAAATATTCTCATTAGGCTTGTGTACTCAAAACCAAAGAGCCAAATTTGACTAAATTTTACCTTAGCGCATTCAAGGTGCCTACCACGATATTGTGCAAGGCAATGGGGTCTGAGAGTATATTATAGGCAGCGTCCGAACATTTATTTCATTCCAATAAAATTTAAACAGACAAATTAATTTCTCATAATATACGTGGGTGGTAGCTAAACTTACTGTCCATTCAAGAATGAAAAATGGACACACTTAGGTCATATATCGCCCATTGTGATACCACAGATTTCTGTTATCCCCTAGGCTTCGACTCGGAGCTTCTGACGAAGCGACTAAAACTGCCAATATCTATACATGACAGTTTTCTCAGACCATCTATATAAGAGGCGTGAAGGCGCGTTTTTCTCCTATAACCTAGTGTTGGGCTTGTGCCCAGTAGGTGAATGACAGTCTCCTTTTTCCTCATCCTTATAGCTTCACCAGACATCGTTAACCAAGTGTCCAAGACCAATCCTGCTCGCATCCGAATCATAATGCAATGCCCCTTAATGACACCGACAATCATACTGAGTTCATCTCTCTTCAAGCCCTTCAACCAGCCTTGGCCAGATTTTCCGCATCGTTCTACCTGTGTTCGAGGCCACCCATTTATCGTTGACCGAATCGACGACCGCATTTTCATTTAGAAGCGTGCAGTTTCTTAGAGGAATTTCCAAAGTCGAGAGAGTTCGATATTGTGCCATGCCTAGGCCATTTCATTCGCTTTGCAGTTACATGGGTTATCACTGCTATCTCATTAAGCTGCAACAGCTGTACACCATCCTGGAGTTCATCACGTAGGAATTCAATGCGTTAGCCAGCTGGCTATTAGAAAGCAAAAAAAAAACATTACACTGACACTAGCCTATGCATGTTTACTTGCGCATGCAATTGAAGCTGGGCATTAAGATTTCTGAGAGAAAAATCTTTCGCCTAAAACATAGCCTCGTTTGCATAAGCCGCGGGTATAGATTTCAGTTGAATTATCAGATGTATAAAGCTCATATAACATCGACGTCGTTAGACGTATTAAAATGGCCGTTACGTTGGCTTGGACATGTCAGGGGGAATGAGTGTATCCGATGGAAAGGACAGAAGTGGACGACCGAAGCTCCTATGGAAAGATCAAAATGAAGTCGAGCTTACAGAACTTGCTGTGAAAAATTGGAAGAAAAGTGTGTACGCTTGAAGTGCTTGGCCTTTTATTCTAATTCAGAAGGTTGCTTACAATAAATGCCTAAAATTCACTTAAAATTACTCATTTTTAAATTATTCAACCAATAATTACAAATTATTGTACGATGTAGCCTTCTCACCAAAAAAAAGTACTAAAAAGTACTTTAATTTGCAGCAAATCGTGTACCAAAATGAAAAACACTTTTATTACGAGTACAAAAGCATGCACAAGAGAATTCTAAAAGGCAGAGAGCAACATATACACACAGGGAGAGAGAGTGTGTGTGTGTGTGTGTGAATTTTGAAGAGAAACTAAAAGAGAGTGTTTGAGAGAGAAAAAATAAAAAAAGACAAGAAAACGAATAAAAATTGAATGAGAATGAGTACGAGTAGGTATTAAAATGTTTATAATTTGTAAGTTGTAGTAGAGATTGTGTTTTTAATATCAAATGGTGGTGTTTTAAGTATCTTTTCGCAGCAACAAAAATGTTTTTTTAAATATGAGCATTTATTTTTATTTGTTATCGCTATAATTATTATGATTACTGTTGTTGTTGTCATTGCTGTTGGTGTTGTTCTTGTTGTTCATACAGTATATGATACTTTTCTGATTATTTTTGTGTTTTTTTTTTGTTTTGATTTGAATGTATTGAGGTTTCTTGGCTGGCTTGTACAACTACAAGATATTTTAGGCTTTACTGGCAATGGGTACAACAAAAACAAACATATTTCTTACACTCTCTTATTTCATTGTGTTCATTCATGCCGAAACTCAATGGCTGACTGACTGGGTTGGCTCGTTGGCTAACTACAGCCTAACTGGCTGGCAGACTGGTTGACTAGGCTTTAACTGTAAAGCTTTAAGTGTTTTAAACTCCCTTTAAAAACGGTATGTAATTAATTAAAAATTTAGAATTTTTTTAATTAAAAAAATTTTTTTTGTAAGTGTGTATCTACTTGTACCCGCTACTCCTGCTGCTACTGTTAGGCAACACTAAATTTTTACTTTTTTTTTTATTGAACATCAGTTATGCTGATATTTTGTTTGTTTGTTTTGTTTACGTTTAGTTTTCAGGATTTCAGCTCATTTTCTTCTTTTTTTTACTCTCATTTCACCCAAAAAAAATAAAATCATGCAACCAACCTCTTTTTAGTGTGGTTTTTGTTTTTGTTTCCATTTTTTTTTGTTGTATTCATAAAAACACTAAAATAACACACACACAGTCATGCACTCATATTGTTGTTATCTTGTGTAAATGGCTGTTCGCATATACCACCACCACACAACTTTCTTCTTGCTCTTCTCAAACAACATCATCATTACGTACGTACATACGTATATGAAACAGGGCGTTGTTGTAATACAAAAATGAATAGGTTGCATACGCTGTTAGTCTGTGAGCAGGTAGGAGAAAAAGAGAGAGACTGAGACTTATAATGTGACCATAAGTAAGAATAAAAAAAAACTGAGCATTTGCTGTTTGTTAAGCATTGTTAGTAGTGTGATGTTTTTCGTGGAGGTTGTGTTGTATTAACAGCAGTAGTAGTAGTAGTAGTGGCATACACTCTCTTTACTTTTTTTTTTTTGAAACTTATAAGCAATAATAACAACAGCAATAGCAACAACCATTGAGTAACATGAAAAAATTAACTTAACAACTAGAAAAATGGCTGTTATTGCTTGTTGTTGTTGTAGTTGTAGTTGTATTTGATGTTCATGTTTTTCTTGTCTTGTTTTGTTTTGTTTTGCTCAGTATATGTGTACCTACTACGTACATCATGCTTTTTTCTATTGGGGGGTACTTTTTCTTGCTTCTTCTTTTTCATCATCTTTTTCATTTATTATTATCGTTACTCTCCTTGTACGTAGCCGTAGTAGTAGTAGTTGTAGTAGTAGTTGTTATTTAAATGGTTTAACGATTTGTTCATGTTGTTGTTGTTATTGTTGTTATTGTGTTTTATATTGTAGTATTATTTCATTCTTTTCTCTTTGTCATACTTATGGGGTTTGTTGGTGTATTTGCCTGGCATGTATATTCGTTTGTCGTACGTTTGCTATTATCGCTGACGCTAATGTACGAGTTACTGTTGTGTTTTAATTTTTTTTTTTGCTTCTCCTGCTTAACACAGTAACAAAAAAAAAGTAAATTAATGAAGAAAATATTAGCACTGCCAGAAAGTCGTACTGGCACTGGTACTGATACTGATATTGGTCGTAGTAGTAGTAAATGACGAATACAATTAAGGCTTATTAAACACTGTGTGAGTAAATATCCATTAAAAACAGCCAAAAAGAAAACAATTGTTTTTAAAGGAGTTTATTATTGTCACGTTGTTGCTGTAGTTGTTCAATAAATAAAGCAAATAAAAATTAGAAAAAAGCGTGAAAAAATTAAGAAGAAGCGGTGAAACAATATTAACCCCCGGGACCTTTATTAAGCCTTTATTAAGTGCCAAGCACACTTTAACTCATTACAGCTGTTTTTGCTTGTTTTTTAAAACCAATGTAAACAATTTCGAATTTTGAAACGACGCTATTAAATCAAACATTGGTTTGGATTAGTTAAGGAGTTCCTAAAGGCTTGCAAATGTAATATCTCGGCCAATATGGGTTTCATTCCACTGCCTGCTTATACTGCAATGACTGATACCCTCATAAAATGCCACCATAAGACTTGTTTATAATCATATGTCGTGATAAGCTGCCTTAGCACATTATATACCCTTTATAGCACATCGCAATAATGTTTCCTCCAAGCCTATTGCCATGACGACTGCTGGTCGAAGGCAAGAGTAATAATGCCCTGCCTAGCACTTCATATTCATCCGGGTGTTTTTTTTTTTATGGAATGCATTAATGCCTTACCGGTTCTAAGAATGTGTTTCATTATCATAGTCACAGGATCTTCATGTTGCGTTTAAAGCAACCCAACTTCCTGAATAAATGTACCATGAGTCCACCGAAACCTGGCAAAAGATAGGTTTTCAAGCTCAAGTTACTCCTGGATAGGTTGAGGTATGACTCGAACCTCCTCCAACAAAAGTTTTGCTTACGTCAAGCCCTTTTGGTTTGAGAACAATATTTGCCTCTTTTTATCTTCCCATTCGTTGAGCATACGAACACCATCAACAGCGTGGAAGCTTCTCTTCTGGCAAGCTCGTTTGCTTGTTCATTGCGCATGAATTTCCACATGACCTAGAACCCAGCAGAGGGTAACTTTATGCTGAGTCGCCGTAGTCTAATAGATAGTGTGTTGGCTTAATAGGTTCAAGCCCCAGGCCAGACATTAAAACGAAATTTGAAAAAAAAAATATTTCTTCGGTGACTCTATCAGCAGATTTCTGGCGAAATTTCTGTGAGTGAAATAAAATTGCCATGAAAAGTTTCTCAAAAATCCAGCGTTCTGATTCGACTTTAAACTGTAGGTCCCGCTACTCATGTATAAAAATTAACACACACAACATAAGTGGTGTGAGAAGCTAGGTCTTCATCCTGAATGAAGGGTTGTAATGACCAATTCTGTACGTGTCTAGCGGATTCAGTTTCTTCGGACAGTCTATACGGTCTTCGATTTAACATCAGATAGCAATGTTATGCCTCAATGCAAGTTGAATTTCAAACATTTTTCGCTGGTGTAGACTTCTGCTTGGAAAATACCCGTGAGTTTCTCCATGGGTATGTAATATTTCATTCTGGCACAGAAAAACCCCTGTTTGTGTTCCAAAATCCATTCTTGAACGATCTGTATATCATAAAATTATCACTCTTTTTAGTGGGCTTCCAGATTACTCCATTAATTTTTGTTATTAATTCTCGTTGCGAAGCACTTCCCATTAACTTCCGTTAATCGATTCCCCTTATTTGTATACGTTGGACTCTGCCATAAACGTGTAGAGATGCAAATTGAAATGGAAAGTCTATGGAAACGATAAATTTCAAAAAATACACAACGTCTTCTCGTACAAAATAGAGATTATCGGCGTCATGTCGCTATAGAATGCTTAGATGAGCTCGTTTCAGTCGATATCATCATTCATGAATAGTAATGCTGAACCGATCCTGCCTTCCTTTAGATTCTTTGGCCAATTCAGACTTCTATTGTAGCCACTTACCACATACTTTTTGAACCAAAAATGAAAAATATGTTGACGTGATTTAAAAAACGAGTAAAAATGTGGCAAAAGAAGAACAAGAAAAAAGGGGTGGTACTCATACTTCCACATAAAAGTACAAGATCACGACAATTGCATGAAAAGCTGATGTCTCAGTACCATAGTACATCATGGCGGACTAGCAAATGATGCGGGTTAAAGAAGAAAAGAAAAAATTAGCGGCGGCAGCAATAATAACTTCAACATGGTAAACATGAAAACATGGAACCCACAAGTAAATATGAAAACGTTTGAAAAAACGTACAAAAATAATGTTCTACAGAGGCGGTGGCAGTTGTCATTACATACTCGCTGTGTTACATGTCATATCTACAAGATACAACGTGTATGCATGTATGTGTGCAAGTATGTAAGTGCGGGTATGTATCTATGGGATGATGCATATGCAATTGACTAGTATGTACCTAAATACATATGTATGTATGTATACATGCATCATGTATAAGCGGGCACGAGTTCAATTGCAATGGCAATGCCAATTGAAATCGTTTTATACGCTGAACTGTAACAAATTTTGTAAAATTAGAAACGATATTGGTTTTGTATCTGCTCTGTAGCTTGTGAAAGTATCTATGGAACGTTTTATATATTTTTTTGTTTCTAATTAATGCTTGCATATGTATCTGTACGAGAGAGATTTCATATAGCAGAACTGTTTCTGGCTGTAGAAATAAGTGCAACTGAGAGAATTTGTTTTTTAGAGACTTGCCAAGTGTTTCAGTTTCTATTTCTTGTTCTTTCTTTAATTTATTATTTATGTACTCAACTCATTATTAACATTTAACACCCGCCTTAATTTCTTTTTTTTTTCTTCTTCTTTTTTTATGCATTTCAGCTCTCTTTCTTGTTACTCAAGTTATACACTCAATACAGTATTTCACTCTCTTGATATCTGTTCGGTTCGGTTCTGTTCTGTTTTCCTTCTGTTTTTCTTTCGATTTTGATTTCACCAAAGTATTTCAATCTCTTAAATCAGCTGCCATGCTGCCACTAAGACACTTATTTTGTTGTTAATTTGCTCGTGTAAATTTATTGTAAAATTTTGTTTTTCCTAAATCCTCTTCATTCTACAACAATTTCTAATGGTTACTCACCTACTTTGTTTATATGTTACAAAAACATACGAATTCTTTTTCGATTTTGTAACATGAGCAGCCAGCCAAGTCGGCCAGCCAGCTTTTCTTGTTGTTTGTTAAACTGTTTGAAGATTATTGATGTCATGTGACTTTAGTTCCTTATTAGCTTGTGTAAATTACATGTGAAACTTCATTTCTGTACATGATTTTTGTTGTAAATTTGCTTTCGCCTTGAAACTTAACATGAATACCATGTCTACACTACAGCCGTAGTAGGAGGAGTAGGAAGAGGAGACCCCAACTTGTATTAAAATTGTTATTACGAGTCATTAAGGTTAGAAAACCACTTGTGTTTTCTATTTCACCTTCTTTCTCATTACAATTCCAGAATTCTAAAAGGCATAACAAAAGTTATCAGCAAATAGCCAAACAGTTGAGGCAGCTGAAAAGGTTTGACTGCGATTTTGTTAAAATATTTGAAGAAATCAGTCGTAGAAGAATAAGCGCTCACGTGATTTAAAACACACTGATTGGGTGACTATTCAATCGCTATGTAATGCAGAAGCTGCACCGTTCTTTGATATGAAATTGAAAACCAAAAATGGTTCCAAAAAAACAAAAACAACGATGCGATTTTAAACTTAAACTTACTTTATTAACCCTTCAGCCAGGAGCCCAACCCAGGTTCTCCTACCGCTCATACATACATACATAATTAGGCATTACAACCCTTCAGTCAGGTTTACGACCTAGCTTCTCACACCACTTGTGTTGTGTGTGTTAATTTTTATACATGAGTGTCGGGACCTACAGTTTAAAGTCGACTTCGAACGACATATGTTTGAGAAACTTTTAATGACAGTTTTCCATTTACTCTCAGAGTTTTTGCCAGAAATCTGCTGAGAGGAAGCCTCCGAAGAAATAGTTTTTTTCATATTTCGTTTTTTGTCTGACCTGGGGTTTGAACCGGGGCCTTATTTCTAATAAGCCAACACACTACCTACTAGACTACGACGACTTCATATTTTCCAGATATTTTTTAAACTATATCCTGCAAGAAATTTTTCCCATACCCAATAAATTTTTTTCTAAGAAACTATTCATAGTAATTTTGGTTTAATCTCAGAGTTTCTGCCAGAAATCTGCTGAGAGGAAGTCGCCGAAGATATATTTTTTCTTATTTCGTTCTGATGTCTGACCTGGGGTTTGAATCGTGGCCTCACATCCAATAAGCCAACACTCTACCTACTTGAGTAGGACGACTTTACCGCCCATAATTTTAATAAATGAGTGACGGCCCTCACAGTTTAAAGTTGACTCCGAACGACAGATTTTTGAGAAACTTTTCATTGAAATTTTATTTGTCAACAGAGTCTTTGGTCCTTCCACTCATGAGTAATGTAAGCAGCTAGGTTGTAATCCTAACTATAACGGTTGTAATAACCAATTAAGTTAGTAAGATGTTATCTGATTCAGATAGGAGCTACATCTGCTACATTTTTAATATTTTTTTTCTTTTCTTTCTATTTTTTCACTCTGCAACGTTTGTAGTTTATAAATTCCTGTTTAAGTGGACAAGAAGCTTTTCCTGGAAAGATTATTTGGAGGTGATTGAAGCCCTTAAACTTTTTACTTCGACCATAATGTTGAAAACTATTCGTATTCTCCAGGGTTTGAATATGAATTGCTTGGGATTTGTAGCCAAGAACTGTAACCATTACAACACGCCACTTTCATAATTAACTCTTTGCTTTTAAGTTCAAAAAAGTCGTCGTGAAACTAGAAGGTAGTATGTTAGCCGTGATTCAAACTCCAGATCAGACATCTCAAAACGAGACATAAAAAAATATTTCTTCGGCAACTACCTCTCAGCAATTTTCTGGCAAAAACTCTGCGTGTAAATAAAATTGGCGTGATAAGTTCCTCCAGAAATCTGTTGTTCCAACTCAACCATAAACTGTCGGTCCTGGAACTCCTGGATAAAATTAACACACACAGAACATGGTTGGTGTGAGAAGCTAAGTTGTAATCCTGACTAAAAGCTTGCATTGCCTAACTGAGTAAGTAATTTAAACGCAACCTAAGAAGTAATAGAGCAGTACAGCCTAATCTGCTTAAAATCTTTAGAAATTTTTCGCAAAACCAATCAAATTTTCATATGAAAACAATACAACTTTTTTTAATTTTTTTTGTTGTCCAGTGTAATTTGAAAATGAATTCGTCTAAAAAACACACAGACAGACATTAAAATTAAAAAAACTTGTAGAAAAACCAAATCAAACCATGAAAAATATACCAAAACCACGAAATTCACATACAAATACAAACGCTTTTTACACCAAACAACAAAAACAAGATAAAAAATAATGAAGAGGAAAAGCAGAGTGGAGAGGGGGAAAAAATGTTTAAATAAATAGATAACCATTGGAGCCAGTAACACCGTGCTCGCCCTCTCTTTGTACCCTGTCACACACTTTAGGGACATGCGGGAAGGATGTCTGACAAATACAAATGCGAATAAGAAAACAAAGAAAAGAAAAACGAAAAAATTTCTTGAAACTTGACAGCAATAGGGCGGTAGGGAGCAATAAAATTTTATATCTAAGAGCTCGTCGCAATAACAACAACTGCAACAACTTTAATGATACAAAAAAAAAAAAACTGAAAACAGAACACGAAAAAAAGAAAGAAAAATAAACAGAAAAAACAATAAGTTTTTTACACTGCCAAACAAGCAACGACAAATACATGACACATGTAAAGAAATGAAAAAAAAATGTATGTTTCATCCACCCCCAGCTCCCCAGAATGGTGAATACACAATAGAGGGTGTAGAACACGTTAGAAAATCATAAAAAAAAGCAAGAAAAAGGTGAACCACACACACATGAGTACACAGGGAGCAGCAGGATAACATGCAAAAATCTCAGATACACAAACAACCCCTAATAAATACGAAGAAAAAACCGAAAAAACTTCCATATTAAGCGTCAGTATGCGTTAGAGAGCGCTGTTTTATTTTCTTTTTTTTATAATAAAAAACCACATTTTGTAACGAAAAAAATGAAAAAAAATTTCCCTCCCTGAAATTAGAAAAAAAACGGAAATTTTTTCTTTTAAAGGTGAGTTCCAGACTTTATGTCTTTTTCGTTTTTTTATTGTGTTTTTATTTTTGCTTTTCTAACCACTTTTTAAAGAAACACCTTTTCATTTGTATCCATTAGATTAAAATTCATGTCAGCAATAGATAGATACAACACAACAACAACTATAGCAACAACAGCGACAATACCAATAATATGTATCAACAACAACAACAACAACATTAACATCAATTGAAAGCTTAAAAGATTTTTATTGGATTGAAGAACCTAAAATGGAAAGGGAACAGGAAGATATCATTCGAAATATACGTAGAAAATAAAGAGAAAACAGCAAAGCAAGAAGAAAAAGGATTGCAAAAAATACCCTAAAATTTGGAGCTTTTCGTGCACTCTACGAATGAATCAAGGACCTGTGAAAGTAAGTTTTGTGACAAGAATAGGTCGGCCCGTCTGTACAATAGTAAAATATGGAACAAATGGCGAGATGAAGGGCCCGGTTTCTTTTCAAATAAGAGCTGTGTAGGTCAGACCAATAGTCTAATAATATACTATATAGACTAAAGTACTCCTATAAGAAAAGTGTTGTTACGTTTTTACCTTCTAAAAACATTTAAAATATGAGCTTGTAGGTTTGCAGATAAAATAAAAATAAATTTGCGTTTAGTTTTAATTAAAATTCCTTTATTATTCTCACAATTCTGTGTGCCACTGTTCACAACTTGATGTAAACAACAACAATTGCTTTACTTTGTTATTTATCTGTTTACGTTTATTCGGATGCAACTTATAATGATTCCACTGATTATCACATTAAAATAAATACAAATTCCACAGTATCAATAAATTTAATCAACGTTCCTACTATTTCTATGGAATTGAGAAAACTAAAATTCTCCTATACCTTTGGACCTGATAACATTCCTAGTAGCATCTTAATTAATTGTGCCGACTCTATAGCTGTTCCACTATCATACTTATTTAATAAATCGATTATATGTGGTTATTTTCCTAATGTTTGGAAGGATTCATTCATTATTCCTTTGTTCAAATCAGGAAATAGATCCGATGTTACAAATTATCGTGGTATTGCAAAACTGAGCATAATTCCAAAACTGTTTGAAAAAATGGTTACAGATGATTTATGTTATCAAGTTTCTAACTTGATATCTCCTTATCAGCACGGTTTTAGGAAAAAGTGTTCTACTACAACAAACCTGCTTCATCTCTCAACAGTTGTGTATCAAGGATTTTTTCATCAGCAACAAACAGACGTTATCTATACGGATTTCAGCAAGGCCTTCGATAAAGTCAATCATGTACTTTTGAGGAAGAAACTTTATTTATTGGGATTTTCCGATCTTAGTCTAAAATGGATTTACTCGTATTTAACTAACAGAAAACAAACCGTACTTTTTAAAAACTGCTGCTCCAGAAGTATTGATGTCCTTTCTGGGGTACCTCAGGGTAGCCATCTTGGACCGCTTCTGTTTTCATTGTTTATTAACGACTTACCTGAAACGATTCACTATTCCAATATCCTAATGTACGCTGATGACGTAAAAATTTTCTTAAGTTATCGCCAAAGTTCCGATCAGAAACTTCTTCAAAATGACCTAAATTCGTTTCATTTATGGTGTAATTTAAATCTAATGCAGCTTAATCTCAAAAAATGT
The DNA here is from genome assembly GCA_932273835.1 of Sarcophaga variegata. Lineage (NCBI taxonomy): Eukaryota > Metazoa > Arthropoda > Insecta > Diptera > Sarcophagidae > Sarcophaga > Sarcophaga variegata. The sequence continues at coordinate 69,790,190 of OW026362.1, forward strand.
AAATACATGAGATTTGTAAGAAAGAATCCGATTCCTGCAAACTATGCTTTTGATGGATACGAGCTTGAGCTTGTAGATAACTTCCTGGATCTAGGAGTTCTACTTGATCCCAAACTAAATTTTATCCCGCACATAACTATGACTGTAAATAAAGCTAGAAGCGTTCTTGGTTTTATAAAACGGTGGGCAAAAGAATTTAACGATCCTTATGTTACTAAATCGCTCTACACATCTCTTGTAAGGCCTATACTCGAATATGGTTCCATAATATGGGATCCTCTATATAAAAAATATTCTGACGTCATCGAATCTGTACAAAAGCAATTTCTGATGTTTTGTCTCCGAGGACTGAATTTTAATCCTACAAGTTTACCTTCTTATTCTGCCAGACTATCTTTAATTAAACTTCCGACACTTAAAAGCCGCAGAACTATGTTAAATATCTTATTCATATTCAATGTAATTACTGGTGATATAGGCTCCAGTTTTTTAATCCATAATATCACGTTTAATGTTCCTCAACGTCCGTCACGTCATTTTTCCCCATTATCAATACAATTTTTTAGATCCAACTACGCTGGTGCTGATCCAATAAGGAGAATGTGTAAAGAATTTAATAAATTGTATATGCTAATAGATTTTTCGTCATCAAATAATGTTATAAAAAATAATGTAATTATATATTTAAATTCATAGTTTTTAAAATTGATATAAATTTAAATTTACAATTGTAACTTTAATAAATTGCCTGTAAGGAATTTTTCCATAGGCAAATAAAATAAATAAATAAATAAAATAAAAACGTCCTGTGCATAAACAATAATAATTACTAGGCAGCTATTCGACAGATGTTTGTAATGGAGATCTTCATATAAGTTCACTGACTGAACTTCACCCACTCAGTCGCCTGCTTTGGCTTGTCTTTTATATGGCAGAGTAAACAGTCTGATGAAAGTTTTTGAAGTCGGATATTCATGACTTCGCCTTCTCGAGATCTCCATAAATGTAAACATCGTTGTTTACATTCATTATTGTGCAGCCCTTGCGCTGACCAACTTCCCCCTCCTTGGATCGGAGGAACTTGATCAGTGCAGAGGCTGCGTTTACCTGTGGCATCACAACGGGCCGCTATGCGTGCTCAAGTGAGCTTTTTGGTAAATTAAAGCTACCACGCTAACCTAACCTAACATTCATTATTGTTGTTTGTGTATTTTGTTTACATTTATTCTTGTAGTGTTGTTGGTGTATTTTTGTTTACTTGTTTACCATTTTGTTATTAAGCAGTACGATTATTTGTAAACAGGTATGCTATTATTTTGTTTTTGAAGCTTTTGTTTATCATTTTAATGTTAATCAATGTAAAAGCAAAACACCAGTATCTAGATTTTTCATTTTCGTAACAGTATTCTATAGAAAGTTGATTACGCTACTATTTTAAAGACTTTAAGATAGCCTTTGAAAACATCATACTGATCTAGCACAGATCACATAAAAAGAAAATGTGAATGCACAGAATGTCTGCTATCTAGGCAGTATATAGTCTGTATGCGTACATGTATAGACAGTACCTTATGAAAGACATTATACAACTGAAGTCGTCGTTATCCTGTAGATAGAGTATTGGCTTATTAGACCAGACGCCATGGTTCAAACACCGCTATTACGAACAAAACGAAATATGAACAAATATTTCTTTGGCGTCTTCCGGCAAAAATTCTTACTCTTCTTGATACAACGAAGAAGATACAACGCGTGTTGAACGGGAAACAAATTTGCCAGATGATCAAATAAACGAACTGATTAGTTTGGGTAAATAACAATGCGGTTACAGAATATTACTTAAAAGTTATGATTGACCAGACTACAGCAATTGATGAAACCTTTTAATTTTTAAAATTCGGAAACTATGATGAACTTTTTTCTTCTTCCCCCTTCCAGATAATCGTTTTAACCACTACACTATGCCCCTGTCGTCTTTATGCTTTATATTGGGAGTAAAGTGTGAGGCACTTACTGCAACCTGAAAGAAAAAAATTATCGTGTATGCTATAACAAGACACAAGGCAGCATTTTTTGTTATTAAAGTTGTATTGTGCTCTTAAGGGGATACACGAGGACCAATTTAGACCCAAACCGTTTGAAATTGAATCTGATGACTGAAATCTGAAGGATTTCTTACAAAACTTGTAGAGCTGTTTGGGATTAATGATCGCTCAGGGTAGTATATTTATATTTCTGATGGTAATTATAAAAATTGTCATGGTATCCAATGTCTCGGAAACACTTCAAAAGCGAATGATCATTTGTGATCAAGGTAGTGGTGGGTGAATAAGTACGTGAGTTTTTAAAGGAGTCACAGGTTTCTTATTTTATTAAAAAAAAACTGAATTTTCTGTACATAGAATGTACAACATATCTCTAAATTTTTTATTCCATGATCTTACGAGGCCATCGTAATTAATTTGATTGCAAAAAAGCATTCTGAAATATTTTTCATTAGACGATATGGCCACTAGAGCAAACGAGTGTGATTTTTTAAATAAAATTTAGGCTGCATGGTAAAGGGTTCGCCAAATAACATTTTTTTTTTTTGAAAATGCTTTAAAAAAACTACCGAATATTATCTCAAATTTCTTTTTTTTATTTGAAAGTACAATCCTTCCGGTTAATAATGGAAAATAATTTCATTCAAATGGCTTCCCCGGCTAGCCATGCAGTAGCCTACACCAGAAGATGCCGATTTTGGCAAAAAAATCATCTTTTCAGATGAAGCTCATTTTGATCTTGGCGGGTATGTAAACAAGCCAAATTGTCGCATTTGGGGCACAGAAAACCCGCACGCATACTTTTAACGAGTCGCTGTTTGGTGCGGATTTTGGTCCAGAGGCATAATTAGGACATTTTTCTTCGAAAATGAGCAAGGAGTGGCCGTTGATGTCGCTGATGTCGTTTGGCCACCTCGGAGCTGCAATTTACACCGTTGGACTATTATTTGTGGGGTGCCGTCAAAGATAAGTGTTACGCCGACAAGCCAGAGACAATTGACGCTTTAAAGGACAATATTCGTGAAGCCATTGGTGAAATACCGCCGCAAAATCCGCACCAAACAGCGACTCGTTAAAAGTATGCGTGCGGGTTTTCTGTGCCCCAAATGCGACAATTTGGCTTGTTTACATACCCGCCAAGATCAAAATGAGCTTCATCTGAAAAGATGATTTTTTTGCCAAAATCGGCATCTTCTGGTGTAGGCTACTGCATGGCCAGCCGAGGCAGCCATTTGAATGAAATTATTTTCCATTATTAACCGGAGGGATTGTACTTTCAAATAAAAAAATAAATTTGAGAAAATATTCAGTAGTTTTTTTGTTAAGCATTTTCAAATATAAAAAGTTATTTGGCGGACCCTTTAGTTTATAGGCTGTCAAACACAAAGTAAATTGCCTAATTTTATAAAATTTTGTTGTAAGAATACAGATGCATGTTGGCAGGAGTTGTATTGTCCTTTCAGATAAGAATATAAAACTTTAAATTAAATTCCTGAGAGGATTAATTAATTATTGCTTAAGATTTTAATTGCTGCTGTTTGTTCGATAGCCATGATGTATGAGAAGTACAAAATAAATAAAATTCCATGGTGTACCCAAAAAATGTTTGGGTTTTTCTCCTTATTTTCGAAACCTTTCTCTCATTGATGATATGTCTATGAGACTTGTATACCCTGTTAAAATATCCTTTAACATCTACCGACGGCATATAAAAAACCAAACAAAATCTGTGTAATCTGTGTTTTAAAATACTTTGAAGTAAAGTGTTCTAGAGGAACAGGGAAAACCAAACTTTGCCTCCAAATGATTACGCAAACGGACAGGTATTAATCAAAGGAAAGCAAAAAACAATTTCGAACATAAGTAAAGAAGAGAGAAGCATAAAATAAAACGAATTTGGCAAATATAACTAAACTGAAATGAATGAAAATTTTTAGGGAGAAAAAAAAAACTGAAAAAGAAAAGAATCAAATAAAATTGGCGTTAAGTTGGTTAACACACTCAGGTTATTAAAAATAAAGACAAAAAAAAAATCAGCAAAAAACAAAGGAAAAAACAGAAGAAAAACAGCTTTGAAGCAGCAGCCAGCAGTCAGCCATGTATTAACGGCAGGCAGCAGCCAACAAACCAATGTTAAACGGCATCATTCTCGGCATGAACTTCATTATCATCACCATCATTATTAACGATGTTGAGAACATTATTATTGTGGTGATCATTATTACCAACATCATCATCATCAACATCATCATTGACAATGTCGTCGTAAAGTAGCAACAACAGCTGCAAATGCTTAAGCACCAACAAACAGTCGAACAAAAGATACAAATGTATCTCATGTATAACGACATCCATGTAAAACGAGTATATTGAAGTAGACAACAACAACAACAACTGCAGTACAGCATAAGAACCACAACAACAACAACAATAAGAACAAAACTTAAACAAAAGCTTTTTTTGTTCAATTCAGTATTTTCTTCTTCTTCTTGTACTTTTTTTTACAATAAAAAAAAATATTTTTTTTCTGTTGTTTTTGTTGCCATTTTTTTTGTTTGTTTTTTATTTTCTGGTTTCTCCACAAAAGGTGGAAGACAAGGAGAAAAGTGAGGGATTTTTTTTTATGCCATAATAATGGAACCTCTTTAACCACAGACTCCCTGCATACATATGTACGTTCAAAGTGAACAAGGAAGGCAACAGAACAACAGCAAATAATGCCATTTCGTTTCAGCGCATACAACTTTATGATGGTAAATCAATTTTATGTCTTTCTTAACCCCCCTCCGCCCCCTTGCTAATAAACAATAACTAACTCTTGCTTGTATTTCTGTGTATAAGGTCTGAGTGTGTGTGTTTTTAAGCCAGACATCTTTTGCCAATTATTGTAATATTAAGTGGCAACTCTCCGCCTGTAGTTTTGGTTGAATAAAAAAAAATAAATTTTTTCCATTGTTTTCCTTTCGTGGCTTTAATTTTGTTTTGCTTCTACCCACCCATTATTGTGTTTTTTTCTTCTTCTTCTTCTCTTTTTAACAAAAAAAAAAAATTTTTTTTGAGATTTTTTTTGTGCGCCCTCCTTTTTTAAAGCTCTCATGATTTTTGGATGGATTTTCTTTATTTCTCTTTTGTAGTAGTTGTTGTAATTTTAACAACATCACGTAAATCCACAATACATGTGTTAAAAACGTGTAGAAGTAGTAGAGTTCACTTCATTTTTTTTTGTATGAAACCAACACCAACAGCACCATCATCACCAACTCCATCAGCAAAACTCCACAAACTTTTTCAAGCAAATTGTCTGTTGGGTTAGCCATGAGGCCTTAAATTTTTAAGTGTCCATTGGATACTCCATTCCATTCGATTCGTTTCTATTGATGTTCTATGTTATTTATGAGATTTGATTTGTAATTTTAAATTCGTTTTTAAATACGTTTCTTTAATTATTTGCTTTTATTTGATTTTAATTTTATTCTTTGTTCCCCTCTTAAAGTAGGAAATTGTATTTCCGTTGCTACCTTCCCAAAAAAGTGAAATAAAAAAAATCCATTTTTAATGTCATTTTAATAGAACTTTATTGTTTACTATGTACAAAATACATACATATGTATGTCTTTATGTATTTTTGTTAGATTACTTTATGGTTTTCGAAATAAATCACTCAAAAAAATTATAATACTTGGCTGGCCATCATCAGCTTAAACAGACATGCATAAATTTCAAATTGAAAGACATAAATTCTGTTTAAAAAAAAACTCGATTTTAAAAAACGAATTGCTTTTGTAGAAAATTAAAGGAACATTTTGAAAATTCCATGTCAAACGGAATTTATATGAAAATTGTTTTTCAAAAAATCTTTTTTCGGAATTTTCAGCTTAATTTTCCTTACAAAAAAAAAAAAACGGATCAAATTTTGTAATATTGAGCAGAACCACATATACACTCAGCCACAAAAGTATACATACGGATAAGAAATTTCAGAAATTTTTTAACTAATTCGTTTTCGTTGAAAATCTTTGTAATTGTCTGACATCTTCTTCGATTTTAAGACGGTCTTGGTTAAAATATTTCTGAAATTTGTTAACTTTTGTGGGCCTGCTCAGTGTACATCAGGACCAGAAATTTCAGAAATTTGTTAACCAATCCGTTTTCGTTGAAAATCTTTATTATTGTCTGACATCTTTCTTCGATTTTAAGGCGGTCTTTTGCATTGGTTCAGAAATTTGTGAAATTTGTTAATCGGATGCATACCTTTGTGGGCCTGTGCAGGGCCTCAATTCAGTTCAATTTCAGAAATTTTTTAACCAATGCAAAGGACCGTCTTAAAATCAAGGAAACTATAAAGATTTTCAACGAAAACGGATTAGTTAAACAATTTCTGAAATTTTTTAACCGTATGTATACTTTAGTAACTGTGTGTAATTTACAATACGGGAAGAAATAATAGGGACACATACAAACTGCAGTGGTAACCTGTTTGTTGAACACCTCAAAAGATTTTTTACCCCAAATTTGAGCAATAATACAACCGATTTGCCTCTCTGATCTGTTGTACATCCTCCATTCAATATATTATTGTCCGTTGCTTCAGTTAAAAAAAGTAAAACTCAATCAGAAACAAGACACAAAAAATAGATTTGCCCTGTCAACTTAATTTTACGCCTTGTATAGTAGCACATAAGTCAAGTTTGAACTTGTTAAAATGATATCTAAACCTGGTAAAATTTATTATTAAAGGGGAGTCAAATAGGCCCATTAGTTTAGTACCGTTTAGTTTAGTAATAACAGCTGATGTCAAACTCACGATTGAAGTTAGATTACAACCTGCTACTTTATAATTCACTATTACAACCGATGTCGGGTTTTGCTATTTATTTACAGGCAATTTCCACTCATCTTATGAATGATTACAGCGGTGCAATAATGTATATCAAAAACTCGAACATAAATGATAAAGATAAGAAATATTCAGAGATATTTGAAAACCCTCAATTTCATCCATATATCATGGCTCATATTATATTAAAGTATCATGGGTACATTGCTTAAGTGGTGATAACAGCTCTTTAGTCAGGATTATAACCAAGCTTCTCACATCACCAATGATGTTAATCCATACATACATACATAATTGGTCATTACAACCCTTCAGTCAGGATTACGACCTAGTTTCTCACACCACTTATGTTGTGTGTGTTAATTCTATACACGAGTGGTGGGACCTACAGTTTAAAGTCGACTCTGAATGACAGATTTTTTGAGAAACTTTTTCATGGCAATTTTATTTCAATCACAGAGTTTTTGCCAGAAATCTGCTGAGAGAAAGTCGCCGAAGAAATACTTTTTTGTATTTTGTTTTGATGTCTGGCCTGGGGCTCGAACCCTGGCTTTACGTCTAATAAGCCAACACACAACCTACTAGACCACGGCGACTTCTTTTATTCATGAGTGGCGGTACCTACAGTTTATAGTCGTATCCGAAAGACAGATTTTCTGGGAAGCTTTTCATTGTAATTATTTTAACTCTCAGAGTTTTTGCCAGAAGTTTACTGAGAGGAAGTCGCGATGTAAATTTTTTTTCATGTTTCATTTTTTGCTTGTTTCAGTCTGTAATATGGTTTGAGTCACGGGACTTCACCGCGTATATTACATACGTCTAAAAAATGTTAGCACTCATCTTAATTCAAGATACGACCTAATAACTAAATATTCCTAAATAGAAACAACTGCGATGACTCGATTTTTTTACTGCCGTTGATTAAAAATAAACACTTATTTTGTTTAGAAAGATTTGATAAATAAAAAATATTTTATTTTCGTTGTTTGACGTTATCTGTTCTTATTTCCGATTATTTTTGGTGTTTTGTTCAACAAAGATTATCTGCAGAATATTATATGCATAAATGGGAATTCAATTAAAATTTATTATCACAATATCAAGAGACTTTAAAATCCTCTTCAAAACGATTATAAAACAATTTTTAATATTTTTCCATTTATGAGTTCTATTGACTAACAGCCAAACTAGCTCCAATTTTGTTTTAGTGCTTATATTAGGGCACTTAACAAGTAAGAGACAAACTTAAGTTTCTGCATAGGCTGGTTGGTGTACCACTGTTCACAGTTTTAAAAAAAGAAAGAAAAAAGAAGTCATAATTTCTTAAAAACTTACATTAAAAATAATTAAAAATGAATTTAGCAGTTAAAATGCCTTCAACAATTTCCAAAATTGTTCAGTATTTGCTTTATCGTATAATAATATTAATAAATAGGTACAGTAATCCCTCGATTTACGTCTCAGTCGGTTCCAAAAAAGGCGACGTAAATCGAATTTCATATTGCTCATACTACAAAGTACTTTGTTTTTAACATGGAGCATAAAAAAGTTACAGTAATCCCTCGATTTACATCTCAGTTGGCTCTAAAAAAAGCGACGTAAATCCAACGACGACGCAAATTGAAGTTAGAGGGAACAAAAAATTTGACGACTTAAATCGAAAAAACGTTAATAGAGGCGACGTAAATCGAAGGATTGCTGTACATATATACCAATGGAGCATGATACTATACGATGATTACTGAAGCCTCTCTTCCAAAATGAAAGAATTGGACTTGATTTACATGTGGCTCCAACAAGATGATGCCATATGATTCATGACACGCGAGCTGTGAATCGATGTTGAGGCGAGTTAATCTCATGTTTTTAGGTCGAGATCATGACCGCAAAAAATCATGCATTCTGACTACTTTTTTGTCGGGTCGTATGTGGCCTATTATTCCGAACAAAAAGCCAGGTACAATAGCAGCGCTGTAAGACAACATTACTGTTGCCATTGCTGACTTAAAAAGATTATGTTGTATATTATACGGCTGACATTTACTTAAAATAATAATTCAAAATAAAATGAAATGCTCCAAATATGGTTGTATAATTTATTTTACAAATTTTCTATTTGTTATTAAATTTTCAGAATTCTGTTAAAAATGCGTTAAAACAAGTTTCCATATGTATGTGGTAGGACCTGAAGTCTGGACTCCGACTGGCAGATTTGAGAAGATTTTATGTTGCTCTTAGACATTTTGCCAGAAGACTGTTGAGAGGAGGGCACAAATAATAGAGAAGCAAATAATTTTGATAAAATAGTTTTCGAATTAATTTAATTTAGGGGGTTTAATCCCCTCCAAATAATCTATCTAGGACTCAATTAATTAAACAGCTTCTCAAAACTACATCTGATTCATGTTCACAGAGTAGTTTGACACAATGACAGACGGGCTTGTGGAAGCAGGATGATAGCTCAAATAGGAAACGAAATAATGAAATAAACGAAATTAAAATAAAGCAAATAAACTAAAATAAAACGAATATGTTGAGATGTTCTTTTGGTTATTCGTTAAAAGAACAAAATGGTATAAAAAATTAATAAGAAAAGTTTTCCTATATCGATTGTTCTAAATTAAGTGATTTAATGAAATTCACTTAAACGAAATTACGGAGATTGAAGAAAGAAAATGTGGAATAACTGAACATGCATACATAACATACATAATTGGTCATCAACAACTCTTTAGTCAGGATTACGACCTAGTCTCTCATGCCATTTATGTTGTATGCGTTAATATTTTAAACATGAGTGGCGGGACCTACAGTTAAAAGCGGACTCCGAACGACAGAACTTTGAGAAACATTTCACTGCATAACTGAACGTTTTGATAAATTATGCAAGCGGTCCTGAAAGATTAACGCTGTCAGGTTATCAAATATTTTAAAAAGATGTTCTCAGCTTCTGTTTTAAGTTACACAATAGAAAACAGGACTTAAGGAAGCCAAACTTAAAGGCGTTAATTCTCGAAAATTTTTTTAAAATGTAAGAAAAATTTCGAAACTAATTTAACTTTTAGAAAAAGACTTTCTTGTTACGAATATAGAACTAAAAGAACTAGAAATTAAAAAAAAAACAAAATAATAAACACTTTAAAATTCTTTACTTGGTACTTAAGTATCCTTTCAACTGCCACAGTTTCCTGCTTAACAAATTGGACACTATTTTCACCGACGGCTTAAACTTTGTAGATATTTGTGCAGTCTACTTGGATTTTTTTTTTAATTTGAAAATCTCGCCTTTAGAAAAAGTGTTTCCAATTATTTTCCAACATTTCTTTTAAACACATTTTGTTTTTCTTAATTTTTTTTTTAAATTTCCTTCAATCTTTAGCATGACGAATTTCACATTTTCTTTTCCCCCTTGTCATATGGACAAAAGAAAGTATCTATGAAATGTTGCCGCAGCAAGTATCTCAACGATACTAAATATTGAAATCAATTGGAAACTAAAAAGAACCCACCAGAGAAGAGCAATGAAGAAAACTTGATTGCAATACATGCGCAAACGTGATGTGCTCAATAAATATAACCACCACAACCACCACTACCAGCATTGTAAAAAAGTACTCAATTTAGTTATTAATTTATTAGTATCTGGTAAATTCATGAAAGAGAGAGAGAGCGATAGAGAGAGAGAGAGCGAGAGAGATAAAGAGAGTATCGTCATACAGTGTATTTTATTTTAAATGTTGAAAAGAGATAGTCTGGGCACAAAAAGTATCTATGAAATGTGTGAAAAGAAATAAACTCAAGGGGAAATAAAAAAAAAAAACGGGTGTGAGTATTGAGTTCAGTGGGTATGGTTAATACCGAAAGCAAATACAATAAATACAGATAAAATCTTAAAGATACTTTTGTGTAGTACAAACCCCTTCATGTGTACTCTTTTCAACTTATGCTTGCATATGTTTTTGTAGCATTTTGTTACGCTCTTTCCTTCTAATGCAAGTTTTGGGTTTGCCATCTGGGTAATTGGAAAAAATAAAATTTCATTTCAAAAGATTTTTCGTTTTCTTTTTCATTTGTTATGGCATACAATTGTTGTTGTTGTTGTTATTATTGTTGCATTTGTACAAACAATTTATTATTTTATTACAATCTTGTCTTGTTACCAACATGAACGTAACAAATGTCGATGGTTTGCATATAGTTTTGTTACAAATACAGCAAATGATACCAAAAAAAAAAAATAAAAAAATAACAACAAAAAATAGGAAAAACTACTACAACAATACATATACTTAACATAGTTAGTAGTTATTGTTGTTGTCCCATACAATCAAATATTATTGTTGTATACAGCTGAATTAATTTTTTTATGTTGTCCTGTGTATCCTGTATACTGTTGTTGGTTTTATATCCTTTTAAGCTCTTCAACATTGTTATGCAGTTTCATTTCGTTTCGTTTGTTTTTTCCCTTAACAAGGTTGGAAATAAAAAATTTACAGCATAAGGCGAGAGAGAGAGTTAGGGAGTTGGTGCGGTTGTAAGAAAATATTGTCTCCACCCAGTATTTATTTGAAGTGTTTTCTTATCATGATATCGTGTATTATTTTCCTTCTTCTTGTATTTTTATTTGTTTATTTTTGTTTTTCATACGAGCAAAAAAAATGAAATTCCATTGCATGTTTGTTGTTCACTGTTTTAAATGTTGGTTGATTTGTTTTTACTGTTTTCATATCAAAAAAGCAAAAAAAGGAAACATTTTTAAAGAAATTGTTTAACAATTACAGTGTGCAACATAAGAATGTCAACACTTTAATGACAAGACAACGAACATAGCTTAATAGGAGTTGGACAAAATACAGAGGCTAAGAGGAGCTATTAGAAGCTGTTTTACAGAGGCCCTGGAAGCTGTGTTAGATTTAACGCCGTTGCACATGGCAGTGAAGACCAAAAGTTTTAAAGACTAGGGTTAGGTTGATGAAACACATACATACATACATACATACATTCATACATACATACATACATATGTATAAATGCTTAAAAAAAACTACTAAATATTTTCTCAAATTTTTTATTTGAGTGTACAATCTTTCTGGTTAATAATGAGTGCAGCTGTAGTTCACCAATGGCTTCACGAATATTGTCCTTTAAAGCGTCAATTGTCTCTGCCTTGTCGGCGTAACACTTATCTTTGACGGCACCCCACAAATAATAGTCCAACGGTGTCAAATCGCAGCTCCAAGGTGTCCAAACGACATCAGCTCTGCGGCTGATAATGCGATCTTCAAAGACAGGGCGCAAAACATCGAGTATAGTTTCGGCTGTGTGGCACGTAGCGCCGTCCTTTTTAAACCAAATGTTGCCAATATCCTCCTCTTCAATTTTTGTGAACAAAAATTCGTTCAACATGGCCCGATAACGATCGCCATTGACTATAACGGACACTCCTTGCTCATTTTCGAAGAAAAATGGCCCAATTATGCCTCTGGACCAAAATTCGTACCAAACAGTGACTCGTTTCGGGTGCGTCGGCTTTTCAATGTATGCGTGCGGATTTTCTGTGCCCTAAATGCGACAATTTTGCTTGTTTACATACCCGCCAAGATCAAAATGAGCTTCATCTGAAAAGATGATCTTTTTGCCAAAATCGGCATCTTCTGGTGTATGCTACTGCATGGCCAGCCGAGGCAGACATTTGATTGAAATTATTTTCCATTATTAACCGGAAGGATTGCACTTTCAAATAAAAATAAAATTTGAGAAAAAATTCAGTCGTTTTTATTAAAGCATTTTCTAAAAAAAAGTTATTTGGCGGACCCTTTACATAGGTTGATGGAATCCAAGTTCAATATGAAATTCAGGAAAGAATTTCGTGACCTAAGAAATCGAATATCTGGCAGCCCTCTCCTCAACTGTCGCCTGTACCTGAACCAGAAGACTTTATGACGTTGAAAAGTCCTTCACAACGGGACTTAGTAATACAAATGAATGAAGTAACCTGCAAGCAGCATATTTCTTTAAAAGGGGAGCTATTTTGTGGTATACAAATGAGACAAGAAAGGATCAAGGAACAGGAGCAAGAGTTTTAAGTTCTAGAATGAAATATTGCAAGCTCATGGAGAAACCCGCGAGTATCTTGCAAGTGGAAGTCCATGCAGATGTAATCAATTCAACTTAAATAGGAAGTAGAAAAGACGAAAGTATGGAATTGTCTGAAGAAGCTGTATCAGCTAGATAGACAGAATAAGCTTACCCCCTGCTGGGTGCCAAGTTAAGTGGGAATTGTCGATTAATGAGCAAGCAAACAAGCTTGCGAGGAGGGAGCTTTCAAGCCTTTAAGGAGTTCAGAACTCTTCTGTAGAGTGAGGGCGAATATTTGGAAACGGATGTGCAACGAAAGGGAATATAAAAAGAGGCAAAGACTCTTACCAAACCAAAGGCAAACATAATTTTTATTGAAAAATTACAATTAGAGGAGATCTAAGTCATGCATCAGACTATCTAGGAATAGCTTGAGGTTGATAACCGGTCTGTGGACAGAGCACTGTAGACTCAGAGAACACTTATTTAGAATTGGGATTGTCTCGAGCCCAACATGGAGATTCAGTGGCAAAGAAAATGTATCATCGGAACACATTATTCGGGATATTAATACATCAGAAGTAAAAACACCTGCATATCAATTGCATATCAAGTGCTAGGCAAGCAATTGCCAGTGTTGGCTCCAAGCAGCATCCAAAAATTTGTCAGGGGAATAGGCTTTGAGGAGAATATTATAGGCATACCGCAAGCAGTTTGAGGGGAGTACAATAGAACCTATGGTGGCAGTGCTAAAGCACTTTATCACGAAAGTGCTAATAATAATTAAGGCATCTTGGTTAGATGGTTTCAAAGTCTTTAAAGAACGAGCGTGGTTTCCATACTTTTATCAATCACTGTAAACAATAACATAAAAACGGGTGTTAATTTTTTTTATTTCAGTTTTCCTATGCAGAAGTTTGTTTTTTTTCTACATTGTTTTGTATTTCGCTTCTTGCATTCTATTCCTGGTTGTGTATTGTTTTTCTATTTATTTTTTAGCTTTGTTTTCTTTTTTTTCTTACTTCACTTCCTATGCTGTAAGGACAAACAACAACAACAACAACACTTTTAATGTCCTTTGAGAACTTGGAAATTGTCAATGTAATGTTACGATTGTTATTTTTTTCTGCTGTTGCTGCTATTAGTTGAAGTAGTTGTTGTTGTTGTTGTTGTCCTATATCTGTTGAAATTGTTAGAATTTTTGTAGAAAATGTCTTATACACTGAATGTAACATGTTTCAGCAACTAAAAAAGTTAATTTTCACTTGTAACGTCTCCGTACCCTACTACTGTATAATAAAATTGTTCTGTTTGGCGTTAATGTGTGTAAAATCTTAACATTTAATCACTAAATTTGGATATTTAAGAATACATACATACATAATTGGTCATTACAACCCTGAAGTCAGGATTGCGACCTAGGTTCTCACACCACTTATGTTGTGTGTGTTAATTTTTTACACATGAGTGGCGGGACCTACAGTTTAAAGTCGACTCCGAACGACAGATTTTTGAAGAACTTTTCATGGCAATTTTATTTACTCTCAGAGTTTTTGCCAGAAATCTGTTGAGAGGAAGTCGCCGTTGAAATAGTTTTTCATATTTCGTTCAGTTGAAGATGCCGGACCTGGGGTTTGAACCGAGGCCTCAAGTCTAGTAAGCCAGCACACTACCTACTAGACCACGGCGACTTAAGAATACAACATTTAAAATCGTTGTAATGTTTTTAATCGCTCAACATTTTTCATAGACTGTATTGCGTGATACATGACTCAGTTGTCCTATTGGGCCCAACAAAATATTTGATTGCCTTAGGCCCACTTGGTATAAGGCGAGCCCTTGCCTGTCTTTATCTTCTCTTTCGTTGAGAATACTTTTCCAAACATCCGCTCCCACTTTGATTTCATAAGTGGCGTGTTTGTTTGTTTGCTTATTGCCGAGTATTCCCCCACACTCAACAAAGGTTAACCTAATTTTCCCCAGCTGGCCGCTTTAGCTTCTCAAGACAGTTCCTTACTACCGTCGATTTAACCTCATAACAGATAAGTGCTCGCATGGCTGCTTGACTGTGAGATAGTATTGCTATGTCTTGTCTTTTTTACTTCGTATCCAAGATGAACTGAGCACATCTTTCGATTGCATAGACTTCCACTTGGAAAATACCCTGGGGTTTCTCCTTGGCCTCGGAATATTTCATTCTGTGACCAAAAATTCCTGTTCCAGTTTCAAGATCCGTTCTTGACCGAATAGCCTTTCTTTTAAAAAATTCCTCCTTTTAATTTTATTACTAAGTCTCGTTGCGAAGTTCTTTCCAAAATTTCGGAATTTACTGATTCTGCTTAGGTGACAGTTAAGGAGGAAGCTCTTAAACAATCGATTCCTTAGATCGTGAGATGAATGAATTTCTTGTTAGACTTGTCTGGCATCTGTTTCACGCGTAGGTAATGGCCATTTGCCGGGCCGCTCAATGGATCCTAGTCAACGATGCTCCTTTCACACGCGTCTCAGTTTTCTCTGATAGCCAGGCCGCCATAAGATCTCTGTCGAGCGTTGTGAATAACTCCAGTATCATTAGGGAATGTCCCCACTGTTTCGACCTTCTTTCTGGGCGCTTCAGTGTCTCGCTGGTCTGGGTCCCTGAACACAGTAACATTCCGGAAAACTGCAGGGTCGACGAGCTCTCCAGAGCTGGTTCACTCCTTCCGGAATTCTCTGCAATCAACTTGTGTATGCCACTTACCTCGATATGGGTATGCCCAGTTACTCGGACTAGGTCGTGACATCGTCTCAATCACTGTGGCCATGCTTACAGGTCATTGTGTTATGGGTACACACGCGGAAAGGATCCAGCATCTATTTAACGACTTCTGCCGAGGTGATCCGGTGAGGAAGAGGAGACTGTTATTCACTTTCTTTGTCAATGGCCATCCCTTGCGAGGTGCAGATATGGATTATTTGGCTCTCCAATTCTTGCTAATATCTATTGATGTCAAGGACCTAACTTCGTTTATCAAACTTTCGGGATGGTTTTCCAGCGTAGGGTAGTCGTGCTTTTAATGTGCAGTCCATGCGCTGACCAACTTCTTCTTATTCTCTAGTTTGGTGGAACTTGATCAGTACAGGGACTGCGTTCACAACGGATCGCTATGTGTGCTCAAGTGATCTTTTGGCCCCTAACCTAACCTGTCTGCCATCAACCTAACCAAAGCTTTGATCTTCACTTTTATCTGCAGCGGACTTAAATGCAATAGAGTGCCGCTGCATGACAGATTCTCATTGTCACTGTTCCGCCAACACTGTAGTCTTTGTATCTTGTTCAACTCTAGTGTCTTGCCGTTGTTTTTGTTTTAATCTTATGGGTTTAGGACCCATAGGATTTTTTATACTTCTTACAATTCTAGGCCACATCTGGCCAGTTCGCACATAGCTTTGTGCTTTTCAGTTTCTTTACAAAATGCCGTACAAAATTTATTACGGAAATGCCAAAATACAAATTAATTTCAATCGTATTGAGATTTAATTTCATTGTATGATAATGCGATTAAATAAGAAATTAAAATGTTGTTTAAATTCGTTTTATTGAGTGGTATTAAAAGCTTTAAATATACGCCATAAATACTGGCTGATTGACTAACTGGTCGATTTAACAAATTAAACAAGTTAATTTGAAAAAATATTTTAGAATTTCAAATTCAAGTTTTGAATTTGAAAATAAATCGTGTTTCCTTTTTGTTTCTCACTTCGAATGCAATGTCTATGAAGTGACTTATTAAACCGAAATTAATATTGAACGTTAAAACATGTGTTGTTTAAAGCAATCAACACTCGGCAAGTATTTATTGGTGTGGACCGATAAAAAAAATTCAATTTCATTTAAATTAACCGGAATTTTAATTACCAAAGTGTGAATGACAACACAATGAAAAAATATACGAATTATATTTGATTCAGAGATTAGCAATAAATCGTTTTTTCGCTACTCATAAGCACTCATGAAATTTTGAATATATTGTTACGTTTTTACCTTTTTAAAACGTTTAAATATGAATTCGTTAATTGCAAACAAAGTAAAAACAAATTTAATTTCAGTTAAACTCTTTATTCTCAACACTACTTTTGTGTGCCGCCGTATACAACTTAACGATACAACAATAATAATTTGTTTATTCACACAAGTATTCAATGGATCTTTACAACCACGACTTGTTTTGTTCACACGCAACTTCACACAAGGCTGACTGAATTCTTACTGACTGCTGCCTGCTTTGTCCACCCCTTTTAATGTCCGACACAACCAGTCTAACGAACATTCTTTAAATGTAAGGATCGTTATGTCGCCTTCTCGAGAGCTAATACATTGTTGTTTGGGTACTTTGCTTATGTTGTCTATCCCTTTATGTCATATACATGTTGTTGTTGGTACCAGGCTCAACCAGGTTCGTTGTACATATGTGTGTGTGCAGCTTTAGATAATCAACACGTTCATTGTGTTCTTAGTGTTAGTGCGTATTTGTATCGTGTGACTTTTGTTTATCGTTTTTGTTGTTAAACGATATTAGGTCGTTTCTATTTCCGTAACAATATGTAAGTGAGTCAATAATATTGAAGTTTATCTCATCTGATTGATTCATACTCACTACAACGTTGATTTATAAGTACAGGATGCAATGAGTATGCGTACAACGTTGACATCAAACTCATACCATTCGAAATATGTTTGATTCATAAGCCAACTCACTGCTATATTCATAACTTTAGAAAAATACTTATAAAGATTCGAGAGACTCGAAATTTACAGTCTTAGTTGTTTTTAGGCATTTACAACAAAAGCAAACAGACACATAAGCAGTAAAGACAGAGCAGCAAGCATAGCAAACAGACAACCTTCTAGTAAGTATTTTAGTGTTCGTACGCGACTCATACTTATTTTGTGCTTCGTGTATATGTTGAGTTATGGAGAATCGAAATCAACACCATCATACGTGTTATTAAGTATGAATATAATGAGTACTTCAAACTTTGAGGCGAGGCACTGGACAGATCAGGCCTGATATACTTACATAATACATACATATTTGGTCATTACAACCCTTCAGTCAGAATTACGACCTAACTTTTCACACCACTTATGATGTGTGTGTTAATTTTATACATAACTTGTTGGACCTACAGTTTAAAGTCGACTCCGAACGACAGATTTTTGAGAAACTTTTCATGGCAATTTTATTTCAGTCACAGAGTTTTTGCCAGAAATCTGCTGAGATGCAGTCGCCGAAAAATACTTTTTGTATTTTCGTTTTGATGTCTGTCCTGGGATTTGAACCGTGGTCGTACGTACGTACGACTTCTGCATAAGTTGCAACGACAAGGAAGAAGAGGATACTACTGAACATCTTTTCTGTCATTGTCCGATGCTTGGGAACCTGAAAAGTAGAATTCGTAGACACCCAGATTTTAGTGACAAAACATGTCTAGCCAAAAGCGATTTGAAAGAAGTCACATCTTAATAGGACTAATGAAGAGATTGATTTAAAAAAAACTACTGTATATTTTCTCAAATTTCTTTTTTTTTTTAAAGTACAATCCTTCCGGTTAATAACGGAAAATAATTTCATTCAAATGGCTGCCTCGGCTGGCCATGCAGTAGCCTACACCAGAAGATGCCGATTTTGGCAAAAAAAAAACATCTTTTCAGATGAAGCTCATTTTGATCTTGGCTGGTATGTAAACAAGCAAAATTGTCGCATTTGGGGTACAGAAAACCCGCACGCATACATTGAAAAGCCGACGCACCCAAAACGATTCACTGTTTGGTGCGGATTTTGGTCCAAAGGCATAATTGGGCCATTTTACTTCGAAAATGAGCAAGGAGTGGCCGTTACAGTCAATGGTGATCGTTATCGGACCATGTTGAACGAATTTTTGTTCACAAAAATTGAAGAGGAGGATATTGGCAACATTTGGTTTGAACAGGACTGCGCTACGTGCCACACAGCCGAAGCTACACTCGATGTTTTGCGCCCTGTTTTTGAAGATCGCATTATCATCCCCAGAGCTGATGTTCGTTTGGCCACCTCGGAGCTGGGATTTGACACCGTTGGACTATTATTTGTGGGGTGCCGTCAAAGATAAGTGTTACGCCGACAAGCCAGAGACAATTGACGGTTTAAAGGACAATATTCGTGAAGCCATTGGTGAAATACAGCTGCACACAATCGATAATGTGCTTAAAAATTGGACCGATCGTGTAGGCTACTGCATGGCCAGCCGAGGCAGCCATTTGAATGAAATTATTTTCCATTATTAACCGGAAGGATTGTACTTTTAAATAAAAAAGAAATTTGAGAAAATATTCAGTTGTTTTTTTAAAGCATTTTCAAAAAAAAATTATTTGGTGGACGCTTTATAATATGGGTGATGCAACGGCCAGTACCCATCGAGGCGGCTATCAGTTTAACCTAACTTAGCCCAATCTGGTATTAGAATCAAATATATCCGCCACTATTGCTGTAATGTATGGTAAACCCAAAATAGGAAAAACGAAAAACTCTATTAATTTTATGATCGTTTGTATGAACGTTCTCCTTTCTATATATACGAGTATAAGCATTTTATTTCCATTTTATTTCTTTCTTTTTAGATTTCTTTTTGACGCAAAACTCATAAATTTTATGTTCGAAAATAATAAAAAGGAGACACAAACAATGTGCAGAATCAGCAGAAATTACACACACTCAGTACAACATGGATAAGAAACCAAATAAAAAAATAAAAATTGTATCTGCTAGATACACTCTTACAAGACATACAATCTAATATTTGTAACGAGAGAAAAAGACTGGAACACTTACCTCACTTCACATCTCCTCCATCGTAACAAACAAATACTTTTACAGTGTATAGGAGTGCATGAAAACGTAAGACGTTGTTTTTTTTTACAACAAGCGAGGACATTCGTCGTCATTGTAAAACTTGTGTCATCAACTTTAAGCCCAGTCAACAACAACAGCTGTAGTAGGTGTGTATCTCTTAGTATCTATGAGCGTGTAAATATTTTATGCACTCGTACATGGTCTAATACAATACAATATAATACAATTCGTTGTTGTTATTGTTATTGTTCGAACAACAACAAAACATACATACATTTGTAGTTGAAATCAGAAAAGAAAGTAAGAGTTCAGGGCGAAAGTTATTTCAGTTCAATTAAATCGTAGAATTCTTAAAAAGTTTCATTATTTTTATCATGAATTACATGACAAAAGTTCTGGATTTAGGATTAAAGTCCCGATGGGCTATTTCTGAAGTTGAAGAGATAGCTCAGCGGAAAGAGATTTGGTTCGAGTCTTTGTACTCAACTAGGGTGTGACCTGAACTGAAGCGAATGCCCACAAATTTCGAGTGCATGGAAATGGCAGGCAATTCAATACTTAGGTTAGGTTAGAGGACGGTACCCGGAGGTCGAATTAACGTCCTTACAGAATTCAATACTTTGCTGATAATAATCTCTCAATTTGCTCTGAGAGTGTCGACTTGACTGTGGGATATTCCCTCAGCATAACTAACCTAATCGCTTTTGAAACCTCCGCCTAGATTTTTCGCAGTTCTTTCTGCGGAGCTTGGATTTTTCTTGAACCCTCAGGACACTTCCTTCCTTTGATTTCGGCCCTTAGAGGTGTGATATTATTGCCTTCCTCTTTTAATCTCCGGCTGTATCGATGGAGCATTCCTTTCTTCTTCGGCGCTTTGTTTGCGGCCATCTTCTTGGGTTCTCCCCTTCTTTAGGTATCTAAGCTACCAACTGCAGTCTGCTTCATTTGGTGGATTATCAATTGTTTCAGGTTGATCAGAAACTGGTATCTTCGTTACTCCTTGGTTATTAAGCTCAATTACCTTACTTTCTGTAGCAGTCCAGTGTCTGGAATAATACTGCGAATGTGAATGGTCCATCATCCATTTCTACTTTGTTCCTCTTATCAACCGTTTTGGTTGATGATTTCGCTTTTGACGCCAGTACTTTAGTTGTGTTTTCGGGTGTCCTTTTCGCCCTTTCTTTTAAAGGTGCCACTGATTTGCTTCTATCGTAAGAAACTGGACTTTTGGTAAAAGAACTCATGCTCCACGGTTAGTGCCCGTTATTTTTTTGTTCCTTATTTTCTTACTTTCCATAAATTTCCTGGATTGTCGACCAATAGCAGAATCCGTATGTCAAGGCAATCCGTATTTACTTTTGAATTTGTCCTGGTTTTAAAGAGACTCCATTAATGACTTGGTTATTTGGGGATTCCCGGCCTGACTGATCCTAAGCATTCGTCGCATAACAGGTTATTTCGGCCCTTGGGGTAATTCTTAATTACTTAATTACATGGGAGACCCTGCCAGACAGCTCTTCGTTACTGTAGTCAGCTGAGTCCTTAGAGTGTAAGTCTTCACATCACAACTTGGGACTGGACAGCATGCTTTTCACGTACCAAAGAGCTACATGAATTCGCCGTAGTCTAGTAGGTAGTGTGTTGGCTTATTAGACGTAAAAGCCAGGGTTCGAGCCCCAGGCCAGACATCTAAACGAAAATATCAAAAAAATATATCTTTGGCGCCTTCTTCTCAGCAGATTTCTGGCAAAACCTCTGAGAGTAAATAAAATTGCCATGAAAAAGTTTCTCAAAAATCTGTCGTTCGGAGTCGACTTTAAACTGTAGGTCCCACCACTAATGTATAAAATTAACACACACAACATAAGTGGTGTGAGAAACTAGGACGATGTACAATGGGTCAATTCGTTCTCCGGGTACTGTACTTGTCTTAACTGAGAAGTACACGTCCTCTAACCTAACCTAACCTAAAGAGCTACATACGATTATATAAGGATTATATTTTACAGAAGCTTAGGTTAGGTTAGGTTAGAGGACGTGTACTTGTCAATTAGGACAAGTACAGTACGCGGAGGTCGAATTGACCCATTGTACAACGTCCTAGTTTCTCACACCACTTATGTTGTGTGTGTTAATTTTATACATGAGTGGTGGGACCTACAGTTTAAAGTCGACTCCGAACGACAGATTTTTATTTATTGAGAAACTTTTCATGGCAATTTTTATTTACTCTCAGAGTTTTTGCCAGAAATCTACTGAGAGGAAGTCGCCGAAAAAATACTTTCTGGTATTTTGTCTTTGATGCCTGGCCTGGGGCTCGAACCCAGGCTTTTGCGTCTAATAAGTCAACACACTACCTACTAGACCACGGCGACTTCAAAACGTTTCAAGTATCAGAAGCTTAGTTTCTTGGATATTCGTAATAGAACTCATGCTACTTACGATTCTATAAGAATTATTTATTCCTTTGATAGAAAATACTTCTTCCCTTTACCAATATAGTTTTCCATTGCACCTCCCAGTTAGAAACAATAAAAGCTTGCAAACTGTCATTCCATTTTGTTTCCTTATTTCTTGTATTGTTTGATTTCCTTTCAAAAATATTCCTGATGTTTTCTGCAGGTCCAAAGCATTGTTCACATAAAATCCGTAATACACCTCCACTAAAACCATGACATGGATTTTTATTTGGTCTTCTATTTTTCATTCAGTATCAAGAAATGGACAACGATTTGTGGTTAGAAATTATTCAATAGCTCTTCTAATTAATGCCCCTTTACGAATATATTCTAAATGTACAATTCCCTACAACCCAGAGCAGCAGCAACGTTGCCCCGGACGTCACATTATGACGAGACCAAAAACTTATCACATTATAAGCAATATTGTGTTGCGCTTTTATTACATGCTTCTGTTGTTGTTATTGTTCTTTCTTTGCCTTGATTTTATAACCTCCTTTGTGTACATTATTGCGCTTTTTATTACGGATGTCCTTCTAGTTTTTCTCCTTTTACGCGCTTAACTTTGTTGTCTTTGTTGTGCCAAATGCCTTGTCTGTGTACAACAACATTGTTATGATCCTTGTTCGTTGTCCTTTTTGGCCCCCTGTTTTGTTTTCGGAGATTTTTTACGATTAAGTCTCCTTAGACGTGTAGTTTGGAAGAAAACATTTTCATATTTGATCACAAAAACAGCCACGCCCTTCGCTTGTTTGTTGGAAAATTTTTATTGCAAAAAAAAGGTGAACAACAAAAGGGGAAAAAACTAAATTAAAGAACAACAACGAACAAGAAAACTAACCAAAAAAGGAATAAAAAAATTTATGAAAACCGTATGAAAAAAAATATATTTGACGTTTGTTGTGCAAATATTTCTCCTGACATTGTTTGATTTTGCTTTGGTAGTTAACCAACATTGACTGTGTGATACCCTACAGTACAACGGACATTACTTGCTGTAGAACCAGAGATCAGCAATGAATCGTTTTGTCGCTACTCATAAGCACTCATGAAATTTTGAATATAAGTGAGTCAACAATATTGAAATTTAATTATGTACTCTGATTCATTCATACTCACTACAACGTTGAAGTCCAGGTTGCAATGAGTATACGTACAACGTTGACATCAAACTCATACCATTCGAAATATGTTTGATTCATAAGCCTACTCATTCAGATTCATAACTTTAGAAAAATACTTTTAAATACAATCGTAGTTGCATTTACAACAAAAGAAAAAGAGTAGTAAGCAAAGCAAGAACACAACCTTTTAGTGAGTATTTTAGTGTTCGTATGCGACTCATACTAATTTTGTGCTCCGTGTATATGTTGAGTTATGGAGAATCGAAATCAACAGCGTCATACATGTTATTAAGTATGAATATGATGAGTACTTCAAACTTTGAATATGAGTAAGAGGTTCCATGATATTAAAATTAGTATGTACGCATATAAGAATCAGAAATTATGAGTGTGATTCGATTCTACTCATCTTTTTGAATACTCATTGCTGATCTCTGTGTAGAACTCAATTGCTGCACCATAATTCCAAAATCAGAACCCTTCTGCGTCATCTTAAATCAATTACAACGTCCGTTACAGTGGAGAATATTACGATAAGCTATGTAATCCTGGTTTTCCATTCATTTCAACAAGTATGAATAAATAAATTGACAACCATGATTGCTGCGTAGGGTGTAGTTAAACAAAAACTATTTGCTGTTCACTTACCTTTTCTGTTGGCCTTTTTCATAAGACATTTTAATTATTTTCAATTCATTATGGGTTTGTTTTCTTTCGTCTTTTTGTTTTGTTTTAATCTCTTTATTTTTATTTTCTTCTGCCTCTTTTCTCTTTATAGTTTTTAATTCTTCTAATTATCCGCTTTTGTGATTGACTTAAGGCCTGAGCAAAAGACTGATTTTTCTCACTCTCTCAACCATTTGATATTTTAATTGTTTTGTATTCTGATGTTTCGTTTTGTTTTGTTTTCTCCATAAATTTTTATAACAATTTTACCTTAAAATGTGTGTGTGAATAGAAATGTTACTTGTTTTGGACTGTCAATCTGTCTGCCAGTTTTAATTTACATGGTTGTCAATCCTTGTCCTCAGAGTTGTACCAAAAGAAAGATGTTTCCATTAAAAATATATTCTTCTCAACAGAATTGTTTAAAAATTTGATGATAATATTGAGGCAACTTTTTCAGTTCCCACCTTATAGTATGGAGGTAATTTATGATAAGGAATAACGTCGTTTTGACACAAAATCAATATCACAAGTAATGAACTACCCAAATAGAAAGGGGAGCAAAAAAGGATAACATCCACTATAGACTGTTTATAAAATGGAGAAGATCGAAGGCATCCCAGCTAAGTTACTGAAGGAATGTATTCTGAGGAACCGTAATGTATAACTGCCAAACCTGTACATTCAAAGCGAAAATTTATTGTTTTCTCCTTTCCAAAAGTGCTTTTACAGCTTCTACAGTGAAGGCTAGAGGCAGAACCCATTTTCTCCGTATTAGTAACGATAATTCAATGTCCTATGTACCCTGTTATGAGCTTGAAACTAAGCCTCAGGAAATCTACAAAATTTTAATGTCCTGATATTTTTATACCGAAATCCGAGGGCATTTGCACAAGAGTGATCTTCGACAGCAGTCATTGAAGTCACAGTAGATGGAGAAAAATTGAAAATCTTTGCAGAGCCTCTTAGCTTTTTCGTTTCCAAAGATATCTATTTATCTCAGATAAAAGAAATGGTATGAGTACCATAAGATAGTAGGGAGCCTCATTTTCTCCTTTTATACTTAATTGGTCATAATAACCCTTTAGTGTGCATTGCAATCTAGCTTCTCACACCTCCCATGTTGTAGGTGTTAAATTGATCCATGCGTGGCGAGAGTTACAGTTTAAAGTCGACTTGAAACGACTGATTTTAGAGAATCCTTCTCTTCATTTTGCAAGAGGACTGCTGAGAGAAAGTCGCTGAAGAAATATGTTTTCATATATCATTTTGCTCGAGATATCTTAGCTGGGATTTGAATTACGGACTTGCATCTAATAAGCCAAGACACTACCTACTACACTATGGCGGCCACATCGGAGAATTAAACACGGGCTACTACAGGGCATTGAGCTAGACAGAGAAGATTATAATTCTACTATGTGCAGGTCCCCAGTACCTTAGCATATTGCATATCTACAGAATTGTGAAAACGTCCGTTTGAAAACTATTTGAGGTTTTTGGTTCGACGAAAATAATTGTCTTCCCACTTTGAAACATATGGGCAAACAGTAGTACAAACTCCTTCTGGAAAGAAGACATTGGTGTATACTGAAAAATACAATAGGAATATATACAGATTTTCTCCATAAGCCCAGTACTCTCAGATTGTTTGTGGACACCCGTATCCAGAAGGTGCGTAATATTGATAAAGGCAACATTGTGACAAGTCCTGCAAACGCCAGTGATACCTCAATACGCATTAGCTGCCCTCTTTCCAGCTAGTCCGTGGCAAATCTTTTGTTAGAAGCCTCTTACTACTCCAAATGTCCGTAGGTGGCAATGAATAGATATACTAGGTTCAACGTTAAGAGCACCATTTGAGTTTATATTTTGAAACGGACATAGTTTTGCTGAAATAAAAAATAAGGTTTGGAATAAAACATCCACCTTCATACTTGGCTTTTACCGCAGTTAGTAACGATTAATTATTCAATCTGGGCATTCCCAATCAGGAAGTGAGGAACATAAGCTGGGTTTTATCACAATGAACCATGAGATCGCATTCATTAGAGAACCTATGGAGTATAGCTGTAGCTTTTTCCATGGTTTCACTTATTATTGAGGAAAATATTTCGAAACCTATAGAATTAAATTGCCGACCTAAGCTACAACTTTTAAGTGTACAAAGTAACCGCGAAATACTAGCGGAATAACAAGAGTAGACGTGGTTTTATGCCGTTTAGTTTGATACAAAGAAGGAAATATTCTATTAAAGAAAATGTAGGAATGCGCCACCAACTGTTAAAAAATTTATGGAGTTTACGGAGGACGTACATTTTTATAGTAAAGGATACTCACAACTTTGATAAATCCGGTACTATATAATCTTTGAAATTGTACACATATTTTAAAAGATTAAAATATTGGAAGCGTTACTTTGTTTGGGAACTAAACATTCAAACCCTTTCTCTCATTTAAAGAAAGCATGTTCAAAATGAGGCTCGAGATTTGCACGACAAAGTAATTTAAATGAATTTAAAAACAATCTGTAGGTCATCAACTGATAACAATTGGACTGTTGTTTAAGAGTTTAAAGCTTACTTAAGTCACGAGAAAGTTTAAAACTGAAAATAGAACAACGTTCTTGCGGTACAAGCGATATTTAAATTATTCTCAGCAAAAAGATAGAAAGAAAACGTAATTCTTGAGAATTTAAAATTAAACGAAAATGTTGATTTAGTTTTTATTCTTTTTTATTATAACAGTCAATTAAGTTAACAATTTTTTAAGATTTCTTCTTTTCTTATTTTCTTCTGCTTTTAATTTAAACACACACTCCTACCCCTGGGTGAACAAATGCTCGGCATTTAGTCAAATTTTTTTAAGATCTTTCTCAAAATAAAAATGAAGTGATGATTACAGAAAGCCGTGAAGTAAATAAAATGATATAAAAAAAATTGTTTGTGTTGGCATAAATAAACAGTTATTATTATATTTATACAACATTTTTATGTGTCTTCCCCCTCACTCTCTCTCTCCCTCTCTCTCTTACTACACTTGTTATGTCTGAGTTAAATTTAATATTTTTATTACTGTAACCCCCCTCCACTGCCATTATATTTACGAGTACGTCAACAATTTCACACCACAAGTTTATTACGTTGGGACATATACCATAATCGTGGTAAAAGAAAAAAGAATGAAAAATAATTCAAAATTTTCTTCTTCTTTTTTCTGGCATAGGGAATAAAACTAAAGCAGTCAGTGGCCGTAAAATAAAGTCTATACTCTCATACAGTACGAGTACATACATACATACTTACATACAAAAATAATACACTTTAAATAGATACTCGTATAATAAAGTCATTGTCGTTGTGTCGTCTTCATTTTGTCTGCGTACATATCTGCAATGATATTCATAATAAACTTCATACACATCCTCACTCACACTCTCTTACGCGCTTGCTTCAATGTGGCTTAAGTCCTTATGATAAATGATAGTCAAGTCAACAACCCTAAAGAATTTGTCTTCTTGTCTCTCTTGTTAAAAATTGCTTCGATAACTGTGTGTACCCACTAGCAATACGTTGTGTACATACATCTCTCTTTAGCAACACAGGGAACACACGTAATTTCTGGTTCAAATATGTAAAATTTGAAAAAAATTGTGTAAAAAACAATGAGGGAATGGGGGAAAGGAACACAAAAACACTGTGTTCTATATCATAAACACACACACATACATACTACAAAAAACATTATTAAGTCTTATCCAGGAAGAAAGGAAAAAAGTGTAGAAATGAATCCAACCATCACCACTGCCACCACAGGCCTTTGCCACCAACATATCCTGTGAGTAGGAAAGATTATGCATTCGGGATAATATGCTGATGATGGCATGTTTTTCTTCCTTACAATTTTATTACATTTTCTTTGTTTTTCCACACCATATACGTGGCGGGTATTTTCAGTTCTTTATGGCTTTGGTAACGCATTGTAAAGTCACTAATGGAAAGAGTTCCTAGAACCTCCCGATTTAGTCCGAATAGTAATTTTTTTTTATAAATCTGTCGTATAAATTAGGTTGAATTCGACCGATTGCATGGGTTTTGTCGAATTTAAGCAACGCTATGGTTTGTGGCGTATTCGTATACACCTACGACTTAAGGAAAGCCCCCGAAAAGAAGTCTAAAGGGGTCAAATCGCACAATTACGATGGCCAGTTCACATTACTTCTACGTGAGATGATTATGCACTCAAATAGCTGGTGCAGAATATTCAATGTGGCATGAGCTGTATGGCACGTAACGCTGTTCTGATGTCCGAATCATCGAATTCAGGCCAAAAGAAGTTGGTTGACACGTTCTAAAATATAAAGCGATGACGCCATCAGCTTAAAATCCATACCGAAGAGTGACTTTTTCGGAATGAATTAGACTCTCTAGGATCTCGTGTGGATTGGCATCTTACCAAAGTCGTGGTGGTGATGTTATTGACTCTCGGAGTTTTTGCCAGAAGGCTACTGAGGCATAAATTAGGTTGAATTCGACCGATTGCATGGGTTTTGTTGACTTTAAGTACCTTCGACTTAAGGAAAGCCCTCGAAAAGGAGTCTAATCGCACGATCACGATGGCCAGTTCACACCACTTCTACGTGATATAACTATGCCCACAAATTGCTTGTGCAGAATATTCAATGGGGTATGTGCTGTGGTGCACGTAGCGCTGTTCTGATATCTGCATATCAGGCCAAAACCATTGGGTAAGCATCGACCTACTTTGCTTGGCGTTAACTGTGATGATCTGCCCAACGTTGTTCTCAAGGAAATATGACGCCTCCAGACGAAAATCCATACCCAACAGAAAGTTTTTCGGGTCGCATTGGACGCTCTTGGATCTCATGTGGATTGGGCCTCACCGCTAGGGTCAATTGCCAGCGTCCATTCAGCAAATACACGTCGATGTCTATGGTCCTTTAACTTAAGTTCCTTGGGTCGGTTGAATTTTGTACGAGGGCAGCAGCCTGTCATGACGAAAGATTTACCAACTCTGAACTCTTGTGAGAGATCCGAAATCGATTGCCTTGGATTTTCCTGCACACTCTCACGGACAGCAATGACGTTGTCGGTGGATCTCGCACTTCGTCGACTTTCGGGTCATTGTTTACTGAGCCAGTGGACTCAAATTTCTCGATCACATTGTGAATTGCCCTCTCTGTAGGACTATTATGGCGATCGTAAAATGGACGAAGCGTACGGTAGGTTGCTCGAACAGAACATCCATTTTGATAAAACTGTTTTATTATTTGCACGTGTATTTGAATGCTTTAGCCGTCCATGGTGATTTGGTAAAACAAACTAAGTAAATGATATGACAATTTGACACATATAGCTTCAACAAGATGGCCGTTATCAACTGAGAAGCCCCTTTTGGAAGTGCTGATTCAAAGTGGGGGACATCTATTGGGTGCTACTATAGCATGTTGAAACAAACAAGCCGAAGAGCTGATACTGGTGGAACCCTATTTCAAAAATTTACAGTATGTTCTTCCCAACTTTTCAAATCAAATAAAAAAAAATAACTTGGCCCATAAAGCAGTTGCTAGTTTGAACTTATAATCCGTATTTTACCTAGGCACCAGCGATTTCTACGGTTCAAAAAATTCTCCAAAAACTTCTGGACTAAAGGAAAAACGTTTAGCTGGTTCCCTAATACCGGCTCCAACTGAAAATGTGCATAAAAAGTACATTTAAAGTCGACTCTCACGACATCTAAACTTTTCCCTTCTTCAGACTGTTGCTTTCGCTTCTATGTTTTACGCTTTCTTGGACGAAAATTAAGGAGAAGGGAGAACGTGTAAAAGATATTCAACATCAAGTTGACATGACAAAGAAGCGGAAAATATTTATGAAATTATTACAAACGTACATACACATGCACACACATACGTATATATATTGTACATATACTCAGACAACTCTCAATTGAGATATAAGACAACAACAAACATCCCTACAATGCAAATGTATTTGTACAAAAGGGAAGAGAATGAAAGAAAAATTTATAATACTTTCGCAAAAATATTAGGGGTAAGAAATAATTTTGTACGTATTTTTTAAAGTAAAAAAATTGCTATAATAAATGATCGGATAGTACCCTGACGTATATATGGAGATTTAGTTTATAGGCCTTCTCTTGAGAAGGCTTTTAATGGGCGCATTGTCGATAAGGTCTTGAGATCGTTCGAGTTATTGAGTACCAGTGTTCTTCAATCAAATCGGACTAAGGCAATAACGGTTGTCTAAAACTGGCTACCTTGAGGCCACTGACCAATACAAATCTTAAAAATTTTGGTTTTTAGATCCACAATATGAGGACATCGCCTTTGTTTTAATTGAACTTTGTACAGAAATAGACTACTACTGCCCTCAATCGATAATGAGTGAGGATTTATAATGACCTTCATACATACATGCATACATAATTGGTCATTACAACCCTTCAGTCAGGATTACGACCTAGTTTCTCACACCACTTGTGTTGTGTGTGTTAATTTTATACATGAGTGGTGGGACCTACAGTTTAAAGTCGACTCCGAACGACAGATTTTTAAGAAACTTTTCATGGTCATTTTTATTTACTTTCAGAGTTTTTGCAAGAAATCTGCTGAGAGGAAGTCGCCGAAGAAATACTTTTTTATTTTGTTTTGATGTCTGGCCTGGGGCTCGAAACCTGGCTTTACGTCTAATAAGCCAACACACTACCTACTAGACTACTGCGACTTCAATGACCTTCAGTGAGGATATATAACAACGCATCGAAGAGTGGTTCCTGCGTGTTCCTGCAGGTTCCATGACTACAGATGGAAGGCTTCACAGATAGTTTCCATACCTATAATCAAGTAATCCTGGAAGTCTGATTGGTGTTTATACGACATTCATCCTGATCGTGATACATTTTATAATTATGAAAACCTAACACCTAGGAGGCTAGCTAGGGAAGGCACTAAACTATCAAGTCTAGACTTAAAACATATGGACGGTATACCTTTATTCACATGAAAGACTGCGATAAATTGCCAACTGTGAGTAGTTACGCAGACAACTAAGGCAGATTCGGCCCTAATTCAACAGAATGTGTTAATATGGCCACAATACATTCATGGCAGTTAGAGAGATCATTGTCTCATAATACTTTTGCGAGATTGCTAGGTTTGCTGTTATCAAGACTTTTGTGCAGCCTGGTTTGTGAAGAGGATAAGGTGGCTGGATAGGTTTTCTCTGCAGAGTTGAGCAGACCAAGCCTCTGTGAACATTATGATGATTCATGCTTTTATTAGACATGACTATGCATAGTCACTTCATTTCGGTTATGTTCTGGCTTGTTTCTTAAACGTAAACGGATTTCAGCTGATTCTGAGAACCAAACTTTTTGGATGGTTTGTTGTTTCATAGATAATGACGTCAGATATCCTTAAGCACTTTTTTTTAAAAACCTCTTAACGAATAACTGATAGAACTCTTCTCACAAGTTTTTCCCTGACATTTGTTATAAAATTTTGTGTAGAGATATTTTTAAAACTATATCCTGCACGAAACTTTTCCCATACCCAATAAAATTTCAAAAATAAGAAGAGAGACAAAATAATAATCATGGTTGTAAAACTCAAACGAAAATGTCATAAAAACGTTAGAAGTTGGTAGAAGAAATTAGATTTTTCTATGTTTTACATAAAGAGACATGGTATAGAAACATTTCATTGCCCTTACCATGTTACCCCCTATACCACTAAGTAAAGGTTCCGCCAGATAACTTTTTTTTTTAAATGCTTTAAAAAAAACTACTGAATATTTTCTCAAATTTTTTTATTTATTTGAAAGTACAATCCTTCCGGTTAATAATGGAAAATAATTTCATTCAAATGGCTGCCTCGGCTGGCCATGCAGTAGCCTACACCAGAAGATGCCGATTTTGGCAAAATAAATCATCTTTTCAGATGAAGCTCATTTTGATCTTGGCGGGTATGTAAACAAGCAAAATTGTCGCATTTGGGGCACAGAAAACCCGTACGCATACATTGAAAAGCCGACGCACCCAAAACGAGTCACTGTTCGGTGCGGATTTTGGTCCAGAGGCTTAATTGGGCCATTTTTCTTCGAAAATGAGCAAGGAGTGGCCGTTACAGTCAATGTTCACAAAAATTGAAGAGGAGGATATTGGCAACATTAGGTTTCAACAGGACGGCGCTACGTGCCACACAGCCGAAGCTATACTCGATGTTTTGTGCCCTGTTTTTGAAGATCGCATTATCAGCCGCAGAGCTGATGCCGTTTGGCCACCTCGGAGCTGCGATTTGACATCGTTGGTCTATTATTTGTGGGGTGCCGTCAAAGATATGTGTTACGCCGACAAGCCAGAGACAATTGACGCTTTAAAGGACAATATACGTGAAGCCATTGGTGAAATACAGCTGCACACAATCGATAATGTGCGTAAAAATTGGACCGATCGTGTAGGCTACTGCATGGCCAGCCGAGGCACCCATTTGAATGAAATTATTTTCCATTATTAACCGGAAGGATTGTACTTTCAAATAAAAAAAGAAATTTGAGAAAATATTCGGTAGTTTTTTTTAAAGCATTTAAAAAAAAAAGTTATTTGGCGGACCCTTTATTAAACTATATAGAGAAGTAAAAAACCGAGAGAAAAATTATACTTTGTTTAGAATAGATTGATAAAAAACAAAGAAATGAAAAGCAGAATAAGAAGAAAATAAATTTAAAAAAAGTGAAAAAAAATAATTTTCGCATGTCATTATATGCAAATCCTCTAATTTACGAGTATGCGAGTGTAGTTTTGATGGCAAATGTTATAAAAAATAAAAAAAAAATAAAAAATGAGAAGAAAAATATAATTGACAAGCTTAAATACAAGAGTAAATTAATTTTGTATTCACTTACCCCTCTGCCATTAACTCTGCTCTGTGCCCTTCAGTAGTATTTACGTCAACTGATGGTGATCTTTTTTAAGGAGCTGTAGTGCAAAAAAAAAGTGCAAAAAATTAAATGAAATTGAATTCAAATGGAAATTAAAATTTTTTTATTTTTATTTTATATTTTTGCAATTATTGTTGCTGTTGTAGTTTATTCAAGTAGTTACTCTTTTTTTCTGTTTTTTAAGCGGTTCACAAATATTTGGCAAAAAAAAGTTTTTTTTTTAAGCCGATTAACTGTGGTTGGTCGTTAATCAATACAGGCACCCAAAAATAAAATTAAAAAATAAATCAACAAAATGTTGTTGTTGTTGTTGTTTTATGAATTGAAAATATAAGCGTGTTTATGTAGAAATTGAAGTACATATGGACATACATACATATGTATATAGGCTTACTACAGGGTAACTGTTAATATGGTTTACAGACAGTATTTTAAGTTATCGGGAGAATCTTTTGACATTTTTGGGTGTATACAGCAATATATGGACTGTTGAAGGCGGTATTATACATTCTTTGGAGTTTCAATGCAAAACTTTCCAATAATTTTACTTCGTAACTTCCTTGAAGTCGTCGTAGTCTAGTAGATAGTGTGTTGGCTTATTAGACGTAAAGCCAGGGTTCGAGCCCCAGGTCAGACATCAAAGACAAAATACAAAAAGTATTTCTTCGGCGACTTTCTCTCAGCAGATTTCTGGCAAAAACTCTGAGAGTAAAATAAAAATTGACATGAAAAAGTTTCTCAAAAAATCTGTCGTTCGGAGTTGACTTTAAACTGTAGGTCCCACCACTCATGTATAAAATTAACACACACAACATGAGTGGTGTGAGAAGCTAGGTCGTAATCCTGACTGAAGGATTGTAATGACCAATTATGTTATGTATGTAACTTCTACAGCAGCGTCTGTTTTTATTTACTTTATTAATAAGCCTTTGCCAATTATTAGGGCGGGTTGTGGTATATTTATAAAGGATTTTGATATTAATATAGCGTCTGATCTTATGGATTTTCTAGCCACCATGGAGTTTTCCAAGTAGATATCATCTCGATTTTGAAAGCGGCAAAAAGGCTTGTTGGGTGGCGAGGTTTTCCCTGAAAATCTCTTGATTTACTCAGACAGCCAGGATGCTATTAAGTCCTCAAAAGAAAGTATTTTTAGCCTTCGTCCTTGTCCATGAATTTCGTGAATTTTTCAGAGAAATTTCAGATCATGCAAAGGTAACTCTTATATGGCAATTCTTCTTCATTCTTCTTCTTTTATTGAGTAAATATTCGATATTCATTATTCAATATTTTAAGTGTTCAGACATAATAATATACGCAGATCAGCTGCTTATTCAATATTTATTTGAGAGCGGTAAACAAAACATTTATTTATTTATTTTTTTTTTGTTTGTCGTTGTTGACAATTGAGTTGTCAAATATTAACAGAAAGTGTTCGGATTATCGTAATATGCGCACTGACCGTTACTCAATATTATAAGAATTTGCATATTTATTGCGTAATAATTATTTGAAACTTTATATGAAATATTGAGCTCAATAATGGCGTTTATTGCGCCTTTACGCAATAAAGGTGCATATCTGAACACCGTATTACGGAGCCCACAATCTCGGACATGTTACAGGGTATAGGCATTTTTGTTTCTTCAGTTAAATTGAACATTATTACACCGCTTTACAGGGAGTTTCAATCCCGCTGGCAGCAAAAGGATTGCTATACTGTGCTGCACACATATGGTGAAGATGAAGTCTGACGGCACACTTTTGTCCTTAAATCGCTTAGGCAGCAATCGCAAAATAATGTCTCTTAGATTATTGCCCTGCTCGCAATTTTCGACATGTTACAGGGTATATGCATTTCGAGTGCCCCAGCTAATTTGGATATGATACATGCGATTTACAGGGAAGCAAAAATCTCGTTAGCAAGATGGCATATGGACAAGGGGAGGACTGATACCCTTCAGTTCTTAAATCGTATGGCCATCAGTCCTAATATAGTGACCTCACAGGCCACTGGCATTTTTCTGGGTATGCCAAAAGACTTGCCATTACGGTGTATTATTTCTGAAGAAACTGTGGTTCTGATGACTTCTAAATGCTGGATAGAGTAGACTCTTGATAAATATACTAAGGGTTCTCGCATTTAACGGCTACTACAGTAGGGGACTATGTCTGCAAATACGATCTGATAAGAGAGAAAGAGTGTTTTGCAATTGCACTGTCCAACTAAATATTAAAAATATTTGATGTCATCAGGTCAAGTTTGCAAACATGCTTTATTACATGAGATTGATGGTTTGCCATCAGGTCGTGTTTGCAGGCGAAGTTCACTACTGTAGTAATCGCTTTAGACTTTTTAGCATTACAGCATTTTCTAGATGGAGGTCTTAATTACATGGAAAATGCATTACTGGGTCATGAAATTTTATCTGACTGCTGTCATAGCTGTCACTAAGGTAACCTTGTCGTCTGTCTTCAGCCATAAATGCCGCGGGAAATTTCGTACATGTTACAGAGCAAAGATGTTTTGATTGCATCAGTTAAGCTTTGATGCATATGCAATATGGATTAATTTCGTGAGCAGCATGATAGCCACATGCGGTACTGCTAGGCTCTACTGGACCTATTCGCTTAAGAAGAGCACTGATAGTTATCTTTTCCTTAAATCTTTAAAGATTTATCGCACTATCGATTTATCGGCACATCGATAAACTTGGCATTCCTTCGAATGATTTATGCCAGAGCTGTATATAGTATAAGAAGACCGAGGAGGAGATTATCATTCACTTGATGTTATGAAGAGACGGAGGATTTTGAACTCTGATTTTCTGCATCTTCGACTGAGCTCTGCGTAATAAAGATTTTACAATAGTAATACTTATTTTAAAGTCGGGTTACAAGGAGTATCTGATCCTCGGGTTGGATATTGATTTGTGATATCACAATCGGCTTTAACCTCTTACCTAGTTGGGACTTTTTCCTTTTTTCCAAATAATGAAAGTGGACTAAGCGAGGGTATTAACTGACTGACTGATTAAAGGTTCCAATGTGGTGTGCATTAATGTTTTTATAGGAGTTTGACAGAGATGTATTCACTCTAGTCGCCGTAGTCTAGCAGGTTCAAAACCCCTGGTCAGATACAGTAATCCCTCGATTTAAGTCGCAGTTGGTTCCAAAAAAAGGCGACGTAAATCGAAACGACGCAAATCGAATTTCATATTGCTCATACTACAAAGTAGTATGTTTTTAACAAGGAACTTAAAAAAGTTACAGTAATCCCTCGATTTACGTCGCAGTTTGTTCAAAAAAAGGCGACGTAAATCGAATGACGACGCAAATTGAAGTTAAAGAGAACAAAAAATTTGACGAAGTAAATCGAAACAACGTTAATCGAGACGACGTAAATCGAAGGATTACTGTATCTCGAACATAATGAAATTTAAAAAAATATTTCTTCTGCTACTTGCTCTCAGCAGATTTCTGGCAAAAACTCTGAGAGGAACAAAAAATTGCCGAGATAAGTTGCTCAAAAATCTGTCGTTCGCAGCCTGAATTAAACTGTATGTACGGCCACTGATGTATTAGTTTAACATACACAACGTATGTGGTGTGAGAAACTAGGTCGTAATCCGGACTGAATGGCTGCGATGATCAAATATGTACACTGAGCGCCAAAAGTGAATAAACGCTACTGAAATAATTCATTTTCTTAGGATAGCGAAAAAAGCAAATGAGAATAGTCGAATAAATTTCCAAAAAGAAAAACGTTTATTACTTATAAAATGTTAAAACAAAAACAACAATTCATGATAAAGGAATTTTTTTATACTTAAGAACAAAACTGTTTTATACTGAAGAACAAAAGTGTTGACTCACTTATGGCGCTCAGTGTATATGTATGTATATATCATCAAAGCTGTTTGATATTGTATTAGTAGTTGTTATTAAGCACCAGATTAAACGTTCTAAATCTCTGTTAACAGAAGTCTCTGACTCTGTATGATAAATTATTATGCCCACTGTATTTGCTATGTGTGTGCTCATGTGCTCATATTCAAACAAAAAAATCTCATCCAAAATGGTTGTTAAACAAAAAAAGGAAAAAAATCAAAGTTTTTAAATGAAAAAATAATAATCACAGCGTAAAAGCAAATTTTTTTCAGTTTTTTTTTGTTATTTGTAACACATTAACAATCTTCACATCATATTGTATAATCGAGGTGTTAACAAATATGGACGCGCTATTCAAATAAGCATTTAATGAATTAAAAAAAAATAGAAAAAAATAAACAAGAAATAAAAATTAAAAATACAAAACTGAAAACAAAATTGAAAATGGGGTTTAAAAATTATGCAAATACGACCACCGGAGTATTCCAAACAATTTTTTATTGATTTATTGTTTCTGAGTGTCTGTGAGACTGTACATTTGATTTGAAATCTTTTGTTACTCACAGCGTCTAATATGTGACACTGAGGTGGCATTGCATGAGTAAATATCTCCCAAATGTATTGAAAGATATGAGTTCACACACAGACAATGAATGAATGGCTGTTGCAAAAGGAAAAGTTTGTGAAATAAAAGTGTGAATATGAATATGAATGTGTAGATATTTTTAAATCAAAAATTTTTTTTTTTGTTGATTTTCTCATTGTTGACAGTCTTCAAAATGATTTTGATTTAGAAATTGTTTTTGCAAGCAAATGCTCTGGAAATAGCTTGTAAAATATGTAATACGAGGTAATAGTTTTCAAGAAACAGAAATAGATAAGCGCAGTGCCTGTTTACCACCGGTAATTAACGCTGGATAGAATGGGTGAAGTAAGTAAGTATAACCAGTGATGTTGACGTGCCGGAACGCTCCAGAACGTCGTTCCGGTACTTCCTTTTTGGACAGGAACGCGTTCCGGAACCAAAGATGATTTCTGATAATGAGAATAGGCTGACGTTTTGGAAAAAAAAAATTAAAAAGAATTGCTGATTTTTTTCTTCTAATTTTTGACGAATTTTTATATGTATTTTCATAAACAAGGGTTTGAACCGAAACCGAGGGGAAATCTCCCTCTCCCCCGTCGTCAAATTTGGGACATGAGACCTAGAAAAAAAACGCTGCCGCCAGGATTATCATGGAAAATCACCCCCGTTGTTAAATTTGGAACACGAGACCGCGCAGAGCGGCCGACTACCTAGGATCGGCCCTGTCTATATAATTATATATACGCGTTCCGGTAAAAAAAATTAAAACAACACCACTGCGTATAACTGTATATAAGTGACGCTTTTGCCGTATACAGATGGTTAAAAAACTTATTTTCGAACCGAAGCAGGAGTTTTTTGGTCCCAGATTGCAATATTACGAACCCACAGGAAAACACGCAGGTATCTTCCAAGCGAAAGTCTATGTCATCGAAAGATATGCCTAATTCAACCTGGATTGGTAGTTCAAAAGATAGAACATATCAATACTATAGGGTGGGCCATTTAAAAGTTTGAATTGAAAAATGCAGCAAAACAAAAACGGTTTGAAATTTTGCCAAATTTTTGTTTGTTTTTGTTTTGAAAAATAATAGTTCCGGTTGGAAATGCGATATTTTCTTGCACTTTTTCGAGTGTATGGCATCCGTATCTCGGCAATGGCATCACGAATGTTAGCCTTCAAATGCTCAATTGTCTTTTCTCCAACAGCGCCCCACAAAAAATAGTCTAACGGTGTCAAATTGCACCTGCCTGGCAGTTAATTGTTATCGCCATTGTGGCTAGTTAAACGCACATCAAACTTTTGACGCAATAAATCGATTTTGACATGAGATGTGTGGCAAGTAGCATTATACTGTTGAAACCAAACGTCAATACCATGAAGAACGGATGCAAAAAATCGGTTATCATGATGCGATAGGTGCCTCCATTGACCGTAATGTTTGCACCGTCCTTATTTTCAAGAAAATATAGGCCAATGATACCTCCGCTCTACAAGCCGTAGCAAACATTCACTTGTAATTGGTGCATTGGCTTCTGTAATACCACATGTGGGTTTTCTGAGCCCCAAATACGGCAATTTTGCCTGTTCACGTACCCACCAAGATGGAAGTGAGCTTCATTCGAAAAGATGATTTTATGATTTTTTTTTGGCAAAATCGATATCATCGTGTACTTTCTCGTAGGCCCAACTATAGAATCAAGAACGAAGCGGATGGTCATGCGGCTTCAGCTCTTGAAGCAATTGAACTTTGTAAGGCATTATACCGAGATCTTTTCGTAAATTTCAACGTAAACTGGTGCGTTAAATGTTTAATTCTTGAGAACGATGACGAGTTGATATATTCGCATCCACAACTTATATATTTTTGGGCGTACTGTACAATCACGCTCATGGCTTGACTCATAAACAATGAAAACAGTTTTACGAACTTTAGTAATAAACTTACGTATAACGGGGCACTGTTGGTTCTTCTCTGCGATCAAATTTTTTACAACATTTTTGTTCAATTTCCTATCAATGGTCTCGGTTTTTGAAATAAAATTCCAATAAATTCCAACGTTGCTCAAGTGTATGTCGATTTAGTACCTTCAGTGGAGATAAAATACTGAATTTTGTGACCGAAAAGAATGACATA
Source organism: Sarcophaga variegata (assembly GCA_932273835.1). Classification (NCBI taxonomy): domain Eukaryota; kingdom Metazoa; phylum Arthropoda; class Insecta; order Diptera; family Sarcophagidae; genus Sarcophaga; species Sarcophaga variegata. The sequence goes on from OW026362.1 coordinate 69,829,867, forward strand.
AGTATTGGCAGATTCGAAATAACGGATGTTTCAAATTTAAACCGATAGGTGGCTCACCCGTTATCTGAGTCTGGTCGAGCACTTGGTTCTTGTCAGGCTAAATCGAAGATAGTATGTGACTGTCAAAAGAAGCTGAATCAAGTAAGTGAAAACTCGAAATGTAAGGAAAACTCGAATAGTAAGTATAAATCACAGGACATAAGAATACTAACTGAGTCAGGTCGAGCATTTGGCTTTTATAAAGTTAAATCGCAGATAGTATGGGACTGTGTGAATAAGCTGAATCAGCTAAGTAGAGGAATAAGGTTACTCTCTGCTGCTGGCCAGGCAATGTACATAATTTTACATAATTTGGTCATTACAAGCCTTTAGTTGGGATTACGACCTAGCTTCACACACTACATACTGAGGTTGTACGTGTTAATTTTATACAGGAGTGGCGGGACTTACAGTTTAAAGTCGATTCCGAACGACAGATTTTTAAGAAATTTTTCATGGCAATTTTTTTCTTACTCTCAGAGTTTTTGCCAGAAATCTGTTGGGAGGAAGTCGTCGATGAAATATTTTTTCATATTTCGTTTTGTTGGAAATATCTGACCTGAGGTTTGTTTGGGCTCACGTTTAGTAAGCCTACACACTACCGAAGGGGACTTCATACCAAAGCCGGTATAGAGATCGTAATTTCCAACATGTTGCAGGGCGTAGATATTCGGAATGGCTCAGTTAAGTTGAATATTATTCACTCGTTTCAATATTCACAGCTTCAATCTAGTTAGCAGCAGGAGGTCACATGCAATATTGTTGGACTCTGGCAACCGACTCACTTTTATCCCTAAGTCGAGCAATTGCGATCGTCTGAGCCCTTTGTTCTTTTGGTAGGCGTGCCCCAAAGTTGGACTTCTGCCGTAGCTGTAAGTCTGAGGGGAAAGAAGATATGCTGGCCCGGGGCCTGTACAGAGTTCGCAATCTCTGACATGTAACAGGGCATAGGTATTCCAATTTGCTCTGGATACTCTGCACTCATTTTACAGTGATGCTGAATCTCCTTGTCAGCAAGAGGGTACTTGTAATATTGCTAGACTCTGCTGGACAACTGGTCCTTAATTCGCGTGGCCATCCACTCCACAATAGCGATTCTCCCGGCCATTATCTTTTCTGTAAACATGCCTGAAAGGTTTTTCATTTTATCAAGAGACTTCTACAGAAGCTTTGAGTCTGAGAAGGAAGAAGAGACTGTCTATCACCTTATGTGTCAGTGCCCCGTTAATGACATAAAAAGTGGAAGGTTTCTGACATCTCAGTTTCTGATATTCTTGAGCTCTGCGGGGAGCCAGGCCGTGTACATAATTTTACATAATTTGGTCATTACAACCCTTTAGTTAGGATTACGACCCAGCTTCTCACACCACTGATGTTTTTTGTGTTAATTTTATACATGAGTAGGTCTCTCCACTCACACATTTGAAAGTCGACTTCTTACGACAGATTTTTGAGAAACTTTTCATGCCAATGTTTTCTTACTTTTAAAATTTTTTTTGCCAGAAATCTGTTGAGAGGAAGTCGTCAAAGATATTTTTTTCATATTTTCGTGGGCTTTGAACCGAGGCCTCACATCTAATAAGGCAACACACACACTACCTACTAGACTAGGGCTACTAGTCTAGTTATTACTGTTATGTAGAGGTACTAAAGGACTGCAACGATAGGCGAGTAGACTGTTTGTGTGTTATTTTTCATTTCCGTTCCCCTACTAATGATGTATGCGAGCGTATCAGCTAAATATAATGGGGTTCTCAATAAACATCTAAAATTAACGCTTTCAACAGAAAAAGATCCCTTAAAACAGATAAGCGTAGTTGGTGTCAGCCATTATTGAAAAAGCATTTAAAAAACATTCGTGATCTTCTGGCATATAAACATGTAAACATTTACACACACATACGGAAGGTATAGTTCCTTAAAATAAGGATAAACAAGGATATGTTGTTATAAACAAATGTTGATTACGTCATAAAAATATAAGCGAATTGAAAATAAAAGCAAACTCATAAAAAATAATATTGAAACGAACAACAACAACAACAACAATAAACAACAAATGAAAATTATGGCATTTAAATGCATTTAAAAACTTAATGTGTTACAGTGTGTGATAAATATTTTCCTTTATCATTGTTGTTGTTGTTGTTGAGATCCCTGCAAATGCCTTAAATAAACGCTATGCCAGCCGTTGAAAAGTTGTCAGTCATATCTGCAAAACATCCCCTGTGATAAAAAAATGGCCATAAATAAAATTGTCAATTTAATGTCCATACATACCATACCATGCCATACATACATTCGTACATCCATACATACATACATACATATATACATATGCACATATGTATGTGATCATTTGTTAGTTTTTAACGTGAATAATTTGTTTACGAGTGGCTTTGCTCGTCACACCAGTATTTTCAAGCGTACAGAGAGAAAAAAGGTCACTCCATAGCAATAAACAGCCATCATGGGTTGAATGGTTTGGGGTGGCTATGAAATTGTAACAGAATATTGAAATCATAATCATAAGCGTTTAGTTTCGTTAAGTTCAGTTTGTTTTTGTTTTTCCACCATATTAAATACAAAATTAACAAAAAAAAAAAAACGAAAAAATGTACATGAGCAGGGTAACCTTTAATAGATGAATATTAGAGGAGTAACGTAACATATTTAACGAGGGTCGTTATTAAATTATTATGATAACACATTGAATATTCAACCAGGCATCAAACTTACCCTAGAGGAAACCAATTTGAGGCGAAAATAAATCTTGCTTTTGAAGCCATCTTTATATTAAAGAACTCGCTCAAGAATGTCAGAAAATGTGAGGTTAGAAACCTTTCTCTTTTTATGTCAAGAACAAGGCACTGACACATAAAGTGATCGACCGTCTCTTCTTCCTTCTCAGACTCAAAGCTTCTGTAGAAGACTTTTGATAAAATGAAAAGCCTTTCAGGCATGCTTGCCGAATAGTTAGTGGCCCGGAGTATCGCTATTGTGCAGTGGATGGCCACTGCGACTTTAGTTCCAGTTGTCCTGCAGCATCCATCGATATTACAAGTACCCTCTTGCTGACATGGAGATTCAGCATCACTGTGAAATGAGTGCAGAGTATCCATTTTAACAGAGAAAATCGGAATACCTATTTCCTGATACATGTCAGGGTTTGCGAACTCTGTACAGGCCCTGGCCAGCATATCTTCTTCCCCTCAGACTCACAGCTCCGGCAGAAGTCCAACTTTGGGGCACCCCTACCAAAAGAACAAAGGCCCGAGAGAATCGCAATTGCGCGACTTAAGGATAAAAGTGAGTCGGTCGCCAGAGTCTAACAATATTGCATGTGCCTCCTGCTGGTAACTAGATTGGACCTGTGAATATTGAAACGAGTGAATGATATTCAAATTAACTGAGCCAATCGGAATACCTATGCCCTGTACATACATACATACATAATTGGCCATTACAAACCTTCAGTCAGGACTACGACCTAGCTTCTCACACCACTCATGTTGTGTGTGTTAATTTTATACATGAGTGGCGGGACCTACAGTTCAAAGTCGATTCCGAAAGACAGATTTTTGAGAAAGTTTTCATGGTAATTTTATTTACTCTGAGAGGTTTTGCCAGAAATCTGCTGAAGAAATATTTTTTTTCATATTTCGGTTTGATACCTGACCTGGGCTAAGAACCCGAGCTTTACGTCTAATAAGCCAACACACTACCTAATAGACTACGGCGACTATCCAAATTAACTGAGGTAATTCTTTCCTGTAATATGTCGGAGAGTTTGAGAGTTCCGTACCGGCCTTAAGCAGCTTATCTTCCACTTCTTTAGGCTCGCAGCTCCTATAGAAGTCATTTGACGGAATGCTAAGTTTTTTGGCGTGCCTACCAAAAGGACCGTAGCCCGAGAGAATCGCTTTTGTGCGATAGATAACCATGTCTCTTAAAAATAGAATTGAATTGGTCTTACTCTTATCCATATGTGCCCCACAAAGTCTAGCAATATTGCAAGAACCCCAAGAGCCTCTTCTTAAAACTGGTGGATAATACCCAAATTAACTGAGGCAATCGGAATATCTATACCCTGTAATATGTTCGGAGGTTTGGAAAATACCGGGCCAGCTTATCTTCCTCATCCTCAGATTCACAGCTCCGGCATAAGTCATTTGACTGAACGCTAAACATTTCAGCATGGATCAAAGAATTGCTTTGTGCGACAAATAACCATGCCTCTTAAAGATAGAAGTCAGTCGGTCTTACTCTTATCTATACGTGCCCCAGAAAGTATAGCAATTTTGCATGAAACCCAAGGCATTGAACCTCCCTGTAAAACGAGTGGATAATATTCCAATTAACTGTGGCAATGGGAATATCTATGCTTTGTAACATGTTGGATATTACGAGCTCTGTACCAGCCTTTGCCAGCTCATTAGCAATGTTATTTCCAATCATATCCCTACGTCCTATAATACGTATAAGAGTTACCCTAAGAAATCCTTGGCATTTAGGATAAGGACGGACGTTGGAAATTCGCTCGTTAGAGACTTAATCGCAGTCTAGCTGCCCGAGCAAATCAAGAGATTGTCAGGAACTTGTTTGTCTTTAACATGTCTATATAAATGGCTTACAGTCTAGACGACCCTCGTAATAATAATGTTGGTGCATATGGCAAATAGAATCCTGTTTATTTCAAATAACCAGTTGTTATCTATTTAGAACACTAATAATACAACTACCGTGTGCAACACAAGGACAACAACAACAACTGTAACAACAACAACAACAAACTCATGTGATATTTAACAATAAGCGAGCATATGTGTGATATTTGTGTTCACAATGTCTCATACATCCGTAACATACTCTCTCAGTTTTGCTCTACAATTGCCATGTCTATCTACGTATGTATGTATGTATAACGCGCTTTACGTTGCATGTTTAACAAACAGAAACAAAAACAACAAAAAAACTAATGCTGATGGTACAAACAGTCTAACAAGCCTATTGTACAGGATAAGCATGTTAATAATAAGGACACTAATAATGTACACATACAAACACACATTCACATATGTAAACTGAACTGTAATTAGCTGATGGTGTAAGCGTATGTGTGCTGAGTGCGTAAAGGGATGAATGGAATGGAATGTCTGTGCGAATGAAAATGATTGTGATGATGGTGTGCTGATTATGGTTCCAGTTTTAATTACATTTTTGTGTGTCAGTGTACGTGCATCACAACAACAATATTTATGTTGATAATGGCTGCTGGTATTTTGTTTCTTCTCCGTTATCTTGTTGTTCTACTGTGTTATTCTATTTGAAATGCTTTTCATAACAAATTTAATGCTTCAAATCGTTATCCGAATCTGATTAGGCTTTTAACAGAACAATTTCATAAGGATTTTAGCATTTTATTAGAGACTCTTAAATAGGTTTTCAAAGTCTCTTTTTTTTATTTTTTTCATTTGTTGCAATATTTTCTATTAAATTTTGCCACTTTTTTTTCTCTAGGATTTCTAAAGAGTTGTACATTTGTATGCCGGTATTGCCTGCTGAATGATGTGAAATGGAATGTTTTTTTTTTTGTTAGTTTTTAATCCTATTAACGGCATAATTCACTAAAAACAACACATAGCATAGCACCATAGGCTGGCTTATAAATCGTTTGTAGTTTTTCAAAAATTTATTTCGTTTGTTAAGCAAAATGAGCAAAAATTTGTTTTCACAGTTCACAGGCTGTTCGTTTAGACCTCCTGCCAAAAAGGATAACAATGTGACTGCCTTTCTCTTTCTCTTATGGATAAACAGATTAACGCTATTAGGAAACGCACGCGCAAATGCGATTAAGAAAGCGAACATTGTGACAAACAAAAATTTCATTCCACATAGTCAGTCGGTAGTAGTACAATGATGTTTAGAGCGAAAGGAAAAGGAAATCCTTATTCATGTGTGAACAACACCTGACAATATTTTGATTATTAATGTGTCAGCAGATTATTACCGGTCTAGACACAAAATATTTTACAATTTTGTTGTCATATATTTTTTGGTGGCGTGATTTTCCTTTTTTGGTTTTCAATTCCTTAGCAATGTTGAAATTTAATACAAACTATAGGTAACTGCATTTAAATTTGCCTTTGAAAAATGAAGGTTTTTTAAATATTACTTAAAAACAGTGTATAGCAGAGGTTGCCGTAGTCTAGTAGACGTGAGGCCAGAGTTCAAACCTCAGGTCAGATATCTCCAACAAGACGAAATACAAGAAAACATTTCTTCTGTGACATCCTCTCAGCAGATTTCTAGTAAAAACCCTGAGATTAAATGAAATTGCCATGAAAAGTTTCTCAAAAATCTCTCATTCGGAATCGACTTTAAACAGTAGATCCCTCCACTCACGTATAAAATTAAGACACACAACACAAGTGGTGTGAGAAACTAGGTCGTAATCCTGTCTGAATTGTTGTAATCACCAATTATGTATGTTTGTATACCAGAGGTATTCAGGAAGTTATAAAATCTTTGGAATTTCGTAAAGTATAGGGTTATCCATTTCGTGGTTTCAAAAGTATGGGATTGGAATTCGACATCTGTCAAACTAAGTTGTGAAACCAATTTTTTTCTTTTCAGTTGAAAGTCTGACATTGACGAAAATGGATCGCTTAACTATCACACAACGCATAAAAATTATCAAAACCTACTATAAAAATGCCATGTATCGAACAAAATTTTCTTCAGCGATGAAGCACATTTCACACTCATACTCACCGAGTGTGGGTTAATAAAAAAAATTGTCGTATTTGGGGTTCTGAGAATCCTCAAGTAATTGATGAGAGGCCATTACATCCAGAAAAAGTCACTGTTTGGTGCGCTCTTTGATCCGAAGGTGTGATTGGACCTTACTTCTTCGAAAACGACGATGAAACGACTTTCACCGTCAATTCGGAGCGTTATGGTCATATGATAACCGACTTTTCCTGCCTTCTATTGAAGAATACGACTTGGAGAATATGTGGTTTCAACAAGACGGTGCCACATGCCACACAACTCGAGCGAATATGGCTTTATTGCAAGAGACATTTCCTGGCCGCGTAATTTCTCGTCGTGGCGATATCAACTGGCCACCAAGATCATGCGATTTGACACCATTAGACTTTTTTTGTGGGGCTACGCGAAAGACCGTGTTTATGCAGATAAACCTTCAACTCTTGACCACTTAAAAACCAACATTCGTCAAGTTATGGCTGAGATACCGCCCAATATGTGTCAAAAAGTGGTCGAAAATTACCTCAAAAGAATCAATGCTTGTAACATTTCGCGTGCAGGTCATTTAAATGATGTAGTGTTTCACACATAATGTCAACGTTCAAACTTTACAATAAAAAAGAAATATCATGAAAAAAATATTTTATATGTGTTTTATTTACGTTTACTTTTGAAACCACGAAATAGATAAACCTATACATACAGTGGGTTCTTCTTCCTTTAGGTAACATATAAGAAATCCACCAGCAGAAATCCAGCAAAATTGTCAGTAAAGGACTTTGGTCTAAAAGTCTGGCACCACTTCATAAATATGTTGAATAATTAAGAGCAAAATTTAATTGCAGACGGGTCTATACCGTCATATTCGCAGCCACATCATGAAGTAGCCGTAGTCAAGAAGGTAGTGTATAAGTTTACTCGAATCGAACCCAAGATTTAAACCCCTGTTCAAACATTTGGAACAGCAGTCTTCTAGCAAAAACTCTGAGAGTAAATGATAATTGGAATGAAAAGTTTTTCCAATCTAACGTCCGTAAACGACATTAGACTGTAGCTCCTACTGCTGACATAGCCGCATATGTGGTATGAGGAGCTAGGTTGTAATCTTAAATAAACGATTGTAATAACCTGTTAAGAAAGTAAGTACGGGGACATTGGCGCGTATCTTCCTAGCGTAAGACTATGCCGTCTAAAGAATTCTATCAGTCACACAGACATTCGAGCACTCTACTGCTATGAAGCTAAATCGAAGGTGATATGAGACTGTCTGAAGAAGCTGAATCTGTTAGGTAGACACAAGAAGATTACCCTCTGCTGGTATATAAAAAAAAGTGAAGTTGCTACTACGTTGATTGGGTCGAAACCATTCTGTGAAGTGGGAACGGATGTTTAGAAAGTTATGTTCAACGAAAGGGAAAATAAAAAGAGGCAAACTTTTTTCTAAAACCAAATGGGTTTGAGGCAATTAAAAATTTTGTTGGGAAAATTACAAAAAGGGGAGATCTGAGTCATGCATCGGACTATCAAGAAATAATCTGAGGTTAATAACCAGTCCTTTGATAAGGTACTTTAGACTCAGCTTACATTTATTTATATTGGGAATTATCGCGAGCCCAACATATAGATTCTGTGACGATGAGAATGATTCAGCGGAACACACACTTTGAGCCTGTGAGACATTAATGTATCCTAGAAAGAAACATCTGTGTGCAGGCTAGGCAGGGAATTGTCACTCATTGTTGCTCCCATTTAAGGACTTCTGCCGTGGATGTGGATCCGCTGAGGGAGAGGAGACTGTTATCCACTTTCTTTGTCAGTGCCCATCTCTTGCAAGGTGCACATATAGGTTATTTGGCTTTCCATTTTTGTCAGCTTGACAGAGCTATCGTCTATTGATGTCAAAGATATAATAGGTCCGCCAAATAACTTTTTTTTTTTGAAAATGCTTTAAAAAAAAACTACTGAATATTTTCTCAAATTTCTTTTTTTATTTGAAAGTACAATCCTTCCGGTTAATAATGGAAAATAATTTCATTCAAATGGCTGCCTCGGCTGACCATGCAGTAGCCTACACGATCGGTCCAATTTTTAAGCACGTTATCGATTGTGTGCAGCTGTATTTCACCAATGGCTTCACGAATATTGTCCATTAAAGCGTCAATTGTCTCTGGCTTGTTGGCGTAACACTTATCTTTGACGGCACCCCACAAATAATAGTCCAACGGTGTCAAATCGCAGCTCCGAGGTAGCCAAACGACTTTGCGGCTAATAATGCGATCTTCAAAAACAGGGCGCATAACATCGAGTGTGGCACGTAGCGCCGTCCTGTTGAAACCAAATGTTGCCAATATCCTCCTCTTCAATTTTTGTGAACAAAAATTCGTTCAACATGGCCCGATAACGATCGCCATTGACTGTAACGGCCACTCCTTGCTCATTTTCCAAGAAAAATGGCCCAATTATACCTCTGGACCAAAATCCGTAGTGACTCTTTTTGGGTGCGTCGGCTATTCAATGTATGCGTGTGGGTTTTCTGTGCCCCAAATGCGACAATTTTGCTTGTTTACATACCCGACAAGATCAAACTGAGCTTCATCTGAAAAGATGATTTTTTTTGCCAAAATCGGCATCTTCTGGTGTAGGCTACTGCATGGCCAGACGAGGCAGCCATTTGAATGAAATTATTTTCCATTATTAACCGGAAGGATTGTACTTTCAAATAAAAAAAGAAATTTGAGAAAATATTCAGTAGTTTTTTTTAAAGCATTTTCACAAAAAAATTTATTTGGCGGACCCTTTAGCTTCGTTTATCAAGCTTTCTGGCTGGTTTTCCAATGTAGGGTAGTCGTGGTTTTGATGTGCAGCCCTTGCGCTGACCAACTTATTCCTTTTTTCTGATTTTTTTTTGGTGGAACTTGGTCAGTATAAGGATTGTGTTCACCTCGTGGCATCACAATGGTCCGCTACGTGTGCTCAAGTTAGCTTTTTGATATCAGAGCTACCACTCCGTCCTAACCTAACCTGGCTCCAAACATCATCTGGACAGTAGGTATTGTTTTTCTGATCCGTATTGGGGTTGACACAGTAGCTGAACTTATTTGTACACAAACAAAATTGTATCATTCATAATTTATTCATTCATTCATTCGTTCATTCATTCATTCATTGTAAAAGTGAATGTTATCGAATGTTATCGAAACACAAATATTCAATGGTACCCGATAAAGATTGCTTTCATTCCAGCTTTATTTCTCGACTGTCAATATTGTCCATGAGTAAGTGTCCCAGGAGTGAGTTCTGTTGACTGGATAGTGCTTCCAGTATTGGATTCTGATCCGTATTGGGGTTGACACAGTAGCTGAACTTATTTGTACACAAACAAAATTGTATCATTCATAATTTATTCATTCATTCATTCGTTCATTCATTCATTCATTGTAAAAGTGAATGTTATCGAATGTTATCGAAACACAAATATTCAATGTCTTCTATTTTAAACACGATTTCGGAAGACATAGTCACCGACACTATCGCTGAGGTTCTTATTACAATTTTTCTCCTTTCGCTGTTGTTGTTATTATTGTTTCAATATGTGCGTTTGCGTGCAAATGCGTAGTTAAATGTTGTGACAAAATGTTAAATTAACATGGCACGACATTTGTAACCTAAAAACACAAAACAAAAAACAAAAGAAACAACAACAGCAACAAGAAAAAGTGAAATTCAAATAAAATATGGCGTGATTTTACAAAACATTCTCTTTTGTTTGTATGGCTTAAATTTTACACTCCGTTATATTGTTGTAATATTGTTGTATTGCATGTTGTTGTATTTTGTTACCATGTCTAGCAATTGAAACAAAGTTTTTTGGGGACTACAACAGTTCTAGTTAAGAACGACGACAAAACAGATAAAAAAACAAACAAGAGTACATACAGTACAGTACGTACTACTCTGTTACCCTGTATGTACCAGGTTACATTTTCTTCAATATGTATTATACAACACCAACAGCAACAACAACCTCTGCTAGAACTGTTGCAGTAAATGTTCGTACATGAACTCATTTCTGTACACCTTACGCGTAAAGTGTTGTTCGCACAAAGCGTACAACTTACTTGTAAAACAACACTCGGCTCGACTCGACTCAACTCCTTTCAAATTCAAATTTTTAATATACTTTTCGTGCAAATTGTAATAAAAAAAACAACAACAAAACCAACTATGAAATGTTATAAAATTGTGTCAAACACATACATAAGCATACGTAGGAGAACATGGGGTGTGTGTTTGGTTAGGCGTGACTGACTGTATGTAAATTGAATTTTTTTCTTGAACACACAGAGTGCGTTACTTTTGCCGTTTAGTAAGCAGTTCAAGTACCCGGTACGACGACTTTAATAAAATGTCACCATAAAACAAAGATTTTTTTTAATATTTGTTGTTAGTGTTTCTGTAACACTCGATTTGCTGATTAAGAAAACAAATCATTTTACACACAAAACATGTGAACTTTCATTACAAATATTGGCAGATAAATTGCCAACAGTAATCTACAGGAGGTAATAAATATAAAAATAAAAACAAAGAACCAAACAAGTATGGAAATTATAGACGCTTAAGATTAACAACATAATACCCTACATGGATGACTGTTTTGATATTTTTTTTGGCTTGTGATGTAAGGTTCAAAATGCCTTCACACTTACAGTGACCGTCGTCAGCTGTGTCGAGTGGGGCTTCCACTAAAACAATCCCTCCTCCTCTTCTTGGGATACTCCCTTCCCGGGACGGCTATCTGCACTACGGCGGACGGCTATCTGCATTACTACTATCCCACGTCTGGGTACGCCATATTCGAAGCCAGGTTCATGCTATTGGCTCGTCCTCTCATGTATCATTCTGTCGTACTGTAACAAGGTCGACCTTCTTCATGCAGAGTACACATTCTACGTATCTTCTCACAGCGCTCCACTACGTCTCGCTATCGAGCATTGCGTCAACAATGTTGTCGGGTGTGAATTCGCCAATCTGTTCCATCAACACATTCTTCTCGTCTTGCCATTTGATGCAATGGAAGAATGTGTGTTCAGCATCTTCACTCATTTCCTCGCAATAAATGCAGCCAGGATCATTCACCTTGCCCATGCGATGTAAACATTGTCGGAAGATGGACTGCTAGACTTATTTCATCTATAGAAGCATGGACACAGAGAAATTTTGGGGAAATAAACTACTTCCTGGCCCGAAAGAAACTGGGTTTGTTGTTTCATTGCTCCATCTACTTTGCCATCGCCGTATAGTTTGAGATCTGACATCTGCGGTACTAATGGCGAGGTTTTCCCTCTTCGCTTTCCATAATCTTCTTCGCTGGAATGCCAGCAAGTCGATAGGTGTCTCACCGGTGATCACGAGGACTGCGGCGCCCGAGACCGTGCGATAGGCCGAAGCGACTCTTAGTGCCGCTGTTCGTTGCACCGCTGCTACTATTTTCCGCCTGGATTTAAACTCCAAACTATTTCGGTATGGCTAACGGTATCTGTAGCAAAGTGTCCTCTGCATTTAGGCACGGACAAACGGCAAGGAGCACGTTGAAAAACGAAAACTACAAACCTCCCTGAAACTTCAGCGAAAATTCTGGTGATATGTGAAGTTTTAATTGAGTTTAAGTGAGTATTTATAGAGTTTCCCCATTAAACACAAGTGCTTTGAGAATAGTGTGTAATACGTTAAAGGATCTCTTGAATACTTCAACAAAATTATCTGTTGAATGCTTCAAGCATTTCAAAATTTAAAAGAGGAAAGAACATTCATATCAATTTGGTTTGAGAAGAATCTTTGCCTCTCTTTGTTTTCCCTTTCGTTGAACACAACTTTCCAAACATCTGTTCCAACTTTACAGAGGGTTTCTGACCCAATCAGCGCAGTAGAAACTTCTCTCCTCACAGGCTCATCTGGTTACTCATTGCCGAGATTTTACATAAGCCCAGGGATCCAGTAGACGGTAATCCTATACCGTCTACCTAACGATTTCAACGTCTTCAGACAGTTCCGTACCATCTTCTATTTAGCTTCATAAATGCGGAGTGTTCAAGTGGCTGCCTGGCTGATAGAATTGATAAGGACTGCCCTCCCAAGCAGAATTGTGCACATCTTTCCATGACATAGACTTACGCTTAGAAGATATCCACGAATTTCCCCATACTTACTTAATTGGTCATTCAGTTAGGATTACAATCTAGTTCTTCACACCAAATACTGTGCGTGTTAATTTTATCCATGAGCGTCAGGGCCTACCGTTTAATGTAGATCCGTATGACATATTTTGTAGAAACTTTTCATGACAATTTTAATTACTCGCAGAGTTTTACAAAACTGCTCAGAGGAAGTTTCCAAAAGAAATATTTTTGCATACTTCGTTTTGTTCGAGATTTCTGAGCTGGGATTTGAACCGTGGCACGCTGTCTACAGGACTACGACGACTTTCCGCGAATTTGCTATTTTATTTTGGTACCAAAAACTACTGCTTCTGTTCCAAGATCTGTTCTTTGCCCATCTGTTTACCACCAAATAGTTCCTCTCTTAGGATAGTATACAACATCCAGATTACTACATACATTTTTGTCACTAAGTCTCGTTGTGAAGCACATCTCAAACCCATATAGTCCACTGATTTTGTCCTCGTGGAAGTCAGGCAGGTAGCTGTCAGTCAATCGATTTTTTTAACTTTATTTCTCCTGGCGTTAATAGAACATACTTACATACCTCGTTTAGGAATCGCTCTTATTTCCCCCGATTTGTAACTCGAAATACTTTGAGCTTTGTAAGGAACACAAATTTGCTCTAGGTTTGAGACTTTGGTGCTTAACAGGGTTCAGCAATGAATCGTTTTTTCGCTACTCATAAGCACTCAGGAAATTTCGAATGTAAGTGAGTCAACAATATTGGAATTTAACTATGTACTCTGATTCATTTGTACTCACTACAACGTTTATTTATAAGTACAGGTTGCAACGATTATGCGTACAACGTTGACATCATACTCATACCATTCGAAATATGTTTGATTCCTAAGCGTACTCATTTAGATTAATAAGTTTGAAAAATACTTTGAATACTTATGAATGATTCGAGTGACTCGAAAATTTACAGTCTGAGTTTTTACATTACAACACAACATTTACAGCAAAAGAAAAAGACACATAAGTAAAAAAGACAGAGCAGCAAGCAGAGCAAACACACAACCTTCTAGTGATTACTTTAGTGTTTGTCCGCAAATCATACTTATTTTGTGATTCGTGTATATGTTGCGTTGAGTTGAATATGATGAGTACTTCAAACTTTGAATATGAATAGAGGTTCCCTGATATTAAAATAAGTATGAATGCGTATAAGTATCAGAACTTATGAGTATGATTCCATCCTATTCATCTTTTTGAATACTCATTACTGAGCTCTGGTCAGAACGAACCTGGTGTTCTATATATCTCTGACGAATTGAAACGAACTCGCACTGAGTTTATCGTATTGAAATAATTCGTGACTTTAGTGGTTCTATATTTCCAAATGAAGTGTTCCCTTTTCACAGCGTTGGACGTTTTAAATAAAAATATTTTCCATTTTCTAAAAACAATATTTTAAAAGAAAATTAAATTCTTTTTTATTTACAAATAAGGTGTGTTTATTCGAATGACAATTTTAAAAACAAATAACCATGTGTGCCTTTTTTTTATTGGCGACCATTATGTTTTTGGAAAAAGTCAACCCACTTTTTAAAAGTTAAAGAGCGTGTCGTCTAGTCATTAAGAAAACATTAGTAAAACTTACACCATCTTTGAGTAGATGTAACCAGTGTGTCTGTCGTTTTGTCGCATGTCAAACAATGCTTTCGAAAATAAAATCAGCTTTTAATGAGGGAACATTTTGTACAATAACTTAAATGAAATGGAAGTAATGGAATGGAGCCTGCTACCCCAAATCAAAAATATATACTGAGTTATGTTACACAATTTAATATGGAATCCAATAATCTTCTCTGCTGAAATATGATTGAAACCCTCTTCTCTTTTTAAGATTTCTTAAAATTTCTTTAAATCTTCTTCTTCTTTGTCTATCTCTTACAAAGAAAAAATATTTCAAATTGAATTGAATTGAATTGCATTTTAACAAATTAACCGATTAACCAATAAAGAATGAAATTAATTGCTCACTCACAACATTATAACACACGCGCTACATAATTTCTATAAATTAACGCATCCATTGAAAGCAAAAGTAAGCCAAAACAACCAAATCTACGGGTATCATTGAGAAAAAAAGGCGTTTCTTTCTTCTATGGAACCATCGTTATGGGAATAACAAAACATTTGTATTGAAATCATCATAAATGCAACGAAATGGAACTTTTTAAATGAAAAAAAAAAGAAAATATCAGTTGTTTTTAACAAGCTTATCGCAACGAAATAATTTACAATTATTTTATGGCAATAACACTCATTGGCACTTAGGAATGGTTAGACAACGACTGTTGAAAACACTACTTTAAAGAGAATGTAGAAGTCTCCGTAGTCTAGTAGGTTGTGTGTTGGCTTATTAGACGTAAGGTCACGGTTCAAACCCCAGGTTAGACATCAAAACGAAAACATGAAAAAATATTTCTTCGGCGACTTCCTCTCAGCAGATTTCTGGCACAAACTCTGCGAATAAATAAATTTGTCATGAAAAGTTTCTCAAAAACAAAATGTCGTTCGAAGTCGACTTTAAACTGTAGGTCCCACCACAATTAACAATTAACACACACAACATAAGTGGTGTGAGAAAGAAGCTAGGTCGTAATCCTGACTGAAGGGTTGTAATGATCAATTATGTATGTATGTATGTATGTTAATGTGTGTACAATACTTCTCTTATTAATGGAAAACTGCAGTTCATAACACAGTATAACTGTTGTTTCATGGAAATAAAATCTCAGGACGCTGCTCGTTATCAATTATTACTTCCTAGAATGCTTTAATGCCCCTTAGGCTCAAAGTATAAGTTTTAAATATGCATTCTCATCGTCACAGAATCTATAGGTTGGGCTCGAGCCAACTTCCATTCTGAAAAAGTGTACCCGGAATCTACAATACCCTGTCAAAAGACCGGTTACCACTCTCTGATTATTTCTGGGTAGTCTGATGCATAACTCAGATGTCTTCTTATTTCTGATTTCTCAACAAATGTTTTGATTGCTTCAAATCCACTTGGTTTCAGCAGATCCTTTACTTCTCTTTATCTTCGCTTTCATTAAGCATAGCTTTATAAACATTTATTCTCACTCCTCAAAAAGGGATTGGTTTCATCTCGCGGCTTGGAAGCTTTCCTCCTCGTGAGCTCGTTTGTTTTCTCATTGCCGAGAATTTCTACTTGAACTGGGACCCAACCAATGCTAACCTTATTATACTTACCAAGACGATTCTGCTTTCCCAGCTAGTCCCATACTATCTTCGATTTAGTCTTATAAAAGCCGAGTGCTCGAATGGCAACCTGACTATCAAATAGTATTGCCACGTCTTATCTTCTGTAAATCCAATCCACACCTATTGAGCATATCTTTTGATGGCATTTACTTTCTCTTTTAAAATACCCGCGATTGGTCACGATATATTTCATTTTAGAACCAAAAACTCATGCTCCTGTTCCAAGATCCGTTCTTAACATTCCAAAATAGCCCCCCTTTTAAGTGATTATGGATCTTTCAGAATACAATCATTCATTTATGTTACAAAGTCTCGTAGCAAAGTATTTCTCAAAGTCAAGAAGGCTTCTGGTACTATCCAAGCTGCCTATTATTGGTGAATGAACACCATTCCTCCCCTAGTTGTGCTGATATTTGTTTCATTTCCCGGGTAAGTTTTTGCAGGTCAAGTGTGTAGGACTGTCTGGATATCATAGTTTTTATACCTCTTCCAGCTATTCAAATGTGCCCTCTTTATCAAGAAATACGTATAAGTTTACCTCCCTCATATTAAAAGACTCCAGAATGTTTTCACTAGGATAGGTTAGGTCGAAGTGGTGGTAGCTTTGAATACCAAGAATACATTAAATCTGTCTGTCCTATAAGGGCGGATGCAGTCTAGGATGTAGTGGTACTATTTCAAATTTCCCCTACTTTCTATATGATAAAATGTTTCACTATAAAAGACGTTGAATCAATGGATCTGAAGGTTATTGGGAGTGTTTTTGTCTCAGTTTCGAGATAAACACCAATCTCGACGTTCGCCAGACTGTTGGTATATACTAGAGATTAGCAATGAGTAGAATCGAATCATACTCATAATTTCTGATACTTATACGCATTCATACTTATTTTACTATCATGGAATCTCTACTCGTATTCAAGGCTTGAAGTACTCATCATATTCGTACTTAACAACACGTATGATGTTAGACTCTTTATAACTCAACATATACACGAATCACAAAATAAGTATTAATCGCGTACGAACACTAAAATACTCAATAGAAGGTTGTGTGTTTCTTCTGCTTGCTTATGTGTCTTTTTTCTTTTTTTGTAAACGCAACAACAACTAAGACACAGGTTCGAGGCACTGGAATCATTTATAAGTATTATGAGTATCTTTCTAAAATTATGTATATAACAGTGAGTAGGCTTATGAATCAAACATGTTTCGAATGGTATGAGTTTGATGTAAACGTTGTACGCATACTTTTTGCAACCTATACTTATAAATCAACGTTGTAGTGAGTATGAATGAATCAGAGTACAGAGTTAAATTCCAATATTGTTGACTCACTTATATTTAAAATTTCATGAGTGCTTATGAGTAGCGAAAATACGACTCGTTGCTGATCTCTGGTATATATCCAGGATATAGAACTTTTACGGTATAGGAATGGCTACTGTAATAGGGCAAGAAAGATTTCCTCCGTTACCGGAGCCTTGTACAAAAAAAGTTATTCAAAGTCCATTTTATTATCTCTTCGGTACATATATAAGCCGTAACTATGAAATTATGTTACCAGATTAAATTGACCGACTATTTCATAACATCATGTTGAATCATGACACAATTCGCCAATGATCAATTATGGCGTATAGAGTGCTTCAAGTGTAAAGTCATTGTTGGAAAAAACTCTGTTTTTTTTGTTTCTAAATTAATGACGTGCGTTTACGGCCAGACCTTTTGTTTGTGCAACCATATTGAAAATTGATTAAACAACAAATAAAAATTAAATGAAAACAACAACGACAGCAACAACCAATACAGAAAAGATGTACGTACTATGGTTGCCAAAGCTGTTTAATTTAATTGCAATTGTATTGAAATATTTCAGATAACGTTCGTAATGAATTCAAAGGAAGGATGACTATTGAAGTTTTCATTGTAGAATTTTGTTTGTTGTTGTCTTGTCTACTTCTTTTTATTTATTTTTAAACATTTAATTTAAAAAGTTTTTAATTTTTTTCCTTTTACATACACAAAGTAGTTGAAGAATTTCGTGATGGCACGCGTTTTGATAATTTTTTTTCTCTCTTGTTTCAGCTTTTCTTTTATGATACATGGATGGGATGGATGTACAATGTTTGTAACCATAAATAACAATTGAAATAAAGAAATAAAGAAATAAAATTTGTAATCAAGAAAAAGAAAAGTTAAAATATTTATTAAATGACTGACTGACTGCACTTTTATCATAACAATAATGCGGGCCACTTTTTCTGTTTTGATTAAATAGTTGTTGGGAGGTTGTAAAAATAAAAAAATTTGTCAGAAATGTTGGCATAAAAAATGTTAATGCTCCCTAGGGAGGGAGGGGGCATTATTATCACATATTTTATTAACAATTATTTCAATTGTATGGAGACGTATTTTTTATAAACGGAAGCTTAACTGCTCTTTTCTTATTTTCGATTTTGATACTTCAAGCATTGTTTTAATTTCCTTACATATACAAAGTTACTTGGTCATTACAGCCGTAGCTACAAACTAGGTTCTCACACCACCCATGTTGAGTGTCTTAATTTTTTTCCGTGAGTGATGTTAACTTCGATCGAGAGACTTTGGAGAAACTCTTCATTCCAACAGCGTAGTTGGATCTAAAAAATTGTATTGATAATGGGGAAAAATGACGTGACGGACGTTGAAGAACATTAAACGTGATAATATGGATTAAAAAACTGCAGCCTATATCACCAGAAGGTAAACTTGTAGGATTAAAATTCAGTCCTCGGAGACAAAACATCAGAAATTGCTTTTGTACAGATTCGATGACGTCGGAATATTTTTTATATAGAGGATCCTATATTATGGATCCATACTCGAGTATAGGCCTTACAAGAGATGTGTAGAGCGATTTAGTAACATAAGGATCGTTAAATTCTTTTGCCCACCGTTTTATAAAACCAAGTACGCTTCTAGCTTTGCGGAATAAAATTTAGTTTGGGACCAAGTAGAACTCCTAGATCATAGTTTACCATTTCATAGCACAATTGTGCAAAGAGAACTCACACGCATTCTTGTGTTTTTTCATTTAGTTGTCGATCAGACTGCGACAAGAACACATGTGCGGCGGATGCTTTATCTTTTTATTTCAGCATAACACTCAAAAAATATTTTATGTTAAAAATGTTCTATGTTATTAGCTAGGCGTATTTAATTTTTTTTATTTTGTCGCATAGTATAATTTTTTTAAATGCTTTGGAATGTTCGCTGTTTTTTTTAATAAAAAGTGGGGTTTTTATTCTTTTTGTTTTTATTTATCTAAAAACATGGCCTAATTTTAAAGATGCATAGCTTTATGTTCTTTTAATAAAAAAATGAATTTTTTATTTTATTTTTATTTATCTAAAATTATTAAGCCAAAGTTATATAGCTTTACATATGTATGCTGATGAAATGAAAATAAAAAAGAGCGTATATTACTAACACTTTTCTATGGCTGTAAATAAATAAATTCTCTCAACTTATTTCCTCTCTCTTACTCACTAATACATAACCAAATCTTTTTTGACGAACCCTGTCCTAGATCCAGGAAGTTATCTACAAGCTCAAGCTCGTATCCATCAAAAGCATAGTTTGCAGGAATCGGATTCTTTCTTACAAATCTCATGTATTTACATTTTTCGAGATTAAGCTGCATTAGATTTACATTACACCATAAATGAAACGAATTTAGGTCATTTTGAAGAAGTTTCTGATCGGAAATTTGGCGATAACTTAAGAAAATTTTTACGTCATCAGTGTACATTAGGATATTGGAATAGTGAATCGTATAAGGTAAGTCGTTAATAAACATAGTTTTTGCCAGTAATCTGCTGAGAGGAATATATTTCTTATATTTCATTTTGTTGGAGATGTCTGACCTTGAGTTTGAACGTCTAATAAGTCGACTTCATTCGTTTATTAGCCGAACTTAAATACTTACATAATTGGTTATTACAACCCTTTATTCTGGATTAAGGCCTAGCTTCTCACAACACCCATGTTGTGTGTGTGTGTTCCTTTTTTCCGTATGTGGCGGGACCTAGAGTTTAAAGTTGACTCTGAACGACAAATTTCTGAGGAACTTTTCACAGCAATTTTTACTGTTATAGTTTGTGGCCGAGGACTGCTGAAAGGAAACTACCGAAGAAATAGTTTTTCATACTTCGTTCGGTTCGAAATGCCTAAGCGTGGACTAAGTTTGAACCAAGAGCTGACATCTGTTAGGCCAAATACAAGCTACTAGATGGCAGTTGAATTCTTATCATTATTATTCTGCTATCGGTTATAAAAGCAAGTTTTTGAAAGAATTATTTGATGGTTTCAAAACATTTTTGGCTCTCCAATTGAAAGTCAAACTCAAATTTAGCGTTTTTAGGTTCAAAAAAATCTTTCCTGCCAACACAATTTGTTTTCAATGCGAGGGTCTTAGTGGGCATCAAAAGAATTTTTGTAAATTGAATTCTTATTCATCAGGGTTTTAATAGTGTGCCATCTATGTATTCTAAACTGAGCAAAGTTGTTTATTTAATTGTAAATGAGGATTAAAACTATGGCCGCAGGGAAGCAATGTCACTCTTCAAGCTATTAATCTTTCATTCCTAGTTACGTAGGACGTAACTAAAGAACATAGTGCCAGCAGAACTATTTGTCACAAGTTTTCAAATTAGAGAACGATCCGAATTAGTGTATGTGGATCTTTTAGGTAACTACTTGGTGACTAAGAAAGAGGTACATGAAGGACACTCTTCGTTAGAAATTAATACTTACGCTTCTGCAATTTTTTTTAATGGTGTTCTCACATATATTGAGTCTACTCCGACTTCTATTAAACCGATTTTTTTGCACTTAAAATGAAAAATTGACAGCCATTATGAAAACATGTGAGGCCTAACATAAGAAATTTTATTACTCGTTCAAATAGAGCCAATATGTACTTCTTGGTTAAAGTAATTTAAGTTGTTAATTGCTTCAAAGTTTTATAGTTTCTAGTGCAATGTGCCATTAACATATCACGAGTTTAGGAAAATTGCAATGAAAATTTTCTCAAAAATCTGTCGTTCGGAGTCGACTTCAAACTATAGGGCCACTCATGTGTAAAATTAACACACACAACATAAGTGGTGTGAGAAGCTAGGGTTGTAATAACCAATTATGTACGTACGTATGAATGAGTTTAAGAAACTATTCCTTCCATAGTATGTACATGAACACTTTATTTCGTATTTTTTTTCGTAAATATCGTTCATAGTATGTCTAGAGGTTGATTTCATTTCTAGCAATACCTGATAATTAACAGATGTGCCCATGATGCTAGTCTTTCATATTCTAACAAAAACAAAAACAAAACAAAAAAATAATAAACATCGAAAATAAGTAAAAATAACATTGAGAACCTTTATGAAAACCGCAGAGTAAAGAAAACCCCGATTATACAATGGCTGGCTGGCCTTTTTAATACATGAGTACATAGAGTACATTGCCAGTGTATATAAACACACTACGCGTACATTTCATTCACTTATGCGTTTACATACTCATACATGTACGAATGTACATATAGATGTGTACGTATGTGGATTTGCAACCACAAAAATCTAATCGTTTAAATATCGTATTTAAATGGTTTTTAAAAACTATTGTTTGAATTGTTTTGCATGCAGTTTGTTTATACAACATCCTAAATACACACTAATACACACACATGCACACACGCAACAAGAGATGGTAATAGTAAATATGGTTAAAGGATTTATGAATCGTTTAAGCAGGATAACAAATAAAATTCTTTTTTTTGTTGCTCTTTTCCTTACCCTGTGCTACGTTCCAACGTTCTTTTGTCAACACTGACGTACAAAATGTGGTTTTTCATGTTGCGCATGCGCTTTTTCTTTCATTTCTTTTCCCATTTTGTTTGTTGTTATCCTTTCGTGTGCATGTGTGTATGTATGTGTTTAGTGTTAAGTTGCCAGTCAGTATGTTTCTTTCTTTTTTTTTTTTGCTCATTCCCCCGGTTTTGTTGTGTGAAAAGTTAATGCTAAAACCATTAACAAAACTAGAGAGAAGCATTCCATGATGCGTCAAGATCCTTTATTAATTTAAACGTTTATACGTTGATGCATTTATATTTTGTTCTTATGTAAACATCATAAATATCTTAAATTACTTAAGAAAAATACATTAAAAAAGGATCAAATATTGTCAAAAGGAAAATATTTTGAAAGGAAAATACGGAAAAGCCATTCACATACAAATATTTGTGAAAATCCATTCATAATCTATTCAATTCAACAATGCAGAAAATTTCATTCTTCTTTTCGTTTTCATTTTTGTTTTTGTTCAACTAAATAAATAGTTTGTGTTTTAAGGATATTACTGGTAATCGCATTTCATAAAAGTTATTAATTGATGTGGTGTTTGAATGGTGTTTTCATGGTGTTTTCATTTAATATTTTTGAGATTTCCATGAGTTAAGATTGGAAAAAAGGTTGTTAGTTCTCTATTAAGGAGGACATTAACTAAATTTCTTTTTATTTTCAATGTAATGGAAAGTAAAGGGTTATGCATTTCGTGGTTTCAAAAGTAAATGTAAATAAAACACATATAAAATATTTTTTTCATGATATTTCTTTTTTATTGTAAAGTTTGAACGTTGACATTATGTGTGAAATACTACATCATTTAAATGACCTCTACGCGAAGTGTTGCAAGCATTGGCTCTTTTGACACATATTGGACGCTATCTCAGCCATAACTTGACGAATGTTGGTTTTTAAGTGCTCAATAGTTGAAGGTTTATCTACATAAACATGGTCTTTCGCGTAGCCCCACAAAAAAAGTTTAATGGTGTCAAATCGCATGATCTTGGTGGCCAGTTGATATCGCCACGACGAGAAATTACGCGGCCAGGAAATGTCTCTTGCAATAAAGCCATATTCGCTCGAGTTGTGTGGCATGTGGCACCGTCCTGTTGAAACCAAATATTCTCCAAGTCGTATTCTCCAATAGCAGGCAAAAAAATTCGGTTATCATATGACCATAACGCTTCGAATTGACGGTGACAGTCGTTCCATCGTCGTTTTTGAAGAAGTAAGGTCCAATCGCACCTTCGGACCAAAGAGCACACCAAACAGTGACTTTTTTTTGCTGTAATGGCCTCTCGTCAATTACTTGAGGATTCTCAGAACCCCAAATACGACAATTTTATTTATTAACATACCCACCGAGTGTGAAATGTGCTTCATCGCTGAAGATAATTTTGTTCGATACGTGGCTGTGGCAGAATCACCATATTTGTAGTAGGTTTTGACAATTTTTATGCGTTGTGTGATAGTTAAGCGATCCATTTCCGTCAATGTCAGACTTTCAACTGAAAAGAAAAAAATTGGTTTCACAACTTAGTTTGGCAGATGTCGAATTCCAGTCCCATACTTTTGAAACCACGAAATGGATAACCCTATATAATAAACCATAAGCTTGTGCCATATTCAGGGTCCAACAATCTGATCAGTGATATGGAACCCAGTTTCTCTAAGGCCCTTTCTACTGTTGATCTATTGTTGTTACTCTCTAAAAAGGTAGAATCAGCCTATCCGACTATTTGGTGAGAGCATGGTTGCGGCTGTAGTTATTTTTAAAAAGTTTGATTGGGCATGGTACACTGCATTTTTATCGCAACGTACTGTTCTTGGTGTTAGTGGTTAGTTCTCTCAATTTTTAATAAGCTTTCTCAAGCATCGCGCTATACGTATTGATATAGATGGGGTACTATCGGATGAGTTTAAGTTAAACTCAGGGGTAACGCAAGGTTCTCCAGCTCTATTCTTTGTTCTCATTACTGATTTACTTTCTCTAACTTCTATTCTTTTGAAGATGACAGCAATATTTGTCATTCATATCATTTAATGGAAGGCCGAGCCCTTTGGAGATTGAGAAGAAGGACAGGGTTAATATGAATGGCACACTCACATCTGACCAACAGTTAATCTTCGAAGGAAGTCGTATGAATAGAGCCGATTTTAAGTCGTGATCCAATCCAATGCTGTATATTGTTACACAAATGCGGCCATAATATTATGTTATCTGTAGCTATGGATGGTTTAAATATTAGAAAGTCAAAAGCTCTTGAAGCTCTGGGCAAGAAAATCCAGTGTGATGTAGGCTGTAACAAGCATATTCTTTCAAGTGCTGAAAGAAGCATTCAAGTGCCTGTTTTTATTAAGACTGTGCAAGAAATACTCCTACATCACACCATCTGATCTCATGTCGAGTGGGTACAGAAGAGTTTGAAGATTCTTATTAATGGCAGTAAGGTATCCAACTGTGTTTCTGTGTTCTACAGTTACTTCAACGGAAGCTGGTGACGGAAATTGTTTCCGAGAATCGCATATTTTTGCATAATACATGTCAGTCACGTAGAGCTGCAGGTAGAAACCTTTAAAAATTAATGTCATTCTATTCAACGAGGAACGAGGAAGATAGAGGAAGATGGACGGCGAGACTTATTTCGGACATAAAGCCATGGATTGGTCGACAATTTGGAGAGGTAAATTACTACGTTACACAGATGCTATCGGGTCACGGATGTTTTAGAAAATATCTGCACAGAATGGGCAAGACCGCCTCCCCTTACTGTCTTTACGAGGAAGGGGAGGTACTTGATGACGCAGAGCACACTGTTTTCGAGTGTGCACGCTGGCAGAGCTATCGCTTTGTACTGATGTCAATAGTTGGAACGATCACAGCCGCTAACATTACCGGGGTCATGATTGCGAGTAGTGGAAATTAGACCACGGTGATGAATTACGTAGAGCGCATTCTGAGACTGAAAAAGAGAGACCTTGAGGCTGCAGAATAAGTAAGCATGTCGGCAAAGGTGATACTGTCACACATGCCAAGCGAAACCGAAACGATGATTTAGACGAAGGGACAAGACAAGGGAGGGATTTAGTGGGTAAGGGCCGCACACACGGAGGATGTGACGACTTCCTCTATGGTGCGTTTAGGTACATTTACCCCTCCTAGGCGTAAAAAAAAATTCATCGATTATAACAAGCTGGGTCGTGATTAATTATTAAATTCAGGAATATCAGGAATGTAAAAAACATTTCCATTTTCTGCCTCCAGGCAAGCGTACTCAACTTTTTCAATTTGCAGTTGGCTTTGTCTTCTGACGCCTGTTTAAAATACACTTTTGATAGACAACCATGGAAATATTGAAGCAGATTTTTTACAACGCCATCTCTACAAAATAGTTTTGTTTTTACTACACATTATCAAATAAAATTTAATTGAATTAAAAAACTACCTTTAAAGCATTGAAACTGATAAACTATTTGCGTGAAAGTGATTCTACAAGTCTAAACAATTTTAAAAGCTTTTAATTTTATTTTTTTGTTTCTGAATTGCAAATTTCCTGTCATAAATATTTAGTTTTTCTTTTCATTTAAATTGAATACGATTTTAATTGTTGTTTTAACACAGTCTAACTACAGCTTGTTTCTTCATTAGATTCATATGACTAAACAAACAATGAAAACGTTTTCGTTTTATTAATTATTTCAATTTAAATACCCGTTCAGAATGGGCACTACATTAGGTTATAACCAACTAGGAAATTGAGAATTTAATGGAAATTGTTTTGGAATGTAATTTGTAGTGTAAGTTGCTCTAACAATATAAACAAATTCTGATTCTTTTAAAAATTCTAAGCCAGGTTTTAAATTGATTTAAGGAAGGGTATTCCAAAGCCATGTTGTACTCTTTAGACTAGCTTTCGCATTTTTATTTAAACGATAAGCGAGTGTTAAAGCGTTGATGTAGGCTTTCTACACATACACACATTCCAACACTACCACCACCAAGCACCACCATCATGATTAATAAACATTTAAAAGATCTTTGTGCTGGAAATTGTTTTTTTTAAAGTCTAGTCTTGGGTAGTCTTTCTTACACAAGAGCAGCAATGTCAGCGAAGCAAACGAAATCATTGACGACATGCAAGTGTAATAATGACGATATGATTGCCATAAGCCGTAAGCGGCTTTAACTCGAACTCGAACGCATTCCTAATGATTAATGATGGAACATGGAAATCTTTTTACCAACATCATTAAACACACGACTTGTGCTCCACATGGATGGCATATATACACAGACGTACTCATGTACGAGTATGTAGTTTATATGTATGTGGTGCATGTATATATGCCTCTGTAAAATGTATTAATGTTTGGATATTTAAAAACAGACAGCGACAACAAATAGTGGCAGCAGCAGCAGCAGCAACAGCAGCAGCAGTAGGAAATACTCTTGTATTGTTGAAATAGAATAAAATTAA
Source organism: Sarcophaga variegata (assembly GCA_932273835.1). Taxonomy (NCBI): domain Eukaryota; kingdom Metazoa; phylum Arthropoda; class Insecta; order Diptera; family Sarcophagidae; genus Sarcophaga; species Sarcophaga variegata. The sequence goes on from OW026362.1 coordinate 69,856,501, forward strand.
TTGTAAAATAGAATACAAAACTTTACAACAACATTAAATAGACGAAAGTACTTACCATTGAAAGCCATTGAAAGGCTTATGAATAGATTTCTATTTACATTCTACAATTCATTCAGTCAAGTCAACAATCACTCAGTCAGTCAGTCTGTTAGGGTATCTGTCAGTCATTCAACATATACGATATGAGAATATCTTGTGTATGATTATGAGTTTATTATGAAATAATGATAACAACAACAGCAACAACAATTAAATTAAATATTAGTAGCTTCAGTATTTAAAAGCATTTTCCACTTTCAATAGATTTCATAAAATAATGCGTCCACAGACAAAGGTAGACAGAAGTGAGAAATTTGGAGTTAAGGAAACTGGATACAAAACGACAAGATGGAGCCTTACATCACATTAGACTTGTGTGGCAAACGTTTTTGTAAACGTTGAAGTTGCAGTTGAGGTCGTCGTAGTCTAGTAGGTAGTGTGTTGGCTTACTAGACGTAAGGCCTAGTTTCAAATCCCTGGTCAGACATCAAAACGAAAATATGAAAAAAAATATTTCTTAGGCGACTTACCGACTCAGCATATTTCTGGCAAAAACTCTGTGAGTAAAAATAAAATTGCCATGAAAAATGTCTCAAAAAACTGACGTTTGGAATCGACTTTAATCTGTAGGTCACACCACTCATGTAAAGGGCCCGCCAAATAATTTTTTTTTGTGAAAATGCTTTAAAAAAAACTACTGAATATTTTCTCAAATTTCTTTTTTTATTTGAAAGTACAATCCTTCCGGTTAATAATGGAAAAAAATTTCATTCAAATGGCTGCCTCGGCTGGCCATGCAGTATCCTACACCAGAAAATGAAAATTTTGGCAAAAAAAATCATCTTTCCAGATGAAGCTCATGTTGATATTAGCGGGTATGTAAACAAGCAAAATTGTCACATTTGGGGCACAGAAAACCCGCACGCATACATTGAAAAGCCGACGCACCCAAAACGAGTCACTGTTTGGTGCGGATTCTGGTCAGGAGTCATAATTGGGCCATTTTTCTTCGAAAATGAGTAAGGAGTGGCCGTTACAGTCAATGGCGATCGTTATCGGGCCATGTTGAAAGAATTTTTGTTCACAAAAATTGAAGAGGAGGATATTGGCAACATTTTATTTCAACAGGACGGCGCTACGTGCCACACAGTCGAAGCTACACTCGATGTTTTGCGCCCTGTTTTTGAAGATCGGCATTATTAGCCGCAGAGCTAAGGTATGGCAACCTCGGAGCTGCGATTTGACACCGTTGGACTATTATAAAATTAATATAACACGACATCAGTGGTGTAAGAATCTAGGTTGTAATCCTGACTAAAGGGTTGTAATGATCAATTATGTATGTATATATGTATGTAGCATTACGATTTTTCTAAAACCTCCAAATCTAATGCTGTATGTTGATTTTTTTCTTGCACTGTATATTGGGAAATGATTTGTTCTCCATAAACGATCAAATCAGTCAATAATCTTTTCTGATAAACCGAATACTGATGATTTGTTGATGTTAACCTTAGAATAGTGAAACCATTCTGTCCGACAATTTTGTGAGATCAAGGTTGTAGCTAAAGTCACCGTAGTATAATAAATAGTGTGTTGGCTTATTAGACATGAGACCACGGTTCAAATCCCCGGTCAGACATCAAAACCAGAGATAAGCAATAAATCGTTTTTCGCTACTCATAAGCACTCATAAAATTTTGAATATAAGTGGTGAGTCAACAATATTGAAATTTAATTCATTTGATTCATTCATACTCACTACAACGTTAATTTATAAGTACAGGTTGCAATGAGTATGCGTACAACGTTGACATCAAACTCATACCATTCGAAATATGTTTGATTCATAAGCCTACTCACTGTTATATTCATAACTTTAGAAAAACACTTATAATACTTATAAATGATTCCAGTGACTCGAATCATTCATTAAAATTTACAGTCTTAATTGTTAAGCATTTAAAAAAAAGACACGTAAGCAAGTATTTCAAACTTTGAATATGAGTAGTATGAGTATAATATTAAAATAAGTATGAATGCGTATAAGTATCAGAAATTATGAGTATGATTCGATTCTATTCATCTTTTTGAATACTCATTGCTGATCTCTGATCAAAACGAAATATGAAAAAATATTTTTTCGGCGACTTCCTCTCAGCAGATATCTGGCAAAAAACTCTGTGATTGAAATAAAACTGCCATGAAAAGTTTCTCAAAAAATCTGTCGTTCGGAGTCGCCTTAAAACTGTAGGTCCCCCCACTCATAAGTAAAATTACCATAAACAACATAAGTGGTGTGAGAAGCTAGGTCGTAATCCTGTAATGACCAATTACGTATGTAAGGCTGTTTGACTTTCGACTGCGTACACGAAAAGTCGAAAGTACTCATTAATGGCGGTGGTGTATCTAACTCTATTGATTCTTTGGAGCACAGTCGCAATGTGATTTGTTTTTTGCTCTTCTATCGCTGTTGTATAGCAAATTTTGCTTTTACAAAATAAAGGTTTTTGTTACGTACCACTCGTACTAAATTTAAAAAGATTTCTTGAATAATTTATAAGACGATATGGCAAGTTTAAGAAGCATTAATAAGTAGATGGAATGGTTTGCATTTCAAAGGCTCTGTAATTGATTGTGAGTGTTTAAAAGTAAGTGATAAAATAGTTTTCAATACGTATTGCAATACAAATATCAGGATAAACACAACATTAACATTCCATCTAAAGTAGTGGTAGTATGTAGTAGTAGTAACAATGAAATATTTTAAATTTCATACATTGTATCAAATACCGTTTCAAATGAATACAATAATATACAGATGAGTTTAGAAAACTAGCATATCGCATAACGAGCACTTGGGATATTCAAGAAGTTCTTGAGTCACTGATTAGAATATTAAAAATTCTCCAAATTAGTGTGAACAACTATTCGATGGATGTTGCCCTTGTAGACATATAAAAATATAATTCATATCACAAGTGATTTTCCATCGCAGAAGAAAAATTGCAAGTTTTGCAATACCGTTTCGAAGTCTATACAATACACTATAAACATTTAGTCAGGATTACAACCCACTTCTTCACATCACCTGTGTTGTGTTAATTTTATGCTTGAGTAGCGGCCGACTTCGAAGGGAAAATTTTCGCAAAACTATTCACAGCAATTTTGTGTTGTACTCCGACTTCTTGCTATTTTTTTTTACGCCGAGGAGGGGTAAATGTGTGGGGCCCTCACCCACTAAATCCCCCCTCGTCTCCTGTGGACTTGTTTCTGCCCACTCCGGAACTACGGTGGTTTTACTTCGCAGTGGAGTCCTTTTTGCTCTTTGGCCTCTCCATGTCTATATACGCGTCCGGATTGCGTATCGAAAGTTGAGGAACGTCTCCACTATTCCTTTCATCTAAATCATCATTTCGGTTTCGCTTGGCACGTGTGACAGTATCACCTATGCCGACATGCTTACTCGTTCTGCAGCCTCAAGATCTCTCTTTTTCCGTCTCAGGATGCGCTCTACGTAATTCACCACCGAGGTCCAATTTCCACTACTCGCAATGACTTCTTGCCATTGACTTTTTTATATTTCGTTTTTATATGTCTGAACTTGGTTTTGAATCACGGTCCCGTGTCTAATAAGCCATAATACCAGGCTACGGTGATATTTTTTTTATATCGAATAACTTAAATGGCGTAGATAAAGACATTGGAATTGCTTGTAGAAACCGATTATCAAACTTTCGCCTTCCCAAAGCTAATTTAAAAATAATTTATAATAATGCCAGCCGCCGTAGTCTAGTGCGTTGGTTTATTAGACGAAAAGCCAGGGTTCGAGCCCCAGACAAAATACAAAAAGTATTTCCTCGGAGACTTCCTCTCAGCAGATTTCTGGCAAAAACTCTGAGAGTAAATAAAATTGCCATTAAAACTTGTAGGTCCCGTCACTCATGTATAAAATTAACACACACAACATAAGTGGTATGAGAAACTAGGTCGTAATCCTGACTGAGGGGTTGTAAAGACCTATTATGTATGTAATATTACTGCCACCTACGAGCAACATCATAAACAGTATGAATGTAAGTCTCATCACCCTTTTGCATAGTTGGGAAATATGGAACAGTGCCACTCGCCATAGCAAAAGTTGCAAGTTGTAGTAAATCAATGTTTTCGTAAGATGCAAGGCATTTTTTGGCCGAGAACAATGGAAAGAATGGAACAAGAATACGTACCTCTTGATATAAATAATAATAGGAACAAATTGTGATGGATTGAATTGATTGAAATATGCAAGAAGAGAGAAGAGATGAATATATAGTTCAGACATACAAAAGAACAGTTAGAACTAAAACGATGAGCAGATGCGTAAAAAGTTGAGGAGAAGTGACGTTATTAGCGTAAACCCGAAACAAATTCAGGAAATTTGTTGAACCCTTTAAGCTACTTTCAGAATACTCTGGAAAATAGCAGACATAGATTGTACTGGACTTGGGAATTAATTTATTCAACGAAAGAATTAATTTATTTAGTCTCTGCCAAATCAAAATTGAAGCAATTTTAGTTGTTAGTTATTGAATAATATTGTTACGAAAACGAGAAATCTAGATACTGGTGTTTTGCTATTACAGCGCTTAACATTAAAATTATAAACAAAAATACAAGAACAAACATCAGCATAAAAATGGTAAACAAGTAAACAAAAATACAACAACAAATGCTACAAGAATAAATGTAAACAAAATACCCAAACAACACTACAATACATAACATGCATACATAATTGCCCATTACAACCCTTCAGTCAGGATTACGACCTAGTTTCTCACACCACTTATGTTGTGTGCGTTAATTTTATACATGAGTGGTGGGACCTACAGTTTTAAAGTCGACTCCGAACGACAGGCTTTTGAGAAATTTTTCATGGCAATTTTATTTACTCTCAGAGTTTTTGCCAGAAATCTGCTGAGAGAAAGTCGCCGAAGTAATACTTTTAGTATTTTGTCTGATGTCTGGCCTGGGATTTGAACCCTGGCTTTACGTCTTATAAGCCAACACACTACCTACTAGACTACGGCGACTTCGTACATTTATCGAGATTTCAAGAAGGCGAAGCCACGAATATTCGCCTTCAAGAACATTCATCAGACTGCTTACTTTGCCATATAAAAGGCAAGACAAAGCAGGCGAGTTAGTCAGTGAATTTCAGTTAGTCTTGTGTTGCGTTTGAAGAGAGTAATCGTGGTTTGAAGATCTCCGTTACAAAGATCTGTCGTATAATTGCTTAGTGATTGTTATTGTTCTTGCAAAGGGTATAAACAGAGGAATAACAAAGAAAAGCAATTGTTGTTGTTTGCATCAAGTTGTGAACAGTGGCACACAGAATTGGGCGAATAATAAAAGAATTTTACTTGAAAATAAACACAAATTTATTTTTATTTTATTTGCAATCTACGAGCTTATATTTTAAACGATTTTAAAAGATAAAAATGTAACACTATTTTTATGAACACAACTGTATACATCTATTATTATCACCTCTAAATGCTTTATCATCACATTACTTTTGGCATTCATTTCATTCTTTTGCTTATAAAATGAAAATACTCGTATGGCGAGTAGAACGAGAGTATTTTCATTATGAATTGCATCTTGGCTTTTACCAAACTCCAATGTATTCTTTTTAAGCCGCAATGATTTTTGTATTTTATTATGTAATCAGAAGAAGAAGTTTTCTAAATACGGAACAGAATACAGTACCAAGGCATTATTATGATGTGAGAAGACATTGTTATGCTTACATTAGCCATCGTAGTGAATGAATGCAATTACCTTGTGAGTGAATTGAATGAATTTTTTTTTTGAAAATATGGTAACAAATGATGGGACCTACTTTACCTTACAACAGTATGGTACTCCATAATCAGTTCGATGCTTGTTATTTTCTTTGTTTTTTTTGTTGTTTTGCTTATCTTTTGAATATTATTTTCATTTATTTAACAATGTTAAGTAGTTTAATTAAAAATTCTTTTAACATGTTCCCAATTGTTGAATGGCTTGCTTCGGCTTTGCTTGGCTTGACTGACTGACTGATAATGCGTACCCCACTAACCAGAAAACGGGGGATGCATCAAGCATTACATTACGTAGTAAAGGAAGGCACTTGCTATGTGGCATGAATATGTTGTTGGTTGTTTTTTTAACATGTTGTTGTCATTGCTGTTGGTTTTCATATCGCCAAACATGAAATGAAAACTACTTGTACTTGCATACGTTGTTGTTTAACGTCTTCAGAGCTGCTGTTCTCCTTCCTAGCTTCTGATAACCTGCTGTTTTAACTCGGTAGCTTTGTTGTTGTTTTTTTTTTTTGTAACAAGAACTTCAAAGTATTAAAAAAGTAGCAACAACAGATAGAGAACAACAACAACAACAACAATACCTTGTAAATTAACAAATATTGAAAGGCAACATCAGCAAAGCAACAGCAACAACTAACTGACTCAACTAACTGACTGACTGACTAACTTAACAGATACAACAATTTAATCATATTGTTACTGTTACTGTTACTGTTACTGTGTGTTTAATTGTGTACGAACACAATACAACATTGTTCCATAGTCCATATATATTGTTTATTAGTTTCACTTCACTTGCCGTTTTCAAACTCTCAAAACTAACACTCCGCATTTCCTTGTGTTTGTTTCAGAATGCTTTACTTTTTTTTATTCTTTGTTTTGGTACGTAGTATTCGTATTATTTATGGGTATTTATGACTTTTATACTTGCTTTTAAAAGAGAAATAATTTTAACCCTCTGTAGGCACTTCTAGAGCATATTTACATTCATATTCTATATGAGAGGGCGGAGAGAGGCATTTCGTCATTGGTGTTGGTGTTCCCTTCGTCACATATAGGGCAAAAGTTTGTAATCATTGACCATACCGTGCACGCCGTTGGCAGTAATGGTCTCACTAACGTCCTCCCCAAAGAAATATGGACCAATAACACTACCAGCCCAAACCTGTTACCAAACTCTTTCTCCTGATGCATTTGGACGCTCTAGGGCACATCTAGAGCTTATTTACATCCATAGAAATCCTTTTAAGTAAACTGTCTCATCTTCTTGAAACCACATGCCGTTGGTATTCAGATCATTCGATTCAAGACAGAAGTTAGTAGACCTGCAGTGCTTGCCATTGGTAGTGCTTGCCTGGCTAATGTCTTTTCAGAGAAATATAGATCGATGACGCGGCCAGCTTAAAATTCACAGCCAACAGTAACTTCTCCATGATGCATTGGACGAAATTCGACAACTTCCTTGGTTCACGTACCCATTTATCCAGAAATGTTCCATGACGCTGAATATAATTTTTCGATTAAATTCGGGGCGAGTTAACAACTACTTTAGGTTAAACTGTCAGCCGCCTCACCGGGCACAGCTTACTTGGGACCTGTAAAGTGCCTTTGTAACACTGATGTTACCTATTCCGCCATATAATTACAACCCCTAGTTGGTATCTCTCAATCATCCCGCGTTTTGCTACTAAATTCTGGGTGACCAAAAATTCTACTAGGTTCTTAAACGCCCGACAATGACAGAGAAGATCATGTGATATCCGCTTGTTGCTCGCCGTTCAAGCTTTTTCAGAAGTCATTAAGTGGCATTCCCAGTCTGGTGTATGGGTGTGAGCACCCATAGGCCAGTGTCCGTTATGACTACTAGTTGGAATCTGCATATATCCACGTCGGGTCAGATCTGTCTGGTGTTTCTGCAAGTGAGTTCATGATCCGAACTTAACATTGCCAATAAATGCAGTGTTTGTGAGACCATTTGCTTGCCTCTCTGTAGAGGAGCGCCTATCTCATGTCGAAATTCATTTTAATTTTCCGTGATGCATGCTTTAGAAGTCTAGTAGGTAGTGTGTTGGCTTATTAGACGTAAGGCCGCGGTTCAAACCCCAGGTCGGACATCAAAACAAAAATATAAGAATATTTCTTCGGCGACTTCCTCTCAACAGATTTCTGGCAAAAACTCTGGGAGTAAAATAAATTAGCCATGAAAAAGTTTCTCAAAAATCTGTCGTTCGGAGTTGACTTTAAGCTGTAGGTCCCGCCACTCATGTATAAAATTAACACACACAACATAAGTGATGTGAGAAACTAGGCCGTAATCCTGGCTGAAGGGTTGTAATGACCAATTATGTATTTTTGCTTTAGCAAGTGCGTCGGCCTTGTTGTTAACTTCCATGTCCGTGTGTTCATGAGGGTAACCGTCGTACGTCTTGCTATCTTCTCCAGAGACAATCGGAATTCGTAGACAGTCTTGGATGTGTTGTACACACTCTCTAGAGATCTAATAGTCCATTTACTTATTTTATTAATTGGCCATTAACAACCCGATTAACAAATTTCGGCCTGCCTTAACACAATCCTTCCAGGCGCCCCTTTGCTCTCGGTAAATATGCGTATATCATAATACGATATAATCTGCTAACGAATTCGCATGCAGGCATTACTCATCAACTGGTTCAAAGCCCATTCAGCGAACCCATGTCGTTGTTTATGGTCGTACACCGGAAAATAAATGACAACTAATTTGTCAGATTTAGCTTCAACAAAATGGCTGTTATCAACTGTCAAAGTTAAGAAGTCCTTGTTGTAAGACCCTATGGAACCACAACTTCGAAATGGTTTGCTTGTTTTCGAGGTTAAGGTGAACCTCGTGCTGATCTATCATTATTATAAGAAGCTCAATATTTGGGTGCCATAGTAATGAATTCAAAGGGAAAAATCGAAAAGTATTTAAGATAAGCGATCACGGACGTTGAAACGTTAATCACGTACTACAATAATATGCGAAACAGATTATATGTACGTAGCAAAGTGAAGCTTCGTAAATAGTGGCCAAGCTATGGTTGCCACGATGATATGTGTCTGGGGCGAAGGAATTGTTCATTATGAACCTCTGACAACTGTTCAAACGATTGATTTCGATCTTTAATCTCAAAAATTATGGAGATTGAAGCGAACAATTCAATTAAAACGGCTAGAACTGACTACAGAAAAGTTACGGGGTTTCATAATGAAAACGCCAGGATCCTCACATCTTTTAGGTCGCAGCAGAAACTGAGATAGCTTGGCTGGTTTAATTAAACAAACCTACGAACTTCGGAGGCGACTTTAAATTGTAGGTCCCGCCACTCATGTATAAAATTAACACACACAACATATGTGGTCCTAGAACCTAGGTCGTAATCCTAACTGATGGGTTGTAATGGGCAATTATGTATGTTATATTACTGCCACCTATGAGCAACACGATAATCAGTATGAATGTAAGTTTCATCATCCTTTTGCATAGTTGGGTAATATGGAACAGTGCCACACGCCATAGCAAAAGTTGCAAGTTGTAGTAAATCAATGTTTTCGTACAATCCAGGGCATTTTTTGGACGTGAACAATAGAAAAAATGGAACAAGAATACGTACCTGTTGATATAAAGAAAAACAAATTGTGATGGATTGAATGGATTGAAATATGCAAGAGGAGAGAAGAAATGAACGCTCAGTTCAGACCTGCAGGAGAAAAATCCTAAACACGATAAGAAGATGCGGAAACAGTTGAGGAGAAGTGACGTCATTTGCGCAAAACACAAAAAATGCGGGGAATGTTCATTGAATTGAATGAATTCATGTATGGCAAGGCTCATAATGGGTTAATAGTCATGATTATAAGTGTATCGTAGAAAAACGCCAATAAAACATTGTTTGCTGGCATGATTGGCTGGAACATGTTCTGCGCTCTGTATGGAATTGATAACCAGAGGAACATGTTCTTTACTTTTTCCTATCCGCAACAACTTACAAATTCCAACAAGAACAGAAACAACATCAGCAACAACAACAACAGTAAACAATACTAGTAGAAAAGTATGTATGCATATGAGAACATGAAGTAACTGAAAATAATGGAATGAAATGGAAAAAAATGAGAGGAGACCCCCTTTTCATTGAGTCTGATAAAATGGCATGTAACGCGTATCTATTGGCATGTAATGTATGTAAACATGACCTAAACTTTATCGGTCAGAAGAAAACTTTAAGACAACGGCAACAACAACCGACAACAGACAACAACTCAAAGAAATGCAAAACAATAAATGAACATGAAAACGGGTGAAGTTAAAAAGGAAAACATTTTTGCTGTTAAATACTTAGGAAATGATTTTAAATTCTGGACTTTTTTTTGCCTCTTAACGTTTACTTTTTTTGTTTCTTTTTTGTAGAAATGAAAGCAAATTATTGAAAGCAGCTGAAACGGTGTTCATTTGTTGGTTTGAAAACTAACAGAGCACAGAGAGCACAGAGAGCCATGAATATGACACACAAAAAAGGACGATCATCAATTATCCGATAATCACATTTTGTTTTGACAGGATTCGAACACAGCACAACAAAGATCCAACAACAACAACCTATTAAAACAATAACTGTATAATACAAATATCCTTTAAATGTGCTAAATTGTTTGCCAATGCACACACACACTTCTTTTGGTTGCAACATCACATGACACTATCAACACCAGTATGTATGTATCAATACGTTTAGGCGAGCCCTGCAATCCCTATTGTCAATCCCAGCCCTGCATTGATAAAAATACGTAATAATGATGCGACAAATATTTATGTGTTTATCTAAGACCTCTTTTATGTATTGGGCCAGCTGATTGCTTTAACTGAATGGCCATTTGGTTACGGACACTCAAACTCTCCATTCATTCATTTCGTTTTTAAGACTGTGAATGATGATGAGGTTTTTATTTTATTTTCTGGTCGTCAAAATGTAAACAATGATGATGCCACACACAAATAGCATTTGAAATCCATATTCGATACAAATAGATGGCAATTAAATTTGGTACGAGAACAATTACAATTACGGCATTGATGAGCAAAGAATTTCCTATATACGAGGGAAGTAACTGCAATTGGTTGAATGTAACATAAATTGTGTATGAGTGTGTATATAAGTGAGGAAAATGAAACACAATATTTGTTTGTGAATATCAAGAATAAGTCCTTTAAATTGTTAAATAATAAGCCGCTATTGCAGAAGGTTTATGGTCCTAAAATACTACTTTTATGGCCCATACGTTTACAAATATGTAAACAATTGCTCAGCATATCTTAAACTTTTCAGTCTTGTAGACATTTTTTGACTTTCGTATTCTTTAGGGCCCGCTTACTTCTCAATATACTTGAACTCACAGAGTAAAATGTTTTCCTTTCAAAAATTTTTTAAGAAGAGAATCCATATATTACAAGAACCTCACGCTTACAAGCATGTTAACTATCAGAATTATCGATTTTGGTACGAAGAGCAGTGAGAGGCAGTTCAGGAGTCATCAACGCATTTAAAATGATTCACAAATTGATACAGTTTGTAGGCTGGTAGCATCAGTGGACTTAAATCTTCAAGAACGATGAAAGTCGTAACAAAATAGAGAAATTACATGTGACTTCATTCAGATGAGAACACATGCTAGACGCTACACTATGCCACGAACCTATTTAGAGGCAAGTTTGTTTAAAAATTAGCCCCACGTTTAGTAGAAGTCTGCTTAGATCATGCAATTTAACCTCCCTACACTATTTTTGTAACAATACACACAAAATAATTGGTCAATTCACTCCTTCAGTCAGGATTACCACCTAGCTTCTCAACACAACTTATGTTGTGTGTGTTAATTTTATACATGTGTGGCCGGACAAATAGTTTTACGTTGGCTCCGAACGACAGATTTTTGAGGAACTTTTTCATGGCAATGCTATTAATTTGCTCTCAGAAATCTGCTGAAGGAAAGACGCTGTAGACACATGTTTTCATAATTCGTTTTGTTGAATATTTTTGATCGGTGGTTTGAACCACGGCCTCACGTCAAATTAGATAATCCTACTAGACGACTACCTACTAGACGGCGACTTTTTGTACACTTGTGCACAGCGACAATTCCGTCACGATACCAGCTCTAAAGATATCGACTGAAATGCTGGAAAACTGTTTTCAAATTTGTAGCTCACGAATCGACCACCTAAGGCATAGCCATAGCCAAAGTTTACTTACTTAGCTTACTTAATTGGCAGTAAAAATCATTTAATCAGGATTACAATCCCGCTTATAACTCATGTTGTATGAGTTAATTTTATCCACATGTGGCGGGACAAACACTGACTCCGAATGAGAGATTTAAAACGTTTCAAAAAACGTTTCATGGCAATTGTATTTATTTTCAGAGATTTTGATAGAATACTTGTGGGAAAAAATCGCAGAAGGAATATTTTTTCAAATTTCAGTTTGTTTGAAATGTCTTCAGCTGGAATTTGAACCAGAGGCTCTTGTCTTATAAGCCAACGCTTTAACTACTAGACTTCTACGTTTACATACATACATAACCGGTCATTACAACACTTTAGTCAAGATTAGGACTTTGGTCCTCACACCCTTTATGCGTGTGTGTTAATTTTATACATGAGTGCTGGGACCTACAGTTTGAAGCGACGCCGAACGACAGATTTTTAGTAAACTTTTCATTGGAATTTTATCTGCTTTTCAGAGTTTTTTCCAAAAGCTGCTGAGATTTTTCGTTATGTTTGGGATGCTTGACCTGGGGTTTGAACCGTAGGCTTACGTCTAATAGGCCAACATACTACCTACTAGACTTCGGCGACTTCAAAGAATGCGTTATTACGCAGATTGTATATTGAATGGAAAAAGAATGGCAATCTTGATGCTTTCAGTTTATAGCCTAGTAAGTATAAGAAATGAAAGGTCAATAATACTCATGTGCTATAGTGTCAATGCAATATCTTTGCATGCTTTCGCCTCTCCAGATTTTATGGCTACAATGCATTACAATTTTATATATGAAAGTGCTTTATTTAGTGTTCATCGATTTAATTTCTTTGCTCGGAGGCCCGCTTAGGACAGAAGGCATACAGGAATAGCCGTTAGGAAGAAAAATATGCAGAAATGATTTGCTTCACAAACAAGCAAATACTATGGTAAATGGAACAGAGAAAGGTCTAGCGTGAGTGCATACAGTGAGCGGCAAAATAAACTGAGTTAAGATACGTGAAAATGAGCTTTCCATGAATTTAATAAAATAAGATCGGATCAAGTAAACATACACATTTTGGGTTGTAATCCTGACTAAAGAGTTGTAATGACCAATTAAGTAAGTAAGCAATAATGAGAATCTTGTGATAAGGATTTGCTTGCATAAATAATGTTCATGAGACTGTAGTAAACTGAAATGGAGATTCATTGCAATCTCATGTAATTTATGGTACGAACCTCGTAGTCTTTAGTTTAACAAGAAATTAAAGAAATTATGTTGATTATAAAAGTATACGAGTTTGATGATCAGACACAATTACTGACTGCCAAACAATAGGGGTTTCTTATAGAAGAGAGATTCGTTTACACTTTAAGGACACGCAATAAAATCTGTGGCTGGGAGGATATGACACTCTTCTTCTTTTCTATCACAAATGCATATAATGTGTGACATTGAAATGTCACAAAAAGAAGAAAAAATTATCATCATCAGTTAAATGTTGTTTTGATGCATCATGCATCAAGAGGGGTTTTTTGATAAATCGGTCGTATGAATCATTTATTTGTAATTTTTTGTTGGTTGTTCTTGCATTGTTTTATTCTTTCCAATTTGGTATTGTAAGAGTTTCCGTTTCCGCAAATAAACATTGCAACATCGGAGTACGGTTGGAAGGTATTGAAAAACAAAAAAATGTTGTGCCAATAAAGCAGATGACTAACGTTTCGTTGCTGTTTACTGTTCGAAAACAGCAGAGGTTCGTTCCGTTTCGTATTTGTATTTGGCTGTGTGGCTATATGGTGGTCCTTTCATGGCGCCAAATTCAATAAAGATTTATTGGAAGTGTTGTTAATCCTTTTAAACGTAAATGACAAGAAATTATTGAATATGAGTATGGGGATCATCTAATCGTATTAATTCTAAATGTTATGCCTGATTCAATAAGCCTTTAGCAGATGTGTTAAGACTGTTTTTACTGAATTTTATAGGGGGCCTATGTGCGTCTTAGCACATGGCTTTCCAAAAAAATTTTTCTTTTCAAAAATTCTTTTTTAAGTTTACATAACATATTTATGCATATGCCCTCATTTCGTTAAGCATAAATACTTTGTAATATGTTAACGATTTTTTTTTCTTCTGGTCAAAAGCAGAAACAAAATCCAAATCAAAGACTTTCTTAGAAAACGATTTACGTTCAACGTTTTTAATATTTCCACATCACGTTCATTTCATAGCCTCAAAATAACAAAGAAACACCTGTTTATAAACAAAATTAAACAAATTATTATTGTTATTGACAAATAAATCCAACAATTGAATTGAATTGAATTGAAGAAATAGAAATTCCAAACAGTGTTGTGAGTCAGTTACCACAAAACGACAACATTCACCCAAAAACGGTCGATCAATGGATTCAAGCTTACTGTTCTGTGTATATCAGGCGATCATTTAACCGCGCTTTTATGTTTTTGATGTCTAGGAATTGTTGTGTAAATTTCACACGTGCATAACACAGTTTTTCAAAATCAATGTTTTTCAGACAAATTTAGTAGATACCCTACAGTCCTATATTGATTTTTAGGAGCGTATTGTGTTTGTCGTTATGTTTGTAACATTTTGATTTTAATTTGTATTCGTTTTTGATGAATATTTTTTACAAACAGACACCGGAGAAGGTGTCTACAAAAATTTGTCCTTTTGCCTGAAATCTCAATCGAAGGTATAATTTATTCAAACAGCTTCGCTACCATCCCTGCTGATATACAGTAATCCCTCTATTTAAGTCCCAGTTGGTTCCAAAAAAAGGCGACGTAAATCGAAACGACGTAAATCAAATTTTATATTGCTCATAGGAGTACTACAAAGTAGTATGTTTTTAACAAGGAACATAAAAAACTTACAGTAATCCCTCGATTTACGTCGCAGTTGGTTCCAAAAAAGGCGACGTAAAGCGAATGATGACGTAAATTTAAGTTAGAGGGATAAAAAATTTGACGACGTAAACCGAAACAACGTTAATCGATGCGACGTAAATCGAAGGATTACTGTACTTCGAATATGAAGAATTCCAGCAGGCTTTTATTTATTGCGCTTCGATTTAGTAAATAATAAATGTCTCGTTCAACTATATTTTATTAACTCCATCCGGAACATTCACTAAGGATGTCTAGTTTTGTCTGGTTTCGCCTGTTCGAAGCTAAAAATCTAACGTTAGTCCGTTTGTCGATTCATTGAAGATGGTTCTTCTACATGAAGACGCTGTAGTCTAGTAGGTAGTGTGTTGGTTTATTACACAATAGCCTGTGGTTCAAACCTCGACACGTACATACATCTCGAACAAAACGATGAATGAAAAAATATTTCTATGGCGACATCATCTCTGCAGTCTTCTGGCAAAAACTTAGGGAGTAAATAAAACGGTCATGAGAAGTTTCTCAAAAATCTGTCGTTCGGGGTCGATTTTAAACTGTGCGTTCGAACACACCCAACGTGGATGATGTGAAAACGTGACCAATTAAGTAAGTTTGTAGTCAAATGGTTCATATGCGTTAGAGAAGACGGACCTGTTTTTTTGCTACTAATGTGATTGCCTTCCAAAATGTATCAATACAAAGCTTGTATGCAATTCTACTACTGTATATAAACTATGTAGATATGCAAAGTAGCGAAACAATGCATCAACTATAAAACCGATGCCTGATTGCTTTTTGACTGCGTTAAAAATACACGTTGACGACGTTTTGAAATAGTATACATTGTAACCATTTTGTACAGCGGCATTATGAAACACGATACTATGTTCAAGCAAAAAGCAACTAACATTTTGGAAGGCTGTCTATATCTGCTCTTCAATGACCAGTCACGTTAATGTATCCTCTTGTAGGGTAAGCCCAAATTTTAATTATTATTTCGACTTCTTTATTAAGTACACTGACAATATATTCTTTGATTAGATCCCTTATTAGGATTACAGTGTCATTGAAATGTGTGTTATATGATTATATGGTGGAGCTCATTATGAACCATTTTTTGCTTGTGCATCAGAGACATCAGTAGGTTCAAATCTTCCTATTAAAGCGTATGATTAGAATACTTAGGGAGATGGCCACCCAGTAGAATTTCTGAAATTCGAACGTTTCTGTTTAGAAAAGGCTGAACATCATGTATAAGAGGGTCTATGTCGGTTTGAGTTCCAACATTACTCTGTTATACGGAGGTCTTGAGTGATTTTGCAAACATTGCTTCTATTCCAGCATATTTTTCTGATTCCCAATATATCGCCATGTGGCTGTTAATACCGGAAATTTACCAATTTCTGGAGAGAGATTTTTTGTAATGACGCTGAGGTCTGACTGACTTATCTTTACAGGGATTAATAAAACACCATAAAATCCATAAAAAGTGCTTATGAGCATACAGGCCTTATGTTCTGGTATAGATATTCAGGACCACACTTACTTAATTGGTCATTCAGTCTGGATTACGACCTAGCTTTTCCATAGCGCTTATGTTGTTTGTGTTAATTTTCGTCATGATTAACGGGATCTACAGTTTAAAGTCAACTTTGAACTACAAATTTTTTTGAAAAACTTTTCATGGCAATTTTATTTACTTTCAGAGCTTTTGCCAGAAGCCTGTTGAGATGATGTTGCCATAGAAATATTTTTTTACATTGCGTTTCATTGGAAGTCGCCGTAGTCTAGTAGGTTGTGTGTTGGCTTATTAGACGTAAAGTCAGGGTTCGAAGCCCAGGCCAGACATCAAGACAAAATACAAAAATTATTTCTTTGGCGACTTCCTCTCAGCAGATTTCTAGCAAAAACACTGAGAGTAAATAGAAATGGCCATGAAAAAGTTTCTCAAAAATCTGTCGTTCGGAGTCGACTTTAAACTGTAGGTCCCACCACTCATGTATAAAATTAACACACACAACCTAAGTGGTGTGAGAAACTAGGACGTTGTACAATGAGTCAATTCTACCTCCGGGTACTGTACTTGTCTTAATTGACAAGTACACGTCCTCTAACCTAACCTAACATAACCTTCCTTGGAGATGTCTGACCTGGGGTTAGAACCATGGCCTCACATCTAAAAAGCCAACACACTAACTACTAGGCTACGGCCACACTTAAGACATTATGAAATGGACTTATTTAATTGGCCATTAAAACCTTTTAGTTAGGATTACAACCTAGTTTCTCACGCCACTTATGTTGTGTGCGTTTATTTATTAGGTGTGGGATATATAGTTTAAAGTCGACTTCGAACGACAGATTTTTTTGAGAAACAATTTTATTTATTTTCAGAATTATTGCCAGCAGACTCTGGAAGTCGCTGCAGAAGTATTTTTTTCAAATTTCATTTTGTTTCATATAAGTTTAGCTAGGGCTTGAACCATGAACTCGCCTTTAATAAGCCAATCTGCTACGTATTAGCATATGGGGACTTCATACTGAATTATATTCAAAATTTCAATCCATGATATACATCTGCAATCAAACTCTATCTTTGAGTAAGTGAAGCATTTGATTTCAATGAATGTCTTAATATCCCTGCTTTCATATTAGCGTTACGTTGTGTCCAGTATTGTCAAATAATCAGCAAACTCTGTGAGAAGTAACATTTAATTCAAATAAAGCCTTTGTTTAGAGAAATTTGTATTCCATAACTCGTTAGAATCTTTGAATTATTTTGTATACCAAGTTGAAATAAAATTTGACGCTGCTGGGTCTTGTGTTGTTCATAATTACCTACAGCGTAGAGTAGAATTTAGTCAGTTATGAATGACGATAATTTCATTTTTTTCACTTCAATCACTTGGGCATTCCTACTACTTCTACGTGTTACCCAAATTATAACAAAAAAAAAAAAAAGAAAAACAATTCAATTCAAAAATTACAAAAACACTTTCTATAAATTAACAAATGGCCACTTCCGGTCGAAACTTTGCCAAAAACCAACAACAAAACCATTTACTCACTGTATGGCATATTAATTGTTTAATAAAACAAAAAGCATTGTCAATTTACAACAAAAGCAGAACAAAACAAAACAAACAAAAAAAATCAATTTTAATAAATAAAATTAAAAAAATAAATAAAAACAAAAGAAGACAGACAGACAGACATACATAAAGAAAACCAATTTTATTGTATTGTGTTGTATGGTATTTTGTTGCATGGCATTAACGATTTAGAACGATCGTATGATCGTAAATTATTTTTTTTTCTTTTTTTAGTTGAGCGACAATGTTTTGTTTTAAATGCTAAATGGTGACCCTAAATAGCAATGAAGACGATCAGTAATAGTACCGCCACCACCACTAACAAGAACAACAACAGCTATAGCAATAGCAACAACAATATCATAACATAAAGCTTTATTAGTAGCCATTACAATAACAATAACAATTCGATGGTACATTAGTTGTGAAAGAGGTGGAAGACTTAAAACGTTTTACTTGTTGTAACGTAAGAAATTCAATTGAAAAAGATTTTAAAAGAATGCATTCGTTTAATATCAGTTCAGGGTGCCCGGATGGATACAATAGTTCCTGGATAGTTTTCATCATATAATTATGGCTCCTGGTTGGCATTTCTCAACCATAACGAGATTCATATGACGATGAGAATTTTTTAAATCGCCTTTGACAAGACATGTTTATCACTACGTCCTGGGTATCCAAGAAGAATGTTCTGTGGGTTCTGTGTGTTACTCGTCATTGCAGCTTCTGCAGAAGTCGTTATGAGGTATCTTCAGTCTCGTGGCGTGAACACCCAAAGACCAGTGCCTTGTTATAATTGCTATGAGGTTCCTCAGATGAATGGAGGCCATTATTATTGCTATGAGGTAGGTTCCTTAGATGGAATTTTTGTAGGTTCAAAGCAAATTCTTTTCTATATTCATGCCAGGCCAGGTATGTCTGGTGTGTCCAAAACGGGGTTAATTTCAGCCATATTAACTTTGCCAATGAATGAAGTTTTTGTGAGATTATGTGTTTGCCTCTCTCTATAGAAGATCCTATCTTAAGCAGGAATTCATTTGAATTTTCCGTGGTATCAGCTTTAGCATCTGCGTCTATCTTGTTGTTACCTTCAATATCCCCATGTTCAGAAACTAAAATCAGAGTAACCATATCATTTAAGGACGTTCCGTACAATGGGTCAATTCGACGTCCTCTAGCCTCAACCTAACCGTCGCATAACTCGCTATCTCCTTCAGGAACACAAGGCATTCTTGAATAATCTTAGAAGTGGTGTGCATACTCTCTGGCGACATAGCTGCCGCTTTATTGTCGGTAAATATGCGTACATAACCCTGCGATGTATTCGATATACCGAGTTCGCAAGGCGGCAATTTTAACAACCATTATCTTATCCTGAAAAGTACTACAATAATCTGGTAGTGCAAGAGACGATCTAGTGTTCAGTGTGTTATGGAAAGATTCCCCATCCGACCCTGTTGTTTTGTTGCATTCATAGGCACTCAGAGCTTAATCCAAGAAATAGCGCACAAATTCGCCAACTTCAATGCGAACTTTGACAGTAGAAAACGACCATCTTGTTGAAGCTACATCTGTCAAATTAATTGTTATTCATTCAGTCAATTTTGACAAATCATAGGTAAAATTAAATCTGCCCAATGGCACTAACTTATTGGACCACATTCAATCCCGGATTTTAATCTTGGGATACTCTTGTACATATATAGTTGGTCATTACAAACCCTTCACTTCAGTTAGGATTACTAATTGGCCTCTCACACTACTTATGTTGTGTGTGTTAATTTTATACATGATTGGCGAGAGCTACCGTTTAAAGTCGACTCTGAATGACAAATTTTTGAGAAACTTTTCATTGCTAATTTATTTTACTCCCAGAGTTTTTGCCAGAAATCTGCTGAGAGGAAGCCGTCGAGGAAATATTTTTTTATATTTTCGTATTAATGTTTGAACCGTGGCCTTACGTCTAATAAGCCAACACACTACCTACTAGACTACGGCGACATCTGAAATGACTACTCATTCGAATTTGTGGCTTTGTTACACTCACAGTGACCAAAGCTAAGTTCGAAGAATAATTCGCCAACTTCAGCTTTTTCATTTCGAAATTTGACAGTGTATAAGGGCTATCTTGTTGAAGCTACATCTGTCGAAGTAGTTGCCATTTATTCAGTCGCCGTAGTCTAGTAGAGAGTGTGTTGGCTTATTAGACGTAAAGCCAGGGTTCGAGCCCCAGGCCAGGCATCAAGACAAAATAAAAAAAGTATTTCTTCCTCTCAGCAGATTTCGGGCAAAAACTGAGAGAGTAAATAAAAATTGCCATGAAAAAGTTTCTCAAAAATCTGTCGTTCGGAGTCGACTTTAAGCTGTAGGTCCCGCTACGCATGTATTTAATTATAACACACTTAACATAAGTGGTGTGAGAAACTAGGACGTTGTACAATTGGTCAATTCGACTGCCGGGTACTGTACTTGTCTTAATTGACAAGTACACGACCTCTAACCTAACATAACCTAGCGCCTATCCCATGTAGGAATTCAGTGGTGTCCGCTTTAGCAAGCGTTTCGGCCTTGTTGTTAACTTCGATTGATCCTGTGTCCAGGAACCCAAATGAAGGAAACCGTTGAAAGTCTTGCTATCTTCTCCAGAGATACTCGGCATGAATTGGGTTTTTGTGAGACAATTTGTTTGCCTCTCTGCAGAGGAGCGGCTATCCCATGTAGGAATTCATTTTAATTTTTCGTGGTGCCAGTTTTAGCAAGTGTGTCGGCCTTGTTGTTATCTTCGATTGACCCTGTGTCCAGGAACCCAAATGGGGATAACCGTCGAACGTCTTGCTATCTCCTCCAGAGATATTCGGCATTCTTGGACACGCGGCAAATAGAAGAGGAAGAAGTTGGTCAGCGCCAGGGCTGCACAATCTATTGTGTTCTGAAAATATTCCACACCGACTTTATTGCGTCAACTGGATTCATGGTCGAATAGTTAGAAAGTCTGATCTTATATCATATGAAGTCGCCGTAGTCTAGTAGGTAGTGTGTTGGCTTATCAGATAAAAATCCAGGGTTCACATCCCAGGCCAGACATCAAGACAAAATACAAAAAGTATTTCTTCGGCGACTTCCTCTCAGCAGATTTCTGGCAAAAACTCTGAGAGTAAATAAAATTCCCATGAAAAGTTTCTCAAAAATCTGTCGTTCGGAGTCGATTTTAAACTGTAGGTCCCGCCACGCATGTATAAAATTAACACACACAACATAAGTGGTGTGAGAAGCTAGGTCGTAATCCTGACTGAAGGGTTGTAATGACCAATTATGTATGAATGTTAAGTGATCTCATATCCATCCTAACTTTGTCCATATAGAACGAAAAGGTCATATCCAAATTATGAGAGAGGTATTCTGAGAAAAAATAATATTGGTTGCTAGTCACAGAGGAGAATATATAATCCACAGACAATCGGATTCGGTAAGACCGACTTACCGTCATGACGAGCTGCTTTTTAAATTTATTGTTCGTAAGCTTGCACGTAAACTTACGTTCTAAGCTGCCTTCGAATAGTGTACTTCGATTAAGATTTCATTCCTTTAATCCCCTGCTTGTAACTACATTTGTTGATCTTTGATCGTTTATAAACTGCGAATAAAAAAGAGAAAAAAATATAAATTTACATACGAGATACAATAAAAAAAAATAAAAGAAAAGAATAAAAAGACAAAAAAATTGTGGTACGTGTACTTGTACGCTGAGTATAGCAGTTGCAGTGAATAATTTTTTTGTGTGAGTGTGTACGGTTCCTTCTTTTGGGGATAGTGCGTCATACTTGCAATTGGATTGTAGAAAAAACAAAAAGGAATGGAACACCAAAAAGTGCGTGAATGCATTTAAACATTCAGGTCTTATTAAGAGCCGCACCTGCGCATTAGTGGCTGACTCTATGGGTATTGTTTTCTTGCCATTGTTTTATTTGTTTTTGTTTTCGTTTTTTTTTCATTTATTTCAGCAATAACTTATGCATCTACATTGAGTTTGTAAACGTCGTACAACATACAAACATACATTATTATCTCCACTAAATGATTGCAATGCATTGCTAAGTAGTATCTGCCTGAAACACGCATGACTATTATTACGGACCACAACGGCAACGGCAACGCCAACGATGACATCCAACGTTTTTTTTGCAAAAAAAAAAACACTCACATGCGATTGAATGTTTGCTGTTGTACATGTATGTAGTTTGTACCACCATCGCAGAAAGCGATTTTTAATTGCAACGACATGTTTAGACTTCAAATCAGCTGTCACTGCTGCTTCCATACGCATATTCGCATACGGCATTTACCGCATGACCAACAACAATGTGACCAAAATGGTTGTGCTTATATGCAGTGGATGCATCTATTCATTCCAAATCACAACAAAAGCGCAGAGAATTAATCCTTGACTGATGCCAATAGTTGTTATCATCTCTGAAGATTGAAGGTTTTTTTTTTGCTGTGTTGTTGATCCCTTTTGATTTGTTGATTTTGAAAAGTGTTAACTTTTTATGTCCTTTAAAGGAACTTATGCTAGCCTATCATTACAAATAGGGCTTTGTAATCTATGATCTAAGCTGACAGTTTCCTTAACAGTTAAACGTTTTCCTCTCCTTTTCATTTGAGATTAATAAGTCAGCATAAGAGTTGATCAGAGTCTTCTTTTTTTGGGTAATCAATTTGAAATGATCTTCAAGACGTGGGGGAATGTAAAGAATTGCGGTGTTGGATTCCAATTGAATAAAAATAATTAGTGGAGAACGATAAAGTTTGTTTGATTTACGAGGTCTATGATCATCAGAAAACAGCAAATTTCTTGTACGGTCACTAGGATTTCAAGAAAGTTTTACTATGCTTGTTTTGGTTTCTTCAAGAATATGGGCGTATTGTGATCGAAATGGATATTGATATTTGTGGACTGTCGTCTCTTTTATTTTTAAAAAGTAGGTGATGAGGTTGTTCCTTATAACTGGATGCCTTATAACCATATTGGCTTTATAACTGTTCTACACAAGAGAATTTTCAGAATCAAATCAAGAGTTGAGTGTGGTCCAATAAGCCAGTGCCAATGGCCGAATTTTAGTTTGTCTATGATTTGTCGAACGGACTGGATAAATGGCAACTACTTCAGAAGATCTAGCTTCAGCAAGATGGTCATTATCTACTGTTAAAGCCCACATTGAAGAAGTTTATGGGCTATTCCTTGGATATATAGAGCTCTTAGTGACTATGAGTTGAACGAATCAAAAAAGTTGGATGAGGAATCTTTTCAAAACAACCTGAACATTAGATCGGCCATTGCACTACCAGATTAAAATAATGGCCATTGAAATTACCGCCATTCGAATTCAGTGTCAGAATATATCGCATGGTGATGTGCGCGTATTTACCGACGGTAAGGCGGGTAGTAGTATACCACATCTAAGATTGTCCAAGAATCCCGGGCGACACTAGAGGAGTTAGTCAGTCATACCTTCATTTGGTTTTCTGAACATGGCAGGTAACAACAAGGTAGTCGCACATGCTACAGCAGGTAACACGGAAAATTCAATTGAATTCCTACATGAGATAGGCACTCCTCTACAGGGAGTCAAACAAATGGCCACAAAAACCCCTTTCATTGTCAAAGTTAAGATGCAATAATGAAATGACATGAATATATGTAGAACAGAATTTCCATTTAACCTGCCAAGATTCCATTTCCGGAACTTCATAGCGGTGATAACGAGACACTAAACTCTGGGTGCTCATGCCAGGAGACTGGGAATACTTCATAATGACTTCTGGAGAAGCTGCAACGACGAAGAAATAGACGAGACCACAGAACATATTCTCTATCATTGTCCTAAGAAGCAGGATTCTTGAATACCCAGAATTTAGCGACAAAACATGTCTAGTCAAAGACGACTTGAAAAAAATACACGCCTTAGGAACACTCTCGGGATAGTTGAGAGATACCATCCAGGAGCAATAATTATATGTCGGTGTACGTAATAACCAATGCAATCTTGGAACGGTGTTGCAATCTAGTTCCATCTGTATCTTGTGATTTAAAGCTTGATTACTATTTGAAATTGTGTTGGCAATGAATATCTAAAGGATTATGATCGTTTGGTTGCATGTTCAAACCCTTGCAATACAAAAGTATTGATCTGGTGTTTGATTTAAGTATTCCGACTTTGATATTCGTTGATAGTAGTGTTGCGAGTTCAAACCTTAGCTCTGAAAACTCTGTTTCATGACGTTTAAAAAATGCTCTGAGGAAAACTTCCTCAAATCTGTCGTTTGAGTGATTATTAACATCGAATCAGAATTAAAAAATCTAATCTTGTGCCAAAAACTTAACTCTTTAGTCTAGGAAAACTTTTTTGAAATAGCATTTTTACAAACTCAACCGCATAAACTCTTGAATTGAATAATTTTTAAAGTTTTATCCGTTTAATCCACTTGGCGTGCATTTCATGGTCATTATATTTCAAAATCTTAAAGTATTCTTATGAATACATTTTTGTTTCTTATGTTATCTCCTTCTTTTGTTGCTTTTTAAAAATTTTTTTGATTTCATTTTTAATAAACAATCAACATTTACAAGAGTATTTACACATCATGTTACAGCCACATTGTAGCTGCTGATGATGATGCTGATGCTGCTGCTGCGTCTAAAGAAAAACCCTCCAAATAGACAGTGAGATAGCGAGAGAGACAGAGAGCGGGATTGGAAAAAATCTCATCGTTTTGTAAGTGATTCGTTGATGTTTAACAAATAGAAACCAACTTGAACATCATCATCGGCTTAAGCAGAGTCTTGTATTTGCTACGAACAAATAAAACGCCGGGTGTTCGTTCCGCAGACCGCTGGTGGTGGTGGTAAACTGGCAATTGTTTTCATCTTTTTGATGTACAATTTTGAATTGAATTGTTTATTTGCCTTCACAGACTTCAAAATACTTTTTAAATACTTTTCACCACATTTCGTATAAACAAATGGAACGACGCTTGAATATGGATGGATGATGATGATGGTTGGTTTACTGAATGGATGAATGGATGGACGAATGGTTAAAATGTTTAATAAACATTTCAATAATCCGTTTAATGTGTGCAAATACTTGTTCAAGCAAATAATAATTCTATTTTGTGGAGAGAAAAGTAAAAAAAAAATTATTTTAAAAATCTCTTGTTTTTTTAAGAAATTGAAACTGAAATAATCAATCACTAAGTGATAAGGAAATTTGAGATGGCGTAGCGTAAGACGAATAAAATGGTTGAATGCCAAACAAATATTCCACGATTCACGAATATAGAAAACAAAATTAGGAGCCGGCATTTGCTTTACGAAGAATTCATTCAATGTCGCATACAGTCGCCGTGGTCTAGTAGGTAGTGTATTGGCTTATTAGACGTTAGGCCTCGGTTCAAACCCCAGGTCTGTCATCTCCAACTTAATGAAATGGGGAAAAAAATATTTCTTCGGCGACTTCCTCTCAGCAGATTTCTGGTAAATAAAATTGTCATGAAAAGTTCCTCAAAAATCTGTCCTTCGGAGTCGATTTTAAACAGTAGGTACTGCCACTCATGCATGAAATTAACACGCACAACATGGTGGTGGTGTGAGAAACTAGGTCGTCATCCTGACTATAGGGTTCTAATGACCAATTATGTGTGTACATCGCAGACAGAATAACATCAACAACGGAAATCATTGCTGCATGAAGTACAATAAACTCCCTCCCTGAACTTTCCTCTAACTCTATAGAGAATCTTTATAAAATCCACTCCAAGCCTATAGCCACGACAAAATTTCAGGATGATATGCACTTTAGTGTTGCCTTCTGCATTAATGCTTCCAGAGATTCAAAGAATGTGTTCTTTTGATTCTTTCTCGTCGTCACAGAACCTGCATATCGGGCTAGCAATAACCTGCTTTCTGAATAAGATGGCTTTGAATCTACAGTGCCCTGTCAAAAGATCGGTTATCAAGCTCAGGTTATTCCTTGGATAGTCCGATGCATGTCTCAGATCTCCTCTTATTGTAGTTGGAGCATAGCGATCAGTGTTGTTGTTGTTGTTGCAGAAGAATTTCTTGAATTTTAAGAGGAAAAATCAATTGGCATTTAAAGCTGCTCAAAATCAATTATCACACATGCATGGGTAATTGTGTCTTGAAAAATAACATTTCGCTGTACCGTTGAAGATGTTGACATTTTTACTAATTTTTCAACGATTTTAGGGGAAAAGTTTTTTTGTTTTCAATACATCAAATACACTACAACCGATTTCTTTGGTTTTTCCTTGTTTCAAACCAAAAGTAATAATTTTTATGGTCTTAACAACTGACCGTATCTGGCTTTAAATGCACTACTATTAAAGACGATCGAGTTTCTTTCCCAGAATTAAAAGAAAAGCTGCTTTGAGTTGAGCTTAGATATCCTAGCTCATATTATGTATGTAAAACATTTTTTTTTATTTGCTAGAATATTTGCTTCTTCAGTTCCAAACACTCCATGTTGACTAGGTACCCATTTGATTCCATTCCATGCCGGAAGTAATTTTTAATCGCCTTTTAACACTTTAGGACGAGCTTTGATTACATATTCCTGGATGATTTTGCCTTTATTCTTATACTTCAAGCTTACCAAATGATTACTAGCCCAGATAGAACATTTCCTGATTGCGCATATTCTCGTTTGGAAAATCGTATTATGGTCCGGTAGCTGGCTTCTGGTATATACTTTGAATCTACAGTACCCTGTCAAAAGACCGGTTATCAAGCTCAGGTTATTCCTTGGATAGTCCGATGCATGTCTCAGATCTCCTCTTATTGTAGTTGCCCAATAAAAGTTTCGATTGCCTTAAAAAACACTTGGTTTGACAAGAATCTTTGCATGTCTTTATCTTCCCTTTCGTTGAACATTCCTTTTCAAACATTTGCTTCCACTCCACAAAAAGATTCTGGCTTCATAAGTGCTGTGGAAGCTCTCCTCTTCGGAAAATCCTCTGCCTGCCTATTGTTAATAATTCTCACATGATCTAGGACCCTGCTGAGGGTAACTGGTGTCACCTAGCTAGCGGATTAAGCTTCTCGAAACAGTTTTACACCAACTGCGATTTAATCTTATAAGACTGTCAGATAGTGTTGCTATGTCTTGCCTTTTGTATTTCCTATCCACATTGAATTGAGCACATCTTCCAATGACATTGACTTCCAGTTAGTGGATACACACGAGTTATCCCAAGAGCTTCAAATGTTTCATCCTTGACTCCATAGCTTTGGTCCTCAGTTCTGTCCTTAAATCGCATGGCCACCCTTAGGTTAGGTTAGGTTAGGTCGTAGTGGTAGCTTTGATCATGTCACAAAGCTCACTTGAGCGCGCATAGCGGCTCGTTGTGATGCTACGGGTGAACGCAGTCCCTGTGCTGACCAAGTTCCATCAAGACCAGGCAGGAGGAAGAAGTTTGTCAGCACAAGGCCTGCTCATCAGAAGCACGACTACCATGGCCACCCTTAGCATAACAGCGATTATTACGGGCAACTGTACCGCCAAAATACTGGGCATTCTGGCTAATAACTTCTATAGGAGCTGTAAGTCTGGGGAAGAGGGTCTTTCATCTTATGTGCGTGGTGTGCCCTGCTCTTGTCATAATAATATCTTGTTTTGGATTCGCGTTGGCTTCCTCTAAGGAATGTTTGATCCCAGTTTGAATATTGATTGTGGTATCACAATGAGCCTAAATGCAAGCCTAGGTGGGAGCTTTTTCTTCAAGGAGGGTCCGCGACCTCGACTAACACAAGTTAAGGGAAAGGAACGCATGATAACGAAATACGGAACTCCTACATGGCGATATTCACGTAAGAATTTTTCTCTTAAGCTTAAGGGATTTGGGTGACCCTAGATTGGCCTTGAATATCTAAGGTGTGAATGTGTATTACTTTTCAAATTTCAAAAGGACATAAAGGAGCGTGCACTTAGATTCTTTAGCCAAAGGAGTAAAAAAAATTACATTTCCAGTGTTAGTTTAGCTGACAGAAAATTTTCCAAGATTTTCTTTGAGATTTTTCTTTTTGTTTACGAGTGTTTATGGGATTTATTATATTTTTTTTATTGAAATTTTCTTATTTGCTAAATGCGGTTTCAACTTAAGATCAATTGAGTTTGTTTTTCTGGTTTTTCAATTTCAAATATTATTTCAACACGTAATTTTCCAAGCCGACATCTGTGTTTGCTTATCCGTTTCGTTTCAATTCATTTGATTTCAAGCGGGGACAAGAGAGCTGAGAGCTGAGAGTACATACAACAAGGTGGAGTGGTTATTAACTGGCCGCGTCTGATGTTTCCAAAGCAAGTTAAGTAGTTTGTTTAGTACGCGTGCTGACCAGCTTTAAATAACAACAAAACACAACAAACAATATACGATTAAAAGACTAAAAGACTCATATACCGTCGGCATGATCTTAAAAAAATTTTTGAAATTTTTTTTCAAATCCAACAAAAGCAAATTAACTCAGGTTACTTAGTATTTCTGCTTTATGTATTGACAGTAATTGACAATTAGTGTTGCGCGTTTTTTCTCTTACAAAAACACAATTTTTTTCCACTCATTTAAGTCTTAAATTAACAAATAATCACAACAATAACAACAGCTACAACTACAGCTTACTGCATGGCTTTTGCTATACGGTTGTATTGTGTTGTGTGTGTGCGATTATTTGAAAATTTCCAAATAATTTACTTCATCAATTTGATGTTTTGTTTCATATATGTACGTACTTATGTATGTACGCCCATACATATATGGTAACGGGGGGCATGTTTCGGATCCTTCATCCATTTACATACACCGAACGAATGACACCGAACGACACGAACTGAACATGAGATGAGCAGCAAGCCGCTTTGTTTGAATGGAATACTCGCAACTCATACTCGTATTTGCATTCCTTAATTTTTTTTTGTCCACCACATATGGCAATGCAGTATGTATGCCGTTTTTGATTTTGACAAGTTGGAGCATAGCGATCAGTGTTGTTGTTGTTGTTGCAGAAGAATTTCTTGAATTTTAAAAGGAAAAATCAATTGGCATTTAAAGCTGCTCAAAATCAATTATCACACATGCATGGGTAATTGTGTCTTGAAAAATGACATTTCGCTGTACCGTTGAAGATGTTGACATTTTTACTAATTTTTTTTAGCTAATTTGAGGGGAAAAGTTTTTTGTTTTTGTATTTTCAATACATTAGCTGCACTACAACTGATTTCTTTGATTTTTCCTTCTTTCAAACCAAAAGTAATAATTTTTATGGCCTTATCAAGTGACCATATTTGGCTTTAAATGCACTAGGATTAAAGACGGTTGGGTTTCTTTTCAAGAAACGCTGCTTTGAGCTGAGCTTGGCCATCCAAGCTTATGGTATGTATGTAATATTCTAGCTCTATTCGCTAGAATATTCGCTTCCTCAGTTCCAATCCCTCCATGTTGACTCGGTACTTATGTCATTCCATTCCATGCCGGGAGTATATGTTAATCGCCTTTTAACACTTTAGAATGATATTTGATCCCATATTCCTGGATAGTATTGCCCTCATTATTTTACGTCCAGCTTACCAAATGATTACTAGCCCAGATCATACACTCCCTGATTGCGCATATCCTCGTTTGGTTGCCGGCTTCTGGTTCTTCTATATACTTTGGGGCGATGCTAGTGCGGGGAGAACCATGAGTATTTTAAAACTATATATGGACGATCTAAACACGGTTATGAGCGTACTTACAAATGCACTTGAACCATATTGGCGTGTTGGAAAATGATGACTACGGGGTATGTCGTGAAGACATTGAAACGTTAAGATACTTTGGGCGTCATTGCCCAGCTTTTGTAAGCTTGAGATTCCAATAGTTTGGGGATGACACTACATGAGACAGAACGCATCTCAGAGTAGTGCAGTGGAAGATGTTAAGGAAGTTTGGACAAAACTAGATGAGTTCTAGGGCCCGATCTGCCCCACCAGGATTACTGCAAAAGCTACCATAATGTGCTATGCGCCACTAAGGGCACTTGGTGGTTTCATGCAGAGCTTGGGGTTGTTCAAACTCACCACTCACGAATCATGATAAGAGAGCTTACATCAAACTGTATAACACAATGGGTCCCGGAGTGAACTTTCCTGTAAACGGCAAGTTACCCGCAAACAGAACCTAACTTTGTGCAAAATCCAGACTTCCTATAGAAAGTAAGGTTCGGTGTGCACGCTGGCAAAGCTATCGCTCTGTACTGACGTCGCTCTGTCGGGATCATTATTGCAAGTAGTGGAAATTGGACCTCGGTGATGAATTACGTAGAGCGCATTCTGAGACGGAAAAAGAGAGATATTGAGGCTGCAGAACAAGTAAGCATGTCGGCATAGGTGATACTGTCATACGTGCCAAGCGAAAGCGAAACGATGATTTAGAGACGAAAGGAATAGTGGAGACGCTTAGACGTCTCCTCAACTTTCGATACGCAATCCAGACGCGTATATAGACATGGAGAGGCCAAAGATCCAAAAGGAAGCCAAAGAGCCGAAGTAATACCACCCTAGTTCCGGAGTGGGCACAAACAAGTTCACAGGAGACCAGGGGGGATTTAGTGGGTGAGGGCTCCACACACGGAGGATGTGATGACTTCCCCTATGGTGCGGTTAGGTACATTTATCCCTCCAGGGCAAAAAAAAAAATTTAAAGAGAAAGTAAGGTGGTAGCCTTGTATGATGGATTAAGCGAATATCGATAGGCATTGGACACTCGATTGCTCTCCTCTCGTTTAAACAAACTTCCTATCGAACACAACAGACTAAGCTAAAAGAAAACATTAACTTTGACTAGAATTCACAGACGATCATGCATAGAGCCTGCAATAAGAGAGAAATGGACAAAAACGAAACACTTACTCACATTGACATCATTGAAGCACAGAATAGTTCAGAACTTAAGAGAAAAATGAAAACTATGGAATCGCAAAGGCGTTGGCAATGGCAAAGTTTCTTAAATTGCTTTGGAAGTGTGATCTTAAAACCCAGCAGTATTTGTAAACAATGAAAAGCTCCTGGATGGGTACAGTGTGAATAGCTTAGCTGATCAGGCGTCTATGTTCTTTGGCAAGCTAAATGGTTGACTATTGGCTAACGTTGTTATATATGTTGTTAAGCACGATTTCTCATCATCACACAGAGCACTGTTTAACAAAACAACAAAAAAAAAAAGGGAAATAAGACCATATGAGCCTCAAAGGAACGATAAAATAATAAAAAAAAAGACATGAGGCATCGGTTCAAACCCCAAATCAAATTTCTTCGGGGACTTCCTCTCTGCAGTTTTTGGGAAGAAAATCTGAGAGCAAATAAAATTGCCACGGTAAAGTTTCTCAAAAATCTGTCGTTGGGAAGCAAAAATCTGTCGTTAAACTGTAGGCAATCTTAGGAATACTGACCGAAATTTTCCAACAAACAGTTTAAATGTAAGGCCATATAATTATTTGCAATTAAACCAACATTTGCAATTATTCTTGGTCAATTGTTAACTTTCACTGCTGCAATCGCTTTAAACATAAACAAACTCAACCCAATTTTCCTGCCATAAATTTAAACAAAAATTTTTTTAATTTTTTATTCTGCCTCTTCTGTATGTGCTGTTGAGAATATTCGCACGTTGGCCAATAATTCTTAAATTTCGTTGTGCCTGGTGAAATGTTGAGACACGAAAGTGTTTGTCACATTCAATGGATAAAGTGACTGTATGACTGACGTTTTGGAGACACCATCCGAAAAATATTAAAACAAACGTTTACGCATATTAAACCAACAACATTAAAACGGTTAAATCGCGTGATATTAATGAGCCCGGCCAGCCAACGCAATTTACAAAACGTCAGTCGAGAGACAACAAACAGCAGCTCTGCAACATACATACATTTGTACGTGTGTACACTCGATTGTTATTGTATATATTGTGGCTGGTAAATGATGTTGACGTTGAAAATTAAAAATTGCACGCGTGCGCAATATGAGTTTTCGTTTTTTATTTTTGTTGTTGTTGTTCATTTCAACAACCTATAAAGGAGACCCCATTGTATGCAACTCTTTAAATTTTGCATTCCCTTCCTCTTTACTTCGTTCGTTAGGCCCGGAAGATGTAAATGTTTTGCTTACTTACATACGTACGTACATACGTCGTTGCTTTACTATAAACGGTTAAGAAAATTACGTGATCATGTGACTAATGCCGAGATTTGGGCCCAAAAACACATGTATTCAGCTGCTAATACCCAATGATGATGGGTTTCTATGCAAAACACTTACTTACAACAAACATCTGCAACAACAGGAACAACAACAACAACAAAACAACAATAAATACAATGCTGACTGCAATACAATACAGTAGAGTTGATGTATTGCATACGAATTAGAATTTAATATTTTCGTAAATCATACGAAATACCAATGAAAACCTTGTAGAGTTTTTTTTTGGTAGACTAGAGACAGAGTCGTATACGGAGGGGGAAGGGGGAGAAAAGTTGAAGGGCACTTATTGAGCAATTTGAAAACTGTCGAGAATAGAGAATAGTTTTGGCCGGTCGAAGCTGTGTTGGATTACAGGTTTTAACCTTGGGTCCTTTGGTAAGTGCTTCCTGTCTTTAAATTGAAAAAAGCTTGTGTGTGCGATATCATTAAAATGTTTCATTCATTTGGATAACCTCATCATGTCATTATGTGTGGTATATAACATCGTTTAGATGTCTGCGACTGCTTCTCTGGTTGGTAAGCATTCGAAGTGATCGATTTTCCATGACCCTGGGTTGCAAATCGGGATGAATTTGAATTTTGACATGAGTTATATCGACTTTGAGGCTGCTATGGTTTGTGACTTATTCGTATACATCTGCGACTTAGGAAAATACGAAAAGAGAAAGTCTAACATGGTCGAATATTACAATTTCGGTGGCCAGTTCACATCAGCTCTACGTGAGGTAATTATGTTTTCAAACCTCTCGTGCAGTATATTCAATATCTGTATGACACACAGCGCTGATTTGTCAAAGTAACACATCGTTGGTGTCCATCTTAAACAATTCAAGCCAAAAGACGTTGATAATCATCGACATATAGTGCTGGCCTTTGGCAGTAGAGCTAAGGTCCATGACGTTCTTAAAGAAATATCGTTCGCCACAATCCATACCAAAAACTGACTCTATGGGAATGCATTGGACACTCTTGGATTTCATGTGAATTGGTATCGTCTCGCAAGCGACAATTTTGTTCATTTACGTACCCATTCATCCAGAAATGGGCATCGTCGCTGCAAATGATTTTTCGATGAAAAACAAACACACATCCGAGCTGACAAAATAAACTGAATAAATGACAATTAATTTGACAGATGTAGCTTCTATAAGATGGCCATTATCGAAATTCGGAAGTCCCCAAGAACTATCCCAAGTTGTAGTGTAATGGAAATGAAACTCCAGGTGCAGGAGGTATTAATTTAAAAGAGTTGGTATAGTGCAGTGGCTTCTAGTGTCTGTTATCGGTAGTATAGTGTAGTGATTTCTAGTATCGGTTATCGGTAGTATAGTGTAGTGATTTATAGTATCGGTTATCGGTGGTATAGTGTAGTGATTTATAGTATCGGTTTTCTGTGGTATCATGTAGCGATTTCTAGTATCGGTTCTCGGTGGTATAGTGTAGTAATTTATAGTATCGGTTATTGGTGGTATAGCGTAGTGATTTCTAGTATCGGTTATCGGTGAAATAGTGTAGAAGTTTCTAGTATCGGTTACAGAAGTCAAGATACTCAAATTAAGTCTCAGAGGAGGCGAACAAATTTTCATCATAGTGGTCGAATTTTAAAAAGTGAGACATTTTCCTCCAAAAATTTGTTGAAAAAATCCTCCGACTCTAACTTCATCAGCAAGAGTAACATCAGCAACGAACAACGTATATCAGATAGAAATAATAAACGAATCAGACGTTAAAGAACTCGAGTTGGGGCAATTATTTGCTAACAAATTCCAATTTACAGAAAATATTCTCTTTTAAAGCCCATTTATTAAGCGACGCCTCTGTGGAGTGACATAAAATTGTTACGTGCGTTATGACGCATGTCATTTTACAAAACCATTTGGCTTCTGTATGGAACCAAATCAAAAGGCTTTACGAATTTAAACATTCCATTCTATGACAACAGCGATTTGTTACGTGTTAACAATATGGCTTATGTGTGTTTTTTTTTACTTTTACAATTCGAATAAAAAAAATACTAACAACAATAATAACAACAACACCAACATAACAAACAAATATAATTTAGATGATTTATGCCTACGAGCGCAAAGTCCATATGGCAGAAAACGTTCCTGGGCTTGTGTACAACATACTATTGTATACAAAGACGATGGCATGTCACGACAGTATTGCAGTGTTTATATGGGGTACACTACACTGCAACACTTAGTACTGAAGTTGGTTGTTTTTTGGTTGGTGTTTACAACAGCTGTGGTTCTAAGTCTAGATTGGAGCTCTACGAGGCCAAATTTGTTTACATTTCCTTGTAAAGTTTTACGTCGATGTTAAGGTCGGGGTATAAAGTGTGAACTGTTTTTGCAAAGGAGCCTTCAACAACTGCTTTTGTGTGGCCCGGAATATGGATATCTTAGACCTATAACTCTGCTTAATCAATAAACCGTCTCTAGTTACTACAAGAGAAACTAAATTCGCCAAAATGTACCATAAGACAGTTGGTATCATACGGATCAGTTGGTATGGATCATACAGTTGGTATGCATCAGAGATCATCAATGAGTATTCAAAAAAATAAATAGAATCGAATCATACTTATAATTTCTGATACATATACGCATACATACTTATTTTAGTATCATGTAACCTCTACTCATATTCAAAGTTTAAAGTACTCATCATATTCATACTTAACAACACGTATGATGTTGTTGATTTCGACTCTGCATGACCCAACATGTACACGAAGCAGAAAATAAGTATGAGTCGCGTACGAACACTAAAATACTTAGTACGAAGTTGTGTGTTTGCTCTGCTTGCTGCTCTGTCTTCTGTGCTCATGTGTCTTTTTTATTGTAAATGCAACAACAACTAAAATTGTAAACTCGACTAAGACTGTGAGTCAAATCACACTTATAAGTATTATAAGTATTTTTCTAAAGTTATGAATCTAAATGAGTAGGCTTATGAATCAAACATATTTCGAATGGTATGAGTTTGAAGTCAACGTTGTACGCATACTCATTGCAACATGTACTTATAAACCAACATTGTAGTGAGCACGAATGAATCTGAGTTTGTAGTTAAATTTCAATATTGTTGAATCACTTAGGTTCAAAACGTCATTATGAGTAGCGAAAAAATGATTCATTGCTGACCTCTGGTATGAATGAAACACAATCTTTTTATATTTTTTTTGTACGTAATTAAAGAGAAAAGAAAATTTATTACGAATACAATCGAAATAGAAATGAAAAGCATGAAAAATGTGATCGTTTAACTTTCATTTCCCATGATGAGGTCAACCATAAGGCCGTGTGGTCATTTGCATTACATTTCAACTGGCCTGGCCATTATCGTCAAAGTCAATAACTTTGTGGGAATTATAGTCTCTAACAGTCGCTTTGGTAAACGTATTTTTTTCTTCGTTAGAACGGTAAGATCTGACGTATAAGTTTTTAATGACTATTTTGCTCCCACCTTCTTCGTCTTCATTCATTACACCTTGTTTAAATGAAAATTATTGTTACGCCAACATTTTATTACTTCTCTCAGTTTTTTTTCTGTTTTTTTTTCTTGGAACAAAATTGTACAAAATGCCGTAACAAACGCACTTAATGCTCCATACAAGCATGTACATATACGCGCTCATACAGCCATTAGAAATACTTTAACTTGTTGGGCCATAAAAGACAAGTTGCGCCAAATGAACTTCATTCTCTGTGCGTTTGAAGGTGCAACTTGTAACGTGCAATTGTATTGTAATTATCACTGTGCGTACTGGCAGTGAACAATTTTCGTTTTTTTTTGTTGCTTTTATTGCTTCCAGTTACCGCTGGCGTTAAGTGAGTTTATGGCCCACAAAACAGAAGTAGGAAAAGAAACAGAAACGAAAATAAAAAATAAAAGTTATCATTTCTTTTTAAGACCCGATGGGAATCAGAAGGTAACAATTGTAAAAAACAATAAAAAAAATAAACGTGAATTAAAAATTATTTTACAGCTGTTTTGTACGCTGGAATGTGCATCACATACTTGGTTACATTATTACTCATAAGCTAGTCGTTTTCTATTATCAGGTCTACAGTGTCGATATATCGACAGTTGGTAGTATATGGCACAACCACCAAACTCTTCGATAAATTCTCAACTTTGGGAATTCCCACGAAAGGGTAGAACGGCGTTGAAAATCTGGCCAAGGCTGGATGAAGTCCCTACTAAATGTCTGCTTAAACTGCAAAGAAGCATGCTTAGTATTCTTGTCGGGGTCATTACGTGAGAAACTAGGTGGCAATTCTAACTAAGTGTTTGTAATGACCAATTATGTACGTATGTATGTCAGTACATGGTATAGCATTATGGGCACACATGTGAGACATATTGGTCTTGAACAGCTTGTTAATTATTTCTGCCGAAACTACAGAGATGAGTAAGAAGTGGGGTCTATTCTTCAGTTATTGGATACATGCCCGACACTATGTCGTAGGAGAAAAAGTCAGCTTAGAGCCTAACATGTAGGTGACTTGGAGGTATTGTCACGTATTGTTTTTGGCAGTATAAGCTGATTCCTTCGACTAAGTCCGAGACTAGGGGATAATGGGAAACTGCGGTATCACAATGGGCCCTATATGGCCTAAGTCGTAAATGTCGTTGTTTTCTAGTAGGTAGTGTGTAGGTTTATTAGACATGAAGCTCCAGTTCAAATCCCAGGTCAGACACCTCCAACAAAAACGAAAATAAATTGTATAATTTGCTCCAACTCGAGTTCTGTCTAATCTATGATGCCCGTTATTGATGTTATCTTTTTTAAAGAAGTAGGAGTCTCAGGACTTTCTGGTCAGACTTTTTGGAGGGGATTAAAATTTCCCAATTTTTAAATTTCGAAGATCATAGTGAAAATTTGTTTGCCTGCTCTGGGGTGTGATATGAGATGGTTGGGTTTTGTAAACTATACTAAAAACCGCCGTAGTCTAGTAGGTAGCTTATTGGCTTATTAAACGTGGGGCCACGGTTCATACCCCAGGTCGGTCTCCAACAAAACGAAATATGAAAAAATTCTAATTCGATGACTTCCTCTCAGCAGATTTCTGGCAATCACTCTGAGAGTAAATAAAATTGCCGTGAAAAGTTTCTAAAAAGTCTGTCATTCGGAGTACACTTTAAACTATAGTCTCCCCGACTCTCAAATTTAAAATTAATGCTCACAACGTAACTGATTGAGAAGCTAGGTCATAATCCTGACTGAATTATGTATGTATAGGAGTGTCCATTCACCTTCCTTGTATGGACAGCCAATTCTACCTACCCATTTACCTATCTTGTCCTATTGTCCGATAAACGATTATTAATGGCAAGAAGGGTTCGGCGATTTTGAAGAGTTCCACCTTAGCTGTACTGACAATGTGTTTGGTGTCGTCTTTGTTTGATATCTGAACCGATTTTTTTTTATGAGCGATCTAGCATGACTTTCTGTTGAGCAAATTTCCCCTGCATGAAATTTTGGTGGAGTCACATCGCCATTCTCGCTTTTAGAGATTTTATGGTAGCGGATTTATAGTTCGTTAGTTGGGTCACTGTTCGAAAAAGGCTTACTCGAGTATGCTGTAGCTGTGGTCATGCAGTTTTTTGTTCACTATATTGTTACGGGAAGCATTTTCGTAATGCATTGTTATAGGCGATTGGAGTTCGAAAGTCAACCAGGGTCGACAGGTTGTATATGTATGGTTTGGTGCTTCTTCTTCTCCTTCGGCAAATGCTTACATACATACATAATTGGTCATTACAGCGCTTCAGCCAGCATTACGACCTAGTTCCTACAGTTTAAAGTCGACTTCGAACGATAGAGTTTTGAGAAACTTTTTCATGGCAGTTTTATTTGTTTTCAGTGTTTTTGCCAGAAATCTGCTGAGAGGAAGTTGTCGAAGTTGGAGATGCCTGACCTGGAGTTTGACCCGAGGCCTCATGTCTAATAAGCCAACACACTACCTACTAGGCCACGGCGACTTCATGTATGGAATGCAGTTTCACTGATTTATAAACCATAGTGTGAGCACTTGTTTAATAATTGACGGTTAAGGGTAGGTAGTGTGTTGGGTTGCTAAACGCGAATGCGTGGTTCAAACCCCAACTGAGACATAGCGAAGTATGAGCAGTCTTCGGGGAAAACCTCCGAAAGTGAATAAAATTGCCATGAGAAGTTTCTCAAAAATCTGGCGCTCGGAGTCGACTTTAAAAGGTGGCAGGTCCCGCCACTCAGCGATAAAATTAACACACATGCAACATGAGTTGTGTAAGAAACTAGGTTGTAATCCTGACTAAAGATTTGTAATCTCCAATGAAGTAATGAGAATTATGTTACTGCAGCTCTGAAAAGGTCCCCCTTTAGCTGTACTTAGGACACATTTGAAGAGAGCTTCGTTGGATTGCTAATTCCATGAACTTATTCCTTTATAAACTGAAATTTAACGAATTTAAACAACTCAATAGAGTGTGTTAAGCTCTTGTAGTCTTGTGGTGTAATCTCCTGCTGGGTTTTCAATGTTCTTTTTTATTCGAAAACATATTTTAGTTGGTATTCTTAGGCTGCTGCTGCTGCTGTTAATCCCTTCAATTTTAAGTCGTTGTTGTTAAATGGATTATCTTTTAATTTTTACTTCCGTGTTTCCAAATATATTTTTGGGTTTTCCGTTTTCATATACGGAATCTTAAGCCATTGAACACAATTGCTGGTGTGATGTTAGTTTATTCGGTTTCTGTTTTTGGTTTTAATTTTTTCTTTAAATAAATTAATGACACGAATTCTTTCAATTAAATTCACACATAACAAGTGTTTGCTTTCTACTTTTTCATTTTAATTCAAACGTTGGCTCTTTTCTTTTTTTCAAAGTTTTTTTATTCCGTTTTTTTGAACTGAATTTTGGATTATAATGAATCTATAAAACACAGACAATCATCATAAACATCATATTTAACAGCCAAACAGACACTTTTATTAGCTTCTTCTTCATCTGCTTATTTCTTTGTTTTATTTTTAGATTTGTTTTCTTCAAAAATAGTGAAGAGAAAAACGCGATATTTTGAAAACGAAACAACAACAATAAAAAGAATGGCAACAACATTAGCCAACAAACAACATTTTATTTCACAAACTTTGTTTTACTGAATGCTCCAGTACAGTGTTAAAGATTATTTCCATTAGACATGAAATGCCCCCAATAGTTAACAGCAAACAGTTGAATCTGTTTATGATAAACAACAGCAGTTTTTCCTTTACATTCTTTGTTTTATTTTAATTGTATAAATTCGTGTTTTCTAAAGATGGTTCGAACATTGTATTTTAAAACCAAAATATTTTTTAAGACAATAAGTTGTTTAAAAAGTTTTAACGAAGTATAGAACCATTTACTAGAACGACCCCCAGGTCTCGATCTGATCTGAAATATTGGACAGAAAAATGACATGGAGAGCTCACATAGAGAGCATTAAAGGGAGGGCCAAGCATGTCCTTATATACATATGGTATGTAGAAGATTTTCACCAAGAATTTGGTGGTGTCGCCTAAAGATGCTGAATTCACGGTGTACAATTGTGGTCAAGATAATTATGGAACCATTGTATGTCGATTTCAGGCGGACCTAGCATATATAGCGATTGGCTTGTTTCGGTATAACAGAAACATTACGAATCCGAGTATTTTCTAAGCAGAAAAATGTGGCTAGAGAGCATGCATGACGGGCTCCCACCCGAGATTTATATAAAGTAAGGCCTGATTCATTAGTGGGACTGTCCAGATAATTTGAATTAGTTAAGCAGCAAGAATATTTTAATTTTTTGTTGGAGAGCACGTCATGGGGAAATTCAAGGCAATGGACGGGTATTTGATCCTGCCAGAATGCCGCTTATGGGGCCAAAGGTTTTCTGGTGAATGGGAAGAACGGTTTGGCAACGTATTGTACAATAGGCGGAAGTGAAGTTACGGAGACGCAGAGACTCTTTTCAATCTAGATAGGCTCGAGATAATCAAAACTTTTGCTATGTAATTATAAAGGAAAGAGTTTTGAATTTTGCGTCAAACTATCCAGGAATAGTTTGAGGATAGTACTAGTAACAATGAGTAACAAGAATTGCATCAAGCCCAATGCTTCGATTCTGTAATGAGAACAACGATTTTCTAAAACATATACTGGGAACCTATGCGGAGTTAATGCAATGCAGAACGTAACAATTGGGTGCTATCAAATACCAAGTGTCAACAAACAGAATTGACGATATTGGTGATTAGAACAACCAGAGGATGTTTAAAAGCTGCCAGTGGATACTGAAAGATGCACAGTTTGGTGCTGTTTATGTGCCGGTAGGATTACTGGGATTCAATAATGATGAAACTTGCAAGGTTAGTCTCAAAGGTGCAAGGTATTATGCTGCAAGACGGTACCGTAAGCCATACGGCAAACAGCATCATTAAATTGTGGAAAATGAGTTTTGTGATTTACTAATCCCTCGTTTTGAAGCAGTGAAGCAATCGCCAAGATCATGTCATATTTGCAAATACGTGGTTAAAGTGCTCTAAACCAAGTAATTCAGATTCAAGTTGCCGTAGTCTGGTAAGTATTGTATTAGCTTATTAAACGCTAGGTAAAAACCGCGGTTAAAAACTCAGCTCACATCGATCGAACAAAACGAAAAATGATAATATTTTTCTTCAACAACTTACTCTCAGCAAGCTCCTGACAAGAACACTGATAGCAATTCAATTGGAATAAGGGGCTTCAGTCCTTATTATTTTGAAAACTGTTTATGACTGATTTATACTCGCCGTTGTCTAGCAGGTGGTGTGTTGGGTTATTAGATGTAAGGCCACGGTTCAAACCCCAGTTCAGACATCAAAACGAAAATATGAAAAGAATATTTCTTCGGCGACTTCCTCTCAGCAGATTTCTGACAAAAACTCTGCAAGTAAATAAAATTGCCATGAAAAGTTTCTCAAAAATCCGTCATGTACTAAAATTAACACACACAACATAAGTGGTGTGAGAAGTATGGTCGTAATCCAGAATGAAGGGTTTTAATGACTAATTGTTTTATGTTATATAAGATGACTGGTTCGCATTGATGGGTTAAGACCAACAACAAACGTTATATGAAGTTCAAACAGCGCTAGTTGTTGACAAAAATTGGACTGCATCAACCGAAGTTACTCACTGTTACACACACTTAAAAAATGTTCATGTAAGTCCTTGTTTCTAAGCAACGAGAGATGGACTAGCTTTGTTCCTAAGACCTCATGCAGTATTCCAATCACATGCTCAACTGGTTTATGGAACTGAAGCAATACAAAGAAATAATAAGAATGAAATTTCTGATAAGTTGGTGCTTCTTAAGTCAACGGTATTGCAATCAAAACTTATACGTATATACATATGTATTTGGTGTTGTTTTACTGTGACAAATTTTTGTGACCCACTGTACATGTAAGTAGTGAGTAATTAAATGGTTACTATTTTTAATTTTTCTATTTTTAATTTTTTTTTTGTTTGTAATAAGTAATCGTGTAAATCGTTTTTTTTTTATTATGTTTTATTTTTTTTTATGACGTTAATATCAACATTATCATGACAAACATGTGTGTGGTTGTTTTTTATTTATTTTTTATTTATTTATTGTTAATTTTAATGCTTAAATAGTTGTTATTGTTAATGTTTTAACATTTACTAAAGT
Source organism: Sarcophaga variegata (assembly GCA_932273835.1). NCBI lineage: Eukaryota > Metazoa > Arthropoda > Insecta > Diptera > Sarcophagidae > Sarcophaga > Sarcophaga variegata. The sequence goes on from OW026362.1 coordinate 69,898,683, forward strand.
AAGTAATGGAATTTAATTTTTATTTCATCTTGTAAGGTCTGCTTTAAACAATTCATAAGGAATTCGGCACAAAACATTTGCAAAAGTCAATAACACTTTTTAGTGACTCTTAAACTACACAGCGCAGATCAGAGACAACAACAGTGGCAGTACGAGTACAAATGCAGGCACTATTGTTTGCTTAAAACGTGTACCTTTACACCCGCTCTTTGCCATTTGGTTTTGGCATTGCAAATGATATTTTAAAAATTGCAATAAAAAAATATTTTTTTTTGTTTTTTTTTTCGCTGTATTATTTATGCATTTTTAACATGCCGTGCCGTATAAATAAATACAAAAAAAAGATGTGCTTTAAATGAAAAACTTTTAATAAAATAAACAACCCATAAACAATTAAAATTAATAAATAAATTAAAAATAAATACTGAATTAATCAGAGACAGACCGAGAGAGAGAATTACATTTTTGCACTTGTCTTGTCTTGTTGGCTGTGCATAGTACCTACTTAAGCAAATAATGCATGGGACATACATGGTCTGAAATCTTTTTTTCTATACGTTTTCGAATATTCATATTCATAAACGAAAACATGAATTCATAAATAATAAAAAAATTCTGTATTTGTAATTGAAAATTCTAGCAACATTAAATTGTTGTTTGTTTTCTCATTAACCTGCAGCAGTTATGAAATTAATCTCATAATAAAGTTGCTTCATTCTAAGTACATACATACATACATATGTATGTATGCTACTCGAACAATAGAATCCTAATAACATATTAAAATCGCTTTGTAATTACCTCTGAGGGCATATCTAATGCCTTACAAAGTCTAAAAAGATTTCATTTCCCAGCAATAAAAAAATAATTTTGTTCATGATCTTAATTAAATCAACAGCAGCAACATGTTGCCCATAACATTGATGAGTTTTGAAAGACAAAATCCCCATAAAATAAGAACTGTTTCTTCAATTTCAAACGTTATGTATGGCAAACATAACTGACGACGAATGAACATACAAAACAACAACACTAGTATTGCCTCATTTATTTAATTTTCTTTTTTTTTTGTATGACTTTTAAGTGACTTTTTTATTGCACAAAAATTTGCACCTTTTGCGCAAACTTTGTTTCACTTGTTTGTTGAACACGCAAAAGGTCACCCACCAACTACTGTTAAACATGACAGCAGCGACAGACAAGTTGTAACGAAAGGCAACAGAAATGAAGAAACCAAACCTTCAAGTAGGTTTAGCAGCAACATGTTTCCAAGTACACTGTATGTAACAGGCAACGGTGCAGTCTGAAGGAAAACTGTTATTTGCCACTTAATACACATACTTAGTTAGTGTTGCAGTTGAGTGTTGGTAATATGAGTTTTAATTCTGTATTCCTTTTTGAATGCATATTTAAAATGTGTTTTTGTACACACATACATTGAAACAATTTGGATATCGAAAACGAAAAATTTTAAAATGGGGCTCAGTAAAGTTTGAAAAATTATAAAATTTATTTAATTTCGTATATCAAAAAATACGCTACCTTATGTATATTGGTTACTATATTGCTTACGTACGTACATGTAGTGTCTTTATTAAGCGCTTCCTCTCCTAAAATTTAAATAAAAATGGGTGTGTGAGATATCAACGAAATTTTTTATTCGTTCGAGACCCATTGACCTTTGAGAACCTCTGCGGCTTTCGGTTTGTTCCCGTACTTAAGGTAACCCCAAATGAATACATACATACATACATAATTGGTCATTACAACAGTTCAGTCAGGATTACGACCTAGTTTCTCACACCACTTATGTTGTGTGTGTTAATTTTATACATGAGTGGTGGGACCTACAGTTTAAAATCGACTCCGAACGACAGACTTTTGAGAAACTTTTCATGAGAAATGTATTTGCTCTCAGTGTTTTTGTCAGAAATCTGCTGAAAGAAAGTCGCCGAAGAAATACTTTTTGTATTTTGTTTTGATGTCTTGGTTGGGTCTCGAACCCTGGCTTTACGTCTAATAAACCAACACACTATTTACTAGACTACGGCGACTTCCAAATGAATGAATGAATCAATTATTGTGATCTCAGTGAGCATTTTAAATTACCTACACGTGAGCTGATCCTTCAATTCATTCTTCAGGATATCCAATGTGGCTTGATATTGACTTCTTCGGGATGCATTGGATGCTCTTGGCTTTCATGTGAATTAATTTCATCTCTAAATAATTCCAAATTGATTTTTCGATAAAAATTAGTGTCAGTTGTCAACAGCGCCGGAGCGCATTCTCCGAAATCACAACGTTGTCTGTGGTCATCACTGGCCCGACCTGTACAATGGACGTGTTGCAACGCTGGGAAGCCATAGATACATTCGGTTTCTTATATTTCCTTTTGGTTTTTTATAATGCTTCCTACTAGTGATTTCTGCTCAGATAATTCTGGGGTTTCGGACAACAAAGTGAACATCGTAAGAAATTTCGTTGCTAATGGATGTACTGATGAAATTATGACATTTTACCAGGCATAGGTACAGTGGCTCCATCGCATAATCGAACAAGCATTAGTCTGATATGTATGTGCTTAAAACCTAAAAAGAAAATATTAAATATATGTTTTTTTGGCTTTAATTTAAACTCTACATTACAACCTTTCAGATTAATAAAAAAATAACAACATTTTTTATGATAACGGTAATTTTATAAAGAAAAAGAAAATTAACTCAAATTTTTACGCTCAACGCATAATCGGACAAAGAAGAGCACCATTGCTAAAAATGATGAAAGAGAACAATTAATACTTTGTGGCATATCCTTTGTTCTCAAGAACGGCCTGTAAACGTTTTGGAATTGATTTTATCAAATTGTAGCATACCTCAGGCTCTATGGAGTTCCACACTTCCAGTAAAGCCGTCTTAAGCTGAGTCAAAGTGTTAAATTGTGGTTGGTATGCTCTTCTAGCTAATTCTTCCCAAAGATGTTCAATTACGTTGAGATCTGGGCTCTGTGCAGGGGTATCTATAAGTTTGGGACAATTATGGATCAACCAAAGCTTTGCTACACCCAAAGTTGCTTGAGATCATTATCCTGGTAAAAAGCAAAATCATTCGCAATGCCTAATTTCTCGGCACTTTGCTTTACATTTTCCTTCAAAATGTTGAGGTAGCCAAATTTGTCCATTTTACACCCCAGCACTCGACATGCAGCCCCAAACCATAACAAAGCCTCCTCCATGCTTAACAGTAGCTTTTGTATTTTGAGGATTAAATTCTGTATTTGGTTTACGCCACGCAAACATCTTACCATCTGAACCATACAAATTGAATTTCCTCTCGTCACCTTGTACCAAATAAAAACTATCAGGAAAAATGTATTTTAAGATATCTTTACACCAAGTTACCTTTTTCCAAAAATCTTCTGTTTTAAGCAAATACTCTTTAGCAAATTTTATTCTCTTGTTTTTATTCTTAGGCCTAATAAATGGCTTTCTACAGGCAATTCTACCATGGTAGTTATATTTGTGCAATGTATTACGAATAGTATTTAAGCAAATATCATTTCAACTGCTGCTTTTTAAAGATATTTTTAGTTCTTAGGCATTGCGAATGATTTTGCTTTTTACCAGGATATGATGAAATTTTGAATATAAGTGAATCAATAATATTGAAATTTAACTCATCTGATTCATTCAAACTCACTACAACGATGTTTTATAAGTACAGGTTGCAATGAGTATGCAACATACAACGTTGACATCAAGCTCATACCATTCGAAATATGTTTGATTCACAAGCCTACTCATTTAGATTCATCACTTTAGAAAAATACTTATAAAATACTTATAAATAATTCGAGTGACTCAAAATCATTTACAATCTTAGTTGTTGTTGCATTTACAAAAAAAGAAAAAAGACAGAGCAGCAAGCAGAGCAAATACACAACCTTCTAGTGTGTATTTAAGTGTTCGTACGCGAATCATACTTTTTTGTGCTTCGTGTATATGTATGTTGAGTTGTGGAGAGTCGCAATCAATAACATCATACGTGTTGTTAACGTGTGAATATGATGAGTACTTCAAACTTTGAATATAAGTAGAGGTTCCATGATATTAAAATAAGTATGAATGCGTATATGTAAGTATCAGAAATTATGAGTATGATTTGATTATACTATTTTTTTTGAATACTCATTGCTGATGTTTGGTTCAAACCCACCCCTAACGGATCATGACAAGGGGGTTTATCTTTTACTGAGTAACACAATGGGCCACTAAGTGAACTTGCCTATGAACGGAAAGCTACCCGGTAACTGAACCTAAACTAACCAAAGCTACCATTTAGGCCCATTGTGATAAAATTATGTTATAGCATTTTAAAAACTAAAATTAAAAAATGTCTGAACTTACAACACTTACTGGCCGTATGACGAATTCGAATTCTTTTGTTATTTTCTGTTAACAAAGTTACCAATACAAAAAGAATTTTCGATGATTTTTTTTCATTTTTTTTGGTTACTGTTGTATCATATTTGCTTGTTGTTGTTGTTGTTATTGTTCAATAAACACAAATTTTTAATTAATTAAATATTTTTCATTGATTCGGTTCTGTTTTTTTTTTCTTGTCGAATATTTTTTAACTGGCAGTTAGAAAAAAACGTGAGCATACCATACGAGCCAAACGAATTGGAGGAAAAACTTAAAAAAAGCGACAAAAAACACTTATAAATTGAAATTTTTTTTCGTTTAATTTTTGATACTTTTTTGGTTGGTTTTTTTGGCGGTACCTTAATTGGAAATTGTATATCACTTAATAAAACAACATTTTGTTTGTTGTCTTGTCTGTCTGTCTGTTCAAATCAAATGAAAAATGCCGACAACAACAGTAACAACAATAATAATAATAATAAAAAAGTAGTAATAAATAAATGAAAAGCAATAAAAAAACAAGAAAAAAATCGAAAAATTAAACCAAAATTGAAAACTAAAACAGTAAATAATTCCGTTGAACAACACAGCACATGCCTTTAATTGGATTAACAAAAGTAGTTAATAAAAAAACAAGTAACATTTCATAGGAAACAAACAATAAAAGTTTAATAATTTTACAATTTCCAAATTTAAACAACCGAACAAACAATCAAACAAAACCGTATAAAAACTAATTAAACAAATAAACAATATTACCATCACATGGCATTACCATCATGGTAATCATTGGTAATAAAATAACTCGTCAATACAATAATTGTTTTGCTTCCATATTAAGTGTTAAAGACACAACAACAATTTATACGACGACGAATTGTTTAATTAAACAGGAACGTACATTAATTTACGGTAGAAACTCGCTTGTCGTCAACGTTTTTCTAGCGGAGTCATCGCTGGTTCATCAGAAATTTACCGCACACCTTACCAAGCATTTGCCTCTTAAGCATGCGCAGCACCTTTACGAAACCTTTTCTTTTTCTTTAATAGTTTCGTTTCTGTTTTTATCTCACACATATCGGGTAATTGTTTTTCCTTTTTTATGCTTCCACAATTCTTTGTTTGTTTCTTTTTTTTTTTTTGTTTTTCATTTGAATTATTTTTTGGGGCGCGTTAAATATTTTCTTTTCAAACTATTTACCAAGTGTTTGTATGTACATTAACCCTTTAACCTTTTTTTTTCTTTCTTTATTTCGTTTTATATCGTCTCTATTAGAAATGAAGATATTAATCTTACTTTACAGCTACATAAGTACGTTATTTAGTTACTTTCGTAAGAGTGCTCTCTGCATACACTCAGAAAATTTCAAATAATTTTGCGGCTCGTTTATCCAACGAAGTTTACATCAGGTTTTCCAAAAGGTACTTACGAACATTGAAGTCGCCGTGGTGTAGTATGTAGTGTGTTGGCTTACTGTTCGTAAAGCCGGGGTTCGTATCCCAGGTCAGACATCAAAAATGAAATATGAAAAAAAAAATATTTCTTCGGCAACTTCCTCTCAGCAGATTTCTGGCAAAAACTCTGAGAATAAAATAAACTGCCATGAAAAAGTTTCTCAAAATTCTGTCGTTCGGAGTCGACATTAAACTGTAGGTCCCGCCACTCACGTATAAAATTAACACACACAACATAAGTGGTGTTGAGAAGCTAGGCCGAAATCCTGACTGAAGGGTTGTAATGGCCAATTATGTATGTATGTATGTACTTACGAACATTGACAGTTGATAGTAACGGCCATATTGTTGAAACTACATCCGTGAAATTTGTTGTCATTTGTTTTGGCAAATCATCAGGGACGGACACACAATTCAATTCTTTTATCAAAATGGGTGTTCTCGCGACGTACTGTAAACATTTTATGATGTGCCTAATCATCCTACTGAAAGGACGTGTGGTGGATAAATTCGAATAAAGTGGATTTCTGCAAACCACAACTTGGCGGATTTTGCGCCGTGACTTCGGACTGCATCTTTACGTCAACGGCTGTAGATAGCAACGTGTGTTCGCTGAATGTGCTCTGGATTAGTTGGAAACTGAACCTAATTTTAATTGAATAATCATCTTCAGCGATTAAGTCCATTTCTGGAAGAATAGATACGTGCGCACATTTTGGACGATGTATCCCGGACGATGTAGTCGCCGTAGTCTAGTAGGTAGTGTGTTGGCTTATTAGACGAAAAGCCAGGGTTCAAGCCCCAGGCTAGACATCAAAACAAAATACAAAAAATATTTCTTCGGCGACTTTCTCTCAGCAGATTTCTGGCAAAAACTCTGGGAGTAAAGAAAATTGCCACGAAAAGTTTCTCAAAAATCTATCGTTCGGAGTCAACTTTAAACTGTAGGTCCCACCACTCATGTATAAAATTAACACACACAACATAAACGGTGTGAGAAACTAGGTCGTAATCCTGACTGAAGGGTTGTAATGACCAATTATGTATGTTATGTATGTATATATCCCGAAATATAACTATTTAGCTTGAATTTTGGACTGGTTGCGGCATCGCCCATATTACTTTGAGAACGACGTTAGCCTACCCATCGCTGACCACGGCGTGCGCTATAGGTCGATGATTCTTTTGAACTGGATTAGATGATCTGTACAAAACAAATTGACTCGGTTAAATTTTTTCTTTTTGGGTTTTCTTAAGACACAGGTGCATGCGAATAAGTCGCGGACCATAGCGGTTCTCAAAGGCAATATAACTCATGTCATCGCTTAAATTAAGCCTGATTTATGTGCCAGAGTCATAAAAAATTGTGTATTTCGGTAAAGCCACGGCGTATATATGTACGATGTTATATTGTACAAATAATGGTATCGATAGGTTTTCCAAATTAATAAAAAATGTCGATGGTATCTCACACATACATCTGAACCTACAGTTTAAAATCGTTTCCGAATGATAGATATGAGAAACTTTTCATGACCATTTTAATTTACTCGCATAATTTTTGCCAGAAGACTGATGAAAGGAAGTCACCAAAGAAATGTTTTTTTCCTATTTCGATGTGTTCGAGATGTCTCAGCTGGGGCTTGAACCACGGGCGCGCATTTATGGAACCATCTTGCTTCGATATGTGACAATAGCTCCATCCTTTTAAACCAGATTCTGAATGGACTGCAGGCGAACCGACTCTAAAGTAATCAGGGAAGAAATACTTCACTTCATCTGGCTTACTATTACCAACACCTATGTATATCCAGCCGAGAATTGAGGACAGTTATCATATATGGGTCAGTGCCCATTTCTGCCATCATTTGCCTTGTGTTTCACTATTGAAGGTACTTATACGGCTGTTTCGTGCAGCATATGCATACATGGTCGATTGAACAGCGATGGCAGAATGCATTGAATTGAGAACCCGCGTGTGGAAAACCCTGCTTATTTACATTGTAAATAGTTTTTACCCAACCATACAACCTCTTTCCCTAAGTCAAACTCAATCCAGTGTTTGAGTAGGAGCTACCCTTGTGCGAAAAGCACATTGCAATATATGGTGTTTAAATAAATATTTCAAATTTAAATTTAATGCTTCTGTTTGAAATTGTAAAATATTCTGCAAGAGTTAACTGATCGATTTGCGTGAGTGTATAATTTGTCTGTTCATTATATTGTTACACCTTATTGAGGCATTTAAACGTCATTAAAGCTTCCATTAATTGACTTCAATATGACACATGGATTATTGGTTCCTTTGTTTAAACGAACGATTTATTCGGAATTCTTTTATTAGGAATTCATGGCGATTGATCGAAAGCTGCCTTCCGTTATAGATTAAATGTGTTTTAATGAATCGTTTCGCTGTAGAGGAGAATAATTTTTTGGTTTTCATTATTGAAGAAATAATATGTCTTAGCTGTAATACAGTCATCACATTGATCTACATTTGCATTTCTATACTACTCAGAGGTAAGAAACTAAATTTGATGCTTTTGTTGATGAACGAATTGTTGTTGTTAATGAGATATGCATATGTATAGTGGGCCTATATAACATTTCTACCAATATAACAGATTTTATTGTGATCGACACTGATTTAAACAGAGTATCATGAAATTGAGTCTCGCCGTAGTCTAGTATGTAGTGTGTTGGCTTATTAGATGTGAAACTATGGTTCAAACCCTAGATCAGGCATCTCCAACAAAACAAAATATAAAAAATATTTCTTCGGCGACTTCTTCTCAGCAGATTTCTGACAAAAGCTCTGAAAGTAAATAAAATTGTCATGAAAAGTTTTTCAAAAAAAATCTGTCGTTCGGTGTCGACTTAAAGTGAGGAGCTAGGTCGTAATCCTAACTGACAGGTTGCAAGGACCAGTTATGTTTGTATGTAGAACAGATTTGATTATGATCGACACATATTTGAATAGAATACAATTAAATTGAGTCCCTTAAGTTGCTAGTTCATGCGATCGTGCGTCTGTTGTATTATAAGATATATGTTGCCTTAATACACACCAGAGATCGGCAATGAGTATTCAAAAGGATAAGTAAGAATCGAATCATACTCATAATATCTGATACTTATACACATTCATTCTTATTTTAATATCATGGAACCTCTACTCATATTCAAAGTTTGAAGAACTTATCATATTCAATATGAGTGTTCAGAAAGATGATCATATTCATACTTAACAACACATATGACGTTGTTGATCTCGATTCTCCATAACTCAACATATACACGAAGCACAAAATAAGTATGATTCGCATACGAACACTCAAATACTCACTAGAATGTAGTGTGTTTGCTCTGCCTGTCTTTTTTTCTTATTTTGTAAATGCAGCACCAATTAAGACTGTAAATAATTTCGAGTGACTCGAATCATTTATAAGTATTTTTCTAAAATTATGAATGCAAATGAGTAGGCTTATGAATCAAAGATATTTCGGATGGTATGCGTATGATATCAATGTTGTACTCATACTCATTGCAACCTGTACTTATAAATCAACGTTGTAGTGAGTACGAATGAATCAGAGAAGTTAAATTTCAATATTTTTGACTCACTTACATATATTATCATGAGTGCTTATGAGTAGCAAAAAAACTATTCAGTGATGATCTCTGAATTGAAACCGAGCTCCAGATGAAACCGGTCAGTCCTCGTAATGGCACGTTCGCCACCATGCTCAGCTCTACAAACGTTCTGTCACCCAAATGCCGGTGAAGTCTGTACTGAAGTGCAGGGTACTATCAATGTTGTGCTGAGTACGAATGAATCAGAGTAGTTGGATTTCAATACTGTTCACTCACTCATACTCAATATGTCATGAGTACTTATGAGTAGCAAAAAAGCGATTCATTGCTGATCTCTGATACACATCCCAACATAGTTGAATGGGAAAGGATTTTGACTATCAAACTGAGGATTTTTAAATATTAATACGTCGTAATTCCTATTTCCTACTTTATGTGCCTATCCTACAGTTTTCATCCTCCAAAAAGCTGTCAGTTAATGAAACTATTCTAGCGTTTCTGGAGAAGCAGTTCCTCGTTCTAAAATAGAATTTTTCCACTGAGAAAGTTTCCTAAGAACAATAAAAAAAGGAATAGAATGTAAAGAAATATGAAATTTTCATAAACGAATATTCGTAACGTCAAATATTAAGACGTGCATATGTGAAAATTAAAAATGATAACGAAAACGCTTAGGTCAGACTATTATACGGACATGTCACTCAAAATATTGTTGGTTTATCGTACTTTGAAAGCCAAATTGAATAAAAAAAATGTTTTCAATTTCAGGTGTTTTAATTGTTGTTGTAAATAATTTAACAAAATTTTCATTGTAATGTTAATACTCATACCGAGTGTTTACAGGTATTTGTATGTTTAGGTATGTATGTTTTATGACATTTAAATACAACACGTCTATTAAAAATGTTGTGCTGTTTGGTAATGGCCTTTAATAGGTCTTCTTTATTGTTTCTTCCTTGGGTTTGTATTGTTCTTGTATTGTACGAGAGACTTATTTTATTTTATTTTTATTTTTATTTTTATTTTTATTTTTATTTCGGTTGTATATTTTCAGTTTTCAAAACAACAATTCGATGATTTATGATGCCTTGGCTTCTTCTTCTTCTATATGTACATACGTATTCGAATGTTAATGTCCGTCAGTCAGTGTGTAGTAATTTTTACTACGCTTTTCTTAAAATGAAATTTTTTTTATTTGATGTTCTTTTGCTGGTCGGGTTTATGGACTCATTTATACACGGCATTTGTCTTGTACGCATGCCTGTGCACTTTGTTTCGTTAAGCCATTCATTGACTGAGTGTCTGTGTGACGGTGTTTGTTTATTTGTCATGATATAATAAAACCACTAAATGTCAGACCATAAAAAGGTAATTTTCCACACCTGCTTAACATACACAAACAAACACTTACTAACTCTTGTTCAGTTGTTTATTGAATTCTTCTGTCTCGGAGACAGAGAAAGAGAAACTTATTAAACGCCCCCCCAAAGAATTTATGTTTAATCATAACCGCCACGACCCTGTAAATTACTAGTCATGGAGAAATTGCTATTCATTATCAAGATTATGCATAAAAAGGAATTTAATCAATAAAGAATCATGTTGGGAGGTCCTTCTATTCCAAAGGACTCCAAGTTCAACATAATTTGTGTAGAAATATAGAAAATTTGGTTCCTGTAATTAATTATTTAAATATGTATACAAGTTTTCAAACCTTAGATTTTAAAGATAATTTTGAAAAAATTAATTAAAATTGATTCACATCATATTTTAGGTTCACGTTGTAAAACAGACGCACAAAAAGTGTGTTGACATTCACATGTCAAGGGGTTTTTAATTAAACAGCGGAAATTAGGAAATTTTTATTTGTGTGTTGAACGTATAACCATATTTCTAATTACTACCTAATAAAGCATTCATTTATTATCACAACTTAGGTAATGTAATATCAAGATCTAATTCCTATAAGGAAAGAAAAAAAAACAAAAAATTTTTCTAGTAAAACGAAGAAAGAGTTTGAAGAACTCTCTCCTAGAAATGTTTTCCAAGTAAAAATTGGTAGTATAGCGTTTAGAGGGCTTCTTACATGCTTAATTGATCATTACAACCCTTTAGTCAGGTTTACAACCTAGCTTTTCACACCACTCATGTTGTGTGTGTTAATTTTATACATGAGTGGCGAGATCCACTGTATATATGTATATCGCGATATTCAATGACAACAAAAGCAACAGTTTCCTTTGTATGAACTCTCGGCAATGGACTGATAAAATTACATAAAATTGGTCACAAAGGACTGTTCAGTCTAATACATACATAAATACATACATAATTGGTCACTACAACCCTTCAGTCAGGATCACCACCTAGTTTCTCACACCACTTACGTTGTGTGTGTTCATTTTATGCATGAGTGGCTGGTCGACTCCGAACGACAGATTTTTGAGAAACTTTTCATGACAATTTTATTTACTCTCAGAGTTTTGCCAGAAATCTGCTGAGAGAAAGTCGCCGAAGAAATACTTTTTGTATTTTGTTTTGATGTCTGACCTGGGACTCGAACCCTGGCTTTACATCTAATAAGCCAACACACTACCTACTAGACTACACTACCTACCAGTCTAATAACTTCATTAATTTGTCACTACAACCACTTACTGAGGGATTACGACCTCATTTCTTACTTCACCCATGTTGTGTGTTCGCTAAGCGACAATTTAACGTCGTCTCCGGACAGCAGATTTTCGGGAAACTTTTCATGGCAATTTTATTTTACTCTGAGTGTTTTTTCTACTAAAGGGAAGTCGCCGTTGGAAATCATTTTTTCATCTCTCGAAGTGTTTGACAATAGGGTTGAACCCTCGTCGGCACTCTTCCAATAAAAAAAGCATTGCCTACTAGACTACGGCAATTTCTATGGAGTTTGAATTTACTCCATTAAAATCAAAACTTCCAAGCTAAGCTCTTACAATTTCTGCCAAGTCATAAAAGACGCAGGCTCTGGTCGTGACATGATGTGAAAAATTTTCACAAAATTCCTTGCTTCAATCACACTAGTTGTGATGAGTCTTAACACTTCCCAGCAGTACATTACGAATAGTATTTAAATAATAGATTAAGAATGTTTACACGTTGCTTGTCGCAAGTAAGTCGCTGTAGTCTAGTAGGTAGTGTGTTGGCTTATTAAACGTACGGCCACGGTTCAAACCCCAGGTCAGACATCTAAATGAAAATATAAAAAAAAATATTTTTTCCGCAACTTCCTCTCACTAGATTTCTGAGAAAAACTCTGAGAGTAAATAAAATTGTCATGATGAAAAGTTTCTCAAAAATCTGTCGTTCGGAGTCGACTTTAAACTGTAGGTCCCGTCACTCTTGTATAAGATTAACACACACAACATGAGTGGTGTGAGAAGCTAGGTCGTAATCCTGACTGAAGGGTTGTAATGACCAATTATGTACTCGTATGTATGTATGTAAGTTATTGTAGAATCTCCTCAACATGTTTGATAATTAAGCAATAAATGTCTCACACAGGAGACCAAAATTTGTTCCCTTTTTTAAAACAGCGCATTGACTACATTCCACTCTACTTATCTACTTCAACTTTGTTGTCTCGTAAGGTGTTATGTCCGAGGACGATAAAGTTTTATGAAGCGCCATTAATTTTGTTAATTTTTGGTTAAATTGTTTAAATTACATGTGAATGAAACAATGAAAACAAATTTTATTGACGTTAATAATGATTTTGTAAAGCATATGCAATAAATAGTTGCAGTTTTGTTAACAATGTAGTGTTCGTTGCAAATGCTTCTGTAGCATGCAAAATTTTCAAAAATATTCTTATGAATTGAGGCCAAAAATATGTGAATATTTTACAACTGAAGGCATGAGATTGGTAAACAACATGCGATCGTTCTTACCCTCTGAATAAACAGCATACATGTACATATGTATAGAATTTTTGTTCAGATTTTATCAGCCATTTCGAGAGTATTGTGTAGGTATTGATTCTATTCAAATCGTTGCAGCTGTACAAATTTGGTGACCTGCTCTCTTTACTCGTCATTTTAATTTCTGCAGATATAACAGCCTGTACACAGATAAGGCTGCAGTGAAGTTCTAAAGATTGATTCTGGGTAGATTTAAGGCATCCGTTATTCATAATGATTCGGATTTGTCTGGTTTCTTCATGTGTTGGCTCATTTGCCAGTTTTTCCTTTAGAAATGAACGAAATCGAAGTGGCTTATTAGATGAGAACCCTTGGTTCAAACCCCAGCTCAGGCATCTCAAAACAAACGAAATATGAAAAATTAAAGCAGTCAGCAGTTTCCTGCAAAAACTCTGATAGTAAATTAAATTACCGTGAAACGTTTGTCAAATCTGTCGTTTCGGATTGACCATAATCTTTAGGACCCGCCGCCCATGTATAAAATTAACGCATATAACTTAGATGAAGTGAGAATTGATTTATAAATCCTGACTAAAGTGTAGAAATGACGAATTAAGTGAGTAAGTCGTTCCACTGAACATGCTATTGTGTCCAGTTTTACTTCATTTCATCAACCCACTGCCAAGAGACTACGTACCGACGAATCTATTGCTGTGGTTGCCATTGAATACATTTTAATATCTAAATTGGGCTTGCATTACTCGACACCGTTGAAGATTTTAAGTCAAAACCATTGGTATGAAATCATACATAACACAACGGCTGCCTTCCAAAATGTTAGTTGCTTTGTGTTTGAACAAAGTATCGTGTTTCATAATGCCGCTATACAAAATATATACAATGTATTCTATTTCAAAACGTCGTGTATTTTTAACGCAGTCAATAAGTAATCAGGCATCGGATTTACAGTTGATGCATTGTTTGTTTACTTTGCATATCTACATAGTTTATATACAGTAGTAGAACTGCATACAAACTTTGTATTGATACATTTTGGAAGGCAGCTAACGGCTGCAAGACCTAAAGAAAAGTAACGTAGCCTGTGAGACGTACTTTGTTTTGTAAATGGGCCATGGCAGAGTTGCCTGAAGATCCATTTTTTTATTAAAAAATTATAATCAGCAGAGAAGCACTTTTCTGATTCAATCGCCATCTAAGCAAAGAGGCTTGCCGAATTCGGTATGCAGAGCAGTTAAAAACTGAAGCAGTTAAAAACTGACAATGTATATTGAAAGATCAATTTTTATAATTTGTGGATCTGCAGTATCATGCTAACGTACTTCTTTAAGAACATTGAACACCGAAACATTATCGTGAATGAAACAACGTAACTGGCGTTTATTACTGTCTCTTTTACACAAAACGTGGTTTGCTCTCAGAGTTTTTGCCAGAATTTGTTGAGAGGAAGTCACCGAAGAAATTTTTTTTCATATTTTCGTTTTTGATGACTGACCTGAGGTTTGAACCGTGGCCTCACGTTTAATAAGTCAATACACTACCCAATAGACTATGGCGATTTCAGCCACAATTTCAGCCATAGAAGATAAAATTATAGGTGCGTTAACGATATACCAAAGAAAGTGGTGGAAAATGTATGTCAAAATGTGAGGTTCTGGGATTCACCAACCAAGGAGTAGCCCAAGGCAACATTTATTCCAAAAAATCGACTATTTTGGGGGGCCTAAGTAAAAGACAAAACTGCTGAAGAAGAAAAAAATGAAAAAAAAGAAACCGAATTCTCTGTTAATTTCGTTTTTAGTATTCAAAAAAGTGTATAAAAAATATATTAATACGCTGACCAACTTCTTTCTCTTCCCTGATTTTGGTGGAACTTGGTCAGTACAGGGACTGCGTTCACCCGTGGCACAACAACGGGCCGCTATGCGTGCTCAAGTGAGCTTTGTGATATCAGAGCTACCACTCCGACCTGACCTGACAAGCAATACAGTGTCGAAAGGAAAATTACAGAAATTGCAAAGATCAGATAGAAATGTGTTTTTACATCTTGGTCTGCCCAAATCCAACATTTTTATATGATTGAAGCTTTGTTTCAAATGAGTGTAAATGGCCGAAACAAATGTTTTCTCGTATCTAAAAAATATCCAGCCAAGGTAGATACTTAATTACGATTCTTTTCCAATATTTTTCTTAATTTTTTAATGTTTTGTTTTGTCACTGTCCAATGCGCACAATTTCTCCGCCTACTTGCAAGAGCTTATTGAATTATATTGGCATTCAGAATATGCTTTTTAGAATTTTTGTATTTTACTGGAACTAATTTCAAGTTCTTTCACGAATTTTGTTTTCTTCTTTTTTCACGACAAAAAATCGTCAATCACATCAAACATTGCCAAGCTTGCGAGAGAATCAAAAATGCAGTTGAAACTGAAACAAGTGAGATGTCTCAAGTTCCCTATCTTTCTGTAGATATGTATGGATTCACTATTAACTACGTTATTGAGATTGCTTTTTAAAATACTTCTTAAATGCCAGCGGCTTCTTAATCTCAATCATGAGATCAGTTTTTTAGTTTCTTTTCCGAAAAATCAATTGGAAAGTGGAAAAAGTGAAATATTTAACATGAATTAGCCATTATGTAATGGATTTATGAAACTATTTACGTTTTTAATGAAAACAAAAAAAAAAACGAATTAAAAAAATAAAAGAGGAGACCCTGAATTGGTAACTAATTACACATGTAGTTGACATTATTTGTACAATAAAAATTGAAAATTCATTGACTTGCTGTACCACCATGAATCAGTACAACAAAACAAAACAAAACGAAACGAAACGCTTAACAAATTGTCTGCCTTAATGGCTATGTGTGTTAAACCGTTCATATAGTCACGTTCATTGTTATTTGGGCCTAAAACGAACTTTTTTTTTTAAATATTGTTCGCTCTCAAAGACGTGACAAGGAAAAGCAACCAACCAAGCAACTAAGGCAAGAGAGACACAAAATTATTAAGAATCCCACAATATCGGTTTAAAAAAAATATCTAAGAACTTGAAAATAAATATTTTTGAACTGAAAACTAAACCTCAAGAAGAAAAACGAGGAAAAAAGTTGTGTTTTCTGTCACAATGTCACAGTGACGCTTTGTCTTACGGTTGATGGTGTCATTTGATTTTAATATTCCGCTCAGCTAATATTGAAATTGTCAATCGTACAACAATGATTGCTAAATAATGTGTCAAAAAAGATGTTTTTCGTTTTGAATATATTTTTCTTCTTCTTCTTCTTCTTAGTTTTTGTTATGCTGCTGCTATGCTGCGCGTTTAATTTCATTTCATTTAAAAAAATTTTTTTTTAAATTTTTTTTCGGTAAAATCGTTTGTTTTTCGATATGCTAACAGCAACAAAAACCAAAAAAATCGAATTGTTTTCAAAACTTTTCCTATTTAAATGCTTAAAAATGTGTTTTCTTTTGTTGTTGAACATGGCAAACCCTTTCCCAAGTTTTATCCACGGCTTTATAAATCTCTGTGTGTGTAGAGTACTTTACATACATATTTCTTAAGACATGCTATCGGGAATTTTAAATACTTTTTTGAATACTAAAAACGAAATTAACAGAGAATTCGGTTTCTTTTTTTTCTTCTTCAGCAGTTTTGTCTTTTCCTTAGGGCCCCCCAAATAGTCGATTTGGTGTTGGACATGACTAAGAGACGTATTCAGGAAAAGAATAACTGATGTGCTGCTGGTGAGTTTCAGTGTGTGGTGACAATAGTTAGTAGCGGTGGTGGTGATGGTGGTGTTATGTTTTGGTGACTGTATGGCTGACAATGTCACTTTGTTGTCTACATTCTTCATTGCAATGTGTATGTGTGTGTGTGTGTTGTTTTTAATACTCGCATGTCGTGCCAAAATAATGTTTTACAGCAAAATCAGCAACAACAACAATAACAGCAAAAAATTTACAACAAAAATTTTATTTGTACATGCCTGGAATGCCATAATAAATTTGAAAAAACAAAATTAACAATAAACTGCTGCTGATGAGTAGAAATATTGCCATGAAATACGATTTTCTTAGATTTTAAAGGGTTATTGTGTAAATATTAGAGTTTGTCCTACGACTTAATACAGCTTGTACTAGATTTGAAGCTAAACAAAGATCTTTCTATGTTCCAATATTGAAGGGCACAATAATGCTGACTTAAAGCCTGTCCGCCCGAGAGGTTAGGTTAGATTGGGTTTAATTGGTAGCCGCCTTTCTTGGTTCCTATAAGATCCAGCTGTAATACCGATATTACCTATACATACATAATTTTGGTCATTACAATCCTTCAGTCCGGATTACGAACTAGTTTCTCACACCACTTATGTTGTGTGTGTTAATTTTATACATGAGTGGCGGAACCTACAGTTTAAAGTCGACTCCAAACGACAGATTTTTGTGAAACTTTTCATGACAATTTTATTTACTCTCAGGGTTTTTGCTAGAAATCTGCTGAGAGGAAGTCGCTGAAGATATATTTTTTATATTTTCGTTTATATGTCTGACCTGGGCCTGGGCCTAAGCCGACTTCATCTCACTTACCTATGCCGTCATATAATTACATCTCCTGGTTGGCATCTCTCAACCATCTCGAGTTTGAATTGTTTTCAAATCACATTTGGCTCAATACGTTCTTTGATTAAATTTTGTATGTCCAAGAATTCTTCTTTTTAGGTTCATTATCGCCGGCCAATGACAGAAAAGATGGTCTGTGGTCCCCTCTACTTCTTGGTCACTGCAGTTTCTTCAGAAGTCGTTATGAGGCATTTCCAGCCTCCTGGTGTGAGCACACAGAGGCTAGAGCCCCATGGAAACTGACAGGGAAGATGTTCTGTGGTCTCTTCTTTTTCTTTGCCTTTGCAGCTTCTGCAGAAGTTGTTATGAGGTATTTCAAGTCTCCTAGCATCAGCACACAGAGGCTAGTGCCTCTTTATCATTGCTTTGATGGTCCTTAGATTAAATCCTGATAAATTCAATGCAAATTCTGTTCGACGTATACCGACATCCCATTTTTGGCAAATTTTGCCAATCAATTAATATTTTGTGAGAACATTTGTCTGGTCCCCTGGGGACCATGAACGCCAGTTTTATGTGGGAATTCAATTGAATTTTCGCATGTCCGGGATCCCAAATAAGGGTAATCGGCGAATGTTTCGCTACCACCTCGAGATACATTCGGCATTCTTGCACAATCTTAGGTAGGATATACCCATTTACGAGGGATTTAATGGCCGCTTTACTGCGTATATCACCAGACTATATACCCTGATAAGAAATTCGCACAGCGACAGTTTTTATAAACAATATTTCAGCCTGACCAATACAACAATATTCTGATTGCAAGGGATAATGTAGGTAGGTAGGTGGTAGAGTTGGCTGTCCATTTAAGAGAATCAGTTGAACACACTTAAGTCACTTAGGGCCCATTATGTTACCACAGTTTTCTGCTATCTCCTAGTCTCGAAACCACTCGGAGCTGCCGATGAAGCGACTTAAACAGCCAATGTCATTCAGTGACAGTTCCTCTAAATTATCCATATAGTAAGCACATAAAGTATATTTTTCCCCTTTTGACAAAGTGCCGGGCATGTACCCAGAAGATGAAAGATAGCCTCCTCCCCTTTGCAGTTTCTGCAGAAATCATTGACCAATGCACCTCGCATGCGAAAGGACGATCTAAGATTCAGTTGTTTTCAAAAAATTCCACATCCGACTTTTTTGAGGTCGCCGTAGTCTAGTAGGCAGTGTGTTGGCTTATTAGACGTAAAGCCAGGGTTCGAGCCCCAGGCCAGACATCAAGACAAAATACAAAAAGTATTTCTTCGGCGACTTCCTCTCAGCGGATTTCTGGCAAAAACTCTGAGAGTAAATAAAATTGCCGTGAAAAAGTTTCTCAAAAAATCTGTTGTTCGGAATCGAAATTTCGGAAATCGGAAATTTTAGGTCCCACCACTCATGTATAAAATTAACACATACGACATAAGTGCTGTGAGAAATTAGGACGTTGTACCATGGTTCAATTCGACCTCCGGGTACTGTCTTAATTGACAAGTACACGTCCTCTAACATAACCTAACCTTGTTGAGTGATCTGCATACAGCAGTGCAAACTTGAATGACTTTTTCTGGGTGGTGTAAACCATCATCATAAAAGGATCTGGTATCTGGTACTTTCGGTGATGGCTTGAGGGGCAAATAAGTTATTTTTTCAGCAAAATCGCAAGATAAACCTTGTACCTGGGCGTTGCATGGGACTGTTGCAATGGGACGCTCACTATTATTGTGAACAAAACAACCTATTTTGCAATGTATTGCAGTGAAGCTACGTTCATATCGACTTAAATGTTAAAATTGTAGACTTATAGGCCTTTATGTACGTATATTTTTGTTAATCATTACAATGAAAACGATTCATAAAAGGAATATATTTCAAAGTAACTGCGTAGTAAATAAATATATGTGTGTTCCAAATATTTATGCAAATGCATTTGTAATTATATTTATGACTTGAGAACGAATGAACACGATCATACCATTTACCATGTCCAACATGATTCCATTTCATTCCAAATGAAGTCTCACACATAAATGGTTATGTTTGCTGTTGAGTCCCACAACAAGTAAAAACTTTTTAAATCAAAGCGTAACAAAAGCAAAAAACGAAATTCTATTTTCTTTAATTGTCTTCTCCGGCTTCTCTCTTTTTCTTTGAGTTTTATTTTTCTTGTTGTTCTTGTTAAAATTTAAATGATTCGTCTTCATTTGTTTAATGTTGTGTCACTCCTTTGACTAAATACATGAGTAGTTTTGTTTACTTTGTTTTGTATTTCGTTAACATAAGCGTACACACATATTTTATTAGTAATTTATTATATTTAGTAGTTGTACTGTATACATAATTATTGCTACCACTATACATACATACAAACATGTACGCAGGTCATACAATGTATTGTATCGTACGATATTTACATGCTGTTGTATAGAAATTCACACATTTTTTTGTCCACACCACAATGTTTTTTTCTTTCTTTTTTTTTTGAATAATGAGTTAAAGATTTAAGATACAGCCAGGCTTAACTAAAGTAGTACGGAAGATACCATGTTTGGTGGTAAAAAAATACTCTTAGGTGGGATTTATTTTTTCCATACTGAATCCTTAATTTTATACGGAACTGACAGAAATATTTATTTACCTAATTGGTCATTACAATGCTTTAGACAGGATTACAACCTAGCTGCTCACACCACCCATGTTCTGTGTGTATATTTTATACCACAAGTGGCAGGACCTAAAATTAAACGTCGATGCCCAGTGACAGATTCAGAAAGTTCTGATGGCAATTTTTTTGGTCTTAGAAAACCGTCGAAAGAAATATTTCGTTTTGTTCGAGAGCCGGGGTTTGAACCATGAGTGTGCACAGTATCCTTATCGGGTATTTGCCGAAATAAATTTCAAAAATTCAGCTTCAATCAATGGCGCATTGAGATTCTTTTTTAGGTTAAAGTTTATAACATTTCACAATGCAGCTGTGTATACGTAAGATTTTTTTCAGGGTGATTTTTTCAATGTAATGGGTGATTTTTTAAGAGCTATAGGAAAATTTTTCAATAAAAAACACATAAAATTCAGAAAAATGCATGAAATCTTTATTTGAATCGATAGTACGGTCCATATAATTTAATGTTTGAAGATTATTTCATGCAAATGTTGACCGCGAGTGCGCCTCAAATGGTCCATCCGCTTAGTCCAATTTTGGCATACTCTTTCCAACATTTCGGCCGGTATCTCACGAATAAATGCTTCAATGTTGTCTTCCAATGCGTCAATTGCAGCGGGCTTATCTGTATAGACATGGGCTTTAACATAGCCCCACAAAAAATAGTCTAAAGGCGTTAAATCGCACGATCTAGGCGGCCAATTGACCGGTCCCGAACGTGAAATAAAATGTTTACCGAACTCGCCTCTCAATAAGTCCATTGTTACGCGTGCTGTGTAGCATGTGGCACCGTCTTGTTGAAACCACATGTCATGCAAGTCAAGCTCTTGCATTTTGGGCAAAAAAAAGTTGGATATCATCTCACGGTAGCGCTCACCTTTGAAGAACTACGGTCCAATGATGCCACCAGCCGATAAACCGAACCAAACTGTGACTTTTTCTGGATGCATTGGTAGCTTTTGCAATGCTTCTGGCTGATCTTCACTCCAAAATTAGTTAGGAGGCTGTGACTGCCATCATCGTTTTACATCACACTATATTGTTGGGCGTCATATTGGTTGGAAGCGAAGTTCGTACACGAGTTTCAAGTCAATAACTAATTAATTGGCTACTTATCGGAAGAATATACGAGAGATTCGTGACACCCTCCATATCGTGAATGTCATTTTTAATATTATCGAGGAGAGGTTCCTCGGTGCTGCGCTCATATGATCGTTTGTATCTTCCTCAGACTTTATAGCATACGCCTATAATATATCCTCGAGGCCTATTCCCCTTATAAATTTAGGATGCTATTCGGTGTCAACAATGACAATACCAAGCCGAGCTTTTTCTTCAAGCCCAGGATTTTTCCTGGGGGTACATGAATGCCGCAAAGGTACTAAAAATATGTTTCGATGATTCATTCCCATCCTCCTACATGTTGAGCTCAAGACAACGCCCTTTCTGAATAGGTGTACTCTGAGTACTCTGTAAAAAGATCGTTTATTACCATCAGATTATTCCTGAATAGCTTGATGCATAACTCAGATCTCTTTTCATTGTAATTTCCCAACAAACATTTTGACTGACTCAATCCCAATTGGCTTGAGGAGAGTCTTTACCTCTCTTTATTTTCCCTTTCGTTGAGTATACTTTTACAAGCATGTATCTGCTCCCCATCAGTGGCGTGGAAGCTCCCCTCATCGCAAGCTTAGCTGATTTAATCGTGAATGCTGTGTGGACACATTTTTGTTCATCGGCTTGTATTCTCCATTGTATTAACCACTACTGTAGACAGAAAAAAGAAAGAAATCGCCGTAGTCTAGTAGGTAGTGTGTTGGCTTATTAGATGTAAAGCCAGGGTTCGAGTCCAAAGCCAGACATCAAAATAAAAAAAATATTTCTTCGGCGACTTCCTCTCAGCAGATTTTTGGCAAAAACTCTGAGAGTAAATAAAATTGCCATGAAAAGTTTCTCAAAAATCTGTCGTTCGGAGTCGACTTTAAGCTGTAAGTCCCGCCACTCATGCATAAAATTAACACACACAACATAAGTGGTGTGAGGAACTAGGTCGTAATCCTAACTGAGGGGTTGTAATGACCAATTATGTATGTATGTATACAGAAAAATCGTTGTATTCTAGTAGGAATAGTTGGCTAATTGAACGCGAATACGAAATATGAAAAACACTTCTTTTGGCAAAAGTCATGAGAGTAAATAAAATTGCAATGAAAAGTTTCTCACAAAAAATCCTGTCGTTCGTAGAGTTTTCACTGGAGGTCTCATGCATAAAATTTTGTTACACAACATGGGTGATGAGAGAAACCAGTTCGTAAGCCTAACTAAATGATTTTTAATGACCAATTAGTTGATATAAAATTTGTTTCTGTAGAAGTCGAGACGCCTCGTAAGGGTTCTCACTTATGCCTATAAAAGTGTCGCGTGACAAGATGAGTATTACTGCTTAGATAAGAGTATGACTTCATTAAAGATTTCATTAGATAGCAGATCGTATAGACGATCAAACTGATTGTAGCTTTCTATCTGGAAATTGTTTGGATATTTGAAAACTTCTTTAAAACAATGAGTAACAGTTTCTTGCAAGACTGTGTGCTATTTTCTCGTTTCGTGCTGTTAGTGTGTTGTTGAATAAATTGACAATTTTTTTTCCCCGTGTAGAATTAAACAATGTTTTGCGGTATTCAAATCAATGTTTAGTACTCATACTGATGTACATATGTACGTATGTACGTATGTACATGCTTATGACAAAAGTTTGGCAGCGCAGAAAAAAAACTGCTAAAAACTACAACAAAATTTTTTAATTCTTTTGAAACAATTTGCATATTTTGTTTGCTTTGCTTGGCTTTATTTTGTTTCTCTACTGAGGTTCTGTCAAGTGTGTGTTGTGGATGATAATTTTGAAAAAAAATCGCAGAAAAAAAGTTGCGCAAAAAGTGACAAAAAATTTATTTATTTTTTTCAATCGATTCTTACCTGCTACATATATATATATGTCTGTATGTACATATGTTTGTTAAAGTACGATATAAAACAAGGTGTGAATTAATTTGCTTTGATTCTCTTACCTTTTGAATCAAATTTTTAAGTTGCAACAATAAAGCGAAATAAAAACAAAAAATGCAACAAAAAATAAATAAATACTCTCGTATTGTATTTAAAATACTGGAAGTCAATTCTGTGAAGAAAAAGAAAAATAAAAAACGCAACACAGATTAATGCTTTGTCTGTGGTCCTTTTTTCAAAAAAAAATTTTTTTTTTTGAAGAAGTTTTTACTTGAAGCTGGCCATACTTTGCTAAAACAAGGTTGCATGCTTCACATTGAAAGATGTGGAATACTTGTTGGGCTATTAGATTTACCCTGAAAATTACCCAATTTATTAGGACAGCTAGACTGTATACAAGTCCCTTGTGAAAATCACTTTGGCGTCCATTCTCGTTTAGGAATGTTGGGGATTTCTTAGAGCAATTTCAGTTCATGTAAGAAAAACTCTCAAATTCTGACAAATTCCCATGGACATCGAGTTTAATTCGGTCAATCGGAGCAAAACAGTACAGATTTAAACTGCGTATCCTTAGATAGGAATACATGCAATATTGCAAGGTTTTTCTGATGTGGCAGAGAGAGGTTTGCTTGATTGCTTGTTTTCTTTGAATTACATGGACACTATTGCGGTTCTGGCAGGTCATTGCTCTATTGGAAGTCATGCCGATGGCAAAGAAAAAATATGTGAATAGTAATATAGGGTATGCTGGTACCACCCTTTCGCTGATAAAGTCTTTACGGTTTCCCAGAAGCCGTTCATCTTATCCTCTTTGAAGTTTTAAAATAATTCGCTTAGGTTAGGTAGGATGTCGGAAGCAAGAGGTTGCACTTATGTCAACATTTTGCCCCATTGTGATATCGCAATAAATATGCAATCCGGTGATCAAACATTTCTTAATGGAAGCCAACTCGAATTCAAAATAAATCTGGGTATTGCAGCGATCTTCACGTTACACTAATCAGTGAGGATGTCAGAAAATGAGAGATCAAAAACCGCCGTCTTTTTATAAGAAGAACCGAAGAAAATTTCTTCTTACTCCTTAGACTCAAATCTCCTGCAGAAGTCATTTGCCGGAATGCCAAGTTTTTTGGCATGCTTTGTCAAAACGACAGTGAACCGTGCGTCTAACATTAAACCTTTCTATAACTACACAAACGTTTTTAAGGCTACTTACGTTACGCTTTTACGTACCAACCCTTTAATCGTGGTTCGAACGTTTAAAAAAAAATTAAGAAGACAAGATGCAGGTATTCTCTTGCTGCCAGAGATATCGAGTTTCACATAAATTAAGTGAATAATTTCCAGCTTAACTGAGGCAATCAGAGTACCTATGCTCTGTAACGTATCTGATATTGGGATCTCCCTACCGGCTCTATCCAGCTCATTAGAAATGCAGTTCCCAACGATATCCTTATGTTTACGGACCCATATAAGAGTTACCATTGAAAGATTCGAAAGATCCCTGAGAAATCCTTGGTATTAATGGACAAGAACGGATGTTGGGTTTTAATCGCTGTCTTGCTGCTGTTACTAAACAAGCATTACACAGCTCTCAATATAGCCTTGACTTTTACGGTTGTCAGGTAGCCATACGAAAGTTTGTCATCAGAACACTTTATAAATATGCCACATGCCATCTTGTCACGCATTCCAGAGTGATTGGTATTCAACTCAAGGGTTCCAGTACATACATACATACATGACCCTATGCGATAATTTTTCTGATCGAAAATTAAATTTGGGTTGTTAGGTTGAAAGGTTGGTCATTACAACCCTTCAGTCAGGATTACGGCCTAGCTTCTCAAACCACTTGGGTTGTGTATGTTAGTTTTACAGATGAGTATCGGGGCCTACAGTTTAAAGTCGACTCCGAACGAAAAATTTTTGGGAAACTTTTCAAGGGATTGTCCATAATCGATTTGAAGGCTCAAAAATTTAAATTTTTTATGAAATCCAATTCACTCTACAAAAAATTAATTTTCAAACAGAAAAATTATAGCATAGGGTCACCTTAATAACGCTAAATAGTATTTTTTCCAATTCCCCAATTCATTTATACAACAACGAGGAGGATGGCCAGTGGTCAGTCAGTGTTATCATTCAACAATCTTTCATTGTTAAACTCAACTACAACAGTCAACTGCAATTTTGTTTCAACGCTTTGGGTATCTCTACAGTTTTTAACACTACAACTGAATGAAAATGAAAGAAAAAAAGAAACGTAAACGTAAAGAAATCACTGTTGAGTTTTGGTATGGAAGATGTTGATTTGGTATGTTGACACTTTTTTTTTTGATTTATTTTGTACAACAACTCCCCAAGGATTTGAAAGTAAAAAAACAACAACCGAAGAAACAACACCAACAACAAAATGTTGACTCCATTTCATTCACAAAAATCGCTTTGACTAATACAATTGTACGCTTTGGGTCTCTCTCTCTTTTCATACGACTGAATAAATCTCCAAATTGAATGACAAACGGAAATTCATTCGTTTTTTTTTTGCTTGGATTTCATATTGGCCATGTCTGTTCAGGAGTTTTAGTTGAGATTTTTCTTCAATTTCTTCTTCTTGACTTGCTTTTTCGTATTATTGTTATTGTTGTTTTTCGTATTATGTTTGGTGACATTATCTTTAACCATGCCTAAGCTGCTGCAATCAAATTCGAATACAAACTGTTGCTGCTGACTGGGCGATTTAAAGTCTCTCTCTGCTCGCATTGTGATTATTTTTCTTATTTCTTGCCATGCGATCCATTCAATATTGTTAAGACCACAGCAATATTTATTTTGTTTTCGGTCAAACCGGAGAACCATAAGAAAATTGTGGAAAAGTCGTCAAAGCTTTGGTGAATGTCATCAAATCCTAGTTGATATTTTGCTTTATTGATTGAAAGGATTTCTTGAAGGCTTTTTGCTTCTTTTTGAGTCTGCTATTATACCATGTAACTGTTGGCCTTTCACTTTTTTCATGCTTGTGTTACGGAATTGAATGTCATTTGAAAGAAAACAAT
Organism: Sarcophaga variegata; assembly: GCA_932273835.1. Lineage (NCBI taxonomy): Eukaryota > Metazoa > Arthropoda > Insecta > Diptera > Sarcophagidae > Sarcophaga > Sarcophaga variegata. The sequence continues at coordinate 69,925,397 of OW026362.1, forward strand.
TGATTATTGGAAGGAATGGCCTGTTTTGAATGATAAAGGATTTCTAAGTTGAAAATGTTTTGCAAAGAATACAACAACTTAAATAAGACTTAAATTTCAAAGGAGACTCTATTGAATTAATAATTAAAGAAGATTTATTAGAAGCTTTTAGGGGCATAAAGAAAATATTCCATCTAATCATGATCCATTTTTTAAGAAAAACTAACAAATTATCTCTGAATTAACAAGTTCAAGCACTACTCTTGCACTCCCTGTACTGGAATCATTTTATGGTTGCATTTTGCATTTGCTATATAATCGGCTATTGTGACACTAATCGACTTGGAATCAAGTTGGCCGTCTAATAAAGGGAATATATGGAAAATAATTTCATTCAAATGGCTGCCTCGGCTAGCCATATATAAGAAGATGCCGATTTTGGCAAAAAAAATCATCTTTTCAGATGAAGCTCAGTTTGATCTTGTCGGGTATGTAAACAAGCAAATTTGTCGCATTTGGGGCACAGAAAACCCGCACGCATACATTGAAAAGCCGACGCACCCAAAACGAAGTCACTGTTTGGTGCGGATTTTGGTCCAGAGGCATAATTGGGCCATTTTTCTTCGCAAATGAACAAGGAATGGCGGTTACAGTCAATGACGATCGTTATCAGGCCATGTTGAATGAATTTTTATTCACAAAAATTGAAGAGGAGGATATTGGCAACATTTGGTTTCAACAGGACGGCGCTACGTGCCACACAGCCGAAGCTACACTCACTGATTTGCGCCCTGTTTTTGAAGATCGCATTATCAGCCGCAGAGTTGACGGTGTTTGGCCACCTCGAAGCTGCGATTTGACACCGTTGGACTCTTATTTGTGGGGTGCCGTCAAAGATAAGTGTTACGCCGACAAGCCAGAGACAATTGACGCTTTAAAGGACAATATTCGTGAAGCCATTAGTGGAATACAGCTGCACACAATCGATAATGTGCTTAAAAATTGGACCTATCGTGTAGGCTACTGCATGGCCAGCCGAGGCAGCCATTTAAATAAAATTATTTTCCATTATTAACCGGAAGGATTGTACTTTCAAATAAAAAAAGAAATTTGAGAAAATATTCAGTAGTTTTTTTTATTAAAGCATTTTCAAAAAAAAAAAAGAAAGTTATTTGGCTGATCCTTTACAATTGCTGAAGATATATTAGTCGCAAATTTTTAATATTTTCTACCAGAATTACGGTGGGTATCTTAGCAATTATTGTCTTCCAGGGCAGGAATTCTGGCTTACTAGTCCTGTATATGAAACACTTCACATATTAAAATATAATTCAACCGCATGAATTTGGCAGTCAACGGACTATTCCAAACGTGAGATTAATTGTTAACTAAACTTGTCTCTCAATTGGCTTATGGTAGTCGCATACCGTGTGGAATGAGTCACCGTCTTATTGAAACCACATGTCACCCAAGTTCAAACTTCCATTGCAGTGCGATTTTCATAGTTTTTGATGAAGAACGGCTCAATGATGTTGTTGACCAACAAACTGCACTAAGCAGTTTATTTTTCAGGTTGTACTGGCAGGTCTTCAACTGCATCTGCCTATCTTCCACTCCGAATTTGGCAAATCGGTTAGTTGACGTACCGATTGTGTTAATGAATCAGGTCTCTTACAGCATTTTTGGCATTCGCCCATGTTACGAATATTTTTTTCATACTGAAAAAATTTACACCAAGCTGCTCCAAACGTGAGATTAATTGTTCACTAAACTTGGCTCTCAATTGGTTCATGGTATCGCATACCGTGTGTAATGAGTCCAATTGCTGTCGGATTTTCATAGTTTTTGATGAAGAACGGCTCAATGATGTTGTTGACCCACAAACCACGCCAAGTAGTGCATTTTTCGGGCTGTATTAGCAACTCTTCAACTCTGGCTAGCGTTCACACCGAATTTGGCAAATCGGTTTGTTGTTGTACCGATTACGTTAATGAGCCACCTTTCTTACATCATTTTTGGCAATGGGCCAATGTTACGAATATTTTTTAATACTGAAAAAATTTACATCAAAAAAATCCAACATACATACATATATAATTGGTCATTACAACCCTTCAGTCAGGATTACGACCTAGTTTCGCACACCACTTATGTGTGTGTGTGTTAATTTAATACAGGAGTGGTGGGACCTACAGTTTAAAGTCGACCCCGAACGACAGATTTTTGAGAAACTTTTTCATGGCAATTTTATTTACTCTCAGAGTTTTTGCCAGAAATCTGCTGAGAGGAAGTCGCCGAAGAAATACTTTTTGTATTTTGTTTTGATGTCTGGCCTGGGGTTCGAACCCTGGCTTTACGTCTAATAAGCCAACACATTACCTACTAGACTACGGCGACTTCAAAAAAACCAATGCAGTGGTTTAACTTCAGTCGACTGCGTTAGAGATGGACATTAAAACAAACCATCAATGTTTTTTCCATGCAAAGCATCAGCATATTGGACAGCATATGTGTTCTTTGAGTCTACTACGCCCGCTAAAATGACGATAGATCCAATAATCACTCAACAGAAGTTAAATTTCTTTGGAATTTGTTCGAGTCAAGAAAACGTTCTCCATCTCTACATCCGTCTTTTCGATGAGCAAAATCATCGTACTACTTCTACAAAGGTTTTGGCATCATCATCGTAGTGGATGATCTGCCTGCTTGTTGTCGCGTATTCCTACGTGACTGAGCATCCATTCCTACCTAGCTTTTTTTCTATACAGTTTTCCATGCTAATGTTGAGTCAACCGCATAGTCAGATAGTATAACTATGTGCCGTCCTACGACAAGTTGAATTGAGCACTTCCTTCGATGGTGTAAACTTTCATTTGAAAGCAACTCGAAAGTTTCTTCATGCGCTCTGAATATAATAGTATAATAATAGTCTGGGACTATTCTATTATATGTCCTTGACCCATTAGTATTCCACAGAAGGGTTTCTCTATGTTGAAAGACTGTAGCAGCCAAGTTATTCATTTCATTCTTATCACTCAGTCTCGTTGGGCAACTTTCCCCAATCATAGAGTTTACTGGTAACGTCTAGGGGACAATGGCAAAAGCCACTTTCCAATAATCTGTCGTTCGGAGTGGACTTAATACTGTAGGTCCCGCCACTCATGGATAAAATTAACACACACAATATGGGTGGTGTGGAAAGCTAGGTCGTAATCCTGACCACTTAAGTCAATAATTAGGTAGCCTAGGGAACCGACGCAGAGCACACTGTTTTCGAGTGTGCACGCTGGCAGAGCTATCGCTCTGTTCTGACGTCAATAGTTGGAACGAACACGGCCGCTAACATTGTCGGGGTCATGATTGCGAGTAGTGGAAATTGGACCTCGGTGGTAAATTACGTAGAGCGCATTCTGAGACGGAAAAAGAGAGATCTTGAGGCTGCAGAACGAGTAAGCATGTCGGCATAGGTGATACTGTCACACATGCCAAGCGAAACCGAAATGATGATTTAGAGACGAAGGAAATAGTCGAGACGCTTAGATGTCTCCTCAACTTTCGATACGCAATCCGGACGCGGATATAGACATGGAGAGGCCAAAGAGCCAAAAGGACTCCACTCCGGAGTGGGCACAGAGAGGTCCACAGGAGACGAGGGGCCCCACACACGCAGGATGTCACGACTTCCTCTATGGTGCGGTTAGAGGCCAAAGAGCCAAAAGGACTCCACTCCGAAGTAATATCACCGTAGTTCCGGAGTGGGCACAGACAAGTCCACAGGAGACGAGGGGGGATTTGGTGGGTGAGGGCCCCACACATGCAGGATGTCACGACTTCCTCTATGGTGCGGTTAAGTACATTTACCCCTCGGCGTAAAAAAAGAAAAAAAGAGAACTGTTAGGTAAAAAACTGTCAGCCATTTAATGTGTCACGTAACAGTGCCACCGATTAACATCGCATTGAATTTGTCTCCCATTCAACTAATTATGGATCTGGTCCTCACTCCGTATGCAATGGGTTTAAATCAAACAGGCTATCATTGCCACCAGTCTACCGAATGCAATCACGTCTTTGTAATTTATTTTTGTTTTCTGAGTAAAATTAAATGATTGCTGGCGGATGCAATCATCAATTATGAATTTCTTATTTTAACTGATTTGTAGCACTCATAGCTACGTAGCACCACTCTATGCTGGAAAGACTTTAATTCGTTCAATTAAAAAATGTCACACTTTATTCACAAAATATTCTGTTTTAAATTGCAAATTGAAAAAAAACACAATTTCTGAATGGAAATAACATGTCAGCAAATCCTTTGTGTCATTTATTTTTCAGAAACAAATCGCCACCAAGGAATTAAAAAAATGCAAAAGAAATGAAATCAAATGAACTGTAGTTGGTATATGGACGTAGCAGTAATGGTCTCTGTTATCAAAAACTAAAAATCGCCAAAAAAAAAGAAAAGGAACAGAGCTTTACCTACCGCGTATTTTTTATTGTAAATCTTTTCTTTTCCTTTTTGTTTTTGTTAAATTATAAATACGACACTCTGAACAACTCGCAATCGAATACGATTGATCTTTATTTTGTACGACAGAAAAACAGAAAAAAAAATCGCAAAAAAACGGGCAATTTTACACTCTACTCTACTAAAAGTGTACAGCACAGACAATAACGGCAGCAACAGCAACAGCAAGAGAGCAACAAACAACAGCAAGCAAAACAGTAAAAGTAACACACAGCGACAAAAATAAATTCACAGACAACAGACAGCCAACCAGCCAGGCCAGGCCAGGCCAGCAACAGTAGTTAAATGTTTTATGAGTAACACTACACTGGACACACCAACCAACTTGGATAGCCAAAGAGACGTACGTTGAAACCCCCATGGACAGACTGAAGAGCAGACAAATATTACCGGCCGGCATTCATACAGACGACTGACTGTGTTTTTGTACGCAGGAAGCGTTTGTTGGTGTCCTCTTTGCCATAAAACAAATGCAACATTTATGTTGTTTGTTGTTGTTGTTGTTGTACTCGTATTACTGCTGCATTGAACTGTTGTTATAAACGACAACATCTATAACGTTTGCAAGAACAAAAAAAAAAAAAAATAAGTGACAATGACTATGAGAGACAAAGCAAGGTGGCGAAAAACCAAAACAAAAAAATTAAACAATCGCGACCGGATGTACCAAATCAGATTTTGTATGAAACGTATTGATTTTTTGTTTTGTTTTGTTTTTTGGTATGAATGACTAGCTTGCTTGATCATGCTTTAGACGAATGAATGAACAAAACTTTTTCATTGAGAAATTGTTGATGACAATATAGTCAAGAGTATGTTAAGTTTTTTTCTTTTTTTTGGGGTACAGTGTCTGTAAAGTGAAAGAGGTTTGTTTAAGAGGTCGTTGGTCATTTGTGTCTTACATTTGAAAATTTTCAATAAAAACTAAAACACACCAAAACAGTTGATTTATGAAATGGCTTGACATAAACGGAACTGATCTTGTTGAATTGAACTGCAATGAGTAGTTGAAAATTATATGAAAGTGTGGTGCTCTATTTGCGAACATTATGGGAATCATTTTTTTGCTACTCATAAGCACTCATGAACTTTTTAATATAAGTGATTCAACAATATTAAAATTTAACTATGTACTCTGATTCATTCTTACTCACTACAACGTTAATTTAGAAGTACAGGTTGCATCAGGTTGACATCAAACTCATATCATTCGAAATATGTTTGATTCATAAGCCTACTCATTTAGATTCATAACTTTAGAAAAATACTCATAATACTTATAAATGATTCGAGTGATTCGAATCATTCATCAAAATTTACAGTCTTAATTGTTGTTAGGCCTTTACAAAAAAAGAAAAAAGACACATAAGCAAAAAAGACGGAACAGCAAGCAAAGCAAACACACAACCTTTTAGTGAGTATTTTAGTGTTCGTACGCGATTGATACTTATTTTCTACTTCGTGTATATGTTGAGTTATGGAGAATCGAAATCAGCAACATCATACATGTTGTTAAGTATGAATATGATGAGTACTTCAAACTTTGAATATGAGTAGAGCTTCCATGATATTAAAATAAGTATAAATGCGTATAAGAGTATCAGAAATTATGACTATGATTCGATTCTACTCTCTCTCTCTCTCTGGTGACTATCGTTATTGTAATTAACATTCTGTGCATTGAATTGATAAGATTATTAAGAAGGTTACTGATGTAGTAAAACCTGTGCAGTATTGCACTGTATGCACTACAGAAAATCTCCCTTTTGTCCTCAATATGCCAGTTGTTAAGCTCTCTATTCACTCCTCCCATAATAAAGAGTACTTGGATTAACGTCCCAATAAAAATTTCTTGCTATGTAGATTAAAACGTATTAATTATCTCAACTTTAGTAGACATATATACATACATACATAATTGGTCCTTACAATTCTTTAGTTAGAATTCCCACGTTAGATCTCACACCACTTATGTTTTGTGCGTTAATTTTATAGATGAGTGGCGGAGCCTATAGTTTAAGTCATCTCCGAATGACAGATTTTTAAGGAATTTTTCATGACAATTATATTTACTCTCAGATAGTGGCAAAAATTCTGCTAGTTAATCAGTGGTAATACATACATACATAATTGGTCATTACAACCCTTCAGTCAGGCTTACGACCTAATTTCTCACACCACTTATGTTGTGTGTGTTAGTTTTATACATGAGTGGCGGGACCTACAGTTTAAAGTCGACTGCTGAGAGGAAGTCGCCGAAGAAATACTTTTTGTATTTTGTTTTGATGTCTGGCTTGGGGCTTGAAATCGGGCTTTACGTCTAATAAGCCAACACACTACCTCCTAGACTATGGCGACTACTAATCAGTGGTAATACAGTGGAAAAAATTCCGAAAGTAAATCGAATTACTATGAAAAGTTCAGAGATTTTGCCAGAAATCTGCTGAGAAGCAGTCGCCGAAAAAATATTTTTTTTTCATATTTCGTTTTGTCGGAGATATCTGATCTGAGGTTTGAACCGTGGCCTCACGTCTAAAAAGCCAACACAACTTCAACCTTAGCAGACATTGTATGTGTTAAATTTGTAGAGGCCCCTTGCTCGCAGTTAGTGTATTAACCCTGGACGGTTACTGTTCGGCATATAACTTTTATGTTTGACAAAATTTCGCTCTTTTTTTCAGCAACGTTAGTTGATAATGCAAGCTTGCAGTCAGTAGACGAAAAAAAAATTGTTTTTGTTCGTCGATTCAACGAAGAGTAACCTTACTGTATAAAAATGACCATCCAGGATTAAAAAAATGGGTGGTCAGGATACGTTTACTCACTAAAAGCTTTCGTTATCAACCAACATTGTTGAAAAAAAGAGGGAACTTTGATCAAACATAAAAGAGTTATATGATAAAGAGTAAATGAGCTTCGTCGATTCGACGAAGAGTAACCAATTAGGGTTATAGTGTTCGTCGATTCAACGAAGAGTAATCTTAATGTACAAAAATGAAGAGTAATTGTCCATTATTAAATATATTGTAAGCCTAGGTAAGTAGGCAGGTAATAAGGGGTTTATTTCGACACATTTAAGCCACGTAAGGCCAGTTATGATACCACAGTTTTACTTTTCCCATAATCTCTGAACCATTTAAAGCTTCCGATAAAGCGGATTGAGTGTATCATTGATTGTTTGTTTAAATTGCGCAGAAATAATACCTTTTTCTCCTCCCAAATACCGCTGGGTGTGTGCGCACTAAGTGAAGAACGGTTTCTCATTTCTACAGCTTCTGCAGAAGTCAATTGTTATGTGCCCAAGATCTATGTGCCTTTGAGCTGAGTGCCCATAATGCAATGCCTAGTAATGACTTCGATGATTACACTGAGAGAGATCGTTAGGAGTTTAAGCAGACTTTTTAATTGCCCTCTATCCAACTTTGGACAGATTTTCTACGATATATTGCCCGTCTCTGAAGTCGCCGTAGTCTAGTAGGTAGTGTGTTGGCTTATTAAACGTGAGTCTCACACGGTTCAAATCCCAGGTCAGACATCTCAAATAAAACGAAATACAAAAAAAATATTTTCTCTCAACAGATTTCTGGCAAAAACTCTGAGAGTAAATAAAAATTTGCCAATGAAAAGTTGCTCAAAAATCTGTGGTTCGGACTTGACTTTAAACTGTAGGTCACGCCATTCATGTATACAATTAACAGATACAACATAAGTGATATGAGAAGCTAGGTCGTAATCCTGACTAAAAGGTTGTAATGACCAATTATGTATGTATGTGCACAGTACGTGAAGAACGATTATTCGTCTCTACAGTTCCTGCAGAAGTCAATTGATATGTGTCCAAGATTGATGTGCCTTTGACTGAGCGCTCATAATCCAATGCCTAGTAATGACTTCGATAAACACACTGAGCGTGCTCCTTATTAGTTTAAGAAGACTTTTTGAGCGCCCTTTATCCAGCATTGGCCAGATTGTCAGCGATAGTCCACCCGTCCCTAAAGTCGCTGTATTCTAGAAGGTAGTGTGTTGGTTTATTAAAGGTGAGTTCACAGTTCAAACCCCAGGTCAGACATCTCCAACAAAACGAAATACAAAAAAATATTTCTTCGGTGACTTCGTCTCAGCCGATTTCTGGCAAGAACTCTGAGAGTAAATAAAAAATTGCCAATGAAAAGTTGCTCAAAAATCTGTGATTCGGAGACGACTTTAGGCGACTGTCTCTCAGAAGATTTTTGGCATAATCTCTGGAAGTTGCTCAAAAATCTGTTGTTCGGAAACGACTTTAAGCTGTAGGTCGCGCCACTCATGTATAAAATTAACACACACAACATAAGTGGTGTGTGAAACTAGGTCATAACTCTGACTGAAGAGTTGTAATGACCAATTATGTTTTGTTTGAATGCATGCTGCCCGTCTCCCCAGACGCCCATCTGGCAATGGCGAAATCACACCCTAAACGTCTTTAAAGGGATTCGCAAAGAATATAATTTATTGGAGAGTACGTTGGTTGTGCCATATCTGCCCCATTTTCTATTTTCCAAAATACTTGTGGAAATCCGAACTGTACGAATTACAGTTGCTATGTTACGGTATGTGACTTTAGCTTCAATTTCACCACACCTAAAACTAAATTCAAACACTAATCTATTATGAACTTCAAACTTTTGTTGGTATTTATTGTTATTGTTTTAATACATACAATTAATCAATTTGAACCTCATTTACACATTGATTGTCTTCCTCGTATACATTGTTGCAAACACACAATTTAATCAAATTAAATTTAATTGCGTCTGCTTTAGTGTTTTATAATTTCAAGAAAGAAAAAGAGAAGAAAAAAACTGTGTTTGACAATAAAAATTAAGCTCTTGTAAATATTTTGTATTAAACATGTCGCGCAACATTGTGTATAAATAGGTTCCCTAACAGAGCTTAGAGCAAGCAAGGGTGGGAGCTGTGAAATAGCAAAATAATTGCAAAGTTTTCCTCTTTTCAAATAAGCAACTATGAAGGGTATGAGGGCAATTGCAAATAAATTTAATCCGTGATATGTACGTAATAAATTGTGTGACAATATTGTTGCTGAAATGAGCTGAGCTGAGCGCCTTATTAATGCGGCATTATTTTTAATGACATTTTAATTAAAAAAATAATTTTGCAATTAAAATTAATTTGTTTTGAAGTGCATATGTAGACACAATGTAAGTGAAATTAAAGCAAACATTTTTGCAATGGAATGCAATTTAATACAACAGGGAAGGGAAGGGAATGCAAGTGCATATTAATTTATTAAGTGTCGCATGGTAGTAGGCTGTCTGCTGAACTATGACTGCAAAATAGAGAGAGATAAAGAGTTAATGACCACCAACTAAATATCACAATTAATGGAAATGTCTAACGAATGTCTAGGCATTCTTAAATTTATTTTACTGTGTCAAGTAATACGAAATGTGTGGCAAATGTTTGCCGTCTTAAGTTGTAATTGGTCTTGATCCATTGTTAGTTAACTTTCTATACAACTTTCTATGCCAATACATATGTACACATACTCCACCTATTTCTGTGTAATCTTAAATATTTTCTTTTTATCTGCTTGTTTGTACTCCTTAGAAAACATAAAAGTCAAGTCAAAACTAACTGCTTCGCCCGTTGTTTTTTTTCTTTCGCCATTAAAGGTTGAAAGCCATTTTTATCTGTATGGCATGGTAGTTATGCTTACAATTTGAAAAACGACTGCCACCTACACGTTGTCATAGTAAACATTTGTTCTTTATCTTGAAGCACAACAACAACAACAACAAAGAAAATGTTACTTATTGTTAAACAGACAACATTTAAGTTCGATTTGTAATGAAGTAAAACATGCGACAAAATTAATTTCATTTCTACAACAAATGAACGAACGAACGAACAATCTAAACGATCCAAACATCATTTAGAAAATGAATTATAGAAGTCAACAATCACAACAACAACACCAACAACGCTAACAAAAGCAATTCTAAGCAATATTTTAACTATAACAACAACAATGAAAATATTGTTCAAAATGATTGCAACAACACACCTTGTTTTACTGGCTTGTTTCGTTTGTGTTAATCACAATCAAAGTTAGTGAATATTTTAAGATAACAACACCGTATACCAAGGAGGGGAGGTTATATATGTGTATGGCTAGATGCACTTTAAATACATACATATACTCCTATACAAACTAAATTTATTGTATACATGAGCATATTTATTGTATTAGAAATGAGGATTTTTCCTTAGTACCTGTGAAATACACTTCAAAGCTCTCAATAAATATAAAGGGTCCGCCAAATAACTTTCTTTTTTTGAAAATGCTTTAAAAAAAAAACTACTGAATATTTTCTCAAATTTCTTTTTTTATTTGAAAGTACAATCATTCCGGTTAATAATGGAAAATAATTTCATTCAAATGGCTGCCTCGGCTGGTCATGCAGTAGCCTACACGATCGGTCCAATTTTTAAGCACATTATCGATTGTGTGCAGCTGTATTTCACCAATGGCTTCACGAATATTGTCCTTTAAAGCGTCAATTGTCTCTGGCCTATCGGCGTAACATTTATCTTTGACGGCAGCCCACAAATAATAGTCCAACGGTGTCAAATCGCACCTCCAAGGTGACCAAACGACATCAGCTCTGCAGCTGATAATGCTATCTTCAAAAACAGGGCGCAAAACATCGAGTGTAGCTTCGGCTGTGTGCCACGTAGCGCCGTCCTGTTCAAACCAAATGTTGCCAATATCCTCCTCTTCAATTTTTGTGAACACAAATTCGTTCAATATGGCCCGATAACGATCGCCATTGACTGTAACGGCCACTCCTTGCGGCCACTCAAATGCGACAATTTTGCTTGTTTACATACCCGCCAAGATCAAAATGAGCTTCATCTGAAAAGATGATTTTTTTTTGCCAAAATCGGCATCTTCTGGTGTAGGCTATTGCATGGCCAGCCGAGGCAGTCATTTGAATGAAATTATTTTCCATTATTAACCGAAAGGATTGTACTTTCAAATAAAAAAAGAAATTTGAGAAAATATTCAGTAGTTTTCTTTCTTAAAGCATTTTCAAAAAAAAAAAGTTTTTTGGCGAACCCTTTATAAAAGTGTGGATTTAAATTCCCCAATAATATTTTGATTTGTTTTTTTTTTTTGCAATACTGTGACTTATTGACAGGTACAGTGGACAGCAAAAGTCTTAGTACGGCAATATATTTTAACAAAAAAAAAGTCCCCGCAGGCTTAATACTCTTGCACAAAGTCCCGATATGACTTCAAGAGAGTATTTAGGAAATCATTTGAAAAAAAACGGTTACGTATTCGCTAAACCTCAAAAAAAAGTCAACCGAAAAACTTGCTCATGGTGCCACCAGAAAACGCTAAAAAATCCTTAAGGGATATTATACTAAATACAAGGGAGAACATTTTCATGTATTAGGCCTTTGAATATTAAATTTACTCAGGGTTCTCCTTGGGGGTACATATGGGGTCATCTGAAACTTTTTCTTATTTTTCTCTGGTTTTATAAAAAACATTAAAAAATTCTTTGTTTTATAATAAAACAGAAATAAATTAATAAAATAAATATAAAAACTATAAATTTGTATACAAACTTTTGGCTAAAATTCATGAAAATGCTAAAACATATTGCCGTACTAAGACTTTTGCTGTCCACTGTAGCTGTTTTGATCACGATCACAGTATAAGTAGAATTAATGGCGATTAAGGCTTCCCATACAATGTAGTTTTCTAAATCAATTGTAAACTAATCATTATGATACATATGTATTGTATCAGTAATAGAGATATACTCAGGGTCAAAATTAATCCTATAAAATGTAAGGAAGTTTAATGATTTTTCTTTGGAAATGCATTATTTTTTCCGGTATAAAAGTCTGTGTTTTTAACACAACCGATCTATTTTTTTTGGCTAGGTTAGTTAAGGCGGTGGACCGTTTTTAGGCAATATTCAACGATACTTAACGCATTGATCAAACAATTTCTTAGAAGAAACTAATCCGAGTCCAAAAAAAAACATGATATTGCAGCAATCTTTATATCAGAGATCTTTATATTAAAGACGTCAAAAAGTTACAGGCCGAAAATATACGTCTTTTTATGACAAGAGCACTATAGTGGCACTTGGGGACAGTCTCTTCCGCTTTATCAGATCCATATGTGTCCAGCAGAGACTAGCAATATTGTACGTACACTCTCGTTGCCAACGAGATTGGGTACGCCTGCAAAAGGAGTGAATAATGTTCAAATTGCGAGCCCCGTTCCCGCCCTGGCCAGCTCATCAGCAATAAAATTTCCAATGATATTCCTATGTCCCGGAAACTAAATAAAAGCTAACTTTGAATGATCTTAAATTTTCTTTAGAAATCCTCCTTTGAAGTCGTCATAGTCCAGTAGGTAATGTGTTGGCTTATTAGACGTAAGGAGGGGTTTCGAACCCCAGGTCAGACTTCCTCTCAGCAGATTTCTGGCAAAAGCCCCGAGAGCAAATAAAATTGCCATGAAAAGTTTCTCAACAATCTGTCGTTCGGAGTCGATTTAAAACTGTAGGTCCCGCCACTTTATGTATGAAGTTAACACACACACCATAAGAGGTGTGAGAAGCTAGGTCGTAATCCTGACTGAAGGATTGTAATGACCAATTATATATATATCCTCGGCATTAATGGACCAGGACGGAAGTAAAATATAGCCTCGTTAGGGACTTAATAGCAGCCTGGCTGTCCATCAAAATATGGAGATTTTCAGGGAATATGCTACCACACAACAAGCATTGCTACGCTTAAAAAATAGATAGTACCGACGCCTTGAAAACACTGCAATAGTCAGGCAACCTAGGAAAAAGTTAATATCCTTATACAGACATTGCAAACAAACTCCCTGTCATGCATCTTTGAGCAATTGCTACAAACCTTAAGAGTCCCATCGGGAACCTTCGAATTTTTAGACCACAAATCTCCAGTTCAAATTTTAAAAACAAATGTTCTATCCAGAAAGTTATAGGGAATCATATCCGGTTGGGTCCCTTTCTTCTCTGAATAAGTGTACAGATTGGACCAGGTTTTAACTTCATTAAGACTTATGTCCCTCTGCTTTAATATAAGGTCAGAGTAGAGCCAATTGAGCATAATAATTAATGCCTTGATTGAAGTGCAACAGAATAAACTGGTGATCAGAACAGTTGACTGGCAGCATACTCTAACAGCACTATTGACTGTGTTTGCGCACAGTCCACCAAACATGTACATGAGAAAACGCCTGATCATGTCGTCGGTGCTTTTGTAAGTGTAAAACGCTATTGAAACTATTTTAGTCCTCTCAATAATGTTATGGTATTTAACCCTCTTGGATAAGAAAGTTGAATACTATTAAGGATTCGTAAGTTTAGAGCATATACTTTATTATATCGCGTGATAAAGTACATAAACTTTACTTTGGGAGTTTGAAACTTAAACCACACTATGAGGATCATTCAATTGTATGCTTTTGAGGAAGTGTGATGATCAAGACGTGGTACCATAATGGTCATAAGTCATTACAACCGTTTAGTCAGGATTACGACCTAGTTTCTTACACCAGTAATGTTGTGTGCTTTAATTTTTATACATGAGCGGTGGGACCTACAGTTTAAAGTCACTCTCATAGTTTTTGACAGAAATCTGCTGAGAGGAACTCGCCGAAGGAATATGTTGTCGTATTTCGTTTAGTTACAAATGCCTGACCTGATGTTTGGACCAAGGCCTGACGTCTAATAAGACTACTAGACCACGGCGACTTCTTAGCATAATCGCAGATTTTAAAACCATATTGCTGCAGCTCTTCCAACATGACCTCTTCAGCAACATACCACGGCAAGGGCGACCACCATGTATGGCGTCTCTATTCGCTTCTCCTAACGAATGGAGACAGCAGTGGCCGTTATGGTTACAAGTTCCCTAACTACGTGAATCTGTAGTATATCCATCGTATGATGAAATTTATATGAATTTGCTTCCGCATTAAATCAAGCAACACTTCAGTTGCTCTCTCTACTCTTCAAAACCATTGGCATAAGAGGTAAATGTAACGCATTAACATTATTTATGAATGTCATGATTATTCCCATAATTTTTCTCGCACTTTCATGCGTTCTTAACCCATTAGTGCCCAGTGGCAACTTAAGTTGCCAACAGAGGTTGTCTTAGTTTTTATGCTCTGAGAGGAAATTGAGTGTAAAAAACAAAACGGTAACTGTTCGAAAAAAAAAAGTAATTCGGACATTAATGGGTTAATTAAGGAAACGTATCTTAAAATGTGAAATAGGTTAAGGTTTGAAGTACATATTCACGACAACTTCAAATAAAATATTTAAAAAAAAATAAATTATAATATTGAGATAACCTCTGTTAAAGGGTACACCTTTTAACCCTCTTGAATTGATCTACTATGTGATTTAATAAAATATCTCTTTATAAATTGTAATAACACTTACATATTTACATATATTTAATATTGTTTAGTTTAAATCGTTAACTAACTAGTAATTGTTGGCAGCTATTAACACACAATTGTTTTGATATTCTGTCACAATATACGTATCCGTTCACCATTTAGCAACAGAATTGCTATGAAAGTAACGCCTTAACTAATGGGTTCGCTTAACGTGATAATTGGCAGTACTACCGGTATTATGAATATGTTTTAGCACACTCTATGCTAAGTTGTAGTTTAATTAAAGCGATTAATGTTTAATTTTTTTACCTTTAATTTTTTTTATCTTCCGCTTATTAACTGGTTTAATAATTTCATCGGTTTTTGAATAACAATCATGTGTATGTGTATGTGTATTGGGGGTCACCTAATAACAATTTGTAACCACCAGATTTATTAGTTTAAATAACATGTGCTTACAAACGTATGTTAATTTATTTAAATTTAAATTACACTTTTAGACTCTTGGTCAATTCACACAAGTCGTTGTATTCATTGTATTGTTGGACGACTATACAACAGTGTATGATTGTTGTTGATAATTTCCATGTAAAAATCCGATACACTTATACACATTTTTTCATATGTTTTTAATAAGTTCTGGTTTCGTGCTATCAAATTGTGTGAATGAAAAAAATGTGTATATGTTTCGTATGTTTTTATTGAGTTGTGTTGGTTTCGTGCTATCAATTTGTTTGAATGCCAAAAATTATGAAAAAGAATATGACATACACAATACAGCATAGCATTGAGCGTTCACAAACAACCAAGTGTATTCCATACAACATACACGATACAAAGTTGTGTGAATTGGCCAACTGTTTTACATTTGTGCGCGTAATATTTAGGTATTAATGAAATGGATTAATAATTACAATAAAAATAATTAAAAAATTAATTCTGTTATAAAAGTGTTCCACAAATATTGGATACATTGTAACAGATTCTAATCGATACCAAATTTTATTTACACAAGGATTCTGCCGAAAGTCTTCCAAAAACTGCCTTAAAACAAAGATCAGCAACGAATCGTTTTTTCGCTACTCATAAGCGCTCATGAAATTTAGAAGAGAAGTGAGTCAACAATATTGAAATTTCACTCATCTGATTCATTCGTACTCACTACACCGTTGATTTATGAGTACAGGTTTCAATGAGTATGAGTACAACGTTGACATCAAACTCATACCATTCGAAATATGTTTGATTCATTAGCCGACTCACTGCTATATTCATAACTTTAGGAAAATACTTATAAATGATTCGACTGACTCGAATCACTCATTAAAATGTATTCATTCATCTTAGTTGTTGTTGTTTTTTACAAAAAAAGAGAAAAGACACATAAGTACGAAAGACAGAGCAGCAAGCCGGGCAGACACACAACCTTCTACTAGTAAATATTTTAGTGTTCGTAAGCGATGCATACTTATTTTGTGCTTCGTGTATACATATGTTGAGTTATGGAGAGTCGAAGTCAACAACATCATACGTGTTGTTAATAAGAATATGATGAGTACTTCAAACTTTGAATATGAGTAGAGGTTCCATGATATTAAATTAAGTATGAAAGCGTACAAGTATCAGAAATTATGAGTATGATTCGATTTTACTCATCTTTTTGAATACTCATTGCTGATCTCTGCCCTAGAAATGAGTGTCTCGGAAAGGTATATGATTCGAATTATTAAAAATGACTTGAGATTTGATCGTTTCAAAAGCCCTACAAGATAATTGTCGTCTGCAGCTTTGAAATAAAAATAGGGTGGCAAAAATGCAAACGTCTTTTGATAAAACACTCGTAAACTTCCACAGAAAAATTTTGTTATCAGATGAAAAATATTTACCGTGCATGAGAAACTTAGCAATCGAAATGGTAGCGACTACGCACGGTCCTCTTAGAATTCCAACTTGGAATGTCTGGTCTGAAAATCCGGAGGTTCCCCATGGAACCCTTCAAGTATACACTAATGGCTCAAGGAAGAGTGGCAGGGTGGGCAGTGGTATATTTAGAAAGGATTCTCATATTAGTAAGTATTGTCTTGAGTTATTAGACGTAAGGCCACGGATTATACCCCAGATCAGACACATCCAACAAAACGAAATATGAAAACATATTTCTTCGGCAACTTCCTCTCCGCAGATTTCTGGCAAAAATTCTGAGAGAAAATGAAATTGCCATGAACAAGTTTCTCAAAAAATCTGCCGATATTAAACTGTAGGTGCCGCCACTGACGCATACATTTAACACACACAACATAAGTGGTGTTAGAAGCTAGGCCTCAATCCTGTCGGAAGAGTTGTAATGACCAATTATGTATGTTTGTATGTCTTATATTAAACTTTCCTATAGGCTGAATGACCACTAAAGTGTTTTCCAAGCAGAGGTCATGGCAATTTAAAATTGCTTTTTATGTGTGAGATTTTCCCTGAAAATCTCTTGATTTATTCAAACAACCTGGCTGCAATTAAGTCCCTAACGAACTTAGTTTCAATGTTGATTCTTGTTCATGAATGCAGTGGATTCTCAAAGAAATTTTCGGATCATTCAAAGGAAACTCTTATAGGGGTTTTGGGACAATGGGATAACGTTGGAAATTGCATTGCTGATGAACTAGCCAGGGCGGATACGAAGCACGCAATCTGCAGTATATTACTGGATATAGGTATTCCGTTTGTTTTGGTTAAATTGAATATTATTCACTCCTTTCACAGGTGGACCCAATCTCGTTGGCAACGATAGTGTACGTGCAATATTGCTAGATTTTACTGTACACGTATGGACCCTAAATCACTTGGCAATTCATCACACAGTAGTGATTTTTGCCAAAAGGCCTGATATTGCGGCAAATGTCTTTTTCAGGGGCTGTGGTTGTGAAGAGGAGAAAGGAACTGTCTGTGCCCTGCTCTCGTCATAACTGAGACTGAGGTTTTTGACCTGTCACTTTCTAATATCTCTAACCGAGCTCTCTAATATAAGGATTGCTACAAAATCAACATTTTTTTTTTGATTGGAGATGGTTTCCAAATGGGAATGCTTGATTCTCGGATAGAATTGATTGTGGTATCACAATGTGCCCAAATACATACATACATACATAATTGGTGCTTACAACCCTTCAGTCAGGATTACGACCTAGTTTCTCACACCACTTTATGATGTGTGTGTTCATTTTATACATGAGTGGCGGGATCTACAGTTTAAAGTCGACTCCGAACGACTAATTTCATGGCAATTTTATTTACTCTCAGAGTTTTTGCCAGAAATCTGCTCAGATGAAGTCGCCGAAGAGATGCATTTTGTATTTTGTCTTGATGTCTGGCCTGGAGCTCGAACCCTTTACATCTAATAAGCCACCACACTCCCTACTAGACTACGGCGATGATGTGCCGAACTACTGGCCTAAATTGGACCACTTCCTTTAAGGGGCGCCCACCAACTTACCTAACCTAAACTATGCACGGTCATCTAAGGCCATCTGAACTAATTCGTCTTATCGACAGGAGTCATTACTTAGCTTTAGTCAGGGCTTAGTGAAGTGTCGATTATGATCGTGTTATTGAGTTGCCTATCGGCGAACTAGGGCTCTAAGCATCGCAAAAAATTTTCTTGAAATCATTTGGTTTGGTGGATTGTCAATTACGAGCCTGTCATGGACTTAAATTTCTGACAACCAGGGGTTAAAACATGGGCCAAAATTTTCGAAGAAATCATTTTCAAAATCATTCCTAAACTTTTCAGCAAGATTTTACGCCAACTCATGAATCTAAAACGACTTATAACTGCTCCCCAAATAATCTGCCATAATTCTGTGAAAAATGGTCCTTTGGAAGCACAAATTAGAATCCTCTGGACTACAACTTATGGACAGTTTCAAGAAATGTGGTTAGCCATGAAAGACAAGCCAATAATTATTCTCTTAAGACAACTTTTAAGCGAGCTGTGGACAATTTTCTCATTGACGAGGTGTGTGCAACTATTGATGAATGCTCAGTTCGACTTTAGAAGTGCATGGAGGCCTACATTAAATAGTTTGAATACCAGGACCATTATAATATTTTATACTTTTCTGTTTCCCGATCAAAAATGTCTTCTTTTTACATCATAGTTGAAGTAACTCAGCGATATGCGTGGTACCCGCGAAAAGTTATTACAAATCGCCTTTAAAACAATTCGTTAAAATTTTCAATGTAAAAGCGAAGAAAAAAGAAAAGAGAGAAAAATAAACAAATAAAAATAATTGTTTTCAATTAAATTAAAACAAAACAAAACAAAAAACCTTTTAGCATTTAAAATATTATTAATGTATGGCCATATAATGTTTTACAATGAAACACATTTAATGTTTACGATCCCCTCCATCATAAAGTGAGAACTTTAAATACAAAACCATTTAAACAATATGTTCCAAAAAGTGTTTCACATTTTTATGATTTTATTATTCGTTTATTGTGTTATAATTTTAATAAAAAAAAAAGAAAAATTACTTGGGCAATGAAGTGTCTTCAGGTGGAAAAAAGTTGCATTTCGTAAAGGAAAACTGATTTTCAAACAAACGTTTTTATTTTCGAGAGAGTCTTACAACATGCAAGCAAAGTTATTGACGGGTGTTTAAAGAGTTTGAAGATACACAGTAAAGCGGTTCATTCAAAAAGCGTATTTTGATAAGGAAACTGAAGATGTGACGGGATATGCAACCGATTTCAGCGGTCTAGCAAAGAGATCAGAAATGAGTATTCAAAAACATGAATAGAATCGAATCATACTCATAATTTCTGATATTTATACGCATTCATATTGATTTTAATATTGTTACGCAAATGGAAACGATCTAATATCATTTCATATGAAAACAATAAACAAAAGCTACACTCACACAAATACAACGGACTTGGTTGCATATAACAGCAACAACATGAAAGGAAAGGAGACCGACAAGTATGAAAGAACGCAACAACAAACAACGTGAACAAAATACACAAACAACAATGTAGTAGCGATAGAGTTCTCGAGAAAGCGAAACGCCGAACGTTCTACATCGAAAGCCTTCATCAGACTGAATACTACAGCATATAAAAAGGCAAGACAAAGCAGGCAGTCAGTCAGTAAGAATTCAGTCAGCCTTGTGTGAAAGTGCTTGTTAACAAAACAGTCATGGTTTGAAGATCGCCGTTGCGAATAGTTGAGTGATAAGAATAACGAATGAACAGATTATTGTTGTAGTTATTGTTATATACGTGGTACAAGTTCGAACAGTGACACATAAGATAGTGCGGACAATAAAGAGTTTAACTGAAATTAAACACACATTTGCATTCTAAATGTTTTCAAAAAGGTAAAAACGTAACAATATCATGGAACCTCTACTCATATTCAAAGTTTGAAGTACTCATCATATTCATACCTAACAACATGTATGATGTTTCTGATTTCGATTCTTCATAAGTCAGCATTTACACGAATCCCAAAATAAGTATGAATCGCGTACGGACACTAAAATGCTCACTAGAAGGTTGTGTATTTGCTCTGCTTGCTACTCTGCCTTTTTGCTTATGAGTCTTTGTGCTTTTGTTGTATTTGCCTAACAACAATTAAGACTGTAAATTTTGATGAATGATTCGAATCACTCGAATCACATTTATAAGTATTATGAGTATTTTTCTAAAGTTTATGAAATTAAACGAGTCGGCTTATGAATAAAACCTATTTCGAATGGTATGAGTTTGATGGCAACGTTGTACGCATACTCATTGCAACCTGTACTTATAAATCAACGTTATAGGGAGTATGAATGATTAAGATGAGTTAAATTTCAATATTGTTGACTCACTTATATTCAAAATTTCATGAGTACATATGAGTAACAAAAAACGATTCGTTGCTGATCTCTGGTCTAACAGCCGTATGACAGAGGTGTCACATTTTCTTGCAGTCGCCGTAGTCTAGTAGGTAGTGTGTTGGCTTATAAAACGTAAAGCCAGGGTTCGAGCCCCAGGCCAGACATCAAAACAAAAATACAAAAAGTATTTCTTCGGCGACTTCCTCTCAGCAGATTTCTGGCAAAAACGCTGAGAGTAAATAAAATTGGCATTAAAAGTTTCTCAAAAATCTGTCGTTCGGAGTCGACTTTAAACTGTAGGTCCCGCCACTCATATATAAAATTAACAGACACAACATAAGTGGTGTGAGAAACTAGGTCGTAATCCTGACTGAAGGGTTGTAATTACCAATTATGTATGTATGTAGGTATGTTACATTTTCTTGATAATCGTGATAAATTGCAAACCATGGAGGTACTCTTTGAAACTCCAAATATTGAATGAACAGCATTTTCCTTTTGACTTTTAAAGTTTACAGAACGATAGAAATAGTCTTTCAACTTCTGCTGCACTGTCTGTCTGCCTCTCTGTCTGTTTCTTTATCGTTAATACCTCAACCCCTAAGCACTTAGACATTTCATCGTGTCATGGATTTCTATGGATCCTTGAGGCGTTTACGAAAAACAGTCGCAAACCAAAACAGACTTATAAACTTACAATTATAAGCCGAGTATATTTTTTTTTGTTGTTAATTTTATTTTATTTTATTTCATTCGAATCTAATGTACGTGCGTGTGGTCTTTTTTGGCCAAAACAGCAACACACAGTAATAAACCGTAAACAATCGCTAACTCCGTATCTAAGCTTTAAGACAAAAGCAATGAATATGTCTTAAATAACAATAACAAAAACAACAACGATACTAAATTCTGTGTCAGCATTTAAATTTGTAGGCCATTAATCGTTAAAATACATTTATGGCTGCAATTACACTGTAAAACTTTTTAAAAATGTTTATGAAATCATAACAAACCATGAATAATTATAAACATCTGTATGTACGTCTGTACGATCTGTCTGTATGTATGTAAAGCATTAAAATCTTACGTTTTAACAAAACAGGTTAATAAATATTTAATTTTTTTGTTTTTTATTTAATTGCTATTGTTGTTGTATTAATTCACTTAAACCACACATGATACCAGCGGTATCGCATTGCTAAATAGCATGTTTAATATTGTACCGCCAAGATGTCAAGTCGTGCAGTTAAATTTAACATGTAAAGCCGTTGCTTTGAAAAATATTTAAAAATAATTTGGCCACTCTATCTCGTTTAATTTCCTTTCTTTGTTTTTTTTGATTTTCGAATCATTTTTGATAAGAATTCACAGTTTTATGCATATTTTAAGAGTTCACCGAACAGAGTATCATAAAAATATGATTTTAAAGCTAGTCAACCTAGCACGATAGGGTAATTGCATAGATAAATGCCTGAAAAGTAAGAAAGATGCCAAATCAATGGTTAAACTTTTGTCTGATTACAATGTAGTCGCCGTGGTCTAGTAGGTAGTGTGTTGGCTTATTAGACGTAAAGCCAGGGTTCGATCCCCAGGCCAGACATAAAAAAATAGAAAAAGTATTCTTCTGCGACTTCTTTTCAGCAGATTTCTGGCAAAATCTCTGAGAGTAAATAAAATTGCCATGAAAAGTTTCTCAAAAATCTGTCGTTCGGAATCGACTTTAAACTGTAGGTCCCACCACTCCTGTATAAAATTAACACACACAATATAAGTGGTGTGAGAAACTAGGTCTATGTACAAGATATGTATGTACAATGTACAGACCTACAAAAAGTACACACACAAGGCCGGCTTCGTGCGTTGTCTTATTGTATTTAAGTCTGTGGCAGGCTACAGTGAAGACCAGAGCCATGAAGGCTAGGGTTGCGACCAGAGATCAGCAATGAATCGTTTTTTCGCTACTCATAAGCGCTCATGAAATTTTGAATACAAGTGAGTCCACAATATTGTAATTTAACTCATCTGATTCATTCGTACTCACTACAATGTTGATTTATAAGTACAGGTTGCAATGAGTATGCGTACAACGTTGACATCAAACTCATACCATTCGAAATATGTTTGATTCATAAGCCTACTCATTTAGATTCACTCGCGTGACTCAAATCATTCATCAAAATTTACAGTCTTAGTTCTTGTTAAGCATTTACAACAAAAGAAAAAAAGACACATAAGCAAAAAAGACAGAGCAGCAAGCAGAGCAAACATACAACCACTTAGTGAGTATTTTAATGTTCGTACGCGGATCATACTCATATTGTGATTCTTGTAAATGTTGAGTAAAGGAGAATCGAAATCAACAACATCATACGTGTTGTTAAGTATGAATATGATAAGTACTTCAAACTTTGAATATGAGTAGAGGTTCCATGATATTAAAATAAGTATGAATGCGTATAAGTATCAGAAATTATGAGTATGATTCGATTCTACTCATCTTTTTGAATACTCATTGCTGATCTCTGGTTCCGACAATTGTTCCTTAACTGATTTTGGAAAATGCTTCACAATAAGAGTAATTAATAATAATTAAAGGAAAAATTTTTACTTACTTATCTTAAATGGTCATAACAACTCACTCTTTAGTCAGGATTACAACCTAGTTCCTCACATCACCCATGTTGTGTGTGTTGCTTTTTGACATACCGGTAGTTTAAAGTCGACTACGAACGAAAGATTTCTGAGAAACTTTTCATGGCAATTTTATTTACGCGCAGAGTTTTTGTTAGAAGACGATAATTTTTTATTTCGTTCGTTTTCGATATGTTTGATCCAAGGCCTCACGTCTAATAAGCCAACACACTAACTACTAGAATACGGCCACTTTTGGTCTTGCTACATACTCTTTTAAGAGAGGGAGATCATTCTGTAATACATATAGTAGGAATTCAGTGGGAGAGAAGAAAGTTCGGTCCCAAAGTGAAATATTTAGAGTCTATAGGGAAGCTGGCGAATTGCTTCCAAGCAAAAATGTTTGTCTCAAGAGATTAGTTCAATTTAACTTGTACAGGAGAAAATACAGATGACAAGACCTGAAAGGAATATCTGGCAGGAGGTTCCGCCAAATAACTTCTTTTTTTTGAAAATGCTTTAAAAAAAAACTACTGAATATTTTCTCAAATTTCTTTTTTTATTTGAAAGTACAATCCTTTCGTTAAATAATGGAAAATAATTTCATTCAAATGGCTGCCTCGGCTTGCCATGCAGTAGCCTACGCCAGAAGATGCCGATTTTGGTAAAAAAAAATCATCTTTTCAGATGAAGCTCATTTTGATATTGGCGGGTATGTAAACAAGCAAAATTGTCGCATTTGGGGCACAGAAAACCCGCACACATACATTGAAAAGCCGACGCACCCAAAAAGAGTCACTGTTTGGTGCGGATTTTGGTCCAGAGGCATAATTGGGCCATTTTTCTTCGAAAATGAGCAAGGAGTGGCCGTTACAGTCAATGGCGATCGTTATCGGGCCATGTTGAACGAATTTTTGTTCACAAAAATTGAAGATGAGTATATTGGCAGCATTTGGTTTCAACAGGACTGCGCTACGTGCCACACAGCCGAAGTTTCACTCGATGTTTTGCGCCTTGTTTTTGAAGATCGCATTATCAGCCGCAGAGCTGATGTCGTTTGGCCACCTCGGAGCTGCGTTCTTCACCGTTGGACTATTGTTTGTGGGGTGCCGTCAAAGATAAGTGTTACGCCGCCAAGCCAGAGACAATTGACGCTTTAAAGGACAATATTCGTGAAGCCATTGGTGAAATATAGCTGCACACAATCGATAATATGCTTAAAAATTGGACCGATCGTGTAGGCTACTGCATGGCCAGCCGAGGAACTGAGTTACTATAAGGTTGTTTAGAGGTTAGAATGAAAAGCTGAATCACTTAGCCAGGGCTAGATTCCAAGCCATAAGTGAATTCTTGGCAATGCGCCAGCAGATTAGCTTGCAAGACCTGATGAGGCCAGCAACTTTTATGCAAGAGAGGCTTGTAACATTTACTCGACGATAGGAAAGATGAAAAGACGTGGATGCTCTTCACAAGTCAAAAGGGTTTGTGGCAATCTTAACTTTTGTTGTCAGTGTGAAAAGTAGCCAAAGGACAGCAATCACCATTTAATAAGGCTTTGTAGACTAAACACTCACTTGTTTTAGAACAAGGATAGATTCTTCTTTTTCTTCTTCTTCTTCAAGCACGACATCCACACCGAAAAGACCATTTCTGTCAGTTATGTACACATAAATGCGGGTGTGAAATTTTTAAATTGACTCGGTGTCATCGATACGATATTCATTGCTACGATATTCATTATTATCCAGAAGTAGTCAGAATTCAGTGACTTTTTCAAATTCAAAAACCATAAAGGAAATGTTTTCGTTTTTTTTTTTTATCAGATTTTCTGACTTTATTGCTTTTGCTAACCATTTATTCGTCATTAATTTTCTGTAGACACACATTAGTTGTAGCGTTTTTGGCTTTTCGATCTTTAAAATTGTCATCATTCTTGTCTTTGTACGAAAGACTGCCTAAAGGTCGTATGTATTGGGTTCGCCTTTAAGGCGTGTTTAAAGTTAATCCCGTAACAGAAATTTCAATTAATTTTAATTTATTCTTCTTCCTATTCTTCTTCTTCTTCTTAAGTCTCATGCCTATGAATCAAATTGGTTGTTAGTCGATGTTGTAGTTTGGTTGTATGTGTGTATGTCTGTTTGCTTGTGTTTTATTTGTTTAAAAGTAGTCATTAAAATCTTGTAAGTGGTAAAATTAATTACTTGTAGTTACAATTCAACATCCAACAAATACAACAAATACAATACAATACAACTATCATGTACAACAACTATGACCGCCATATAGGTAGTTGTTGCTGTTATACGGCTGGCTGTCGGCAATGTTGCCAAACATTTTTTAACCAAAAAAAAAGAAACAAAAAACAACGCGAAATAATACAAAGATTTCCAGACAAAAGTCTAGAAGTTGAAATTTATTTGGTTTTGGTTTTTTCGTTACGAAAAAACAGTCGCAAATATTCATTTGAACACTTGATACCCAAGGTTTTATGTTGCGCTACCCTGGAGAGTTGTTCCTATTCAATTTGTACATTGATTGGTCGTTGATGAACAATAATTTTCCAAGGATTATGTATAGGGTGGGCCATGTAAAAGTTTAAATTTAAAAATGCAAGAAAACAAAAAGAGGTTTGAAATTTTGACAAATTTATTTTTTTGTTGTGAAGTACAATTGTTCCGGTTATAAATGGAATGTTATTTCATTCACATGACTGCCGCGCCAGGCCTCATAGTGCCTCCTTCGATCTTTTTCGAGTGTATGGGGTCGTATCACGGCATTATCATCACGAATTTTGGCCTTAAAATGCTCAATTGTCTCTGGTTTGTCAGCATAACACTTTTCTCTAACGACGGCCCACAGAAAATAGTCCAAAGGTGTCAAATCGCAACTTCCTAGCGGCCAATTGATGTCACTCACTTAATTGGCATTAACAACCCGATTAACGGATTTCGGCCTGCCGTAACACATTCTTCCAGGCGCCTCTGCTTCTTGCGCGCCTACGCCAATTGGCCACACCAATCGATGACAGGGCTTCCTCGATTTGGTCCTTTCAATGCAAACAAAGGTGTCCTCTTTGCCCACTTCCGCATATGCCCGCATCAAATCCCCGTCTCGCCGGAGCATCCGCCTCCATTCGAACGACATGGCCGAACGCCGCTAGATGTTAATACACTCCACAACATCTATGTCGTTGAGGAGCTCATACAGCTCACTGTTCGATCGGATGCAGAAATCATTGCCAACTCGAACTGGGCCAAAGATCTTACGTAGGACTTTTCTCGCAAATACTCTCAAGGCAAGGACAATGTCTCTGAGCAATAAAGAAGCACGGGGAGGATGTGCGTATTGTAGAGTATGATGCCAGTATTTCGGCTAATTAAACGGCCATCAAATGTTTGACATAATAAATCGCTTATGGCATGGGATGTGAGGCAAGTTGCACAATCCTGTTGAAACCAAAC
The DNA here is from genome assembly GCA_932273835.1 of Sarcophaga variegata. Lineage (NCBI taxonomy): Eukaryota > Metazoa > Arthropoda > Insecta > Diptera > Sarcophagidae > Sarcophaga > Sarcophaga variegata. The sequence goes on from OW026362.1 coordinate 69,952,346, forward strand.
ATCGTTCACGTCAATACCATGAATAGCGGGTATAAAAAAAGCGGTTATGATGGTGCAATAGGTATCTTCATTGACCGTAATGGTTATGCCGTCTTTATTTTCAAGGAAATATAAGCCTGCGCTCCACAAGCCGCATCAAACAGTTACTCGCAATGAGTGCATTGCCTTCTATAAGACCACATCTGGCTTTTCTGAGCCCCACATACGGCAATTTTGCCTGTTAACGCATCCACCAAGATGAAAATGATTTTTTGCACTCGTAAAGAGGATTTTTTGGCAAAATCGAAATCATCGTTCAGTTTCACGTTAGGCCAGAAGTCGCCGTAGTCTAGTAGGTAATGTGTTGGCTTATTGGACGTAAATCCAGGGTTCGTGCCCCAGGCCAGACATTAAGACAAAATACAAAAAGTATTTCTTCGGCGACTTCCTCTCAGCAGTTTTCTGGCAAAAACTCTGAATGTAAATAAAATTGCCATGAAAAAGTTTCTCAAAAATCTGTCGTTCGGAGTCGACTTTAAACTGTACGTCCCACCACTCATGTATAAAATTCACACACACAACATAATTGGTGCGAGAAACTAGGACATTGTACAATGGGTCAATTCGACCTCCGGGTACTGTACTTGTCTTAATTGTCAAGTACGCTTCCTCTAACCTAACCTAACCTTCTTGTTAGGCCATGGAAAACGAAGCGGGTGGTCATATGGCTTCAACTCTTGAACCAATTAAACTTTGTAAAGCGTCATACCGAGATTTTCTTCAAAGTAAACTGGTGCGTTAAATGTTTAATTCTTGAAAACTATGAAGAGTTGATATACTCACAGCCACAGCTTCGATATTTTCGGGGGTACACACTGTACGATCACGCTCACGTGTTGACGCATCAACAATGAAAATAGTTCTACGAACTTTAGCAATAAACTTGCGTATACCGGGCACTGTTGGTCCTTCTCTGCGATCAAATTTTTTACGATATTTCCGTGCAGATCCCTACCAATTGTCTCTGTTTTGGAAATATATTTCCAATAAATCCCAACGTTGTTCAAGCGTAAATCGATTCATTGCGGTCAGTTGTGATATTATATTGAACTTCATGGCAGAATAGAGAGGCTTAAGTGTTGCCAGATTCGAAATAACTGGATGGTTCAAATTTAAATCGATAGATGGCCTACCCTATATTTAATATTTATAAATAGAAGTACCGGACAAATGCAAAGTTGCAGTAAACTGTTTGAAGGTACTCTTGACATCTGTGTTTAAGTCCTACATACATTGTAGGGTCACCGTAGTCTAGTAGGTAGTGTGTTGGCTTATTAGACGTAAAGCCAGGGTTCGAGACCCAGGCCAGACATCAAAACAAAATACAAAAAGTATTTCTTCGGCGACTTCCTCTCAGCAGATTTGTGGCAAAAATTCTGAGAGTAAATGAAAATTGCCATGAAAAGTTTCCCAAAAATCTGTCGTTCGGAGTCGACTTTAAACCGTAGATCCCGCCGCTCATGTATACAATTAACGCACACAACATAAGTGGTGTGAGAAGCTAGGTCGTAATCCTGACTGAAGGGTTGTAATGACCAATTATGTTATGTATGTATGTTGTGTAGGGTACCCTATATTTCACTGTTCATATATTGTGTGTAGAAATTTCTTCTTTTCGTCTGTCGCTAGGCATTACATTTTTTTTGCAGGCCAGTGTAATTTTTTCATTGCTGCTTTCGTTTGCTTAAACCATTGTTTCGACTACCCTCGACTCTACGCGACTCAACTCAACTCGATTCAATTCCAATTCCAATTTTAATATTCATTAATTTGTGGCAAAATTATTTATAAGGTTTGCGTGATTAGATGCCTTAAAATTATTTTTCTAGTATAAGAAAAACTCTCCTCTGCTGTTGTTGTTGTTGTTGTATTTTTTTTTAAATATTTTTCAGGCAGTAGATGTTGGTTGAATTTCATTGCTCGTACAAAATCCATTTACAATAAAAATTTCAATGAATATGTTTTTTTTATTACTTTAAGAAATTTGTTGTTATAATGCGATTGTAATTATTTTTATACACTCGACTTAAATGGGCATTTGATTTATGGCCCCGACCACATTAAATACAATATTTATTTCAATATTTTCTAATAAAATAAAATGTTTCTAATATTATACAAACACATTTATTTATTGTGATCTTATTTGACTGCAAATAAATTCGAATGTAGTATGGTACGGTAGCGAAATACAAAGGCAAACTATAGTTCCCTGATAGAGCTGTAAGGTATAGCATGTTCCTCTATACAGAATAATTATCTGATGTTGGTGTATGCAAATGTCTTCTGGGTAAAGTATATAATTCAGTCCATTTTAAATTAAGATTGAGATTATTTTCGAAAAATACAGGCTGCAACAACGTACATGGCATTTTAAAAATTTTTTTAATCGTATGACCTACACAACATTTTTTTGGCAACTAGGCTTGGATAAGGCCAGTTTGAGATTAATCATTGGCTTTATTACAGGGCTGTGAGATTAAATCGCTGACAAGGATCTGGATTAGATACCAGCCGGACTATTGCAGGGTATGGTGCGAAGAGGAGGAGTTGCAAACTATCGAACACTTCCTCTGTAACTGTCCAGCAGTAGGTTGAGGTCGAGGACCCTGAGAACTCGGCGTGGTCTAATAGGTAGTGTGTTGGCTTATTAGAAGAGAAGCAAGGGTTCGAGCCCCAGACCAGACATCAAAATAAAATACAAAAAGTATTTCTTCGGCGACTTCCTCTCAGCAGATTTCTGGCAAAAACTCTGAGAGTAAATAAAATTGCCATGAAAAAGTTTATCAAAAATCTGTCGTTCGGAGTCGACTTTAAACTGTAGGTCCCACCACTCATGTATAAAATTAACACACGCAACATATGTAAGTGGTGTGAGAAACTAGGTCGTAATCCTGACTGAAGGGTTGTAATGACCAATTACGTACGTACGAGGACCCTGAGCAGAGGCTTCTTTGAGTGTTTGAATTCTTTGTCGAGTGCCGATATTAAGGCTATTCATAGATCATTAGTTGTTGTTGTTGTTGTTGTAACAGTTCGGCTGTTGTCTCCGGAAGCTTTCATTAGTAGTTTGAGCTGCTTAAGAAGTGCAAGGCCTTCAATAGTATAGTCGCGCTCTCTTGTGTATTTGTGGTCTGTGTATTCCTCCGCTTCCTTAATCTCCCTTTCCTACTTCCTCTCCTTTTCCCTATCTCCTCTAGTATCCTCTCTCTTTTAGGACATAGTACAATGGGTCAACATGAACTCCGGGTACTGTACTTGTCTCAATGACAACCCAAAGTTGTCGTTAAACAAGTGGAAGATGGACTGCTAGACTCATTCCATCTATAGAAGCATGGACATTGGGGAAATTAACTACTTCCTGACCCAGTTTCTTTCGGGTCATGGTTATTTCCGACAATATCTACACCGCATGGGCAAGGTGAATGATCCTGCCTGCATTTATTGCGAGGAAATGAGTGACGACGCTGAACACACATTCCTTCATTGCATCAAATGGCAAGACGAGAAGAATGTGTTGATGGAACAGATTGGCGAATTCACACCCGACAACATTGTTGACACAATGCTCGAAAGCGAGACGAAGTGGAGCGCTGTGAGAAGAATGTGTACTCCGCAGGAAGAAGGTCGACATTGATGCAGTACGACAGAATGATACATGAGAAGACGAGCCAATAGCGTGAAGCTGGCTTCAAATATGGCGTACCCAGACGTGGGAGAGTAGACAACGGTCCTTAACAGGACGTCGTTCTGGACCCTTCCCGAAGTAATGCAGATAGCCGTCCCGGGAAGGGAGTATCTCCAGAAGAGGAGGAGGGATTGTTTTAGTGGAAGCCACACTCGACTCATCTGATTACGGTCACTGTAAGTGCGAAGGCATTTTAAACCCTACCTCACACGCAAAAAAAAAGTTGTCGTTAATCATGCTGGATGGAAGACCTAAAAGTGGAATGTAATTGAAGCGACGATATTGTTCATATTAGGCCTCCTCGCCTCAATCTCAAAAGCAGACTATGACCTAAGAAATATAAATGAAAGAAATTGCTGTCTTTAAGAAAAAAGCGTTAGGATTGGAACCAATTATCGTCTGATAAAATGGCTCAACCTTTTGGAAATTAAAACCAATGGTTGCGTAGTAGAACAGATCTTATGGCAATCAGATTTTCTTTCTTCGATCAGATTATAAGACAAGTTAGAGATAATCATATTTTCCTACATCTCGTAAAGTACTACTAGGCGGGACTTACAGGAGCCTCACCACTTTTTTTGAGGGGGTTTTAAGTTACATTGTCCACCTACAATAAATGGAGAAATACAGGCATAGCATGAGGCTTTAGAAATTGGAAATGAGCATTAATTCGTAAAATTTCATGAAAATTCATAAAAGATTGTTGCCAAAATAAAGTGGAATCTGCTCCAAAGCGCATTACCGATGTTTTTTTCTTCTATTTGTATGGAACAAAATCATCGTGGTCGTCTTTTTTTGTGTACATCTGCATTTTAAATCACTTTGTAAATGACTTAGAGGGTCCATTTGATAACACTCCCTTCGAGTGGTCATAAACGGGTCGTTAAATAGAAGAGGTGTAGACCTACAATATCCAGGTGGATGGCAGATATCAAATACATGCAATCTGTGGAAACGAGAGAATAAGTGAACCAGTGGATGTCTACAGGATGGTGTCCTTTCATCTCTTACCTGATGATTTCCTCTTAGCGAATTTCTGGCAAAGACTCTGAGAATAAATAAGAAGTTTCTCAAAAATCTGTTGCTCGAAGTCGACTTCAAACTGTAGGTCCCGCCACTCATGTATGAAATTAGCACACACAACATAGACCGTAATCCTGACTTAAGAATTCGAATGTCCAATTATGTATGTATGTATAGTTTTGATAACTAAAGTAAAATTTGAAGAGATTTATTGCGAATTGATTCAAACAGGTATTAAGATTGTTTAGCGTTGGGGCATAACAGAGGATCTGAGAATAATCCCGTATAAGACCACAATAGTGCCATTCACTAGAAGCTGAAAATTTCATAAATGAAGCATTCTTTATCTCCCGGGTATAGGAATAAGAAGTGTATAGGAATAACAGTGAATAATAAATTGAAATGGAGGGCACATAGATAGCAGCTCAGAAAAGGTCAGACATGCCATTATGGTATGCAAAAGGCTTGATGGAAAAACCTGAAGATGTATCTCAGAAATTATGCTCTAGATGTGTACCATGATGGTCAGGTCAATAGCAATATATGCGGCAATTATCTGGGCAGAGAGAATCAAACTAGAAATAGCTCAGCTGGACTCGTTAAAGATACAGAGATTAGCGTGTGTTGACAGAACAGTGAGCATAGATAGTAACAGTAGTCTTCTATGATTTTGGCAACCGTTTTGCGATGAGACTCAGTAAAAAATGAGTGAATCAATCTAGAAACTGCATAATTTTTTAAAAGAGGAACTATTTTGTGGTATACAGTGGGTCAAGAACGTATCTGGGGACAGAAACGGAAATGTTTGGCACCAGAATAAAATATTTTGAACCCATGGAGAAACTCGAGAATATCTTCCAAGCGGAAGCCTATGCCATCGAAAAGTGTGCTCAATTCAACAAAAAAGTAGAACTTATTCAAGCACTAGGCTTTTATGAAGTTAACGATAGTATGGGAAGTGACCGTAGTCTAGTAGGTAGTGTGTAGGATTATTATACGTATGGCCGCGATTCAAACCATAGCTCAGACACGAACGAAATGAATTGTAAAAACATTTTTTCAGCGACTTCGTCTCCACAGTCTTCTGCTAAAAACTGTGGGAATCTAATAAAATTGCCATAAAAAGTTTTTCAAAAATCTGTTTTTCGAAGGCGACTCGCCATTCATGGTTAAAGTTAACACACAAAGCATGAGTGGTGCGAGAAGCTAGGCCGTAATCTTGACTGAAGGGTTGTAATGACCATTCAAGTAAGTAACTATGGTACTATCTAAAGAAGCTGAATCAGTTAAGTAGTCGATAAGAGGTCCAGGTCCTCATGGGGCCCAGGTCATGCAATTAACAGTCGGACGAGCACGCTAGGAAGGTAGAAACTTGGAAGTGAGGTTATAGTTATACCCTATAAAGTTGAGTACTGCTGATCGTACGGTCACAGTTTGTACTAAGGCACCCTTTCACGACATATTCTTCAAATTAATTCAGAAGCATGTAGGGTAGCACACAGACTGACTAAGGCCACGTGCAACTTTTAAAAGTTGTTGTTTTGATTTTATAAATTTAAAATGAAAGAAATTAAAATTCTTGTTAAATTACACGATCAATTTGAAATTCAGTAAACAAACAATCGAACAACAATCATTGTACAACAGAGTGTTCAATTGCATGAAATTAGCAACAAAATAACAATTTTAAATACTTTTTAACAACAAATGAAAACAATTAATCAAATAAACAAACAAAATAACAACAAAAATAAATTAAATTAAATTAAATTAAATAAATATTATTGTAAATAAATATTCAAAAGAATGCAAAAATTAAACATTAAAAGTGAAAAAAATGCGAAGAAAAACGCAACGGCAACAGACAGCAACGTTTTTAACACTTCAAAAAAAAAAACAATTTTTCAATTCAATTGCTGCGTTATTTTGTTAAATTGGTTTTTAGTTTTATTGTTGTTGTTGTATGTATGCATTTATTTATTCAATATATATATGAGTGTATATGTGTTGTTGTTTTTGTTTATAAATTTGTAATAGAATACCGAATGTTATAATAAAAGTTTTGTTTTTGTTTTTATACATATTTGAGTTGTAAAAAGTTTTTTTTGCTTTGTTTATTTCAAAATGATTTCAATTGCTGTTGTTGTTGTTTGTTGTTAATAGTGGGGTTGTAATTCAAAACCATTTGGTAAACGATCGAAATAATAATGGTAACTCTTTTTGTAAAAACATGCAATTTTACATGTAACGGGTATCAAGTGATCATGTAATCCCCCAGTAAATTATTATGATGGCATAGCTAAACACACAACACAACACAACACAACACAACACAACACAACACAACACAACACAACACAACACAACACAAATCGACTTGACTGACTGACTGACTTGACTTACTTTCCTTACTCTAAGGCAATAGGAGAAGAAATATTAACCGTTATTTATAAATGAAAACATAATTTAATTATAGAAAAAAACCTTTTTTGTTTAATTTAATGTTGTTGTTCAAAATACAAAAAAAAAGAGAAAAAAATTTGGACTGACAGCCAGCCAGACAGACAACTTGTAATTTGAGAGGCTTTTATTTCTACCCGAGTTACTGCTACTGTTTCTTACTTAAAGATTCACTTGATGGTTTAACAATCAATTGCCGATTGAATTAAATTTATTTACAGAATCTTTTTGTTAACTTCGAAGAAATCATTGCCCAGATAGGTATTTGAACAGAATTTTCATCACTCAATGGTATATTTTTGTCAGCCGCAAAGGCTAGGTTGGGTTAAACTGACAGTCACCTCACTTACATAACATACATACATATATAATTGGTCATTACATCCCTACAGTCAGGATTACGGCCTAGCTGCTCACACTACTTATATTGTGTGTGTTAATTATATACATGAGTGGCGGGACCTACAGCTTAAAATCCATTCCAAACGATCGATTTTTTGAGAAACTCTTTCATGGCAATTTTATTTCAATCACCGAGTTTTTGCCAGAAATCTGCTGAGAGGAAGTCGCCTGGAGTTTGAACCGTGGCCTTTACCTCTAATAAGCCAACACACTACTTACTAGAGCACGGCGACTTCTGTCACAGTCACCCCACTTGGTATAGCTTACTTGGGTCCTGTAAGGTCACATTGTAACACAGATATCACCAACTCCGTCGTATAATTACAGCTTCTGGTTGGCAGTCGCCAAAGTCACCGTAGTCTAGTAGGTAGTGTGTTGGCTTATTAGACGTAAAGCCAGTGTTCAAACCGCAGGTCAGACATCAAAACGAAAATTTTAAAAAAATTTTTCTTCGGCGACTTCCTCTCAGCAGATTTCTAGCAGAAACTCTGAGAGTAAATAAAATTGCCGTGAAAAGTTTCTCAAAATAAAAATCTGTCGTTCGGAGTCGACTTTAAACTGTAGGTCCCGCCACTCATGTATAAAATTAAAACACACAACATAAGTGGTGTGAGAAACCTTATTAAACCTTAATCCTTACTGAAGTGTTGTAATGCGCAATTATGTATGTATGTGGCAGCCGTTTTACTAGGCACAGCTTACTTGGGTCCTATAAGGTCCCGTTGTAACACCAATATTTCCTACTCCGTCTGGTTGGTATTTGTCAACCATCCCAAGAGTCATATGAAGTAGAAAGGTTTCTCAAATCGCCTTTGGCTCGGCGTGTTTTGCCACCAAATTGGGATTGTTTAACACGTTGACTGCCGTGGCAATTTTCAGAAAACATTGACTTTTTGTTCTTTTCCCAGAAGCCATTTATCGATACTAGCACTGATATAATACGATTTTATTCGTAGCTACACAAAAATGGCAGGTTTAGTGAGTACGAGATAATTCGTAGTTGGCTCCCTAGAAGGGAACACAATCCACGAGTTATTTCGTAGTCGGCAGTCAACGTGTTAAGTATTCTACTTCTCTGCAAATTCTGTTCTGATTTTATCCATGTGGATCCAGCTTTGTTTGGCGTTTCTACAAGTGGGTTGATTATACCATCTTAGCTTTACCAATGAATGGAGTTTTTGTGAAATCATTTACATCCCTCTCTGCAGAGGAACACCTATCTCATGTAGAAATTCATTTGAAATTTCCGTAATGTTAGCTTTAGCAAGTGCATCGGCCTTGTTGTTACTTTCGAAGTTCCTGTGTCCATGAACCCAAATGAGGGTAAAGGTCGAATGCCTCACTACCTTCACCAGAAACTCCCGGTATTCTAGATCAATCTTCGATACGGTATACACACTTTATAGTCATCTAATGACAGCTTAACTGTCGGTATATACGCGCATACCACCATATCATATACTCTGATACCGAATTCGCACGTTGGCTATTTTTATAGTCATTATTTCACCCTGTAAAATTCTACAATAATATGATAGTGCTAGGGACGATGTCGCCGTAGTCTATGGTTCAAAACTACGGCCACGGTTCAAACTCCAGGCAAGACAAAAAATATGAAAAAAGTATTTCTTCGAAGACTTCCTCTCAGTAGATTTCTTCAAAAACTCTAAGAATAAATCGAATTCCCATGAAAAGTTTCTCAAAAATCTATCGTTCGAAATTACCTTTAAACTGTATGTCCCGCTACTTATGATAAAATTAACGCACATAATATAAGTGTGAGAAGCTACATCGTAATCCAGACTGAAAGATTGTGATGACCCATATATAATTGTTAGAAACGATCTAATTTTCAGTTGTTCTCACTTTGTTGTCAGTCACAAAAGTGGTCGATTCGAACTATAATATGAACAACACAAACCTATTAAAGTTTAGTTACATAAAGATCCACTTTTAAAACTTCTTACTGAAAGCTTTTGTGCACATATGTTTCAAAAAGTTATTTTAAATTTTTTAATATCTTTTCACTTTTCCCTATAAGCATACACTTCATAGCAATCGCAACTGCGTGACCCGTAATCAACCATCATAAAAACATAAAATTATATTTTTTTAACTCCTGAACTACTTTCTAACTGATCCGATCTAATAATTAAATAAGCAAAATTGCTCCAAAAATAGTTTTTTTTTCTTTTCGGATTGCGGTTGAAAATTTATCCATGATGCTTACACCACAAATTAGTTTAACAAACTTTAGTAAATAGTTTAAATGAAATAAACAAATTAGAACATCCTCTTTAATCCCCTTTTAAATAATGACCACACTCTGCATAATTTGATACATTTTTGTTGCTACAGTCGATAGGAGCAAATCAAATTCAAAAATGTTTGAAACCTGAAACATCAAAATTAAACACGGGCCATAAAAGATAAAAAAATTAAAAAAAGCCACACTTTTTTCTTCCTCTTTGTTGATCAAAACACTGGATGAGAAATGTTAGTAAAAAAATATTGTACTCCAACAAAACGGAAAATTAAAAAATATTTCTTCGGCGACTTTCTCCCGGTTCTGCTACTCACGTATAAAAATTAACACACAAAACCTGAGTGGTGTAAGAAGCGAGGTTGTAATTCTGACTGAAGATTTTTCATGACCAATTACGTATGTATTCGAGATCATCAATGAGTATTCAAAAAGCTAAGCAGAATCGAATCATACTCATAATTTCTGGTACTTATACGCATTCATACTTATTTTAATATCATGAACCTCTACTCATATTCAAAGTTGGAAGTACTCATCATATTCATACTTAACTACACGAGTGATGTTACTGATTTCGACTCTCCGTAACTCAACATATATACGAAGCATAAAATAAGTAAGAATCGCGTACGAATACTAAAATACTCACTAGAAGGTTGTGTGTTTGCTCTGCTTGCTGCTCTGCCTTCTTTGATTGTGTGTCTTTTTTCTTTTGTTGTAAATGCAACAACAACTAAGACTGTATATTTTGATGAATGATTTGGCTCACTCGAATCATTTATAAGTATGTATTAAAAGTACTTTGCTGAAGTTATGAATCTAAATATGTAGACTTGTGAATCAAATATATTTCGAATGGTATGAGTTTGATGTCAACGTTGTACTTATACTCATTGCAACCTGTACTTATAAATCAAAGTTATAGTGAGTATGAAGGAATCAGAGTAGTTAGATTTTAATATTGTTGACTCACTTATATTCAAAATTTCATGAGTGCTTATGAGTAGCGAAAAAAACGATTCATTGCTGATCTCTGGTATGTACGTAAGAAGAAAAACATTAAGCCTCTTGAGTGCCAAATATTCAGATTTAATTCATACAACCCACTGGAGTTAGGTTAGGTTAGGTTAGGTTAGAGGACGTGTACTTGTCAATTAAGACAAGTACAGTACCCGGAGGTCGAATTGACCCATTGTACAACGTCCTAGTTTCTCACATCACTTATGTTGTGTGTGTTAATTTTATACATGAGTGGTGGGACCTACAGTTTTTAAAGTCGACTCCGAACGACAGGTTTTTATTTATTGAGAAACTTTTCATGGCAATTTTTATTTACTCTAAGAGTTTTTGCCAGAAATCTACTGAGAGGAAGTCGCCGAAAAAATACTTTTTGTATTTTGTCTTTGATGCCTGGCCTGGGGCTAGAACCCAGGCTTTTGCGTCTAATAAGCCAACACACTACCTACTAGACTACGGCGACTTCACCCACTGGAGTTGAAAGTTCAGAATTTTTTCGAGAAATCTGCTGAGAGGAAGTCGTATCTGTGGTTTGAACAGCGGTTTCACATCTAATAAGCCAACATACTACATATTGGACTAAGGCTTCTTTATATAATCGCTGCCATCGCTAAAATTCAGCCAGAGTCACGGAATATTGCACATTTCGAAGTAGTTGTGGTAGGCATCGGAGCGATTTTATATTACACGCGTAATGGCACCAGTAGGTCTTTGAAACGAATATAAAAATTCGATGGTCATTACAACCCTTCGGTCAGGGTTACGCAATAGGTTCTCACATCACTTATGTTGTTTGTGTTAATTTTATACATGAGTGGTGGGACCTACAGTTTAAAGTCGACTCCGAAAGACAGATTTTTGGGAAACTTTTCATTTCGATTATCTTTTACACTCAGAGTTTTTGCCAGATTTTTGCTGAGAGGAAGAAGCCGAAGAAATGTTCCTATTTTAAAAATTTTTTTTTGGAAATGTCTGACCTGGGATTTGAATTGAGGCCTCACGTCTAATGAGTCAACATACTACCCACTGGACTACGGCGCCTACTCTCACACACGTACATATAATTTGGTCATTACACCCATTAAGCCAGGATTACGACCTAGCTTCTCATACACACTCTGTTTTATTTCTGAGTGATAATGTCGTAATTTTGCGTGTAATTTTGCCATGCAACAGTTGTTGTTCTTTTGTTCATACGAATTTTTTTTGTGGGTGTATGTCTCTGTACCTTGTAGCATGTAACAACATTGTATTTGTTGTTGAAAAGGTTAAGGGAACATTGTTTAAAAACAAATGAAACTCATGTCAAAAGGCACCCACAACATACTCGTACAACAACGATATCAAATTTCGTAACAATTTCTTTTTCTTTCTCTGTCTCTCCCTCTCTCTCTCTCTAAATTGCCTCGGGGTATAGAAATTTCAAATAATAAGGTTTCTAATGCATGCTCATGCAAACTTAAACACGTAAATATGCCTGATTACATAGAGGCAAAGTTTAGGTTCGGCCTTAATTCTAACCTGATGACTTTATTTGCTGAAATTATAAACGACATGTTGTAAGAGGACATGCACATTGTGGGGTTAATGAATGATTACAACAAAAGGATTAATTTAAGACCATAAACATTGACTATTGCCCAACAATAATAAACTGAAGTTTACTACAGGCAAACTAAGTACATACTGTGCTTTAGATTTACGTTGTATCTATTGCGAGTGAGTGACTACTGACTAACTGCTAAGCTTATGCTACATTTGTAATGCCCCCCAATACAGTTTAGAAGTGTCTGTCGCTGTCAGGCTACATACATATACGCATATTAAGCGCCGACTTGACGCCATGATTATTTTAATTTTGAAGTGTGTAAACTTTATCTTGATTTTCTTTTTATTTTTTCTTTTCTTTTCTTTTATTTTTTATTTATTGTTCAAGTGTTTCGAAAGGGAAGGGAATGAATGGAATATCTTCAGTGTCGGTATCATTCTCTTTATCTGTTCACATGACGATGATGATTATGAAGCGGGTGTTGGCAACATACAAACACTTTTCATTTCATTTCAACAGAGTGTCACATTCACATTCAGTTTTCTTTTTCCAATTATTGACACTTTAAATGTCTACTACTACTACTACTACTACCCAATGAATATGTATGTTCTTCTATAAGCAGCGCCGCCGCTGCCTATTTCAACGTTTCAATTTTTAATTTGTGGCACTTGGTGTTTGCATTACAGTTCTGTCTCCATACGCTGACGCTTTGCAACAACATGTTGTTCGTTTAATTTCGATTTCTTTTCAGATTTCATTACAAAAAAAAACAAAAAAAAAACTTAAATAAACTATTGCCGTTGATAACTTGTTTGTTTGTTTGTTTGGTTGTTGATGTTTGGTGTCACTTTGATGTTGTTAAGTGCTAAAGCGCCTTTTCGTATGTCACATACGCTTACAAATGCCACAATATTCTACGTCAGGATTTGTCTGATAACTTCTATCGGACACACAGAGACTTAAAATATGATTTCAACTTAGCAAAGCACAATTAAAATAAAAGTGTTGCTCGCAGAAACACGTTTTTCAAAGTATTGGCCACTGCTGGCTACATATTTTGTCCATCTCACCAGTATTTATTTATTTATTAATTTCCACGCCAATAAAACTGTTCCTCTTTTGTAGCCAATCAATTAATCACCCAATATTCGATTTCATCTCTTAGGAATCGAAGTGCTGCCCAGCCATTGCGGCTCCTAACGATAAAATCAAACAGTAGTCGGAAGAAGCCAAGTCCAGCAAAAACGGCGGGTGGGGTAGCAGCTGCATTGAGGTCGCCGTAGTAAAGTAAAGCCAGGTTTCGTGCCCCAGGCATCAAAGCAAATTTACAATAAATATTTCTGCGGCGACTTCCTCTCACTAGATTTCTGGCAAAAACTCTGTGATTGAAATAAAATTGCCATGAAAAATTTTCTCAGAAATCTGTCATTCGGAATCGACTTTAAATTGTAGGTCCCACCACTCATGTATAAAGTTAACAAACACAACATAAGTGGTGTGAGAAACTAGGTCGTAATCCTGACTGAAGGGTTGTAATGACCAATTATGTGTGTATGTATGGTAACAGCTCCCAGTCTAATGCTTTGATTGTATCCTGAAACAGTTTTGCTTTGTGTGCAGAAGCATTGTCATGTTGAAAAATTCTCTTACCGTGTCTTGTGGCCTAATCAAGTCGTTTTGGATGAATTAATGGTTCATTGTAGGCTAGTAGGTAGTGCGTTGGTCTATTAGACGTAAGGCCACGATTCAAACAACTCGAATAAAACGAAATAAAAAAATTATTTCTTCGGCTGCTTCCTCTCAGCAGATTTCTGGCAAACCCTTTGAGAGTAAAATGAAATTGCCATGAAAAGTTTCTCAAAAAAATCTGTCCCGCAATTCATGTAGAAAGCTAGGCCGTAATCCTGACTGAAAGGTTGTAATGATCAATTAGATACATACATGGTTCATATTGATCATTTGTTGTCGATGGCAATCTGTAAAAACGGTTTGAAGAGCTCGTGGTACACCACGAGCTTTCTGGTCCCCCCAGACACACGTTATTGTCTTCCTACCGAATCGATTTGGTTTTGAAAACCAAGTTGATAGTTGTCCTGGATTAAGTCATGATATAATTTCTTTTAGAATTTTGAAAATAAATTCATTTTTCATCGCCAGTAACAATTCGATGCACATGTATTTTCTATCCTGTCTTTGAGGCAAAATTTCACAAGTGATTTTTCGGTTTCCCATCTGTCTGTCATTCAATTCATGTGGCACCTATTTTCCAGACTTTTGAATTGTTTCCATAGCTTTTACACTTATTTCTTGTGCATTTATTTCTCACTCCAAGTGTTATTTTCATTAAATATTCTTTGCAATGCGGCGTCCTTAAAATTTTTTTGTAGTATTCCACGTTCTTAATTTTTGACATCAAAATTATTATCTCTGAACCACCGAAACCATCTTGTGCTTCATACAAGCAGTCGATGTGACTTTCCTTCCGGTACAGCACGATCACTACATCCCTCGACAAGTAGTCGATGTTATTCTCCGGCACTTTTCATTATTTCTCACATCAAACTTGTTATCCCTTAACAGTCGAAACCTTCTTCTGCATTTTGTTATCAATAGAGTATAATCACCATATCCCTTGACTAACATTTGATGCAACTTCGCTTCCGATAGAGCATAATCGATGCGAATCTACAGCACTTTTTCAAATTTGCGCTTCCCGCAAATCGCCATTTGCTGGTTCAAAATTCGCCATCTTTAACACGATGAAAAATATGATGATATGATGTTATGTTCACTGATTATATGTCTACTGCAAATATTCAGAAGACGTTATCTCCAACAGAAAAAAAATTAAGGCTCCGTCACAATAATTGTACCTTATGGAGACATTTGTATCTTGACGCTCACTTCATATCGGTACAACTGATACTCACTTACTTAATATGTCATTACAAACCTTTAGTCAAGATTACAACCTAGCTTTTCACACCACTTTATGTTGTGTGTGTTAATTTTATACATGCGTAGCGGGACCTACAGTTTAAAGACGATTCCAAACGACAGATTTTTGAGAAACTTTTCAAGACAATTTCATTTACTCTCAGAGTTTTTGCCAAAAATCTGCTTGCTCGGCGAAGAAATATTTTTCAGATATCGATTTGTTGGAGTTGTCTGACCTGGGGTTTGAAGCGTGGCCTCACGTCTAATAAGCTAACACACTACGTGCTTGACTATAGCGACTTTCATGCCTGGTACTTTCTTACTTAATTGGTCATTGCAACACTTTAGTCAGGACCAACCATGATGTGTGTGTTAATTTTATCGGGACTTACGCTATAAAGTCGACTCCTTAGCTTTTCATGACAATTTTTTATTATTTCTTTGAGTATTTACTAGAAGACTTTTGAGAGAGGAAGTCGCCAAAGAAATATTTTTTCAGATTCCGTTTTGTTGGAGATGTCTGACCTGCAGTTTGAAGCGTGGCCTCATGTCGGAACTTACACTTTAAAGTTGACTCCGAAGCTTTTCATGACAATTTTTTATTATTTCTCAGATTTTTTGCCAGAAGACTGTTAAGAGAAGAAGTCGGCGACTAAATATTTTTGCATACTTCGTTTTGTTCGCCATGTCCAAGCTGGACTTGCGTCTGATAAGCCCACACAATACCTACTACGGCTTCGACTACGGCGATTATGTCTGTTGACGATATATGATTAAAAAAACGGCACGTTCCATATCAATAAACGTTTTTTTCCAAGACTTAAAGCTCGTTTTAATTGTTCCGCAACTTTCATTATTTTACTTGTCTGATGAATGATTTCTTTTTGTTGTTTTTTGTTGTTGTTGTTTTTGTATTCTTTTTAAAATAGAACGTTTCAATGTCGGTTACGCCTTTCGTTTGTTGATTTTGTCATATTGTCGTTCTGTATTTGAATTTCTTATCATTTTTCAATTATCTGTTGATCGTTATGAATTTTTAATAAATTTCTTTAATATTATTAATAACAAGACATTGTATATACCAGACAAACATACATATACACACATACATACATATAAAAAGATGGACAGACACGCAAAAGCCACATAGCATAGACATTTAAGTGCAAATATGTAGACATGTGTGTTGCCTTGTACATCATACTTGAAATCTTTTGTATTCCGCATGTATATTTTCGTTTAATGGTGGTCAATTCAATAAAAAAAAATTAAAAAAAATAAAAATTCCGAAAAAAATTATCTTTTTTCGATTCCTTTGGCATTAAGCCGCCTTTATCAGCCGCTTTCTCGTTTCAATTCGTTTTCTTATTGAAAACGATCATTATGTGGCTTTAACACAAAAACAAAAAAACAACACCAACAACAATCAAGAAGAAGAATAAATAAAACATTTAATCAAGAAAACTGAAATAAATTAAAAGTGTTAACACACGAACATCAGAAAAGAAAACGCCAAGTACTACTACTTGTTCGATAAATACATACATACATACATATGTATGTAAGTGTGGCCAAAATCCAATCCTAATAAGCCAACTTAATGTAGCGTTTTTAATTGTTGATATTCAATCTCTGGTTGGGCGTTATTATCGACACTCTCATGGAATGACTTTTTCGGCATATGTACATACATATGTACTCATACACTGCATGCTATGCAGTGTACCTACAGCTTGCTAATATTTTTATATCAGGAATTAAGAAGAATTTATTGTTACAACGGTGCAAAGGCGATTTAAAATTTCAATCCCCACTTTCCATAGGTCTGATACATTATCGATGACATGAGTTATATTCGCTTTAAGGACTGTTGCGACTAAAGAAAACCCCATAAGAAAAAGTCTTACAAGGTCCAATCGCTCGATCTCGGTATACAGTTCACATCACGTATTGACGTCCTGTTGAAGCCATATGCCGTTGGTTTCTAGATCTTCGAATGCAGGCCAAAAGAGGTTGGTAATCATTGCGCCCTATAGCACTCACCGTTGACAGTAATTTCCTTGGCCATCATCGTTCACAAATAAATATTGACCGATGACTCCGGCAGTCCAAAATCCGCAACAAACAGTGACTTTTTCGGAATGCATTGAACGCTTTTAGATCTTGTATGAATTGGTATCGTTTCAAAGTCGTCAATTTTCTTTGTTTTCGTACCCATTCATACAGAAAAGACCCTCAACGCTGAAGATGATTTTTTGATGAAAATATTACACGAGCCGAGTAGCAGTATGCTATATCCCGTCCTTTGAATTGGGAACATCTCTTGACGGCATAGATCTCTGACTTAAAGATACTTTGATTTCACGTTGACAAACATCCTCCTCTTGTCACATATCTATATATGACCCAAAACATGTCTTCAAACTCATTGTTTGTTATAATTGGGGATGGCACACTCTCAAGATATTCTTGTGCACTTTCTGCATATGACAATGGCATGTCACGTCTTACTTGAAATGTTTTTTAGGAGCCTTCCATATCAGTTGAATATGCAAATAATAATTCGAGCTATTTTGCCTCGAGTATCCGTAATATTATCTCATCCAGAAGTTGATCATTTCTTCATTTAAGAAGTTTGTTCTCCTCGTAAATCGAAATTTCTTGGGCCTTGACCTGATTTTTCACACCACTCATGTTGTGTGTGTTAAGTTTATACATTAGTGGCGGTACCTACAGTTTAAAGTCGACTCCGAAAGACAGATTTTTGAGAAACTTTTCATGGCAATTTTATTTATTCTCAGAGTTTTTGCCAGAAATCTGTTGAGTGGTAGTCGCCGAAGAAAATTTTTTTCATATTTCGTTTTGACGTCTGACGTGGGGTTAAAACCGTGGCCTTACGTGTAAGAAGCCTACACACTACCTACTAGACTACGGCGACTTCAAAAAATTAAAACCTCCAAATTTCTTTATACAATGTAAGCAGAAACAGTCTCTTCAAATTTGCCTATAACCCTCAGAAATATGTCGTTTACTATTGGCAAACAATGCCTACAGCAGATGGTTTTATAAGGATTTCATTCACATTTAATCATCACTTCAGTGGTGAAAGAAACTCATCTTATGGGTCGATCCTTATCATTTTCTTCACAGGGTTTATACCCTTCCTATCCAAAGTACTATCATTGCCATCGAAGGTTCATGCCTGATGCCCACTAAATCTCTAAGAGCTGCCTTAGTAGATCTGTATATTCCCGTCCTCTAAGATACACGGAAACCCTCATGGCAATTTTCCATTTACTCTCAGAGTTTTTGCCAGAAATCTGCTGAGAGGAAGTCGCCGAAGAAATACTTTTTGTATTTTGTTTTGATGTCTGGCCTGGGGCTCGAACCCTGGCTTTACGTCTAATAAGCCAACACACTACCTACTAGACTATGGCGACTTCATTAATGTATGTACATATTTAACTAAAGTGTACTGATTTAATCTAAAAATTCCAATTCCAACTCCAAACCCATATCTGCATTCTCCTAACTCTTCTAATTTCCATTCTTCTGGTTTTCACGTCGTTTACGACATTGCCATTAAAATAATTAAATTGCGGTACAAAGTTTAAAATATTTTGCAATTAAGATAACGATTTGAGAATAATAAAATAAAAATAAAATAATTAAATTATAACTTGATAGGGTAGTCTAGTGGATAGTGTGCTAGACTATTAGCGTGAGGGTCGTGGGTTCGATTACCACCAGAGACTCTGGTCTGTGACACTATACCGAGCATATGGTCAAAGTTACTCCGCTCGTATATAATTAAAATATAATTTGTAATTGTATTGTAATAAATAAATAAATAAATAAATACAACTCGATAATGATAATATTGTCCGTTTCTGTATTAAAATATGATACTAAATACGAAACGAAACTACAATGGGTCAAGCCCAATAACCTCACATAGATAAACAGATAAACCTTGCTTAAATGCAAGTAAATTTTAAGTGTCGTGATATAATTTGTAGTGTAAGGGGACCCTTTAAAATTGGTAGAGATTTAGCTGAACAAAGAAAAACAGGCGTTTCTCTTATATTTTAAGTGATATAAAGTAAACCTCCACAACACCATCTCCTCATATGGCGGTGTTATATGATCAAAACAAAGGAAATTAATTTGAATTTATTTCAAATCATCAACAATTTATCAATAACCTTTGAACACAAGAAAAACAAAGCAATCATAATAATAATTTTAATTAAATTATTTTTAATTCAAAGACAAATCATAACAAAACACTAGATATACATACAAAAATGTATTTCTGGCGCCCACTTATCACAAGCCGTATTAGGGGTCCTGATATCAAAGTGATAAATTTCTAATATTTCGAATAAAACTGTATTTAGAGACCCACAACAAGTCTAAATAATTTAATTTTAAAGATAATTTGTTTAACTAACAAATAGTACGATGGCATATTCAAAATAAAAAATTTAAAAATTATTAAACAGTTCCAGTTGCTTAATTAAAATATGAACAAATTTAATATAATTGCCTTGGGTTTTACAATTAATTATTTGATAACATAGCATAGCATAGCATAGCCAGAGAAATACAAAATTTGATTAAAACATGTTTAAGATACTTGACGCCAGTTGTAGCGCCATTTGTATTAGAATAGAATCGTATCAGACTAATAATCATACGAACTATTTTTATTATGTACACTGAAGGTAAATTCTCTACTTGTAGAGCTTTGGTTTTTATTAAAATTGTATTTTAAATACTGGATAGGAGAGTGTGGAGTCTTTTGAATCTATAAGATTGAAATTTTACGATATCGACAATAACATTAAAACCTTGAACCCAAGGAAAGTTCCTGGTATTGACAAAATGACCTACAAAATCCCTTTAGATTTCCTGCATATAGAAAATACAGGAAAATAATATTGTTTTACTGTCTTTATAAATATTTCCAAAGGATTAAATAGAGTTCTTTGGAAAGAACTAGCAGATGAGTTGAAATAAAAATTTCCCATGAATATTGAGAGGTTGTGGGAAAGCTATATTAAGTTTGAGAAACTTTTCATGGCAAATGTTATTTACTTTACCATAAAACTGTGGAGAGGAAGTCATCGAAGAAACATTTCTTCATACTTTATTTTGTCCGAAATATCTGAGCTGTGATGTGAACCATGGGCCCGCGTCTCATAAACCTACGCAATACTTACTAGAATACCACGGATTGAACCCTATCCAACACCTGCTCTAATTTCTATTGCTCTACTGAACAATTTTCCATTTTTAATTGTGTTACATAACAGAGCTCCAAATCATATTGTCATTGCGTTCATTGAAAGCATTGACTAAGATTGTGAAGCATAAATGTAGTGGAAGGCGTTATTCCACAGACACTGTCATAACTCAGTAACCTGCTAATATCGAGAGTGAGCTAATGGGAACATATTCGAGTTTGTACTTGTCTTTGAGCGGGTACCACTTTATCGAATATCTGATTTGCAATTTGAGTAATTATCTTATAACTCACGTCAGCTTGAATGAAACCCAGCCATTTATTATGGCATGAGTGCTCACCTTCTTTCGGTATATTTACGGCAACTCGCTCAGACAGATCTTTCGGCACATAATTGTTCATTACAAGCCTTTAGTTAGGATTACAACCTAGTTTCTCACACCACTTACGCTGTATATGTTAGTTATTTTCACAACTGGCGGGACCTACAAATTAAAATCGACTTCAAACGTCAGATTTTTTTTTTGAGAAACTTTACATGGCTATTTTTTTCTTTCCGAATTTTTGCCAGAAGATTCGCCTTAGAAATATTTCTTATTTTTAACTTTTTTCGAGCTGTGTGAAGTGGGTCTGATTAGCGAATTGTGGACAGTTTCAAACGATATTGATTTGACAAATTTCCCGTGAATATTGAGAGGTTGTGGAAAAGCTATATTATTGCCAGAAAATCTTTAATTAAGGACGACAATTTTAGATATGCTTGCCATGGCCAATCCTATGGTACACTATTGAACGTTAGTAATCACACCAGCACCTTTGCAGATGGCAATGATGAGATCTCTTAATCTCAGATCTACTCTCAGAGTTTTTGCCAGAAATCTGCTGAGAGAAAGTCGGCGAAGAAATACTTTTTGTATTTTGCTTTGATGTCTGGCCTGGGGCTCGAACCCTGGCTTTACGTCGAATAAGCCAACACACTACCTACTAGACTACGGCAACTCATAATGGTAAATTTTTCATGATAACTTTATATTATTCTCAGAAGTCGCTTAAGAGATATTTTTTTAAATTCCTTTTTTCTTGAAACGTCTAAGCTATAGTTTTGAACTAATAAGTCAACACACTAACTATTACAACTTCTGACCGCCATATCAGCAGACATAAATAACGAGGAAAAAAGTTAATGTCGAAACACAGAAACGAGTATCTTTCGTCAATAGTTTTGTCACATTTAATTCACTGTTTCACATCAGATACATTACAGAATTCATTAAACATTCAGGCTCAAAAGGCATGAGTATTATACATATGTCGTACACTTTGGCACGATCCAAGCATTATATCGAAATAGAAATATCATTGAAATCATAACCTATTGTAAGATTTATGTTCAAAAACGTATGTTGCTGTATGTTTGTTGTGGTATTTGAAACCGAAAAACTTGAAATGAAACTAAGAATATTGAAAAATCTATTCTTTCATTATCGAGCCTTAAGAGGAGAAACTTTTTTACTTTGCTAAGTTTTGTAAAAATGTTACAGAAGCAAAATATGAATATCCTTGCATTCAGTTGATATGTTTTTTATTGTATTATTATAAAATGTTGATAAAAATAAGACAATTGTAAAATAAATATGATTGTTCTCAAGGCACTGTCAGTGCAGGGTTCTAGTTTTCTATCAGATGTTAATGTGTCACACGTGTTAATTAAAATACAGTTTTTAAATAAATAATTATGTTTTCTTTAAACCCTCATAAAAAATATTACGTATTAGTACTCAGAACAAAAATTCTTTAACATAAAGGATCAAAATGGAATTTTACCAATCTTGCCTACTTTAATTCCAAAAAAAATTACTTAAAAATTGTGTCCATATTGTAATCAATTTCAATTGTGTTACCTTGTTTATGATTTTATTGTTTTCATAAAAATTTTAAAAATATAAAAAGTAAAATAAAATTAATTTTTATGAGGTGTGTAGATACATTTGTTGAGGGTATTAAAAAAAATTTTTTAATTCCAAATATTTTCTAATTGTTTACACATTTTTATTGAAATTACAATGTAGAACAGACAAAACAATTAAATGAAATTTAATTTTTTTAGCATTTAAGAACCTTTCGAACAATTAACTTCAATACTGATTCTCTTCACATTGCCGATAAATGGAGCTGTTGTTGATGCCATCTTCATGAAATGCCAAATAAAATGAAACGAAAAATAAAACAAAAAATTAATGAGTATAACGAACGAGTGTATAAAGCAGAAACCGCAAAACAAAAAAAGGTATGAGTTTCACTCATGAAACCAATAAAAAATAAAAAGGGGAACTTGCGCACGCATACTTCAACAGTCAGATAAATTTGAACAGAAAATGATAAAGGAAAACCTGCTCCCCCTAAAGAGAGAGAGCATAATATAGTTGAACCTTTTTCGCTTATAATACAAAAACAAACAAATAAGACGATCGTTTTATTTGACTAAGAAAACAGCAGCCATTTTTGGGGGGCTGTCAACTTATTTACTTCTGTCAAACACAAAACAACAACAACAACCACAAGAAATGTATTTAAAAGTCTCTTAAATTGGAGGCCCACTTTACTTTGAAAATAGTGGGAAATTTTAAGAGCTCCTGCATGTAAAGTAGTCAAGTAATTGCTAAAAAAAAGAGGGGGCTCGGTTGAGGGCAAATGAAAAGTTTTTTTTTAGAAAATTTACTGTGTTTGCCACGTGAGGTGTGTGGAACAATTTTAAACTTTCAAAAGGTTATCGTTTGTTTCTCTTTTTGTTATTATTTTGCCTTGCAATTCGTTACATTGAAAGCTTCAAAAGTGTTACAATTTAAAAAGAAAACGGGTAAACTGTTTTAGCAAAAGCTCACTCATATTGTATTGAATTCATATTAAAATTTATAACCCATTAAATTCGTGTACAATGAAAGCAAATTATCAACACACTTACTCTGGAATTGTTACGTTTTTACATTTTAAAAACGTTTAAAATATGAGCTCGTATATTGCAAATAAAATAAAAATAAATTTGTGTTTAGTTTTAATAAAAATTCTTTATTAATCGCACAATTCTGTGTGCCACTGTTCACAGCTTGATGTAAACAACAACAATTGCTTTGTTTTTTATTCCTCTGTTTACACTGTTTGCATAAACAATAACAATTACTAGACAATTAATCGGCAGATTTTTGACACGGAAATCTTCCAACCACGAGCACTCTCTTCAAACGCAAAGCATCTTCACTCAGGACTGACTGAACTTCGCTAGAAACAACTTTATGCTTTCAAGATCCATTAATATCTCGCTCCAAGGAGGGTAAGGAACATGTGAACACGTGAAATACTTTGAGCAACTCTCTCCTTCACATTCATACATACATAATTGGTCATTACAACCCTTTAGTCAGGATGTTCTCACACCACTGATGTTGTGTGTGTCGAATTTTATATATGAGTGGCGACCTGACCTAACAGTTTAAAGTCCATTCCGAACGACTGATTTTTGAGAAATTTTTCATGGCTATTTTTGCTAGAAATCTGCTGAGAGGAAGTCGCCATTGAAATAATTTTTCATATTTTTGTTTTGATGTCTGACCTGAGGTTTCAAACGAGGCGTCACGTCTAATAAGTCAACACATCACCTACTAGTCCACGACAACGCTCTCTCTTTTGTACCAAACTATTAACTTGCTTAACTCTCTCCGTTACTGTTCATTTTGGCATCAGTATGTCTTCTCGATAAAGAGCTTCTTTCATTTGTTTTATGGGAATTCTAACATTTTGATTGCCTTCTAAGAGTATAACTAATCTAGCGAAACGAATACTGATCAGTCACGATTTATAGCGTTCTAGGTTTCGCAACATTACAGAAGAGATGATTGATTGAAGATTTCAAGCACTGAATAATAAGAAACAAAAGAAGAACGAATTAGAAATTGTTCAGAGGAACCAAATGTCTAATGGACATTCTGCAATTACACGGATGTCTGCACTCCGTATGGAGAAGCTCATACATGTATATCTAGGCGTACCAACCTAGAATATTCAACGCTTTTGTAAAGTCAACGTTACTATATAGTAGCGAATCTTGGCTTATATCTAATATCATCACGCAAAAACTTCAGGTATTCATCAATAAACACCATCAATAACGCAGATCTCTAGACTCTTACAGAGGAGGAACCCATACAGAAGCAGATCAAAAAGAAAAAATTTGGGTGGATCGGCCGTACATTGAGAAAGAAGCCCGACAGTATTACAAGAATGGTGTTAGAGTGGAAGCCCCAGGGCTCAAGAAACCGTGGCAGACCAAAAAACACCTGGAGACGCACGGTCCTTCAAGAACTAAGACTAAATGACCTAACATGGGAAGCCGCATAAACATCAGCGGAGAATCGTGTCAGATGGAGATGCTTTGTGGAAGCCATGTGCTTCCGAGAGGGGTAATGGGAAAAAATATCCCAAAATATCAAAATTAGCCGAAATCTCTTGTTTAGTTTGTACCGAAAGAAAATCTTTCCGCGGACGTGAAACAAAAATAGGGAGTGATTTAATTTTTGCCCCACTCAGCTCTATTTTGACTGCTAAAACTGCCCATATTAAACTATTTGGCTTTGGTGTACGTGCCTTGGACCTTTGAGCCACAAAATAGAAATCGTCTGTTTAGGTAAAATTGTTCAGCATATTTTGCAAAACCTTTTAATCTCTTGCCGTAATATAGAGCTTCTACAAGGATCATGTCTAATACTATATTAATTAGTAACAGGGTACTACCCCGTCCAAGTTACTTAAGTAATAATTATAACCCTCTGTTCAGGATTGCAAACCAGCTTCTCAGACCACTCATGTTGGGCGTAGAAATTTTAGCCATGATTGGCAGGACATACAGTTTACAGTCGACTACAAACGACTGATTTTTAAGAAGCTTTCCATGGCATTTTTATTTACTTTCCAGAGTTTTGAAAGGAAGTCGCCTAGGATATATTTTTTTATATTTTGCTTTATTTGAGATGTCTGAGCTGAGGTTTGAATCATGGGCGTGCAATTCATAAACCATTACACTACCTACTACACTATCTCGATTTAAATTTTTCATGTTTAATGCTGCTACATAACAGAGTTTCAAATCACATCGCGGATCGGTTTGTAGAATGTATTGACGAAGTTCGCGAAGCATAAATTTAGTGGAAAACGTCTTTCCATAGACTCTGCGCACACAATCAGTCATTACAATTCTTGAGTCAGGATTACGTTAGGTTAGGTTAGTGTGGTAGGTGAACGCAAGTTCCCCGGAACCCAGGAGGGGGAGGTCGATCAGCGCAAGATCTGCATATCCAAAGCACGACTGCTCCGC
Source organism: Sarcophaga variegata (assembly GCA_932273835.1). Lineage (NCBI taxonomy): Eukaryota > Metazoa > Arthropoda > Insecta > Diptera > Sarcophagidae > Sarcophaga > Sarcophaga variegata. The sequence goes on from OW026362.1 coordinate 69,978,343, forward strand.
GCTGGAAAACCATCCAGAAAGTTTGATGAACGAGGTTATATCCTTGACATCAATGGACGATAGTTACGTCAAGCTGACAAGGGTCGGAAAGCTAAATAACCTCTATCTGTACCTCGCAAGAGATGGGCATTGACAAAGAAATTAGATAACAGTGTCGTCCTCTTCAGCGGATCTGCATCCACGGCAGAAGTCATTCAATGGGAGCCGCATTCTCTCCGCGTGTCTATCCATAACACAGTGACATGTAAGCATGGCCACTGTGATTGAGATGATACCGCGACCAAGTCCAAGTAACTGGTTGGTACGCCTTTTATCCATCCGGGGCCAGGTGAGTCTAGCGGTAGAGCAGGACTCCTCGTTGATACAGGATAGGTTGGCGTCTCGGAAAAATTTTCGCGCGATGGCCAATTTGATCGAGGCAAGTGGCATTCCTAAGTCGATTGAACAGGATTCCGGCAGTAGTGCGCCAGCTCTGCCTAGCTCATTTGCTCTGCAGTTTCCCGGAATGTCAAAGTGTCCGCGGACCCATACAAGAGTGACACTGAAGCGCCCAGAAAGAAGGTTGAGGCAACGGCGACACTCCCTGACGATGCTGGTATTATTCGCAATGTTCGGCAGAGACTTTATGGGAACAGGATTACAACCTAGCTTCTCACACCACCCATGCTGTATGTGTTAATTTTTTTCATGACTGGCGTTACCTACAGGTTAAAATCGACTTCGAACGACAGATTTTTTTTTAGAAACTTTTCATGACTATTTTATTTACTTTCAGAAATTTTGTCAGAAGTCTGCTAAAGGGAAGTTGCCAAAGAAATATTGTCTTCTCTTTCGTTCAGTTTCGAAATGTCTGCGCTGAGTTTTGAACCGTTTTAAACACGTCTATTGAGCTGACCCACTACCTACTAAACTATGACGATTTGTTTCTCAAATACTTTCAAAAACCGTGAAGAATGGTCCACTGGAAGCCACTGAACTATAAATTGTGGACCGACATTGATTCGGCATGAAATATTCTCCAGACTACAGAGACTCATAATCGTTAAACCAATAAAACACATCTTTCTGCATCATACGTGAAATTAAATTGGGTCCCACGGTTAAGCAAGCTTCTTTCATTTTTAAGTTCTCATTAAGTTCTTTGTGTTTGTCAAAGAAATTCTAAATTTAAAGGAATTGCCATTCGATTCCACCCTTTTAGGAAACAGCTCTTACGCCAATCCATCTTAATGAACTTTGTTATCATATTTCTGTCCTCTACATTCCACTGCAGGAATAATTCATTTATCAAATGAGTTATGTATACTGCGCAGGTCCTAGAAAGCTATTGGGTGTGAAATAGAAAATTAAAAAAGAATAGTAAGCAAGAAAACGGTGTTAAATAAATGCAACTACTGTTGTTAGTTAAGCTTGGAAAGCTTTTCCACATACCATCATATTGTAATCAACAACTAAAATGCAATTTTTTCAAATGCAAATCAAGTCACGATATAATGAATAAAAATAGGTTCAGTATACGGGTAAATAACCTATTGCACCTAAAGAAGCTTTTACGCCCTAAAAAAGCTTTAGGGAAGTTTAATACTGTTTCGGAGTTTAACAAACAGATGACGCTGTCTTTTATAATTTAAGTCTTGCATTCCATACTAATTGCTGGCTGCAAGTGCTGCCGGCAACCAGTCATATAAAATGTGTGTCACTCGTGCTAAAAGTCCTGCCACAACGCTTGCGTTATCTTTGATCAACGTGGCACTTGTAAATCGAAAATAAAAACATCGAACTGTTGACAAATTTATAACCAAAAAGGCAAAAATCTTTTAAAATTTGTTTGAGTGTTTTGTTCTTTGCCTTATGAAATCATAGAAACAACTTTAAGGAGACATAAATTTCTTAAAATCAATGACAACAACAGCTCCAAACTGTATCAGTCATAGAGCTGCGTTATCACAAATGAACACAATTGGTTTGTTTATTTCAAGGGGAAGATATACTCGTACTTAAAGACACAAGAACAAAACCAAAAAAAACTTGTACTTGTATTACAAACAAATCCCAAACTAAGAGATACCAATCTGTGGCAGGAAAGAAACAGAAAATATTAAAAAAAACAAATCAAACAAAAAAAATTTTTGTTTTGTTAACTGCGCTAAAGAACACAAAAGAATTGTCGAAAAATGAGGAAATGAAATTTCCGAAACGCTTAAATACCCCAAAATTATAACCTAATCTTGAATCCAACAATTTCACTAAGAAACTAAAGTTACTGGATCCCATTGACTTCTACACTTGTTACAAAGTGTTGGGTAATGGGACCTGGGTTCTATACTAACTTACTACATCTTTACTGCAGTGATCACATCTCTCCTTACTTACAGATTTCTAGTGCCTTGGTAGAATAACTAACTTCAAGCTGATGCGGTGGTTCCAAACTATTGCCTGCATAATTATTAGTAGCGACATGCATAGCACCTACGCTAGCTGCGTCTTTCTACTTAACCAATATTTTTAAAGGGCTTGATTACTAAGATTAATAGTGGTAGGCAACTGGACAGTGTCATGGATTAAATACTGGTCATGCAAGAATCCTGAAAGAATTTGTGACTATCGACGCTAGGGATTACATGACACTGCGATACTTCTCATAAAAATTCAGGACATCCATGCCGGATTAAAGGTTTAGTGCAGTGCATCTCGTAAAAAATGCCGTACAGACCTTAGCTAATGGCTTCAAATTGATTGAAACTGTGCATGGAGAAATTTTTTCGAAATCGCTTGGCATAGCTCAGTCTATGAGGCTGCAAAACGACGGCGTAATTATCAGCAATACATGCCGGGGAGAGAAGTATCGAGGATGCAAATATCGCAGGATGGAATATTACCATACTTTCTGACAACTAGGCGACTATCAAAGCACCAGCTTTCAACGTAATAAACTCTAAGGTGGTATATAGCTATCACAGATATCTCTAGGAGGTAACAGAACAATATAATAGGACACAGTGACGTTGCAGGTAACTGTAGAGCGTATGAATTTTCCTTTGGGAACCCCTCTAAGGATCTTAGAGCTTTTAATTGAAAATGCAGTCATGAGTTTCATTAGAGACGGCGAAGGAAATATGGCTAGAGCAGAATAGAAAGCTCACGAAAAGTTTACTTTAATTCCCAAGGAGCACGCTAAGTATGGTTGTTTTTGTCATTAGGTGGCGTTGCATTATGGGCTTTCATGCTCACTGCAGAAGCAAGAGTGATGAGGAAGAGGAGGAGACTGTTCTACATCTATAGAGTCACTTTTGTTTCGCCAGAACATACTCTTCTATCTGAACGATAATTCAAAGCTACCGTTTCTGCTGCTGAGCCATATAGGCTCTCAAGGGAGAAGTCTTTTCAATTCAATAGCATATTGAAACCATAATAGCACTTGTCAGTAAAAGCTAACAGCGTATTCCTGCGCAACATCGAAGGTATAGCTGTCATTCGTAATGTACCGACATACTGAGAACATTTCGACGCCTCCATTCTATAACGTTCTAAGTGTACTTAGAACGTTTTTAATGTTCTTGCATTTTTAAATTCTACGTTCTTTAACTTAAATACTGTCAAAATTTGGTTAAGATGCACCGATCCGTTCCGAAGTTATAGGGAAAAATCTCCTTAGAGTACACATATAGTCATATATCGCGTGAAAACTTTGAGAGCTCATAACTCAAAACACACTTTTTCGACTTAGAATGTTATAGAACGGAGGCGTCGATATGCTATACATTTACTATTAGACAGGACAAGGACTGAGGGCAGCAGTGATAATCGGATATGGATGGTGGTGATGCCATGCCATTACAATTAAAATCCAAACATTGTCGCATAAATGCAATCCTTTGTCTGGCTTTCAAAATCTTCATTATATTTGGCGAAGATACATATGTATAGTAAGTGTCGACAGCTTGATTTTTATGGCTGTTTTCCAGCTCGTCACCTCCAACCTTAAACAACTTAGCGAGCAAGCCAGCATTGTCATAGGAAGAGCTGTCGGTACAACGTCTTCTCTAATGACAAAAGTAGTAGTGTAGCTCCGTATGACCTCAGTTAACCTTTCGCTTGATGTTATACGAGAATTCAATTTTATTGAAAAATTTTTTGAAATCAAGATTAAAATGAGGTCAGCTATAACTCAACTTGCAATTACTTGCACTGCTGTAGGGTGTATACTTAACCATCATTATATCAATAGCTATGCTTCTTATATTCTTTACAGGGAAGAAGAGCAGCTCGAGAGCCTAACGCAAACATCCTTTAATATCAACAACACCAACAACAACATAAATGTATCAGAGTTTTGTTTGTACGATGATTGTATTTCAACATCATCATTATTTTTATCATCTACGAAATTGTCATCATCAAATATAAATAAAACAACAAACACACATACACACACCCATACACACATATTTGATTGTTTCTTTATCCGCCGCCTTTAATATTCCTTTGATGACTTTGCGCTGTTATTGTCGTTGACATCGTCATCGTGGACTTCATCATATTCAACTATAAGTGTTCCTCACACTCTCTCTCTCTCTCTCTTGCTCTCTCGTATGTCTCTTGTCTTTTGCACAGCCTATTGATGATACTCGTCTGCATATGCTATATTGAAGCGATTTTTTTTGCTTTTCATTTCGAATGGCTTGTGATTGTTGTTTTTTGTAATTTTCGTTATCTTTTTAAGTCGTTTAAAGTCAATAATATTGAAATGATTTCTCTCTTTTGCCTTTTTCATTCCTTTCTACACACATATACAATGTGTATGTGTATGGATGTTTTTCAATATCGAAGAAATGTTGCTGTTGATGTTGTTGTTTTGTCGTTTGATATGTAAAACATATTGCGTTATTTGTTACTCTCGTTCGCATAGATGTCTGCTGTGTACCAATGTGTGGAGTGGCCTATGGATCGAAAAACACAGATGCGCATACGCTCACACACAGACACTCTTTTACATGCATATTGTATTACTAATACACATAATATGGGTTGTGTAAACAAATGTTGCCTGTTGCTGTTATTTGTAGTCGTTGTCATAGTGTTGTTACTGTTGCTGTTGTTGTTGTTGTTGACTCTCAAGTTGTCATTTGTTGTTTTAAAGTGATTAATTTATTTCAAATAACATTTTGCACATCAGTGCTACAATTTTGATCAGATTTTTAGATTTGAAAGAACACGAAATACATACATTACGACATTTATACGTACATACGTACATACCATACATATGTATGTACATAAGTACGTCTATACAAAAATATATTTCTTCTTCAATATAAGCAAAGAAAACGAAAACGAAAAATCCATAAGAGATGGTAGAATTTATTGATAAAACTTTGATCAAAAGGCGGCACTCTCTTTCAAAATGATAAATGTTTTATGTTTGAATAAATGTAACTTTTAATAAAGATCTTCGGTTTGTTACTTTTTCATTTTTTCTTTTCTTTTTGGTTTAATTGTCCATACGTAAAGCAAGGTAATGACTGTCTTTATATGCTGTTTGCGAAAGTGTTCATTACTTTGTTGAGACTTCATTACAGCTCTAATAGCAACGCATTTATAATGAAAAGAGTCTCAAGTAATAAATTAATTCAATTCAAAAAATTTATGGGAATCTCTTGGATAAATTTAAATTTAATTCCATCTCATTTTGGTTTTTAATTTATAGAATCAAACTATCTTTTCTGAAAGGGATTATAATTACATAAATTATTGATTCTGTATTATAAATTAAGAAATTCATTACATATTAAGTGCTTTATATATATACATCAGAGATCAGCTATTAGCCGTTGTTTTACTACTCATAAGCACTCATGAAATTTTGATTATAAGTAAGTCAACAATATTGAAATTTAACTATGTACTGTGATTCATTCGTACTCACTACAACGTTGATTTGTAAGTACAGGTTGTAATGAGTATGCGTACAACGTTGACATCAAACTCATACCATTCGAAATACGGTTGATTCATAAGCCTACTCACTGTTATATTCATAACTTAAGAAAAATACTTATAAATGATTCCAGTGACTCATCAAAATATACAGTCTTAGTTGTTGTTAGGCATTTACAAAAAAAGACAAAGACATCAAGCAAAGCAAACATACAACCTTCTAGTAAGTATTTTAGTGTTCGTACTTATTTTGTGATTTGTTTATGAGTTATGAAGAGCGGAAATCAACAACATTATACGTGTTGTTAAGTATGAGTATGATGAGTACTTCAAACTTTGAATATGAGTAGAGGTTCTATGATATTAATATAAGTATGAATGCGTATAAGTATCAGAAATAGAGTATGATTCAATTCTACTCATCTTTTTGAATACTCATTGACTGATCTCTGACGTACATACATAAGTATGATCGACCTTATCGATTGTTCTTAAGCCAATAGCGAATAAGTGAATAACGTTCTCAGCAAGGCCTTGGTCCTTGTCATAATAGTCTCAAGAGAATCTCGACGAGACCCGATAGCAGACGAAGTAAATTACCAAGACTTATAATGTACCCGACCAGGTTTGTCTATGCCACCTATCTTCAAGTGCAGGAGCATTAAATCTGTTGCAGCTTACGGTTGCGAGTCACAGAACTTAATACAATGCAATGAACTTGAATGTTTCACAAAAAAGTTGTTTCTATTGCATACTCAATATGTTCTAATTGTTTATGAATGCGTGCTAAACCAGCGTCTCCTATAAAACGTGGAACTAGCTAAAGACCGTAACAGAAGAAAAATAAAAATTTTTAAAGTGAACTGAAGGTTTAGAGAATTGAAAAGTAATCGAAGAAAATTTACACAAAGGAAAGAAATCTTCATTTCAGGTCATAAATAAATACCTGTGGCTTACGTATTCCGTGAGCTTTAATTTTGTCTTACTCCTGTCAGCATTGAAGCCTGTATCTTACCAATTGCAGCTGTCATGTGGCCCACCGGTGCATTGATTTCGACGGCCCAGTGTTCACGCGTACAAAAAGTATTTCTTCGGCGACTTCTTCTCAGCAGATTTCTGGTAAAAACTCTGAGAGTTAATAAAATTGCCATGAAAAGTTTCTAAAAAGCCTGTGGTTCGGAGTCGACTTTAAACTGTAGGTCAAACCACTCATGTATAAAATTAACACACACAACATAAGTGGAGTGAGAAACTAGGACGTAATCCTGACTGAAGGGTAGTAGTGACTAATTATGTAGTGTTCACGTGTCATTTCTTAGACTGTCTGTTCACAGTAAATATAGCAATTTCATTTGCCGATGTATCCATGCTGAGCATTTTTGGCATTTGCCACGTTGTGCCTGATTTTACTATCCCATTCCTTTTCAGTATTATTATTATTAGGCTGATGTACACCAATGGGAAAAGTCGTCTAACCAATCTCACCTATACTATCCCAAATACCGGGCAATGTCCTGTAGTCTAATGTCTGATTAGATCAGACATGTCATGATCATGATAACCTGCTGCACAATGTCCATGGCGTGGAGGGGCTCATACATCTTATTATAGAGTTGGATGCGGATATCATCGCCATTTCGCACTAGAGCTAATGTTCGTCTTTTCTCTCTATTACTTTCAAGACTGCTGCATCGGCGCGTTACATCGTTATCAGCTTTGCAGGGGTACCAAGCTCAGACAAAAACGAATTCTTATAGGGCTACCGAAGTCGCCAAAAGGATGGTGAGTGCCGATGGGTCATCTTCAGGATTTCACGTAATGTGATGGTCTGCAGTCGGTGGACTTACCAAGTCTGTATTTTATATCTTAAAGTGCAATTAATAGTTAGACATCGTAACAGTTATGTTTGCAATTTCATCATGTATAGGATGAAAAATGCTCGCAAATCATTGAGATAGATTAACAAAATTCGGGGTGCAAAATTTGTTCCTATTGAAAAATTACCCTGAGCAACGAAGCTTATTTTTGACACACAGAATTGTCGACTAACCCGAAAGCAACTACAAGGCTGCCTTAAAGATTTGTGAAGAAATCGCAGCATTACATTCAAAGGAGTAATTCTTTTATTTTTTTTTTTCTAAAAATGGAAGAATTGAAGTTGGTTGATATGTGTTTTCAACTACATCGGTGCCACATGTAACAGAAAATATGACATCATGAACGGATTCAGAGGTGAGTTTGGTGGCATATTAAACTCACGTTTTGGAACAATCCATTGAACGCCAAGATCTTTTAATTTTACCACACTAGATTAATTTTTATAGAGTTACAGGAAGATTATTGTGAGTTGTGTTAGGCCAGCCAGAAATTCCAGTCTGGAAGATAGCATTACAGTTGTTAATGGAAGTCACTGATAGGCACTTACAGTGCAGCAGCAGGCCATATTTACACGAAATTGGCTTTAAAAAATTACTTTCAATAATTCATTTATCGGCGGAAATGACTATTTCATTCACCTGCATACATGTTAACTTCTATACGGGACAGAAGCAGAAACGCTGGCTTTGTCGTATCATTCAAATGTAAAAGTATGTTCTGACGAGTCAAAAGACACCCAATAAATAAAGAACCGTCTCCTCCTTTTCCGCATCGATCCAGCTTCTGCAGGAATCATTTGGTTGTACAAATGTACAAGGCCAACGCACCCAACATGAGTGCCCATAATGCAACGCCGAGTACTGATTCCAACAACCCTACTGAGTGTGATCCTTTGGAGTTAAAATAAACTTTTCGTGAGCCTTCTATCATGCTCTAGCCAGATTTCCTTCTCCGTTTCTAATGGAACTTAAGATTGCATTTTCAATTATAAGCTCACAGATCTTTAGAGGGGTTTCCAAAGTATAGAATTCATTGGAAAATTCATACGCTCTACAGTCACTGTGTCCTATCATATCGTTCTGCTACCTCGTTGAGATACCCACATCAGCTATACATTATCTTAGGTTGAAATCTAGTTCTTTATTAGCCGTCTGGCTATCAGAAAATCTGGTGATATCCCGTCTAAAGATATATTTTTCGTTAATAATTCTCGCCGCAGTCTGTACATACGTAATTTTTTACATACATATATACATACATACATAATTGGCCATTACAATTCTTCAGTCAGGGTTACTGCCTATGTTTTTACACCACTTATGTTGTGCGAGTTAATTTTATACATGAATGGCGGGACCTACAGTTTAAAGTCGATTCCGAACGATAGATTCTTCAGAAGCTTTTTCATGGCAATTTTATTTATTCTTAGAGTTTTTGCCAGAAATCTGTTGAGAGGCAGTCACCGAAGAAATATTTTTTATGTTTTCGTTCTGATTTCTCACCTGGGGTTTAAACCGTGGTCTTACGTCTAATAAGCCAACACATTAACTACTAGACTACGGCAACTTCAAATAATATTTTTGAATAAAATGAAATTGATTTCAGCGTAGATGAATATTTCATTCACTTCAGCGAATTTTACGGTTTTTTTTGTTAAATTTTTGATACCCAAATGAGTGGTTTTACTCGTTGTTTGCAATCTTGAGTTTATTTATTTATTAATTACAATACAATTACAAATTATGTTCTAATTCGGTGTAGTGTCACAGACCGGAGTCTCTGTATCGAACCCACGACACTCACGCTAATAGGCTAGCACACTACCCATTAGACTACCAGGGCACCCTATTGAGTTTAATATCGATGCATTATTTGTATTCTTCGTAATTTTTTTTAATTTGCAATGTAAAGATGTGCAAAAGCTTCCAAATCTGTATTTAAATGAAAATGATGATGAATTTGTTTATTGAAGGCTATGACGTCGAAAAAAAAATAAAAATTCATAATTAGGGTTAAATGACGGTGATTTAATAATCCATCATTTTATTAAAAACAACGTAAAGGAATATTAAATTGTTTAAAAATCTAAATTCCATTAAAAAAAACACGCCCTTTATAAAAAAATTTTTCTTTTAAATTTAAAACTTATTAACATGTGTTTCAAAAATAAAGAGAATAACAGGCTCTAAGGCCAGACGAAAATATGCAAAATATTTCGGCTGAAGGTTAATTTTTTAAAAGTAAAACAAAAAAACAGACCCCAGCACACTTTAAATCATAATTAAAGCACATCCATCAAGTGTAAAATGTCAAATGCATGCGTTTTAACAAATCTAAATGACAGCAAATCACAAAAAATTGTTATTTTTTTTCTTTCTTATTCTGTTATTAGCTGATGGAAGAAAAAGGAGTATAAAGTTGCATGCAAAGTATGTTTTTCACTAAGATTATGAAGGATTTTGAAAGTAAAACGAAAATGTATTTACAAGCACATCTGCATGTCAAACATGTAAAATTACAAAATGAAACAGAAATTTCAGGAAAACTCTACCAACCACCATTGATTAAGACACAGATAGGCCAACGTTATACACGAATTTAACGCTTTTCAATCATTTAAAGAGGGAAAGTGAAAGGAAAAAGGAAAAACTGTTTATTAGCAGAGTCAAAAAAAAGGAAAAGTTCTTGTTAATTAACATGATAGATGCCTATGAACATTTTTGACAAATTTCACGTTTAATTTTCAATGCGTTAAACGCCAATTGTGTGTTAAAAAAAGGCGTCCTTTTTTGTATCCCTCTTTTCAGGCCTTCTGCATGAGATCTCTCTATTGTGGCTTATTTATGAATAATTGTTCAGCCACGGAAATGATCAATAAATTACAGCCAAGTATGCCTTTTGGCTTTTTGTTTTGACCAGTCTGTATGCATTTTTATACGAACTTAGCCTATTTTTGTATCCACTTTAACTGACATTACATTATTCTTCTCTTTGTATGGCTTGTGTAGAATATTTATTGCAGTTGTTGTTATTGTTATTGTTTTTTGCTTTTATTCTTGACCAAATGACCATAAAAACGTCTCAAATTTGTCTTTGCAATACAAAATGTTTGTCTAAACTCAGTCACTCATTCATTTGCTCACAGGCCATAAACGTAAACAAATGTTCCTGAAGACAAAAGAACTGGGCTCAGGCCGATTGCATAGGAAATTTTTTTGGGACTGTTTCGACATGTTCCCTATAGAACATCTAAACGTTACCACCACCACGCATATGCATTAGTTTTCAAGTCAAGATGTTGTTTTTGAATATTTTTTTATTCATGAAAAATAAATAATTTTTGCATAAATTATTGGACTTGTTTTCTTCGTATTAATTTTCTTATTTGTTTACCTGTCTGTTTAAGTTGTTTTTGTTGTTTTTCTTTTATAAAATAATTTAATTTTAAATAAATATTTTCGATTTCGCTTTACATTCGATAATTTAGTCAAGCATAACATTTGTTATGCGGCATAATTTCTGTTTTTTCTTTTTCGTTGTTTCTGTTGTTCACATGAAAATTTATGATGTTCAACAAAACCTATTGGAGCATCTCATTTAGTTTTCATTTCAGTTATAAGCAAAGCATTTAAAATAAATAAGAAACCAATTTAGTAAATGGCGTGAGAAATGCTTCTGATATAAACACGTTAATAACTGGTAACAGAATTTTTAATTCATTTGCATAGTTTAAGAGGTGTAAGACTGGTAGACATGTTTGTGTTCATTGTTTTTATGAATTTATGAATTTTCATTTGCCATCTTTAAAATATTCATTCATTCATTCAATATGTTCACATTAAAATATTCATTCAGATTGTATATCAAATTGAAATCAATTAGGCGCCAGAAATCAAAGAAACAATTTCTTTAAAATATGCACAGTGGTTTTAATCAGATGTATTCATTTTAAAACCCATGTGATGGCTATAAAAACAGTATACATATACATAACATACATACATACATAATTGGACATTACAACCCTTCAGTCAGGATTACGACATATTTTCTTATACCACTTCTGTTGTGTGTGCTAATTTTATACATGAGTGGTGGGACCTACAGTTTAAAGTCGACTTTGAACGTTATAGTTTTGAAAAACTTTTCATGGCAATTTTTAATTTACTCTCAGAGTTTTTGCCAGAAATCTGTTGAGAGGAAGTCGCCGAAGAAATTTTTTTCATATCGAAAAGCGAAGAAAGATGTCAGACAATTATAAAGATTTTCAACGAAAACGGATTAGTTAAAAAATGTCTGAAATTTGTTATCCGTATGTATACTTTTGTGGCTGAGTGTATTAGGATTATTGTTTTAGGATTATTGTTTTCATCTTATATGACTTGAACAATTTGATTACGATTATCGACTACTGGTAGATACTAAACGCCAATGGACTGACGATATTCTGACATGGACCACATTAACAGTATGCACACAATTATTAAACAAACGGTGGAGTGGCGACATCCACTATGACATTCGTCTACTTTGAGATGGCGTTCGATACATTAAACAATTCTACGAATTGCAATGTACTTTGCTGCAGGGGAATATCAGAGCCATTCGTGTCACAAATTGTATACCTTTATGAAAATGCAATCTGCCGCATTAAGGACGAGTATATGACAAGCAGCTCCATAAACATAAACTGGCAAACACCGAAATTGCTCGTGTGGAATATAGTACTTGACATTAGCCTTTAAGAGCACGTGGCATTGGTGTCCAAAACATTCAATTCAGGCCAAAAAAAAAACTTGTTAATTATCGAGCAAGAGTGCTCGCTGCTGATCCTGTCCAACATTATTTTCAATGAAATATGAAGCGATAGAGTCTTCAGACAATAATCCACACTCAAAATTGTCTTTTCCTTATTGGCTTTAATACTAAACATGATTTTTCGATGAAGACCGTATTACGCCTTTGCCCGAACAACAATTTTATTATTTGCACATTGTATATATGTACGTGAATGCTATGTATATCCGTGATTTCCCAAAACAGACAATAAGATAGCTGTTGTCAACTGTCAAAGTTCGGAAGTCTCGCCGTACATGCTCTCACATCGTTATGCCATTTTTAAAATACATTCAGTAACTGATGCTGACAAAATGCCTGAACTAAACCAATTTATCTTATCGAACATACGCTAAACGTTTGAACAATTAAAGCGATGAACATACAAAATATTCGTTATGCGTGTGGTGATCTCATTTTTATTTCCACTCTCAACCCTATTATCACACTAATAAACATCCTTAATGATTGTAATGGCGAGTCGTCAATGAGACACGAAACAGAAAAAGTGCCAACAGATTTATGGTCATATGCTGGTCACTATTAAGCTGGCGCCACTACCCGTAACAGATCAACAAGAGATCAGGGTCATGCGTACATGCGTTTCTTATCTTATCTATGGACAGCAAAGGACGTTAGAACATATGAATGACATTGTATTCGACAACAATTACTCTGCAGTAGAGTGACGCCAATATTATCAGTATACCTACCATATTCAACCTCTCTCTGGATATCCCTTTTCCTTTTATATGTGTGTCCTTTTCATAACCTCACATGTTATATGACATTCAGTCATTCATTAAAAACAAAAGAAATCAGAATTCTAATCGTAATAACAATGATTTGCTTGTCAATAATGGCACAATGTTACTCCATGTATCACCATACAATAGCACAGATCTACCGGGCAGGGAGAGAGAGAGGAATTTAATTTTTATTGTTTTATGGGCATCACGCAGAGTCATTGTCATGTATCACACCGGTATACAGGTATTCCAAGTGAAAACTTTAACTCATTTATTGCATAAACTGACGGCTCTTTAGTACATCCATCCATCCATCCATCTATCTGCCTATCTATCTAGGGGTCATTGTGTATGTATGTTGCTGTTGTACAATGGATATTTAATAGTCGTCGATACAAGTCTCTTTAAGATAAAAACGTTGTAGTTTTTTTCAGATTTTTTTTTAGGATTTTTATTTCGTTTCGTTTTTTTGTTTCCTTTTTCTTGAATGAAAATTATTGTCATTTTATGATGATGCAAAGTTCCTTTGCATGTACAATTTCGGATCACAACCTTGTTCTACCTGTGATGTTTTATTCTTTTTTCTTTTGTTGTTTTTGTTGTTGTTGTTGGTTTGTTTTTGTTGTCTTGTTCATTACATTCAGTTTAGGAAACTGGAGGACTTAGCAATTTGTGGTTTTACTCTTTATGACCGTTGAATGTAAAACACAATAATTTTTGTTTCACTTTTTTTTTGTTACACCCAAAGAAAAATCTTCCTAAAATAGAACAAAAAACGGATTTGAATCACAAAAAAAAAAATAATTTTTGACCAGGTTACGGGCATAAACTTGGATTCAAGAGAATTTTCGTCATATGCGGTTATCTGAACTGTTAGAGGCCTTAGCTAGCAAAGAATTTTTAATTGAGTTTTTATTTTAAAATTATTCCATAAAGATTTCATGGAGCCTTACGCTAACATTTGTAGAACCTGATTTACATACATACATACATACATAATTGGTCATTACAACCCTGCAGTCAGGATTACGACCTAGTTTCTCACACCACTTATGTTGTGTGTGTTAATTTTATACATGAGTGGCGAGACCTACAGTTTAAAGTCGACTCTGAACTACAGATTTTGAGAAACTTTTCATGGCAATTTTGCCAGAAATCTGCTGAAAGGAAGTCGCCGAAGAAATACTTTTTGTATTTTGTTCTTATGTCTGGCTAACACACTACCTACTAGACTAGGGCGACTTCCTGGGATTCTGATTTGATTGTGCAAATTTTTGTGCTGATTTTTGTTAACCTTAAAATCGGTTGACGGAACATACGAAAACTACTAGTTTGCCTTTGTGTTGATAGCTTGGTCTGCGATTACATACATAATTGGTCATTACAACCCTACAGTCAGGATTACGACTTAGTTTCTCATACTACTTATGCTGCGTGTGTTAATTTTATACAGTTTAAAATCGACATCGAACAGCAGATTTTTGAGAAACTTTTCATGCTAATTCAATTAACTCTAAGAGTTTTCACCAGAGAGAGATGTCAGACCGGGAGATTGAACCGTAACAAGCCAACACACTAGACAACATACTAGACCACGGCAAACAAAAACCCAAACTCTTGGACAATTGTTATTTGACGTTATGAGGTGGCTTAGCGCTACAACCTTACGCTCCATTGTACTCCCCTCAAACTTTACAGGATACCCATATAATGTCTCCCCCAACAATGACAATTCCCTGTCTAGCACTTGATATGCACCCAGGTGTTTCCTCTTGGAATGCATTCATAGTAGTCTAATAGGGACTACGGCAACTTCTATTTAAGAAACACAGACTAGAAAACGTCTAACGAGGTTAACTCGCAAGATCCCGGTGGCCAGTTCAATCGCCTTCAAGTGCGGTCGTCCAATTCTCGCCATAAGAAAAAGGTAACCAATGTCGTTCTCAAAGAAATATGTTCCGATGACGTTGCATGTTCAAAATCTACACCAAAAACTGTGACATTTTCTTTATATGAAGTCGCCGTAGTCTAGTAGGTAGTGTGTTGGCTTATTAGACGTAAAGCCAGGGTTCTAGCCCCAGGCCAGACATCAAAACAAAATACAAAAAGTATTTCTTTGGCGACTTCTTCTCAGCAGATTTTTGGCAATAACTCTGAGAATAAATAAAAATTGCCAATTCAAAAATCTGTCGTTCGGAGTCGGCTTTAAACTGTAGGTCCCACCACTCATGTATAAAATTAACACACACAACATAAGTGCTGTGAGAAACTAGGACGTTGTACAATGGGTCAATTCGACCTCGGGGTACTGTACTTGTATTAATTGACAAGTACACGTCCTCTAACCTAACCTAACCTTCTATACCACTTATGCTGCGTGTGTTAATTTTATACATGCGTAGCGGGACCTACAGTTTAAAGTCGACTTCGAACGATAGATTTTTGAGAAACTTTTCTTGGTAATTCAATTAACTCTCAGAGTTTTTACCAGAAACTGCTGAGAGGAAGTCACCGAAGAAATATTTTTTCATATTTCATTTTGTTGGAGATGTCTGACGTGGGGTTTAAACCGTGGCCTCACGTCTAATAAGCCAACACTCAACCTATTAGACTACGGTGACTTCTATTTAAGAAATACCCACAAGAAAAAGTCTAACGAGGTTAATTCGCAAGATCCCGGTGGCCAGCACACATCGTCTTTGCATGAGGTGGTCTAATTCTGGTCATAAGTAGTTGGTAACCAATGTCGTTCTCAAAGGAATATGGACCGATGACATTGCCAGTTGAAAATCTACACCAAAAACAGTAACATTTTCGGGAAGCTTTGAATGATCTTGGATCTCATATCCCTAATTCGAAACTTATGTTTAATCATGTACACATTTATGTACCCATAAGTCCCAGCGCTGAAGATGATTTTTCGATGAAAAATAAGGTCAGTTAACAACTGTTTCAGAGCTTATTCAGTAAACACACGTCAATATTATACGGTGTTCAGATATGCGCCTTTATTGCGTAAATCGCAATAAACGCCATTATTGAACTCAATATTTCATATAAAGTTTCAATTAATTATTGCACAATAAATACGCAAATTGTTATAATATTGCGTAAAACTTAAAATGCAGCACTGTCAACAAAACAGAATAAAAACAATGTTATTAACACATCTGGCTGTTTTGTTTACCAGCTGTCAAATGAATATGGAATAAGCAAATGAACTGCCTACATTATTATGCCTGAACACTTAAAATATTGTAGTCAATAAACCGAATATTGACTCAATAGAAGTGCATATCTGAACATAGTATTACTTTCAGTAACTGGGTCAGTTGCATTTTGTGCGGATGCAAGCCCAAATCCTTATAAGCGACGTGAAATAGCTTGTCTTGGGTGCTCGTGCAGATTCTCATGGACAGCGGCAGATTTTGTGTTTCTCCAATGTAAGGCTGTTAGTTGTTTTACAGGGAAGCTTAATTTCGTTGGCAGTAGAAACGTACATGCAATATTACTGTACCCTGCTGGACACATAAGATCAATTAGAGAACTGACTCACTTCTCTCCTTAATTCGCATGACCATCCATCGTATAAGAGTGATTCTTATGAACCACTTTCCTTTTGGTATGCATGCCAAAAGTTGGTAACATTAACATTCTAGGTCCTGCTACAATAGACTTAAATCTCCTGCTTAACTGGAAATTTTTTTAATGAAACTTAAATGAAGCGTAGAAACAATAAGAATATATTGGAGATGCTTTGTGTCAGGCGCATAACAATATTTGTGACCAGTATTACGCAATTTAAAAGTCACCTTAGTATAGTTGGCTTATTAGATACGAGCCAATAGTTCATGTCTTTCGAAGTACCTAAGCCGTAGCATCGAAGGCTGTACCATATATGGTGAATAGGCTATACATACCGACTTGTGTGTGAGTTTTTACGAGGATATAGGGTAGAGTATCGCCGTAGTGTAGTGTGTTGTAATAGTATGTTGTGGTAGTATTGTGTTGTCTTAGTCTTATTAGACGTAGGGCCACGATTTAAATCCCAGGTCAGACATCTAGAACAAAACGAAATATGAAAAACTTATTTCTTTTAGACAATTGACTCACTTCTCTCCTTAATTCGCATGGTCATCTATCGTATAAGATTCTTACGAACCACTTTCCTTTTGGTATACATGCTGAAAGACTTCTGCAAAATCTGTGGGTCTGAAAAGGAGGAATGGACTGTATTTCACCTTATATGTCAGTGTCTTCGTCTCTTTTCATAAAAAAAATAGAAGAGATTTTTGAACTCTACCTTTCTGATATTCTTGACTAAGCTCCCTAACATAAAGATTGCTGCAATAGCAAGACTTAATTTGAACTCGAGATGGTTTTCTCTAGAGAACGATTGACCGAGTAGAATTGATGATGATATCACAATAAGCCTAAAAGCTGGCCTAAGCGGCACCTCTACCTAACCTAAGAGTATTGGTTGATTGTTTACTGAATCCCTTAATATGACGATTATGAAGATCGGAAATGAAAGACGCGAACAGTTCGTTGCTCGAACAGAACATCCATTTTGAAGAACAATTGCAAAACTTCGAAATTTTTATGGCCAATCGTCATATTGTTTATAACTTAGGCTTCAATAACTAAACAGTAACTGTTTATTACTAACATTTTTTCTCTGAGTTTAATATAATAAAGTTCTGCTTTTCAGTTCTAGAAGAGAACTTCTTAACTTAAAACACCATAAACTGAAATTTAATATATGCGCCGATTCAGCTTGTTGTTCCCTAATTTTATTAGTAAAATTCAATTTAGCAGTCCTCAAAACTAAACTCGAAATGTATGAAATTGTATGGTACTGCCCTTGTACGTACGCATTTATTAGTGGAGTTGGTGTGGGATACATACATACATATGCGCTCGTTGCGTTGCGTTGCGTTCATATCTACAAACGGAGACATTTGTTCAGCTTGTTGCAGTGGCCGTGTTTTACCTGTTTGTTAATGGCGTTCATATTAACATGAGTTTCTGTTGTTGTTCATTCACTCGTTTTAGATATGGTCATATGGATCTTTGTCGTTGTCGTCGTCATTGTCGTCGTCTTCATCGTTGTCAACCCAACAATTTTAACGTTTAGAGCGTTAACAGTATGAACATAAAAAGCCGCCTTTTAATGGCTGAAAATCAAAGAAACAACAAAAGAACAGAATTTTTTCTTTTTTTATCTTATAATTCAGTCAATATGGATTTTAATATCATTAACTATTTTATTGATGTTATTATTATTGTTGTTGTTGTTGTTTTATTCTTTTATTATACCATATAAAGATCGACATACATACTCGTACATACATACATACATATAGTACGTTGATGGTATATGAGTCCATTTGTTATCACTTGAATAAACATCAAACATTTGTTACCAATCAACGTTTTCTTAATTTTTACGACTCGTACGTTTAATTCGTATATAAAATCGAATCAAAAAAACAAAAAAGAGACAAAAATAGCAACAACAAAAAAACAAAGAAAAAAGAATTTCCGAATGATTTTATAACACACGGTGACACGTTGTAGTCGCCTTTTATTTGCTTTCGATTGTTTTAATTTTTTGCAAATGCGAGCAAATCTTAAAAACCAGTCACTAAAACGGATAAATTTTAGTTTTAAAACTCTGGTTTACACCATTTGAGTGGATAGTCTTAGTGTAGGTCCACAATATGTGACTCGGCTTATTATCTATTAAGGGGAAGCAATAGTCAACTGACAACAACATTGGCGTAATTAAATTCGTAATGCTTGTTCAAAACAGAGATCAGCAATTAATAGTTTTTTCGCTACTCATAAGCGCTCATGAAATTTTGAATATAAGTGGCGAGTCAACAATATAGAAATTTAACTCATCTGATTCATTCGTACTCACTTCAACGTTGATTTTTAAGTACAGGTTGCAATGAGTATGCGTACAACGTTGACATCAAACTCATACCATTCGAAATATGTTTGATTCATAAGCCTACTCACTTAGATTCATAACTTTAGAAAAATACTTATAATACTTATTGTTGGATTTACAACAAAAAAAGAAAAAAGACTCATAAGCAAAAAAGGACAGAGCAGCAAGCAGAGCAAACGCGCAACCTTCTAGTCAGTATTTCAGCGTTGGAACGAAGATATTACGTAGGGCTTTTCCTCGAACACCTTCAAGGCTTCTGCATCAATGCTTAATAGCGTCCATGCCTCTGTACCATAAAGAACCACGGGGAGAATGAATGTCTTGTAGAGTATTAGTATTGTCGAACAAGAGAGGTCTCTGCTACTCAATTGCCTATTGAGACCATAGTGGCACCTGTTGTAAAAGAATGATCTTGCGCTTAATCTCTAGACTGACATCATTTTTGGTAGTAACGGCGGAGCCAAGATGAATTTCTCATGGCAGTTTATAAACGTTCAGTCTATTGCCTGAAAACTGCTGATAGTAGGTCTCCAAAAATAATATTTTCTTGCATGTTTATTTATTTTTTGTTTTTCGGGATGTTACAGAGCTGAGTCTTGATTTCTTAAGCTCTCGAGTTCTCGTCTAGTAAGTCAAAGCAGTACTAACTACACCATCACAGCTGTGTGAATACTAATAACAAGTAAAATCATCAGCTGCTAAAGAGTAGATTGCGATATGAAGTTTGAAATAGAATCCCAGTGTGGTTAAAGGACTTGACTACAAATCAAAGCAGTTAAGCTTCAAAGGCAAAAAGAAGTCAAAAAGTTGTCATAAAGTGTTTGGACTTCAAATTATTCTCTTAATAATCCATGTAGGTAGTCTCCTTACCTTTGACTCCCTAAGAGAGTAACATTAATAACGAAAAATTATAGGATAAGGTGCTCATTACAATACAACAACTCAATACATACAGAGCGAGTTGTTTCTTGACAAAGTTGATAACCTTAGCATCCTAGGCCTTGCTACAATAGACTAAAATCTCCTGCTTAATTGGAAAAATTTGAATAATGATGCTAAAATAAAGCGCAGAAATAATAAGAATATATTGGAGATGCTTTGTGTCAGGCGCAAAATCTATTGTAAGTCCATGATTGTTATCCAGCTGGCTCTGTTCAGCGCCATGTCGACGCCTCTATTCTATAACTAAGTACACTTAGAACGTTTTAAATTCTACGTTCTCTAACTTAAATACTGTCAAAATTTGGTTAATATGCGCCGATCCGTTCCGAAGTTATAGGGAAAAATCTCCTTAGAACACACATATAGTCGTATATCGCGTGAAAACTTTGAGAGCCCATAACTCAAAACACACTTTTTCGACTTAGAATGTTATAGAACGGAGGCGTCGATATGACATATTTGTGACCAGTATTAATCAGTAATACTCTTAGTAGAGTAGGTAGTGCGTTGGCTTATTCGATACGGGTCAATAGTTCGTGTTGTTGAAGTACCTAAGCCGTAGTATCGAAGGCGGTGTCAGAAAAGGTGAATAGGCTATACATACCAATTTGTGTGTGAGTTTTTACGAGGATATAGGGTAGAGTATCGCCGTAGTGTAGTGGGTAGTGTGTTGTAATAGTATGTTGTGGTAGTAGTGTAGTAGTGTGTTGTCTTAGTCTTATTAGACGTAAGGCCACGGTTCAAATCATAGGTCAGACATCCCGAACAAAACGAAATACGAAAAAATATTTCTTCTGAGACTCCTTCTTTGTAGTCCTCTAGCAAAACCTCTGAGAATTAATAAAATTGCCATGAAAGCTTTTTTAATCTGTCGTTCGGAGTCAACTTTAAACTGTAGTACCTGGCTTTCATAGATAAAATCAACGCACACAACGTGGGTGGTGGGAGAAGCTAGGTCGTAATCCTGACTAAAGCGTTGTAATGAGCAATTATATAAGTAATCATGCTGTTCGCTTTCTACCTATCCGCGTCAGGTAGTCCTTTGGTAGCCTACATATGGTTTAGCTTGAGAGTCCTTAGTAAACTGTTCTTCATAAATTTACACTCTTTATGGACATCAAATGCAAAAAGTATCGCTAACTTAATTAAATTAAAGGTGTAGTGTGGTCATATTTATATTTTCAAAAGCGTGAATAATGTTAAGAGGTCACCAGTAAATCAGTAGTAGCCCTACAGAAATCGTTCTACCCGTTGGCCGTTGATGCCAAGTATTTCTCAAACTGGTACTTAAAAATGCTTAAAAAGGTAGTGTACAACAAAATTTTACCAACACCTTGGTTTGCTTTCCATTCCTTGTATGTTTTTTTCCAATTTTCTTTATTTCTTGCCATGTCCGTTCATAGCTTTTTGTCGGTGTAACCACAAAAATTAGTCTCATCATCAATGTGATCGTCATCTCCTTCAAATGGGTGTTTTAAGTTTGTGATCAATTGCGTATATCTTAATTGGTTTTGATGTTATTTTCTGTTCTTTCTCTCCACAACATTTTGATTGTTTTTATTTCTTTCTTTTGTTCCATTTTTGCTTGCGATGTCGCTCTTTTCGATTTGATTATAAAAACGTGGAAATTTATGATGGTTTCTGATCTGTTTTTTTATGAACAAAATATTAAAAAACAAAAACAAAAATAGTTTTGACTCGTGGAAAAAGCAAAACCATTTTGGGTTCTTACTTTTTTTTTAAATTTTAGTTTTTATTCGTATGTGTTTTTTTATTATTAACGACAGATTGAATTTCTTCATTTTAATGATACAGGAAAAGCATTCATTTTATTATTCATTCGCATCATCTATACTTAGAAAAGGGGAATATAATGGGTTTTTATTCCTTTTTTGATTTCATTAGTCAGTCTGAAATTGGCGGCACAAAGTGTTGATTCTGTAATAGTAAAGTGGTTATAAAAACGACATTTTAGTTGGCATCGATAGAAGATAAGAAAATATGTAAGAACCTTACAACCGGAAGTTAGTTTATGAGATCTGAGAATTTGAAGCGTCGCCATATTTCTATAGAAATTCACTTTGTTTTTTGCGAATATAGCACCATCAGTAGAAACATACACACGAGTACATAATTGGTCATTACAATCCTTCAGTCAGGATTAAGACCTAGCCTCTCACGCCACTTATGTTGAGTGCGTTAATTTTATACATGAGTGGCGGCAGCTACAGTTTAAAGTCGATTTCGAAGGACATATTTTTGAGAAAGTTTTTCATGGCAATTTTATTTATTCTCAGAGTTTTTTTTCTGAAATCTACTGAGAGGAAGCCGCAGAAGAAATATTTTTTCATATTCCGTTTTGATGTCTGACTTGGGGTTTCAACCGTAGCCTTACGTCTAATAAGTCAACGCAGTCTACTAGACTACGACGACTGGGGTACAAACAAAGCTCATAATAAATCCGCTGATTTTCATAATGTTCAATGTAGTCTCACTCTTCACTGAATGCAACTTATGCCGGCAGCTTTTTTTTTTCTACAACGGTAGGTCAACATATTCTTCATCTCTTCTAACTTCTGCAAAAATCATTGGGTTGACAGGCGTGTGAGGAATAACTCATTTGACTCGCAAGAGCCAAGATCATACAACAGTTCAACGACAATTCTTATAGTTTGAGGACTTTGTCTACATTCATAGCGGCGCATACGGTATATACATACGTACATATATTCATACATAATTGGTCATTACAACCCTTCAGCCAGAATTACAACCCAGCTTCTCACACCACTTATATTGCGTGTGTTAATGTATTACAAACTTGAGTGGCGGAACATACAGTTTAATATCGACTCCGAATGACGGATGTTTACTGAGAAACAATTTTATTTCACTCATAGAGATTTTGCCAGAAATCTGCTGAGACGGCAGTCGCCGAAGAAATATTTTTTATATACTTCGTTTTGTTGAAGATCTCTGACTTTGAACCGTGCTTTTACATGTCTAATAAGCCAACACACTATCTACTAGACTACGGCGGCTATATGCGGTGTACGGGATACTAAAACCATTCTCGAGGTCATTATGTGAGAGCCATGAGCCTAATCGATTGGTGTGACCAAATGGTATAGGCGCACAAAATGTAGAGGCGTCTGGAAGGATGTGAAAAGGCAGCCCGATATCCGTTAAACGGGTTTTTAATGGGCAGTTAAGAAAATATGTGAGCAAGCATGAGCTTTAACAATCCGAACACATGTTCAGTACAGTCCCACTGGGTGAATAAGTGAGCGGTAATGCCGAGCTTTCTATATACCCTGACTTTTTCTTGATGAATGGGTGCGGTGTTACACTAAATTGTCGAATATGGGATGACATCAATCCACATGAGAACCAAGTGCATTCGGAAAAAAGCGCTGCTAGTATCGAATTTCATCAGTCCACATTTCTTTGAGAATATTTCTTTACCATATGGCACTATACGTCGGTAATATTTGACCTGAATAGGATGATCTTGACACTAATGATAGGGGGTTTCTGTATGACGGCTCTATACGCCATACTGGATATTCAGCACAAGCGATTTGAGGGCATGGTCACTTCACGTAAAAGTGATATAAACTGGCCCCGAAGATCATGCGATTTAACACCATTAGACTTTTTTGTGAGATTTTCCTACGTCCCAAGTCTATGCATTTAAGACACAGAGGTTGTCAAAGCCGACATATCCTGCCTCATGGTTCAAATTCAGCCTAATTTATAGGCCAGAGTCATGGAAAATTGGACATTTCGGATGGGCATCAAAAATGTTTAATACAAACTCAATATAAACTCTATTTAAACTTTATCTATCTAACGGTACTTACAGGCACTACTGCAATGTATTCTACTCGTTTTATGAACACTTTATTGGAAAACTTATATCAAAAACTCTCAATTAAGTTCGTTTGCAGCAAAGCTTCTCACTGCAACAATTACTTTCCTGTCGCATAAATCACAACACAAAACAGTTTTATAATGACATTCAAATGACATTACAGCAATAATAATAATTTCACCAATTCAAAATCATTATAAAACAATCGAATTTCACTTAAAAACTCAACGCAAAAAAATTCAGACACAATAAAAAAGCGCTTCTGTTCATTGATATTTAATTTGCAAGGAAATTATTTTACAATCGCAAACTACTAACAACAACAATAATAATAAAAAGCAATAACAAAAACATCATAAAGTTGCTTATGCCATAGACATTGGGCGCCACCTGTCACCCGTATGCCACAAAATGCAAAATGATTCCTGCACGATTTTTCCGATTATGAATAGTGGTGGCGCATTATTATGCTTTGAAAACTCTTTTCCAAAAAGCAAAAGAAACACAAAACAAAACGCCAGTTATGGAATCGAATGAATGAAGGAATGAATGGTAGTGGGATGAAGAAGGCATGTATGTATGTATGTGTATCGGAATATGAGATTCGTCTTTGCCATGATGATATTATTTTTGATAATTTTAACAAAAGATACCAAATAATAGGACTACTACTGCTACAACAACTTGCAACAACAACAACTTGCAACAACAACAACAACAATAAAAGAAATGGTAAAAACATAAGTAAAAACACTATTTGCTTATGAATAATAAAAACACCGAACAACAAAACGAAAAATTTGAATAAAGCCGGCGATGATGCTGAAGTTAATAGCGTCCGTAGGTCAAATACCAGCTTAGACATCTGGAATACAATGAAATATGAAAGAAATTTTAGTCACATCTTCCCCCAGCAGTCTGCGGGCAAAAACTCTGGGAGTAAAATTAAATTGGCAATGAAAAGTTTAATTTGAAGTTGTAGCTGTAGGTTCCGCTAACCTGCAGAATATGGGTGGTGGGAGATGATAGGTTGTTATCCAATGACTAAGTTAAATACGAAAGTCCTAGATGTCGCTCGTATGTATAACTGTAGGCCGCAGAAGACGATGTTAAAATCTGGAATACTACGCTCTATTGCAAAATGGACCTAATGGAGGAGACTAGTGGAACAGACTGCAGCAAATATATGTATACATGGATAGCAAAGCATTAACGTCCATTTATTCACACAGTGAGATTGTGAGAAAACATATCTTCGGCGAAAAATATTTAACAGATACTGTTAAGGCTCATGGGTCTCAAGTAATGATCTCGAGAATAAGTTGAGTTTGTCACCATACCGTACATGTGTAGCTATGAATGTGGGCAAAATAGAGCAGTAAAGTCAGCTCAAACTATAAAAGAGCACACTCTGCATCGTTGTTGAACTGTTGTAAGCTCTTGGTTCAATCGAGTCTAATGCGTTATTCCTCGCACGCCTGTCTAACCAATGATTTCAGCAGAAATTAGAAGAGATGAAGAATAGGTTGCTTTAGCTAATGGAGAGAAGCACCTGAGCATCAAAAGTGAACAGTGAGGATACATTGAACATTAGGAAACTCAGCGGTTTTATTATAGGCTTCGTATAGTTAGAGAATTAAGAGAGAAAATTCTTTATGGTCTCACTATACCGGGCATTGGCGATACTCACTGCTATCTTCCCTACCAAAAGAATTTTTAAGAGTCTTTTTCATTGTAATTATTCACATACATACATACATATTTGGTCATTACAACCCTTCGGTCAGAATTAGGAACTAGCTTGTCACACCGCTTATGTTGTGTGGCGGGACCTACAGTTTAAAGTCGACTCCGAATGCTAGATTTTTGAGAAACTTTTTCATGGCAATTTAATTTAATTCTCAGAGTTTCAGCCCGAAATCTACTGAGAGTTATTTGCCGAAGAGATATTTTTTCGTATTTCGTTTCGTTGGAGATGCTGGGCCTGTGGTTTGAACCGTGGCAGCATGTCTAATAAGCCAACGTACTTACTTACTTAATTGGCCATTAACAACCCGATTAACGGATTTCGGTCTTCCTCAACACATTCTTCCAGGCGCCTCTGCTTTTTGCGTGCCTACGCCAGTTGGTCACACCAATCGATGACAGAATTTCCTCGATTTAGTTCTTCCATCGCAAAAAAGGTCGTCCTCTTCGCCGACTTTCGCAGATCCCGCATCAAATACCCGTCTCGCCGGAGCATTCTCCTCCCTTCGAATGACATGGCTGAGCGGCTGGATGTTAATACGCTGCACAACGTCTATGTCGTTGAGGTGCTCATACAGCTCACTGTTGGATCGGATACGGAAATCAGTGCCAACTCGCTCTGGACCGAAGATCTTACGTAGGACTGTTCTCTCGAATACTCTCAAGGCTGCCGCATCAGTGCTTCGTAGTGTCCATGCTTCTGCGCAATAAAGAAGCACGGGGAGGATGAGCGTCTTGTAGAGTATTAATTTTGTCGTACGAGAGAGGTCTCCGCTACTCAATTGCCTATTAAGACCATTGTAGCACCTGTTGGTAAGGGTGATCCTGTCCATAATCTCCAGACTGACGTAAATTAAATGCCATGAAAAAGTCTTACAAACTGTCGCATTCGATGTTAAAATCTAGGCTCCTCCGCTCATGGATAAAATGAAAGCAACAACACAAATGGTGTGGAAGTCAAACCTTAATACGGACTAAATTAGTCGCCATAGTCTAGTAGGTAGTGGTTAGCTTATTAGACGTGAGACCACGGTTCAAACCCCAGCTTTCTTCAGCGATCTCAATTGCCTATTGAGACCATAGTAGCGCCGGTTGGCAAAAGTGCTAGAGACAATAATAATGATGTCATATCTTGAAGTTATATTCATTAGAGGAGCGGAGGAAACCTTCATAAATTCTTTGAATTTTGAAGCCCAAAACAAGTCATTTTGATAAATTTTCTCGTCTAAAGGTTTACTCCACTCATTTGTTGTTCAGTGTATTTTTTTTTTTGGACTCTGACATCCAATAGCACAACATTGTTGTATGGGGGGTCTTAAAGACGCCACATAAAGGCTGCATTGTTCTTGTTCACCAGCAAAAACAAAATGTTTGTTAAAGAAATTGTGTAACTACGAGGATGAACATGATTGTTAATATTGTTACAATAGAAGTCATGTTTTCCGGCCTGGTGTACTTTATTAAAACATGAATTCCAAAGACAACAAAACATAAACCGAAAACATAATAGTTTATGCAACAATAAAGACCTAATGAACGATTGTATACTAATGGCAACATTGCTAACAGACAAGACATTTGGCAAATAACTGGGAATTTATGAAAATTACTTTAGGATTTGTTTAGGGCCTCAGATAAAATTTCAAATATCAGTAGACCTGAGACGGCAAGACAGTAATAATATAACAGGGATACCATAGCCAACTATTCCATTAAATGTTGTCATGTCTCGACATCTTAAATAACTTGAACCTATTTCGAGTGTCTCGTCCTGTTTATTAAGCTAATGATGATGATCACTCTTTGATTTCGTTTTATTTTTTTAGCAAAATATCTCTATCTTTAGCACTTCCAGCTGAGGAAAACCACAAAATCACCCCGGAGTTCTTTTTTTTTCTTTGAGTTTCCATAACTCATTCATGCTTCAATTCAATTCACAAGCCTAAGTTGGAAAAAAAACAGAACAATTTCAATAACAGTTTAAACAATTTGAAAATGATTGTTAAATTGCAACCCTCAATGTATACATACATACATATGCATGTATAGGTATTTGTATATATGTGTACGACAACAATATCCTGCTGTTACACATTCTATGTATAATCGTCTGACGTCTTTAATTGAGTTATCCTTGCCAACAGTTCATCTCAGTATCAGCAACTACTTCGTCTGTGCTGTCTGTGTGCCTGCGTACAATTATTTGCATTCGTATTGTTACCATAGTATGCGTGTGTTCTTAGCCTTAAGTGTGTTTACAGTTCATGTTTTGACAGTTATTAATACCTGAATTGTCATTTAGCATGATCGTATTCTTGTTCTTTCTTTCATATTCTTTCGGTTCTCTTCTCCTTCGTATTTCATTTGTTTGCCATGATTTATGATGTTATCAAGATGACCTTATTGGTTTTTGGTTTTCTCTGGCTCTCTACCTGAGTATAGAATTTTCTCTTTTGCCAGTTAGGTTTGCTAGTTTCCTGCTTATCTTAATAGAAATTGTCATCTTTAGCTTTAATGTGTGTCTGTCTCTAACTGACTGAAACAGATCTGATATGCAACTTTGTTACTATTTTTTTCTTTTTTAAGGAAGAGCATGAGACCCCATAGTGTGCCTTTGTTAGATTTATGTTTTGACTTCTTCTATTTTGAATGAGAAAATATTGTTTTTGTTTCCTTTTCTTTTTAAACAACGTAATGATTTTGCAATTTTATTTTTATGCAAAATGTATTCAGAATCTATTTTTTCTCATATTTTCGAGGACTTGTTGAATGACTTTTGTATGAAAACATATGGTGTTGAACTACTTTACTGAGGTCTTTTTATATTTTTTATGATGAGTAACAAACTGCAATTTAATCGAGTTATTCTAATGCCTTAACCGATTCTTTACTTTCTTTAAAGAGTCATTAAAAAGGTTGTGATATATCATATACATATGTGTGTCACAATATTGTCTCAGCAATTGGTGAATATTATTGAAATAAGAACTTCCAAGATGTTTGAAAAAGTAGTCGCGAATATTTAAAATAGCAAATCTTTATGTGTTCTATTACACCTTATACTGTGCTTCGCACCAGTCTTCCCACAGTATTTTCAAAGAAAAATGTATCAGTTTTACCACCAGATCAAGTGCATATCAAACGGTAACGCAAGAGGGATTTAAAAAATTTTCCACATACTAATAAAGATAAATATAGCGGCCTTTACATGCCTAGATATACACCTATTGACACCTAATTAGAAACGCTTTAAAGTTTCATAAAATGTTGAAATATTTTTCATATTGTATATTCATTTCAAACTATTTGTTATTTAATTTTATAAAGTAATAAAAAAGAAACATAAAAACTTAACAAATCTCACACACTTAAAAAAAAGAACACATTTTTTCAAATATTGACTGCGACACCTAATTAGAAAAGGTAAAAACGATTAGAAAAAAATTGTGATATGTTTATATCCTTACTTATTGTCAATATTTTGTTGCTTCACATCGCCTCCGCATTGACGTTACAAGATTACGACATCGCTCCACTGGTATTGCCTCCCATGCCTTCTTAGCTTCCTCGAAAAGAGTCGTCATGTTTGTAACATTTTTGAGGCTCGCAGCTTTTTCACATCGCCCCATAGGTGTTCGATGGGGTTTAGGTCCGGACTTGATGATGGTCACTCCAAAACATTGATGGAATCTTCAAGAAACTTCTTTGTTACCTTCGCCGTGTGCTTTGGATCGTTGTCCTGCTGAAATTTGCAGATAACAGGTAAATTCTCCTCAGCCCACGGCAACATCACATTATTAAGTATGTCAACGTACTTTTCCTTATCTAAAATTCCATCAATTTTGTGGATTGGACCAACACCATTCCAGGAAAAACATGACCACACCATAATCGATCCTCCACCATTCTTCACTACACGTGAAACATAGCGAGGATTAAATTCTTGGTTGATGGGCCTTCTAACAAATCTTCGACCATTTGTACCAAGGCGATTTATATTAGTTTCGTCGCTCCAAAGCACATATTTCCATTGATTGGCTGTCCAATTCAAATGGGACTTAGCAAATTCAACGCGAAATTTTCTCTGAATTTTGTTCAGAAAGGGTCTCTTACGTGCTATTATGCCATTTAGCCCGACTTCAACCAAACGGCGTGAAATGGTCCTCTTGGATATGGAGATATTAAATCTGTCGCAAATTTCACGCTGGATATCCGCAGATGACTTTTTTGGATCGACTTTGGAGATCAGCCTAATCATGCGGTCGGTATAGTTTGATGTTTTCCTGGGCCTTTTCTGTCGTAGAACGTTCGATATAGTGTCATATTTTTAAATATGCTTCAGAGCGTTAAAAACCATTTTTTTGGAACACTGAAACTGCTCTGATATTCCTCTATACGACTTTCCAGCTTCACGCAGTTCGAAAATAGAGCTCCTTACTTCAGGAGTGCAGCTCTTACATTTTCCCATTAAAAAAATTAAAAATATTAGGCTAATATATTCAAACATATTGAATTAAAAAAAATATTTGCCTACCTTTTTCTAAATATTACATTTCACAGCAAATTTTAAACAATAAATGATCGTTTCTAATTATATGTCGCACTTTTTTTGAGCTATACTAAGAACGTGTTTACAAGTTTGCAAAAAAATAACGGTAATTGAAATGCTTAATAAAGAAAGTAAAAGCATTTAAAGATAAAACAGAGTAATAAACAAAATACATAACATAATACGCAACATAACGGTAGTTTTCCCAAAAATTATTTATATTACTGACTTTGCGCTAAAGTAAAAAAAGCGTTTCTAATTAGGTGTCAATAGGTGTACATACGTTTAAAAGTTGAAGTGTTATAGAAACATTACGATAGCTTGTTGTATGCTGTCTGAGCGTTTAAATTCTACTCGATTTTGTTCTCCGATATGTGGCTAAACCTCAAAGCTACTCCCAAAGAATTTTAAAGTACGTAGTCTAGTAGGTAGTGTGTTGGCTTATAAGACGTAAAGCCAGGGTTCGAGCCCCAGGCCAGACATCAAGACAAAATACAAAAAGTATTTCTTTGGCGACTTCTTTTCAGCAGATTTCTGCGAAAACTCTAAGAGTAAATAAAATTGTCATGAAAAACTTTCACCACTCATGTATACATAATTGGTGTGTGAAACTAGGACGTTGTACAATGGGTCAATTCGTCCTCCGGGTACTGTACTTGTCTTAATTGACAAGTCCACTGCCTCTAACCTAACCTAACCTAATTTACATAATTTGTCATTACAACCCTTCAGCTAGGACTACAACCCAGCCTCACATACCACTCATGTTGTGTGTGAATTTTATTAAAGACCTGCTGTTGGACCATACTGTCATACTTTTCAGGCTGAAGTAATGGCTCTTAAAATTTCAGTCAAGCAAATTCGGTGTCAGAGTATATCGCATTGTGATGTACACATATTTACCGACAGTAAAGAGCCCATTAGATCCCTAGAGGATTTGATTCCTAGAGAAAGATTACACCACATGTAAGATTGTAAAAGAATGCCGAGTTGCTCTGGAGGATGTAGCAAGACTTTCGACGGTTAACCTCATTTGGGTTCTTGACGGACATCGAAGGTAATATCAAATATAAAGCACTGGCATGCACCACAAAAGATTAATTTGAATTTCTCCTTGAGATTATAACCTATATGCGGGGAATCAAACAAATGGTCTCACAAAAACTCCATTCATTGGCAAAGGAAAGATGATTAATGAACCCCCTTGCAGAAACACCAGACAGATCTGGTAAACAGAACGGAATTTGCATTAAGCCTATCAAGATGCCATCAAAGGAAACTAGTAGAAGTGATAACAGGACACTGCCCTCACGCCAGGTAATAGCACATGCCATCTTCTGCTGCAGTCTCTGATTGCCCTGCTCATTCTCTGGGGCAGTGGCGAAATTTTTTTCTTTAAGATCAGTGGAATGTAAAATAAAAATTATTAAATAGAGCAACAGAGAAGCAGAAAAGAAATTTTATGTTAAAAAATGTATTTTGTGGTTTTTTTTAGTCAGTGAATGTGAATCTTCTTTGTCATAAAATTTGTTTATTTTGTAAAATGTCACATTTTATTTACTATTGGAGGATATTTTTTCACTAAAACTAAAATAGAAGGAAAATCCTTTGAAAATATTATATTTCCTACAATCTCCCCACTAATTAATTTTACCAGTATTTAAATGTTTTCCCACTATTTTTTCTAATTAGTTTATTACTATCATACAAGAATATTTATTTAATTCATCCTAAAAGTATACAACATATATATTTGTATTTCGTTTTACTACACGATCGTTTATCTTGCACCCCTATGGCATGCAACACATTTCTACTTAACAATTTGTATGCATGGGTATATGATGTTAGGTTGTGTAATTAAATAAAAATTCGTGAAATCAAATGGTTGCCAACATCAAGTTCAATTCCTAATTCCTAAAATGTGATTTAAAAATCTTTAATTAGTTTTCTTGTTGTAAGCAACAATTTCATATTTAATTATTTAACTTGAATTTGTTTTAAACCGATTTAAACAAATTCAAAATTAGAGTGGTTAATAGTTTTAAGTCGAAACCTAAATTTCGTTTCATTACAAATTGTTCTGATAGGCTTAATTGGTAGCTATATAATACTATCCCCCATAGGATTCTATCAATTTTCTAAATCTAAAGTTTAAATCAGAATATATATTGATTATCTAGTTTTCTTTAATGAACCCTTTGCGACCGTATGTCTGTCTCAGAAACTAAAGCTTTATTACCGATCTAGTCGTATGCCTGCTCTCAATCGATAAGCTTTCGAAATTCGTTGAGATTGAATGATATTTTATAAGTTGGTCTTAACTTAGATTTGGCGATTTCGCTTCTTAAAATATTTCAAAATAATACTCTAATAAAGTGGCAAAAAGAAATTTACTGTAAGAAGTGTTCCGTGAACTTGAAAGTAGCGATGACGAATTTTATTTTGACTCTTTCAACTCTGACTTTGATAAAGAAAGTGATAACATTTGTTCTGAAAATATTTCCAGTAGTGATTCTGATAGTGATGTAGTAGGGAATGAAACGAAAATTAATTCCGACCAGCATGACACCCATATATAAAATTAATACGGTACGGTTAAAAATAATTCGTTTTACTCATAACAATTATAAACAATTAAAAAGTACTTTAAAAGTGCTATTATTTTTGAAAGTTGCGCAGACATCACTTGTCAACTTTAATAGAAGAAGAAAGCACTTCTCGTCTTCTTCTAAGGTACAATGGCAACGTATAGGTTCCTCCCAGTAAAATTTAAAAAAAATGGTACTCATGCTTCAGAAACATTCCCCATGTTATCTATGGTACGACTAGTTATGTCACAATGTTACTACAGAGTGGAACATTGCATACGAGACAATATTGTAGACCGCAGAATCGCAAGGTACGGGGGAGAGATTTTGATGGAGAACGAGAAAAGGTGGAGATATTGGTAGAGAACGAGAGAAGGGAAACCTTTATTCGATACAAAAGCTAGGAAACACAAAGACACGAGTATGATGACATAAAGATGACATTAAGAGTTAATGAAGTCCGTAAATTTTATCGAAGAGTAAAGAAGTCAGTTACAGATATTTCCTTCTGTAGAGATTCAGAACACAGAACATATTAATTTGTAGGGTCTATGCTTAGTATTTGCAAAGATCTTTGTTCCGACGCCATCCAATAAGCAGGTCAACATTTCAATATCCCGTGTGAATAATACCTAAGCTGCTGGTGCCAAACTGCCAGAACAATTTCAGAAAGGGAATAAGATTTCAAGTAACTTATGAGAACCATTGGATTGGAAGGACTGATTCCTGATAATTGATACCCCTGTGCTCTATGCCTCGTACATAAAAAAGAAACAAAAAACCGTGTGTGGTAATTGAAAAGATATAAGTAGGCGTTTACATTGCAATAAAAATTTTGTAAAGCATTTTTTGGCAAAGCTATTACCGAACATACATGTACATACACACATACATAATTGGTCATTACAATACTTCAGTCAGGATTACGAACTAGCTTCTTACACCACTTATGGTGTGTGTATTAATTTTATACATGAGTGGCGGGAGATACAGTTTCGATTCCGAACGACAGATTTTTGAGACACTTTTCATAGCAATTTTGAATTCGCAGTAGTCTAGTAGGTAGTGTGTTGACTTATTAGACGTAAAACCATGGTTCGAGCCCCAGGCCAGACATCAAGACAAAATACAAAAAGTATTTCTTCGGTGACTTCCTCTCAGCAGATGTCTGGCAAAAACTCTGAGAGTAAATAAAATTGCCATGAAAAAGTTTCTCAAAATCTGTCGTTCGGAGTCCACTTCAAACTGTAGGTCCCATCACTCATGTATAATTGTAACATACACACAACATAAGTGGTGCGAGAAACTAGATCGTAATCCTGACTGAAGGGTTGTAATGACCAATTATGTATGTATGTATGTTGTGTTGTGTCTGTTAGTTTTATACATGAGTGGCGGGACAGTTTAAAATGGACTTCGAACGACAGATTTTTTGAGGAACTTTTTATGGTAATTTTTATAAAATCTCAGAGTTATTGCTAGAAATCTGTTGAGAGCAGTTGCCAAAGAAATATTTTTTCACACTTCGGTTTGCTCGAGATATCTGATCCGGAGTTTGAACCGTGGCCTTACGTCTAATAAGCCAAAACACTACCTCCTAGACTACGGCGATACACTACCCTATGTCCTGGTAAAGGCTCGCAAGTAAGAAATCAGTATGTATTCCTCTTCATTGCTTTTAATACCGCTTTTGATATTACGATATGGCTTCTGGACTTCGAAGGAATTGTCTAAGCTTGGTAATCTCACAAAGACCCTCAATAAAAAAAGGAAAGAATTTCTCACTGCCATACAATAGCGAAAGAAGTTTTATGTGTTATTAAAATTAATAAATTATTGAATATAATTAAACGTTTTAAATCATGTTGTTTAAACAAATTCTTTAACATTATTAAGTACGTTTCAGTTTAAAATCATTTCGTTATTTATTATTAATACAGGATTTTAAATAATTTTTTAATGTAAATTTTAGTTTTTTTCTTTCAGCTTTGTTTGCTTTTTCGCCTTCTTTGCAACATAAATTCCTTAAAAATCTATTTACATCTCATAATACAATACAATACAATACAGTTATTATTATTATTTTTATTATTATTTTTATTTTAAGTTTAATTGTTTATTTACTTTGTTTTTTCTTTTTAAATTTATTTGTTTAATTAAAAACAATATAACAATTTTAATTAAATTCTGTATTCATATTCATAGCATTCATTTGATTTTAGTTGCGATTTTGTTTTTCTATTTCCCTTTTCTTCTCTCGTTTCTTTCTTTCTTCTTTGTTTTAAACAAAAATAATAGAAATAGAAATGGTTTAGGAATTGGATTCAATTGTTTTTTTATTTTAAATACGGGGTTAAGGGGAATTATTGAATTGAATTGAATTCGAATGTCATATAAATACAAAAAGGAAACAATTTTTCAATTTATTTTATTAATTATCTAAACTATCTAATTGTGAATAGAAATGTATGTATGTATGTAATATTCTGTTTGGTTTTGATTTTAAATTTAATTTCTTTTACTTTTTTTTTGTTTTTGCAAAACAAATGATTGAATTTTATGACTTATTTTTAGGGTTATTTCAGCGTGACCTTTAAATAACCTACATCTGTTAGTAGTGGCTAGAAAAATTTAGTTTTCGTCAAAATTTGTAACACAGATATAGCTTGTGTTACTCCTAAATAGTGTTTTGTTAAAGTCAATGTTTATTGAAACCAAACTTAGTTAAAATTGTTTAAAAGGAATAATAAAATTCACACATAATTCAACACACATTTTAATTTCTTCTAAAGTTGGCCCTCCAAAATTGTTTTCAAAGTTTCACAGCAGTTCCTAAGGAATCGATTGGCTGACTACAGCGCCCCCTTCTTAATTGTTCCCTGGACAGTACTAGCACGCTCAATGGCTTTAGAAAATGCTTTGCAATGACTGTGATTAACAAAAATGAGTGGAGTAATGTAGAAGGTGCCTATTCATTTAAAGGAGGGACTATTTTGTGTAAAGAGGAGTTCGAGTTTGTGGTCCCAAAGTTGAATATTCCTAGTCCATGGGGAGCGAATATTGCCTAAGTCTATATATCGAAAGATCTGCTCAATTCAACTCTCTCTTACTCTCTTATAATATGGAACTTTATGAAGAAGCTGAATTGGTTAGGTAACCAAAATAAAATTACTCTCAAGGCACCCATGTAGGGACATACACTCAGGCACTAAAGTATACATATGGATAACAAATTTCAGAAATGTTTTAACTAATCTGTTTTCGTTGAAAATCTTTGTAATTGTCTGACAACTTTACTCTGCACAGGCCCACAAAAGTTAACAAATTTCAGAAATTTTTTAACCAATCCGTTTTCGTTGAAAATATTTATAATTGTCTGACATCTTTCTTCGATTTTAAGACGGTCTTTTGCATTAATTCAAAAATTTGTGAAGTTTGTAAATCGGATGTATACCTTTGTGGGCCTGTGCCTACATTTCAGAAATTTTTTAACCAATACAAAAGACCGTCTTAAAATCAAGGAAACTATAAAGATTTTCAACGAAAACGGATTAGTTAAAAAATTTCTGAAATTTGTTAACCGTATGTATACTTTAGTAACTGTGTGTATGTTTCGAAAGTTTTGGTATACGAAAGTGAAGATAAAGAGAGGCAAGAGTAAGTCTTAGCAATGCATCAGACCATGCAAAGATAATCTGGACAGGATCCTTTAGTCTCAGATACATATGTTCAAAATAGGGGCTGTTTCAAGATGGAGGATGATAGATGTCTCAAAATTTTTTTAATCGAAAATCATGATAAACGTTTTAACCACTTCTACAACAGAATACCCAAGCATGTATTTACATATTCTTTAACAATCTGCAATAAACCGGTGACAATAACATAATAATAAACCTACAGTATGCGGAGGTTGTGATCAGTGCAATAGTTCTAGGCCGATATAAAACAGAGTTTTAAATATATGTGTATTATAAACAATGACTAACAAGATATATCAAAAAAATAAGACTTCCTTATTTAATTGGTCATTACAGCCCTTTAGTCGGGATTACAACTTAGCTTCTAACACCACTCATGTTGTGTATGTTAATTTTATACATGAGTGGTGGGATCTACAGTTTAAAGTCGACTCCGAACGTCAGATTTGAAAAACCATTCATGGCAATTTCCTTTTACTCTCAGAGTTTTTGCCAGAGGACCGCTGAGAGGAAGTCGCTAAAGAAATATTTTTTTTTCATATTTCGTTATGTTGTAGTAAACTGATATAAAGGTTGAACCACGGGCTGTCGTTCACACACTACCTACAGTGACTTCAAGTTTTTTAAAAGGTTTTTACCAGTCATGACATTAACCTGGCAAGGAAACTTAGATTCGTTAAGGGACACTTTTGATATGTGGCTTAGCCTATCAATAATTAAACTACCATAGACTCACCTACAGCATAATAGAAAGAAAAAAGACAGTATATTTCTTGGACCTCACTGTGTGAAATGTTAAAGGACTGGCTATAAGCAAAATAATACAAACAAGATTGCTTAATCCCATCCTTGCTCATACTTGGATGGATATCGGAGATGTATAGAGTTCTCTAAGAGGAACAAGAAATATGGACGACTTATTGTGCTCGAAGTCGCCGTAGTCTAGTAGGTAGTGTGTCGGCTTTTTAGACGTAAAGCCAGGGTTCGAGCCCCTGGCCAGACATCAAAACAAAATACAAAAAGGATTTCTTCGGCGACTTCCTCTCAGCAGAGGAGTAAATAAAATTGCCATGAAAAATTTCTCAAAAATCTGTCGTTCGGAGTCGACTTTAAACTGTAGGTCCCGCCACTCATGTATAAAATTAACACACATAACATAAGTGGTGTGAGAAACTAGATCGTAATCCTGACTGAAGGGTTGTAATGACCAATTATGTATGTATGTATGTATTGTGCTAGAGAAAGAGAATTATTGACCATACAGTTTAGTCTTACATTTGGTTTCTTATGAAAATTGCGCACGATTATCAAAAAATTTTTGTGATAAATTTTACAAATCCCTTTAATAGGGCAATCTTATGAAATGTGTGTTTGAAAAATTAAAAACGTCATTTAAATTGCTTTTTTTTATTATTTAAACCACTGGTAACAGATGTCGGGT
Source organism: Sarcophaga variegata (assembly GCA_932273835.1). Taxonomy (NCBI): domain Eukaryota; kingdom Metazoa; phylum Arthropoda; class Insecta; order Diptera; family Sarcophagidae; genus Sarcophaga; species Sarcophaga variegata. The sequence goes on from OW026362.1 coordinate 70,016,546, forward strand.
AAGTTCTGTACCCACAATAAATAATCAATGAAATGAATGCTATTGTAACATACATATACACACTACAAGTGAAGATTTTTTTATAATAAACAAATACTACATATTAAATAATAAAAATAAAAAATAAAAAAATAATAATACTACAGACAATACAACACAATATTTGGTTCTTATAATATATTTTTCTTTCTTTTCTTTTCTTTGCACTTGTGCCCAGTTAGTGAACATATTTTCATATTTGTTTTCTTGTTTAATTTTTTGTTTTTAACAATTGAAAACTGATTTTCTGTTTGTCTCTCTTTCTCTCTGTTAAAACATAAAAAAATAAAATATTTTAAATTAAAAAAAAAATAAAAATTGTTTGGATTTTCTTTCATTTGCTGCAACAATGGACATGATTTCCTTCTTTGATTTTTTTCTGGTTGTTTTTATAGAAAATAAAAAAAAAAATAAAATTAAACTACATTTGGTGCTATCGCCGTTCGACCGGGTAACCTGTTGGCGGCACTGCTGCGGACGATGTGGCCGATGATGATGTTAAGGGTGCTGCCGCTGCAGAGGATGCCAATAGATGATGATGATGCTGATGGGGTGGCATTAATAAAGTTGTGTCATAATTGATTTGAGGTCTCATTGTTGGTGATAGTGTGTTGGTGGCATTTACAGCTGCTGTTGCTGCGACATGTTGCTGATGCTGATACTGTTGGCTGGCAGCGGCCGCTGCTGCCGCATTGGTATAATAGAAATTTGTTGAATACTGTTGCAAGTTTTGAGGTAAAGCAAGATGATATGGATCTGCAAGAGAAATGAACAAACAAAATTAATAACAAATCCTACTTGAGACACACACACAATTGAAACGATTTAATTGTCTTCGTATACAAACAATATCAACACATCACCTTTAGAAGGAAGGGGGAAGGGCAGAAGGCATGAAAAGAGAAAAATTTAGAAAAAAATTATTATTTTCTTAAAACAAATTATAAATTAAGAAAAATATTTTAAATAACCAAAAAAATTAAAAAAAAGTATTCCAGGCTTGCCTTTGTAGGAAATCTTTTATGCTCCATTTTCGATTTTTTTTTGCTTACCATTCCGGCTATCATTTATAGCCACATTGTAGGCGAAACAAGTTTTTCTGTTCTGTTGCTGTTGCCTTAGAAAAGTGTTGTTTATATGGCTTATGGCAGCATAAAATATGTCTTTAAGCATTTGTTAAGTGTCTTATTTAGCTTTTAATGGCATATAATGTTACGTTAAATAAATTATTAAACAAATTAACAATAAAATGTATGCGTATACTTGTGGAATTAGAATTGTTTATTGACACCATTTAAGTTGGAGAATTTGTTACACACACAGTTTTCTTCTAATTGTTGCAGGCAAAAATGGAAAACAAGTCTAGAAGGAATGCAATTTGTACCACAAGAGACTTAAAATTTATATTTCCTTATTAACAATAATATTTAAGGCTTTAACAGTAGTCTTATAAATAAAAAAAAGGTTTACATTAAGTATTCATATTAACTTCAAAACAATTTAATTTTATTTTATTATTGTTACGTTTTTACGTTTTAAAAAGGTTTAAAATATGAGCCCGTAGATTGCAAATAAAATAAAAATACATTTGTGTTTAGTTTCAAGTAAAATTCCTTTATTATTCGCACAATTCTGTGTGCCACTGTTCACAACTTGTTGTAAACAACAACAATTGCTTTGTTTGGTATTTCTCTGTTTACACCCTTTGCATAAACAATAACAATTACTAGGCATTTGTTCGACAGATCTTTGTAATGGAGATCTTCAAACCACAATTACTCTTTTCAAACACGAATGACCTTCAAACCACAATTACTCTTTTCAAACACGAATTTTTACTGACCCAGTCGCCCGCTTTGCCTTGCCTTTTATATGGCAAAGTAAATGGTCTAATGAATGATGACTTCGACTTCTCGAGATCTCTATAAATAAAAACATCATTGTTTCATTATTGTTGTTCGTCTATTTTGTTTACATTTATTCTTGTAGTGTCTGTTGTTGTATTTTTCTTAACTTGTTTACCATTTTTTTATATGCTGTTATTTGTTGGTATATTTTTGTTTATTTCATAACAATTTATTTTTATTTAAGTCGTATACATACATTGATATACCAGAGGATGTAGCTGCAATCCAATTTCCAACATGAGTTTCATTTATTTATATGAACTTCCCTTCAATTTTAAATTTCAATGTCAAGTCTCTACCAAAACGAATACATCGATGAGCCACATCGCGGTAATTCGTTCGAACGGAATAATTACTTGAGAAGCTAAAAATATGCTTTCCGGTAAGTATGGACAAGTCGCCGTGGTCTAGTAGGTAGTGTGTTGGCTTATGTAAGGCCATGGTTCAAACCCCAGGTCAGACATCAAAACGAAAATATAAAAAAATACTCATTCGTGTCCAACCAAATTGCATTAGTCGCTATACTCAATTAGCTTCCCTCAGGCCGAGCAGAAAGACTGAATGCAGTTAAGTCCTCATCCAACCTGTACTATGGACATACTATGTTGCCAGCCTACTGCAGTTTTTTATAGGCTTCATGACTACGGATTTCATGGCCATTATGAAACCCGCTCAGTACTTGTTATGTGTGGATTTTCCCTGAAAATATCTTGATTTACTCGGACAGCCAGACTGCGATTAAGAACCAAACGAACGTATTTTCAAGGTCCATGAATGCCTGGGATTTCTCAGAGAAATCCATAACGAACTTAGTTTCATCATTCGTTCTTCTCCATCAATACCAAGGATTTGTCAAATTAATTTCGAATTTCGTAAAGCATTGCATTGCTAATGAGCTGGTCAGAGCTGGTATAGTTATGAGGTACCACAAGTAAATTATTGTAACTCCCAAAATTTCAACGAGTGCCACCTTATTAATCATATGGTGATCAAAGACATCTGTAAGTAACATCTGCATATTTGATCACATCTTCCGAGTTTTTTGCTCCAATTTTTGATATTCTATTCTGTTTATATTGAAGTCGCCATAGTCTAGTACGTAGTGTATTAGACGTGAGACCCCGGTTCAAACCCCAGGTCAGACATCTTCAATAAAACGAAATATAAAACAAATATTTTTCGGTGATTCCCTCAAAGCGAATTTCTGGCAAAAACTCTGAGAGTAAATAAAATTGTTTCTCAAAAATATATCGTTCGGAGTCGACTTTAACCTATAGGTCCCGCCACTCATGTATAAAATTAACACACACAGTATAAGTGGTGTGAGAAGCTAGTTTGTAATCCTGACTCGAGGGTTGCAATATAATGTAATGTTCTGTTTATATATGTTCCACTGAAATCAATGGAGCGTACCGTATATCTATGATACACGAATTGTAATAATTTTCAGTTTGTTTCGGAAACCATAATAATTATAGGTAAATGACTACCCACGTGATATTCGTTGATTAAAATTAAGAAGAGAATCGCTGAACGCATCAAACAATGTTAATCTGTATCAGAGATCAGAATCGCTTTTTCCTTACTCATAAGCACTCATGAAATTTTGAATATAAGTTGTGAGGCAACAATATTGAAATTTAGCTATGTACTCTGATTCATTCATACTCACTACAACATTGATTTATAAGTACAGGTTGCAATGAGTATTCGTACAACGTTGACACCAATCTCATACCATTCGAAATATGTTTGATTCATAAGCCTAACCTATTTAGATTCATAGCTTTAAAAAATAATTATAAATGATTCGAGTGACTCAAATTATTCATCAAAATTTACCAGACAGAGCAGCAAGCAAAGCAAACGCACAACCTTTTTGTGAGCATTTTAGTGTTCGTACCCGAATCATACTTATTTTGTGATTCGTGTATATGTTGAGTTAGGGAGAGTCGAAATCAACAACATCATACGTGTTGTTAAGCACGAATATGATGAGTACTTCAAAACTTTGAATATGAGTAGAGGTTCCATGATATTAAAATAAGTTTGAATGCGTATAAGTATTAAACATTATGAGTATGATTCGATTCTACTTATGCTTTTGAATATTCATTGCTGATCTCTGATCTGTATGACAATAAAAAAGGAGACGTAGTATTGTTTGAAACTGTGAATCAACAGACGAGTACTTAAGTGTTAAAAATGTTAAAAATAAGGAACCGATTTTGAGCAGGCATATTATACTGGTGGTGACTTTTTCCACAATAAATTGTTAGAATTTTTCATTTCATGACCTATTTTTCTATTTCATGTATTTTGCTGTAAATTTGCAAATAATTATTGAAATAGTTTGTGACCACATGTTACACAGCAAATGTTTTAAATACAAATTGTGAAATTAAAATGAATTATTGACAGCATCTCTGCTATAATGACAGACATAAATCAATACGAAATGAATAAATAAATGAACGAATGAATCAATAAATAAAATTAAAAATTAGAAATCAAAATAAATTGATAAACGATTGATAAATAATCTGCAATTAATTGCTCACTAAATCATGCCATTATTCGATTACAATTTGTTTTTTTTTTCGTTTTTTTTTGTTTATTTGCGGCATCCAAATCCCTAGAAAAAAAAACAAGGCAGATTTCTCAAACTCTTCTCAAACGTCGTTAGTGTTTAATTTTTAATGCTTAAATTAGCTCAAGTCTTTGAAATCAATTAAAATTTTAATCATGTTTATTGGCAAAACCCCAACCTAACACCAACAGCAATACCAAGACAGTCAGTCATGCCATCATACACTACCATATATAGGGTGGGGGAGCCATTACCATCCATCCATCCATCTATTCACGTCGCCATTAGAGACGGAGAGCTATGGCTCCGACCAACAAGCAGAAGATAATTGCTTAAGAAATTACTCACTTCATTAACTTCTTGACGGACATTTGATTATAAGTAAAGTGACTGCAATTAGAATTGAAGGTGGTTTACTGCTATTGTTGTTGGTGTTATTGTTGTTGTTGTTATTGTGAAACCAAGAGATAAACGTTTATTTATTAGAAAAGATTTCGTTTTTTTATTTTTCCATTTTTTTTTCTCTTCACTTTTGTGCTCATTTTCAATGAAGGAATGAGGAAATCCAAAGTGGCAATATAAGATGAAGGGTTGCTGCTGTGCGAGTATGAGCGTCTAAGAGGACAAATGCAAAGAGTTCAAGTGAAGTCATTTGGAAAATTAAATGAATTAATTAAAACTCAATCACTGGATATTAAATAATCCAAAACGGCAAAATGGAACGAACGAACGAACGCAAGAACGAGAAACGAAAAATGCTTAAGAAATGTGAAGGAAGAGAAAAACAGAAATTAAATATTTAACGTTTATTGAAGTGTAATGTGAGTGAAGTTGAGATGAATTAGTGCCTTTAAAATGGAGTATTTAGGCAGAGCTTTAAAAGAATTCAACTTATCGCAAGGCCATATGAACAATTGACACTCTTTGAAATTTTGGGAGTCAGGATAATTTACTTGTGGTACCTTAGCTGAAACAAAACAAATTTTTGTCAATCGAAAGATTTGCAAGTCATATGTCCCTGCTGAAGTTATATGCCGGAATGCGAAACCTTTCGGCATGCCTACCTAAGTATCGCTATTGTACAATAGATGGCCATGTGGTTTAAGCATAGAAATGCATCGCTCCTGGTCATCTGCATACGTTTCCACTTGAGTTTGGAAATAATGTACATATTTTTACGTTTTTACCTTTATAAAAACGTTTAGAATATGAGTTCGTTAATTGCAAACCAAGTAAAAACAAATATGTGTTTAATTTCAGTTAAATTCTTTATTCTTTACACTACTTTTGTGTGCCACCGTATACAACTTAACGATACAATAATAATAATCTGTTTTATTCACTAGTTCACACAACTATTCGCTAGACCTTTACAACCACGACTTGTTTTGTTCACACGCAACTTCATAAAAGGCTGACTGAATTCATACTGACTGCTGCCTGCTTTGTCCAGCCCTTTTATAGTCCGACACAACCAGTCTAACGACCTTAATCGAAGTGGAAGCTTCAATATATCGCCTTCTCTTTGCTTATGTTGTCTATCCCTTTTTGTCACATGCATGTTGTTGGTACCAGGCGCAACCAGGTTCGTTGTACATATGTGTGTGTGCAGCTTTAGATAAATCAACACGTTCATTGTATTCTTAGTGTTAGTGTGTATTTGTATCGTGTGGCTTTTGTTTATCGTTTTTGTTGTTAAACGATATTAGGTCGTTTCGATTTGCGTACCAATATGCTCCTGCCAATAAAACGAGTATTCACTTTAACTGAAGCTATGCCCTATGAAATGTTGCAGATTGTGAGATCCTTAACAGCTTTGGCGAGATCATCAGCAATGCAATTTCTAATGATATCCCTAGGTTTCGAAACTTATATCAAATTTATATGGGAATGATTCGAAATTTCTCTGAGAAATCCTTGGTATTTAAGGAGAAGCTGCAGAAGCTGGTAAGTAGTGTCTTGGCTTATTAGGCAAGAGTTCAAGGTTCAGAACCCAGCTAAGGTGTCTCAAACAAAGCGAAATGCCTGTATACATATATACACAAATAATTCGTGTTTATAAGCCTTCAGCTAGGATTGCAACCTAGCCTCTCACAACACTTATGTTGGGTGTGTTAATGAGTGGCATTGAAGTCGCCGTAGTCTAGTAGGTAGTGTGTTGGCTTATTAGACGCAAAGCCAGGGTTCGAGCCCCAGGCCAGACAGCACAGACAAAATACAAGAAGTATTTTGGCGGCGACTTCCTCTCAGCAGATTTCTGGCAAAAACTCTGAGAGTAAATAAAATTGCCATGAAAAAGTTTCTCAAAAAAATCTGTCGTTCGGTATCGACTTTAAACTGTAGGTCCCTCCACTCATGTATAAAATTAACACACACGACATAAGTGGTGTAAGAAACTAGGACATTGTACAATGGGTCAATTCGACCTCCGTGTACTGTACTAGTCTTAATTGACAAGTACACGTCCTCTAACCTAACCTAACCTAATGACTGGCAGGACTTCCAGTTTAAAGTCGATTCCGATTTTTGTGTAACTTTTTCGTGGCAATTTTATTTAAGTCTCAGAGCTTTTGCTGGAAGACTGCTGAGAGAAAATCGCCTAAGAAATCGATTGGCTAACAGCCCGCTTCCTAACTGTTCTCTGGACAGTACCAGTAGACTGCATGATTTTCGGAAGGGACTTAGTAATAAATGTGAGTGAAAGCAATTCAGAAGCTGTATTCTCTTTTGAAAGAGGGGCCATATTGTGGCGCACAGTTGGGCACGAATGGATCTTAGCATAGAAGCAACGTTTTTGGTCTCAGCATGAAATATTTCAAGCCCATGAGTAAACTCATGAATATTTTCAAAGAAGAAGTTTATGCCATCGAAAAATGTGCGCAATTTAACGTGGATAGGATAGGACAAAAGACAAGACATAGCAATACAATCTGGAGTATTCGGCTCTTATGCGGTTAAATTGATGATAGCATGGGTTTATCTGCCAGTAGAGAAAATAAAGTTACACACGGCTTGATTCCCGATTATCAACTCATTCTTGGAAGCTGTGAGGCATTAATGCATCACCATTATTGGTGATTACAACCTATCAGTCAGGATTACGACCTAGCTTGTCATACCACTTATGTTGTGTGTGTTAATATTATACGTGAGTGGCGGGATGTACAGTTTAAAGTCGACTTTGAACGACAGATTTTTGAGCAACTTTTCATGGAAATTTTATTTCATTCACAGAGTTTTTGCCAGAAATCTGCTGAGAAGTCACCGAAGAAATATTTTTTTCGTATTTCGTTTTGTTGGGGATGTCTGACCTGGGACTTGAACCGAGGCCTCACGTCTAATAAGCCAACACACTACCTAGAAGAGTACAGCGACTTCCACGACATAGCAAAACTATATGACAGTCACACCGTCATTCGAACATTCGGCTCTTATAAGTTGAAACCATGTGCCGAATCTGAATCAGCTAGGTAGGGATAATAAGGTAACCCTCGACTGGGTCCTAGGTTATGAACATATTTTTGGAAGCTGTGACGCATTAATGGATTCCAGATGGAAACAATTGTGTGCATGTCATGCTCTGGGTAGAGAATTATTATTGTGGACATTGAGCATAATTTCTTCATTCTTTTAAGGTTCTGCCTCTCCTGGTTTCCTTTCATAGCGTGGGTGCGTATGTCAGTATTCGTTTAATATGTGTATGAGTGTTAGTTTCTGTGTGTTTAAGCAAAGTTATTTAAACTTTAGTTTGAGTTATTAGGAAAGGTAATGGTTGGTTAGCTGAATGGTTGGTGGAATGGTTGGTTGGTTCTTTAGTTGTTTGTTTGTTTGCTTTATAATAACAACAATAGCAACAACAACAATAATATTTTAAGGGTAAAAACAAAACTCCCCCGGGGTTTTCATTTCATTTTCTACAACTACATTCAACGTCTATTGCTACTTAAAATAATGAATAATGCGCACGAAGCTGCCCACAGAGGTACTGTGTATCAAGGACGGCCTAAGGAGGAGGTTTACTTCAGTCACAGCAAGGGGTTAATTCGTTTTAGGTTTTATAAGTGAATTTAATGCTGCTTTCAGTCAATTCACTACGCATTACATTAGAAAAAGAGGAAATTCAATTTAATTCAATTTCTGTTCGGCCAACTAGTTTTTGCTTTCGGTTTAGCTTTTCATTAACACACCAAAGTGGTACCCTTTCTCTCTCTCCCTCGTTCTATATAGGCCGAATGGATTTGTTTCTTTTGAACAAAATTTAAAGAAAATTTAACAATTTTTTTGGAAAATTTATCGTTTAAATCTTTCATTCATGGTGGGTCGCCGTTCGTTTGTTCTTCTGTACGTTCGCTTGCTTGCCAGCTTAAATGTGTCTCTTATTGTGGCATCATTTATCAGCTACGCAGCATCTTTCATAATCAGACCAGGGCTAAAATGCAAATGATTTCGTAAAGCCACCACACAACGTTCATTGACACAAAGACACAACTTTTGCACAGAAAACTTTACAAATAATACGAATAAATTTTATGTGAATGAGGAGACGACACACGTGGTTCATTCAGTCCATTTCAGTTCAGTTCGCTTAATTTTATTTCAATTCTCTGGCATGGTCGCATCGTACTTTAAAACAGCGGCAATTTTTAATTTATCACCCGCCATTCACCCATTTCTCAATGTAAAGTGTATAAATGACTCCAAATGAATTCTTGCATTACACGTTCACAACAACAGTATTGAAGCGTGTTATATTAACCATCAAGGAAAAGGTTAAAAAGGAAGATTTTATGGAGGATTTTAAAGAAGAATTCGTTTAAGAGTGTTTTTTTCACAAAAATCTCTTTCAATTGCTAGAATAATTTACAATTGCTTTTCAGAAAGGTTAAGTTAGGTTAGGTGGACCCTCTTTAAAAAAGAGGGTCCATTTAGGCCAGCATTTAGACCCATTGTGATACCGCAATCATATTCAAAACGGGTATCAAACATTTTCTAAAGGAAACTAATCCGAGTCCAAAATACTACAGCAATCTTTATATTAGAGAGCCTGGTCAAGAATGTCAGAAACTGTGAGGTCGGAAACCCCTTTTATTATATCAAGAGCACTGTCATAGAAGATGAAAAATGATCTCGTTCTTCTCTTCAGGTCCACAGCTGCCACAGAAGTAATTTGACGGAATGTCAAGCCTTTCGGCATGTCTAGTAAAAGCACAGTAAAAACCATGAGAATTAGTATTTGGCGATGGATGACCAGCGTTTCTCTCCCTACACCCTGTAATACGATTGGAGTCGATTGGCCAATCGAAATACCTATGCCCTGAAACATATCGAAGATTGCAAGCTCCGTACCGTTCCTGCCAGCTCATAAGATATGCAATTTGCAACGATATCCCATAAGTCCTGGAACCGATATAACCTTGAACGATTTGAAATTTAAAATCCTTGCAATTCATTAATTTCCTTCCTCCTTCAGCCTATTTCCTTAGATCCAACACAAATTATTGCAAAAGTAGGGGCTATCCCCTGAGTAAAAAAGAACGGACTTTGAAAAAATGGACTCTATAGCTGCCTAGCTGTCTAAGTAAAAGGATAGTAACACGCAAGATTTACTGCTGTGCTGTGGTTGGGCATGCAATTTAACACGTTGACTGCCGACTACGAGATAACTCATAGATTGTGTTCCCTTCTAGGGTGCTAACTAGGAGTTATCAAGTACTCACTAAACCTGCCATTTTTGTGTAGCTACGAATAAAATCGTATTATATCAGTGCTAGTATCGATAAATGGCTTCTGGGAAGAGAACAAAAAGTCAATGTTGGCTTGCTCGGCCAGTTTTCTGAAAATTGCCGCGGCAGTCAACGTATTAACGACAGAAGTGAGTAGAGATTTTTAGGAAAAATCCCAACACCCAATAAGCATTGCGCCGCTTTCAAAATATCTATGATCTCTGACTGGTAAACACTGCAGTAGTCAGGCGGCTTATAAGAAAGTTTAATATCAGAACTCTTAAGAAATATACCACCCTCTATCGCCTATCTTTGAGTCATTGGTATGAATCTTAAGGCTCGCATTTGGAACTTTCGGATCTTTAGACCAAAAGTTCTTTGTTGGAATTCTAAAATCAATTGTTCTTCTTAGAACGTTATAAGGAACCACATGATCGACCCGGATGTGTTAATATCTTCTTGCGATAGCAGCATGTCCATACTATAGCTAGGGCCAGAGCTTAACTGCATTAACTGCGACTAACTCAAGCCTGCTTTAATAGAATGTGGGCCAATTTAGCACAGCAAACAATGCCTTGAAGTCGCCTTAGTCTAGTAGGTAGTGTGTTGGCTTATTAGACGTAAGGCCTCGGTTCAAAGCCCAGGTCAGACATCAAAACGAAAATATGAAAAAAATATTTCTTCGGTGACTTCCCCTCAGCAGATTTCTGACAAAAACACGGAAAATAAATAAAATTGCCATGAAAAAGTTCCTCAAAAATCTGTCGTTCGGAGTCGACTTTAAACTGTAGGTCCCACCACTTATGTTCAAAATTAACACATACAACTTGAGTGGTGTGAGAAGCTAGGTCGTAGTCCTAACTGAAGGGTTGTAATGACCAATTATGTATATACGCTCCTTTTTTAGGCATAAGGCGATGTTGTTGCTGTCTAATTCCTCCACCTAATAAGTCTGATTACAGGAATAAGAAACGAAGTTTGCCAATGCTAAAGACGAGGATTAGGGCAGATATACAAGAAAAAAATTCATTATTTATGCTATGTGAGGTCTTTAAACTGAAACTTCCTAATGCCATTAACTAACACTGTACGGACACGATATTTTAAAACACATTCGTTAGTGGTAGGTAGGATTGGTTTGGAAACAGCTATGTACGTACGGCGAAGACACAATTTCTTTGTCTTTTTCTTTGTCATTAAACACTCATACACACTATACTTACAGCATGTATATGCATATGCATATATGCATACATACACTTAAGGATGTGTGCGTGTGTGTGTGTTGTTTTTATTTCTGTTAAAGGTCTTTTAAAGTTTTGGTAGTGCCAGACAAAAGGTCGGCATTCCACCAACCGACTTAATTAATTTATGCGAGTTTTTTGGTACAAAAAACCAAAAACCATACCCGCCACTATAAGTATAGACGCGTAAAGGCAATACAAATTGAAAGCAGAACAGGCAGACAGACAGACGGACAAAAAAAAGATTCACAAATAAAATGCATTCATACGCTCTTTGACAACCTTGAAGTATGCGAAGCAAAGGCATCGAAAGACAAAAGCAAACAAAAAAAAAAAAATGAAATACTTGTGCTGATGAGGCGAACGAAAGAGACTTCAAATTCACTTCATTTCCATTCAATTCCATTCCATTCAATTCAATTCATTTGAAAACGAGCCTAATTTTTAAAATTAATGAAGAGTATTTTGATGAGAGATCTTTAGTGGAGATAAGCATACAACTCATTGATGTTTCTCCATCAGCAACACACATACCATATGGAGTTAGGCAACCAAACCCAGAGACCAACTGTCTAAGTGGCCAACCTTAAGAATGAACACTTACGTACACACACTCACACACACTATGTATGATACTCTTGTACATTTTGAATGTTCGTAAATGAGTAAATAAAAGTAAATCACGTGTTTATTAGCACTTATTGAAGTTTTTCTTTCCCGTTTGTTGGTTTTGTTTTCTTTGCGTACATCTTCGAAAAGACAAAAACCACTTTCAGTCAAGAATCCAAAAACCAAATTTCAATGTCTCTGAAGACCTTAAAAGCCATCAATTAAACCCACCAACTATGTGGACAAAATGCATACGCCAACAAAGTATTCTTTTTGTTTCATTTCTTTTTGTTTCATTTCTTTTTCTTGATTTTTTGTATCGGCTAAGCTTCAAAGTAGAAGTCAAAAAATATATTTTTTTTTTGGTTCAAATCTTGATCTTTGATATTCCTTCAGGCCTGTTTTTTTATTCGGGGGGCAAATAATCAATATGACAGATTTTGAAAATTCTAACCGGAAATCTTTTATCGTCTTCCAACATCTACGTACCATAATACCACACTTGCAGTTTTCATTCAACAAATTTCTCAAAGGCCTAAACAGTGAAATACCGATTCGAATTCGATTGTAACGAATTTAATATGGAAATTTAAAATTTTGGTTTTAATTAGTGAAACTAAACTGTCATTTAAAGAAAAGTTATTCAAGCTGTTTTAATTATAAACGGCCAAATAATATGCCAACTTGCATAGGAAACAGGAGTTAATACAGAAGGTTTTAAAACGTATTTTTTTTTGGGCTACTGAGAAGGAATTGCTTTAGAATTGCTTAACATTTTGGAAATACTACAGTTCTTACAAGCCCTTAATATTAATAGTTACAAAAAATCTACAGGAAAAGAAAATTCTTAAACTATCTTTATTGTACAATAAAATCAGATTGAAAAAACTGATGCATAATCGCCGCTTGGGACTTCTGGTCTAAAGATCTTGAGATTCCCAATGGGAGCCTTGATGTTCTCACCGATGACTCAAAGATGCATGACAGGGTGGGTTGTAATATATTTATTAGGGATTCTGATATTAAACTTTCTTATAAGCTGCCTGACCACTGCAGTGTTCTTCGGTCAGAGGTCATGGCTATTTTAAAAGCGGAGCAATGCTTGTTGGGTGGCGGAATTTTCCCTCAAAATTTCTAGATTTACTCGCATTTCCAAATTTCGTTTCTGTCCATGAAAGACGAGGATTTCTTAGAGAAATTTTCCGAGATATCATTGCATTGTTGATGAGCTAGCCAAAGCCGGTATGAATCTCCGACATGTTACAGGGTCTTTTTACAGAGAGACTCAATCTCGTTGGCAGCAAGAGGAGACGTACAATATTGCTAGATTCTGCTCGACATACATATATGGATAAGAAGATGACCGACTCACTCATATCCTTATACTGCAAGGTCATCCGATTTGCGAAAAAAACCCTCACTATCATACAATTATCTGAATGATGTCAGTTGGTAATACAAAGCATCTTTGTAACACCCAAGTGAGCTAAGTGTGCGGCTTTTATGGATACAACCTGTTATGGATAACTTGGTTATGGATTTTGTGAACTATTTAATTGAAGCAGCTTAAGTTTTATTTTTAGTATTCAGTTTACAACCTCCTCGTATATGTTTTAAGCCATTTTGCCTTGATAAATAACAACATTAGAGCTGGAGGTATATCATTCTCTTTCGGCAAGGAAAAGTGGTTCTGTTATTCCATGATCTGGTGTCATTAAAAATACGCTTATAGTAATAAATTTTCAAAGTCGCAACACTATTGAGTACTCATCGACTCCTAGGTTAATAACTTTCCAAAGTTACAAAATTCCAAAATATGAAGAGGGTATACAATACAATAAGGTACACATTAATAAAATGTCGTAATAGAAGGTTAGCTAATTCAACTCATTGTACACTTGAATCAAGCTAATATGGACCTAAAGTTAGTTTTCTTCCAGTCCTAGATTTATGGAGTTCCTATAGCCTGCAAACTAGACAAGTCGCCGTAGTCTAGTAGGCTTATTAGACTAGATTCAACAAAGTGAAAAATGAAAACATTTTTCTTGGCCGCTGGCTCTAAGAATATTACTGGCAAAAGCTCTGAAAGTAAATAAAAATTCCCATGAAAAAGTTTTTAAAAATCTGTCGCTTGGAGTCGACTTTAAACTGTAGTTCTCGTCACTCAGCACTCATATAAGAGCCTGCATTGTGATGAAAATTGTTTATATTTTTAAAAATATAAACAAAAATCAACTTAGCTGTTTTGTGATGTTGATTCTAAAGCCCCACTTATTATAAAACGTTAATGTTTAACAAGGAGAGACCTAGTAAATGCTCCACAAACCAGGCTGCATACAGATATTCCGATCAAAGATCGGCAATGAATCGTTTTTTCGCTACTCATAAGCACTTATGAAATTTTGAATATAAGTGAGTCAACAATATTGAAATTTAACTCATCTGATTCATTCATACTCACTACAATGTTGGTTTATAACTACAGTTCGCAATGAGTATGCGTACAACGTTGACATCAAACTCATACCATTCGAAATATGTTTGATACATAAGCCATAAGAAAAAAAGACACATAAGAAAGAAAAAAGACCAGCAAGCAGAGCAAACACACAACCTTCTAGTGAGTATTTTAGTGTTCGCACGCGATTCATACTTATTTTGTGATTCTTGTATATCTTGAGTTATGGAGAGTCGAAATCAACAACATCATACGTGTTGTTAACGTGTGAATATGATAAGTACTTTAAACTTTGAATATGAGTAGATGTTCCATGATATTAAAATAAGTATTAATGCGTATAAGTATCAGAAATTATGAGTATGATTCGATTCTACTAATTTTTTTTTTTGGTACTCATTGCTGATCTCTGATGCAGGCCTTTGTATGTGATTAAAATTTTGGCGAAATATATAGAATTTATCACTGTAAAATACTTTACATGCATGAAACTTTATTTATAAATTTTCTTACTTATGTTCAATGACTTTTTCACGACCCTGATTTATGTAGTAATTTCAAAAGCTTAACTGGCAAAATTTAAAGATTGTATCAGAACATATGTTTTATTTATTTTTTTTGCATTAAAATTTTAAACTAAAATTTTAAACATTTATATTCTTTAGTTTTCTTTAAAACTGAAAAACATTAACAATAAATTCATGGCAATTATCCCTGAAATACCATCTCTAGACACAAGTGTGAAATCAACATTTTTTTGGAACATTTCACACTTGGCCTTTACAAGGATTTCTATGAGCTTTTTTATTTTTTATTTTATTTTATCACAAATACAGTGTAAGTGCCTGTATTGTTAAACTTTCTACAGACTTTTAAATAATTAACGTCAATTACAGAATACACTACAGGCCAGTATAAAAGAGAGAGAAACAATTTTTTAAATCTCTTAAAACTGTAAACTAAATAAAATTGTTCTTTTTCGCAAAGTAACATAAAAACAATAAGAAAGAAAGAGAAAAAAAATTCAAACATACAATTCCATTATAATTGAAATTTCAAGCACTCAAGTAAGCCCACTTGACTTAAATCACTTGGAGCGCTTGTTGTCTCTCTGTTGACTTTAAAATATCGTAAATATTTTATGATATCAATTACAAAGCACTTAACTTTTATGAAATTTAATAAAAAAAAAATAGTCAGTCGTCTGTCTATTCTACCCAAAAAAAGAAGAGGAAAATTAAATAAAAAGAAGATGAATAAAGATTTGAATATACCCTACACCATTGCAGGTGTACACCATTCTGTATTGGTAGAAACTAAGAAAGTTGCTTTTAATGTCCTCTTAAGTTAAGACAGTAACAATAGCGCATTTCACATGCAAAGGGACTGCAGGCAAGATCTTGGCACACACTGGTTGAATGGGTGCGTGGGATAAACCAATCTTGCTTTATGCCATGTATTTTTAATCCATGCTGTGCCTACTGATAGACAAAGTGCACTGGCAGTCAACCCTCCTAATCACCATAAACAAGACATTATTCCCTATGTTGAATTTGCATGCTTCTAACTTTCTTTAAAGCAGAGGAATAAGTAAGGCTCAATGTGATTAAATCGTAGCCCAACCTGGACTATAGGTTAGGTTAGATTGAAATAGTAGCTTTGATACCAAAAGCTCACTTGAGCACGCAAAGGAGCCTATTGTGATGCCATGGATAAACGCAGTCCTCGTACTGACCAAATTGTAAAGAAGTCATGGCCATGGAGACCCAAGCCAGACATCATCAGACTTCCTGGCTAAAACTCGGGGAAGTAAATGAAATTTTCATGAAAAAGTTTCTCAAAAATCTGTCATTCGGAGTCGACTTTAAACTGTAGATCCCACCACTCATGTATAAATTTAACACACAACATAAGTGGTGTGAGTTCGTTGTACAATGGGTCAGTTCGACCTCCGGGTACTGTACTTATCTTAATTGAAAAGTACACGTCCTCTAACCTAACCTAACCTAACTAACCTAACCTAACCCACACTAACCCGGACATGCTACTGTTATGGGAAGACGTGATCACACCCGAGCCATTTATATGGTGCCTTATAGCCCTCTGTATAGAACATTCAAATTTTGAATTCCAACAAAGGACTTGTGGTTAAAAGATGCAGAAGAAGATGACTAAAAGATACGTAACAGGTTGGGTTCTGGCATATCTATTGAAGGTTCTGTTATTAAACTTTCTTAAAGACTAAGCAAGACAGTCTTGCATTATTTTCCAAGCAGAAGTCATGGCCATTTTGAAAGCAGTTCAATGCTTATTGGGTGACGATATTTTCCTATAAAATCCCGCGAACAGCCAGCAATGACCGTATCTTCAACGTCCATTCTCGTCCGTGAAAACCGAATATTTTTCGGGAAAATTTTGAATCATTCAAGGTTAACTTTTATATGCAATTCGGCACATAGGGATATCGTTTGAAATTGCATTGCTGATGAAAAAGTCAATGCCGCACATGTCTCTGACATGTGACAGGGCATAGGTATTCCGATTACATAATTGCGGCCTAACTTCTTACACCACTTATGTTTGTTAATTTCATCCGTAAGTGGCGGGATCTACAGATTAAAGTCGACTCCGAACAACAGATTTTTTTGAGAAAGTTTTCATGACAATTTTTATTTTGTCCCAGAATTTTTGCCAGAAATCAGCAGAGAGAAAGTCGCCAATGAAATATTTTTTCATATTTCCTTTTGATCGAGATGTCTGAGACCTGGGACTTGAACTGTAGCCTCACGGTGAGCCTCGTAAGCCAACACATTACCAAAGAAGCTCAATTCCGTTGCCGACAAGAGGGTACGTTCAATATTACTAAACTCTGCTAGACATGTTTGAATAAGAAGAGGGCCGATTAACTTCTATCCTTAAGCCGTATAGTCATCCATCGCACAATAACGATTCTCGCTAGCCACTGAGTTTTTGTCGAAAGGTATGGCATGCCGACATGTGAGAAAAACACTGTGTTTCAACTCAGTTTCCTGTTCTTTTTTATTAAAAGAGTGAAGTTTTTGACCTCCCCTTTCAGACATCCTTGATCCAGTCTGGTATAGATTGCTACAATAACAAGATTTATTTTGAACCCGGATTGGTTTCGTTTAGGAAATGTTTGTTTCTCAAGTTGGTGGTTAAAGCACAATGGGCCTAAGGAACCATACCTATAGACATACCATGAAACATATATATCCGCGATAACATATAATCCTTCTAGTAATCTTATGTATTTAAGCATGCCGTTTATTCTAACAAAAAGCAAAAAGTGTGCAATGTAGGGTATTAAATAGTCGGGTGGTTTTTCTTTTCTTTTTTTTAATGATATTATGGCCTTTGGTTTCATAAGAAAATCTCGATTTTAGTGCCAAAAAATTCTGCCAGTCATTTCAACCTCTTTTAACCCTGTTGCTATAAAACATTAATAAAACTCTTCTTCTTCTGTCCTCTACTCTCAGGTCCAAAGTAATAAAATCCATGTTTTTAATAGAGTTTTTGTTTTTATTCTCTATTCTCTGCTTGTTTCAGAATTTATTGCCATGGATCAAGATCTTTTGGCTATCGGAACATTTATTATAACTTTTTGGTAGGGGGAACAAACGAAAAATAAAAAAATAGAAAAAATACCAAACGAAGTGCTAAACAATCAGATGCTGTAATGCCAACAATTTTTTTTGTATTGAGACACTCACATATATTTTCAAATATTTTTTGTCTGTGAATCACAAAAATTGTGCCAAATTCTCCAACCCTATATACTTATGTTACTATCCGTAATAGCTCATCAATCTTATATTGAAGATCTTAATTTCCTCTGGACAATTGTAAGGAAGGTTGTCAGTTAATAGCTTAAAACTTTCGAAAAAAATTCAAAATTATTTCTATGATTGAAGATTTTTTTCGTTCAAACAAAAAAAAAATGCAATACTTATTCCATACATAATGTTACGAAATTGAAACAAACTAGATACTGGTGTTTTACTTTTACATTTAACATTAAAATTATTAACAAAAGCTACAAAAACAAAGCAATGAACTTGTTTACAAATTATCGCTTTGCTTAATATTGGGTCCGCCAACTAACGTTTTTTTTTTCAACTAGTGCCTATTTCGTGAATGGTAACACTTAGCTCATGTCTGATTTGACAGATAATTAGTTTTATCCTTCCGCTGAACGAATATGGTTGTGTATACGCTTGAACAACGCTGGGAAATATTGCGACATTACTTTGAAAATCATGGTAATGTTGCAGAATGTGTGCGAAAATTGCGTACGGATATTGGAATAAGCTCCGTATGTTCGTTATCTTGTGAAAAAAGTGAAAGAAACTGGCATCCTCATCGATAAACCAAAGTGTTAAAAGCCAAAAACAGTGCGTACACCCGAGAATAATGCTGCTGTGGCAGAAAGTGTGCGTGAAGCGCCATCAACATCAATTCACCGTCGTTCTCAACAATTGAACATTTCGGAGACATCATTGAGACGAATTTTGCATAAAGACCTTGGTATGACGCGATACAAAGTCCAATTGGTTCAGGAGTTGAAGCCAATTGACCATCCAATGCGTTTTCGCTTCGCTAAGTGGGCCTGGGATCGACTTACAGAAGATGCCGATTTTGGCCAAAAAAATCATCTTTTCAGATGAAGCTTATTTTGATCTTGGCGGGTATGCAAACAAGCAAAATTGTCGCATTTGGGGCACAGAAAACCCGCACACATACATTGAAAAGCCGACGCACAAAAAACGAGTCACTGTTTGTTGCGGATTTTGGTCCAGAGGCATAAGTGGGCCATTTTTCTTCGAAAATGAGCAAGGAGTGGCCGTTACAGTCAATGGCGATCGTTATCGGGCCAGGTTGAACGAATTTTTGTTCACAAAAATTTAAGAGGAGGATATTGGCAACATTTGGTTTCAACAGAACGGCGCTACGTGCCACACAGCCGAAGCTACACTGGGTGTTTTGCGCACTGTTTTTGAAGATCGCATTATCAGCCGCAGAGATGATGACGCTTGGCCACCTCGAAGCTGCGATTTGACACCGTTGGACTATTATTTGTGGGGTGCCGTCAAAGATAAGTGTTACGCCGACAAGCCAGATACAATTGACGCTTTAGAGGACAATATTCGTGAAGCCATTGGTGAAATACAGCTGCACACAATCGCTTAAAAATGCTTAAAAATTGGACCGATTGTGTAGGCTACTGCATAACCAGCCGAGGCAGCCATTTGAATGAAATTATTTTCCATTATTAACCGGAAGGATTGTACTTTCAAATAAAAAAAGAAATTTGAGAAAATATTCAGAAGTTTTTTTTAAGCATTTTAAAAAAAAAGTTATTTTGCGGTCTCTTTATAACAAAAAACACAGGGCATAAGAAATGGTAAACAAGTAAACAAAAATACAACAACAAACACTACAAGAATAAATGTAATCAAAATACACAAACAACGACAAATTTTTGAGAAAATTTTCATGGCAATTTTATTTACTCTATATTTTAAACATTTTTAAAAGGTAAAAACGTAACAAAACGTACGTATGTAAACTTATCTTAGATTAATTTCTTGAATACAAAAGTTTAATGAATTAATTCTTCTCTCAACGAGCAGGTTTTTAATTTCAATTAATTTCTTCCAATAATAAGACCCCTTTTTGCTAATAATTCTGCATCGCATTAAACAAAACTTGAAAATTCTTTAAAATTTTAATTTAAATTTCAATTTCAATTTTATTTATCTTCAACTACAATTTGAATATGAAATTTCAAAATATTTTTAGACAGAAAAGCATAATTATATCGCCCCTTATTGCATCTGCTGCATATATGCTAACCAAAATGCTACACATATACATACATCCCCTACATACATTGATATAAAATGTGTGTAGTATATGTAGCCTGCTTTCATTTACAAGGTTGGTTGAGTATCACGTGACTCTTAGAATAAATACAATGTCAAGGATGTTAACGTTAATGATAAAGCTTTTAACCTCCCCCCCCTTAGCCTGGCAAAGCCAGTCAAATTGATAGACGATAAGGTAAACGAAGAAAATACTTGTGTATGCAGATTATACTTTGTATCCCGCCGTAACAAGGGGCATCTCAGCGCTGCTTGTTATAATGAGAGAACAGTGGTGGAGTATACTATACAGTAGCATACAACGGTAAAAGGATGGTTTCCTCTATGTTAACATATACAGTTATTACATGAGTATGGTTGCTCTCACTATGAGTACATTCAAAATAAAAAGACTACGTCTGTTTTTTTATTTTAATGTAGCAATAATTGAAAAAATTTAACCCTGAATATGTATGGAAATCAATTAATCGTTAAGGCATTACCTTACTAACAATAAATTCCGTTGTTTTTAATTTTGCTATTCTCAGTTCAATTCGGAAGAATTTATTTTCTTCCGTTTTATGAATATTGTAAGAGTAAAGTTTAGCTTTTTTTAATAATTTAAAGAAGAAATGGCTCGAAATAAATATCCAGTATTTTAGATGAGGCTATGTAAAGAGGCGGATCCCCCTTAAAGGAAGAGGTCCCACTTAGACTAGCATTTGGGCTGGCAATCACTTCTACCAGGGCATCAAACATTCCCTAAGGGAAACCGACCAGAGGCCAAAATAAGTCTGTTAAAGATATCAGAAAGTCCGACGCCAAAAACCATCGTCTCTTTATGACAAGAGCACTAATACATGAGGTGAAAGATAACCTCTTCGTTCTGCTCAGATGCACAGATCCTGCAAAAGTCATACGCTGTAATGCCAAGTCTTCGGTATACATAATTGGTTATTACAACTCTTTAGTCAGGATTACGCTCTAGTTTCTCACCCCACTTATGTTATGTGCGTTAATTTTTATACATGAGTAGTGGGACCTTCAGTTTAAAGTTGGCCGCGAATGACAGATTTTTGAGAAAGTTTTCATGGCAATTTTTATTCACTCTCAGAGCTTTTGCCAGAAATCTGCTAAGAGGAAGTGACCGAAGAAATATTTTGTCGTATTTCGTTTAGTTGGAGAAGCCTCACCTAGTGTTTGAACCGAGGCCTCACGTCTAATAAGCCAACGCACTACCTACTAGACCACTGCATCTTGGGTACGCCTAAGAAAAGGACAATGGCCTGTGAGAATCGCTATTGAGCAATGTATAGCCATGCAATTTAAGGACATAACTGAGTCCACCCTCTTCTTGTCTATATGTGCCGCAGAGTCTATTTCACGTACCCTCCTGCTGCCAACGAGATTGAACTTCCATGTAATACGAGCAGATAGGCTGCCTTCCAAAATGTTAGTTGCTTTGTGTGTGAACAAAGTATCGTTTTTCATAATGCCGCTGTACAAAATATATACAATGTATTCTATTTCAGAACGTCGTCAATGTGTATTTTTAACGCAGTCAAAATGCAATCAGGCATCGGATTTATAGTTGATGCATTGTTTCGTTACTTTGCATATCTACATAGTTTATATACAGTAGTAGAATTGCATACAAACTTTGTATTGATACATTTTGGAAGGCAGCCATAATGTCTAAACTACCTGAGGCAACATTTCGGAGATTATGAGCTTCGTACTGGCTGGCTGGATTTTCATTAGCAATACAATTGCCAACAATGTGCCGGAACTTATATAAGAGTTACGAAATGATGCGAAATATCTTTGAGAAATCCTCAGCATTCATGAACAATGATGGACGTTGAAACTCCGTTCGTTAAGGACTTAATCGTGCAAACTGTGAGTAGTAACTGTGCGAGTAAAACAAGAAAATTTCAGAGAAAATTCCACCGCTCAAGAAGTATTGCACGGCTTTCAAAATTGCTATGACTCTGAAGGAGAAAGCGAAACATTCCACCTTATATGGATTTCTAGACAAGGGGACATTGAATAACGTAACAACAAAGACGAAACATTCCTAAAAGCTGGCTAAACGGAGAATTTAATCGAATTTCTATATAAGATTGGCATTCATCTATAGAGGAGGAGGCAAATGGTCACAAACAAACGTCATTTATTGGTAAATGTAAGATGGGATAAGGAATTCACTTGTAGAGACCAGACAGATCTGGCCTGACATGGATATATGAACAGAACAAAATTTGCATTGAAACTATTAAGACTCCATCTAAAGTACTTTATAGCAGCTGTAATAGAACACTGGCCAATGGGTGTATGCTCCTGCAGATTGGGAATTTCTCATAACAACCTCTGCAGAAGCTGCAACGAAAAGGAAAAAGATGAAACCACAGAACATTTTGTCTGCCGTTGTACGGCACTTGAGGACCAAAGGAGAAGAATTCTTGGGTTCTCATGAATTCAATTTGAAAGAAATCCACACCATCCTACGACTTTCTGGATTGTTGAGAGATGTCAAGCAGGAGCTGACGGTTTACATGACAGAATAGGTAACATTGGTGTTACAACGGAACCTTACAGGATTCAAGGAAGTTTTTTCCAATGAGGCAGCTACCAGTTAAAACAAACTTAACCATCAGACTGAATAAAACAAGTACAAAAATCCATGGGAAATTGCGGACCAAATAAAATCACACCACAATTGCATAAAATAATGGCGAACATTTCCTTCCTGTGTAAAATGGTTGGAATGGAGCCCTGAAGAAGATTTATGGAACAATAACTCTCGAACATGAATTATTTTTTTACAAAATTTATCCTCCCCAAAATCTACACTGTAAACGCACCTGATGTAAACAAAACATATAAACAAATACTTACAGTTTAAGTACACTTGTATACTTGCAATGTACACTTGCACACACAAGCAAACATAAATATTTACTGGATGTCAAATATAATTCATCATTTTTCTTCAGCTTGAACAACACAAAACATCATCAGTGTCAAACTCATACTTCTTCATACCATCAGTGATATCAAAGCAGTGATATTAACACCACCATTAACATAGTTACAACACAGTACGATGATGATGATGGTAAGTCTTTTAACAAATACTGCCACCACCGCCGACATTTGTTTGCGAAAGAAAAGCAAAAAGATATCCACACTGTTAACAACCAGTCAGTCAGTCAGTCAGTCAGGAGGTATGTGCTCTTATGCTTTTCCTGCAGTAGACTTGATTTATTTTTATAGGCCGGCCTTCTTTTGTCATGTTGTTTTAGTCGCATCTGCTTTTGCTTTGGGTTTGTTATTAAAAACAAAAAACCATATGAACAGCGAGGCAAAATCAGCATCACCATCAGCCCGTCAACACAACCAAACTCTTGGCATTCGTGGCAGCTTCATTAGTTAAAATTTTTTATGTGCTCCCCTATAACCACGACACACGATTAGATGACGCAGTCACTGCAGTTATTTTTGTGATATTTTTCTATGTGTGTATGTGATGATGGTGACAGGTCATCATCACATCACAAGTTTCATGTTTTAACAGGGGGGGAGATATGATGGAATATATTCATGGCTTTAAAAATGTTTGTATTTGTATGTTAGTGTGGCATTTAGATAGTCTGTACGTAAGCCAGTTAGTCCGGAGTTATGTCAGAGTGTGTGTGCATTTGTGTTTATTTTTTGGAATTTCTATGAGTAATTGAGATTTAAGTAGTTTGACTTTGAAGCAATTTGTTATTTAACATTGTCAAAATCAATGACAGACACATAAACACACACACATATTGACACATAAGGACAAAATGAATGAATATATGAATGAATTAATGAATATTATATTCATTTTAAGAATATTAAATATTTAAGGGCATTTTATCGAAATTGTAAGGGCATGTTATCGAAATTTGTAAAAAATTTGGTAACGAAAAAAAATTCCTTTTGGCACTCATCCTAAGCGTTCTAAATAAATTTCTTTCTACTACTTACTGCCACAGGAATCACAGAAAAGGACAGACTTGCCATAATAGTACGCAGAAGGCTTGCAGGGAAGCCCTGAGAAGGCAATCCAGAAATAAGGAACTGCATCTACACCGTGATGGTCAGACTAATAGTGACCTGTAGGGCAATTGTGTCCACCATAGAATAAATTTCAAAACAGTTCAACTGGAATTGGACAGGATACGGACAATAAAGTCTGCTGCTATAATAGGTACAGTCAGAACCAGTCCTACAGCGGGACTGCAGTCTCTGTTGGATTTATATCCGACTGCACATAGTGGTGAAGACAAAAGCTGTGTTATTTATGGATGGGTTGATGGCAGACAAGTATAACATGAAGTTCATTACGGAATTTAGTGACCTGAGTAATCGATTGACTGACGACTCCCTGCTTAACTATCCCCTGGACAGAGGCAACAGTTTTTGTAATTTTTTGAAAAGATTTACAACGAGATTTACATAACATAACTGGTCCTTGCAACCCTTCAGTCAGGATTACAACCTAGCTTCTCACACCACTTATGTTGTGTGCTTTCATTTCATACATGAATTGTGGGACCTACAGCTTAAAGTCGACTCCGAAAGACAGATTTTTTGAGAAAAAGTTCATGGCAACCATTTCAACTCTCAGAGTAATTGCCAGAAATCTGCTGAGGGGAAGTCGACCCAGAAATACTTTTATATATTTCGTCAGACCTGGGGTTTGAACCGTGGCTTGATGTCTAATATGCCAACACACTACCTACTAGACCACAATAACTTCAAACGAGATTTATCAACAAAAATTAATTCAGTTATATGGAATCTGCATGCTCTCTTAAAAGAGGAACTATTTTATGATCTACGGAGAGTTCAAGAACGGATTGTGGCTCCATTATGAAATTTTCGGAGTCTTGAGGGAAAACTTGAAGATACCCGCAATCGGAAGTAAAGGGTGTTTTTTATACTTTTCAAGGTGGCGACCGATTTAACAGCTGTCAAGTGATTTATTCTCAGTTTGGTTTGGCAATTCATCATGAATAGACTCACGCCTGAACAACGCTTGCAAATAGTGCAATTTTATTTCGAAAATAATGGTTCTGTGCGGAAAACGTATCGCGCACTACGTCCATTTTATCGTCGACAAAATCGTCCATCAGAGCAGTTAATTAACCATGGAACGTTTTCGCACCACGTTTACTCTTATTGATAACTCGCATCCCCAGAGACGCTGTACGGTGCGTACAGAAGAAGCTATTGCTACTGTAGAGCGTAGCATTGAGGAAGACCCGAATGAGTCCATCCGCCATCGAGCACAGGAATTGGATCTGTGTCCATCCACTTTATGGAAGATTTTGCGGAAGGATCTTGGTTTGCGTGCTTACAAAATCCAACTCGTGCCAGATTTGAAGCCAAACGATCATCAAGTAAGGCGTAGATTCGTCGAATGGGCCCAAAATGAGATTACCGTTGTTCCCGATTTTCATAAGCGAATTTTGTTTAGCGATGAAGCGCACTTCTGGTTGAATGGCTACGTCAACAAACAAAACTGCTGCATTTGGAGTGAAGGTAATCCTCAAGTGTATGTGGAAACACCGTTACATCCAGAAAAACTGACTGTTTGGTGCGCTTTATGGGCTGGTGGAATCATTGGTCCGTACTTTTTCAAAAACGATGGTGGCCAGAACGTTACAGTCAATGGTGATCGGTATACAGCCATGATTACTAACTTTTTCATTCCTGAATTGAACAACCATGATGTCCAGGAGATGTGGTTTCAACAAGACGGCGCAACATGTCACACAGCTCAACTCAAGGGGAAGTAAAAAAGACCGAACATAGCAATACTATCTGACAGTCAGATCGCCATTCGAGCACTTGGCTATGATAGGATAGGTCGAAGTGGTAGCTTTAGTAACCAAAGCTCACTTGAGCATACATAGCGGCCTGTTGTGACGACACAGGTAAACGCAGTCTCTGTACTGACCGAGTTCCACCAAACAAGGGCTACACATTAACAGCACGACTACATTACACTGGAAAACCATCCTGTAAGTTTAATAAACGAAGTTAAATTGAAGATCGTATGTGATTGTTTATGGAAGCTGAATCAGCCGGGTAGGGAAAATAATATTAGCCACTGCTGGGCTCCGGTCAAGCAGGAGCAAGCAGGGGCAGAGCCTCCACGTCGTTGATGGAGCTAGAAGCCTTTTGTAAAGTGAAAGCGAATGTTTGGAAAAGTATGCTCAACGAAAGGCACGATAAAGAGCAGCAAAGCCTTTTCTCCAGCCAGGTGGGTTTTAAATTGGGAAATTACAATAAAAGAAGATTTAAATCATACATCAGGCTATCAAGAGATACCTTAAGGTAGATAACTAGTGTTTCGACAGAGCAAAGTAGACTAAGAATACATTTATTCAAAATGCGTGTGATCTTGAGCCCAACATGTAGATTCTGTAGCAATGAAAATGAATCATCGGAACACATTTCTGCAACCTGTCTGGCAATAGTGCATTCCAGGAAGTAAGTGTTGGGTAGGGAATTGTTATCTTGAAATATGTCAGGGCAATAGAAATGCAAAAGTCGCCGAAGGTAGTGTGTCGGCTTATTACAAATAAGGCCTCGGTTCAAACCCTAGGCCAGACATTACAAACAAAATGAAAAGAAAAAAACATATTTCTTCCACGACTTCCTTTCGGCAGATTTTTGGCAAAAGCTCTGAAATTAGAGGAAAATTGCCATGAAAAGTTTCTCAAACAATCTGTCGTTCGGAGTCGATTTTAAACCCTAGGCCTCGCCATTCATGTATATAATGAAAGCACACAACATAAGTGGTGTGAGAAGCTAAGTAGTAATCCTAACTGAGGGGTTGTAATGACCAATTGAGTACGTACGTAGAAGATTGGATGAGACGTTATAGGGATACCTTATAAATTTTGAAGGGATTTTGAAGGGAAGGATCGCAGTTTTAAGGTACAAATCTGCACCTGTTACTCAATGCTATATTCATCCATAGTAGTTTGACAAAACAGACTGAACAACTAAAAATTAATTTGACAGATACAGCTTGATGAAGTCGCCGTAGTCTAGTAGGTAGTGTGTTGGCTTATTAGACGTAAGGCTACGGTTCCAACCCCAGGTCAGACATCAAAACGAAAATATTTAAAAATTTTTTTTCGGCGACTTCCTCTCAGTAGATTTCTGGCAGAAAAGCAAATAAAGTTGCCATGTAAAGTTTCTCAAAAAATCTGTAGTCCGGATCAATCATTCCTACTGTTCCAAAGTGTGTCAAGTAGGCCAATCAGTGACATGAAAAGATCGTGGAAATACGAATTAAATTTAATAAATTGTATTAAATTTTAAATCCTTAATTTGTTAAAAACTTTCTTCTTTCCCTAGTCATGATATGAATGTCACATAAATTATTGAATTATTTCAGTTTCAATGTGTTGATAGTCATTTGTCAACGAGATGACAAATTCATAATTTCATCATAAATAATCGAGACTTTCTGTAGGCGGATGAAAAACAAAGACAAAAAAACGAACCCTCAAATGAAATGAGTATTCCAGCTAATTAATAGAAGACAATTTAACCGCTTACATTCAAACACACTATACATCCTATACATCCTAATGATAATAGAATTTGAAGCCACATATGTATGTATATATATATGCTATGTATTCGGTTGTAAAAAGAACACCCTTTTTTATTAGCATTTAGCTGCTGCCGAGCAGCGGTGTCATTATGCGCCAAATTAAATTCAACCTCAATTGAGGGTTCATTTTCTATTCCTTTGGCACTGTTCACTGCTCTACTGAAATGAGTAGAGAATTCTGTGAAGTAATGTGAGATGAATTTAAAGACTTTGCTGGCTGTAAAAACAATCGACCAGAAGTGAAAACGACAATGCATACGTAACAAATGATGATATTTTCATAATTCTAACAACACTTACTTCATTTACTATAATGATCACGAATGTAACGCATTCAATAGCATTGTCAACGAATTGTTATGGCGAAATGGCAAAACAAAAGTGAAAATAATATAAGAAATCATTACTTCATTTACACCCGTTTTGTTTTTTTTGTTTGGCAGTTGAAATGAAATGAAATACTTTCAATTCTTTACGAGTGTCATTGAGCTCTTTATTACGCCGGTTGAATGAGTGTAAATATTATGCGACACTTCATACGCCCTTAACTTTGTTTCCCGGCAATGCTCTTTTCTTCTATTTTCTGTTTTCATTTATTCAACACGCAACGATGTGAAGGCCAAGTAAGTTTCCTATGTGTGAGGAAAGTAATGAAATTATTTCTAAGCAGACATTTGAAAGAGTTAAATCCTTAGAGGATGTTGAAGAATGGATAAACAATTTCTACGGATTACTCGTAGATAACACTCTAAATTATGATAGTAACTAACAGATGATAATATACTGTGTGTCTTTCTGGTAGTAACCATGCAACAATAAGTCGCCGTAGTCTAATAGGTAGTGTTCTGGGTTATTGGATGTGAGGTCATGGTTCAAACCCCAGGTCAGATATCTCCAAAAAAATGAAATTAGAATATTTCTACGGTGACTTCTTTTCAGCAGATTTCTGGCAAAAGCTCCGTTAGGTTAGGTTAGGTTAGTGTGGTGGCTTCATACCAAAAGCTCACTTGAGCACGCATAGCGGCCCGTTGTGACATACATACATAATTGGTCATTACAACCCTTCAGTCAGGATTACGACCTAGTTTCTCACACCACTTATGTTGTGTGTGTTAATTGTATACATGAGTGGCGGGACCTACAGTTTAAAGTCGACTCCGAACGACAGATTTTTGAGAAACTTTTCATGGCAATTTTATTTACTCTCAGAGTTTTTGCCAGAAATCTGCTGAGAAGAAGTCGCCGAAGAAATACTTTTTGTATTTTATTTTGATGTCTGGCCTGGGGCTCGAACCCTGGCTTTTCGTTTAATAAGCCAACGCACTACCTACTAGACCACGGCGACGACGCCGTTGTGACGCCACAGGTGAAAACAGTTGCTGTACTGACCAACCTAGCCGAACCCAGGAGGGGGAGGTCGGTCAGCTCAAGATCTGGATATCGAAAGCACGACTACCCCGCGCTGGAAAACCAGCCAGAAAGTTTGATAAACGAGGCGATATCCTTGACCGTCAAGCTGACAAGAGTCGAAGAGCCAAATAACCTATATCTGCACCTCGCAAGAGATGCGCATTGACAAAGAAAGTGAATAACAGTCTCGTCCTCCTCAGCGGACCTGCACCCACGGTAGAAGTCATTAAATGGAAGCCGCATTCTCTCCACGTGTCTACCCATATCACAGTGACCTGCAAGCATGGCCACTGTGATTGAGATGATGCCGCGACCAAGTTCAAGTAACTGGTTGGTACGCCTTCTATCCATCCGGGGCCATGTGAGGCTAGCGGTAGAGCAGGACTACTCGTTGATGCAGGCTAGGTTGGCGTCTCGGAAAAATTTCCGCGCTATGGCCAGTTTAATCGAGGCAAGTGGCATTCCTAAGTCTATTGAACAGGATTCCGGGAGTAGTGCACCAGCTCTGGCTCTGCAGTGTCCGGGGATCCAGACAAGGTTGAGGCAACGGCGACATCCCCTGACGATCATGGAATTATTCGCAATGTTCGACAGAGACTTTATGGCAGCCTTGCTATCCGAAAAGATCGAGATGCGGGTGAAAGGAACACCGTATGCGAGGATCCATTGTGCGGCCCGGCAGATGGCCATTACTTCCGCCTCGAACACGCTGCAATAGTCCGGCAGCCGGAGTGAAATGTTCAAATCCAATTTCCCGGAGTAGACTCCGCTACCCAACCATCGAGTTTGGAGCCGTCGGTATATACATCCAGGAGTTCCGGGGGGACGGTCGTGTCGGGGATCCAATCACTTCTGCTCGGGATCAAGAGGATGAAACTCCTGTCAAAACAGCATTCTACAGGAACATAATCGATTGCCATTGGGGCCACCGGGTCGATCTCCAGAATAGAGGAGTGACCAGAGGCTCCGTGAGTTTCTCAAAAAATCTGTCGTTCGAAGTCGACTTTAAACTGTAGATCTCGCCATGCATGTAGGAAATTAACACACACAACATAAATGGTGAGAGAAGCTAGATTGTAATCCTGCATGCTTTCTGGACTGAAGATTAAGGAGACCCCAATTGGCCCCCTTAAGTATCACATTGAAGGCTCTGAGATGAGCGACGGGGTAGGCTGTGGTGTATTTATGCATGGTTTTGATATTAAACTTTCGTGTAGGCTACCTGAGAACTGCAGTGTTTTCTAGGCAGAGGTCGTGGCAATTTTCAACTAAAAATCTCTTGATTTACTGGGAAAGACCTGCTGCGATAGGGTCCTTAATGAACGTAGTTTCAATGGCCGTCCTTCTCCATGAATTGTAACGATTTCTTAGAGAGATTTCAGGTTATTCAAAGCTAATTTTTGTATGGTTTACGGGGCATTGGGATATCGTTATAAATTGTATTGAGGATAAGCTGGACACTTCTAGTAAAGAGGTCGCAATCTCCGACATGTTACAGGGTATAGGTATTCCAATTGCCTCAGTTAATCTCAATCTTATTGGCAGCATGTAACCTCATGTAATATTACCAAACTATGCTGGAATGTCCATGAATGCCGAAGATTTTCCAGGGAAATTTCTGATTATTTAAAGGTAATCTCTTTTATGGGTTCCGGGACGAAGGGATAACATTGGAAATTGCTGGAATTAAGCCGACTTGTTACAGGGTATAGGGACTCCAACCCTTGTTACAGAGAAGTTCAATTTCGTTGGCAGCAGAAGGCTACATGCAATATTCCTTGACTCTGCTTGACGCGTATGGGTAAGAAAAAGGTCAACTCATTTCTGTCTATAAATCGCATGGCCAGCCATTGCACAATAACGATTCTTACAGGCCACTGTCCTTTTGGTAAGTATGCCTTAGGACTTGGCATTCCGGGAAAAGCAGATGGAAGAGACTGTCTTTCACCTCACCTTCACCCTGCTCTTGTCACGAACAGACGAAGGTCCTTGACCTCAGATATTATGATTTATTTCGGACTGAAGGTCTTTACCCTCACATATCATGATTTATTTTGGACTGAAGTTGGTTTCTCAGGGGGAAAGTTTTATTCGCGAGTAGAATTGATTGTGGTATCACAATAGGCCTAAATGCTGGCCCAAAAAGTACCTCTTCCTTTAAAGCAGATTCCCCACCTTATCTAACCTAACCTGATGGATGTTGTGTTAGTCTTTCTTCGCATCAAAACTGGCAAACCAACTTAGAAAATCGACTTAAATTTTTCTTGCAATTTAACAATTTAATTCCTTTAAAAATTAAAACTTACTTTACTAACATACATACATACATCTCAATACGTATGTGTATGTGTTTGTATGTGTATATTTGAATGTGACAATTATATTGAAAAATGATTTCAACCAAAAACAATTTTTTGTTTTTTTTCGGAATTTATTTCAAATGAATGCTGTTGCTTTTAACTCGGCATTGTTTTTTTTTTGTTTGTTTGTATTTTGGCAACCCCTTTGATAACGCACAACGGGTAACCATTCATCTTGGCTACAATAAAAAGCTTCACCCACTCCGACGTCTTTGTAGTTGATTGTGAACTGCGTGAATTTCATTTGGTCTGACGGCAACACAAGCAAAAAAAGTAACCAAAATGAGCAGCATTCGGAATGCGTTACAAACGTGGCATTCAGCAAAGACGTTTAATTTTTGGTTAACCAACGCACAGCTACAATTCTCACAAACCCGCACACACACACACACGCGAACACATGCATTCATATGCTAACAAAGAGAATCCTTGCTTCTAACGCACATGGTAAGTGAAACGCCCTTCGTTTATGCTTTTGATTTCATCTCAACACCACAACGAGATTTTTTTTATGCATGTGTGTGTGCTTGTGTGTGTATCAAAATGGTCCGGAAGTTTTTCCCTCTGTTCGGCTAATGCCGCCGTCTAACGTTCTGTTTGTTGGTGCTTAAATTTAAACAAATTTTTGTTTTTTTATGGAGTGCTTGTGTGTTCGTTCGCCTCATAAACATATGCAGCTCACGTTGCCCGGCATAAATCTAATGCGTTCTGCTCAACGCCTCTTTGTTGAACAGTTTTTTTTTTTTGAATTGTTTGTGTTGCTTTATTATTATGTGCCGTCTGTCCATTAGACCGTTAGCGAATGAGTTTTTAAGTATATTGACTCGAACTTGAAATTCTTTGCGGTACCGTAGAGGGCGAACGACTGCGTCTCGTCTAGTCGTCTAAATGTGATTTTATTTTGTTTGTTGCCGTTTTATATAGAGGGGTTAACGACTGTTTGTCAGTTAGTTTGACGGTCAAACAGTCTGATTTTGTATTTTGTTTACAAAAAATGGGGGGACAAACCATTGCATTTGGTTTTGCCAAATATTTTATGGGGGTCGGTCGTTTGCGTCTTCTGTTTATGAGCTGCTCTCAGTGGTAGTAAAGTGGCTGGGTTGAGACGTAGTCTGTTACACGCTCTAACGCCCTATTTAATCTCTCTGGGGACATTTTTAAACATTGAAAGCTTTTTATTATGTGCTGCTGCTAAAGACTGTGTATTTATTTTCAATTGGGTTTTATTTTTCTCTTCTTTTTTGCCCTCCTCGCCGGCCGGTTTAAGAGAATTTTAATTGAATTAAAATAAATCACGTAAAGGAATATAATAAACTTGACCTACCTTAAGTGGGGATTTGCAAACAAATAAAAATTTAAAAAATTTAGAAAAATCTATATTTTAAATTGAACGGAAAGTAAAACGAAAAAACGGAAAGTAAACGAAAAGAATTGAAAAATAAAATAAAATGTTGGAATCAGTGGCATTTGGACATGATTTGGTCGTGAAACCATTCTACAACCATTTTGATAACTGAATGCTTGTAGGTGGTTGATATATGTATATTGTTACGAAAATAAAGAATCTAGATACTGGTGTTTTGATTTTACATCACTTAACATAAAAATGATAAACAAGAAAAGAAAAATACAACAACAAACACCAGCATAAAAAATGGTAAACAAGTAAACAAAAATACAACAACAAACACTATAAGAATAAATATTAACAAAATACAGAAACAACAATAATGAAACAAAGATGCTTACATTTATAGAGATTTCGAGAAGGCGAAGCCTCGAACATTCGCCTTCAAGAACATTCATCAGACTGTGTACCTTGCCATATAAAAAGAAGGGCAAAGCATGCGTGTGAGTCAGTAAAGTTCAGTCAGTTTTGTGTGAAAACGCGGTGTGTTTGAAGATCTCCGTTACAAAGGGTGTAAACAGAGGAATAACAAACAAAGCAATTGTCGTTGTTTACACAAAGTTGTTAGCATTCTAATTAAAACTAAACACAAATTTATTTTTATTTTATTTGCAGTCTACGAGCTCATATTTTAAACGGTTTTAAAAGGTAAAATCGTAAAAATATTCTGTTAATTTACGAAAATTCAATTTGTCTCTGGAGTTACTGATCCATACATAAAACTCTGACTTTTAACTTAATTGGCGTCACCTTAAATAACATACTTGTAGTGTGTTTTAGACCCGATATAAGTTTAGGCCAACAATGACGAGCTCCTGTATAAAATTGATTATTATGCTTGCCTACATGTAGAGGGGAGAATAGTTCGGGCATATAGGTAGGTAAGTTGAAGCAGAAGAGAGCAATTATACCTATCAGCTGACACATAAGCCATCCAGTAAGCTTGTTGTGCGTTCACCATTTGGGTTACCAAACATATTTTCCATAGGAAGCCTGTACGTACATATTCTTAATTTTTCGTTTTGTTGGAGATGGCTGACCTGGGGTTTGAACCGCGGCCTCATGTCTAATAAGCCAGCAACCATGAGTTATGAATGTCATTACATGAGTTATGACCTGTACAGAGTCTATTCCAAAATTTTAGATCTTGCGCTTTTAGAAGGTTCTTTACAACATGCCTCGCATTCGTTATTATTTACCCTGGCTGTCCGGTATAGTTATACAAAAAATGTTCATCGCATAATCGGGACAGTCACAAAATCGATTGCCTCTTCATGGGACACAGAGGACTTTTTTAAACCATTATTTATCTGCAAAGTCCTCTGACGTCTTTGCATAATAATGCATTTTTTGTAAGACCAACGCTTAGGGGATGGCCCCCTCTCATGCAGTGCATTATGTCGCGATAAGAAAATACGTTATGGAAAGGAGGAAACAGCAAATAATGTATTACATATTCGATTTGAATGTCTTAATATTGTAAGTGCCAGGAAAGATCTCTGCAGGAAGAGAGTTCCACATATGGATACACCAGTTCAAAAGGGAATTCTGCAGTGTGCGATCCACTGGCTCATCGATCACAAACGGATACACCCGGCGATTAAGACGAGTGTTACGTAAAAATTTACGGTTAATGCCATACCATCATTAATAAGCGCCTTCGCTGTCTTTTGAAAGCTGTCGAGAAGCCTTAAAATAGACTTTAGGCCACCGGCTTAAGGGTTGTATTCCATTCTCGGTGTTCTATTGCATTCTAAGTGGTGTAATGAGTAAGGATATCAGAAGTGAAGTGAAATATTCCTTGCACTGTCTTAAAAAGTTAACGAACTTGAATACTTCTTTCGATACTTGAAAAATGCACTGATCCAGCGAAAATCACCCTGAATTTTCATGCCTAGAACATGCAAACGTTCCTCCTTCCTAATTTTTACAGCACCCATAGCTACAGCTGACTCAATATTATGCGCTCTCTATTAATACGACTTCATTCAGAAACTAGGTTGTGATCTTGACTGAAGGGTTGTAATGCCTAAATATGTATGAAATATTGCTGTCATCTTCAAATTAGTAAATAGGATTAGAAGTTAGGGAAACAAAATCTTTAATAAAAATTAGAAACAGAGTTGGAGTTGGAAAATAGTTGGTGTTGCGGTTGAATTCAGTTTATTATTCTGTACCTAACGCAAGCGACTCAAGTCCTTAAAGATTTTCATTATTTTTATTGACATTTTCCGCAATTAGCTTCCCCAATGATAGGCAGGTAGGTAGGTAGAGGTGGCGGTCTACGCTAAAAGAAGTTAGATTGATCAATTTTATCCTACCACCGATACGGTAGGTAGAGTGATTCAGACTGGTAATGTCCATGCCTAATAGTTCATGCAGATCGTCATGTGGTATACATGGTGATGGGCATATACCCAATATGCCACTCTACTCTCGACTGTACAATCATACAAAATGATCAAAACTACTTTCAATGTCAAGCTGATTTATGTTTCAAGATTTATATTCTGTTCAGAATGTTCACAAAATTTAAAATCCTTATCCTGGAATTTGTTTTTCAATATTTTATTGCCTTTCTATGCCGTATCGATGGCATCATCAGTAAATTTATTTGCAAAATATTTCAAAGTATTCAAGTACCTTTTACTTGCGTGCTTAATCCTGTAATACTATGATGATGATTTCCAGAGAGATCTGTTGCAACACCCACGCCGGTTAATGAACCAGCACCAGCACCAGCACCACTCAGAGCACCACTGTTTGCCACATTGTTGTTAAGGCCTATAGCGCCATTACCACCTGTTGCACTCAAATGCGTTTCATATTCTACACGCTTTA
Source organism: Sarcophaga variegata (assembly GCA_932273835.1). NCBI lineage: Eukaryota > Metazoa > Arthropoda > Insecta > Diptera > Sarcophagidae > Sarcophaga > Sarcophaga variegata. The sequence continues at coordinate 70,052,689 of OW026362.1, forward strand.
ATGTTGCCATTGCTGTTGCTGGCGTCTGTGATACTGAAGTTGTGGCTGATGCTGCTGCTACCACAGCTGCAGATGGCGTCATACTTGTACTTGATGTTGAACGTATTCTATGCTCGTCTTCATGTTCCCGTTCGTCATCAGAGCCCAGAGCATCCTCATCTTCGGTACGATTCTTCGGTTCCCATGTCATTTTGTTCTCCTTCTTAAGACGTCTGCGTGCATTCGCAAACCATGTGGAGACCTGCGTCAGAGTCATTTTAGTGATTATTGCCAGCATGATCTTCTCGCCTTTGGTTGGATATGGATTTTTCATGTGTTCATTTAGCCAGGCTTTTAACGTTGCGGTCGATTCTCTTGTAGCATTTTTACGACGTGCTGCTAAATCATAACTGGCGCCATAACTGCAAATAAATAAAAAGAAAGAACAGAAATATAAACGAATATGTTCATAACAAAACGAAGAGATGAGTTAAAAACAAAACAAAATTATTTGTTAACTTTGTTAACAGTGAAAATAAGAGTTAAAATCTTTGAGTATTTATTGCCCGTTGGTTTCTGCAACCCATTAACGCAAAGCACATACAACAGAGAGAATAAGAAATCCTGCTTGGTCTTATATTGGCTATGAGAACCCACATGCGGTCTAAGCGCATAAAATAAACCCCCCTTTGTGCTGTGTAACACACATTAGCGCAATATATTGTATATTTTAATCTGGCATTATTTTTTTGTGCAAGACACAGACCCAGTCCCACATACATTGTTCAGACTTCGTTTTTTTTTTTTTGTAGTTGGCTTTAGTACGTTTAGTCTACAGTCTTAAATATTCATCATTTACAGTTGATTCATAACTTTATTAACTGGATAGTGAGCAATTGATATTTGCTCTGCTCTGTTTTAAAAAATAAAAATGCATGTACGGTGACCCTACTTGACATACATATTCACAAGTCAAGTGCTTTGTGCATTGCTAAGGAAGAGGCCACAGTAATTTTTTTTTCAAATATTCTCCTTATTTGCCTCAGTTTGATCCATTCCTTAGAACCTTTATAAACGTATTTTTCTTTATTTAACGTACATACATAACATACATAATTAGTCATTACGACCCTTTAGTCAGGATTACAACCCAGCTTCTCACACCACTTAAGTTGCCTTTATTAATTTATCACATGAATCGTGGGAATTAAAATTTTAAAATTGTCTCCGAACGACAGGTTTTTAGAAGCTTTTCATGGCAATTTTATTTTTACTCTCCTAATATTTGTCAGAAATCTGCTGAGAGAAAGTTGCCGAAGAAATATTTTTTCGTATTTCACTTTGATCGAGATATCTGGCTGGGGTTTGAACCGTGGCCTCATGTCTAATTAGCCAAACACACTACCTACTAAATTACGGCGTCTTCCTTTCTTTATTTTAAAACTGTTTTAAAATGAAACTAAAGTGCCGTCCTCTTGTAGATAGGCTTATTACATATGAGTCCTTGGTTCAGATCCCGGCTCAAATATTTCCTCTTCTTTTGTCTTCCACCTTGTAGTATTCCGGTAGAGACTCTGGGAAGTCAATAAAATTCCCATGAAAGTTTCTCAAAAATCTGTCGTTCGCAGTCGACCTTAAACTGTATGTCCCGCCTCGCATGTATAAAATTAACACACACAACATAAGTGGTGTGAGAAGCCTGGTTCTAATCCTGACTAAAGGGTTGTAATGAGCAAATATGTATATATGTATGCATGTTATTGATTCATTACTATAAACGAACTTGTTTTTATTTCACATCTGCTTTAAAAACAAATTAAAGTCACCGTAGTCTAGCAGGTAGTGTGCTGGCTTATTAGAATCTTTCACGTGGTTCAGAACGCAGCTCAAATACTTTTATTACGTCTTCCAGTATACTGGCAAAAACTCTGAAAGTAAAACAAAATAGCCATGAAAAGTTTCTCAAAAATCTGTTGTACAAATCTGACTTTTAACTGTAGGTTCCGCCACTCTTAAATAAAATTAGCACACCCAACATAAGTGATATGAGAAGTAATGGTGGTAATCCTGACTAAAGGGTTGTAATGGCTAATTATGCACGTTATTCCTTCATTCCAATAAACGAAACTGTCCTTATTTTACATCTGCTTTAAAACCAAATTAAAGTCGCCGTAGTCTAGTACGTAATGTGTTGGCTTATCAGACGCGAAACCGTGGTTCAGATTGCAGCTCAAATATTTCTTCAGGGTTTTCTTCCAGTAGTCTTCTGCCAAGATCAAATCTCAAATCTTATCACACCCAAACACGTGGTTCAGTACCCCGCTCAAATATTTATCCGGCGTCTTCCAGTATTCTGGCAAAAACTCTGAGTGTGAATAAAATTGCCACGAGAAGTTTCTCACAAATCTGTCCTTCGAAATCGACTTTAAACTGTAGGTTGCGCTACTCATGGAGAAAATTAACATACACAACATAGGCGGTGTGAGAAGCTTCGTTGTAATCCTGACTAAAGGCCAATTATGTATGTATGTATGTATGTTTGTCATTCATTCATTCCTGCAAACGAACTTGTCTTCAGTTTACATCTGTTTATCAGATGCGAGTCTGTGGTTCAGACCCTACCTACAAATATTTCGACGTCTTCTTCCATGCAGTCTTGTGAAAAAAAGCTGTGAGAATAGATAAAAATGCCATGAAAAGTTTCTCAATAATCTGTCGTTCGAAGCCGCCTTTGAACTGTAGGTCCCGTCACTCATGTATAAAATTAACACACATAACATAAGTGGTATAAGAAGCTAGGTTACGATCCTGACTAAAAGGCTGTAATAACGAATTAAGTAAGTTTCCTTTTATAGTACCCAAGTACTAAACTTTACAGTCGCTGTTTACCAACCAACGCGCTGCTCTCAAAAAAAAAACTGTGCTAAACACCACCATACATAAGTAGTTTTGAATAATATCAGTGAACAGATATAATTCACTTGACTGACTGGCCGAGCGTCTTAATGGCTAAATGCCCCACTAGCCTTTGTCGTTGTTGTTCATTCTCCTCTGGCGTTCATTCATTCATTCATTCCTTCATTCATTCTCATATCAAAAACTGTGCTGTGGCCATTATTTTTGACGCAGCAGGTGTTTGTCATTGTGATGTATATTGGCGAATGCATTTTTAGTCATTTTCTGTTGCATTTTTTTTCCTTCTTTATCGCATTTTTATTTATTTATTTATGTTGTCACAATTCGACTAATATGTTTAGTGGCATTGTAACAGCAGGATTACTTTACAAAGCAACAAAAAAAAAAAACAAGCAAAACGTAACGCATCAAAAAAGTACCCAGCGAAAGATGCACAATGACCGGCTGTGCCTTAAAAAAAATTAACGAAACTAAGGCTTTAAAGTCAAGCCGTTTATAGAATTATTTGTCAAAAATTGTTGGCAAATTTAATTTTCTAAAAAAAAAACATAGAAAATGTAACAATAAATCAATCAATCAATCGATCAATTGCCTAGTGAAACAACCAACCAGTTGCCAATGCCAGTAAAGCCTGTGCAAATCAATTGAAATTTAAAATAAATGACACGCAGATTATTATTTAAAATGTGTGTGTGTGTGTCTGTTGCATTAAATAATTATTAGTTGCCATATGATTAGAGTATGACAGAAGCAATTGGCCAATTTAGATAAACGTGGCATGTGGTATTAATGGCTTTTGCTATGCCATGGAAGATAAATTTTCTGCCTTTTTTATGGTCAGTATTTAAAATATTTACGATTTGAATGCATTATTCTTGCAGATGTAAAGCTAATGAGCAATTTAGATTACATATATCGTCAGTGTTTAAACAATTTAATTTAAAATAAACATAAATCATTTAGCGTGCGATCAATATCAAGCCATCAGGTGCGTTTATTCTAAGAGTTTCACTAATTTTTTTTTTTTTTTTGAGGGACTTTCAGTTTGTATTCGATTTAGATTAGAGCAACAGATTTTGGAGAAACATTTGATGACAATTTTATTTTACTTTCAGAGTTTTTGCCACTATACTGGCAGACGTCGAGCAAATATTTGAGCTAGGTTCTGAACCATGTGATAGTTTCTAATAAGCCAACACACTACCTACTAGACTACAGCGACTTTAATTTGTTTTTAAAGCAGATATAAAATAAAGACAATTTCTTTTATAGTAATGGATCAATAGCATACAGACATAATACATAATTGGTCACTACAATCCTTCAGTTAAGATCAAGACCTAGCTTCTTATACCATCCATATTTTGTGTGTTAATTTTATACCTGAGCGGCGGGGCCTAGAGTTTGTCTTCGATTCCAAAAGACAGATTATTGAAAAACGTTTCATAGCAATTGTATCTATTTTGCCAAAAACTGCAAGGAAGAAGAAGCCGAAGAAATATTTTAGCCGTGGTCTGAACCACAAGCCCGCTTCTGTTGGCACTACCTAATAGACTACGATGACTTCAGTTTTTAATACAGATTTAAATTAAAGAAAGTAAGACGTCGTAGTAAAGTAGGTAGTATGTTAGCTTATTAGATGTAAACCCAGGCTTCAAGCCCTAGTCAGACATCTCGAACAAAATGAAATACGAAAAAAAATATTGCTTTCGGCGACTTCCTCTCAGCAGATTTCTGGTCAAAACTCTGAGAGTAAATAAAATTGCCATGAAAAGTTTCTCAAAAATCTGTCGTTCGGAGTCGACTTTAAAAAGTATGTACCATCATTCATGAATGAAATTAATACACGCAATATAAGTGGTGTGAGAAGCTACGTTGTAATCCTGACTAAAGGGTCATAATAACTACTTATGTATGTTATGTATGTACGTAAAATAAAAAAATACGTTTATGAGGATATTATAGGAATGGATCAAAATAAGAAAAATGAGGGAAATACTTGAAAAAAATGACTGTGGCCTCTTTTTATGCAATGCACATAACACTTGACTTGTGAACATGTATGTAAAGTAGGGTCTCCGTACATGAATTTATTTTTTAACACAGAGCAGAGGAAATATCAATTGCTCACTATCCAGTTAATAAAGTTATTAATCAACTGTAAATGATGAATATTTAAGACTGTAGACTAACGTACAAAACATCTACCAAAGCCAACTATAAAAATTCTGCATGTGAATATATGTGAGACTGGATCTGCTGCACAGAAAATACCCGATGAAAATATACTATTTTGCGCTAATGTGTATAACATACGAGTTCGAAATGTCTGAGCTAGGGTTTCAAGCACGACCTCATGTCTAATGAGCTAACACACTTCTCATTAGACTACGGCAACTGTATTTAAGGATATAAAACAATAATACCGTGTAGGACTAGATGGTACATTTAGAGGCATATTTGGGCAAATTTAGGTTACGAATTTACTTTAAAAGTTTCTTTGAAATCATGAACGGTTTTAAAAAATCTGGTTGTTGATGGACACTTGGAACACTAACATTGTACCTAACGTATGCCTTTTGATTCTAATATACTGTATGTCTTTCTGGTAGCAACTATGCAATGATAAGTCGCCGTAGTCTAGTAGGTAGTGTGTTGGCGTATTAGACGTGAGGACATGGTTCAAACGCCATTACAGACGTCTCCAATAAAACGGAATTAAAAAAAATATTTCTCCTTCCACTTCCTCTCAGCAAATTTCTGGTAAAAACTCTGAGAGTAAATATAATTGCTATGAAGGGTTTCTCAAAAATCTGTCACTCGGAGTCGACTTTAAACTGTAGGTCCCACCATTTGTGTATAAAATTAACGCACACAACATAAGTGGTGTGAGAAACTAGGTAGTAATCCTGACTGAAGGGTTGTAATAACCAATTCTATATGTATGTAAATGAAACATTTAGTGTGATCGATATCAGGACATACTCCTTTCTTTTTTTTTTGAGTGGCGAGAGTTACATTTTATTTTCGATTCGAAACGACAGATTTTTGAAAAAGTTTTTATGGCGACTTTTTTCGCAGATTTTTTGCCGGAAGACTGATAAGAGAAAGTCACCAAAGGAGATATTTTTTCAATATTTGGGCCACCTTTGGCCGGTATACTTTAGCTTTAATAGCACTTATTTTATTAAAAAATCCTTTATTGTTGCTTTAATAAACTTGATTAAGTTGTACGTAAACAATGTGATTTTCCTTCAACGATTTCACAACTACACAGCTACACATATATACATATACATACATATGTACATAGACTAAGGTAGGTTAGAAATCTTGATTTAGTCATCAATCTTACATCATTTATTTCATTTCGTTTCATTTCATTTCAATTTGTTATATTCACTCCTTTTTCTTGAAGTTGTTTTCTGAAAAGTTTTCCTGTGTTTATTTTGTTATTTATTCAATAAAAATCCGTAATAAGAAGGAATAAAACATTACTTATGTTTATTTATTTATAAATGAGAAGTAAAATAAAAAAGAAAAAAATTAAAAAAAAAGAAATAAATGAACTCTATTAGAGCCTCGCTAAAAGTGTGGCATAAAAATTTATTATCAAAATAACGTTCAATTCATTATGCGAATGAAAAACGACACTCTCAGAAATATAAAATGTTAAATAACATGCAACACATACAACTAATACGTATACATACATACATACATATGTTTTATATTGACAAACAACACTTTCGGTATAAATGTTGTACGTAAACATTTGTCAACCGCTTGTCAAAGTCGTAAAAAGGCAAATAAATTTGTTATTTTCTATAACACGTATGAACACGTACGTTTTATACATACATACGTATATAATGGTTATGTTTGTATGTTATGAAATTGCCCAGTAAACCATTTTTAGAATATACTTAATGTCAGTTAAATATAGTATCCGATATTAGTGAACAATAAGTCAGAGAATCAAGTGATTTGTACAAAATTCCACCGTTAAGTTAAGAGAATTAATCAAAAAAAATGTATGGACATTGTCAAACTATTGGGTCTTCCAACAGGCACATCCGAACTTTGACAATTAATAACAGTCGTCTCGTTAAAGATACATAATTGCTCATTACAACCCTTCAGTCAGGATTACAATCTAGCTCCTCAACACCACTTATGTTGCGTGTGTTAATTTTATACATGAGGGGCGGGACCTACAGTTTCGACTCCGAAGCACAGGTTTTTGAGAAAAATTTTCATGACAATTTCTTTTTTAATTTACTTCCAGAATTTTTGTCTGAAATCTGCTGAGAGGAAGTTGCCGTGGAAATATTTGTTCATATTTAGTTTTGTTGGAGATCTTTGACCTGGGCTTTGGACCAAAGCCTTAAGTTTAATAAGCCAACTCCCTATTAGACTACGGCGACTTCACCTATTTTACGATCATCATAATCATCACAATTTGGAGAAAATATTTAAGCCCATTGGTTCAGTAAACAATCGACCAACACTAGTACGTCCATGGAATGCAAGTTTTGTAAAAAATAGCGTCACTGTTAATTACAATTTGCGGGAGACTCCATGCCAATCGATTTCACGTCGATCACAAGACCTTTTGGTCTTACTCAGACCACAGCTTGGCCAATTTTGTATTGTAACTTCGCCCTGGATCTGTAAAAAATTCAACAGATCCAGGAATTGAAGGTAAACGACAATAGACAATGACATGCAAACAAAATTGGCTACGGAGCAGTTAACAACTGAAGACTGAAAAATTATCTTCAACGTTAAAATCAATTTGTAGATGAATAGATGAGTGTACAAACAAAATCGTTGAATTTTGGATGACTCCAATTAACATGAGATGCCAGAGCGTCAAATGTATCCCAAAAGAAAGATTCTCAATGTGGTGGATAAATGCGAGTCCTCTTTAGTAAATTTAGTCAATGATCGACCAATGCCCGAACATCGAAAATGTTTCCTTGAGGATACCAACGGCATACACTTTAGGTCGTTGACTACCAACTTCTTTTGATCTGAATTGGATGATCTGTCCACCAACAAAATGCGGTCTTAATAAGACCATGCTGTGTGCGAAATTGGATATTCTGGACGAGTGGTTTGAGAGCACGGTTCTCTTACGGTGATGTGATTTGGATACCGAGATGGTGCGATTTCACCCCATTAGACCTTTTCTTGTGGGATTTTCTTGAGTCGCAGATGTATACGAATAAATCACAAACCACAGCAGTCCTCAAAGCCAACATAACACATATCTCGGGTCAAATTCATTCTAATTTATGCAGAGATTCGTGAATATTCCAGGACATTCATCTCTCTCATAATATATGGCTGATATGATATTCAGATATGTCAGGGCTAAAATACAAGTACCAAACCATCAGTTTCAACGTCTACTTTCCAAGCATATTATAGGACAGGTACATAGATTGGAGTAGTAGCTTTGACACCAAAAGCACACTTGAGCACACATAGCGGCCCGTTATGATGACACGGACAAACGCAGTCCCTGTACTGATCGAGTTTCACCAAGCTGGGGAATAAGTTAGTCAGCGCACGACCAGGAAAACCAGCCTGATCTTATAGGCCAATGCGTATGGAAATCATTGAACGTTCTGAGTGTTGACGCTGGAAAATCAAAACCGATATTCATTATCATTTGTTGACATAGATTTTCTTAGAATTCTTTGAACGCACATACACATACATACATAATTGCTCATTACAACCCTTTAATCAGGATTACGACCGAGTTTCTCACACCACTTGGGTAGCGTGTGTTAATTTTATCCGTAAGTGGCGGCACCTACAAACAGATATTTGACAGACTTTTCATGGCAATTTTATTTATTCTCAGTGTTTTTGCCAGAAACTGTTGAGAGGAAATTGCCCAAGAAATATTTTTTCATAATTCGTTTTGTTGAAGATGTCTGAACTGGGATTTAAACCGTGGCTTCACATCTAATAAGCCAACAACCCCAGCCTCGTTCTTTGAACGAACACTCTGAACTAATTTTAGCGGCCGAATTTTAAGGTCTAAATGGAGTAAAACAATCATCTAAAAAAGGGTCACTGGGTGGAAATAAAAGTTTCAATATGATTTTATTTTCCTTTTCTTATTATATTTTATTCAGTTTTTAAAAAATTTGTACACAGCCGAACGTTGAATGAGTGATTAAACACCCGCTAGCAATACTTTAAGGCTTTTAAGACATTTTCGAACACGTACTAGAATGGGATATACAATACATATGTGCATATACATACGTATGCATATCGACAATATGTTTTGTAGTTGCAGATGTACGAGTATACATATTAAAAAACAGAATAAAAACGGAATTACAAACATTTACATTAAACCACATGCGCGTCTGCGTGACATTTCAGTATCAATCACTGAAAATCTAAAAACTAAAACACACTCACACATACATATACACACTCCACTAACAACATCTACTAACTGAGTTGTATTCAAACATCGAATTGAAATACGAACAAATCAAGGAAGAAAAAACAACGGAAAAAAGAAACACAACCCGAGTATACGAAAATATTTCATTGAAATCGGTTTCGTTTACGTACAAACGTTCAAACAGCAAACAAAAACTTGTAAGTGGTTACGGTTCAGAACAAAAGTGACAAAAACAGAGGAAGAAAAAAAATTCAGACATTTTGACAAATTTCTGAAAAATTTCATTTGCCATCGTAACACATTGGCATACGCGACCATGTGGGAGGATAATTTGTTAAATACTTGGAGTTGAAATTAAAAAAACAAAATGAATTGATTTTAATATGCCGTCATCCAAATATCTTATTAGGCAAGGTCATACCAGTACAAAAAAAGAAAAAATGATTTTATTTTAGAGGCTTAAAAATTTAATAGGAATGCTTGAAATGATATTTTTCTGTTCATTTTAAATGCCTTTGGGTTGATGGAAAAATCCTTGAAATAGTTTTTAAGGCTCTCATAAAAGCCAGAGGCTGGTTTTTTTCGATTTTTATTCCATTTTGCATGCTCACACGTTATTCAAAAAATGAACATTTTTCATAATGAGACCAACTGTTATTTGTTAGGCATACAAGAAATTTCAACTCCTAACTCTATAATGTTATTTCTACAAAGGTTTTAAAATCGAAAATCTGGCAAGGTAGTCATATTGTTAAATATTCTTAATCTGGGGTGTAATGTACTCGTGGAAGGTTTGTCGTGCACGAATGTGGATCTTCAAACAAGCAAGGAACACGAAAATGTAGTTAAAAATTACTACAGACATCGTGGTGATTCAAGCACACTACTATGCAAGACATAGGCATGATTATAAATAATTTATAATAAAAACCGTCGCTGTAGTCTAGTTAGTACTATGTTGGCTGATTGGACGGCAGCCCGCAGTTCAACTTACAGCTCTCAGATATCTCGAACAGAACGATATGTTAAAAATTATTCTTTTGCCAAAAGATAGATAGAAAAGAAGAATAAAATTACCATGAAAAGTTTTTCAAACCTTTCATTCGTTTGACGTGAGGCCACGGATAGAACCCCAGGTCAAACATCTCCAACAAAACGAAATACAAACAAATATTTCTTCGGTGACTTCCTCTCAGCAGATTACTTACAAAAACTCGGTGGATAAAAATCAAATTCCCATGAAAAGTTTCTCAAAAACCTGTCGTTTGGAGTCGACTTTAAACTGCAGGTCTCGCCTCTCATGTATGAAATTAACACACTCAACATAGGTTGTGTGAAAACCTAGGTTGTAATCTCGACTAAAGGGATTCTTACTCACCAATTGAGTAAGTATGCAAGCAACAAATAAAAATTCTACAGTGGTGGCAGCAAACTTCCATCGGGGTCGCCAAACACCCATCGGGTAAGCATCTATTTACCATCTCAATTGCAAAAATGTGGGTTTGACCAGTTAATTTGACTAGCGACTATACAGTTTGAGGACCTACAGTGTGATACAATCACTGTTCGAAAAGTTGAATAGATAGTAAGGAATGTGGCAGTGGTTGTTATTAGTGTTCGAAATACTGTTCCAACTACACTGGCTTTGTAAGCAGTTGAGATTATTATTTGTTGTACTGAGGTGCCTTAGTACTGCAACCTTATGATCTATTGTTTCCCCTCAAATTTTACATGGTATCGCCGTAATATCCCCAACCCTATACATATATATACATATATACATAATTGGTTATTACAACCCTTTAGCCAGGATTATGGCCTAGTTTCTCATACCACTTATGCAGAGTGTGTTAATTTTATCCATGAGTGTTGGGATCTAAAGTTTAAAAACGATTCCGAACGACAGATTTTAAAAAAAAACGTTTCATGGCAATTTTATTTACTCTCAGAGTTTTTGCCAGAAATCTGCTGAGAGGAAGTCTCCTAAGAATTATTTGTTCGTATTCCGTTTTGTTCGCGATGTTTGAGTCAGGGGTTGAACCTTGCCCTCAAGTCTATTAAGGAAAAATACTACTTACTAAACTAAGGCGACTTCCAACCCTTTTATTCTGACAAATTTCAAAATACTGCTTGGGGTCAGAAATGATAATTCCCTGCCTAGCACTTGATATACTCCCTGGTGTTTTTTCCTGGGATGCATTGAAGTCCCACAGATTCCAAAAATGTGTTCCGATGATTCATTCTCATCGTCACAGGATCTAATTGTTGGACTAAAGGCAATATTGAATAAATTTTTCCTGCCGAAAGATCAGTAATCAAACTCAGATTATTTCTATAGAGTCTGATGCATGATTTAGTTCCCAGCTTCTTGCAATTTCTCCACAAAAGTTTTGATTGGCACAAACCCAATTGGCTTGGAAAGAGTCTTTGTCTCACTATATCTTCCTTTTCGTTGAACATCACTTTTCAAACATTCACTTTCAATCTACAGAAGGGTTCTAGGTGTGAAAGCTCCCCTCCACGTTAGCTCATCTGATATGATGATATGAGACCCATTCGGGAGCAACTTTATTGTGTCTATTTACATGATTCAGCCTCCCCAGACAGTGCTATACTATGTTCGATTTAATATCATAAGACCGGAGTACTCATATGGCAGCCTAACTCTCAAATAATATTGCTATGTCCTGTCTATTGTTAGGTTAGCTTAGGTCAAAGTGGTAGCTTTGATTTTCAAAGCTCACTTGAGCACGCATATGGCCCGCTGTAACTTTACTGATGGAATTCTACCAAACTAGAGAAGAAGTTGGTAAGCGCAAATTGAATTGATCACATCTTTCGATTACATAGACTTCCGCTTAGGCAATGGTTAGGTTGGGTTAATTTTGTGTGTGTGTTAATTTTATACATGAGTGGTGGGACCTACAGTTTAAAGGCGACTCCGAACGACAGATTTTTGAGAAACTTTTCATGGCAATTTTTATTTGCTCTCAGAGTTTTTGCCAGAAATCTGCAGAGAGGAAGTCGCCGAAGAAATACTTTTTGTATTTTGTCTTGATGTCTGGCCTGGGGATCGAACCCTGGCTTTACGTCTAATAAGCCAACACACTACCTACCAGACTACGGCGAATTCTCCGCTTAGACAATACTTGTGAGTTTCTTGATGATCTCAGAATATTTTATTATCCTGCTCTTGTACCAAAATCCATTCTGAACCCATTTCTATGCCACAAAATAATCGTTCTTTTAAGAGAACATGCAGCTTCCAGGTTACTCGACACATTTTTGTTACTAAGTCTCGTTGTGAAGCACTTCCCAAAGCCACAGAGTCAGAATACACTTAAGGAGGAGCCTGTCAGCTCCTTAGACCTTAAAATCCTTTAATAAATTTCATATTAGACTTGTCATCCATCAATCTAACCATAGCTTCGAAAGCTTTGATCTTCACTACCATGTAAAGTGGACTTAAGTCTCCATTATAAAATATTTCAAACCTTTGCAACGACTTTAGTTTCAATACTTTTGCTTTACATAATTTAAGTGGGGTTACATTATACCCATGCTCACGTGTTTCATGTTCAAGTTCTCAGATATTTTTATGCGATATGTGTGTGTCATACAGGCAAGCAAGTACTTGAAATGAAAATGGCAATAAAAATTATTTTCTTCATATTTTCTGTTTTCTTTGCTCATGCCATGACTTGTATTTAAATATTATTATTATTGTTATTATTATTGCTATTGTTGTTGTAGTTGTTGTTATTTCTATTTACAATTATTATTATTGTTTAAGGGTATGTGACACAATACAAAACATGGCTTAAACAAATATGTGGTAAGAGTACGTTGAAATAATACATCATGCATGCAGGAGGCAGGCATGTGTTGCTGCGTATGTTTGCTTGTGATTGTCGTTTTGTAGTGATTTTCATTGCGTTTTCGTTAGATTTGATTTATTTTATTTGTTTTATATGACACCCTCAAGTGTTTCCTTGTAAAAGTTTCGTTTTTTTTTCTTTTTTGCATTGCGTTCTACTCCATGCCTGCCTCATATGACTTCCAGTACTAGAACGAACACATTAATAACTGGAAACCTTTTTTCATTTTTTTGTTGTTGTATTTTTTGTATTTTGTTTTTGGGTGTTGTTTGTATAACAGAATTGATTAATTTCAGTCATTGTCATTCATTTATTTTTTTCGTGGGTGTATTTTTTTGTTTTTTTTTGTGTGTATGTGTGTGAGAATATTTTGAAAAATTGCGTTACATTTTTTTATTGGAGAGACAAATGGGTTACGTTATGCAAAGAAAATTGAAAATTAATGTGAGAAAATCTACTCAAGTATTTGTAGTCTGTCGTAGTAGTGTAAGTGAAAGTCAAACTACATTTTATTAAAGTGTTAGCTAGTTATTGTAGTACGTTCTTAATTCAAAGCGAATTTTATTTACACGGAATTTGAAATAAGTTTTAAATAAATTCTAAAAATTAAATTTAAATTTTATTAAATTTGTTTTAAATAAAAAAGATTTCATAAGCAAGAAATGTAAAGTTGTCGGTCTGTACTTATTTAATAATACTTAAAATACTGTACTAAATACTTAATCATTTTCAGGCAATTTTGTTACAGATTTTGGAATATTACAATAAATTTTAAATGAAAGTGAATCAGAGATCAGCAATAAGTCTTTTTGTATATGCAAACTTTGGCAAGTAAGTCGGCCTTGTTGTAACTTTCATTGTTCCCGTATGAAGGAACACAAATGAGTGTAACAATCGCTTTCCTGTCTGTAAATATGTGTATACTACCATACGATATGCTTTGATACCAAATTTGCACGGCGGCAGTTTTTGTAGGCATAATTTCAGCCTGCAAAATTCTACAATAACCTGATAGAGCAAGGACGATCTAATATTCAGCTGTTCTAAAAAGATTCTACAATTGACCTTGGCTTCATAAGTGGAAACCTAAGAGACGTTGTCTGGCAGTTGTAAACCATTATCATAACTGCATCGTAAAACCTGGATCGAAAGCAGACTCACACACCGTGCTGTCGAAGGGAGAATTCAGTCCAATCATACACAATATTTTGGCATGAGTATAGCTTCTGTACTTTCATGCTCTTATGGCGGTCAGTCTAATTACTGCGTTTGTATCAGAGATTAGCAATGAGTATTCAAAAAGATGTGTATAATCGAATTATACTCTGATTTCTGATACTTATACGCATTCATACTTATTTCAATATCATGGAACCTCTACTCATATTCAAAGCTTGTTGAGTACATATTCATACTTGACAACACGTATAATGTTGTTGATTTCTACACTCCATAACTCAACATATACACGAAGCACAAAGTAAGTATGATTCGCTTATGAATACTAAAATACCCACTAGAAGGTTGTGTGTTTGCTCTGCTTGCTGCTCTGTCTGTTTTGCTTATGTGTCTTTTTTTTGTTAATGCAACAAAAGCTAACACTATAAATTTTAAAGAATGATTCGAGTCACTCGAATGTCAATGAAGACATTCCCTGACGATCCTGGAATTATTCGCAATATTCGGCAGAGACTTCATGGCTGCCTAGCTATCCGAAAAGATCGAGATGCATGTGAGAGGAACACCGTATGCGAGGATCCATTGTGCGGCCCGGTATATGGTCATTACTTCCGCCTGGAACACGCTGCAATAGTCCGGCAGCCGGAGTGAAATGTTCAAATCCAATTTCCCGGAGTCCCGCCATCGAGTTTGGAGCCGTCGGTATTTACATCCAGGAGTTCCGGGGGGACGGTCGTGTCTGGGGTCCAATCACTTCTGCTCGGGATCAAGAAGTTAAAACCCCTGACAAAATAATATTCTACAGGAAGATAAGCGATTTCCGTTGGGGTCACCGGGTCGATCTCCAGAATAGAGGAGTCACCAGAGGGAACGATGCGCCAACGAGACAGGACATTGAGTCTTGTCGCAGTGAACATAGCCACCTGCTTGGCGAGGAGCTCAGTAGGAAGCCAGTTAAGCAATGCGAACAAGGCCTTTGTTTCGTTTAGCGGTAAGCGGGGTCTTACTGTATTTAACGTAGTCTAGAATGGCACGCTTTTCGGATTTTATAGCATCAAATAATGCTCGACACTTATTTCCTTCATTCTGCAACAACACACTTAATTAACTTTTATACAGTTGACACCAGTATTAGTCATACATATTCTGCAATCAAAATTCTAACTGGGCATTGAAGACACAAACAACACTTGCCTTAGAATAGGCATTGATTAATAGCTAGTATGAGTAGAACCAATGTATGCGCTGTTAATTCATCTTAGAAGGAACCTCCTGCGTGTTTATCAAGTAATGGACATGAGGTTATCCTCACTGATTTTAAATAACAAGTGATGAGCAAGGAAGGCTGACTTCCAAAATGTTAGTTGCTTTGTGTGTGAACAAAATATCGTGTTTCATAATGCCGCTGTACAAAATATATACAATGTATTCTATTTCAAAACGTTGTCAATGTGTATTTTTAACGCAGTCAAAAAGCAATCAGGCATCGGATTTATAGTTGACGCATTGTTTGGTAACTTTGCATATGTACATAATTTATATACCGTTGTAGAACTGCATACAAACTTTGTATTGATACATTTTGAAAGTCAGCCGAATTGTCATTGTTGAGTACGAGCAGCATCCCGAAATTTGTCAGGGCAACAGAATTGAGGGAGACATTACAAGGAGGGCATTACAATAAAACGTCTGGTGGGTTACAAAATTAAAACTGTACATCGAAAACATCGATGTATTTTGTGATAAATCGATATAACGTCGATATAACATCTTTGCAAGGCATTGCACTGAAAAAAATATCGATGTTTTTAATGTTCATAACTATTACGCTTATAATCTTTGTGTAGACAAATGAAATACGTTCCTTCTATTGTTATTTGCCCATGAAAAACCAAAGCAACACAATAATTGCAGAGATTAATTGATAGAGTATTACCATCACAGCTAGAATACGTTTTAAATGTGCAATGTCCGAGTAAATGGAAAATAATTTAAATATTGAAAAATAATTTAAGAAAACTATAAATCTCCTTTGCATATTGCAGTTTTCTCCACAAAATAAATAAAAGAAACTCTATTCAAATGCATAAATTATTTGTCAATTCGATATAAAATGCTGTGTGAATTAAAATATTCTCTGATAAAATATTGAAAAAGTTTTATTGAATTTGAAGAAAGAATATTTCATTTCAAGATGCCTTAACAAATTATTCAGACTTTCTTCAATTCCTTCTTTTTAAAATTTTTTATTTTATTTCCAACAAAACAATAGAAGAAGAGTAAGAAGAGAAGAAAGAGATTCAATCCCAAGGGGTTTTCAATAAACTGCTAATGAAAAGGAAACTCTTCGTTAAAGCCTGAAGGAATGTATTGACATTCATACACGTAAACACTCTGGCAAATTCCAAACACTGATTGATGAACAAAAAATGAAGATAAACGTCACAATCTATCTTCAAAAAAAATCAAACGATAGCAAGTATGAATGAAATGTACGTATATGTGAGTCATTTAAAGATTTAGAAATTTCATCAATACAATACCAGAATCAGAAAGTATTCATCAAGAAATATGGAAAAAAAACCTAAATCCTTATTTACCCAGAGTCATGGTTAAGGTAGTTTAGATGGCATAACTGCACTCTAAAAAGAAGAGAGGTTTCTATTTAGGCCTACAATTAGATCCAATCTATTAAATTTTGAAAGTTTTAGCTTAAGCTACTGTAAACTTATGTATAACTTATCCTAAATTCAAACATTTTCAACAGCTATGTCAAGAATTGAGTGTTCCCAGTATTCTCGTCGATATTTGCATGAGTACTGAGCAGTGACACATTAAGTGAAATTTTTTCCTTCTTCTTAAAGTCTTTAATTCTGCAGAAATTGCTCAAGGCTGCGCTTAATCGGCTAACATATCCCATATTAGGAAATATCCTGTGAGGATAGAGACCACGTAGTAAATATCAAGTCATCCCTCCTGGGTTAATGTTCAGCCAGCTCAAACTAGCGGTTGTACAGCTTCTCTCCTTTACGCAGGAGGCATTAGATAATAACAGGAATTTTTCCCAAATTCCTATCCCAATCGCAACAAACGTCTCTAGTATGTAGGTCCTTTGGCTAGTGATCCAAATAAGAGAGACCTTATAATAAAGCACAATTTAATGGGGAAGTCGACGTAGTCCAGTTGGCAGTATGTTGGCTTATTAGACGGTAGAACATGGTACAAACCCCAGTCCAGACATCTTGAATTAAACGAAATACGAAAAAATACATCTTTCGGCCACTCCCTCTCAGCAGTCTTCTGGCAAAAACTCTAAGAGTAAATAAATTTGCCATTTGTCGCCGTAGTCTAGTATGTAGTGTATTGGCTTATTAGATGTAAGGCCACGATTCAAACCCCAAGTCAGATATTAAAACGAAAATATAAAAAAAATATTTCTTCGGTGACTTCCTCTCAGCAGATTTCTGGCAAAAATCCTGAGAGCTAAAATCTTTCATTCGGAGTCGACTTTAAACTGTAGGTCCCGCTACTCATGTATAAAATTAACACACACAACATCAGTGGTGTGAGAAGCTATGTCGTCATCCTGGCTGAAGTTTTGTAATGACCAATTATGTATGTATGTGTGTAGAGAAAAACAACTTGAGCCTAAAATATATCTCGACATTGCAGCAATCTTTATATTATAGAGCTTGGTCAAGGGCGGCAGAAACTGAGAGGTCAAAAACCTCCGAATTTTTATGACAAGTGCAGAACACTGGCACAATAGGTGAAGGACAGTTTCTTCCTCCTCAGCTTCACAGATCGTACAGAAGTCATTTGCTTTTGGCATCCTTACCAATAGGACAGAGGCATCTGAAAATCAATTTTGGGCAATAGATGGCCCTGCGATTTAAGTAAAGAAGTGAGTCGGTCCTCTTCTTACCCATACGTATACAGTAGAGTCTAGCAATGTTGCACGCACCCTGTTGCTGCCAACGAGATTCAGTTTCCTCGTAAATGCAGTGGATAATATCCGTTTAAACTGAGGCAATCGAAATGCCTATGCCGTGTCCAATATGTCCATGATTGCGAGCTCCCTAATGGACTTGACCAGATCATCAGCAATGAAATTCCCAACAATATCAGTATGTGTGAGAGCCCCTGTAAGAGTTATATTCAAATGATCCGAAATTTCCCTGAGAAATCCTTGGTATTCATGGGCAAGGACCGACGTTAAAAATACGTTCTTTAGGGACTTAATCGCAGACTGGTTGTCCGAGTAAATCAAGAGATTTTCGGTGAAAATCCAGCAAGTGTTGTGTCGCTTTCAAAATATCCATGATTTGCGGCTGGAAAACACTGCAGTGATCGGGCAGCCTATGAGAACGATTCAGATCAGAATTTTTAATAAATATATCACTAAATGTAATGTATTTTTGTATGTATGTAAGCTTGGGCGTGGATAACACATTCGAAAATAATTTTATGGCAGCCTGGCTATCCGAATTTATGAGTACATTCTCAGCAAATATTCCGTCACTAAGCATCGTCCTCAGTATAAACATAGCTTCTGCCTGGGAATGAGTATACGTTCCTGATATCAAAGACCTCTACATACACACTATTCGACGTTCTCGTACCGTCGGTGTATATTTACAGAGAATTCGAAGGGACATCTAGCTTATCATTCCAGTATATTCCGCATTGGATAACGATGTCTAAACACCATTTCAAATGGTTAGAAGAACTCAATGACATTTTGAAAAATTTCCCTATTGAGGTACATGAACAGACGCTAAAGCCGTTGACTATAATCAGACCATTCATCCAAACATTTCATATTCGAATAATCGATTTTAATATCATGACTGCTTTAGCCAAATTTTATAAATCAACGAAACTAACTTGATATGAAGTGTATTCCAATGACAGCGTTTTGAAAGAACAGAACTTCCCAATCTATTGGTCTTGCAACATGTATTCCAGCGTTGTCATGATGTAATATTACTTTAGGAAAATTTAACGTGCGTTTCAAATGGAAATGACTCATATTAGCCTACAGCAACAATTTGTATGGCAAGACAAGCGTAATATATATGTACATACAACAACACATACAGACAGAGGTAAACATTATTTATTCAAACGGTTTTCTTATGCCACAGAGAACATTGAAACGAAATCAAATGAAACGCAAATGAAAAAGGAAAACTTGTAGGTGTAAAACATTTAATAGAGTCTGTTCATATAAAATTCTATATTTCCTCTTCTTTATACAGACAGACATACATACATATGTACATATGTATGCCAATGGCTGTGAGAGAATGTTGGTGAATGTGAATGTTTTTTCCCTGTACAATTGGAAAAATTAAAATCTCATGGAAATGGGATGAAGAAACAACTGATAAATCACAGATTTTCGCTGATCAAATCAATCTAATTGACATCGACTCAAAATGATGGCTTAACTCTGTTGGAAAAACTCTATACATACATACAATATGTTTTTGTGTATGTGTATATGCAAAAAAAAAACAACGAATACGGAAATACCAGAATGTGATTTAAATGAGACTACCAAACAGACGGTGAATGATTGTTAAAGTTTTTAACGTCGTATTGCGTTCGTTACATGACTGACTACCACCATACACTGTGATGTGATGGGATGGTATGGGTATAGGTATGGATGGCACAAGGCAGGCTACAAAAGTTGCACATATTTCAGTATAAAATACGACGAGTGGTTGAAATTATTTATGTACGCATATGCATACACACAAACCCACATATAAACACTACCAGAATGATTTATTTCATTGATGAGCCACCCACTTTGAATGGTGGCTTCATCAAAATACTTTTAAAATGAAATGTTGGAGCAAAACGAGCAAAAAAAACGAAAAACGAAGTATCCATGGAGAAAAATAACAACAACAACAACAACAACTGTAACACAAGCAAGTGAATTTAAATTGAAATGCAAATGGCAGAAATACGCGCAATATACACAGGCAAGCAAATACATAAGCGGTACAGACATACAGAGAGACAGCCACAGCCACAAGGAAATAGTCTTAAATAAGCACGACCATAAACCACTGAATCAACTGAACAATCGTACAACACTTTAAAAAAAAAATTCACTCACTCACTCACAACGTACATTTATTTATTTATTTATGTACGTTATTTGTGCCACATATTTATTTATTTTTGGTTTGTTTTTTATTTTGTATTTGTATATGTGCTATGGGTGTGCATATGTGTTCATTTGTATTTTCAAAATGTATTTGCTTTGGTCTGTCTACCATACTTTTGAGTTTTTTCATTGTTTGTCTGTTTAACTCATTTGCAATGCTTGCAACACATTTTATTGTGTTGTATTGTCGTCTCTTCTCACTGCTGAGCTTCATTAACATGTTGGATTAATATGCGAGCGTTGTGTAACAAGTTTTTGTGCGCATCTATTGACAAAAACAGTGAACAGTCGTGTGAATGGTGTCTCTCTCATTCTGAGTCGTAAGGTATTGACATCCTTAAAGTTTCTCTTTTTGCATGTATGTGTGAGAATATATACGAGTATGTGATATCGCCGTAGTATAGTAGGTAGTGTGTTGACTTATTATATGATAGCCCGTGGTTCAGGTCCTGGCTAAGACATACAATATACAAGAACAAAGCGAAATTCTGACAAAAACTCTGAGAGTAAATAAAATTGTTATGAAATGTTCTATCGTTCGGAGTCGACATTAAACTGTAGGTTCCTCTATTCATGTATAAACACAACATAAGTGGTGTGAGAAACTAGGACGTAATGCTGAGGATGTACTGTTCAACCATGTATGTATGTATGTATTGGATTATTAGACGATAGCTCGTGGTTCAAATCCTAGCTCAGGTAACAAAACGAAATACGAAAAAGTATTTCTTTCAGCAACTTCCTCTCGACAGTCTTTATGGCAAAAACTCTGAGAAAAGTTTCTCAAAAATCTGTCGTTCGAAGTCAACGTTAAACAGTTAGTAGCGCCACTCATGAATAAAATTATCACACATAAGAAGATGTGTGAGAAGCTAGGTGTAATCCTGACTAAAGGCTTGTAATGAAGTATTCCACAGAATAGAAGTATTCGACAGAATTTGGAAGGAATCAGGTAAAATAGGTTCGGCAACGAAGAATGTCAAAGCTTAGCCAATGATTTTTACAAACGAACAAATTACCTGGCCAGTAGAGGAACGACTAGCCTGAAAATTAAGCGAAGGAAAGAAAACCAAACTGCAGGATGTATAGGACATTAAGTCTACCAGTCATACAATATTGCACAGACGACGACGCAAACGGATGTAACAGCGTCACTACTTTTTTAGAAATTAAAATCAGAGGAGCTCTGAGTCGTGCATCACTCTACCAAAAAAATTAGCTTAGGTTGGCAACCGAAGTTATGACAGGGCACTGTAAACTCAGTATACATTTATTCAAACAGGGATCTGTCTCGAGCTGAACATGTAGATTTTGTGAAGATGAGAGTGAATCATCGGAACACATTCTTAGCAGTTAGTGCTGATTCTGAGCATATCCTGAAATTTGCCAAGGCAATTGGATATGAGACTAGACTAGTCTAGTAGGTAGTGTGTCGGCTTATTAGACCTAATGCCAGGGTTCAAATCCCAGGTCAGACATCAAAACGAAAATATGAAAAAAATATTTCTTCGATGATTGCCTCTCAGTAGATTTCTGGCAAAAACTCTGAGAGTAAATAAAATTGCCATGAAAAAGTCTCTCAAAAATCTGTCGTTCGGAGTCGATTTTAGACTGTAGATCACGCCATGTATAAAATTAACGCACCCAACATAAATGGTGTGAGAAACCAGGTCGTAATCCTGAATGAAGAGTTGTAATGACCAATTATGTATGTATGTATGTGTGTAATTGGATAAAGTTTCAGGGGAGTACAATCGATCGCAATGCTATGGCAGCTGTTCACGACAAATAATCATAATGAATCACGAACTGTACGAACTGTAAACTGATATTGAATTGTACAAGTGATTAGCATGGATAAAGCAATTTCAAATTTACTAAAAGTGTGACAAAAACAAGACGACTAAGGCAACATTTGGTAACTCAAGTAGAAAGAAATTAGAGAAGACGAGCAGCGTTGTTGTTATAACATAACTTGACAGCAGTTTGGTTCAGTTAGGTTCACTCGGTATCTGTCGCAATGCACACAGCTCGATCCTATAGGGGTCCTATAAGACCACGTTGTAATACCGATACTACAGCCAAGGAAGAAATTATATGGTACATGTGTTTTTTCTAAAAATCTCTTTGGTTTTAAAGCTAATTTATAAGTTTATATATTTTTTATATTTAGTAAAGTGAAACAAAAAATTAAAGTAAAAAATTTTCAGATTTTGTTTATTTTATTAAATATTTCTTATAGTTAATTCAAATTCTTAAAGGAAATATTTATATGGCACAAAATAAGAAAAAATTCAAAACTTAAAGCTAATTAAATATATTCAAATAAGATATTAATTTTAGTAATGCGAGTGTCCTCCTCGATTTTTAATTACATCATTTAACCGAAGTGGCATAGAGTTTATTAATTTTTGTAACTCATCTTGGGGAATTTCGTCCCATTTTTTTATTAAAGCTTCTTTCACCCCTTTTAAGGACTTATAAGTCATCCCACTCTTGTATATTTTGGCACTTAAAATTCCCCAGAGGTTTTCAACAAGGTTTAGATCGCGACTAAGTGGTGGCCAGTCCAAAACAATTATATCCTTTTCTTCAAAAAATGCTTTGGTCCTTTTGGCTACATGTACAGGGGCGTTATCTTACTGAAAAGTAAAATTATTTCCATAATTTTCTTCAGCAAACTCAACGAAAACATTGTCCACAAAAAATTATACCCAAAAATGAAAAAATTATGCAAAAAATTATACCCAAACCACGATTGACCCCTAGGCATAAAGCAGCCAGATTGGCTTTCGCTGAAAAATACAAATTTTGGGAAGAGGAGTGGCGCAGTATTATATCAGTGATGAAAAAAAAATTCAACCTTGATGGACCTGATGGATTCAAATATTATTGGAGGGAAAAAGGATGTGATACGCGAACCAGAATGGCACCTAATTTTCAGGAAGGATCTTTAATGACTTGGGTAGCTTTTGAATATAGAGCACGTTCTCCATTCTGTTTTATTTCTCATAAAATGGACGCAGAGAACTATGTGGAATTACTGGACAATGTTTTCGTTGAATTTGCTGAAGAAAATTATGGAAATAATTTTACTTTTCAGTAAGATAACGCCCCTGTACATGTAGCCAAAAGGACCAAAGCATTTTTTGAAGAAAAGGATATAATTGTTTTGGACTGGCCACCACTTAGACGCGATCTAAATCTTGTTGAAAACCTCTGGGGAATTTTAAGTGCCAAAATATACAAGAGTGGGATGACTTATAAGTCCTTAAAAGGGGTGAAAGAAGCTTTAATAAAAAAATGGGACGAAATTCCCCAAGATGAGTTACAAAAATTAATAAACTCTATGCCACTTCGGTTAAATGATGTAATTAAAAATCGAGGAGGACACTCGCATTACTAAAATTAATATCTTATTTGAATATATTTAATTAGCTTTAAGTTTTGAATTTTTTCTTATTTTGTGCCATATAAATATTTCCTTTAAGAATTTGAATTAACTATAAGAAATATTTAATAAAATAAACAAACTCTGAAAATTTTTTACTTTAATTTTTTGTTTCACTTTACTAAATATAAAAAATATATAAACTTATAAATTAGCTTTAAAACCAAAGAGATTTTTAGAAAAGACACATGTACCATATAATTTCTTCCTTGGCTGTATCTGTTCTGTCATATAATTAAAGCTTCTGATTGGCATTTTTCAATCACCACAAGAGTCTTATGAAGATGCGAATATTTTTCAAATTGCCTTTGGACAGCCACGTTTAATCACTTGGGAACCCCAGAATTCTTCTTCTCAGAAAAGATGTTCTGCAGAAGTCATTATATGCGTCATTTCCATTTCTATTCAACAACTTTTAAAGCACCCTACTCACATTCATACACTCATTACAATAACTTTACAAACTGGTGCACTCATACATTCGCATACACAATAATGCTCAGGTGGATACCATATTACGTGTAAAACTACATACATCACATACACATACACTTTTTATGTGTACGAGAATATTGCATACATCTGTGTGGCATGAGTATTGGTGCCACAGGATGTACAATACTTATACGTACAAGTACAAGTAGTATGCAAGCATGATGATGATGAAAATCATTTTAATAGAGTGTATTAAACGTGCAGAGCACGCAGCTTTAGCAGTTAACAAATGAAAATCCATCATGGCATTTTGCCCATACCATCACCACCAACTGGCAAAAAGACAGACATGCAGACATACAGATTCACAAACAGAGTACGTATATACCATGTGGTATATGATGATTTAAATACAACTGCTAAAAACACTTAAGTATTCCGATTTCAAGTGTATTATGCATCAGACAATGGCTGACAGTGCGTATGAGCAGTGCAAGTATTTTACATACAAAAAATAGTATTTCGTGTGTATGGGAACGTGTGTATGGGAACGTGTGTATACGATTTAATAATAATGCTGATGACGACAATGATGCTGTTGGATGGTGATGTCTTTTATGCAGAGAGTTTTATTTCAATTCAAAGTATTCGGAATAAAATTAAACAGAAGAGAGAATAAATTTAAATGTTTTGTTTTAAAATTTTTGAATGAAACTTTTGGGGTAAAGATGAACAATTCTTAAGTTTTTAAGTCAAAAAATTAATTTTTTTTATGAGATTTCTATCAATCTAGCAGACATTCAAATCTATTTATCCACACTTGATGGACTGAACCTGGGATAATAAAAGAATAATACCCAATGATTTCAGTCAATTGGTTCTGTTCAAGATATACATACAAAAATAAGTGTATAATTATCCCGATCGTTCAGTTGAAGGTATTTATTAAAATCATTAATAAGGTCCATAGCACTGCGACCATGCGATGTATTGTACTCCTCTCAAAGACTATTGACCTGAAAAATTTCAAGATGCCGTTCAATGAAGTCGCCGTAGTCTAGTAGATATTGTGTCGGCGTGCGGCCATTATTCAAATTATTCAAATTATTATTCTCAGAAATCTGACGATCTATTTAATCCTGACTTAAGAGTTGTAATGACCAATTATATATGTATGTATGTTCAGTGTCAACTATGTCAGTTCCATTACAGGTGGGACCTTCTGGGATGCATTAATGACTCATGTTTTTCAAGAATATGTTCTGATGATTGATACTCAACATGACAGATTCTATATGTTGGGACAAGACAACTCCCTCTCTGAATAAGTGTTCTCTGAGCCTATAATGCCCTGTCAGAAGACCTGTTATATATCCCAGACTATTTTTTGGTATTCTGATGCATGGCTCAGAACTTCTTTTATTGTAATTTCGCAACAAAACTTTTGATTGTCTAAAACCCATTTAGTTTAGGAAGATTTTCGCCGTACTTTGTCTTGCTTTTAATTGAGTATAGTTTCCCAGGTCAGACATCAATACGAAATCTGAAAAAATATTTCTTCGGCGACTTCTTCTCAGCGGATTTCTGGCAAAAACTCTGGGACAAAGTAAAATTATCATGAAAAAGTTGCTTAAAAATCTACCGCTCGCAGTCGACATTAAACTGTAGGCCCGCCATTCATGTATAAAATTATCATACGCAACATAAGTGGTGTGACTAACTAGGTCGTAATCCTGACTGAAGGGTTGTAATGGCCAATTATGTATGTATGTATAGAATCTTTTTGTGAAGTGGATACGAATGTCCACTTCACAAAAAGATTCTAGCTCCGAAAGCGGTGTGAAAGCTCCCCTCCTAACAAGCTTGTCTGCCTCTTCACTGCCGAGAATGTCCACATGATCTGGGACCTAGCAGAGGTTATGCTTATTTTTCCTACCAATCCGTTTCAGCTTCGCCACACGGTCCCATGCCGAATGTTCGAATGCGGCCTGACTATCAGATAGTATTGCTATGTCCTGTTTTTTGTATCTCCTATCCAAGTTGAATTGTGTACATCTTTCGGTGGCAAGGACTTTTATTTGGATGATATCAACAAGTTTTCCCACGGGTGCGGAATATTTCATAATGGGACCAAAAACTCCTGCTGCTGTCCTAAGATCCGTTCCTGCCCCATCTATATATCACAAAAATTGGTCCTCTTATAAGAAAGTGCTCCACGCATTTTTGTTACGTAGTCTAAGTCCGAAGCATTTCTCAAAAACGTTGAGTTGATTCTGTCCTGGAGATACCTAAGGAGGAGGCTCTCAGCTACTGGATTTATTAGGACAAAATCCCCAAATGAATTTTATGTAAGAATTGTTTTGCATCAATCTAACCACAGTCTTCAATGCTCTAAAGCAGGCATTAATTCCGCAGTAAAGCTTCCAACGCTGCCATGAGGCAGGTACTCATTTTCGCATAACGTAACTACGCCATGTAGATAATCATACTCCACCTATTTTCTTATTTATTTATTTAAAGTATAATTTCAATTTTATTAAATTTAAAAACCGCTAACTGTTTGGATTATTTTGCAATTTTCATAATTTCTTATACAGAATCAACAGAACAGCAAAAAAAAAGAGGCAACAATTCCCTTAAATACCATGTAGTCCCTATAATACCACTTAACTTAACATTATTGTTCGTGTACAACAGCAAAAATAACAATAACAAAATAAAACAAATAATAACAACAACAACAAAATAGAACAAGAAATGACAAAAAAAATTCAACGCAAATATTGTCCTCTTAAGAGACAACAACAGTAACAACAATTGCAAACAAAAAAAAACAGAAGAAGAACTGAGCAAAAGCTCAAATAAATTATAATTTTTTGTTGTTATTTTTTGGCGCAGCACCATTTTAACGTTCACAAAATATCTACAATTTTTGAATGGTTCACCCCTTAAACGAGTGCATGTAAATGTGTGCATGTAAATATGCATGTGTGTGTCTGTGTGTTTGTATAACAACAACAATATAACAGTGATTTTATTTCAATTTATTTTTGTGCGCTTTTCTTCTCTTTTGTTTGTTTTCTTGTTGTAAATACAAAACAACTTGACTATGGCGTCCTTCCGGTTTTTGTTTTTTGTGTCTAAGAGCCAGTGATGACAACGGGTATGAAACAAAAAGCGTCCGAATATACGAGGAAAGGAATGAAATATAGGAAAGGAAATAAGGATTTAAAAATGTTCCCCTAATCAGTCAATCCAGTTTATGAACCCAATTTTGCAGTCATTTAGGTCTACCAGTCTCTCAACAGATCGTATACACGGTGGATGTATTCCTCTACTTCTTCCAATAACCTACAGAAATAAGATATATTTCTATCCCATTTGTTAATCCAATGTCTAAAGGCTCCATACCTAAGTAATCCTATAATAGATCTGATCTTCCTGAGGACTACTATAAGTATGAATTATAGGATTGAACTTTGACCATAAGACTCATTCTAACCAACACACAGAGGGGCATTTTGCCTGAAAACCTGGCCAAAATTTATAGAAGTGTTTTATGAGTTAATGGCAAAATTTTTTGATAGTGTTAGTGATAATTAGGACCAAGGATGAACCCAACTGATTTTGGTTTAAATCGGTCAGTGATTTCGTTTAGCCCCATTACAAATTCCCCTCGAAATTGCACTTCTTTATGGTAATTACATAACAATCATGATAAAATTTAGCATGGATCAGTTCTGTGTGCCAAGAAATCATGATGTAAAGTTTGGTGAAAATCGGATCACATTTGACCCTAGTACCCATATAAAGTATCCTTTAGAAATTCACGTTTGCGCTTATAAATGGCTTAAAAACATCGGTATCGTGATGAAATTCGGTATAAACGTGTATTTTGTAAATCTAAATCATATTACCAAATTTGGTTATGGTCGGTCCATAATTGCCCCCAGGTCCAAAATAGGGCCCCTTAAACAAAATATGTTTAGAAATTATAATTGTCTTAAAAATTTTATTACCTCGATGAAATTCGACATGAACATGTTTAACATGAATGTGAATCTTTTTACCTGATTTTATTATGATCGGATCATAAGTGCCCCCTCTCATTCTACTGAGAAATAAGGCCATATGGTTTTATTGCCTAGGCCGTATTACACTGCGTCTAATTTTTATTTTTTTAAAAAAAGTAAAATTTTGAAAAAAATCGCCAAAAATAATTGCGCAAATTTGCGCAAACTTCTTTTTTTGTTCCTGAATATAGACAGTTCGTATTTTCTTGTGGTATATAACATTAAACTACTAAGAACTACTTTCACCTTTAAAGCCCTTAACTTTTTTTAGGGAGGATACAAAATTGTGAAATTTTTATTCTTTTTAAATTTTGAACGAATAATTTTAACATTAATATATGAGATATATATAAAAAAAAAGAACTAAAAGTAGCAGTTGCTCATACCTTTCAAATAAAAACAAATCAATATAAAACCTCTATTCGTTTAGCCACAAAAAATATCATATAAACCTAATAAAATTTCAAAAAAACACTTCACTTCATCTTCCTGACTTTGAAATCTTCTCAAATCTACAAATCTCAACTTAATGTCGTTAAAATTCACTATATAATGCAGAATTTTGTTTTCTATCGAACTGCATACTCAGTTTCTTAAATTTCTTTAAATTCATTTTTGACTTTTTGGCCAGCTTTTCAGGGTAAATGCCACTTAGTGCAACAGTCTGTTCTACATTCCCATGTACGGTTTGTAAGTGAATCAAACTTTTCATCAATGATTCCAAAATGTAAGTCTTTTGGCGGTTTCGCCGATTTTACATGTCCTCTCAAAGCCATCAGTGTTGCCTCTTAACATACAGTGGTGGCCTTATAATTAGAAACAATGTTTCTGGAAACGAGTTCTCTGGAGTGACGAATCTAAGTTTAATTTTTCACAATCTGATGGAAAAACGTTTGTAAGACGTCCTCCAAACAAAGCCTTTGATCCCAGGTACACAGTGAAAACTGTAAAAGAAATTAACAAACATACATGTTGCTAAGTTGTTTCTAATTATAAGGCCACCACTGTACATGGTCATTACAATTCTTCAGTCAGGATTACGACCTAGTTTCTCATACCACTTAGGTTGTGTGTGCTAATTTTATACATGAGTGGTGGGACCTACACGTCGGAACGACAGATTTTTGAGAAACTTTTCATGGCAGTTTTTGTTTCCCCTCAGAAATATTTTTTCATATTTCGTTTTCATGTCTAACCCGGGGTTTAAACCCTGTCCTCGCATCTAATAAGCCAACCCACTACCTGCTAGACTACGGCGACTTCAAGAGCATCCAATACAAACCGAAAAGGTATCTATCGTTCCATATTTCTTTGAGAATGACAATGGCCAGCACATTACACTCAACGGCCACCAGTATAGAACGATGACTACCAACTTCTTTTGGCCGCAATTGAATGATCTGGACACCAACGACATGAGGTTTCAAAAGGAGGGGCTATGTGCCATACAGCTCATGCTTCATTGGATATATTGCACGAGCGATTTGAAGGTTTGGTTTGGTTATCTAATGTGGAGCTGATGTGAACTGCAATTTGACCCTGTAAAATTTGTTCTCATTTTTTCAATTCTATTTACTCTTAGAATGAAAGGCGCTGAAGAATCATTGAAATTTTGGTTTTGTTGGAAATGTCTGGTCTGGTGTTTGTAGCGAGGCCTCACGTCTAATAAGCCAACACACAACCTACTAGACTGCTGTTGCCTGATGACCTACATTGATTTGAACTCTAGAGCTCTTCGATACATGTTTTCTGACAAGTTCGGCGGTCGCCCTCTATTCCTAGAAGCTCTAGCTTAAAATCATTACATACCGCCGTGCTCGTATGCATTTGGAATCCCAGTCAGTGAAAATATCCCAGTTATCGTCACCAAATCATCAAAGTTTATCTGAACCTATCTAGAATTCTCAGTCAGGTATTATTACACTCGGTGTATTGCTGCAGTGTACTTTTGTAGCCATGTAATCTGTCATTTTGACAGTCGTAATAAGTACGCTTCGCCACTTTAGTTCTCTCAGCAGTGAGGAGTGATCCATACTACATAAACTCCAAGACATAACTCACGTATTCTAAGTACGATTCTTGCTGCTAACTTCTTTAAATATTTCGCAATAGAAAGTAAATGGAAGAATGACATCCAGAGCCGCTTGAGGTGTACTTCTGGTGATGCCAAGTGGAACTCCATCTTGAATATTCTCAGATTTCACGTCTAGAGTAGCTGATCAAAAAAAAAAACAAATTTGAAATATTAAGGAAACCTGATTGTCTCTTTTCCCAAATCGGTTATCAAAAAAAATACAACATTTTGGTAACAAAAAGTCAGTTGACATCACTGATTTGTAGTCCTCTATATTTACAGTATGTATGTATGTAAGTATAAAGAGTGGATGACTCTTCTCTCTGTTTACAAATGTGTATGGATTTGTTGGTTGTTTGGGGTTAAATTTAAGTGGTTTTTACTCGCTCTCTTCTGCAATTGTTTTTAATACCGTATGTAACAAAAGCTAGACATTATCATCACCATTCATGTAAGAGTATAAGTGAGTCTAAGTGAGTGTAAGTGTATATAGCCGTTGGCTGCTTAAACGGAAAAAGAAAAGCAAGTTATTTGTTGTAAGTGTATGTGTGTGACACTTGTAGACCTATTTCCGCAATTTTGTTATTGTTTGGCATGCGCTTAAAGGTATACATTGTATACATTGTAATTCAAAAAAAAAAGAACACTTGATTGTGTTTTTATAGGATGAATTCAGATTTGATTTGATGGGCATCTAAATGAATATGATTTTTCTTCCTTGGCCTACACCATACAATAGATTTTAATTACATTTTTATTGTGTTTATTTGTGTTGTTATTCTTAATCTTTTCAAATTTTATGTCATTTCATTTCATTTGTTTATTTAAAGAATATAATGAAAAGACATACAAAAAAACTGACTACCTACTCATCCATTCGTATGTGTAAACATTTTCAATAAAAATATTCATACATTTATAAACACATCATATGAAAGTGTAATCAAATGGTTTTTCTGTTCACTTCCATAACAATACCACCGTATAACAGAAACAAACGAAAAAAACATTTAAAACAAGAGTCACAAAAAACTATAAAAAATGTTCCATTTTATTGCACTAAAAACACATGTTTCGTAGTCGTAGTGATAAAAATGGTTGGAAACAATAATAAAATAAAAACTTACTAGAGATCGGCAAGGGTAAGTCGAAAATAAAAAAAGAGTTTTAAAACGAAAGTGTTTGTGTAAAAAATGTTAACTGAATGGAATGAATATACATACATATGTATGTACATATGTATTTATATATGTCTTGAACAATAAATGTGATTTACTGAAGGAGGAATTCAATGTAAAACGCTGTTGCTTAAATTTTAAATTTGCTTGAAAGTTACGAATTTGATCCTCGGATTATTTCTTAAAACTTCTATGAAAACCAACCAGTTTGACTTGAGAAACATGGCCACCTCTCTTCTTTTTTTCTTTCAAACTCTTCTTTCTACTCCACAGAAATATTCTGAACTCATTAGTGACTAGGAACATAGAGGGGAACGAAAAGGCGGACGTACTGACATGGAAGAGATCAAAATTGTCTAAGGAGGAGACGATAGAGGCGATATGTATGCCTCTACAGGAATACTCATCCAAATTAGAAAAAGCAGCATGGGATTCAACAAACCATGGGCAAACATAATTGGTTGCCAAATTTCAAAACTGCAGTGTCTAGCAGGTGACAGCAGAAAAACCAAGGAACTACTTAAGTTCGACAAAAGGACAGTTCGCACTCTAAGAGGAATTATAACGGGACACTGCGCTATTGGCAATTTCGCTAGCAGACTCAGTCTAACCCATCAGGATTACTGCAGAAGGTGCCATGATGTAAAGGAAACGTTGCAACACCTTTTATACGAGTGCCCTGCACTTCAGAATAGACATCATTGGTTTTTAAGTGAAGATCTGGGCATGGTGGCGAACGTACCAATAAGGGAACTGGCCGGTTTCATCCAAACTCAAGGTGGTTTAAACCCACCGCTAACTGATCATGACAAGGCTTACCGCACACTGGGTAACACAATGGTAAACTTGCTTGTGGACAGAAAACTACCCGCTATTCTAATCTAAGCTAGTGGTTCGGAAGCTAACGTTTCAACCAATTATTCAGCCTGCTTATTGCCACGAATTCGACCCTACATTCGAAATATCAAATCAACTTTATAAGAACTGAGTGCTCTCATATCAGCTGGTTGACAGTCTTGATGTCAAATAGTCTGTATCGTAGCAGTAACCCACAAATTTCTCCATGAGCACAGAATATTTCAACCAGTCGTCTGTATATCATAGAATGACCCCACTACGTTTCTTCTTACTCCTCATTCTCGTTGCAAAATTTTTCGCAAAATCACCGGAGGTATTCTCCTCTAAGGGACAGTTATTTCTATCCTGTACTTCTATAAGTATGTATTTGTATTAAGCATCGATGTTTTATTGATGTGCATCAATATAAAAAGCATTGAATTATTTCAATATATCGACAATTTACATCGCGTTTCTTTCTAAACAGCGATATGCATACATACATATATCGTCCACCACGAGATCTCTTCCTCTTTCTTGTGTAGTTATGGTATGCGTATGAGTGCTATAAACATTTATTAAAAATTATTACTCATACGACGTGGTATACAAACAAGAAAATGAGTATTTCTACAGACGGAAATATATTTATGTGAGTTTTTAAATTGAAGCTCTTGTCTAAAAAATAAAAAATAAAAAAATTATGTTGTCATCACAATCCATACTGATCTGCTAAAATGTTACGTTAATTTACAATTTTTCACGTTTTTTCTTTTTCTTGACAAACAACACTGTGTTGTAACGAGCACAATAGGTTTCGCAAGAAAGGCTAGACAGGGTAGAGTTTATAAAAATGAAATTTGAGCCTATTTCAGCAATAAGTGATAGAAAAGGCTTCCTCTCTAAACGAAAGGTGCGGCTAAAGAAAAAATTCTTTCAGTAATGCGTGGCTCGTTCAATTGGCCAATCAACCACAAATAGATGTGGTCTATCAGACAGATGAGTGCTATATTTTCACTTGTTTTCTGTTCGAGTGCAGAGAAGCCACACTACTGCGTCGATTTCATTATTCAACAGAGTTAATTATCGCGCTGTCTTTAACGTGTAGCTTTGCTTTGTCCTGTAGTCAGCAGGTATGCCTCAAAATATATTCATGGCACCGGCTCACACACTTGTAGTGTAATAATACTTGTATATAAACATGTATGTAAATAAAAAGCAACGGCTCGTTTGATGCTCGATTGTCTACAATTAAACTGACAATAACTTTAAACGTAAAGGGTGCCTCAGTTGGAATGCACTTTTTCATTTGAAAATAAAACCACGTCTTTATTGAAACAGTAATAGTCGTCGTAGCCCAGTAGGTAATCCATTGACTTATTATTAGATGTGAGGTCACTGTTCCAACCACAGGTCAAGACATCTCCAACAAAACGAATTATGAAAAAATATTTCTTAGGCGACTTCCTCTCCGCGGATTTTTGGCAAAATCCGAATCAGTCGTTCGGAATCGACTTTAAGCTGTAGGTCCCGCCACTCATGTATAAAGTTAACGCACGCATGAGAGAAGCTAGATTGTAATCCTGGCTGAAAGGTTGTAATGACCAATTATGTATGTATGTAAAGGGTGCATAAGTAGGAATGCAGTTTGCCATTGTAAAATAAAAATATCTATTGAAACAGTAGTGATGCCTTTTTCTCATTTGATTATAAAGTAGACATGTTCAGATTAAGTATGGAATAGATTATCTACTCTAATAACTAGTATTCCTAGGCTAGTATTCCTTTCCTGAAATTTTCCACGCCTTTTTCAAAATGTTGGGGTGTCATCGATTACATTATGGATCTACGATTTAAGCACAGAAATTATGTCAGATTTATTCGAATAAGTCTGCGATTTCACAAAAGTATAAAAAAGTAATAAATTGTACAGCAAATCGTTAAATTAGTAAAGGGATTGTTACACACTCGGTGTGGAAGGTGGGGCCGTTTTGCTGAAACCATATGCTGTCCAAATACAGAATATCCAGTTGAGGCCATAAGCACTCAGTTACCGTGTTTCTGTAACAAATGCCATTCACATTCACTGTAATTTCGGCCTCATCTTGACCAGAGTAAGGAATAATCGTTTTGCTCCTGATCAATCTCTTGAAATCATTTAAAATTGGCATCAATCCCGCATATTTAAATATCTTTTAATGGCAAATAACACAACATTTCAAGGAAAACCTAAATAAACTAGAGTTTCCTTAAACAAATCCTTCTTCAGAAATTGTTGACGCTTCTTTTTATTTCAGAATTTTGTTCCTTTTTTTGTTGCAAAGTATTTTTGCAAATTTTTCAATTGTAGCACAAACTTTGTTGCTTTTTCTTTTCTTTCTATACTTTTTTTTAAACAATGTATGTAAGTAGATAATACCAGAAAAAGTTTCCTAAAATCCCATTTGATTTGTTTTATTGCCAGTAAACGAGCTAAGCAGCACACTGCAACACACAGAGCTACTACACGTCTATAACAACAGTGTTGGAACCCACAATCCACGGTTTGTAAAACATTTTGTTAATTTTACTTTAGTTTCCTGTACACCAACACATACAAACACACACACAGAGAGACATGCATATGTTTGTGTGTATAGTTCATATAAAAGTAGAAGAATAAAGAAAATATTATTTTTATAGTCTCCTGTGCTTATATACCGCTGAGTTGTCTCTCTCTCTCTCTCTCTCTCTTTTTGTAGTTGTATTAGTGTAGTAGTGGTTGCATAGTAATTTACATAGTTTCTAGAGCAATGTGTCCATGGTCGTAAAATGTTGCAAGTCGGCATTAAATCCTTATTTTACATGAGCTTTTGTATGCCATTGTCTGGAATTTAGTTGGTTTTTCTCTGTTTTTTTTAATGTTCCATGAGTTTTCCTTTTCCAAACTTGTATCATCATATACAACGTTACGTTGCGTTGTTGCATAAGCGAACATAAAGAAACAAAATAACAAACAAATGAATACGTAACGAAAGAGCAACAAAAAACGAAAAACAATAGTGATGGTAACCTCAACCTCAACTGGCGATGGCATGTAGTGGAATACCCAACCATATTAGCAAGACAAAAAGCAAAGGCAACAGCAAATAAAAGTGAACACAGAGAGAGAATAGCAAAAAAAAAACGAAACCAAAGTTTTTAAAACTTGTAGAAAACGTTGTAGACAGCGTGTTTTCATTTTATGCGAATTTAGCCTGGCACTTCAATAAAAAAATATGCAACAGCAATGACAACAACAACAACAACAACAACATATAATGTCTATAAAAACAACAATAATAATAAAAAAAGTGGCAACCACATCCCATACTCATACATACATATGTATGCATATGTGTGTGGTAAATGTATGAGGCTTTTTTAAAAAGTGGACGACAACATATGCAATGAAAGCCTCGTCATGGCATAATATGCGCCCGTAGAAGTAGAAGAAGTAGACAAAGAAGCAGC
Organism: Sarcophaga variegata; assembly: GCA_932273835.1. NCBI lineage: Eukaryota > Metazoa > Arthropoda > Insecta > Diptera > Sarcophagidae > Sarcophaga > Sarcophaga variegata. Next base: position 70,088,807 of record OW026362.1, read on the forward strand.
ATAATAGTAGCTGGCCATCACCCGTTTTTTGTAAAAACTCTTTCAATTTTCAACAACAGCAGCAACAACAACAGCTTATGACTGAAAAGCATTCACAATAAATAGTTCATCTATTGGAACAGCAGGCAAGTGTTTGATATTCCATTCATTCTAAGATGAGACCAAACGTAGCAGTTAGCTAACCCAACCAACCAACCAACCAACTAGCTGGCCAGCCAGTTAGCCAGCCAGACACATATTGTATATGGCCTGTCATTGTTTATGTCGCTAGGTTTTGAAATATTTAAGTGCATGTGTAAGTAGCCGTATATTTGCACATGTGTTTCTTAATACACTCGGAATACACTCGAAAATTTTCAATTAGTAAACAATGCTTTCGACAATTCCGTAAAACCTTCAACCGCTCTCTCTACGCGGAACTTTTGTTAGGTGTTACTTCGAGGAGGTCTGGTAAACTTTAGAGCTTTTTCCCATAAAATTTCGTCCGTGTATCTCCAAGTATCTCCAATTATCCCGTGTATCTGAAATATAACTTCAGTTATACGCTGTCTGTACTGATGCCATAGAATTGTAGAATTCAACATCTCCCTTAAACTGTGGTATCACAATGGGCCTGTGTGTGGCCTGAGTGTGTCCGCTCATAACTCTTTGAGGAGACAGCCACTTCTACCTAACTGCATACCCAACATCTGCCTTATAAACTGGTTGGACTTGAAATTCATTTTCCGGAGCCTTCAAAATCACGGGCAGCATTGTAAAATACGCTCCACCTCTTCATAATCCACACAATTTGGTCATCGTATCCAAATCTGTGCAGGTATTTTACGAAGTAACCATGAATAGTAAAAAACAGATTCACGTAGAAGTCCTGCACGCAGTATTTGTACTCCAACCAAGGGGTTATATTAGGGAAGAGGTGAAATATTCTCCCTTAATTAGTCATTGCCACCCTTTAGTCAGTATTACAACCTTGTTTCTCACACCGCACAAGTTGTGTGTCTTAAATTTTATCCAAGGGTGGCGAGACCATAGTTTAAAATTGATTTCAAATTACAAATTCAAGTAATTTTATTTACTCGCAGAGTTTTTGCCAGAACACTGCGGGGAGTAAGCTGCCGAAAGCAATATGTTTTCGTATTTCATTTTGTTCGAGATATCTCAGCCAAGTGTTGAACCAAGGGATCTCATCTAATAAACCAACACACTACCTACTAGACTACGGGGAGTTTCCTTTAAGCCGTTCTCCTATCATGACTACCATTTGCACATGGAAGTCCGTCGATATTCCGCTTTTATAACCGCAGTTTGCCTTAGGTCCTCGAAACTGCTAAAGTATACTCGCCTCATCTCACCCATCAATATTTCCATTGGTATTGTTTTTACCAATACCAGTAAAGCTTTATAAGATATTGTTCTGAAACCATTTATACTCTGCAAGACGCTCATACTCCACGTGCTTCTTTATGGCGGCATTGATACGATTAAGCACTGATGCAGCAGCCTTGAGAGAAAAGTCCTACGTAAGAACTTCGGTTCAGTGCGACTTGGCGATAATTTCCGCATCCGATCCAACAGTGAGTTGTATGAGGCGCTCAACGACATGGACGACGTATAACATGCAGTGGCTGCGCTTGCTCGACCTTGTCGAATGGAGAAGGATGCTCCGGCGAGACGAGTATTTAATACGGAGATTTGCGAAAGCCGGCGAAGAGGACGACTTTGTTTGCGTTGGAAGGACCAGATCGCGGATGACCTGTCATCGATTGGTATGAACAACTGGCGTAGGCGCGCAAGAAGCAGAGGCGCCTGGAAAGATAAGGCAGGCCAAAATCCGTTAATCGGGTTGTTAAGGGCCAGTTAAAAAAAAGAAGAAGAATATTTGGCTTTATCCTCGTCTGCGCTTCCTTGGTCACATATGCCTTATCGCTGATGAATTGTACATTAAGGTTGAAGTTCAATCTGTCGTCGATAATAAGCCCCCAAGTATTTTATGGTGCTCTTCGATTCTATTTTATGCTGTTTTCTTTTCTACCAAAACATGTGCATTTTATTTAAAAAAATTAAAATTTGTATTTGTTTCTTAAAAATGTTTCGCCCTCTAAAAGGGTAGTATGTTTTATTCTAAATAATTCGCACTTGCATTTTATGCCCTGTATAAATCGAGAGTGCTGATAATGCCCTGTAAAGCAGATGACTTTTGTTTATTTATAGGGCTACCAGATTAAATTTAAAAAACTTCGCCTGGTATCGTAATCCAATTTTGAAGTAAATTTTTTCATTGTTTTGTGGAGTAACCTTAAGGAAACATTACATTACTAAAGCTACGTGGTCAGTAATATAAAAAAAAATTGCATTCACTGTTAGAACAGTGTTAAACAAATTTTTTTTTTTGGTTATAAAAAAATCGCTCAAAGAGTGAAGTCGGAAAATTAGCGATCTGACAACACCTTTTTCATATTTACATTCTTCCTCATTCATTTTCTTAATAAGTGGTAAACACAGGGCATTCCCCTTTTTAATGTTTGTGTTATGTTCTACTCAAATAAAAAATTACATTATAACAGGGTTGGTCAGCAATTTTTTAATGCACCTTGTAAGAGTGCGACATTTTCTTTGTAGAAAAGAAAACACCATTAGTGTACACAAGGATCACTTCCATCTTTTCCACTATTCTTCAGCTACTTATTTAGACGGCCTCTATCTAATATTCAGCAAGTGTTAATCCAGCCTTAGCAAGCCATGCTTCAACTATTTAAACCGATATGTTCGCCGTCTCCTCTATTTCCCTTACTATCTTAGCGTCTAAGACTGTGACAATGTCGTTCCCAAAACCTACAATTGCAGTCCCGGTCCTGTAATTGTCGTCAAAGTATTCCATCGTACAGAATGCATTATTCGGGTGTAAATCAGTACGTTTGAGAATGTTTATATGTGTGTGTGTTTTGTTTTTGTTTTTATCCTGAAATTTTAAGCAGAATGTAAATGTCGTGGTGTTTAGTTTGTGTAAAATGAAAGAACTTTCGCCACAAACAACAAACCTCACATAAATATTTCAAATATGTGTAGACGGACACGGCTGTAAAATCAGTTGCCGGTAAATATAAGCCTTATAAGTTATACGAGGGTCGTTAATTATAACGAATCAAAGGCAATTTATTTCTATGTGTTCTTAAAAAAAAAAAGGATTTTTTATAGTGAACGTAAGAAACTCATATATTTTATCATAATTATTAAGAATATAAAACTATTTAAACAGTGCCAAGTGAATCCAACGACCCTCGTATTTTTATGCCTATAAAATCTAAAGGCAACATTAAAACTCAGTGCTGTACATGCACTTTTCTTCGGTCATTGCTATTGTACTACCAGTGCAGTGCATGTTGTTTATGTATAAACATCCTTTACATACAATTTTATTCATACGTAAATAAGTATGTGTATTATTCTATACATACCATACACGTACATACATATACGTGGAACAATATTAGATTTTTTGAGTGGCATTTTCGAAAAAGAACAATGACTTTAATAAAGTGTACAATACAAAGGCTGGCTTATTATTCTTCTTACAACATATGTTTGTATATTACCATATAATACGTACATATGTATATAAACATACATATGTGTGTGTGTATGTGTGGATTATATAAAATGTATGTACAACTCATATGCCTTATATGTTTTAGCCACCATTATACCCCATGTATTTGTATTCACAGGCAGAGTTGGTTACCATTTAAGCCTATAAGGACTCTTTTCGTTATTTCCGTCTATGTAAGGTTCTCTCCCATCATGATGAAAATGTTATACTCTCTAGAAATCTGACCAGGTATACCTACCAACCCCCATTTTATGCAATACTTAATGTCTGTTCAGATTTATTTTTTTTTTAATTTCACACAAGCATTGCCTCGTCTTTGTCTGCTGCCTGTTTGTCTGTGTACAATCCATCCACTGTAAGTAAATGTAAAATCAGCATCCTTTAAGCCTTTGTTGAAGGGCTAAAATTCATTTACATTTTTTTGAAACTTATCATCTGTAGTCCATCATTAATCTTTAGTAAGCGAATCCTGTTTACTTTCATCAGAAGCTTTTGCCTCAGAGTATGAAGCACAAAATAAAATTTAAATGATGAATGAGTTTATATTGCCTCATATGAGTAAAACAAGACAAAACAAAAATAAAAAAACTTTATAAACTCAACTGCTCGTCAAGCAAGTGAAGGTAATTTATAATGCAATGCACCTTCTTTAAAAACTGGTATTCATTTTACCGAATGACATTCTTGATAACAATTTTAAATGTTTAAACATTGAGGGCTTAAAAATTCTAAATAAATTCCAAACATTACAGCCGATAAAGTTGGAAATGTAAGGCTAGGGGCTTTTGGAAATACAACTGGACTGTACATCCCAAATAGTTTGATATTCCCACCACAATAACCAAATCCTCTCAGGACATTTTTTAAAAAGGGAATGTTTCAAGTCATTTTTTCATTTCGGTAATATTATTGAATTTGTTTCAATCAACAACTTCTGGAAGACACTGCTGTAGACTGCTAACAATTTCAAATTGCCGTTGGAGTGGATGATTAATAATTGCTAGAGTTTATCTTGAGTTTAATAACAATCTGTTGAACAAATATCTCTAATACATACATACGTACATGCATAATTGCATCCTTTCAGTCAGGATTACAGCCTAGCTTCTCACACCACTCATGTAGTGTGTGTTAATTTTATACATGAGTGATGGAACCTACAGTTTTAAAGTCGAATCCGAACGACAGATTTTTGAGAAACATTTCATGGCAATTTTATTTTACTCCTCTCTAATACAGGTTATTCAAATTATGAGGATAAGGCTGGCATCTTTACGTCTCAAAATCAACACTTCGGAAAAATATCGGGTATTTTATTAAGTGCTTCTTATCTTTAAAGTGAAATAAAATAAAGTGTTTGTTAGATATCAACGACAATAACCTATTTAAGTCATTGTTTGTATGAATACAAAATCGTTAAGATGTCCACAACGACTAATCTGTGTGCAGGGAATCCGAAATGTCCAATTTTTCATGGCTGAAACATAATTCATTATGAACGATGGCATGAGTTTTTTGTCTTTGAGAACCGCTGTAGTTTTTTACTTTTTAGCTTACAACAGTAGTCAAGAAAACTGCATTAGAAAAAATTTTACGAAGTCAAAAACGCATGATCTCAGTTCATATCAGCTCCACATAAGGTAATCATCACCTTAAATCGCTCGTGCAGAATATCCAATGTGGTATGAGCTGTGTGGCACGTAGCGCCCTCCTTTAGAAACCAAAAGTCGTGGATGTCCAGATGATTAAATTGCTGCCAAAAGAAGTTGGTAGTCATCGTTCTATATTGATCGCCGTTGAGAGTTATGACCTGGCCACTGTTGTTCTCAAAGAAATATGGAACGATGACACTGCCAGCCATAAATCCTTATAAATACAGACTTTTTCGGTTTGTATTGGATACTCTTGAAGTCGCCCTAGTCTAGTAGGTAGTGTGTTTGGCTTATTAGACGTGAGGCCATGGTACAAACCCCAGGCCAAATATGAAAAAGAAATATGAAAAAATATTTCTTCAGCGACTTCTGGCAAAAACTCTGAGAGGAAACAAAAATTGCCATGAAAAGTTCCTCAAAAATCTGTCATTCAGAGTCGACTTTAAACTGTAGGTCACGCCACTCATGTATAAAATTAACACACACAACATAAAGTGGTGTGAGAAGCTAAGTTGTAATCCTGATTGAAAGGTTGCAATGACCAATTATGTATGTATGCATTCAATGTTCTTGGATTTCATGTGGATTGGCATCTTCCCAAATTCGAAAACATTATTTGTTCGTGCAACTATTCATTCAGAAATGAGCCCAGTCGCTGAAGACTGTTTTTCGATGAAAATTAGGATCAATTGTCAACTGATCCAGAGCACTTTTAGGCGTATTCTATCGTCGTAGTTTATAGTCGCATTCTACAGACGTAGTCTACAGTCGTTGTCTATAGTCATAGCCTATTATCATAGCCTATAGTCGTAGCCTATTATCGCCGCCTATATTCGTAGTCTATAGTAGCTGCAACAAAAGGTAGTCGTTTTCTATAGTCGTAGTCTATTGTCGTATTCTATAATCGTAGTTTCAAATCGCAGTCGATAGTCATATTCTACAGTCTACAGTCGTTGTCTACAGTCGTAGCCTATGCTCGTAGTCTATAGTCATAGTCTATAGTCGTAGTCCGTAGTCGTAGTCTATAGTCGCTGTCTATAGTGGTAGTCTACTCTCGTAGTCTGCAGTCGTAGTATATAGTCGTAGTTCATTGTCGTGCCCCATATTCGTAGTCTATAGTAGCTGCAACAAAAGGTAGTCGTATTCTGTAGTCGTAGTCTATAGTCGTTGTCTATAGTCGTAGTCTACTGTAGTAGTCTGTAGTCGTAGTCTATAGTCGTAGTCTATAGTCATAGTCTGTAGTCATAGTCTGTAGTCGTAGTTTGTAGTCGTTGTCTGCTGTCGAAGTCTATAGTCGTAGTCTATAGTCGAAGCCTATAGTGGAAGTCTATAGTAGCTGTAACAAAAGGTAGTCGTAGGCTGTAGTCGTAGTCTGTAGTCGTAGTCTGTAGTCGTAGTCTATAGTCGTTATCTATAATCGTAGTCTACTGTCGTAGTCTATAGTTGTAGACTGCAGTCGTAGTCTACGGTCACTTATAGCGATTTGCAAAAGAGTCTGGCAACTAATTTGACAAATGTAGCTGCTCCAAAAGGACCGTTTACGACAGTCAAAATTCAGAAGTTCACTTTATAAAAATTTCACGAAAGTGTGAAATCGATGGAACTTATTCTGAAAAAACAATGGATGTGTCTTAAAACTTCACTTCTTCAATTTGAAGGAAATATTGACGACAATGAAGCTTTGTTGGCATAAAATTCAACTTTTTCATAGTAATACAAAAATGTTGCTGTTTACACTAATGGTAGCATCAGTAATTATCTCTAAAATACCAGGACACAAATCAAATTCACTTTTAGGGTATACACTCTTTATTCATTGTTATTGTTTGATCCGATTGATAGTGAAGTATTGACAGCAGAAAACCTAAAACTTTTATTGAATCTAACCTCAAAATTTAATTCACTTTCCGGTCGTATTGAATTTGTTAAACAATTCAATTAGTTCTGCTATTATTAATCGCATTATTAAGGTAAATATAATATTTTAACTACTTAAATCCAATCGTAGCGAAATAAAATTCTTTTCAAAACAAATTCAATTTAAATTTATTTACTCCGGTGGTACTGGGGAGCACTTTAAACTTTATTACCATAAACAATTGGGGAAAATCTGTCCTCATAAATGCCATTAAATACAACACTTATAATGTTCTTTTATTTTTTTCCCTACCCATTATTGTTGTTGTTGCTTTGTGTGTGTGTGATGCTTAAATCTTTCGACTATGAAATGTATTTTGAGTAGCAAGGGAAATGAAAGGTGGGAGGCAGTAGTAGATTTTATTATACGTATAAAATAAACAACTTCTTAAATTGTTGGCAAAATTCCGAACTTTTGAACTGAATGCAATAAAAAACCTCTTGCAACGACGTGAGATAATTCCAGCTGGTGAATGAAAGAACAAATGAACGAATGAAGGAAACAAAACATATACCCTGGGCATGAGTTGAATGCGTGTGGCAAATGCCAAAAACAGCAATAGCAGAAGGAGTAAAACAATAAGAACGACCACTCTCACTCACACACTCGTACATAAAGTTTCACAAACACTTTCTTTTATAGAATGAACGAAAGATTCCCTTCTTTTTTTTGTTTTTGTTTCATTATATCGTACGGACATACGTACATACTTATATCACAAGAAGACCATCTCATGGTTGTGCTGCTCTTTTCCTCAACATACGAAAAAAGACCAAAAATAAAACACCAATACAAACACAAGCACGAGTACAAGTTTAAGAGAAATGTGAAGATAAACATTTTAAGTGGTTGTAACTGCCAACATGGTCGTATTACAGACGAGAGTAAACGTACGAAAAAAAACGAAACTTTACCAGACTTTGCCACACAATCAAAAACCATACGCACGAGGAACACACACATACTCGAATAGCAAATCTTTGTTTCATTTTTGAAAGAAGTGGGTGTGTAGCCTAGAACATTGGCTAACTTTAAGTGTGTTGTGTGTGTGTGAGTGTGGAAGACAAAGTGAAAAGTCAGAAAGCAAAAGTGCTCAGTTTAAAGTATTTAAAACTGTTTTCAACAAAACAACATGGAATATTCATTTTTTTTTTTCGTTTTCCATTAAGAATTTTTGTTTACTTATAGTGGGCCGTTTAACTGAAAAACAATAAGAAAAACTGAAAAACAAGAAACAACTACAAAAACGAAAGAGAAACTTAAAAATGAAAGACCTTTAATAGGGAAGTCAAATGTTAGACGGTTTAAGTAACTAACAAATATGCCAGATTGTATGCCAGGCGACAAAGTTCTTTAAACTTTTCGTTTTTAGAAATTCTTTTATTCTTGCTTGTAATTCTTCCTTTTTCTTTCTATCTTATGAACGCTACACAACAATTGAAGGCAGTGATGTACCACAATCAAGCATCAAATCCTCTGTACTGTATAGTCCTCGAGCTCCATTTTATCAAATCAGTTTTTAGTCGCTCAAAAAATTTAAAAACTTAAAATGTTGCACTTTGGAGCGTTCTTTATTACATCGTGTAACAAATCAATTTCCTTCATAGTTTTGTGATTGCTTGACACAATATTGCATTAAGCAGGAGTCAAAGCAAATAGAAATCCTGCCATAGTATTCAGTTTTTACAACACAAACATGAAAAGGCAAGTGTAAAAGTACGGGTCTTAGAGCAACCATTAAATACACACTCTATCTGGCAGACCTTGTTCTATGCGGTGTTTGTTTGGTGCCAATGTCAACTGATAGACAAAGCACACAGGTTGCCAGCTGTCGTGATCACCAGTGCTCCAGTTCCACTGTAACTAAGGCACTATTTTTTATACTCAATTGCCCCTCTTACTTACTTACTTAATTGGCCATAACAACCCGATTAACGGATTTCGGCCTGCCGCAACACATCCTTCCAGGCGCCTCTGCTTCTTGCGCGCCTACGCCAGTTGGTCACACCAATCGATGACAGGGCTCCCTCGATTTGGTCCTTCCAACGGATACAAGGTCGTCCTCTTCGCCGACTTCCGCAGATCCCCGCCTCAAATACCCGTCTCGCTGGAGCATCCTCCTCCATTCGAACGACATGGCCGAGCCAGCGCAGCCGCTGGATATTAATACGCTGTACAACGTCCATGTCGTTGAGGAGCTCATACAGCTCATACTGTTGGATCTGATGCAGAAATCATCGCCAACACGTACTGGACCGAAGATCTTACGCAGTACTTTTCTCTCGAACACTCTCAAGGCTGCTGCATCAGTACTTAATAGGGTCCATGCCTCTGCGCCATAAAGAAGCACGGGTAGGATGAGCGTCTTGTATAGTGTTAGCTTCGTCGTACGAGAGAGGTCTCTACTACTCAATTGCCTATTGAGACCATAGTAGCACCTGTTGGCAAGAGTGATCCTGCGCTTGATCTCCAGACTGACATCATTTGTGGTGGTAACGGCGGAGCCAAGATAAATAAATTCCTTGACTGTTTCAAAAGTATAGTTATCGGCCGTAATCTGAGAATCAATACGCCGCACGTCTCTACTTGTCGATAACATATACTTTGTTTTGCCCTCATTTACTGCCAAACCCATCTTAGTAGACTCGCGTTCAATAGCACTAAAAGCAGCAGTAACATCTCGCTTCGTACGCCCTATTATGTCAATATCGTCAGCGTACGCAAGCAACTGGACACTTTTTTGAAATATAGTGCCACTACGATGCACTCCTGCCTTTCGCAGAACACTCTCCATGACGAAGTTGAAGAGGTCGCATGATAAGGGGTCGCCTTGTCTGAAACCTCGCACGGTATCAAAAGGCTCGGAGAGGTCCATTCCTACCTTGACGGAGCTACAGGAATTGCTCAACGTCATTCTGCATAGCCTTATCAGCTTCGCAGGTATACCGAGCTCAGACATTGCGGCAATAACACGATCCCTTATGGGGCTATCAAAGGCAGCCTTATAGTCGACAAAAAGATGGTGTGTGTCGACTTGTTTCTCGTGGGTCTTTTCCAGGATTTGGCGTAGTGTGAAGATCTGGTCGATGGTGGACTTACCAGGTCTGAAGCCGCACTGATAAGGTCCAATCAGTGTTTTGACGAGTGGCTTCAGTCGTTCACACAATACGCCTGTAAGAACCTTATATGCGATAGGGAGAAGGCTTATACCCCTATAGTTGGCGCATATAGTAGGGTCTCCCTTTTTCAGGACAGGACAGAGGACACTGAGGTTCCAATCGTTGGGCATACTTTCCTCTAGCCATATTTTGTAAATAAGCTGGTGCATGCGCCCTACCAACTCATTACATCCGGTCTTAAACAATTCAGCGGGGAGCCCATCAGGACCTGCCGCTTTATTGTTTTTAAGTCGCGTAATCGCGACTTTGACCTCTTCATAGCTAGGCGGCGGAATCTCCACGCCGTCATCATCGATCGGGTTCGGAACATCATCTCTAAAGGCGGTATTGGTGTCGTCATCGCCTTGTAGCAGAGTAGAGAAGTGTTTCCTCCATAACCTCAGTACTCCCTGCGGATCTGTTACTAAGTTTCCATTTTCGTCCTTGCAGGAAGACGCTCCGGGTTTATAACCCTCGGTTAGACGCTTAACCTTTTGATAGAATTTTCGAGCGTCATTCCTACATCTATACATCTCGACTTCCTCGCGCTCACGCCTTTCCTGCTCCCTCTTCTTGCGTCTGAAAAGGCGTCTCTCATCCCTTCTCTTCTCTCTATAGTTCTCGACAATGGCTCGCGTAGCGGCAGACTGCAACGTTTTCTTGTATGCGGCGTTTTTCGCTGCAGTTGCCTCGCGACACTCCTCATCGTACCATTGATTTCGTTGGGGTGGGCGTTCGAAACCAAGGACTGTTTCCGCAGTAGTGCGCAGGGAGTGGGAGATGTTGGCCCACAGTCCGCCAATGTCGTTGAGATTAGATGGGGAACGACGGAGCTTATCCGAGAGTTGAGCGGAGAACGCCTCAGATGTCCTTTGTGATCGCAGCTTCTTAACGTCCAGCTTTCGCAATGCACTAGAGTGCGCAGACCTCGAAGCGCTAATGCGCAATCGAAACTTGGCTGCGACAAGGTAGTGGTCCGAGTCGATGTTTGGACCTCTGAATGTGCGCACATCTAGTACACTGGATACGTGCCTTCCGTCTATCACAATATGATCGATCTGGTTGGATGTTGATCGATCAGGGGACATCCATGTGGCCTTGTGAATGTCGAGATGTTGAAACTTAGTGCTACATACTACCATGTTACGCGCCGCGGCGAAATCGATCAGCCTCATACCATTGGAGGTAGTGTTCGAGTGGAGGCTGAACTGTCCGACAGTGGGGCCAAAGATACCTTCCCGCCCGACCTTCGCATTGAAATCTCCGAGGACGATTTTGGCGTCATGGGTCGGGCACTTATCATATACGTCCTCGAGTTTAGCGTAGAAGGCATCCTTAACCACATCGTCCTTTTCTTCCGTCGGGGCGTGAGCACAAATTAGGCTGATGTTGTAGTATTTTGCCCTGATGCGGATTGTGGCTATTCTTTCGTTCACAGGCGTGAACCCAGAGACAAGGTGTCGAAGTCTCTTATTAACCACAAAACCGCATCCGAATTCGTGCTTATCAACATGGCAGCTGTAATACACATCGAAAGATGCCAGCCTTTTGCATCCTTGCCCTATCCATCGCATTTCCTGTATGGCAGTAATGTCCGTCTTACATTTCTTGAGGGCATCCGCCAGCTGGGCGGAAGCGCCTACCCTATAAAGGGTGCGGAAGTTCCATGTGGCTATTCTTAAATCGTTGTCCTTTGAACGTTTGCCGTGGTCGTCAACTTTAGAGGGGATCTTTTTTAGGTTTGTTGTTCCGGTTTTCATTGGATCAAATTTTTACGTGGTGGGTTCCAAGCCCTACGCACAACCCAAATTTAACGTCCAGGGGATTGGACATTCGCTGCACGCATTAGTTAACATCTAGCGGGTGCTAGAATGCCATCCAGGAGGGGCCGCGAGGAGGCTGCGTGTCAACTTGAATACAGCAAGACAAGGTTCGTCCTGGTGGTCGCCAAGTTGACCACAATCAGGAACTTTACCTTGTTTGCATGCATTCCATCCCTCCCCAATTGCCCCTCTATTGTCTTCTATTAAAGCGGAGGGCTGAGATGGTGGCAGCAAGGCTCAAAGCAGTTGAATACTGACTCAACTTGAGCTATAGACATGCTATTATTCTGGGCAGATATACCCAGGCACACCCAGGTCAATTATATTATTCTTTATAACTTTCTGAATAGAAAAATTAATATTAGAATCCCAACTGGACGCTTGTGGGAACCTTGAAGTCCATACAATTGTCGCAAAGATATATACGTGACGGGATGGGCTGTGTTATATTTATTAATAATTCTGATCTGAATCGTTCTCATAGGCTGCCCGACCACGGCAGTGTTTTCCAGCCGCAAATCATGGAAATTTTAAAAGCGACACAACACTTGCTGCCTTTTCACCGAAAATCTCTTGATTTACTTGGACAACCTGTCTCTAAAGAATGTATTTAAAACGTCCATCTTTGGCCATGAATACCAAGGATTTCTCAGGGAAATTTCCGACCATTCGCAGATAACTCTTATATGGGTCCTCACACATACTGATACTGTTGGAAATTTCATTGCTGATGATCTGGTCAGATCCGTTAGGGAGCTCGCAATCATGGACATATTGGACACGACTCGGCAAGTATTCCGATTGCCTCAGTTTAATCGGATATTATCCACTGCATTTACAGGGAAGCTCAATCTCGTTGGCAGTAAGAGGATGACTGCAATTATGCTAGACTCTGCTGGATACATATGGGTAAGAAGAGGACCCACTCACTTCTATACTTAAATCGCAGGGTCATCTATCGCACAAAACCGATTCTCACTGCCCACTGTCCTAATGATAAGCATGCCGAAAGAACTTGATATTCCTGTAAATGACTTCTGTCCGAGCTGTGGAGCTAAGGAGGAGGAAACTCTCCTTCACCTATTGTGCCAGTATCCCGCACTTGTCACGAAAAGACGGAGATTTTTGACCTCTTAGTTTCTGACATCCTTGATCAAGCTTTCTAGTATAAAGACTGCACCAATGGCGAGATATATTTTGGGCTCAAGTTGTTTTTCCCTACGAAAATCCTCGGGTTTGAATATTTGTTGTGGTATTACAGTGGGCCTAAGTGCTGGTCTTAGTGGGACCTCTCCCTTCAACGAGAATACGCCAATATATCCAAACCTAATTTAACAACATATGTACATAACATAAACAATTGGTCATTACAACACTTCAGTCAGGATTATGGACCTAGCTTCTCACACCACTGATGTTGTGTGTGTTAATTTTATACATGAGCGGCGGAACCTACAGTTTAAAATCGACTATGAACGACAGATTTTTTGAACAACTTTTCATGGCAGTTTTATTTACTCTCAGAGCTTTTGCCAGAAATCTGCTGAGAGGAAGTCAACGAAGAAATATTTTTTTCATATCTTCGTTTTGGTCTGACCTGGTGTACGTCTAATAAGCCAACACACTACCTACTAGACCACGGCGACTTCTAATTAATGTAACAGAAAAAGGCGAACAATCCTTGACAAGTCGATGCTTTGTTGAGCAAAATTTCAAAAATTTATTCTAATAATTTATGAAAATATTGAATTCAAAAATTTTGTTTCTTCATAATTGCTATCTTCTGGTGAAGGGCATTATATAAGTCTAGGTTTACTGACTATAATATTTTCTGTATTGTTTTTTTTTTTTTTTTTTTTTGTCAAAGGCTGTGAAACGACATATTTTCATTTAACAACTTTGCCTTACATTCTTTTTTATTGTAAAAAACTTTTCTTTTATATTTTTTTTTATAATTTTTTTCTCTGCCTTTTTAACTGGCAAATGGTGACTTTGATTAAATTTTCATTTTTTTTCTTTTTTGTATCACATTTTCCTCTTAAAGTTAATTTCGAGTTTAATTCAATTAAAAACATTTTATTTTTCTTTTCTTTCTTTTCTTTTCACTCTTCCATGATTAAACTTATGAAATCAAACTTTTGCTTTTGCCATAGAAATCATTATCATCGTCATCATTGTGACCATTTATCAGGAGGTCGTTCTTTTATTCCTCATCTATAAATTAATGTGGTGGCATCGTATATTGAAAATAAAAGAGAATATAAGATTTTAAACTTGAACAATCGCTTCAATAGTGACAGTGGCCTTAAGGTAAAGTTTAAGGTGGTTAGCACAGCAAAAACAGGGTTATTCAATGGGGGATAGGGTATGGCATTCATTAAACTTTTCAATTGTTAGCCAAATACTATGAATACGTATAATGTATTGAACCCTGTTGAATTAAACAATGAAACAAACAAACCAAAAAAGAGACGAGATTTTAAAAAATTTAAAACAAAATTCTTGGCATTCTTTGCAGAAAAGCATTTGGGGATATTGTAACCCAGCAAAACTTTTTTGGAGATTTTAAGTTTAATTTACTTTCAACACACACTTAATTTACATACATATGTATATATACATATATTGTTGCGAAAATGAAGAATCTAGAAACTGGTGTTTTGTTTTTACATCGCTTAACATTAAAACTCTAAACAAAAATACAAGAACAAACACCAGCATAAAAAATGGTAAACAAGTAAACAAAAATACAACAACAAACACTACAAGAATAAATGTAAACAAAATACACAAACAACACTACAATACATAACATACATACATAATTGCTCATTACAACCATTCAGTCAGGATTACGACCCAGTTTCTCACACCACTTATGTTGTGTGATTTAATTTTATACATGAGTGGAGGGTCCTACAGTTTGAGAAACTTTTTCATGGCAATTTTATTTATTCTCAGAGTTTTTGCCAGAAATCTGCTGAGTGGAAGTCGCCGAAGTAATACTTTTTGTGTTTTGTTTGATGTCTGGTCTGGCATTTGAACTCTGGCTTTACGTCTAATAAGCCAACACACTACCTACTAGACTACGGCGACTTCGTACATTTATCGAGATTTAGAGAAGGCGAAGCCACGAATATTGCCTGGGATTTGAACTCTGGCTTTACGTCTAATAAGCGAATACACTACCACTAGACTACGGCGACTTCGTATATTTATCGAGATTTCGAGAAGGCGAAGTCACGAATATTCGTCAGACTGTCTACTTTGCCATATAAAAGGCAAGGCAAAGCAGGCGAGTTAGTCAGTAAAGTTCAGTCAGTCTTGTGTGAAGACGCGCTGTGTTTGAAGAGAGTATTCGTGGTTTGAAGATCTCCGTTCCAAAGATCTGTAGAATAATTTTCTAGTAATTGTTATTGTTTATGCAAAGGGTGTAAACAGAGGAATAACATACAAAGCAATTGTTGTTGTTTACATAAAGTTGTGAACAGTGGCACACAGAATCGAGCGAATAATAAAGAATTTAAATTAAAACTAAACACGAATTTATTTTTATTTTATTTGCAATCTAAGAGCTCGTATTTTAAATTTTTTTTATTTTTATATATTTCATCAGCTATTTAACAGTATGTACATACATACACATATGTCTATAGTAAACTATACATATATACGATATATTTAATAAATTCGATTTTTATTCAGAATTTATTTTTACTTCATTTAAAAAAAGTTTGACTGTATTTTTGGTTTTTAATTCATCTTTTTTTTTTTGCTTTGTCTGTCCCCTTTCTGTCTGCTGCTGAAATTATGAGACTGTTTGAGGAACATACATACATATATTCAAACGTCCGTAGGTGTGTTGTGTGTGAAAGTGTTGAATGGAATTTGCATAAATCGATTTTTATAATTATTTGCATATGAAAAGGATGCAAAAATGTATGCATGTCTGTATGTAATGTATGAAATATTTTTTCATTTCATTTTGTGTTTCATTAAATTTATGCATTGCTTTTAAATTTCTATGAATTTATGCAATGAACAAAGAGAAAATCCATGAATTTTGTGGAAACAGGTGTATGCATACATATATGAATTTAAGACACGTCAAACTAAAATTTCACTTGATTTTAAATTGTTATTTAAGGGAATTATTTAAGATCTCCTCAATAGGCTGAAAAATAATTAAACATTCTGATGTTTTATGTTTAACGTACAAGTGTGGTCTATAATGCCACTTCATTTTGATTCAGTAGTTAATGATCTTTTCTTAGTACTTGACGTCGATGGACTGGCCAGGACCGGTTCAACGTTG
Source organism: Sarcophaga variegata (assembly GCA_932273835.1). Taxonomy (NCBI): domain Eukaryota; kingdom Metazoa; phylum Arthropoda; class Insecta; order Diptera; family Sarcophagidae; genus Sarcophaga; species Sarcophaga variegata. The sequence continues at coordinate 70,105,280 of OW026362.1, forward strand.
GCCATCTCCGATATATTATATGGCATAGGTATTCCGACTGCTTTCGAGAGTACGCGAAATATTACTAGACTCTGCTGGACACGTTTGGATAAGAAGAGGACCGACTCACTTCTATACTTAAATCGCATGACCGTCCACTGCTTAATACCGATTCTCATGGACCATTCTTCTTTTTGTAGGCATGCCGTAAGACTTGGTTTTCCCACAAATGACTTCTGCTGGAGCTCATGTTTCAGTGAAGTCACCGTAGTCTAGTGGGTAGTGTGTTGGCTTATTAGACGTAAAGCCAAGGTTCGAGCCCCAGGCCAGACATTAAGACAAAATACAAACAGTATTTCTTCGTCAACTTCCTTTCAGCAGATTTGTGGCTAAAACTCTGGGAGTAAATAAAATTGCCATGAAAAAGTTTCTCAAAAATCTGTCGTCTGAAGTCGGCTTTAAACTGTAGGTTCCGCCACTCATGTATACGATTAACGCACACAACATAAGTGATGTGAGAATCTGGGTTGTAATCCTGGCTAAAGGGTTGTAATGTATGTATTCCGATTGCCTCCTTCAGACTGGATATTATCCACTCGATGGAGACTTAATCTTGTTGGCAGTAAGAGGGTACGTGGAATACTGCTAGACTCTGCTGCACAAATATGGATAAGAAGACGGTGGACTCACTTCTATCTATAAATCGCATGATCAATCAATAGCTATTCTTACAGACGTTTTGGTAGGCATACTGAAAGACTGGGCGTGCCGGCAAATAACTTCTTTATGAGCTGTGGTTTGAGGAGGAGGAAGAGACTGTTTTTCACTTCATGTGTCAGTGTCCTGGTCTAGTCATAAAGACATAGAGGTTTATTACCTCTCACGTCGTTAACTCAGTTCACTAATCTGAGGATTGCTGCAATAGCAAGATTTCTTTTCGATTTGGTTTCTTCTAGGGAATGTTGACTATGATATCACAAAGGACCTACATACACATATGCTGTCCACTTTTTTTAAGGGGGGGTTCACCTCATTATCTAACCCAGTGAGCGGCAAAAATTTATTTATTTATTAATTACAGTTCAATTATAAATTATTATTTAATTATATACGAGCTGAGTAACTCTAACCATATGATCGGTGTAGTGTAGACCAGAGCCTCTGGTGGGAATCGAACCCACGTCTCTCATGCTAATAGTCTAGCACACTACCCACTAGACTACCAGGGCATCCAGCGACAAAAATATTTCCTGATAATAGTTTCGAGTTGAAGTTTCATACATTTGTTTACGCAACAGTCGCTTATTTTTCTTACGATCTCGAACACGGCTAATACTGTAGCACTCACCATATATTTTCGAAAGGTTAAGTGCATTAAGATTGAAGATGGGCAAATACCGATCACATAAAGGTCGCCGTAGTCTAGTAGGTAGTGTGCTTATTAGACATGAAATCTTAGTTCAAATTCCAGATAAGACATTTCTAAAAAAATGGAATATGAAAAAATATTTCTTCGGCGAATGCCTCTCAGCAGATTTCTGGCAAAATCTCTGTGAGTGAAATAAAAGTGCTTTAAACTGTAGGTCCCGCCACTTACGCATAAAATTAACACACACAACTTGCGTGGTGTGAGAAGCTCGATCGTAATCCTGACTGAAAGATTGTGATGACCAATTATGTATGTACATATAGTATGTATGTGGATAACACAAAGCTTGTACAGTGCCGCCTGAAGCCGAGAAGGATTTGTTAAGAAAAAAATAAAATTTATGGAAAAATTAATCCTTTTCAGGCAACAATTTCTGTGAGACTATAGTAACTATAATAAATCCACAAAGCCATGCTTCTTGAACAATTAATAGTTCAGTAATATCATCACTAAATGCTTAACCCACTCAAGCCGAACATAAACTGCGTCTACCACAACCTTTGACCCTTTCTATCTTAGTTATATCTTTTCAATGTCATATTAATTTTATTTTCGTATTAATTTTTCTCATTGTCAAGCTAGAATTTCATGAAAATCTGCTTGATTTTTTGTATAATTTTTTTTAAACTTACATTTTCACTTACCCGCACGCACCAAATGTTGGATCATAAGTGTAGTAACTCGATGGCTGTAACGCCGTTGAGGACCAAGCAGCCGCACTGCTAGCAGAGTCTTTTAAGGCATAAGGGGTGTTCTACAAAGAAAAACAAGAAAAATAGCAAAAAAATTCTTTAAATTTGTTTGTAGTAAAAAAAAGGCATTTCCGAGCGATTATAATAAATTATTAAAGAAAAATTACAAAGCTACCCGTATGTACTACATACATATTTACTTAAAGTAGACAATTAGTTGCATACAAATTATATTTCATTTTTAGAGGCCATTTTTTTACCAACATATTGTCAAATCTTCATGTTGCATCAACACGAAGATGCCTTTTTTGTTTCAGTATTGTTTTCTTCTTCCTCTTCTTTTTTTCTGGTGTTTTTTTGTTTTAGTTTTTAAATTAAGCCACAATAAGCATTTATGTGAAAATGCCAGTTTACAAACAACCGTAATTTGTTTTTAAAAGACTCTGTATTATTTTTTATTTTTTCTTCTTCTTCTTATTATTATTTCAAAGATATTTTCCGCTCTGATATGAACTTTTTAAAAATGCTAATAACATCTAAAAAGTTAAATTTACAAAGTGATTATGAGGCACAGTGGAGCGAAAAAACCAAAAATAAAATAAGAAAATTCGTTTATGTTTTTCTGCCATGACATTACAGTTTGTAAGAATTTTTGGAGAAAGCTGTCCGGGTAAGGATGTTAGATTACAATGCTTTTATAACCCCGTATGTCTGTTATCATATCTATTTAAACTGATTGAAAAAACTCTTCTTTCTAAATTGATCTGTTGGTATCAATATCAAGGAGCAGTACACTACTGTTGAGGAGGTTAACAGTACTACTAAAAGGATGAAAAATTGCTTTCTACGTTTCAGAATCAATTACAAGAGTTGTAAGGCAGACGAGTCTTTCATTAAATCTCGCGCATGGCAATGAAACAAGCCTAGAATGATATTTTGTATGTCTCAGATTTGCTTAAAAGTGAACAAATAATATTATGCGGCTGTACGTATATTGAACTAGAGGCCCAGTGATAACTTAACAACAATTTCGAACGTAAAACCAACTGTCGTCGACGGAATATCGATATTGGAAGCCAAGCACAGCGCAGCCTGCATCACTGGATGGTAGAAACAGCTATAAACGGTCACAGTTACAATTGGAACTGAATCAACGCTGTTCTCCACTATGAGACAGTGGAACGCAGATGCCAAGAAAATCAAGAACTGTTCAAGCACATCTGAAGTCCCACCGGTCGAACATTTTCAACTGCTATCGCGATTGTTGCTAGAACATACACAAAACGGCTCACCTTTCTATCTGTTTACCCAAGCGAACTACCCTGCGACCAGTGAAATTGGGACTAAAATATACAGTCGTGACGCGATCGCTAGAACTGCTTGTATATACTTACAATCATCTTCTGATACATCATATCTCCATTTCATTTGATACATTACCTTAGGCATACAAATTTAATCAAATTTATCCAAATTTTTCTTGATTTTTCAACAGGGAAATACTTCCAGAAACAGAATTACTTTTACAACAACAACAATTTATTGCCAGGAAGAACAAACTGTTTAAAGGCTGCCTTAAGGACTATGAGAGCTGCTCATAAAACGCTTACGAAATACCATTACCGGGTAGTATTTGTTGGACTTCATAAAGCTTACATATATACATAATTGATCATAACAACCTTTCAGTCATGATTAGGACCTAGCTTCTCTTCTCACACAATATAAGCGTGTGTTGATTTTATAAATGAGTGGCGGGACCTACAGTTAAAGTCAACTCCGAACGGCAGATTTTAGAGAAACTTCTCATGGCAGTCTTATTTACTCTCAGAGATTTTAATAGAAATCTGCTGAGGAAGTCACCGAAGAAATATTTCTTTCGTATTTTCGTTTTGATGTTTGGACTGGGGTTTGAACCGTGGTCTTACGTCTAATAAGCCAACACACTATCCACTAGACTACGGCGAAACCTGCAAACCTTCTACATACTATATATCAGGGCATGCTTGGCAACCAATATTCTTATGAAATATTAATAACGGCTCATATTTGTTGCACACAGAGATCAGCAATGAGTATTCAAAAAGATGAGTAGAATCGAATCAGACTCATAATTTATAATACTTATATGCATTCATACATACATATTCAAAGTTTGAACTACTCATCATTTTCATGCTTGAAAACACGTGTGATGCTATTGATTTCGACTCGATATAACTCAACATATACAAGAATCACAAAAGAAGTATGATTCGCGTACGAACATTAAAATACTCACTATATGGTTGACTGTAAGACTATAAATTTTGATAAATGATTCGAGCCACTCGAATCACATTTATAAGTATTATAAGTATTTTAAGTTCTGAATCTAAATGAGTAGGCTTATGAATCAAACATATTTCGAATGGTATGAGTTTGATGTCAACGTTGTACGCATACTCATTGCAACATGTACTTATAAATCAACGTTGTAGTGAGTATGAATGAATCAGAGTACATAGTTAATTTTCAATATTGTTGACTCACTTATATTCAAGATATCATGAGTGCTTATGAGTAACGAAAAAACGATTCATTGCTGATCCTTGTTGCATACCTTATTTAGGTTAGGACTTCATTAATTGTGTTCAATTCGAATTAAGAGCTTGATATGATTTTTCAATGTGAGTGCCAATAATATTCTCAAATTTATGTTTTCTTCTCCAAAAATAATTCGTTTTACAACCACTGTTTGAAGTTTCACAATATTAAACTAGAAAAACAAATACCCCCGCATGAAGACCTAGGAAAAAGCACTAGAAAAACAAGGCAAGAAATAAAAATAAAAACAAAATTAGAAGTTCCATGTTCACTCCACATCTTTGTAATCGACAGCAAATGCAAGAACAAATCACCAGTCACAGCCATTCGAAACGCGAAAAAACGGTGCATTTGCATGAAAACGAAACGAAAAGGCGAATTCGACGAGAACAGAGGAACGATAAGCAGCAACGTTTACAAGTCGTTTCAAATTTGTAAATTTTTCATTCGCTTGCTTGTTGAATAAAAAAATTTAAAAAAAATAGAAAAAGAGGTTGTATTGCAAATAAATTTTGTTTTGTTTTTTGAACACGAGTCGAAACATGTATAATTATTTTAATATGTACCTGCTGGTTTTTGTAATTTTTTTTTTATTTTTTATTTCTAAAATCTCAAATGCAAAATCGGCACAACTCAAACAAATGAAAAAAATTAAAAAAAACGTATTTTTTAAGCCATATTTGCATAAAATTGTAATTAACTGCTGTTTTATGAGCTGCTGCACTTTATAAAGAAAATATTTAAGTTTTATTTTCACAATTAAATTTAAAAAAACTAATAAAAAAAATTAAATTTTTTATTAAATTTTATGGAATTGCATTTTTAGAAACAATAACATGCAAAAAAAATTGTGTTTTTTTGCAATTGCAACAAATAATTTCTACAATTGCATTTCAATAATTTAAAATTAAAAATTTTATTTGAAATATTTTTAGTGGCTTGAGGTACGATTTTGAAACGCGATTTATTTTGTAAGCTGCAAACAAATACGACTCTATTTTACATAAAATAAGTTGGCAATATTAATCTGTACAGTTTCAGTTGAATATGCCATAGTCTAGTAGATAGTGTGCTGTGACCCCAGGTCAGACATTGTCAACAAATCGAAAAGTAAAAAAAATATTCTCGACTACTTCCTCTCAACAGATTTCTGGCAAGAACTCTGTGAGTAATTCAGATTGCCATGAAAACTTTTCAAAAAATCTGTCGTTCGGAGTTGACGTTAAACTGTAGGTCCCGCCACTCATGTATAGAAATTCACACACAACATACGTGGTGTGAGAAACTAGGCCGTAATCCAGAGTAAAGGGTTGTAATGACAGAAATTCGGTATCATTAGGTTTCATACGACAAAGTGTACCACAGTGGGATACACCTATACGGTACATTACTACGATATATGTATAAACTTCCATGTATATGAACTTATAAAGGACTTAATACTTCTGGGAACTCGTATTATGTAGAAGAGCGAAAGCAGCTGTGATATATTACCGAACAAGATACATCCGAAGATCACAAAAGATTACAAAAAGGTGTAAGTTGGACTTGACATCGATTTCCTACATAAGTAAGCAAAAACATTCCATCCCTACGCGCCACTATGAAAAGAAAGCTGCAGTAGGAACCACTCTCAAAAAAATATAAGGCTATGAAAGCTTATTTAGGGTCTTCCCACAAGGACTTCTGAACTTTGACAGTTGATAACGGCCGGCATTTTAAAGCTGCATCTGTCAAAATACCTGTCATTTATTCAGTCTGTGCTTCACTTATTTTATGATCTCCAAAATCATTCTACTGAGTGGTCGCATGTGATGGACAAATTTGATTTTCATCAAAAAATCGTCTTCAGCGATGATTCAGAACCATTTCTGGATGAAGGGATACATGATCACACAAAATTATTGAGTTTAGGATGATAATCGACGAGATCAGAAGCGTTTATTTTTGAATAAGGAGACACATTGTTGAGATTAGTCATAATAATAATCAACGAAAACCAAAAGTGACCAATGCATCTAACAAACTAACTGTTTGACGTGGATTTTGAGCATCATCGGTCCATACTTTGTTGAGAACAACTTTCTCCATGACTGTCAACGGCGAGCTCTACACTACAGGTTGCCCGACTACCAAATTCTTGTGGTCTAAATTCAATGATCTGTACTTCGAGGACATGTGACTTCAACCCTATGATCATCTCACGTAGAAGTGATGTGAACTGGCCACCGAGAATGTGCGATTTGACCGAGTTCGATTTTATCTATTGAAGATTTTCTTAAATCGTTGATGTACATGTGGCACAGACAAAAATGCGCAACAAGCTTGTCATTTCATTATGTACCGTGCAACAAATGAATAATACGTTCTAATCATTATAAAAATTTGTGCTGCGTGAGCCGTCAAAAGCCGTTCAATAACTGCCAATGCTCCCTAAAAGATGTACTGTTTGGTGCGGTCTGTAGGCCGGCGTTGTAATTGGAAAGAAGAATACTTCAAGCAGAATGAATATTGCAAGGTACCGTGTGATGAATATATATTTTTTTTCAATTAAAAGTGAATAGTCTAACTTGATTCGCAAGACGGTGTTAAATGACAAAAGGCATGCGTGAGTCCATTACCTGCTAAGATCATAGGAATTGATTCCTCTATGCTAGCTTTTTGCAGGAATGTGTGAACTCCCATGCTGCAAGAATAACGCTATAATTGCAGCGAAGATACAGACTACAACGTAGACGGTGTTAATAGAGTGACTCGAATCATTCATCAAAATTTACAGTCTTAGTTGTTGTTGCATTTACAAAAAGAGAAAAGAGACACATAAGCAGAAAAGACAGAACAGCAAGCAGAGCCAACAGACAACCATTTAGTGAGTATTTTAGTGTTCGTACGCGATTAATATTATTACGCAAATCGAAACGACCTAATATCGTTTAACAACAAAAACGATAAACAAAAGCCACACAATACAAATACACACTAACTAAAGCTGCACACACACATATGTACAACGAACCTGGTTGCGCCTGGTACCAACAAAAAAACATGTACGTGACAAGGGATAGACAACATAAGCAAAGTACACAAACAACAATGTATTAGCAATAGAGCTCTCGAGAAGGTGAGATCACGAACCTTCCACTTCAAGAATGTTCATTAGACTGGTTGTGTCGGACTATAAAAGGGCTGGACAAAGCAGGCAGCAGTCAGTAAGAATTCAGTTAGCCTCGTGTGAGGTTGAGTGAGAACAAAATAAGTCGTGGTTGTAAAGATCCAGTGACTACTTGTGTGAACTAGTAAAGTGAATAAACAGATTATTATTGTTGTATCGTTAAGTTGTATACGGTGGCACACAAAAGTAGTGTAAAGAATAAAGAGTTTAACTAAAATTAAATTAAACACATATTTGTTTTTACTTTGTTTGCAATTAACGAACTCATATTTAAACGTTTTTTAAAAGGTAAAAACGTAACAATATTTATTTTGTGCTTCGTGTATATGTTGGGTTATGGAGAGTCAAAGTTAACAACATCATACGTGTTGCTAAGTATGAATATGATGAGTACTTCAAACTTTGAATATGAGTAGAGGTTCCATGATATTAAAATAAGTTTGATTGCGTATAAGAGCATCAGAAATTATGAGTATGATTCGATTCTACTCATCTTTTTAAATACTAATTGCTGATCTCTGTGCAGAACACAGTAGCAACAAACTCTATCAACCATTGTTTTACAAAATCAGAAACTTAAAAAGCTTTTCATTTCCAATAAATCCGACAAGTTTTTTCATCTAAAAAATCTTACAATTTCTCTACTTTTCTTTTTTCAGATTTGCATACGGGCAATGCAGAACGGTTAGCACGCCTACCAATTTATTGCGTCTCGTAATCGATGGGTGTGTTTATACATTCCATTTCAATTGCATTTCACTTGTAAAACTGCTCATTTATTTTCTTTCCATCAAAAAACTGCTACTGTGTGTTGTCATTAACTGAACGCAAAGCATTTTATTTGAAATGTTATTAAAAAACAGAAAAAAGGAAACGTAATTGCAAATTCACTTTGTAATACAATAAATATTCTCTACTATTGTTGTTGTTGTTATTGTTGTTGTTATTGGTTTGACTCTAAGTGGCCATAATATTTATGAGGCACTTTGTAAAAAGGGGTTATAATTTCATTTCATGTCAGCCAATCTAACATTTCAATTCAAATTGTTAGTTACTCTCTCTCTCTCTGCTTAGAGCTGCACAATGCAGTCGGTATTTTTGCTTCACTCATTTGCTTACCATTTCAGTTTATGAGCTTAAGTTTTATAAGTCATTCAATCATTCATTCATTCATTCATTCATTCATTCATTCATTCAAAAAGTTCGACTACAAAATATTTCCATGCTAAACACGAAATACTGTTTCTAGCCGTGGATCAGAGCACAGAAAAAAAAACAAACAAAAATAAATATGGTGCTGCTACCCGTAGTTAAACGCTCATTAAAAAATACTTGAAAGCAATTATAGTTGAATTAAAAAAATAAAAAATAAAAATACAAATAAGACTTAAATACATAGAGGCGCTTAATACGTTTCAAATATTATTGGATTGGAGAAAAAGTTAATTTCTTGCAAATTCTTATTTCATTTAATTTCTCGTTCAGTTACTTTGTGGCTTCAGTATTTTGTTTGTATTGATCTAGCGGCACAATACAATTAACAATCAGCAAATGACAATGAGTAAATGTGTTCCTACCAGAGATCACCAATGAGTATTCAAAAAGATGAGTAGAATTGCATCATACTCATAATTTCTGATACTTATACGCATTCATACTTATTTTTAATATCATGGAACCTCTACTCATATTTAAAGTACTCATCGTATTCATACTTAACAACACGTGTGATGTTGTGGATTTCGACTCTCCATAACTCAACATTTACAAGAAACACAAAATAAGTATGATACTCACTAAAAGATTGTGTGTTGACTCTGCTTGCTGATCTGTGTTTTTTTTTAATTTTGATGAATGAATATAAGTTTTATAAGTATTTTTCTAAAGTTATGAATCTATATGAGCTGGCTTATGAATGAAACATATTTCGAATGGAAAGAGTTTGATGCGTACGCATACTCATTGCAACCTGTTCTTATAGTGAGTATGAATGAATCTGAGTAATTAAATTTCAACATTGTTGACTCACTTATATTCAAAATTTCAGGACTGTTTCTGAGTACCGAAAAAATATCAGCTGATATCTGGTTGATACTGAAAAATTATTTTTTAGGTTCCGCACAGAATTGCCGAATTTAATGTGAAGAATAGGAAGAGATACTTCAAAAGCTGCGAGTGCATTTTGAAATGTTATGGGTCGACAGCATGATTCTTTAAGAACGATAAAAATTTCAACGTTACCCTGCAAAGGTCAAAACAGATGATAATCTGAAATTGCTAGGTTCGGCTGGATGAAACAGAAATTCCCTTCCAAGCTCCTTCAGGTTTCGCCTTACAATTAAATATCTGTTTTGCTTGGCGTTGTGATAATAGAACTCAACGCTTTATCCTTTGATAAATGCTGGCCGTTTTAATTAAACGGCTGGCTTCAGTCTCATTAAGTGTACAGCAGCGATCAGAATCAATTGCTTGGCCAAATACAATTGGTCATTAGATTACAACCTAGCTTCTCACAACATTTATGTTGTGTCTGTTATTTTTATACATGATTGGTGGGACCTACAGCTTAAAGTCGACTCCGAACGACATATGTTTGAGAAACTTTTCTTGGCAATTTTCCATTTACTCTCAGAGTTTTTGCCAGAAATCTGCTGACAGGATGACACCAAAGAAATATTTGCTCGTATTTCGTTTTGTTGGAGATGTCTGATCTGGAGTTTGAACCATAGCCTCACATCTAATAAGCCAACACACTATCTTCTAGACTACAGCGACTTCAATCGGGACCTAATAATGAATAATATTAAGGCGACCCAAGCAAGATGTTACTGCTACTATTGAACGGGTTAGGTTAGGTCAAGTCGGATCGGTAGCTCTGTTATCACAAAGCTCACTTGAGCACGCATAGCGGCCCGTTGTGATGCCACGGGTGAACGCAGTCCCTGTACTAACCAAGTTCCACCAACATCAGGGAAAAGGAAGAAGTTGGTCAGCGCAAGGGCTGCACGGGAGTTAATCAAGGAGGTGCTGGCAGTAACTGAGGGCAAAACGAAGTATATGTTTGCAACAAATAGGGACATACAGTGTAGATCCCAGATTACAACCCATAACTATACTTTCGATGTTGTGAGTGAATTTTTTTATCTTGGCTTTGTCGTTACCAACAAAAATTATGTCAGAGTCTGAAGATCAAGCGTGTAATAACTCTTGCCAACAGGTTCTGAAGTGATCTCAATAGACAACTGAGTAACAGAGGACTCTGTTTCACGACGAAACTTACACTCTGCAAGACGCTCATCCTCTTCGGGCTTCTTTATGGCGCAGAAGCATGAACGCTATTAAACACCGATACAGAAGGCTTGAGGCTATTCTAGAGAGAAAGTGATGAAAATCAATATGTGCTACAATAGCCTCAATAGACAATTGAGTAGCGGAGGCCTTTCTCGTACGACGGCACTTACGCTTTGCAAGTCCTCATTCACCCCGTATTTCTTGAAGGCGCAGAAACATGGACCCTATTAAACACCGATGCAGAAGATCTGAGAGTATGCGAGAGCAAAAATGATGTCAGTCTGGATATCAAGCGTAGAATCTCTCTTGTCAATGGGTTTCAATAGATAATTGAATAGCATTGTGCTGCGTATTGATTCTCAGATTACGGTCGATAACTATATTTTAAATTTATTTATCTTGGCTCCGCCGTTACCACCAAAAATTATGTCAGTCTGGAGATCAAACGCAGGATCACTCTTGCCAACAAGTGCTACTATGGCAATTGAGTAGCAGAGGCAATTGAGTACCAGAGACCTCTCTCGTACGACAAAACTAACACTCTATAAGACACTCATCCTACCCGTGCTTGTTTATGGCGCAGAGGCATGGACCCTATTAAGTACAGATTCAGCGGCTTTGAGTGTTCGAGAGAAAAGTACTACGAAAGATCTTCGCTCCAGTGCGATTTGGTTATGATTTCCGTATTCGATCAACAGTGAGCTTGTAACGACATTGACGTTGTACAGCGAGTTAATATCCAGCGGCTGCGCTGGCTCGGCCATGTCGTTCGAATGGAGGAGGATTCTCCGGCGAGACGGGTATTTGATGCGGGAATCTGCGGAAGTCGGCGTAGAGGACGACCTTGTATCCGTTGGAAGGACCAAATCGAGGAAGCCCTGTCATCGAATGGTGTGACCAACTGGCGTAGGCGCGCAAGAAGCAGAGGCGCCTGGAAGGATGCGTTGCGGCAGGCCGAAATCCGTTAAACGGGTTGTTATGGCCAATTAAATAAATAAAAAAATAAATAATAATTATGAAACTTATACTCCGCAAGTCGCTCATCTTCCCCTTGCTTCTTTATGGCGCAGAAGCATGGATGCTATTAAATACTCGAGAGCAAAGTCCTACGTTAAGCCTTCGCTCCAGTATGAGTTGGCAATGATTTTTGCATCCGTTCCAATAATGAGCTGTATGAGCTCCTCAATGATATGGACAGGGGCAAGTATCAAACCTTTATCTCTCTTTAAACTTTTGATAGCATTTGTATGATGAATACTTGCCCTAGCATAACAGTTTAGTGCCCGTTTTTGCACTTTTTTCGACGACTTCATTGGCATTTTAAATCGACTAATTGGCCAGAGAAACCTTGCTAAATCGAAATCAAGGAAGCCATTACGTTCTCTTTTTTTTTGTGGGCATTCAAAGTTTCGCTTATAAGGTGAGAGCAACTGTATGTTAGACAACATACATACATACGTAATTAGTCATTACAACATTTTAAACCTTATACGGTGTTCAGATATGTACCTTTATTGCGTTAATCGCAATAAACGTCATTATTGAAGTCAATATTTCATATAAAGTTTCAATTAATTATTGCTCAATAAATACGCAAATTGTTATAATATTGAGTAAAACTTAAAATGCAGCACTGTCATAAGTATGTTCAGTGAGCATATTACAATTATCCGAATACTTTCTGTTGATATTTGATAACTCAAATGTCAACAACGACAAACAAAAAACAAAAAAAAAACAAAACAAAAAAACAAGAAAACAAAATAAAAACAATTTTGTTGAAACAACCAGCTGTTTTGTTTACCAGCTGTCAAATGAATATTGAATAAGCAGCTGAACTGCGTATATTATTATGCCTGAACACTTAAAATATTGTACTCAATAAACTGAATTTTGACTCAATAAAAGTGCATATCTGAACGTAGCATTATGTTGTATGTGTTTTTTGAGAAACTTTTCATGGCAATTTTATTTACTCTCAGAGTTTTTGCCAGAAGTCTGTTGAAAGGAAGTTGCCGAAGAAATATTTTTCGTATTTCATTATGTTAGAGATGTCTGATCTGGGACTTAAACCGTGGCCTCACGTCTAATATGCCAACACACTATCTACTAGAGTACGGTGACCTTAGGTAACAGATCTACAATATCTTCTTGAGGTCAACATTCAGTCAAACTATGTTGTTGTCCTCCTATTTCATTTCTCTCGGCCATAACAGTTAAAACTTAAGTTAATGTCATCATGGAAAATACTTTTTTCCCCTGTATTTAAAGCGATTACAAGGTAAATTGATATATTAAAAAAAAAACACACACGTAAAAGGTGTAAGAAATTTTCATGTTCTACTAGAATATTTGTAAGCACTTCTACACAATAATAGCGAGAGCGGCGGCATAACTGAAATGCAAAATTTTTGTAAAAGAAATTTAAAAATTCCAAAAGCGAATTAATTTCAGAAATATTGTTACACATGAAGCGATAAATACTTGAATAATTTCTTTATTTGCGAGTTAACAAACACAGAAAGCAGCCAGGTGAGGTGCGTTTATTTAATCATTCCTAAGCATTCAGTATTAAATTAATTAAGAACTGAACTGAACAGAACTGAATTTAAAAAAAACTACAAAAAAGGAAGAAAAAAATTGCAAAAAGCTTTTCAATGTTTGCTTAAGTATTTTTAATTGTTTCAAACAATAATAACAACAACAACAACAGCAATGTAATTTGTTATATGAGCTGCTATAATCATTCGTTTTCATTGGTAACGTTTTTTTGTGTGTTTTTGTGTTTTTTGTTCATTCATTTCTTTAAGTGGTAGAAAAATAATAGATTTCACTGTACGATTGTGTGAAACATGTTGTTAACGAGCTTAGCTTAAAAGACTCTTGACTGACTCCAACTCCGGCTCTCTGTTTCTGATTCTAATTCAGATTCTCTCCTCAGCTGACTGTTGTTGCCCGTTTTGTTTTGTTTTGAATTTCAATTCCCTCAGTTCTCAGGTTGAATTGTGATTAATTGTTGTGGCAAAATGAAAACATAATTAAGTTTTCTTCCATCTACTCAAAGGAATAACTCGAATATGAATTTTTGTTGTTTTTGTAGTTGTTTGTCAGTTCATAAATATAATTGCGATTTATTTGTATGGTGTCTGTAGTATTGTACGGAGTCATATTTCTTCTCCATTCTCTTCAGTTAAATGGTTGTTGTATACGATTGAATTGTTTATGACATAAAATCACCAGAAAAAAAAGAAATAATTGCGAGGAGGAATACATTTGTTTATGAAAATTAGGAAAATTGTTGCTTTTAATCAGATTCAAAAATTATTCTAACAACAATGCAATTTACAGAATGGTTTTTAGTGGCAAACAAAACTATCACTGACGCTGAAAGGTGACGTTTAATGTTGTAGAAAATCATTATCCAACTGTGAATGGGCAAAAACTGCTGCGTTAGATGAAACTTATTAGAGTGATAAATGGAACCTGTTTTCTTCATTATATATGTTGTAGTAGTCTTAAGTAAAAATAATAAAAAATATAAGACAAGATAGATAAGTTCTTAACAAATAAATAAATGTCAGTAATGCTTAAAGACTTTGAGAAAGGAAAATTGATAAATAAAGAGCCATGAATTTTCGTGTTATTAGGGTTTGGGATAAACAAATTGACGGTACTGTTTTAAAAATAATCTTAACGTAAGAAATAATTGGCTTTGTTGTTGATTTACTTTCCTCTAAATGCTAATTGTTTTATAAAACCCCGTATTTTTGGAAATTTTTTTTTGCTCCAAACTTTAAAGCCTAACAAAGGCTTTATTCCCTGTAAGGATGAAAAGGAAAACTTAATTACATATTCACAAAGTGTACTGAGGTTATGCAGACAAAACTTTTTTACTCCACTATGCGGCGTTGACAACACCAATTCCAATGTAGAGATGATAATGTACCGAACCTACTCATTCGTGACGAAGTGGAGTCACTCAGTCATGTAGAGGTTAAATTTGCGATTTGCGATTGCCTGATGAATTATTTTTGGTCGAAGATAACGAGCTGGTAGGGTACATACATACATACATAATTGGTCATTACAATCCTTCAGTCAGGATTACGATCTAGTTTCTCACACTACTTATGTATATTGTGTGTGTTAGCTTCATACATGAATGGCGGGACCTACAGTTTAAAGTCGACTCCGAATGAGGGATTTTTAAGAAACTTCTCATGGCAATTTTATTTATTCACAGATTGAGAAAAAGTCGTCGAAGAAATATTTGATCATATTTCGTTTTGTTGGAGATGTCTGACCTGGGGTTTGAACCATGGCCTCACGTCTAATAAGCCAACACACTACCTACTAGACTTGAGACTTGAATACTCCCCTTTCCTACATCCTCTCCTTTTTATCATATTCCCTCTATTATACTTCCCTCTTTAAGGACGTTGTAAAATGGGTCAATTCGACCTCCGGATACTGTATTAATTGACGAGTCCTCTAACCTATCCTAACCTACTAGACTGCGGCGAATACTAGATTACACGCAATACATTATTTACAGGATATGGCTAGAGAAAAATATACGTCAGTGCTCTCTGTTCTATCCTGAAAAATGAGAGACCCTGTTATATGCGCCATCTACAGTGGCATAAGTTTTCTTCCTATCGCATATTCTGTAAACGACTGAAACCACTCGTCAAAGCTTTGATTGGACCCTATCAGTGCTGTTTCAGACGTGATAATTTCGCCATCGGCCAAATATTCAAATTACATTAAATCCTAGAGACGGTACATAAAAACTAAATCGACATACATCATAGC
The DNA here is from genome assembly GCA_932273835.1 of Sarcophaga variegata. Taxonomy (NCBI): domain Eukaryota; kingdom Metazoa; phylum Arthropoda; class Insecta; order Diptera; family Sarcophagidae; genus Sarcophaga; species Sarcophaga variegata. The sequence continues at coordinate 70,121,244 of OW026362.1, forward strand.
CCTATAGAGAATTGTGTTTTTGCCACATTTTCTAAGCTCAAAATCTCTGCAAAGATGATAGGTACAGAAACTTTTGCAGCTCCGTTAAAGCAGGAAAGAACCTCTCCGAACCATATGATATCGTGCGAGGTTTTAGACAAGGCGATCCCATAACAAGCGCCCTCGACAACTTCGCCTTGGATAATGTTTTGTGAAGGGTGGTAGTGGATCGCAATGGCACAATTTTTCACAAAAGTGTGCACTTGCTTATGTATACTGATGACATTGACATCATAAGGGCCTTACGCGGTATTGAATGAATATCTACTATGATTAGTCTGGCAGTAGATTTAACATAGCTTACTTGCTCCTACAGGGTTCTGTTGTAATATCGATATTACCTATTCCGTCATAGGGTCAGACAGTAAAAGAAGGAAAAAACAAAGTATATGTTGTCGATAAGAAGGGATATGAGGTTTATCAGATACCAGATTACAACGGATAAGTATGCTGTCGGTGATGTCAGTGTATTTGTTTATCTTGTCTCCGTCGTTACCAACAAGAATTATGTCAGTCAGGAGATCTAGCGTAGGATCACTCTTGCAAAAATGCAATTAATGAAACTAATACTCTACAAGTCATTCATTCTCCCCGTATTTCTCTATAGTGTCGAAGCATGGACGCTGTTATGCACCGATGCTAAAGTCTTGAGAGTTTTCAGGAGAAAAGTCCTACGTCAGACCTTCGGTCCAGTCCGAGTTGGGGATGATTTTCACTTCCGATTCAATAATAAGCTGTTTGAGCTTCTCAACGAAGCTAGCTAAGCTCGGATGGTAGAGTATGTTCCGGTGAGACGTGTGTTTGATGCGGGGATTAGAGTAGGTCGGCCTATAGAACGACCAACTAAAGCTGTAACGTCAGCATTGGTATGGCAGAAGTAAAGAATAAATATAGAGTTGGTCCCAAAATACTACCTTACATACATACATAATAGGCTATTACAATCCTTCAGTCAGGATTACGGCCTAGCTTCTCACACCACTCATGTTGTGTGCGTTAATTTTATACGGCAGTGGCGGAACCTAGAGTTTAGCGTCGACACCGAACGATAGATTTTTTAGAAACTTTTTCATGGCAGGTTTATATACTCTCAGAGTTTTTGCCAGAAATCTGCTGAGAGGAAATCACCGACGAAATATTTTTTTTTTTTTCATATTTCGTTTTGATGCCTGACCTGGAATACGAACGCGGGCTTTACGTCTAATAAGCCAACACGGCGACTTCAAAATACTGCCTTATGGTACTAAAATACACCGGCACCAATCGAATGAGAACAATTCACAAAGTCATCTTCGTTAGTGGAAAATTTTCGACCAGTTATGCAGGTTATGTATTAGGCCTGATAAGAAAAATATTCTTTTCCGTGAAGGTTTTTCTTACTCTGTGTCCTCCAATATTCAATAATGCTATATTTCCTCCTGAAGATAATTTGATGATCGGGAATGCAGAAGCTTGTAAATAATACTGCTTTCGTAAACTCATTGCAAGTTTATCACTTTTATTGGAGTGATCTGCTGTACTGTCACTCTCTACGAACCTTTCTTTGTGCGGAAATCAAACATTAATTCATATAAAGTAAATTTTATTAACAAAATTGAAAGAAACAAATCAAATCCAATACCAAATTTAATATGCCGATCATTTGTAAAGATCATTTAAAATAGCGTGTAAAAATTTCGCACAAAAAGATCGGTAAAGATTATGTTCACAGGCAACAATTGCTATTTATTTATGACAGCACATTTCAACTTTTCATTATTTTTTTCATTTTTTTCTCTATTTTTTGTACATTTCGATGCGTTTCTGTATTCCTTATTTTTTTATTTTTTTTTCTTTTTTCTTTAACGATAATAAAATGAATAACTTTATAAACTAAATCGTACGTACATATGTACGTATATGGAATAGCTCTTCCACACAGTAAAATAAAAATAAAAATAAAAACGTAAATACGATAACACGATGATTACTATGAACGATTTTGTTCATGATTTATTATATGATGGTTATGTACATTCATACGTACGTATATGTATGATTTTATGAAAAATTATTATTATTCGTTTAATTAATAAATTGCCGATTATTTGTTAAGTTTTTAGCGAAACCAATGATTAATGAAATTTAATTAATTTTTTCTAATTGTTGTTGATCGATTCACTAAAATGCAATTGTTTAATTGAATTTCGCAGATAAAATCAGTATGGAGGCACGTAACCATTTGAAATTTTTAATGAATTTTTTTTTTGTTGTTTTTTAAGCCCAATGTACTTTGCTAAGTCAATTATAGTTAAAATACTTACAAAATCAAATCAAAGTTCGCCGTAGTCTAGTAGGTTGTATGTTGGCTTATTAGACGTAAAGCCAAGGTTCGAGCCCCAGGCCAGACACACTATGTGGCATTTTGCCTGAAAACTTGGCCAAAATTAATAGAAGTGTTTTATGAGTTAATGGCTGGAATTTTTTGGTAGTGTTAGTGGTAATTAGGCCCAAGGATGAACCCAACTGATTTTGGTTGAAATCGGTCCGTGATTTCGCCTAGCCCCTATACAAATTCCCCTCGAAATTGCACTTATTTACACATAATTATTATTTTTGTGTACTAAGAAATAATGGTGCAAAGTTTGGTGAAAATCGGATCACATTTGACCCTAGTCCCCATATAAAGTCCCCTTTAGAAATTCACGTTGGCTCTTATAAATGGCTTAAGAATATCGGTATCGTGATGAAATTCGGTATGAATATGTATTTTGTAAATCTAAATCATATTACCAAATTTTGTTATGGTTGGTCCATAATTGCCCCTTGATCCAAAATAGGGCCCCTTAAGAAAATGTGTTTAACAATTATAACTGGCTTAAAAATTTTATTACCTCGATGAAATTCGACATGAACATGTTTAATATGATTCTGAATCATTTATGATCACATTTTAGTATGATCGGATCATAAGTCCCCCTAGGTACCACATACAGTCCATTAAGAAAATCAAACATACATCTCATATTGTTATAAGAGTCGATATACATACATATGTAATTAAGTTTTTAAACTTCTATGATAATTAATATTTATTCATAATATTTATTTTACATTATTTAATACTTAACTTAAAAATACTTAAAAAGTGAAACTAACTACAATCGTTAAAATCGTTATCATTTTCATCATCAATGTCAGGAAGGAGTAATTTAATTTAATCTGATGAAAATGCTTTTCTATTCCTTCGCGATTTTTGTGTACTGCAGCTTATAAAAGGGTCACTGCATAAAAGTAACCTAGTCAGGACATCTCGATTGGTATCGCTTCTACTGAATTTCCTCGTATAATTCGTACGCCATATGGCTTTATTGCCTATGGCTTTATTACACTGGGTCTAATTTTTTTAATTTTTCAAAAAAAGTAAAATTTTTCTTTCGCCAAACGAAATTGCGCAAATTTGCGCAAACTTTTTTTTTTTTGGTCCTGAATGTAGAGAGCTCATATTTTCTTGTGGTATATAACATTAAACTACTAAAAACTACTTTCACCTTTAAAATCCTTATCTTTTTTTTAGGAAGGGTACAAAAATGAGAAATTTTTATTATTTTTAAATTTTTAACGAATAATTTTAACATTAATATATGAGATATATATATAAAAAAAAACTAAAAGTACCAGTTGCTCATACCTTTCAAATAAAAAAAATCAATATAAACCCTCAATTCTTTTAGCCACAAAAAAATAACATATAAACCTATTAAAATTTCAAAAAAACACCGAAAACGCATTTCATTTTCTTCACTTTCCTGACTTTGACATCGTCTTAAATCTACAAATCTCAACTTAAAGTCGTGAAATTTCACTATATAATGCAGAATTTTGTTGTCTATCGAACTGCATATTCAGTTTCTTAAATTTCTTTAAATTCATTTTTGCCTTTTTGGCCAGCTTTTCAGGGTAAATGCCACATAGTGAGACATCAAAACAAAATACAAAAAGTATTTCTTCGGTGAATTCCTCTCAGCAGAATTCTGGCAAAAACTCTGTGAGAGTTAATAAAATTACAATGAAAAGTTTCTCAAAAATCTGTCGTTCGGAGTTGATTTTAAATTGTAGGTCCCACCCCACTCATGTATACAAATTAACACACACAACATACAACACTGACTGAAGGGTTGTAATAACCAATTATATATGTATGTATCTATACTTACTTTTTTCATGGCAATTTTATTTACTCTCAGAGTTTTTACCAGAAATCTGCTGAGAAGAAGTCGCCGAAGAAATACTTTTTGTCTTTTGTCTTGATGTCTGGCCTGGGGCTCGAACCCTGGCTTTACGCCTAATAAGCCAACACACTACCTACTAGACCACGGCGACTTCACTCGATATTGATACCACATTCAATATTCTACCCGGAGATCAAACATCAAGGATGACAGATAGTGACAGTTCAAAAGTCTCTGTCTTTTTATAACATAATCAGGTCACTGACACATGAGGCGACAGACAGTCTCCTACTCCCCGTCAGACCCATAGCTTCTGCAGATTTTAACTTTTCCGAATGCTAACTTTTTCGGCATGTGCTGTGCCAGAAGTGAGTCCAGCAGTTGCGCACGTATCCTCTTGATGCCAACGAGATTAAGCCTCCTGGTAAAAGGAATTGATAATATTCATATTTGGGTTGAAGTCGCCGTAGTCTAGTAGGTAGTCTGTTGACTTATTAGACGAAAAGCCTGGTTTCGAGCACCAGGCCAGATATCAAAATAAAATACAAAAAGTATTTCTTCGGTGACTTCCTCTCAGCAGATTTCTGGCAAAAACTCTGAGAGTAAATAAAATTGCCATGAAAAAGTTTCTCAAAAATCTGTCGTTCGGAGTCGATTTTAAACTGTAGGTCCCACCACTCATGTATAAAATTAACGCACACAAAATAGGTCGTAATCCTGACTGAAGGGTTGTAATGACCAATTATGTATGTAGTATTCATATTAACTGAGACAATCAGAATGATTGTAGTCGTAGTCTAATAGGGAGTGTGTTGGCTTATTAGACATGAGGCCTCGGTGCAAACTCCAGGTCAGACATCCCCAACAAAACAAAACATGAAAAAATACTTCTTCGAGGACTTTCTCTCAGCAGATTTCTGGCAAAAACTCTGAGAGCCATGAAAAGTTTCTTAAAAGTCGTTCGTTCGCAGTCGACATTAAACTGTAGGTCTCGCGATTCATGCATACAATTAATACACACAACAGAAGTGGTGTGAGAAACTAGGTCGTAATCCTAACTGAAGGGTTGTAATCGTTAATTATGTATGTATGTTATGTGATGTAATCGAAATACCTATGCCCTGTAACAAACTGGATATTCCAAGCTCCGTACCGGCTCTGGTCAGCTGATTATAAATGCAATTTCCAGCAAAATTCCTATGTCCGCAACCCCATATAAGAGTGTGCTTTCATTGATCTGAAAGTTCACTTACAAATCCTAGGCATTCTTGGAAAAGAACGGACATTGAAATTACGTTCGTTAGAAACTTAATCATGGTTTGGGTAAATCCAGCTATGCAACATGATATCTGCTGGGAGAGCACTTGAGTCTAATAATTGGTAGTATAAAGTCTCTGTTACTTTTATTCGAATTTGTGGTCTTAAACCCATTTCACATTTAAGCCTAATCGAATATGGAAATGAAGTATTCTAAAGCCCTGGTTAGCCAAACTTTCACTGTACGTACCGTTCGGAATGTACGTTCATTTTTACCATATGAAGAGCAATGTAATCGCTTAACGAAATTACATTACAGTTCTGTAATCGTTATCATTGCCTTTCGCATTCTGAAAACGAACGTACATTCCATGACATTCCATGGACGTTTGGCTAAACAGGGCTTAAGAATTACGTTGCGCTAACGTACTTCTTGTGGTCTGAAAACGAACGTAGATTCCATTACATTCCGTGAACGTTTGACTAAACGGGGCTTAAAAATTACGTTGCGCTAACGTTCTTCTTAGTAAATGCGTTTCACACTACAAACCACTAGGGAGTAAACAGACAGAAAACATGAAAAGTATGCACAGAAAATAAAGAAGAAAAAAATCATGTTACATGAAGCGCCAGTTATTAACGTACTAGACTTGTTATTTTATATTTTTTAATTGTTGTTTTCCTAGATCAAGCTACTGACTGACTGACGTTCTTGTTATTACACGTTGTTTTTTTTTTCTATTTTTTCTTCGTTTTTTTTGCATTTTTGCTCTAAAAGCATCACATGTTCTTAAACGTACTAGACAAGACACACGCATTATGCCTCCAGTAATTATATGCCTCAATTATTGAGACCATATAGACTTAAAAAAAGTGCACAAAAACAACAAAAACAACAAAAACATGTAAAAAGGAAAATGAATGAAAGGATAATGAAATGGTAACAAATTTTTTTTCACTTGGTGCCGTACATATTCGCATTAATGGAAATGGAAACAGTACGTGTGCATTTCACAGTGAATGAGAAGGCTTTGTAGGCAGCAACAGAGCCAGTGTGGCGCGGCACCATAATGCCCCGACATGCGTATCGTTTGGTTGCAGTGTACATACATATGTAGTTGCAAAAAGGTTAAAATCATTATCATTTATAGAATCTATCATCAGGCTGGTTGGTTAACAGTTATTTCGCATGTTATTAAAAAGCCCTTCTTCTTCTGCTTCTTCATTCACTATGTAACAGAGGCCATGCATAGGCCCAGCGTTGCAACTATTTGACAGAAGGTGCAAAATATGTATGTAACAAGTGTTAACCACTTGGGCAATAACAACAAAAACAAATAAACAGTAAAAAATAATAATAAAAACATTTATGGAATTAATGTGTAAATACTACACAGGCTCATATACAGACAGAGTTGATGCCCCATTGTTTCATAAGTTCTTTAATGGCCAGTAATTAGTTTTACAAACTCTGCATTTATTTACGCATATAAATTATACCATTATTGTAAAGTAAACATACATACATACATGCATATATGTATGTATTTAAATAAATAACTTAATGTGTGTATGCTTTAAACATAATCTAAAGCAACTGCCTAGAAAGATAACAATTTTGAATGTGCAACAAAGTTTTTTCCTTTTGAGTTCATAAAAGGTCCGCCAAATAACTTTTTTTTTAAATACTTAAAACAAAAACTTCTGAATATTTTCTCAAATTTCTTTTTTATTTGAAAGTACAATCCTTCCGGTTAATAATGGAAAATAATTTCAAGCAATTTTTGGCAAAGGAATCATCTTTTCAGATGAAGCTCATTTTGATCTTGGCAGGTATGTAAACAAGCAAAATTGTCGCATTTGGGTCACAGAAAACCCGCACGCATACGTTGTAAAGCCGACGCACCCAAAAAGAGTCACTGTTTGGTGCGGATTTTGGTCCAGAGGCATAATTGGGGAATTTTTCTTCGAAAATGAGCAAGGAGTGGCCGTTACAGTCAATGGCGATCGTTATCGGGCCATGTAGAACGAATATTTGTTCACAAAAATTGAAGATGAGTATATTGGCAACATTTGGTTTTAACAGGACGGCGCTACGTGCCACACAGCCGAAGCTACACTCGATGATTTGCGCCCTGCTTTTGAAGATCGCATTATCAGCCGCAGAGCTGATGGTGTTTGGCCACCTCGAAGCTGCGATTTGACACCGTTGGACTATTATTTGTGGGGTGCCGTCAAAGATAAGTGTTACGCCAACAAGCCAGAGACAATGGACGCTTTAAAGGACAATATTCGTGAAGCCATTGGTGATATACAACTGCACACAATCGATAATCTGCTTAAAAATTGGACCGATCGTGTAGGCTACTGCATGGCCAGTCGAGGCAGCCATTTGAATGAAATTATTTTCTATTATTAACCGGAAGGATTGTACTTTCAAATAAAAAAAGAAATTTGAGAAAATCTTCAGTAGTTTTTTTTGTAAAGCATTTAAAAAAAAAAGTTAGTTGGCGGACCCTTTATTTAACGAGCACATCACGCCAATATTTTACAATTTATGCATCAATCCACATTGAAGATAAATTCCTTATCTTATCTTAGCTTAATCAAAATTTTTGATTCTAATCTTATCCTGGGAGACAGAATTCATTAGGACAAATAGTCATCTAACAAATCGAATAGCTGACTATATACCCCCCCCCCCCCCTCACCAAGTGAAATATTCAGAGTTCATGAAGGAACTCCAAACGTAAGATTATGTCATCCAAAGATGTAATTTGCAGTCGCCGTGGTCTAGTAGGTAGTGTGTTGGCTTATTAGACGAAAAGCCAGGGTTCGAGCCCCAGGCCAGACATCAAAATAAAATACACAAAAAAAAAAAGTTTCTCAAAAATCTGTCGTTCGGATTCGACTTTAAACTGCAGGAGACCAAAGGGTCAGTGGGTGAGATAAGCCAGTGAAGCATCACTCCTCCTATCCTAACCTAGTCTACCTAAAAAATCTTAAATTGCCTCTAAGCTCCTTTGACTTGACGAGAGTTATTGCTTCTCCACATATTTTCTTTCATCAAATATACTCTTACTACTCCATAGAAACTATCTGACCTGATTAGTGACGTAGAAACTACAAACATACATGATTTGTCATTACAACCCTTTAGTCAGGATTACAACCTATCTCCTCATTCCATCCAGGTTGTGTGTGTTAATTTTATACACGAGTGGTGGGACCTACAGTTTAAAGCCGATTCCGAACGTCAGAATTTTGAGAAACTTTTTCGTGGCAATTTTATTTTCTCACAGAGTTTTGGCCAGAAATCTGTTGGGAGGATGTCGCCGAGGAAATATCTTTTTATATTTCGTTTTCTTGGAGATGTCTGACCTGGGTTTTGAACAGAGACCTAACGTCTAATAAGCCAACACACTAGCTACTAGTGTACGGCATCTACATGGAAACTACACTTCTTGCAATCTGATCTGCTTGCTCCATTCCTGGTGATAAAGTTTTCCGTTCTTATCTCGAGTTAACTGCATAGGAGCTGACTGTTAGTTAGTATTGATCTCTACCATCCTCAGTTCTTTCTGTTCAGGTTTATTGATCACATCTTTACATACATACATAATTGGTCATTACAACCCTTCAGTCAGGATTACGCTTTAGTTTCTCAGACCACTTATGTTGTGTGTGTTAATTCTATACATGAGTGGCGGGACCTACAGTTTAAAGTCGACTCCGGACGATAGATTTTTGAGAAACTTTTCCGTGGCAATTTTATTTACTCCCAGAGTTTTTGCCAGAAATCTGCTGAGACGAAGTCGCCGAAGAAATACTTTTTGTATTTTATTTTGTCTAACCTTGGGCTCGAACCCTGCTTTTACGTCTAATAAGCCAACACACTACCTACTAGACTACGGCGACTTTTATCAACAACATCATACGTATTGTTAAGTATGAATATGGTGAGTACTTCATACTTTGAATATAAGTAGAGGATCCATGATATTAAAATAAGTATGAATGCGTATAAGTATCAGAAATTATGAGTATGCTTCGATTCTACTCATCTTTTCGAATACTCATTTCTGATCTCTGGTATGTACGTTCATTGAGCGTTTTACGTTCATTCACTATTCGTTTGATTTAAGTAAAACTGGTTCTTTGACCTCTACTTTTAAGACCAAAGCATATTTTAAGGTTAAGTTAGGAGGGCGTATTTTAAGGTGCAAAAAAAATCAAAATACAATCTACACAGTGCAACTAATATAGCAATACTTTCTGATTACCATTCTATGTCGTGAATTCATCATTCATCACATACATATGTATGTACATTGATTACATGCTGACGAGTGGTTGCTAATGAAAATGTTAATGCAACAATCTTTCTGTGTTTCTTTTTTGATTTCATTTTTATCTATGCAAAGAAAAGAAAAAAAAAAGCTTTTAGTGGAAAATTCTTCAATTAAGCTTTTCCAGCACATGTGCCCGATTCGTTTTGGGTATGCATTTGCAGTCAAACGGCATTGACGCACGCACATTCTGCGCTCAAATAGTTGCTTGGTTTGAGGCAATATTGGTTGCATCATTCTTTAGAACTTATTATCATTCAACATTCTAGCAATGTTGCGCTATAACTGTTGCCATCTTTTCTTTTTTTTTTTGTTCTTTTTGTAGTGAAGAAAATCGTGAATAATTGCAAAAACTTGCAAATTTTCTTTTAATTAAAATCCTTAATCAGCACAAAGTCATAAATTAAAGAAATTATAAAGAACGGAAAACAAAAAAATAAAAAAATAGCAAAGAAATGAAGAAAATTGCTCATGAAGTGACTAAATGTTGCAGCAACTTTCCTACAAAAGAGGCGTAATTCAGAATGTTTTCACATAATTTTGTTGGCATTTGATTTTTTTTCTTGCGCTTTCCACTTAAACGGCACGAAACTGGTTGAAACAACAAAAAAAAAAAAATTTAAAAATTTTTTTCTATTGAGTAGGAAGGTAGGGGGGGGTAGACATCTTCAACAATATGTGGCAAATAATAGTACTTGCGTATCAAACCTTTGCTGACTGATTATGACTAGAACGATAACAGTACCATCCATGATGATGATGATGATGCCTTTCAAAGTCTCTTTCTTCTTATAAAAACTTTTCTTCATTTTCATTTTTAATTCTTCTTCTTTAATTAGTAATTATTTGGGTGTGCAAATGGTTACGCATTCAACCAACCAAGCGTCTGGTGCGGCTGCTGCTATCTGTAGTTAAATTTACCACCGGCTGGTTTCACTACCCGACTGATTGTGTAGCGTATTGCATGCGAGCTTAGTTGAATTAAATAAATTAACAAAAAAAAACTAAAATTTAAATAAGAAAAGATAAATTTTTAAGAAATGTCCGCCCAGTTTTGACGATTCGCCTCCTTTGGCACATTACTCGCTCGCTCGCTCGCTTGTATTACAATTTGCCAATTTGCCTCTGCAACTAGTTCCTTCCATAATTTGCAACAATTTAATCCACTTGCTGTTCTGTTTGTTTTCTTCAAACAACTTAAAACCATAAATTGAAGGTGCAGAGTAAAATTAATTAATTAATGTCCGTATAATTTCGCTTTAAACTTCTTCTTCTTCTTCTTAAAGCGGCTAGGGCGAGGGCAGCTTTACTTTATTGTTTAAATTTAAATCAACATAATTACGTATTGCAAGGTTTGTTTAATAAAAACGCCGATTAATCAAATGATATCTCGTGTTCATAAAACGTAATTCACTTAATGCAACAACAACAACTTATTCAAATATGGCACTGCAGAAGAAGAAGAACAAGAAGTAGAGAACTTATGGTAAATTCAACCACTCAGAACTGTGAAACTATTATTCAGAGGTGAATATAAATTTATAACAAAAAAACAACTCGTGTGTATTCTAAAATACGATGTGAATGAAAATTTGTCTAATGATACTTAGCCCAGGAGGCGTCAGAATTTGTCAGAATATTTCTTAATGAAAGCAATAGCTGTCCAGATAAATAAAAATTAAATTTTTAAACGTTTTAGAAATAAAAAGAAATTGTAATTTAAAAATTATACTCCTTTCTAAATATATACATAGAAATCGCCATAGTCTAGTAGGTAGTATGTTGGTTTATTAGACATAAGGCCACGATTCAAACCCCAAGTCAGACATCAAAACGAAAATATAAAAACAAATATTTCTTCGTTGACTTCCTCTCAGCAGATTTCTGGCAAAAACTCTGTGAGTGAAATAAAACTGCAATGAAAAGTTTCTCAAAAAATCTGTGGTTCGGAGTCGACTTTAAAATGTAGGTCCTGCCACTCGTGGATAAAATTAACACACACAACATAAGTGGTATGAGAAAATAGGTCCATAATCCTGACTAAAGGGTTGTAATGACCAATTAGGTATGTCTAAATACATCTACAATGAGCGTCAAAAGAAACTGTACACTAATAACTTAAATTTTAGCCCTTAAGGAGAGTGACCGAAAAAATTTGCTGATGTTACGAAATTTTTTGTAATTTTTTTTCTTCTGTAAAATAACGGTAATTTATTAATGTATATTTGTTTTTAATGTTTTTCTGTTCTTTTTTTTTCTTTTGACGCCCACTGTATAAGACATCCAATATGCCGACAAGTAACAAGATCATCGTTGCACAGAAACATTCGAACTGTTTAAACGATTAATCGGAAATTTTTTCAAATTGTACACTCAAACCCCGTAAATTTAAAAATTTTCTGCTGAAATTCCTTTCTGATCGCTTATAAATTTTATCAAAATGAAATTTTTTTTTTTTAATTTGAAACGAAAGCTTCATATGAGCTGTTTTGATTCATAACACAACACTTTTTCAGCTGATTTCTTGAAATTTCTTGTTGTTGAGGGAAAGGGTCAGAGTAAATTAATAATTGCCTTCCACTTCCAGCAGACACACAGTATTGCCTTCCTTACTGACACTCCTGGCTTGAATTGAGGGTGTCTCAGGACTTGAAGCTTGAAAATGCGGAAGCATGGAGCATTGGAACTTTACGATGTATCTCTACCGGAATAATATTAGAATACGTAGTCGTGTTAATAGGGAATCGATGAAAAATTTCTGTGGCAACATAGAAAACTATCAACGAAACCTATAGGCTAAGAAATGTTCTAGCAACTAGACCCTACGTGTCAGCTCTAAAAAAGAGTCCCTGAAACCTTTTTCCGACAGAAGTGGACCAACAGGAAACTACACCTCACTCATATCTGTGAATGCAATTAAATGGACTACAGATGGACTTAAATCGTTTAAGTCTCCTCCGTGATCGGATGGAATATGTCCTGTCTTTTTACACGATCTAAAATTGGAATACATCGAATTCCGTCGATTTTTCTTGCGATTATTAAGCTTAACCACACACCACCGGAATTGATAATCGTCTTCATATTGAAGAAGAAGTGATCGGACGGAATATATCCTGTTCTTCTACAGCATCTAAGACTGGAAAAAACACTTCTCAGGTCGATTTTCCTTGCCATTATTAGATACATTACCACCGCAATGGTGTCGTGTAGGTTGGTAATCATTTTCATACCGAAGGCAGAGAGTAACACTTCTACCACACCTAAGAGTTATATGTCAATCTCTTTTCAAGACGCTTGTCCTCCCTCCTGATGACCATGCCACAGATATGAATCTACGTCAAACTAGATGGAAAACTCTTATCTAAGGGAGGGCAGACATATAATAAAAGACAATTTCTTGATGTCGTCCTGTATAGCCTAACGTGTATGATAGAGAAGTCGCTGGCATAGAAGGAGAATATTCTTGCTGTCATCTTGTATATCCGTATATCCATATAACGTCTTCAAGGTGGGTAACTGACAAGATTGAGTGTAAAATCTTGTGATCTTGATATCCATATTTCACATATTTTTACATGGCCTTGGTGTAGAATACTTGGCAAACGATTTCTGCAGAAGCTGTACAGATGAGGAAGAGAAAGAATTCTTCACCAATTGGGTACATATCCTGCATTATGACAGAGAAGGAAAATCATCTTAGTGCAACCAGGCAGACGGACTAAACAAACTATCAGGCATGAAGACTGGCAGTCTGAATCGTTGCAGGAGTGGTTAAAAATGGAAAACTGTGAATAATCTTTTTCTGTATATCTCAGAAGCCTTCTTTTCTTTCTAATGAAGATGAAAGTCTACATTTTTTAGGTTTCCAATTTTCGGAAATTTGCAATTCTCGGATTCCTGGCCGTATTTCTTCTTATTGATTTTCCAGGTTTTATTTGTTAACCGACAGCGATTCATATATCAGTTTAAACCTTCGTAAAGCTACAATCAAGTCTCATCTCAAATTCACTTTATCTAGAAAGCGTTTGTATGAAGTCAGATCCAGATTTCCACCAACGAGTCATATGACCAGCAGAATAGCTTGAGGGACTTTGAAATCTCTCATCCATTCCTGCAACTATCTTTGTATCATCCCTGAGGACTATGAAAGCCTTGTATTTATTTATTTATTTTTTTTTTGTTGCACAAAAAATGTTTAACTTTCGTTAACAACACCTTTTGTTCTGAGTATAAAATGCGTTCTACAAAAATTTTTTTTTTTTTTGGAATTTTTCTTTTTAATTGAAATTTATTTTCACTTTTTCCACCAATGCATTCGAACTATTGTTGAATACCTTTTGCTTGGTAGCTGTGAAAAATCATATTCAAGGTTATGTCTGGCCGGAAATTTCCATTCGGTTAGCAACTACTGAGGCTTCTTGCCAACAATACTGTCAACAAATGAATACCCGTGCGTACTAAATGTTTGCTCGTGTAAACTAAGCTAAACCTATTAATAGAATAGAAAACTACACAATGAATGTAAGTGCATTTGATTTATCGAAAAGGTTTGTAACATTTAAGTCTAGAAAATGTGGTGACATAGTCGTTTTGATTGTAAAAATGAGGCAAAGATATATTATAGGGCGTAATATGGATCCATAATGTCCACACAGTGTTAAAAAAATAAAATTGAGGGAAAATGTAAATCTAGATGCTATTAAAATGCCATAGTAGCCTCTAAGTAACTTGCATTAGAGCTTTCTGTTCTTCTTTAACCTGGAAATTTGTTTAGCCAGACTAACTGAGCATTTAACCACCCGCAAATTGGTCGGTCATCTGCATACTCCCACAGATCTATTCGACATGCAATAAGAAATGCAATTATTTTGTAATGACTATCGTGTGATGGGTAGAAAAGTACTCTTTTGGAATCCCTTTAAGGTACTCCTGTTTAAAACCTATGACTATATTAGGGATGAGCAGAAGAGTACTTTTTTCGAGCCCCTTAAGGTACTTCTGATTAAAACCAATTACCATGTGAGTGATGAGTAGAAGAGTACGTTTTTGCAATACATACATACATAATTGGCCATTATAACCCTTCAGTTTGGATTACGGCCTAGCTTCAGTTACAGTTTAAAGTAAACCCCGAACGACAGATTTCTCAGAAACTTTTAATAGCAATTGGGATGTAAACCGTGGCCTTGCGTCTAATAAGCCAACACACTACCTACTAGACTACGGCGACTTCACTTTTTTGGAAAACCAACGATTATAGGAGTCATGAGTACAAGAGTATTTTTTCGAACCCTTTAAAGTACTTCTGTTTAGAACCAATGGTTATAGGAGTCATGAGTAGAAGAGTACTTTTGGGTACCCCTTAAAGTATCTCTGTATGAAATCAATGACCATGTTAGGGATGGACAGAAAAGTACTCTTTTTGAACGCCATAAGGTACTTTTGTTTTAAACAAATGACTATATTAGGAATTTTTGGAATTTTTTAAAGTACTTCTGGAACTTTTTAAAGTACTTCGACTTTAAACTGTAGGTTCCACAACTCATGGATAAAATTAACACATACGGCATGGGCGGTGTGAGAAGTAAGGTCTTAAGCCTGATAAAAGGATTGTAATGGCCAATTAAGTCGGTAAGTAAAGTACCATAATGTGTACATTAGAACAAATGCATCTTCTTCTGTTAATCTTTGTGTTTTTAAAGTATTAAGAAAATTAAATTTAAATTAGATTTCGAACTTTTGCACCTTTTCAATGAGATACAAAAAAAGTACGCCAATAGTACCCATAAAAGTACCAAAAATGTATTTCCCATGTATTGCGACTTCTAACACACACGTTTTTTTCTTTTCTTTTGACTTTCGCCTACAATTGAGTCCCCTATTGAGTCACATTCAGACGGAGGGGGTCTTACATGTGCACTCTCTCCCACAAAACGTATTTAATTTTCACTTATTCTAGTACTCGCTCAGCGGGTGACCACATACAATTTAACCTTGTTTGTCTTTCTGCGGTTTCATTATTTTTATTACGATTTTCGTTATCGTTCTTATCTTTTGCTACTACGTCTGCCTCTGTGTATGTATGTGTGTGCGTGTGAGTGTGTGCATTCAGCGATGCTTAATTACAATATTTGGCATACGAGTAGTTGCAGCGCTATATCCGACTTACGAGTATTTGTCGTATTAGTAGCTTGTCGTCTTCTTCTCTTTCTTTTTTCTCAGATATTTTTAGTTTTTCTCGTCTATTTATTTACTTATATTCTTCATTTTGTTCTTTTTTGTATTATCGGTTGTATGTGTATGTACATTAGTCGCAAATTACTCTCACTCTCTCACTCTCTCTCTCTCTCGTATTTATTTTTCGGTTCTATGAGGTATTTTATGTCATGTTAAGACGATAAATTTTTATTGTATTGCACTTTTTAGTTTTTGTAATTGTTGCTTTTGTTTTTTGTTTTTGTAATTATAATTGTTGTTGTTGTTATAACTGTCATTGTTGGCGTAATGGTTATGCTGATGTCAATGTGGATGCGGTTAGTGGATTCGCATTTACTTTTTACCCCCAAAACCAAAAAGCAAAACAAAATAGAAGAAAAGAAAACAAAACACAACAAAACAAAACATTGCTTGTCTGCTGCATTTTAGAAAAAAAAAATAAACAACAAATCAGTTGACAGATATTTAAAGGAATTGAATTATATTCAAAGGCAGTAAATGTGGATCACCAAATTGGGCTCACATGCAGAATGATTGTGGATTTGAAAATTGTCTAGTAGCTAGTGTCTTGGCTTTTAGACCA
Source organism: Sarcophaga variegata (assembly GCA_932273835.1). Lineage (NCBI taxonomy): Eukaryota > Metazoa > Arthropoda > Insecta > Diptera > Sarcophagidae > Sarcophaga > Sarcophaga variegata. The sequence continues at coordinate 70,137,902 of OW026362.1, forward strand.
GAGACCACAGACATCTTCAACAAAACTGAATATGAAAAAACACATTTCTTAGGCGACTTCCTCTCAGCAGTCTTTTGGCAAGAATTCTGAGAATAAATAAATTTTTATCATGAAAAGTTTCCCTAAAATCTGTTGTTCAGCGTCGACTTTATGGATAAAGTATGGACACTCAGGGATAAAATTAACATACACAACACGGGTGGTGTGAGAAGCTAGATTGTAATCCTGACTAACGGGTTGTAATGAAAAATTTAATCTTTGGAAGGAATTATTGTGAATCTAAATTATTATAAAACAAAACGAAATAAATTCGTTGGCATTAAAAGCTTTCACTTTAAACGACGAAAAGACTATCATGTTTTTCATATTCGTGGCATGTGACAATAGCAAAAATAATCAGTAATGTTTGCGAATTCACCATAAGGATCCTAGCAAATGACGGTCGCTTAAAATCATTCAATTTTATTATCAAAAGTCGTATTGTGTGAGAAATTATCTTCAGCGCCGAGCTCAATTTCTGGCTCAAAACGTACAAAATTGCCGAATGGAAAGCAGCCGCGGGAAGATCAAGGCACATCCTGAAAAATGTAATCTTTGTTGCCATTTGTGTTGTACTGGACTATACTAGTCATGGCTATTAGAAAACAACATCGTTGATTTCTTCGATGCAATACATCGCAAAGAAGTTTCGATGTTATATCAATTTTTTAAAGATTTCAGTGCATCGATCGATTTTAGCACGTAGCAGGGTAGCACGATCGTATGATTTATTATATTATCCCAGTAATGTCTCCCCAATCCTTTTGCTTGACACAAATTACTTGAAAAACATTCCTCCCGAAATGTATTAACGCCGCACAGGGCCCAAGTATTGTGTTCTGATTATTTGTTGTCCTTATTACAGAGTCTACATATTAACTATGGGATTGAATCGACCCCATTCTAAAGCAGAGGACCACTTTCTTTCCTCAGGTTACTCTCCTCCCCTCAGGCTATTTAAATTAAACAATAAAAATTATCTGAAACCCATTTAACCTGCGAGGAGTATAATCTTTTTTGTCGAGTATGCCCTTCCAAATCTTTCTTCCTGCTAAACAAAAAAATGTTGGCCTCTTAGCGGCGAATTCCCACATGAACTGGGACTGGCAGATGATGACCTATTTCCGCTCTACCTATCTGATTAGCCTTCCATTCCAGTCAACCTCATTGGAGCCCTGTACTTGGATTGCAGACAAACAGATAGTAGTGCTAAGCCTCGTTCTTTCTACTTCCGATCCAAGTTGAATTGACGTAAACCATTGCGATTTTTTTCATGAGCTCTGAAGATAACTACTAGTTGTCTTAATCTTGTGATTTCAACAAGACAGAGTCCCAATTCGCATGTCGCCGTAGTCTAGTAGGTAGTGTGTTGGTTTATTAGACGTAAGGACACGGTTGAAACTCCAGACCAGACATCAAAACGAAAATATGAAAACTTATTTCCTCGGCGATTTCCTCTCAGCAGATTTCAGACAAAAACTGAGTGAAATGAAATTTTCATGAGAAATTTCTCAAAAATTTGTTCTTCGGAGTCGAATTTAAACTGTAGGTCCCGCTACTCATGTATACAATTACCACACACAACATGGGTGGTGTGAGAAACTAGGTCGTAATCCTAACTGAAGGGATGCAATGACCAATTATGTATGTATGTATGAGTCAGCATTCGCATTTTGATTCTGTTCGTTGTTTATTTTCCAACGAATCAATTCTTTTACAAACTCAAGCACCACATGGCCCTGCACACACATACGACACACACACACACGTACACAGAATTTAACGTGAAAGTGAAGAGAGACATTCAATAGTTTTAAGTTTTTATTTTTATTTCATATAATAAAATGCTTAAGTTTAAGCCAAGTTTATGCATCAGAGAGCATTTAAATTGTGGCATTAAAAGTTCATCCTTAACATTCTGTACAATCTTCCTGTTGTTTGCCAGTTATTAGCACTGTTGCTGCTGCGATTACTGCTGCTGCTACTAATGTATTTATGTGTGTGAGAGAGTATGTTGCACTTTCACACGTGTAATGCTGTTATTGTTGCCATATCAACAACTGCTGTTTGCCGGCAGTAGCTACTATTACTGCTACAGTAGCTACTGCTGTTGACAGGCACACACACAGAGCTTATGGTATTGTTTTGTTCCTGTTGTTGAGTACAAGTACGAGTACGAGCATACATACGTACATATGTATGCAGTTAGCTCCGTGCTTAATTCAATTTGTTGTGTGTTTTCATTGCTGTTGCTGCTGCTATTTTTCAGTTATGGCAGTCATTGTTTGTTGCTTGTTGTCGCTGTTGTTGTCATTTATACTATATTTGTTGTTTTCAGTATTGTTCATCTAGTTGTTATTGTTTGCGTTGTTGTTTTTGTTGTTGTTGTTGTGAAGACTGATGTATGCTCATGTTATAACAACAATTATTGTAAATGTCACAAATTGCCATTGTAATTAGTCGTAGTTGGTTCTTGTTGTTGTTATTGTCGTTGTCGTTCATTATTTTGCATTTGTTTAACAACAACAACTACAACCACTGTTGTTGTTATTATTGAAGTTTATTTGTGTTTTATTTATTTTGTTTACTGTTTATTGTTGTTGTTGTTGTTATTACTTACGATTACTGTAAGTATTGTTATTATTGTTGTTGTGTTTTATTGTTACTGTTATTGTTGTTTTTTTATGGTTGTGGTATTAAAGCAAAATAGAAGAAGAAGAAAAAAACGAATGACAGATTAAAAGCAAAAAAAAAAGAAAAACAACAGAAATACTCGAGAAATTTAAAACCTCCATTGAATTTAACAAATAATGCTCATCGTTATTTAATTTCAATACAAGATACAATTTTTGTTGTTGTTGTTGTTGTTGTCGTATTTGTTTGTTTTTTTTTTAATCCATTTGTTTGCCGTATAATTGATATGAAATTATTAAGTCGTCGTCATAATTGTCACATTTGATGTGCAAGAATTTATAATGAAATCTTCGTTACGGAATAATCAATCAGGCAGAGTCATCTGTTACACTCAACAAAATTGATCGAAATTATGCATTCAAACTGTAGATGTATTGACATAATCGCAATATATTGCCGTATCGTATTAGATGACTTTCGATCCAAATTTATAAGGAATAATGGTTCCTATACTTAACAGAGATCAGCAATGAGTATTAAAAAAGATGAGTAGAATCGAATCACACTGATACTTATACGCATTCATACTTATTATCATGGAACTTCTACACATATTCAAAATTTGAAGTACATACCATACTCATACTTAAAAGCACGTATAACTCAACATATACACGACGCACAAAATAGGTATGGTTCGCTACTCATAAGCACTCGTGAAACAACAACAATATTGAAATTTAACTCATCTGATTCATTCGTACTCACCACAACGTTGATTTATAAGTACAAGTTGCAATGAGTATGAGTACAACGTTGACATCAAACTCATAACATTCGAAATATGTTTGATTCATAAGCCTACTCATTCATATTCATAAATTTAGAAAAATACTTATAAATACTTACAAATGATTCGAGTCACAGTCTTAGTCGAGTTTACAGCCTTAGTTGTTGTTGCATTTACAAACAAGAAGAAAGAAAAAGACAGCAAGCAGAGCAAACACACAACCATATTGTGGGTATTGTAATGTTCGTACGCGAAACATACTTATTTTGTAATTCGTATATGAGTCATGCAGAGTCGAAATCAATAATATCATGCGTATTTTTAAGTATGAGTACCATGAGTATTTCAAACTTTGAATATGATTAGTATAAGTATGACATTAAAATAAGTATGAATGCGTGTAAGTAGCAGAAATTATAAGTATGATTCGAATCTAATCATCGTTTTGAATACTCATTGCTGACCTCTGGTACGAACTTACTTACTAAAGATTGTGTGTTTTCTCTGCTTGCTGCTCTGTCTTTTTTGCTTATGTGTCTGTTTTCTTTTTTGTATAGTAAGTAAACATATTTCGAGTGGTATGAGTTTGATGTCAACGTTGCACGCATGCTCATTGCAACCTGTTCTTATAAATCAACGCTGTAGTGAGTATGAATGAATCAGAGTAGAAAGTTAAATTTCAATATTGTTGACTCACCACTTATATTCAAAATTGCATGAGTGCTTATGAGTAGCGAAAAAACGATTCATTGAAGATCTCTGATGGCAAAATGATGCCGTATCGTATCAAATCCAGATTAATAAGGAATGATTTTAGCAGTCCTTATACTTAGCCCAGAATAAAGGAACAGTGACGACTCCTTCTAAACAATATTGCACTGTTTAGGACACATAGTGGCCCTCTTCCGAAAATAAAAGCACATCTAGGCTGGAGGTATGATTTGTTTATGCCTGTGAAATAGATGAGCTCGAAATACTACTCGAATTAATGCTCGAATTTTATACTTTTTTCAGAAAAGTTCTTTAAGGTGCCACTAAAGAGGTTTCATATGGGACGATATATTGGTTTTTTATAAAAATTAGAAGAAATGATAGAGACTGTTGCGAAATCAGAATACATAATCCCTTTAGCTAGGATTACAACCCAGCTTCTCAAATCACTTACGTGGTGTGTGTTAATTTTATCCATGAGAGGCGGCACCTACACTTTAATGTCGACTGTGAACGACCGATTTTTGAGAAATTTTTCATGATAAATTTATTTCCTCACAGAGTTTTTGTCAGAAATCTGTAGAGAGGAAGTTGCCGAAGAAATGTTTTTTCAATATTTCATTTTGTTGGATATGTCTGACCGAGAGTTTGAACCGAGATATCATACCTAATAAGCCAACACACTATCAACTAGTCTACGACGACTTGCTCTTATACTTACTTAACTAACTTAACCCTTTAGAAATTACAACCCTTTAGTCAGGATTACAACCTAGCTTCTCTCATCGCCCATGTCGGGTGTGTTAATTTTATCCATGAGTGACGGCACCTACAGTTTAACCCTTCATGCCCGATGTTGCCTATAGACAACATTGTACATTTTTGTTCATAAATTACGTAATTTTTAATTTTTTTAAAAGTTTTTTTTTTGCAAACAAGCTTGGTTAAAAACGTGTAAAACCAGACTACATAGAACTCTGAATTTAATATCACTTCATATTTAGGCCAAACCAAATACAAACACATGTCCTTAAGAAACTTTTAGATCTGACCCAAAAAATTCGGGCATGAAAGGGTTAATAACGGCTCCGAACTGTAGATATTTGAGTTATATTTCCTGGCAATTCTATTTACTCCCAGAGCTTTTGCCACAAGCACTGCGGCGGCTCTGTATGTGGTATGTCCCCTTAAATTTAATGTGACATTACGTCATATCGACGCCTCCATTCTATAACGTTCTAAATCGAAAAAGTGTGTGGTGAGTTATGAGCTCTCAAAGTTTTCGCGCGATATACGACCATATGTGTATTCTAAGAAGATTTTGCCCTATAACTTCGGAACGGATCGGCGCTTCTTAACCTTTGACAGTATTTTGACAGTATTTAAGTTAGAGAACGTAGAATTTAAAAATGCAACAACATTAAAAACGTTCTAAGTACACTTAGAACGTTATAGAATGGAGGCGTCGATATATGCCCGAAATTCAAGAAAAAAATTTGTCGTAAAAATTAAAATAACTTCTCAGTGACGAATTAAAGTTTCATTATTTTTTGTCATCTAGTGATTACAAACACGTCTCTATAATTGTTCTTGCTTTAGCTTAAATCCAATACACCAAATTCCCTAACGACTTCCCGGCATATCACAAAACTTATCACACAACCACGTTAGCAGCCAAGCATTTTAATTGCCCTAAATGGTGTTTATTTATAAATTTTCAAATCAAAATATTATTGTTAGAAAACAAATTGAAATACAAACTCAAGTAATATATTCTAAAAGCTACTGTATATAATGGATCGGTCTATTAACTTCCATAATCAGCGTGCATCATAGGAAGGAAAAAAGAAAGGGCTCTTCTAACTTTACATTGCTTCATAACACGATCACTTATGCTTTGTATTCAATTCCGACTCCCCCCGATAAATTTGTACATATGTGCGTGATAATTATTCATCTATTTTGTGAATATGCGTTTTTATGCGATACATTTCATTTACATGTTATCAGTTGTTTGCAACAATTGGTTGCACATGACAAATTTAAAATTATGTTGTCACTCTTGGTTTCAGCTTGTGGCTCAAATTTCATAGGGGGTTGACAGAATACAAAACTGATTTTAAATTAGATTTTGATCATGTTTTGCATTGAGTTATAAAACTTTAATACTTTGAAGTTTATTTTTGTAAGTGTTTGTAAAAATGTCTGCCAAATAATGTCAACGTATTATTTCAGGAAGTTGTCGTAGTGGTTAGTGTGTTGGCTTCTTACACAGGAGCCTGTAGTTCAAGCCTCAGCTCAAACATCTAAATTAAAACGAAATGTAAAAATTTATTTCTTGGGCAACTTTCCCTCAACCGTCTTCTGACAATAGCCTTGAGAGTAAAATAAAATTGCCATGAAAATTTCTCAAATAATTTGGCGTTCGGAGTCGTCTTTAAACTGTAAATACCGCCACTCATGAATAAAATTAACGCATAAAATATGGGTGATGTGAGAAGCTAGGTTGTAAACCGGACTAAAGGGTTGTAATAACCAATTAAGCAAGTTAAGATTATTTGTCTTAAAACTTGCTCTCGACTAAAGCTATATGATTCACGAGCTGCAACTTTGTCATACTTTTTCCAGCATTTCGATCGCTTTCTAAGCGATGACTACAGGGTGGCTGATATGTATTGCAACCTATTTCAGGTTGTTATCATTTGTAAACCGCTCATCTGACATCTGACAGATTTGTTCCAGTGACAGCTCATTTTATTATTTACAAGCTTACAAAAGCATTTTGATCTATTGCATTCAGAAAAAAAGTTATTCGTGATGGAATTCAAGCGTGATAGTGTGATTGCTTTATATTTGGCTGGAAAACCACAGGTGGCTATCGTTAGAGCCCTCCAGCATTTAAATGTGAATAAATCTTTTGTTTCTCGTACCATTGCTCGTTACCGTGATACTGGCAGTGTTGCATCGCGTCCAAAAAGTGGACGAAAAAAACGGTAACAACACCAGAAATGATCCGAAAAGTGAAGGCAAGATTTGATCGAAATCCACGCCGCAGTGGTAGGAAAATTGCTCTTGAGCTGAATATATCGCGAGAACGGATGCAACACGTATTGAAAAATGAGCTTGAACTAAAGCCATTGAAGTTCCAAAAAGTGCAAGAGCTCACCGATGGACAAAAAAAGGTTAGACTGGAAAGAGCTAAGGAGTTACTTCGCTTGCACGAAAGTGGCCAGTTACTGAATTTGGTTTTCTCCGATGAGAAGCCATTCCAAATTGAGCAGTTTGTGAAAAAACAAAATGATCGGGTTTACTTGCCAAAGAGGTCATCTGAAAATTTACACCTGCGATTGGCCACCAGAACTCAAGCGCCGCCGATGGTAATGGTGTGGGCCGCCGTAACGGCCGATGGTCGCTCGCCGATCGTTTTCATCGACCGTGGGGTCAAAATAAATGCCGAATATTATCGGGAAAATGTCTTAAAGACAGTATTGAAGCCCTGGGCAGACAAACATTTCGGCCGCAGACCATGGACATTCCAACAAGACTTAGCACCACCGCACTCAGCACGCGTCAACCAAGAATGGCTTAAAAAGGAGGTTTCTCGCTTCATTTCTACCGCACAATGGCCACCAAAATCTCCGGATCTCAATCCGTTGGACTTTTGCGCCTAGGGCATTTTGGAGAGTAAGGTTCTCACTAAAAAATACCAAACTGTCGATCATCTCAAGACGGCGCTTCGCCGGAAATGTGCCAAAATACCGCAGAGCCACTTTCGTGCAGCCTGTGATGGCTTTGTCGGCCGTTTAAAGGCCATAATTCGTACAAAAGGTGGCTAATTCCTAATTTTTTTGTAAAAAAAGATAGAACTCTCCCGTGTTCCAATGAATCTAATTTTATAGTTTTTCATCGATCTTGAATAAGTACGATCTAATGATGCTGCCAGTCCACTAACCATACCAAATAACAGAATGTTCGGGCTGCATTAACAGCTTTTCTGGCAGTTCGCCACAAAAAATCCACCAATTTTGTTTGCCCACGTACGCCTTTATCCATAAATGAGCTTCTTCGTTGAACATAATTTTCCAAAAGAAATATTTTTCTCACATAGCACGGGTTTTGGCAATAAATTTCAATGATTTGGCAATGTTTTGCGTTTGTTGGCCTATTCCTGGTGAACTGGCAAACCTTACTAATGGTGGACTTACACGATCACACAAGACGTCCGCCAAGTCTAGTTTTTGAAGAGAGAGCGTGTAAACTCAATATGTAGTGCGAGCGTAATAGAATTTTGGACATTCGTATGGCTCTCTGAGGTTTTTTAAATTTTTCTAAACCCATTACACTTCATTCGATCGGGGAAGCATCCTTTTGACATTGTTATGGTATTTTTCTAATCGTTTAAATGTTAAAATACTTGTCATAAGAATTTTACCGTCATTTTGAAAATATTGATGGATTTCGGTAACTTTTTCTCCTTGACTTTAAACAGGTCTGGTATGGACCCACGGTAAAAATCGTTTTGTATACTTTGAAATCAAAATACAGGGAGCGTCAAAAGAACCTGTACACTATGGATAAAATTCCAACAATTATCAAACTCAACTTTTAGCACTTAAGGAGTGTGCCCGAAAAAATTTGACAATATTTCGTAATTTTTTGAAAAAAATTTTTTTGGTTTCAATTTTGAAAACTAGCAATGAAACAATTTTAAAATGAAAATAACGGTAATTTGTTAATGTATATTTTTTATCTTATTGTACAGTTTCTTTTGACGCCCACTGTACATAGCAAAAAAAATCGCCAGTTATTTAAAAATCATTCATTCTCAATCCCAATTTAAAATTTTTAAAATAGAATTCCTTCTGAACTTACCAATCTTGTGTAAAACGGCGTTGCACTCTCAACCGCTATACTGGGATATGGATTCTGATCGTTCGATGGATATGTTGTACCAAAAACGCTCATACCAACACCGGCCACTGGAGCAGCTGATGCCGTCAAGCGTGGATAGGAACCCAAGGCAGACAGTCTTGTTGTTGATGCGGTGCTGTTTGTCTCATATTGACACGAACATATTGTTTGGCCCGTTATGGGATCTGTTACCATAGGTCGGCCATTATCACAACAATTGCCAGACACTGCTATAGCAGAGGCTGTTAAAGGATATGGATTTGAGGGATTCTCCAAAGAACTACAAGCAGCCGTTGCTGTTGTATTGCTACCCAAGGCAGAAGTTTGTGATACGGCATCTGGTGTTAAAGTGCCTACCGAACTGTCACTATTACTACTTGCCACACTATTGTCGGCAACTGCTGCTGGCGAGGGACTTATCGATGATGATGTGGAGGTAAGTGTGGTGGCCGCTAAAGGTGATTGAACACTTGGATGACTGCTGGATATTAAGTGGCTGGTGGTTAAAAACTATGAAATTGAAAGAAAGAAAGAAAAGAGGTTGCATTAGAAAAAAAATAACGTGGCATGATGATGTTTTATTTTTAAGTTAAATTGTCTGTGTTAATTGGCAATAAATAAATCGAAAAAAATGGAGAGAAAAAACTTTTACTTTTTATTTCGTTTCAATTAATTTATCATTTAAAGTGTGGTTAAATGTTTGATTTTTTTGTTTAATTATTAAAATTTATTTTTTTGTTTAATTTTTATTGCTGAAAACAACATCATGTAATTCATTCGTTTATTAAATGCAACAAAGATAACAAAGCCAGAAAAATAGGCATAAAATAATAAATAAATAAATAAATCTATTATTTATTTGTCTATAAAACACAATATTGTATTAAATTTAAAAATTATTTTTTTTATATATGTACAGTGAGCATCAAAAGAAACAAAACATTAAAAAAATATACATTAATAAATTACCGTTATTTTTAATATAAAATTGTTACATTAACAGTTTTTAAAATAGGAACAAAAAAAAAAATTGCAAAATATTGTCAAATTTTTTTCGTGCACTCTCCTTAAGTGTTAAAAATTGAGTTTGCTGATTGTTAGAATTTTATCCTTAGTGTACAATTTCTTTTGACGCCTACTGTATGTACTCATATATACAATATACAACAATATTCGCAATGTATGTATAAAATTTCATTACAATTTCATAGCGTGCTGAGAGATCATAGCCAACATTATAGTGCTATAATATGTAGTTGAGTTAGAGTCTAAGTTGAGTAGTTTTTGCATGATATTCTGCCTTGTTTTTTTTTTTGTTTTTTTTTTTTTTCATTTAATTCAGGTTTTTTTTGTTTTATTTTTTTTCTGTTGCCTTTGTGTTGAATTTTATTTTGTAACGTTTTATGCATTAATTAATTCATAATTTATTTTTATTACGGTGCAAATTGCAAATAAAACTAAAACAACTTTTAAACAACGCCAATAACATACAACCATGTATGGAAAATGTAATGTTTTTTTTTACAAAATAAAATACAAAAAAAAAGAGAATTCTTTTGTCTGTGTTGGAAAAAAAAACAAAGAAAACATAAATTATTTGTATGCGCCTTACAAATTATGAGGCCTACTACCATCCAAATGACTATGATTATGATGAAGAAGTTTTCATATTTCATTTCGTTTGATTCTTGCAAAAAACCACCTTGACTGTGGTTTTCATTAAGTTTCTCTTTTTTATATTAAAAACACCCTACAGTATACATTAGTATGCTTGAACTTTGATATATTAACGTAGTATTTAAAGTCGATCATAGGAATTTAAGTATAGCATGAGAGAAATTTGTTTTAAGTCTTCTTTTATTTCTGAAAAGGTCTATAAATAGCGCTCATGGAACACCAAAAAGAAAAGAAGACACCCTACAATACACGTCAGTACGATTGAACTCCTAATTAAAGGTTAAGTTATTACATGATCATACGAATTTAAGTATAGCACACGAGAAATTTGTCTACAAAAAATGGTCATGGAACAACAAAAAGAGAAGACACCCTATAGTATCCATTAGTACGCTTGAATTCCTAATTCAATGTAAATTTATTAAATGGTCATACGAATTTAAGTATAGCATGAGAGAAATTTGTTCTCAGACCTCTTATATTTCTGAAGAGGTCTACAAATAATGCTCATGGAACGCCAGTATACATTAGTACGCTTGAACTCCTAATTTAAGGTAAATTTGTTAAATGATCATACGAATTATATAGCATGAGAGAAATTTGTTGTATGTCCCCTTATGCTACTGAAAAGGTCTACAAATAATGCTCATGGAACACCAAAAAGAGACGAAGACACCCTACAATACACGTCAGTACGATTGAACTCCTAATTCAGGGTTATTTTATTAAATGATCATACGAATTTAAGTATAGCATGAGTGAAATTTGTTTTAAGTCTCCTTATGCTTTTGAAAAGGTCTACAAAAATGCTCATGGAACCCCAAAAAGAAAAGTGTTTCCAATTTAGGCATACTCCTACACCTTCCTTATTGGACAAAGGGAAATTCTGTACATACATATATAACATACATATATTATTCATCATTACAACCTTTTAGTCAGGATTACTACCTAGCTTCTCACATGTGTTAATTTTATACATGAGTGCCGGGACCTACAGTTTTAAATCGACTCCGAACGACAAATTTTAAAGTAAATTTTCATTACAATTGTATTTACTCCCAGAGTTTTTGCCAGAAGATCGTTAAAATGAAATCGCCGATGCCTAAGCAGTGCTGTGAATCATGAGCTTTTGTCAAATAACCCGACTCTCTACTTACTAGACGACGACACTTTCAGAGGATTGCATTACTGATTAACAGAAACTAAGCAACCCTTTTGAGGTTGGTGAGTAAACCAACCAGCAGCGAACTCTAACTCGAATCCAAAGGCGTAAGTAAGACCAAGATCTTTCGAAATGTATCTTATAAGATAGCAAAGACCAATTAGAGAATCCATATATCGGAGAATGCAGATTCAGTGGCTTTACAATAGGTCAGGTTAGGTTGGAGTGGTAGCTTTGATACCAAAGCTCAGTTAAGTACACACAGTGGGTCTTTGCGACGCCATGGGTAAGCGCAGTCGCCATACTGACCAAATTCCTTCGAACTCATAGAAGAAATTGGTCAGCCTACGGGCTGCACACTAAAAGCACAAGTACCCTAAGCCGGAAACAAGTCTGAAAGTTTTATGGATGTTAATAACTCTGTTAAAGCTGACAAGGAATGGAGAGCCAAATCTGCGTTAATCTGCGTCTCGCTATAGATGAGCATAACAGTAGAATCACAACATCGTCAGTAGTCGTTCGATGAGAGCTGCAGTCCTTCCACGTTTCTTTCCACAACGCAACGACCTGTATGCAATGTCACAGTGTTCGAGATGACCGGTTCCACAATCAATCCTCATATATTTCCCAAGAAGGGTGTATATAAAAGCTACGCCTGTAACTTTTAACTAAAGGCAGTACAGATCAATTGTGAACCAACTTTTATGGCAAATAAGATGCTCAAGAAAAACTATGAAAACCTTAGGATAGGAAATATGGGAAAATTACCCAATACAGATATACTCATAACAGATTTGAGTTAAATCTAAACGGACTCCATTATGAAGACCACATGGTAGTTATTGCAGGAACTTAGACCCACCAAAGATATTCCAGATATCAAATACTGTTGTACCCCGTCTTGTACAAACAACATGTCAGCCAAGCACTGTTGGTTTCTTGGTCTACTAATAGTGAAATATCGAAGCGTATCGAGCATTTAAGTCGCCGTAGTCTAGTAGGTTGTATGTTTGCTTATTAGACGTAAAGCCAGGGTTCGAGCCCCAGGCCAGACATCAAAACGAAAATAAAAAAAATATTTCTTCGGTGACTTCCTCTCAGCATATTTCTGGTCAAAACTCTGAGAGTAAAAAAATTGCCATGAAAAGTTTCTCAAAAATCTGTCATTCAGAATCGACTTTAAATTATAGGTCCCGCCACTCATGTATAAAATTTAACACACACAACATAAGTGGTGTGAGAAACTGGGTCGTAATCCTGGCTGAAGAGCTGTATTGACCAATTATGTATGTATGTTATGTATGTATCGAGCATTTTCGGCACAACACTGTCACGAATCGTGGTTCTATATTGAAAAATTTAACGCTGACTGAAATCTAGGAGCAAAAAAAATCACCCGTTATGAATATTTTCAAATAATTTTACTTTAAAACAAAAACTATACAATGTTCTGTTCAACACCTATACACAGCGCCTGTATGCTTTCACATACATTCATACATACATACATACATGTTTGGATAATTGCATAATTTACTATTTCGCACATAATTTAAACAAAATACTTTAAAATTTATGGTTTATAATTAAAAAACCTGAAAAAAAATGCAAAAAATATCAAGAATATATTTACAACAACGGTATCTACTATGTGAACCATATAAAAAATTATGGCCAAAAAATAAAACAAAAGTAGGCATAAAGAGAAAAACCAACTAAAATTTAGCATTACAAGCTTTTTTTTAGCAGACAAGACAACAACAGCAACAATGTGAAAAACTAGTAATTTCTACTACACGAAGGTGCGAGATCAGGGGTGGAACGCTTATTATCAGTTTGATGTTGATCCTCAAGTACAAAGTCTTTAATAAAAATTTAATAAAAATCCGATACGCATACAAAATGAAAAAAAAACTGTTTCACTGTTTATTAGAAAACATACATACATGCATAACATAATTCGTCATTACAACCCTTCACTCAGAATTACGACCTAGCTTATGTTGTGTGTGTTAATTTTATACATGCGTGGCAGGACCTACAGTTTAAAGTCGACTCCGAACGACAGCTTTTTTGAGAAACTTTTCATGGCAATTTTATTTAAACTCTCAGAATTTTTGCCAGAAATCTGCTGAGAGGAAGTCGCCGAGCATATTTTTTTTCTTTTCGATTTGTCGGAGATATCTGATCTGAGCCTCACTCCGAACGACAGATTTTTGATAAACTTTTCATGGCAATTTTGTTTCACTCACAGACTTTTGACCACAAATCTGCTGAGAGGAAGTCGCCGAAGAAATATTTTTTGCATATTTTCGTTTTCATGTCTGACCTGGGATTTGAACCGTGGCCTAAGCCAACACACTACCTACTAGACTACGGCGACTTCGTAAGAGTATTGAAATAAGTTATAGAATTGGAAGATTCATGAATTGCAAACTCTCGGTACCCAAAACATATCTGTAATAAAAGTGACTCTAAAAGTGAAATATTCCGAGTCTTTCATACATACATAATTGGTCATTCCAACCCTTCAGTCAGGATTACGACCTAGTTTCTCCCACCACTTATTTTGTGTGTGTTAATTTTATACATGATTGGCGGGACCTACAGTTTAAAGTCAACTCCGAATGACAGATTTGAGAGAAACTTTTCGTGGGAATTTTTATTTACTCTCAGAGTTTTTGCCAGAAATCTGCTGAGAGGAAGTTGCCTAAAAAATACTTTTTGTATTTTGTTTAGATGTCTGGCCTGGAATTTGAACCCTGGTTTTTCGTCTAATAATCCAACACACTACCTACTAGACTTCTTCCGAGTCTTTCACAAAGAAACTAAAAAAGAATCTGATTTAAGACCCTTAAGGTTCAGAAAGTGTCTGCCAAAAATGCTTACAAAATTTTGAGGGTAAAAAAGAAAAACTTTACAAAACGATGTATAAAAGAAGACTGGAGTTGTTTAATGGACAATAAAACTTTACGTTGGGTTAGGCCAACTTACTGGGCGCAGCTTCATTTTGTCGAGACGAGATCTCCTTTTTTGCCTCGTCGTTGCAGGTTCTGCAGAAGTCGTTGTGAGGTATTCTAAGTCGTCTGGCGTGAACTCCCAGAGCCAGTGTCCCTTTATCACTGCTAAGAGATTTCCTATATGGAATCTGATACGTTCAAAGCAAATTCTGTTCTGGCTGATGTCGGGCTCAATATGTCTGATGTCTCTACAAGTGAGTTCTCTATCCCATCTTACCCTTGGTAATAAATGGTGTTTTTGTGAAAGCATTTGTTTACATCTCTGCAGTGATTTCATGAAGGAATTCATTTGAATTTTTCGTGGTGCCAGCCTTAGCAAGTGCCTTGTGGGTATTACAGCAGTGGGCTCTGAAGTCCGCAGACCATTCCCGATGAGAGGAGAGGCCTGAGCATCTCCTGAGGTGGCACCAGTTGCCACAGCTGTTACATCTCAACGATGTTATGTTTCTCCTGATGATCGTATGGCACACTGAACAAATCCATACAGGACCTGGATTCTGTTCAATGCCAGCTCTTATTAGCAGGGTACAGAGCAAATGCGCTGGCATAATTCGCTCACCTTTGGAAAAAACTTCCGGTTGATACAGCTATCGCTGGGTTGAGCGAAGATCCGATTGTCGTGGGAACGCATTGGCCTTGTTGTTAGCTTCAATGTCCCCGTAGCCAGAAGTCCAAATGAGTATAACTGTCGAATGGTTTAACTAACATCATAAGCATTTCAGATGAATACTCACCAAGTTAGAGCACAGTCTTAGCATTATTTTTGTAGTGATGAGATGCCTTAGCTCTGCGACGATACGATCTATTGTACTCCCCTCAAACTTTATAGGCTAACCCTCAGTGGTGTTGTCCTAAATTTTTTTTACCGGAATGCGTTCCGGACTGCTGTTCACGGTTCGGAAAAACAAGCAGGTTCGTTACGGTTTTTGTTCCGATTCGGGTTCGGTTCAAACCCTTGTTTATAAAAATACACATAAAAATTCGTCAAAAATTAGAAAAAAAATCAGAAATTCTTTTTAATTTTTTTTTTTCAAACGTCAGCCAATTCTCGTTATCAGAAATCATCTTTAGTTCCGGAATGCGTTCCTGTCCAAAAAGGAAGTACCGGAGCGTTCCGGCTCGACAACACCACTGCTAACCATATATCTCCTCCAAACCAATTGCCCTGATAAATTTCAGGAAATTTCTAAATGCTGGTGATGCTTAACAATAACAATCCCTGCCCTGAAATCAAGTGTTTTCTTCTGGAATGAATTAAAGCCTCGCAGAATGTCAGCAGATTTCTAGCAAAAACTCTGAGAATAAAAATAATTCCAAGGAAAAAGTTTCTCAAAAATCTGTAATGCGGTTGTAATGATCAATTATGTATGTATGTACGTGTAGCAAATCGAATTGTCCCTACCTTAAGAGTCTTGTCATATTTTCCAACCCTGCAATTATTAGACAACTTGGCAGCACACACATAAAATAGTAAATTTTACAACAACTCTTATGAACACTTAAATGGTGTATATAGTAATTGCAAGTGTATGTATGTATGTATATGTATTTTACTAAGTTATTAATGTATGTATGTATGTATGTATGTGTGTACATTACATTAATGTCTGTTACTACTCTCCCTCTCTCTCTCTCATTTTTGTAGATATTCTCTTTAAGTTTATCGGGAATCGTAAATTCATCACAAACCGAAATTGTGACAGGCTTTGACAAATTTTTAAAGGTCCTCAAAGGAAATTTGCCGCCTTTCATGTTTTTTTTTGTTGTACAATTTTTCTTCCCCATTTTCTTCTTTCTTTCTCTTGGTTGCGGTAGTGGTCGTGTGAGGCTTTTTGTTGCTACTGCTTTCCGCTGCTCTTATTATTGTTATCGTTATTGTTGTTTTTGTTATTGTTGTTATTTTAATATTCTTTTAAGGGTCGACGTACTACCGGTTTTTTAGTTTATGTTTTGAATTTTTTATTTTCGTTTTTCAGTTCAAAACGTGCATAAGTCTCCGTTCCATATTGCTTGACTGCAATTTTGGCCACGTTTACCCTGTGTGCTGTATATATACGAGAGTGTATAGGTGATTGTGTATTAAAGTTAAAGGAGAGTTTTAACAAGGAAGTCATAAATTGTTTTCTTTTTTTCCTTTTCATTCCATATACAATATAACCGGGTGTATTGGATTTTTTCGTTTTTTTTTTCTTCTGTCGTATACGGTATTCAATATTGTTTGTTAAAATCAGGAAATTAAAAAGGTTGTATAAGTGCTCTAGTAACGTGACCATTCATTTGATTTTTTATTGCCCAACCTAAGCTCAGGTGATGTCCCTGCCAATGCAAAGAGTATTTATTGTGTGGTGTGGTTTGGTGCTAAAGCAAGTGAACTGAAGTGTCAACAGCCTCTTGCCTGTGCTTCCATTTAAAATTTAAAAACTTTAGTATGATTTGAAGAGAATTTAAGAATTTTTTTTAAAAACAATAATTATTATTATTTTTAATTTATTTTTTTTTATTAAATCTTAAGGATGTAGGATACCCTACATTTAAACAATTTTCTATCAATTTTCACCGATAATGTTAAAACCAATATTTTTCAAGGAACAAGTAAGCGAATTATTGTATGTAAACAAAAATGGATTGTCGAATATATTTATGAGAAGCACATATTAATTAATTTCTAACAATACCGAAAACCCTTGTCTGCCCCGATATTTTATAATTGCGGGAGATTAATTTACAAATTTTGAAACGAATATCATCAAAGCTAAGAGATACGTGGAATACCTACTAAAAGGTTTAAAGACCAATTAAGTAAGCCAGTTAGCCATTCAAACAGCACTTACAATTTGCACTTACAATTTCATGCACTTCAATTGCTTTCAACGAAAGCAGTCGATTTGCAACTGTCTTGAGCTATAAATGCCCTTGTAGCAAACACTTGTATTGCAAGAAAAAAGAAATACGATTAAAAATCCAAAAAATTGGGAAAAAGTTCAAGGAAAATTAAAATATATCCTTCATAAATAGGTTCAGAGCCCTAATAGGCTAGATATCTATTCTATCAAGGACTTCCTTACGGTCGGGCGTTACTTGTTATCAGAGATATAGATGACAAAGTTAATTGTTTTCTTCCAAATAACAACAAAAATAAACCGGGCAAAATGCTCGCTTTGCGGTCTTTTTTGTCGATGATTTGCATTTTTTATCGCTGGCTGACATATTTTGCGTGGATGACTTCAATTTTTTTTTTCGGCGATAACATGCATTTTTTTATCGATGACTTGCATTTTTTGGTCGATAAAGTGCATCTTATATATAAAAATAAATGTGTGTTTATTTGTTTGTGGGTTTGTTTGTTTGTTTGAAATCTATAGACGGCTAAACGGCTCGACCGATTTTTTTGAAATTTTAACAGTACTTTCCTGTATGTCTGAAAGGAACTATAGACTACTTTTTATTTTAAAATTTCAAGTAGGCGAGGTGCCACGCCCATATACCCAAATTTTGTATGGACAACTTTGACGTATATATGATCAAAATGGGCGGATTGGCTATAGTGGGCGTGTCACCTCCCATAGTCTATATATATAAAAATGAATGTTTGTTTGTATGTACCTTATAGAATCGTAAAGTATGCATTTGATCATGTTATGATCTTTAGCAAAGTTGTTGTGCATGAGGCGGGGAAGGTTTCTAAGTTGGTATGACCAATATCCGACAGGTGGTGCCACTGAAAATTACTCCACATGAATTAAACCGTAAACGGAATTTGGTGCGATTAATATCCGATGGATGGCGTCACTGAAAATTATACAAAATTAATGACAAGCAATTGTTCGACCTATACCTCAAGCACGGAAGAAAAGAGCATTACGAGCCTCAGAATCAGACGAGCATTGAGACTGGAAAATCTTCGAGTATATGCCGCTGAGACCCGTTCGCTTGAACCACTTGAACAACGAGAAGTGAGATTAGAAACTGATCGAATGCGTACTACGCAGGCCAGTTCGTCTGAATCATCTGGACAACGGGAACAAAATTGATCGATTCAAAATTAATTGGACATTTGTGTAATGTCTTTCCTTTAAATTTACTTTTGTTGGTGGCGCAGCAACACGCGCAGGGTGCAGCTAGTTTGTATATAAAGAAAACAATAACCTTCGTTGCCTACATCTCCGATCCCAAATAACGTTTTGAAATCCTTGATACTATAGCTATTTATCCTCAAGTCTATTTTTTAACCGGTTTCGCCCGATTTATATAAAGGGTCCGCCAAATAACTTCTTTTTTTTTGAAAATGCTTTAAAAATAATACTGAATTTGTTTTTTATTTGAAAGTACAATCCTTCCGGTTAATAAAGGAAAATAATTTCATTCAAATGGCTGCCTCGGCTGGCCATGCAGTAGCCTACACGATCGGTCCAATTTTTAAGCACATTATCGATTGTGTGCAGCTGTATTTCACCAATGGCTTCACGAATATTGTCCTTTAAAGCGTCAATTGTCTCTGGCTTGTCGGCGTAACACTTATCTTTGACGGCACCACACAAATAGTGTCAAATCGCAGCTCTGAGGTGGCCAAACGACATCAGCTCTGCGGCTGATAATGCGATCTTCAAAAACAGGGCGCAAAACATCGAGTGTAGCTTCGGCTGTGTGGCACGTAGCGCCGTCCTGTTGAAACTAAATGTTGCCAATATCCTCCTCTTCCATTTTTGTGAACAAAACTTCATTCAACATGGCCCGATAGCGATCGCCATTGACTGTAACGGCCACTCCTTGCTCACTTTCGAAGAAAAATGGCCCAATTATGCATCTGGATCAAAATGTATGCGCAGGGTGTACGTACTGTTTTTGGCTTTTCACGCTTTGGTTTATCGATGAGGATGCCAGTTTCTTTCACTTTTTTCACAAGATAACGAACATACGGACCTGACGATGCTTCTCTACTTCCAAAATCCGTACTCAATTTTCGCACACATTCTGCAACATTACCATGATTTTCAAAGTAATGCCGCAAAATTTCCCAACGTTGTTCAAGCGTAAACACAACCATATTCGTTCAGCGGAAGGATACAACTAATTATCTGTCAAATCAGACATGAGCTAAGTGTTACCATTCACGAAATAAGCACTAGTTGAAAAAAAACGATAGATGGCGGACCCATTTGAACACTTTTTTGCCTTCATAAAAAAGGTTAGCTTCGCCGACTATATCTCTGGTTTCAAAGGATAACCGACCGTAACGACAACTATTTTCGAAGCCGTGATCCAATAGCTATCAACCTAGCAGATCCACACATCGCACTTTTTTACCTATTATTGAATTTTACCCGATTTATGGAAGACATATTTGCAAAGAAAAACTAGATTTTTCAACTTTATTCAACTTATGACTGGGAATACCTCATAACATCTTCTGTGACGACGAGGAAAAAGGGGAAACCACAGAACATCTTTTATGAAAAAGAATCCTAGGGTATCAAGAATTTATTGACAAAATATGTCTGGCCCTTTAAAAAAAATTCATACCTTCATAAAAAACTGCGAATAGTTTCAAAATGCCAACCAGGAGCTGTAATTATATTACGGAATAGGTAACATCGTTATTACAATGGGACCCTATATGACTTTTGTAAGCTGTGCCCACTGAGGCTGCTTCTACTTGAATCTAACCTAAGTAGACGTTATGCAATTCAATTATAAAATACTGACTCAGCTTTGGGCATAGATCCGTATTCTCAAATAGCAAACATGTCACTAAATAAATGCCTTTTGAGATGAAATCCTTGGCGCACGAACAGTTTTGTAAAAACAGAATGGATAACCCGATAGTATTTTTTTTTCATTCCCAACCAAAGCCTTTAATTTTTTGACGTTTGGGGGAATAAATCTGTAATATTTAAATGCGTAACGTAGTGTCAACTATGTCGCATACACTAAATAAACAAACTTACTCGGCTTAGCATTTATCTGTTGATGGATTTTTGTATCACAAGAGAGAGAAAGAGAGGATAAAATGCAAATTATTATTGAATTATAAGTTTATCAGTTAAATGACACACTGACTTATATTTTTAAAGTGTGTTTTGCTTTCTCAGTTTTAATTTCACTTCGATGCTTAACAAATTAACCCATTAACTACGACTTCTGGCTGTCAATCTGTCAATGGCAACAGATTGATATGAATTTTCAATACACTCTGCTAAGAAACTTCACTTCTGATTTAATCTTCTATGTATGGGGCGAGGTAAAATCACTACATTTTGATGATTTCGTTTGGACATAGAAATACGTTGTTATGTAATGCAATAAAAACAATAAAGAAATAAAACTCAGGTTTGTGGAGGTAAATCAAAAATAATGTGAAAAAAATAACCTTGAATTTGGCCCCTGAAAGGGTTAAAAATCCAATGCATTAATACGATACTCAGTCTGTGCTGTTCAAGTTACAGAACAACGCAAGCAAAGCAAAACACGCAAACATTAGATTCGAGATACAAATACATGGCGTAAGAATAGGCCGCAAAGCTTTAGAACAAAAAAAAAGAAAAGTATAAAAAACCAACAACAACAACAACAACAGCAACAAAACATAAATAAAAATATAACAGCAAATAAACTTAAAACCACCACCCCTGCTGTGATGATTTTGACCAATATTTGTTAAACAAGACTAAATACCTTCTTTTGCATCGAACACAACAACGTCTGCAAGAACGAGAACAAGAACAAGAACGAAAAGAGCAAAAAAGAAAAACAGAATTAAAACGGCAAAAAACAGAGAAATGGCATCAAAAAAAAATTAAAGAATAAAAGCTTATATATGTAAAGTAATTGCTTCGTCTACAAAGACACAACGGACGGACGTAGTGATATCGAATCGTTGTACGAGTTTAATTTAATGAATGAAAAAAGAAAAAAAAATTTAAAAATGTTTTGTCGAAGCGATAGATTTCTGTTTGCCTTTCTTTGCTTTTTAATTTCTTTTTCTTTTAGACGATCAACAAAGAATTCAAAAAAAGTTTTTCTTTTAACACTTCCTTTAGAGTTACAGACTTAAAGATGAACATCAACAGTACAACAACACTTAGGCACACACACATACACCCATACACACATTCTAAAAATAAAAATGAAAACGTTTTAAAAATATTGAGTCAACACGTATTTTGAGCCAAGTTGACACAATGGAATCGAAGAGATAATCTTCAGAGTTGGCTTACGTACGTTGCTCAGAAGTGTATAATATGACAACACTTACTTACAGTCAACACGTTTAAATGGCTAAAACAATACTGGAAAGGAATTTAAATATTTAAAATATGTCAACACAGTGTGACAAAGAATTATTAGGACAATAATAAGGAGAGGGCAATTGATCGATAAATCAAAGTCATCATAATGAACTTTTCTACATAATTTGGTACAGTAATCCTTCGATTTACGTCGCCTCGATTAACGTTGTTTCGATTTACATCGTCAAATTTTTTGTTCCCTCTAACTTCAATTTGCGTCGTCAGTCGATTTACATCGCCTCTTTTTTGGGAAACAACTGTGACGTAAATCGAGGGATTACTGTAACTTTTTTAAGTTCCTTGTTAAAAACATACTACTTTGTAGTATGAAATTCGATTAACGTCGTTTCGATTTACGTCGCCTTTTTTTGGAACCAGCTGCCACGTAAATCGAGGGATTACTGTACCTGAAAACAGTTGAATGAAGAATTCAATGCAGAAGCTTAAGTTAGGCTCTAATTTTACCTTGAGTCACTTTAGATAAGTCATTATGTAAAAATTTGTAATGCAGTTGGTTTAACTATGAATCAATTTCAGCGCAGTATACATGCATGCAATTCAGTCACGATTACGACATATATTGTGTGTGTGAATTTTATACATGAGTGGTGTGACCTACAGCTTAAAGTCGACTACGAACGACAAATTTTCGAGGAACTTTTCAATGCTTTTTTTCATTTTCTTTCAGAGTTTTTGCCAAAGATCTGCTAAGAAAAAGTCGGTGAAGAAATATTCTTTTCATATTTCGTTTTGTTCGAGATGTCTGAACTGGGGTTTGAACCGTGGCCACTCGTCTAATAAGCCAACACACTATCTACTATACTACAGCGACTTCAAATTAAAAACTGAAACTGATCCGAGTTTGGATAGAGATTTATTCTGCCTCTTACCAAACTCCATGATGATAGAATCTTGGTCAAGCAGCTGTTGTATCAAAAAACTAACTTTCCTTGTATAAAAGTTGAACAAAATCATGGATTGGCTGTAATCAGAAATTATAGGACTACAAGAAGGAAAGTCAGATCAAGCATTTATTTTAAAAACTCAAACAAACGACTCAACGGGAATTTCAGTGGTACCTCTGCAATGCCAAAAGCATTGTTAGATCCTTTGATCATAACAAGCAAATTCTGTATTTTTGGGAAATACTTTACAGCATGAAATACATATTCAGAATCGGAGGAAATGCAGAACAGGGGTCATGAGTTCGGTCCCACATTGATATATTTGGATCCGATATAAAAACTAGCTTTTATCGTTCAACTGGGAGTTTATGGCATAGAAAGATGCTTTCTATTCAGCTTGGACAGAAAGTACTGAGGACGGGACATAGGAATACAAACGGCCAACCTACTACTTTGCCAATCGAAGTGACAGTAGTCGTCGTAGTCTAGCAGGTAGTGTGAGGGCTTATTAGGCATGAGACCAAGGTTCAAAGCCTACGCTAGACATCTCCAACATAACGAAATATGAAAAAATATTTCTTCGCCGACTTCCTTTCATCAAATTTCTGGCAAAAACTCCGAGAGTAAGTTATTTGCCATGAATAAGTTCCTCAAAAATCTGTCGTTCGGAGTGAAGTTTAAACATAATTAAGCACGTAAGCATGCGGCAATTGATTAAAATATGAATTGATTGCTTATCTATGGCAATGCCAAGCGCGTTTATTATGTTTCTTAGTCTGAAACCTCGTAGCGTGTACATAACTGTGAATATGGAGATTCCATGGACACAACCATTAAACTCTATACTTTTTTGGGAAATGCCTTACAGCGAGTCTTAGTAATAAGGGTTAATTAAAGAGGTCTTTCTATAGCACATGGGCAGGACAGGAGTCCGTTCCCAAAGTCAAATATTCGGATCCTATGGAGAAACCCGTTTATATATTTCCAGCGGAATTGAAGCAAACGATAGATGTACTCTAATTCAGGTCATGTGGGAATTCATAGCAATTGAAATTTGAAACACGTATCTGACTGTCAAGAAATAGGCTGGGATGGCACTTTGTACAACCAAAGAATATGCTGGTACAAGGTGACAAAAACGAGTCACTAGAACATATATGATGGGGGAGGCCAGGACGGCAACAGGATATTTCTGAATGGAATCGAACCCACATTAGAGTTATTCAGTCATGTCTTGCAGGACATGGAAATTTGATTAGGTTGCAAGTAAAAGAACCCTCTATGGCATTTTATTTTACATTGTAGAGGAGTTTTGTTTTCGATTTGGAACTGAGACTTTTCGAAACTGAGGGTGACTGAAGGAAGGCAGCTTGAAAATAGCCTGCACTTCGGCTACGTTCTTGTAAACTGAATAAGAGTAAGTAGAAACTTCAAATAAAGTCTGTAATCTGTTGTCTGGTAAATTTTTAATTGGTTAATCCAACCCCTCCGTAGTCTAGTAGCTTAGTAGACGTAAGGCAACGGTTTAGAGCCCAGGTCAGACATCGACCTATGAAATCATCGAAATATGAAAAAAATATTTCTCAGCAGATTTGCAGTAAAAATTCTGTGAGGTAATAAAATTTCCATGAAAAGTTCCTCAAAATTATCTGTCGTTCGGAGCCGACTTTAAACTGTAGGTCCCTCCACTCATGTGTAACGCACACAACATAAGTGGTGTGATTAGCTAGGTCGTAATCCTGACTGAAGGGTTGTAATTTAACCCTTTAGCCAGGACTACAACTTAACATCTCACAACACTCATATTGTTTGCGTTAACTTTAATCCATAAGTGGAATTTAATGTTGATTTCGAACGACAGATTTGAGAAACTATTCATGGCAAATTCTTATTTATTCTGAGAATTTTTGCCAGAGGACGGTTGTTAGGAAGCCGCCGTGTTCGATGTGTGAGCCGAGAGTTGAACCTGAAGTTAATAAGCCAACATGCTACCTACCAGACTACGGCAAATCTGGTAAGTCATGAGTGTTAATTTCATAATGTGAAGATTGTACCATACAGACCACGCGAACAGTCCAACAAGAAGACAATCTAAGTGGTTCATAGCATTTTCCAAGGCTTTTCTAGTTAGAAGACCGATAGTTAATCAGTTACTGATAGTTTTGTCCTTGAGCAAGGATTCGATAGTGTCTTAAGATAACTTTTTATAATATTAAGAAAACTGTTGCCCTTTATACTTTAGTTTATATGGGACTCGGTTGATGATGGCTGTGATACTCTGACCAACAATTTGACTGGCCTAATATTCCTATCTAACATCATTCTGTAAATTACTTGCTTTGATGCCCGATAACAAATTGTTGCATTTAAAATTGAACAACTTTTCGATGACTTTACTAATGAGTGAATTAGTTTAAATTGTCTTCAAACTTAAGGTTAGGTTAGGTTAGAGGACGTGTACATGTAAATTAGGACAAGTACAGTACCCGGAGGTCGAATTGACCCATTGTACAACGTCCTAGTTTCTCACACCACTTATGTTGTGTGTGTTAATTTTATACATGAATGGTGGGACCTACAGTTTAAAGTCGACTCCGAACGACAGATTTTTATTTATTGAGAAACTTTTCATGGCAAATTTTTATTTACTCTCAGAGTTTTTGCCAGAAATCTACTGAGAGGAAGTCGCCGAAAAAATACTTTTTGTATTTTGCCTTTGATGCCTGGCCTGGGGCTCGAACCCAGGCTTTTGCGTCTAATAAGTCAATACACTACCTACTAGACTACGGCGACTTCCTCTTCAAACCTTAATAACTGAATTATTTTTCAGTCATGTAGAAATGCATCTCAGTTTTGTAGCTACCATTCCTTATCACTCTGTGCCCAGTGTTCACTCGAAGTACGAAGTACAAAAAAATTATGAGAATAATAAAAATGTCTCCTAAGTAAACAGGAAAGAGCAAAAATAGACGTTTTAAACAAAAGCTAAGCGCCTTTTAAATAAAAATCTTACAGACTTCGTCTTCAGAATTCTGTGTGTACTTTATCTGTTATTCTTTAACAATTCTTTCTTTTTTCCTCTCCGTTTGTTTGTATGTTGGCTAAAGGAAATTGTTTTATTTGTTGATGTTGTTTTAGTGTGTATTATTTCATGGCTCATCAAAATAAACAGATTTGAAGCTCTGATTTCTTCTGTCGTTTTCGACCATTTTTTCACTTTTTTTCTCCGTTTTTTTTTTCTTCGCTTTTATTTTTGTACTAGACAGAGACAAGAAAATCGTGCTTAAAGGTAGACAAACAACAACAAAACCTCAAAATACCAAAAAAATTTTTTCTTTTTTTATTGTACTCTGGTTGCTAGACATTTATTTTCATCTATTTTAACCAAATCATGTCTCTGTTTGCTAGAGAAAAAAAGGATGATTTTTGTCTGATTTTTTCCTACAGTTTCAATCACTCTGGGAGCTAGCTGCTTGCCCTAAGGTGGCCTTAAAAATGTTACGAGTTTTTTCCTGTTTTTTTTTCTACTTTTTTTTGGGATCCAAAATATGTAGCCTAGCCATGCATAACCTAACAAGTTGGCAAAATTCTATTTTTTTTGTTTGTAACCATTTTCCACATTTAAATAACTAACGAACTTGAAAATTGCTACAAAAACAAAATTATAATAAAAAACTAAAATAAAAAAGAGCAGATGAAAACAGAAAAAAGAAGGAAGTGAAATAAAACACTTTTAAGACCTTAAAGCGATGAATTTTTAAGTGGCGCTTAACCGAAATGTTAACCGAGGGTTCATTTTTTAATATGTTTTTTTCTTCCTTTGTCTGTCTTTCCGTTTTTATTTTATTTAAAATGAGTTTATTAAAGTCTAAACAACTGATTTTCTTTTTTAGAAAATTTAATTTAAATTCCAAAAAATGCATGGAAATGTATCGTAATACTGTGACCACGCAATCCACTCATATTTTATAAAGTACCTCCTCTATCCTAACAAGCTTCTGAACGCTACTCAGTGTCAATAATGCCAATTTCCAGCGTAGCACTTGGCATGCTCCCAGATGTCACCTTCTGTGATGCATTAATGCCTCACAGGTTCCAACCATGTGTTCTAATAATTCACTTTCACGGTTACAGAATCTACATATTGGGTTCGCAACAGCTGACATTCTGTATAAATGTACCTTGAGTCTACAGTGCCCTCCCAAGAGACCGGTTATCAACCTCAGATAATTTCTTGATAGTCTGATGCATGACACAGATCTCCTCTTATTATAATTAGCCAATAAAATGTTTTAATTGCCTCAAACTTACTTGTTTTAAGGAGACGCTCTGCTCTCTTTATCTTCCCTTCCGTTGAGCATCTTTTACCAAACATCCGCCCCCCTTCCATAGAAGGGTTCTGGCCCGAAAAACATCGTGAAAGTTTCTCTCCTAGCCAGCTTGTCTGTTTACTCATTGCCAAGAATGGTCACTTGATCTGAGACCCAGCATTCTGTGTACCGAGCTGATTCAGTTTCATCAGACAGTGAAGAAGACAGTCTGTCTTCGACTTAAATTCAAAAGAGATTAATGCTCCAATGACGGCCTGGCTACGTTCTATATTTTGTATTTCCTATCCAAGTTGAATTGAGCACATCTATCGACGGCATAAACTTTCATTTGAAAGATACCCGCGAGTTTCCTTTCGCAAGGGCTTGGAATATTTCATTCTTGAACCAAACACTACTGTTCCAAAATCCTTACTTGACCCATCTCAAAATAAATCCTTTTTGAAGAGAGCATGCAGATCCAAAGTTACTCCATTCATTTTTGTTATAAAGTCTCGTTGCAAAGTACTTTTCAATTATTTCCCAAAGTATTTCTAGAGGACGGTTAATCAATTCAGAAATACATACATACATATATAATTAATTGGTCATTACAACCCTTCAGTCAGGATTACGACCTAGTTTCTCACACCACTTATGTTGTGTGTGTTAATTTTATACACGAGTGGTGGGACCTTCAGTTTTAAAGTCGACTCAGAACGCCAGATTTTTGAGAAACTTTTCATGGCAATTTTATTTTACTTTCTGGGTTTTGATCAGAAATCTGCCTGGGCTTCTTTATGCAGCCCCATACTAGCGGTTCTTTACCCGTCTGTGTACCACAACATAGTTTCTCTTTAAGGAGAGTATGCAGAATACCCAGGTTCCAGTTACTCAGACTCGTTGCGAAGCTTTTCACCAAAATCATAGTATCTACCGGTATTACTCAGGGTTCGGTTAGGGAGACAGCTCTCAGCCAATCGATTCCTTTGGTCCCGAAGTTGGCTAATAAATTTCATATTAGACTTGTCTCCCATCAATCTAACCATTGACTTCAAAGCTTTGCTCTCCAACAAAACCGCTGTAGGACATATTGTTGTTGTCCCTGCTAGACTAATACACGCTAGTCTCTGTATCTTGTCTCACTCTATTTGAGTTGTTTTCATGTTTGTTTTATATGCCTGACAATTGCCCCATAATGCATGGTATACAAATCATGGTATAAACTTTCCTGACCGTCTCTGTGATATTGTATCATCCAGGAGTAGAACATTCTTCCATTTAAGAAGTCTTCTTCTTCTTGTAAATTATTCTACTATGGTCTTGCCGGATTTATATTCAGCTCCACTGGCATGCAGCAACAGAATAGCGTATAAATTTTTACCAAGGCTAGACAGAAGGCGTATGGAAAAATTTATTGGAGCCATTACTGAACAATCGAGCACATTGTCTAGTAGGTAGTGTAAAGCCAGAGTTCGTGCCCCAGGCCAGACATCAAAACAAAAATACAAAACGTATTTCTTCGGCGACTTTCTCTCAGCAGATTTCTGGCAAAAACTCTGAGAGTAAATAAAATTGCCATGAAAAGTTTCTCAGAAAATCTGTCGTTAAGAGTGGACATTAAACTGTGAAACCGCCACTCATGTATAAAATTAATACACACAAAATAAGTGGTGTGAGAAACTAGGTCGTAATCCTGACTGAAGGGTTGTAATGACCAATTATGTTATGTATGATTACGCAAACCATAGTTTGCGCCACACCAGTGAGACACTGGTGAAGCGCCCAGAAAGAAGGTAGAGACAGCGGCGACATTCCCTAACGATCTTAGAGTTATTCACGAAACACGATAGAGATCTTATCGCGGCCTGACTATCAGAAAAGACCGAGACGCGAGAGAAAGGAGCACCGTTGACGTTGGCCATTGAGCGGCCCGGTAAATTGCCTTCACCTCCGCCTGAAACACGCTACAGTAGTCCAGCAGACGGAGAGAAATGTTCAGGTCCAGTTTCCCAGAGTAGACAGCGCTTCCAACCCCATTTTCACGTTTAGATCCGTCGGTATATATATCCAGGACTTCCGGGGAGACAACCGTATTCCGATTCCAGTCGTCCCTACTCGGATATATGTATGTAATAAAAAATTATGTTTTTACCCGGCAGACATAGAAACCTTCCTTGAAACTATTGCACTAGACATTTGCACACTTTATGGGAATTCCAACAATACGTAATATGTGAACAGGACGGAACCTTAATCGCTTATTACCAGTTTCAAAATGCAGATAAACAATTCATTGATCATAGTATTCTCTTCATTTATTTGTTTGCATTTATCTAAGAAACATTAAATTTACTTCTTCCTTATTCAATTAAGTGTATCTTGAAGAAGTGAAATATTTATCGATAAAACTAAATGTGTTTTGGCAATTTAGTCAGGTGTAAATACAACAGTCATAAAAAGTTTTATTGCCAAACCATATTTGAAGAAACGACGCTTCGTGTTGCAAGCAATTGTCACTCAGTAAACATAAAACCAACAGAAGACAACAGGAATAAATTCTTCAATTGCTTTTAAATTTCAGTTTTCTGGATCAAACTTTTAGTCAAGAACGAAAGAAAGAAAACCAGCCAAGACGAAGAAAAAAAAAGAAACGCATTGCGTGACTGAAGACATAAAAACCGAACACATCAAGGAAGAACGCATTACACAGACGGCCAGTACAGCTTTAAATAGTTTGTGCCAAAATGCAATTGCGTTTGCGTTTATCGAATTCAAGCATATTTTCATATGCAATTTAATATCTTTATAAACACAAGGCAATATGCGAACAGCACTCACCAGAGTGTATGGCTAAGAAAACCATTTACCGCTATCTCTGTAGCACTATCGCTTGACCAAGACGTTCGGCTTCAACAACGACAAAATTATCATAAAAATAATGATAAAAAGCAACGGCAACGGCAATGGAATGGAATTCATAAATTCACTACGAAGCCATAATAAGAACTCTAACCCCTTTTTCCTTTTAATATTGCTTAAAGCGTTTCCTTTTGCTTTCATACCTTCAAGTTAAATGCATCACTGAAACTTAAAAACTTATACTCGTTCAAGTAGAGGACATAAAGGTATTTTAACAAATCCATCAAGTCATCAAAATCAACATGAGTTGTTAAAGAAAGAAAAAATTTCTTAAATTTGTAAGAGACTGTCATGTAAACTATTTTGGTCTTTTAAGCAGCCGACTGATCGCCAAATACATCAGGAAAAAATATGTGGGCTTCCAGAAGAATACAGTAGAAGTCCTTTCTTCAACAACTCAATACTTTTCTTCAACAAGTTATACACTCCGAAGCCAAATATGTTGGTGTTTTTAGCACCCTTTTTTGATTCTCGTCTATGGTCAATGGTCGTTATGGGCTGGTGGAATCATTGGTCCGTACTTTTTCAAAAACGATGGTGGCCAGAACGTTACAATTAATGGTGATCGGTATAGAGCCATGATTACTAACTTTTTTCATTCCTGAATTGAATAACCATGATGTCCAGGAGATGTGGTTTCAACAAGACGGCGCAACATGTCACACAGCTCGTGCCACAATAGATTTATTGAAAGACACGTTTGGTGAAAGCCTAATTTCACTTTTTGGACCTGTGAATTGGCCTCCAAGATCTTGTGATTTAACACCGCTAGACTACTTTCTGTGGGGTTATGTAAAGTCATTGGTCTATGCGGTAAAGCCACAAACGCTTGACCATTTGGAAGACAACATTCGCCGTATTATTGCCGATATACGGCCACAAATGTTGAAAAAAAGTCATCGAAAATTGGACGTCCAGATTGGACTACATCCGCGCCAGCCGTGGCGGTCATATGTAAATGTAATGCCACAAGATTATCTTTCGGATAAATAAAATTCATGTCAATCGAATAATCCATCGTTGTTTTATTGCAACTTAAAATTCTATACCTCTATAAAAAACACCCTTTATAAACATAACAAGTAATAGAGAAGTTGCATCAACTAATGACAATCATGTATAGTCTTCAGTTCTACTCGTTAATTCAATTTCAGTGAGCACTTGACAACAACAAAGTTGCTTATCAGAACAAAAGGGTGGGCCATTTAAATATTTATATTTAAAAATGCAATAAAACAAAAATGGTTTGTAATTTTGCCAAATTTATTTTTTTGTTGTGAAGTACAATAATTCCGATTAGAAATGAAATATTATTTCATTCATATGGCCACCGCGGTTGGCGTCACAGTACCTTATACGATCCGAAAAATTTTCGTGTACTTTTTTAAGTGTAAGGGGTCGTATCTCGCCAATGGCATTACGAATGTTAACCTCCAAATACTCAATTGTCTCTGGTTCGGCGGCATAGCACTTTTCTTTAACGGCGCCTCGCAGAAAATAGTTTAGCGGTGTCAAATCGCAACTTCTTGGCGGCCAATTGACATCCGCATTTCGGCTAATTAAACGGCCATCAAAAACATTGGCGCAATAAATCGATTGTGGCATGAGATGTATGGCAAGTTGCACCATCCTGTTGAAACCAAACATCACATACATTCATAACGGATCATTACAACACTTCTGTCAGTATTATGACCTTAGTTTCTCACACCACTTATGTTGTGTGTGTTAATTTTAAACATGAGTGATGGGATCTAGAGTTTAAAGTCGATTTCGAACGACAGATCTTTGGAGAAACTTTTTATGACAATTTTATTTGAACTCTCAGAGTTTTTGTCAGAAATCTGTTGAGAGGAAGTCACCGAAAAAATATTTTTTTTCATATTTTCATTTTGATATCTGACCTGGAGTTTGAACCGTTGCATTACGTCTAAGAAGCCAACACACTACCTACTAGACTATGGCGACTTTCTGAAACCAAACATCGTTCACATCAATACCATGACCACATCAATCATTGACCGTAATGGTTACAACGTCCTCATTTTCAAAGAAAAATAAGCCAATGATACCTCCGTTCCATAGGCGGCAGCAAACAGTCACTAGTAATGGGGGCATTGGCTTCTGTAATTCTACATCTGGGTTTTCTGAGCCCTAAATATAGCAATTTTGCTTATTAATGTACCCACCAAAATGAAAATGAGCTTCTTTCGAAATGATAATTTTTTGTTTCTCGTTGGCCCATCTGGCGAAACGGATGGTCATGCGGCTTTAACTCTTGAACCAATTGAACTTTTTAAGGCGTCATATCGAGATCTTTTCGCAAAATTCGACGTAAACTGGTGCGTGAAATGTTAATTATTGCGAAAGATGACGAGCTGATGTATGTAGATGTATTCTCAAGCACACTCTCAGCAACAGTTTCGATATTTCGATCAACCTGCAATACGGATTTAGGAAAGAACGGTCCACTGTTGACGCGATAAGGAGGGTGATCGACATTGCAAGAGATGCTTTAGAGGGCGAAAGATGGAGATTTGGCACCAAGGAATACTGCGCGATTGTCACACTTGACGTTAGAAACGCGTTCAACTCAACGAATTGGGGGCGGATTATGACAGCCCTCTTTAACACGGCTACGCCGCCATACTTTATGGAGATTCTGAACAATTACTTTCAGGACAGGAAGGTAATATACCTAACGGATGAAGAAGAGCAGGGATACGTAGTGACGGCGGGTGGGGCTCTGTACTTGGGCCACTACTATGGAACATTATGTACGATGGAGTACTTCGACTGCGATTGCCAAACGGGACTACAATTGTGGGCTTTGCAGATGACATTACCATAGTCTCGGTAGCTAAGACGGTAAGGGAAATAGAGGAGAAAACGAACACAGCGATTCGAAATGTTGGAGCATGGCTGGAGGAGGCAGGTTTGACACTTGCTGCACATAAAACGGAGGCCGTCTTGATAAGCGGCCGGAAGATAGTGGAGAAGATGGAAGTGACCGTTGGAGGCACAATGATCGAATCGAAGAGGGCGATAAAATACCTGGGAGTGATTATCGACAACAGGTTTAACTTCAAAGAGCACCTGAAAAACATCGGCGAAAAAGCATCTGTAACACAGGGAGCACTGGCGAGGATGATGCCAAATATTAGAGGACCAGGTCCATTCAAAATGAGGATAATTTCGAAGGTAGTAACGTCGATAATGCTGTATGCTTGCCCAATATGGTAGGAGGCACTCTCCGTGGGGACGACAAGGAGGATATTGTCCTCGGTGTATCGTCAAAGCGCGATTAGACGGATAAGTGGCTTCAGGACAGTGTCTGATGAAGCGGTATTGGTATTGGCAAAGACAGTACCAATAGACATATTGGCGGATGAGATGAGGAGGATGTACTTTCGCCGATACTGTCCTCGGTGTATTGATAAGTGGCTTCAGGACAGTGTCTGATGAAGCGGTATTGGTATTGGCAAAGACAATATTAATGGACATATTGGCGGATGAGATGAGGAGGATATACCTTCGCCGTCTCGAGTACCCGGGACAAATAGCAGCTAGAAAAGCGGAGGAATGAAAGACTTCCATGCATAAATGGCAGTCACGATGGGAGAGCTGGACATTTCGCCTTGTCCCTTTGTATGAAGAACAAACATTGCAAGCTGAACTACTACGTGACCCAGTTCCTAACTGGTCATGGGTGCTTCAGGAAGTACCTGCACAGATTTGGTCATGACACTTCCCCTATATGCCCAAACTGTGTAGATGAGGAGGAAGATGCGGGGCATATTCTAACATGCTGCCCCAGATTTAGATGGCCCGGAGAAACGAGTTTAGGACCAAACCGGCTAATGGAAGAGCTGTTGAATTGTAAGATTCTATGGAGTCAATATAGTCAGAGAATGACTGAAGTTATGCTAGAACTCCGAAGACTGGAGGAGCGGAGGCGAAATTTGGCTTAATGTGATAAAGCTTTCAAGCTAACCAGTCCTCCGCAAAGTAATACCTTACGGCAGTCCCGCGGGGGAAGAGTGGTTGAAGTGTGTAGGGGGTGGGTTTAGTAAGTAGGCACCAGTGATGGTGAATCGTGCACTCTTTTGTTGAAACAAAAGTGTCTTCCGAAGTTTCCCACCTCCGGCTCAAGACAAAAAAAAACAGTTTCGATATTTTCGGGTACTGTACGAGCGCGCTCACGTCTTGGCACATCAACAATTAAACGAAAACGAAGTAAATAAGTACAGGGAAAAACAAGACACAATTCAAGCTTCAAGAAACATAGCATTGTAGCTGTTTCTACTAGCTGTAACATTGCATTGACTTTTGCCGCTCTTCCGTGTTTTTTGGCAATTTTTAAAATCCAAACCGTCAAAAAAAATTTTTCTCATTAGAAAGAAACTGCAATCAGTCATGAACTTATTGAACCATTCTCGTATGATGGATGCCTAAGTGGCATTTAAAAATATTCCCGTATACTTTAAGTAGTGCAAAGGCATCATAAATCGTGAAGTTTATTTTAAATTCTACACATTTGTATGCATTCTGCCACTACTTATCAGTTATATGTATGCAAATATGCCATTTTGATACATAATTTTCTTAAAGTGTAAATATATTTTAATTATTAAAGTATAGGTGTGAGTGTGCTGCTGTTGTGCTTGTAATAAATAAATTTTTTTGTAATAACTTTTGTTTTAATTTCATTCTTTTGTAGAGAACCATTCATGAATTTTTAATTATTTCTGTCATTTACATTACATTACATACATAAAAGAAGACAAAAAAACTAAAGGTTCTCATTATAAATGGTTCAGTGTTGTTAAGCCCCTCTCTCTCTCTCTCTCTCTCTCTGTCTCTGTCTCGGTTTTTTATTTTGATAACAATTAATTTTTATTTCTCTTTC
Source organism: Sarcophaga variegata (assembly GCA_932273835.1). Taxonomy (NCBI): domain Eukaryota; kingdom Metazoa; phylum Arthropoda; class Insecta; order Diptera; family Sarcophagidae; genus Sarcophaga; species Sarcophaga variegata. The sequence continues at coordinate 70,173,178 of OW026362.1, forward strand.
TCTTTTATTTTATTTAATTTTTATATATTTTTTTTCTTTTGCTTACGGCTGCAGCAATGTTGCATGTTGCAACATAACGTATAAATATACTCATACAACTCCCTGTATACATGCCTACAATCTGTAATACTTTAGTTTATTTCATATTTAACCGCAATATCGAAATAAAAATATTCATATTCATTTTATTCATTCAATTTTATTTTATTTTATTCATTTTTTATTTACAAATTATTTATATGCAGCATATGTAGTGTGAAGTAGCAAATGCAGCGAGCAGTGTGCAGTTTGCATTGTGTATACAGCAGTCAGTGCCTTCTTAGTTCTCAGTGTTGCCACTACCATTATGGTATCAATGTATAGGTAGTAGACGTATGCATGCATGTGTTTGCATGAATAGGTTGTGTTGCTGAAAACCTTCAAAAATTTTATCGCATTGCATTATTTTGTTCTCCCATTAAAGTTACACTCACACTCCTGCACTCGCGCACACAAATATTTTTATCACTCAAACACCATGAATGAACGACTCTATGACAAATGGCCTTGTAAACTATTTAATGTTTTAAGGACGCGAACGAAGAAACGAATTGTTATTATTATTGTTGTTTGTTGTTGTTGTTGTAACAAGTCTTAAAGGTGATCCCAAAGTCAGTGGCATTTTAAAAGGGGCAGGCAACTTCAGACAAATTATATAATTTTTCTAAAAGCACTTCGCATTTCATTTCATATATACACTCTTGCATGAAATAATAGTTGACATAGCAACATGTAACAGGTTGCCTGTAAGAATAACAACATTTTCAACATGTATTGTTATCCACTTTGTAATTAAGTTTCGGTTTTTATTTGTTTTTGTTTCTTTCGAGAAAAAATTTACATAAAATTTCCATAAAAATTTTACTAATGAGGTGTTGTTTGCTGTGTATGCAGATAAATTTTATGGTAAAACCGTTGATTGATTGGATGTAAGGTGCTTTAGACTGTATAGGTAATTCATAATGATTACAGTTACAACAGTTGACAATGAGGGATACCAAAATAGTATGCTAACATTGTGAGACAAAAAACTATTCCATAATCACCTTTATTGGTGTCGATCAATTCAATTACAGATCAAAAACTGGTCACAAGCGGCCTCCATGCGGTACTATAAAACAGAAAAACAAATTTTATTTCGGAACTTGTTTTCACATTGGCTTCAAATGCTCTATAAAGTAACTGGTTTATCAGCCTACACTCATGACTTAACAAAGCTACATACAAAAGTCATCTCGAAAAGTTCCAGCCCACGAACTAGGCGGTCTGTGAACATAACCACTTATGGATATAAGCTGCCACCAAACCTATGTTGCAAAAATTAACTGTTAAACCGCTGTGCGATCAAATGTCGTTGTTTTGGTGATTAATTTTTGAACAAAAATTCAATCAGAAACAAGGACCAACGTTCAATTAGCGAAGTGGTATGCCATCCATATCACGGGTGTATCGGGATACGAAGACATTCTGGGTAACTACAGAGCAGATAGACTTGCCAGATGTGGCACAGCCATCAAACTCTCTAATGAATTTTGGAATGAAGACTTTAAAGCAGTGATGCTCAAAATCCAAATTTCCTATCACATGTGATAGACAAAGAAAATTCTGCTGACGCTACGTTGACACACCTACACTATAAGCTTACTTGTGTGGTTTCTTATAATGATCGTGTGTTTGTTGCTTTGTTTGTTGTTTTGTGTTGAACTCAGAGAACAAAATCAATTCAGTTGATGTTTAGCATTTGATTCGCTATTTATGTCGTAATTCTTTTTTTTTATATAAAAAGACATTACGAGGCTAGCCATGGATTTTTCGACAACATTAAAGGGAATGATAGGACTTTAAAATTATTGCAATTAAAAGCAGAATTTTTTAAAATTCATGGTTGACGAAACGGACATACCAAATTACAATAATTTACCATATAAGAACGATAAATTGTCGTTGCCTTTTGAAAAGGCATCATATATAGTTGCTTTGGCTTTAGCAATGCAGTGCCGTCCATTCAATGACGGAAATTTCTTTTTGGATATGACGACAGACGTATTGATACATACATATGTACATCAATATATTCATCAATATATTCATCAATACATACATACATACACACATACATCAATATATTCATCAATACATACATACATAAATATATTCATCAATACATACATACATACACACATACATCAATATATTCATCAATACATACATACATAAATATATTCATCAATGCATACATACATACATCAATATATTCATCAATACATACATACATGCATGAATATATTCATCAATACATACACACACATACATCAATATATTCATCAATACATACATACATACATAAGTTCATTATGTGCATGCACGCAACACAATAAACCAATTTTTTTATTTTTTTTATTTTCCCAGTGTACGATTCTCAAAAATTAAGTTGAATTTTGTTCTCCGCTGCTTTACAAACACAACCAAAACTATGATAGTATGTGTTTGAGCACCACTGCTTTAAAGACTTACGAGCTCTTAGTTAACAATACAGTTACGAATTCCATTAACACCAGATAAGCGGTTTCGGATACGGGCAGAACGGCGTAAACCAAAGCTAGACAGAAGGCCTATGGAAAAATCCAAAGGAGCACGTTCAGTGTGTTTATTGGAGTCATTGCTGGACATTGTGGTGTGGGCAATCAATCAACAATATGACAAATGATTTCTGCAGAAGCTGCAGAAAAAAACAAGAAGTGGAATCTACTCTCCACCCACTGGGCATATGCCCAGCACTAAATCAGAGGAATAATAAAGTCTACTTGGTGTCTGCTACGTGGACTATCAGTGATGGACATTGGTACTCTTAGACGCTACATCAAAAGCATCGGGTGGTTAGAGATTAGGAGAATCTTAATGTCTGTGGTATCTCAATGCGTCTTAAGCAGCCATTTCTATCTGCCAACCTACGGACCAATGATGCCACCAGCGTTTGAAACATATCAAATGATCTATTTTAATGGAAGTAATGGTGAATCTCTAATAACTCGAGATCGTAGCCTTATAAGGACATCACTGAACACCACATTTCAAATGGCTTGAATAAGAATAAACGCAAGCAATGGTTGTTCAGCTGCAATACTTGTACAAAATGTGTTTTAGAGGCACGCAGGGTAATAGTCGCAGGGTAGTGTGGCTGCCTTCCAAAATGTATCAATACAAAGTTTGTATGCAGTTCTACTACTGTACTCTACTATAAACTATGTAGATATGCAAAGTAACCAAACAATGCATCAACTACAAATCCGATGCCTGATTGCTTTTTGACTGCGTTAAAAATACATATTGACGACGTTTTGAAATAGAATACATTGTATATATTTTCTACAGCGGCATTATGAAACACGATACTTTGTTCAAACACAAAGCAGCTAACATTTTGGAAGGCAGGCTGTGTTTGATTGTAGGTCACATCACTCATGGATACAGTTAGCGCACACACTTTGGGTGGTGCGCGAAACTATGTCGTAATCCAGGCTAAAGGTTTATAATGACCAATTAAGTAAATGCCAACAATTTTATTTTCTATTTAGTCGAAGTACAAAGGTCAACAAATTGAGAACGACAACCTATGTTTGGCGTCCTCAGCAGGACTTCACGCTATTCTAGCAACATTCTCTACAGTACGTATATTTCTATCTCTTGTTAATGGGATTGAACCCAAATTGTTTACTCGCTATACTAATTATGTTGACCGCAAAATGAATGAAGGGTTCGACGAACTTCTCGAACAGATTTGTAAATTTCCATGATTTCAAGCGTGTCCAGAAATTTCAACACAGTTAGACACTCTTAGCTGTCGAACCATAGCCAACAATATGCAATTAATAAAAAAAAACCAATACTAAGAACCTACATATGTATGTATTGGTGTTAATATGCCGTTCAAAATCAACTTCAATCTGATGTATTTAAATCAATTCGACAAGATCCAATGCAGGGAAAGGTAATGGGCAAGGAGTCAAATATCATCAGCATAGTACATCCTAGAGGTGGCCATTCCAAAACTGGAATTCATTTACCTTGACCGTTGGATTGTCAAATCTCTTGCCAAAATCATTAAAGAGCAGATCTAATAGACCTACTCTCATTGAAAGAATTAAAAAATGCCTTCTTTTCCTTTCCTAGAAGTAACTTTTGTCTTAAGCCATTCAGGGTGTCTCTATGAACGTTTATACATTCCCATATTTGATCATATTTTACCATGTCACAGATGAGAAAAATCACACGAAATGATTGCATTTTTTCAGGCGCTTTTACATGAATTGAAAATTACTTCCTCACGATTTAATCATTGTTTGTGATATAAAAAGTCCACACATTTTCACAAGTATCAGCTTAAAAGGTTCTTGTTTTTTTTTCTGAAATCCTATGCAAACTTCTGTGTACACAATATCGCATTGCAACAATTAGCCAAGAATCTATTGTGACAAATTTTTATTGCTTACAAGCCATATTTACAAATACAAACTTTGAACACGTCCAGTAAACAAACCATATACGGTTCGTTCCATTCATTCATATGCAATGGTATATGAAAAAAAATCCATATTCCCTGAGAAATTAACGCTGACATACAAAGTCTTTTTTTGTTTGTCACTGTAAAACATGTAAACTTTGATAAATCATTGTGCACGTACTACCACTTAACGTTAACAAATCTAAATATTACAACCATTTAAGCCGAAATAATTTCATATGATGTTACGGCATATTTTCCTTATCTTCTTTCATTTCTCTTCTACCATTTCAACCAACAGTTAGTTGTTGTGACAATTAATTGCAAAACTAATTATTTTAGTGTTAAGAAATCGTTTTCATAGAACAGAAACCATCAATAAACATTAACACCAACAACCACTCTATCAAAGATTTCGCTTAAAATTGTTGCTACAAACGAAACCGAAACGAAACCGAAGAGAAGGCCGAACGAAAAGATATGGTTTATCAGCGACAGAATCATTATTGTCATCATCGTTGTCATCATCATTATCATCTAAGAGCCGAGCGAGAGTAGCCAAAGTATTATCACGACAGCAGGAGCAGCAGCAGCAGCAGCAACATGAACGATAATAACAACGACTACGACAACAGCAGTGTTGCATCATTCAGTCATATTATTGGTCCGAAGAGAATCAGTATTACAATCACAATCCAACTGTATTCAATATCATTCACATATAAACTAACTAACTATGTATGCTCTCATAGCAACAACAACAGCAACATCACATCGCAATACAACATTGATCAACTTCAACAAAAATGTCGTCGAGTGCATCATGTCCGATGTTGCGATAACGACAATAAATAATCTTTTCTTTCAATGCTTTTTCGATGAATGAATGTATGAATGATTTACGATGTTTTAAAAGCGACTAAGAACTACAATAACAACAACAACTACAACATACAGAAAATAACTCTATATAACAGCAAAAACAGCAACAACCACAATATAAACAAACAATATTTGCCTTCTCAATAATTTATTTGAAAAATGAAAAGTTGCTGCCGCTGCTGCCATGCAATCAAAATGAAAATGAAACAAAAAAATTAATGAACGAAAAAAAAAATTACGTTGGAATGGAGCAACAAAAAAATGGAACTAAAAGTGGACAAGCTTTTCGAGTCAGAATATTTAATCAAATAACAAAAAGTGACAAAAAGCACATTTCATCATATGGATGCTACATACATACATACATACATGCATACATACGAACATACACCAAAACCAAACACAATAACGGCTTATAACACTTACACAGCAAACAACATGCAGCATACAGCATACAGCATGCATACGTAAGATACCCCAGTAAACATACAAATTACTAATAATTGGAGGCTCTAAAATAATTTCTTTAGGCAATGAAAAGCTTACCAGGTAATAAAATTTGCCATTTATAAGGCCGGGTAGCTGGTTGAATTAAGCTGAGTATGTAAAAAATTATACAAACTGACTGCTTAATTCCTTAATTGGTTCTTAAAACCCTTCTGTCAGGGTTACAACCTTGTTTCTCATACCACCCATGTTGTTTGTGTGTTAATTTTAACCATGAGTGGCGGAATCTACAGTTTAAAGTCGACTCCGAGCGACACAGTTTTAAGATACAAATGTCCTCAATCGAAACATCGAAACATAATCTTCGTCCGACTCTTAGAGCAATGGGCTTCAACGTGATGAACTCCACGACGGTGTACGGATGTCGCAGGCACCTAAACATGGAAAGTTATGATTTCCACATCAATAGGGTTTTGGGACACAATGATATCCCGGGTAACTGCAAAGCGGATGAACTGTCCAGGCACGGCACGACCATCGAACACTCTGACAAATTCTTGACTATTTTAGTCCCTCTGGGACCTTTAAGCACAATTCGGTCACAGGTTCCATCAACCGCACGTGGATGACTTCGGATACAGGCAGAATGGGACAGATAATCTGGCCAATTCTGGATCGACTGCTTAATCTCCGAAGAGCATGACGGAGTCGTGACGGGGCATTGCATTATGGATATTCACGCGAGGCGCATTGGTCTAGAGCCCCTCGCAAATGATTTCTGTAGAAGCTGCGGAGGTAGATGAGACTGTCCTCCTGGGAACATGCCCGGCGCTATGTCAAAAGAGAAAGAGACATTATGGTGCTAACTACATAGATGAACTTGGTGATCTGTCGAACATTGACATCGGCAGTTTGAGTCGATTCATTGGAAGCTCTAACAGGTTCCAGGACTAGGGGATAATTAAAGAAAACTGTCGTTTCACAATGGGCCCCATGTGGCCTAACTGAGTCCATCCCAATTCCTGGAGTGATGGCCACCTCTACCTACCATCATTTATTTCCTTTCTTATTTGGTATCTTCAACCCTTTAGTCAGCAGTACAATATATCTTCTCAGCACCACTTACGTTGTGTTTATTAATATGTACCCATTAGAGGCGGGACCTACTGCTTAATGTCGCCTCCAAAATGTTAGCTTTGAGACTTTCACGGCAATCTTATTTTTCTTTGAGAATTTTTACCAGAAGACATGTTTCTCGAGATGTCTGAGCTAGGGCTTAAACCAGGGGCTCTCTTGTCTAGTATTCCTCTTATTCTTTTTACTCATTTTCGTTGCAAAGTTGGCAAAATCATAGAGTTTACTGGCACTGCCATTCGATATGTCTGGTCATGATGCTTCTGATAAATTTGTATTGAATTGTCCCCCATTAACCTAACCATAGTCTTCTCATGGCTCTTCTGCTCACTATCATCTACACAACGACTTAAATTCAACAGAACCCCCGGCGCTGTTATGAGACTAGTTCTCATTGTCACAGTTGCCGTCTCTCTAATATAAGAACCAAATTTATTAAAACTTTTAAAACTTTCACCAAATTTAAGTTCCAATTCAATTCTTTATTAAGTTTTTGTGTTTACTGGGTTAAGCAATTGGGTTAAAAAAATATCTGAATGTGTGTGTAAATTTTCGTTTTTTCTTTATGCATGAAATTGTATCTCCTCCTCATACATACATACACATATTGAACTGGAACTCAATCATAAACAAAACTTCATTGATTTAATAAAATCGATCAACGGACAGACACACATACACTCATGCACAGAGAAATATGGTCACAAAAACATAAATACGAGTTGCCTAAATTGGTAGAGATGAGGACGCCTTACAGGCAATAACATTAAAAAAAATGCTAAAATAACAGCAGCAACAACAACAACAACACCAAGTGAAATAAAAGCAGAACACTTTATGCTTTTGCTCGTTATGCATCTGAGAAATGTCAACGTAAATTCCCATCACATGCTATAAAGCAATGAGACGTGATTCCCTCCTTTTATTTTTGTTTTTTTTTTTTCTCCAGTTAGGAAAGAACAAAACAAAAGCTGCGCTTCTCAATATAAATGAGCATGAACACGAATACGTTTTATGTTGGTAAACAAACAAGAACAAAAATAACAACAAAAACAGCAGAGATTTATTTTGTAGTTTTTGCTTAATGCCATACAATCGTGTGATATAAATCGATCGTATTCTCACTCTCATAGTTGGCATGTTTTTTCAAAGAGGAAAGAGCCACCAACACCACTTCATCATCGTCATCATCATCATTGTTATGATCGTTATGATCGTTACTTTAAACAGTAGTGAAGGGTTTTTTCTTATATTTCGCAAAAAAAATTTACAGGAAACAGTTCTGATCTGCAATTCCTTAGGATTTTAAAGTGTATATTGTTGTCCACTAAAGCCTACACAGGCATTCTCATACACTCACTTACATTATATGGTGCCACTGGCTAGGACAGGATCTTCTGCTTTTCCTTATGGAACAGACATGTTGTGGCTCCTCGTTGTACTTCTCTGTTTGTTTGTTTTTTCCGTGTGTGTTACTTCTTTAAACAGAAACTATTTGTTATTCAATGCGTGTGCCTGTCAAAATATGCACATGATGGAATTATGACAGATCATCATTATAGTGATGATATATGAGTAAAAATCTGGCCATAAAGGAAACACCAACCAACCAACAACCAACACACTCGCAAAAAGCACACACTCAGTTGCAACAAGAATTTCTAACAGAGACAGACGACTTACATAAAAATACTCGGGCTAATGTTGTAGCTCTGTTGTTGTTGTTGTTGTTGTTGTCAAAGTCATATTTGTGATGTGAAGTTGACAAACAAGTTGCAAAAATATTTAATGAATTGGTCACACAACATACCGAAGTGAGTATTGAATATTGAATGTTTATACGAGTTATGTTCGCAATCCAATCCAACTCCAAATGCAATTTTTATGTATGAAGGACGTCAGAAGTTGGCATAAAAACAATAACAACAAAAAGAAGTACAAGTAACTTTAGTATGTATGGAGGGAAAGGGTGTTCTAATGTTCATACCGGACATTAGCTGCTGCTTCAAGTGTTTTAAAGTGTTTTGCAGATTGTGCGAAAATTAAAGTCAATACGCTTAGAGGCCGTGGTGAACATAGCATCGCATCCTCCATATTAAATTCTAACATATTAAATCGTTTTCATTAAATTACTAACGTTACGTTACATGCTTACTACCATTGGCTACGCCAGCAACAAGCAACTCTAATGGATCTCCACCTCAATATGGCTGGCAGAGACATTACAAAACGACATTTTTTTTCTTTAAATTTTTTAGATGTACAGTCAGTGTCTAGGCAATGAGAATTCGAAAATGTTCCTTATTTGTTTCAAAGACAAATAGCAACGGCTAAAGCCATAAAAATTGTGAAAAAAAGTTTAAAAATATTATTCACTTGCAATTTCATAAAATATACGAGAGAAAATTGCTTGTTTAAGATTAAGATTCGAATCCAAATTAAAGCATTTAGTTTAGATATGTAGTTTAGCTTTTTTTGATTGTCGAAAGTGTAAACTCACTCTAGGTAAATTTGCTGGCCTTGAGGTCAGTATACATATATCAAAGCGTATTGGCTTGCATTTTTCAAAATATTAATTACACTATGCGGCAAAATAAAAGAGTTGAAATACACCCAGCTAATGACATAGTGTAAGTTTTTTGAATAGAACTCAAAAATATTTTTTTTATATTTCTTGAACCCTCCAAACTGGTTTTTGACTGGTAATTTGACAAGAATGGTATTTTTGGACTCTACGCACAAATTTATTGATTACGCAAACATTTCTGAACCAATGTCCAAAATTTAAACCTTATTAGAAAGGAGAGGAATGGGCCTTTATACATACATATATGTATTATGTGACTTAATCTACTATGAGGTTTGATTAGGTAAACTGGACAAAGGCGAATTTTTTAGTATTCTTTCAAGTTAGTCCGTTCATAGTAGCAAACTGAGCGAGCACCGTAAATTGGCCAATGTTTGCGCAAAGAGAAATAATAATATTTACAAAAAATACAAATATTAGCCGACTTCTGATAGTGGCACAAACGTAAAATTGACAGATTTTACGATAAACAGTCAAGATCCATCAAAAAACTTTTGAAAATTTTGAACTGAAAGTTCATTTGACAAGATGACATACTCGTATATAAAAAATATAACACGACTGTTATACTATTTAAATAATAACTACGGTATGGCTTTAATACATACATACATAATTGGTCATTACAACCCTTCAGTCAGGATTACGACCTAGTTTCTCACACCACTTATGTTGTGTATGTTAATTTTATACATGAGTGGCGGGACCTACAGTTTAAAGTCGACTCCGAACGACAGATTTTTGAGAAACTTTTCATGGCAATTTTATTTACTCTCAGAGTTTTTGCCAGAAATCTGCTGAGAGGAAGTCGCTGAAGTAATACTTTTTGTATTTTATTTTGATGTCTGGCCTGGGGCTCGAACCCTGGCTTTTCGTCTAATAAGCCAACACACTACCTACTAGACCATGGCTTTAATTATTAATTTTAAATGTACAGCATTTCAAAGCCTAATACAAAATACGCCATATTAGGCCCTAAGATAGACTAAATTACTGAGACCACCCTGAAATCAACTAATTCCCATTGTCTGTCCACCTTCTTTAACAGAGGCGATATTATCGCCATTTCATACATTGCGATGACGTACAGGCCTCGCGACATTTGAAATCAAATTTATTTCAGATTTGAAATAAAATTTTTAAATAAATTATTGTTTCCTATAAAAAGTACGATAATTTAGTGGATTTTTATCGATATCAACGGTTCAGCCAACGGTTTTAGACCGTTTTACAGTAGAAAGTTAAAAATCCCGGGATTTTCGGGATTCCCAAATACCGGGATTTCTTAAAATTTGTCCCGGGATTTTTCGGGATTGTAAATTCATACATATATACATTATAAAGTAAGAAAAAAATTGAGTCTACGGCGTTGTTTTTTTTATTTAATATTACATTAAATAACACTCATGTAGTTTTTCAAGTGTATCATGAGACAATTAAGTGAATATTCTATATCACTCGACATCGCACTGAGTTCTTATTAGAACCCAACTTCCATTGTTAAAAAGTTAAACGTTACCGTCGAAGTTCAATAAAATCTGTTAATACAGCTGATGGTTTAGACAATCAACTTTCTAAAGAAATAGATTTGATTGAATCACGAGGTGTTAGAGGTAAATAGTTATATCCTGCATATAGCTATCTTGAAACCATTTTGCCCACAAGTATAGATTGCGAAAAATGTTTTTGTTTGTATCAAAATTAAGGCTCTTCGATGAAATATTAGAGTCTTTCACCTTTCTAAAAAATTACTGAAAACAATGAATATAATTAATGTATAATATTGGACACTATATAAATAGTTTTCTTAAAAGGGTAGGTATTTGTTTCTTCACCAACGTGTTTATACATATACATATGTATGTAGACACAGATGAATTAATTTTGTTAATTTACGCTCTTTTATTACTTTTTGTTCTGTTTTTTTTTTTTTTTATTTTATAACATGTGTATTGTGATAAAGATCAAAAATTAATGAAATTTTTAATAAAACAATTGATTTCAGCTCTTTTTATTAAGAGAAGATTCCGAAATCCCGGGATATTTCGGGATTTTTCTATCCCGAATTGTCCCGAAAAAACCTGGGATTTTTAAAAATCAATCCCGTTTGGCATCCCTAATGTGAACTACTGCTTGAAAGAGTATAAGGGTTGCAATCTAGCAAAACATTATTCAATAAAAGTAAACTAGTAAACATTACACAAAATTTGTCAAGAACTTATCAAGCTTCAAATAGTTATCAACGGCCTCAAGCAGGTTTATAGGCGCAAACAGTAATGCAAAGTACATGTAGTCAAGAAATGGGGTATATGGAAAGATTAGAAGGTATTTTGAATCAAATGTTCGATAAAATAACTACAGCAGAAGTCCATTAGTCCGGCATCCAACAGTCCGGAATGCCCGATAATACGGCATCGCCGTATTGTTCGGAAACAATTAGCGGCCGGCCAGTCTCAGCTGTCACAAGAAATTCAGGTGCAGTGCAGCTCCGTTAATCAATCACGAAGCGTCTTCGCCATTTTTTTATTCGTTGTTGTTTTGTGTCCTTTCACATCGCAGTAAACGTAATTTTTGAAACTGTTTATAAAAAAAGGGGGTTTCGTTCTAACTGTACAGTGACCATGTTTTCAAAACCTAAGCCTTCGAGTTCAAAAGAAGAGAAACGAAAACACATCATTATCAACATTGTAGTAAGCCTCAGCCTATTCAAAATCTTAAAGAAAGTGACTCAGATGCCGAAACGGAAGCAGAGGAACAAATCAGAACCTGCAAAAGCACTAAATAAGTCTATCTCTTTTGCTGAGGCTGATACTAGCTACAGTGCTTCAGAAATTATTGATTTCCATATCATTAGTAATAAATTTTATAGTACACGTCAAAAGTCAAGAAAACAAAAAGGCATTCGTGTCTTTTTTAAATCTAAGTGAGATATATGTTTTACAGTACGTGTACATACATTACATAGGTTGTGTGAGAAATTAGGTCGTAACTAAAGAGTCTCCTAACGAAAGAGTTGTGATGACCAATTATGTTGTGTATGTTTTAAATATAAGAAAAATAAGTTTGTTTTTGATCAAATTTAGGTATATTGCAGAGTCATTTCTAATTAAAAGGGAAGCCAAGGAACATACTACATGATTTAAAAATGTATATGAACTCTCGAACAGCTTTCTTAAATTGAATTGCAAAAATTGTGTTCATGTGGTATTTACGACATGGGAATGTTACTGCATTCCAGGGCTGTTAATTTAACAAACGTTTGATATAAATTATAAAAAAGCGACAAAGTGAAATTTAGCGGAGGGAAAAGAAAAACTCACCAAAAACATGAGTTCTGGTGGGTATTATTTACAAAAAAATTGGAAAATTTTGTTTATTTTTTAATAATGAAAGAGATGAAGACGTGTTTTTCAAAAATTCAACTTTTTTAATTATTCAAAAAAAAAATTTATTTAAAAAGCTGTAGTTTCAAATTTGTTGAACTGTCATAATGACAATTGTGTGTCAAATTTTTTAATATAATAAACGTTAAACAAAATATATACATACATATGTTTAATTATGTTTTAAAAGGTTTAATAGTAAATACTGAAATAGTAATAAAAATTATTACCATGTTTAAATATATGTTTATAGGCTCACCTGATTTGCCGTCGGATATCCACAATCAATTTGATAAGATGCCATATTTTTTTTTTTGTTTTGTTTTTCAATTGCACTATTCCCTGTTAATTATTTACACTATTGGCAATATATATAGTAACGGTTACGGATTTTCAAATGTCCATCATTATTGCATATAAATGTCACGTTTTTAAAGGATTTTTTCTATTAATTTTATATGAAAAATAAAAAATGAAAAGGTATAGTAAATACTAAATAAACTTTTTGACATTTTTTTCATTTTTTATGCTTTAAATTAAGATACAGGTTCAGAGAGGATTACAAAAAAATTTGTTATACAAGTTAATGGGATTTAATAAACAAAAAAAAAACTAAAGAAAAATGTCACTTAAAATTGACACCATAAATGCTGGTACTTTAGGCAAAAAGAGAAATAAATTAAAAAACCGAAATTTTTTTTTTAATTTTTGTTATGAAAATAGCAAAATAGCTTAAGCATAAGGCAGTGAAAAACTTATGTATGACAGTGTAAGGGGCGGAGAAGGGTAGCTATGAAGTGAGGGAAAAAGAAGGATGGTTGACAACGTTAATGTAAATTATATTAATATTTTGACACTTGTTTGACATTTAAAAGGTCAGTTTTTAATGGCTTTAACACACATACAAAGACACAAACACACGCGAACTGGGTTTATTATGTAAAGCAGGTTATTTTTCTGCCTAAAAAACAATTTCTTTTTTCTTCTTTTTTAATTTATTTTATTCTGCTGCTACATGTTGTACACTTTTAGCACATGACAAGGTCAAGGGTTTTAATTAAAACACAATTTTCTTCTTTTTAATTTTTGTTTTTCTTTTTTATTTTAATTTTAAATACCGACGGCTTTCGTTGAGCATACAAAAATTTTGAATAGAATATCTTTAAACGAGTCTATGCTGGCCTAAAAACGTATTGTATTACGTTATTGGCTAGGCTGCGTTAATGCTCTTAACTTCCGGTGTTTTTTTCGTTTTTTTTTTTGCTTTACTTGATCTTGTTTTAGGTTTTTTTCTTGGGTTTTCTTTTCTCTGTGTGTAACAGATTCTTATAAGAAGACTGGTCTTCGTAAAACCAATTTGATTTCTTAGGCTTAGAACTGCTGCAATTGGAGTTTCCAAACAGTATACGTAACTACATTTTGCTTGTATGTGTGCCGTACACATTAAAATGAAAAACAAAAACAAACAAACAAACAAAAAGAAAAACAAACTCAAACTTGTTTTTGCGTGCCTACTCTTGCTTAGATGCGCGCGATTTAACGTTCGAGCACAAACTAGTTGCAAGTTGTTCTAACACAACAAACTTGTACAACACAAGCAAACATGCCATGCAACAGAAGAGCTCGACACTATGACTACAGCTGAAATTGAGAACAATACAAACAAAAAAAACAGCAAAAGCAAAAGGAAAAATAAATCGAAAAAAGCAAATAAAATCAGGAAAAAAAGAAACAACAAAGCAAATACGTATTGAAAGCCGTCCTTAAGCTAAAAGACAAATGCCAGAAAGAGAGCATTATAGAGGCTTTAAAATATCTAAATAATGTTTCTCCTTTAATAAAGCAAATTTTGTTTTTTATCAAAGTGAATGAGAGAGAGAGAGAGAGAATGAGTGAATCACACAGAGGGTGTATTTCATTTACTCTTCATAATCTTACTACAGTTTTAAGTATGAATCCAAAACACCTTTATAAATGCCACATTAGCGCCACCATGGAAAATTTACGTCAATTGCTTACACTACTGCTACTCGTTGCTCGTTACTTTTTCTGTGGAAAATGCATTTTCGTGAATGCATTGCAGCAAGCTCTGCTAGTCATTTCTTTTCAACCCATGCCATCGGTTTGAAGTAAAAGGAAAATTGAAAAAAAAAATTTTCATTGCAATTGGAATTTTCTTGATTTTTTTATGCCTCCTCGCTCTCTCTCTCTCTCTTGTACTTTTATTTCTCTGAAATAGAAAACGAATCCACTTATTCCCATAAAAGGGGAAACAATTGCAAACACAACACAACTACAGCTACAAAGACTTCAAGTATAAAAACTCTTGGTTTGTGGCAATTCGTAAAAAGGGTAAAAAAAGATTTTCTTTTTATTTTTATTTTATTTTTTGCTTTTTCTATACATTTTTAACACCTTTCGCTGTAATACCAGGCGTGGTTTACTTTCGTTTTTTTTTTTTGATTTTATTTTGTAATCGTTTTATTACACTCTCGTTTGAACTGTATTTTGTGTTTTTCTTTTTCTTTTGCTTTATTTTTTTATTTTTCTCTCACCTTTTTATTTTTTATTGTGTTTTATTTTAATATTATTATTTACTATGATTTCTGTTCAACAAAATATGATTAAAAAAAAAGAAAATAAAAGAATAAAAGAGAAACAGAAACAGAATGAAATTGTAAAAGAGAGAAGATCGTAATTAAATTGTTTGATTTGCTGCAATAAATGCAAAATTTATGGCGCCACTTTACTTAGTTAATTTCCGTACCGTATTTGTAGAAGGAAATGTATACATTTTATTATTTATTTATTAATTACAATACAATTAAAAATTAAATTCTAATGATATACTCAGCTCGTATACTCGGTGTAGTGGCACAGACCAGAGTCTCTGGTTAGAATTGAAACCACGACCCTCACGCTAATAGTCTAGCACATTACCCACTAGATTACCAGGGCACCCTTTGCAATTTATTTACAATTATTTGTTAATTTATTTATTTGTCTATTTATTTATACAGTGCGGGCTCGATTTGCGCAACTACCTATTATTGCAACTGACCGATTTGCGCAACAGCCTAATTTTTAACATTACAGTCTTTATAACAGCAACTTTTTTCAAAAAACAGGCGCAATAAGTGCAACTTTATTTTTTATTTTGCAAATGTTATATTATTTGGCAGTTATTCTGTTTCATTTTCTTTTTATTCTCATAGTTTTTCAATCAGAAGCGTAATTTAAAATTGTTTGACAAATCATAGGAATCTAACAACTCCTTTCACGACGACACTGGCCACACAAAAAATTTTGACAGTTTATTTACAGTTATTTTTTTGTTTTGTCTCTGTTTCTTTGATTTTATTTAAGAAGTGAAGAAGTGAATATGTGGATCAATGATAGTGTGGAAGATGAGTACGAAGAAATATGCCTTTCTGATGACGAAAATTCAGTTCATGTTGAGAAATACAAGAAATATCAAAAATAAAAACTGATGATGTTATTAAAGCACTTAACGTTTACATAGATTGGGCAACAACAAATAATATTTCAAATGAAAAAATTGTTGCACTTCAGGATATAAAGGAGTCTGCAATTAATAAAAAGTTTAAAAAATCCAAAGTTCAGACAAAAATCTCCAAATTTTTTGTTTAAACTAGTGAATATCGAATTTATTATATTAAATATCATTATTTTTTATTTTTATTAGTAATATGTTAATTTAAACCTTTTATTATAACTTTTTTCTATTTAATAAATGAATTAATTATTTTATGTTAATTAAATTGCTTGTTTTTGTTAAAAAATTAATTTAAAAATTGCACTGTATTTAGTGGTCGGTTATTGCAGCATTTCGAACATTGCAACAACCCCGATTTCCTATCGGTTGCGCAAATCGAGCCCGTACTGTAATTACAAATTATATTGTAATCATTACAAGCTGAGGAACATAGACCTTATAATCGGTGAAGTGTAAAAGACCAGAGTCTCTGGTGGGAACCGCTGCGCACTAGCAGCGCACCCATTATTCACAATTAAAATCACTTTTAAAACTTAGTTTTGATGCATACAGCGTAACGTTTAAAGGTTAATGATAAATAAGGATTCGAAAATCGTGTTTGCATGAATACTTAGAACATTTGTTGTAAAATAAGGCTGAACTAAACAAATTAAAAATTAGAAATTATAAGCGATAAATATAGTTACCGAATACATTCAGTTTCTCATGATATTACAAGGTTTTGAAAGTTTAAAATTTCAATGTCCAACCAGAATTCATTGATTTTTTTTGATTTTTTATAGCCTCAATGATTCCTCAAAAATTAGTGGTGGGATGACTATTAGGACTGTATACTCCCCTTGAAAGTAGATCAAATTTTTGGAAGAGAAGCATTCTTTACTTTTGTGCGTAACATACATATGTATATAGGGTGGGTGATTCAAAAGTTTAAACGTTTTGAAATTTTGCAAAATTTATTTGTTTGTTGTGAAGTTTAATTGTTTCGCTTAGAAATGCAATGTTATTTCATTCATATGGCTGCTGCGGATGGCCTAACAGTACCTCATACGATCGAATCAATTTTCGTGCACTCCTCGAGTGTATAGGGTCGTTGCTCGGCAATGGCATCACCAATGTTGGCCTTCAAATGCTCAATTGTTTCTGGCTTGCCGGCAGAACACTTTTCTTTAACGACGCCCCACGGAAAAAAGTCCAACGGTGTCAAATAGCAATTTCTTGGTGGTCAATTGACATCCGCATGTCGGGTAATTAAACGGCCATCAAACGTTTGGCGCAAAAAATCGATTGTGGCATGAGATGTGTGGCAAGTTGCATCATGCTGTTTAAAGTTTAAGAAGCAAAATTCTATGATCAACCCTATCAAAAGCTTTACTGAAATCAGTATAAATTACATCAGTCCGAGCCCTGGCAAGAAAACCCCTGAAAACATGCGTAGTAAATTCAAGAAGATTAGTGACAGTCGACCTACCTTTCAAAAAACCATGTTGGAAAGGGGATATTAAAGATCTCGTATTAAAAGAGAGATAATCCGTCACCAGTTTCTCCATTAACTTAGGAATAGCACTGAGTTTGGCAATACCCCTGTAATTGGAAATATTGGATTTATTACCTGACTTATGCAAAGGAATTATAAATGAACTCTTCCAAATAGATGGAAAATGACCAGCCCTCAGAAGCCCATTGAATATAAAGGTCAAAGGACCACTCAAAACAACAGCGCACTTTTTCAAAATACAGGCCGGAACCCCGTCAGGGCCCGGCAAGTATGTAAGTTTCAGTCCAGACAAAGACTCAAGAACAGATTCCTCATCAACTGAATATATATTAGAAATAGAGACACTTCCCACTGAATAAGGATACGAAAAGCCGCTACTCAGATAAGGTCCCGAGTCCAACTGCCTATAAGTAGACTGAAAAAAGTCAGCAAACAAATTAGAAATATCAAGGTAATTAGAGGACGATACGTCCCCATAAAACATCTCAGTGGGAAACAAAGATGATTTACGTTTAGCTCGAACGAAGTCATAAAACGACTTAGGATCGCTAGCGAAGTTCGACCTGACCCTAATCATATATTCCTCATAACAGTAATGATTCATTCTACGATAATCCGCACGCGCCCTAGAGTAAAGAGCATAATCAATATCAGTACCTGATCTAACAAACTTCTTAAATAATCTTGATTTTCTGTTCCTCAACCTTGACAGTCTAGCCGAATTCCACGGAGGACCAGAACGCTCCAAACGACTGTTTACAAATGGAACACACTCCCTAAAACATTTAAATAATACCTCATAAAAGCCATCCAAGATACTGTTGAAACCAAACATCGCTCACATCAATACCATGAAAAGCGAGTCAAAAAATTCGGTTGTCATGGTGCTATATGGTTATCTCATTGACTGTAATGGTTCCGCTGTCCTCATTTTCAAAGAAATATAAGTCAATGATGCCTCCGTTCCACAAGCTGCTCCAAATAGTCACTCATTATGGGTGCATGTGGGTTTTCTGAGCCCCAAAGACGGCAAATTTGCTTATATACCCACCAAGATGAAAACGATTTTTTTTCACTCGAAACGATCGAACATCATCGTGCAGTTTCTCGTTGGCCCGTCTATTTCAATAAATCCCAACATTGCTCAAGCGTAAATCCATTCATTACGTTCAGTGGTGACAGAATAGAACATAATGACATAAGTATTGCCAGATTCGAAATAACTCGATAGTTCAAATTTAAAACGATAGATGACCCACCCTGTACAATCCAGTTACCGGGATGAAAGATATAGCAACTTTAAAAATTTTCGTCAATTTTTGTGCTCATTCCCTACGTTGTAATAATAAGAATACGTTTGAAGTTATAAGGTAATGCTCTCCACATCAAAATTTCGCTTCTAACAACGCCTGCTTTATGCATGAGTGACGGTACCTACAGTTTAAAGTCGATTCCGAACGACAGATATTTGAGAAACTTTTTCTTGGCATTTTTCTCTGAATTTTTGCTGGAAATCTGCTGAAAGGAAGTCGCCGAAGAAATATTTTTTCATATTTCGTTTCATTGGAAATGTCTGACCTGGAGCTTGAACGGTGGCCTAATAAGCCAACATACTACCTGCTAGACTATGGTGGTAGTCATTACTCTAAAATAATTTAAGAAACAATTTTCTCACATACCACGAATTTTGATAATAAAAGTGAATAATGATTTCATCAAGAATTTTTCATTAATGAAATGAATGAATTCGAACGCTTTATAACGAATTTCTTGTAGAATAATGCACTTACAATGGGCTGAAATACTCTTACGCATGTACGCATGTAACGATAATAAAGACGATAAAAGCAGATTTTTTTTGTAAACAAACTGCATAAATATTCGTTAACAATAATGTTTACTTTCAGATTTTTTGCTTCTACTGATGCCTCTTCTTTCACAAAATTTCAAAACAAACAAAAAAATCCTCTTTCATGCATAATATCTCCTATAAGTTGCATCAATTGGAGTTTTACAAGAAAAGGCTGCATAAACACTCATACTTGTTTGCCTCTAGCAAAGTTTCTTGAATAGAAGTAAAGAACCAAACGAAAGTACAAAAGAGTGTATTTTGGAACATGTCATCAGATTTGAGTCCACAATTTTTCAATACAGCAAACCAAACGGTAGGAAGAAAAATACGGAACGTTTTATGTTTGAATACGAAGAAGACTAAGTGATTATGTGAGAGTGTGGGTCCATATCATCAAATAACTTCAAATACGTGTAACAGAGTGGGTGCACAGCCTTAGACTCAGTTGAGTTGAGAAGAAAACAGAGTTTCTGTGCGTTTATTTACACACATGCACACTCACAAGCTATAGGAGAAGCAATAACAACAGTTCAAAAGAAGTGTATTTGGAACATGTCATCATATTTGTGCCCACAATTTTTCAATAGATTTTCCAAAACTATGATACAGAAAAAAGTGTTGGCTGGGTAAGGAACACCAGCACACATCATCAAGTCTATCAAGAGTAGTAGAAAAATACGCACTTTTTTTGCTTGAGTACCTAAAAGACTAAGTAATTTGTGTGAGTGTGTAGGTTCGTATCATCAAACAACTTTAAATACGAGTAATAGGATCGTTGCACACACATTCTTTGCAATAAGTTGAGTGACAAAACGAACAGCATGTATGAAAGGGTTTTTTACACACACTTACACACACATATGCTGTACAGCAGAAGCTGTAACAACAGTTCTTTTATGCAATTGTTATTAATGCTATTGATGTGGTGGTTGTTGTTGGTGTTGTTGTAGTCCTAGTCATTGTATGTGTATAACACGAATAAGTTCATTTTGCTGAACGAGCAAACATCTTGTTGAATTAGCCAACAAATGGCTTTTGGTTTTAACTTTCATCTCCTCAGAGTGAGTATCATACGTTCGTGTCACTCTCTGTGGGTATGTGTGTGTATTTTATTTATTTTTTCTATGCTCCCTTAGACTTTTTCAATGTGCGAGAGTGTATGTGTGTGTGTTTGTTTGTTATTGTCCTGCTTACATACCATTTTCTAAGTGATTTTTTTTTGTTGTGTTTGTGTGTTCGTTTTCGTTCTCTCCTTTTTTTTTTGGGAGATTTTTGTAAAAAGGATTTCTGTTTGTGTTGTGTCCTCATTCACTAGGACTAGGACTACTTGTAATACCAAAACACACACACATACACACACACTTACTTAGGAAAGGACATTATAGTGCCATCAAGTTGTTGTTGTTGTTGCTGTCAGTACTTGAAATAGTTGTAACAGCAACATCAAAAGCAGCAGCATCAGCCAGTAGATCTACTAAAGATACGATTTTAATTTGTTCGACTATCCGTTACGTTTTAGTAGCTTTTGTACAAATCCTTTGTGTATACAAGTAATACACACACATACATACACACGTATACACTTACAAAGCCTTTTTACTTGTAGCATAACTTACACATCGTATACATTGTGCTGCAAGTATGCTATTCAACATTTGTTGCACACAACATTGCTCTCCAAAATTAAAGTCTGGACGAGATACGAGCACGACTATTGTAATGAAAAAATGAAATGAAAACATAAATAAGGCTTTAGTTTTACATTTTTAAGCTCAACGATAAATTCTATTTGAATTGTTGATGGAAAACGTCACTGATTAGATTGTTCTTCTTCTATTCAAACATCTTTCAGAATTTACTTTTGTTTTTGGGATTTTGTTTTTAGGGGATCTTAAACAGAAATTGAAAATACAAGGAATAAAAACAGTTATAAGCCCTATGGCTACCATTTACTCAAGGTGCTTAATATAACGCTACATGGCTGTCACTAAGAAATAGGAGGATAGAAATCTTGTATGCAAATTATTTACTTTACTATTTACTATTAATTATTTACTATTTACTACTTACTATTTACCTTTTACTATTTGCTATTTACAGGACTCTTGTAGTACTGGAGACAATGGTTAGTTTAATAGAAGTTAAGTCTCTTGCGAGATTTATCAGGAAATTTATCGGGAAATGCTTCGCAACGAGAATGAGTAATAAGAGTGAAAGTGGTTTGCTACATAGTATTTTAAGAGAGATACTATGCTATGGCATACAGATGGCTCAAGGAAATATAGTGGTAAAGGGGCAGGATTGCTTCCAAAGGAAAGGTTTACATCACCGAAATATATGCTAAATAAACTGGAACAGGAAGTACAGAGAACGGAACATAGCAATACTAACTGATACTTAGAACACCATTGGAGTAGACAGCTCCTATGAAGAAAACTCGAGATTCAAATGTAAAAGTAACTGTGTCAACAAGTACTGACAACAAAAACAACATCAACAAATACAACTTGATGGCACAATAATGTCCTTTTCTCGTAAGTGTGTGTATGTGTTTTGGTATTACAAGTGGTCTTAGTCCTAGTGAATGAGAATACAACACAATCAAAAAACATTTTTATAAAAATCTCCCCCTAAAATAAAAAACGAAAACGAAGTAAAAATAAACAAGGCAGAAGGGAATGCGCGGCAATAAATAGGCAGATCAGAGGAGAGTAGCTTCAACTCCGTTGATGAGACAATAGGGGCATTTTGAAGAAAATATTAAGCGAAAAAAAGATAAGAATAAACAACAACTGCTCTCAAGTCAAACGTGTTTGAGACAAACTTAAGCTTTTTTTGAGTAATTTGAATGATAAATGATTTCAGTTATGCCTCAGTCTATTTCTTGATTACAACCGGAACTTTACGGGAAGTCATAGACTCAAGATATACTTGTTTTAAAAAAAAGCATGGATTCAAGTCGAATATGTAGACTTTCTAATGAGGACAACGAATCCTCAGAACGCATATGTGCGTCTTTAATGCATCTTAAAAGGATACCTTGGTGTTCATGAAGTAATAGCCAAGCATTCGCATAGAAATCTTAAGTTTGTCAATTTAATAGTATTACGGGAGACAGTCTGTATATGTAGGTTAAGGAGATATCCAAAGGGGATATTGAAAAATATCAAGGTATACCCAAATCCAAGTTTTTTCTGATGTCCATCACTATTTTAAACATTGTAATGATATTTAGGGATACAATTTTTCATTTTCTTTAATAGGTTTCTATGCTTCTTCAATACCACAGAGGGGATATACTCCCCTTGTTACCGAGTTTTTTAGTGAAGGAACTGTTAATACCATTGGAGCACGTCGACTGTGGAACAATTGCCTTTGCATTGCGGTGGCTTAAACTTTATAATTTAGGGCTGATTTGTGAAACCTGTTTCTAATATACAGGATACAAGTTATTCTGAGGGAAGAAAGTGACTGAGCATCCATTTGTTACTAGACTCTAGTAACTAGAGTTATATACCGGAAAAACGGAAATAGTACTTTTTAGCAGAAAGTATAGGGTTATCCATTTCGTGGTTTCAGAAGTAAACGTAAATAAAACACATATAAAATATTTTTTCATGATATTTCTTTTGTATTGTAGAGTTTGAACGTTGACATTATGAGTGAAACACTACATCATTTAAATGACCACGCGAAGTGTTGCAAGCATTGATTCTTTTGAGGTAATTTTCGACCACTTTTGGACACATATTGGGCGGTATCTCAGCCATAACTTGACGAATGTTGGTTTTTAAGTGCTCAAGAGTTGAAGGTTTATCTGCATAAACACGGTCTTTCTCGTAGCCCCACAAAAACAAGTCTAATGGTGTCAAATCGCCAGGAAATGTCTCTTACAATAAAGCCATATTTGCTCGAGTTGTGGGGCATGTGGCACCGTCTTGTTGAAACCACATATTCTCCAAGTCGTATTCTTCAATAGCAGGCAAAAAAAAAGTCGGTTATCATATGACCATAACGCTCCCAATTGACGGTGACAGTCGTTCCATCGTCGTTTTCGAAGAAGTAAGGTCCAATCGCACCTTCGGACCTGACTTTTTCAGGATGTAATGGCCTCTCTTCAATTACTTGAGGATTCTCAAAACCCCAAAATACTACAATTTTGTTTATTAACATACTCACCGAGTGTGAAATGTGCTTCATTGCTGAAGAAAATTTTGTTCGATACGTGGCTGTGGCAGAATCATCATTTTTGTAGTAGGTTTTGATAATTTTTATGCGTTGTGTGATAGTTAATCGATCCATTTTCGTCAACGTCAGACTTTCAACTGAAAAGAAAAAAATTGGTTTCACAACTTAGTTTGACAGATGTCGAATTCCAGTCCCATAGTTTTGAAACCACGAAATGGGTAACCCTTTACCTCTTCGTACATGGAGACTGTGTGGAACAAATGGGCGATGAAAAGTTTTGGATATGTTTCCAATAAAGTATTGAAATAAAACCTCAAACCGAAGTTGATTCACTTGTTACCACAAAAATAAACTTTTCTTGTTGTACGGGAATCTTACCCCATCATATCTTAAGGCAAAATGACTACGTTTCACTAATTATGGACACAAAGAACCTCTAGCATCATTGAGTACTAGTCCTACGTTGGCGCTGAGGAGAATTTTACATCTCTTTTCCATGGTCTTTTATATTCAGGCCTCTTTAGCTAATGCTAGTCAGCACGTCTATTCGACTGAGCAGGGATCGTTCGATAATCCTGTGTAAGTTGGAACATTACATTGGCTATTAAGCTTTGTTATTAACGCGGTGTAGGGCAATTGAAAGCCTCTGTTAATGACTTACAGCATATTTTCATACGATAGGATCAATCTGGAACCATTGATTAAGCATTATGCCAGGAGACCAGCCTTAGTTTTATGCTCAAACGTCATGTCTGGTACGTTTCACAATTCCTCTGTGCATTCATTTTGTTCCTAAAAAATTCGCCTGTTCAGCTATTAATATCGTGGTAGCTTGTGTTGCTGTTAAATTTTGTATTTCGCATTTCTCACCATTATAATGCATCTCCAAACTTTACTGCCATTTTCTAGCAGACTGTGAGAGGACCTCTGATTTCCGCTTTTTCAACAGTCTGGACCTTGCATATCATTCGGCATCTTCTCGCATATTACAGCAATTGCCGCTAGTTTTTGAGATTTCAAGTAAAATATTGTAGTAAATATAGTGTTAGTGGGAATAACATCCGTGGTTAAGACAATCAAGATCTCCTTGTTCAAGTGTTGCATCTTTCCTACCTTTTAAGACTATTTCCATAAATTTTTGCTCGGTTTAAAAGACAATTTTTTTTAACAAAATCAAAAAATAAGTTTCTTTTACCATCAAAATGTTAAAACTTTCAAACTTTATTTATATTTTTGTTGACGTTTTATTTTTTTTGAATAGCTTGCGTTAAAACGCCGAATAATACTAGGAGTCACTGTATTCACATTGTTAGCTCTTCAGCCTATAGGACATGTTATTCAACTTTAATTTCGTTTTTTTTTGTTTTTCATTTAAACCAGCCAGCTTGGCGGCTAAAACGGCTGAAATTCTTTAAGTAAATTGATATCCGCGTAGACTTGAAGAATCAAAATATAAAAAAAGAGAAAAAAATTCAAAATTTCAACACCCAAATTTAACTTACGAGCATACCGAGTACCAAAACCCTTTTAAAAGAAAATTTGTTTTGTTGCAGCCGCCAAAGACCCTTAGAAGATGGCACAATGAAACGATGAAACCAAACAACAAAGTTAACTCTTCAAAACGGCCTACATAAAATGTGTCAATAAAAGGCCAAGACCTCATCAATATTGTATTTTAATGTTGGACTCTTCTTTCAGCCTCCAGTGTTAGTGTTTAGTGGACTTTCTTTAAGAAAACAAAAAAAATGAAAGAATGAAACATTTTCTTAAAGATCCAGAAAATCCTTTACTTTGGTCATTTTGGTTTGAAATGAAAATAAAATAATTAAAAGCCAGTTAAATGCAACATACGAATATTTGTTTGTATCTTTTCTTTTAATTTAGATTTCATTTAAAAATCATTAACAAAAAAGAAACGAAGCATATTTGATTCATTTTGAATTTTTACTGCGGTATTCTTAGTGGGTTTTTAACAACCTTTTCTTCTCCTCAAAATAAAATGTTTACTTAGAACAGTTTTTATTTGTTATGTTGTTGTTGTTTGTTTTTTTAATTATTGTTTTGAGGAGCGTTAATTATCAAGAAATTGAAACAATCAAATTAAAAGGGGGAATCTGTTCACTTCACAATAAAATGATAACAAGTCAATAAATGATATTAAATTGAGGTGATAACCGATACATCATTGCGATGGTAATGTTTTTGGGTGTGTCTACACAGTGGGCTTAATTAACAAATAAATTGAAATACAATTTATGTACTCTGACCCGGTATACATACATACATACATACATAATTGGTTTTTACAACCCTTTAGTCATTATTACGACCTAGCTTCTCACACCACTGATGTTGTGTGTGTTAATTTTATCCACGAGTGGCGGAACCTACAGTTTAAAGTCGATTCCGAACGACAGATTTTTGAGAAACTTTTCATGGCAATTTTGTTTACTCTCAGAGTTTTTGCCAGAAATCTGCTGAGAGGAAATCGCCGAAGAAATATTTTTTCATATTTTCATTTTGAAGTCTGATCGGGGATTTGAACCGAGGCCTCATGTCTAATAAGCCAACACACTACCTACTAGACTACGGCGACTTCAACTCTGACTCGGTATAAAGTACTTTATTTGCAAGATGCTTACAGCCCTCAGTTAAAAGTTCCCAAATGTTGTAGAAGCTATTCCGAAAAGACAAACGAAACTTATTCCTGTTTCTAGTCTCCGCAGGATGTCATACATACATGGTCATGACAACACTTCTGTCAGGATTACGACCTAGATTTACACACCACTTACGTTGTGTGTGTCAATTTTATACAAGAGCGGCGGGATTTGTAGCTTACAGTCGTTGCCGAGCGACAGATTTTTGGGAAATTTTCATGGCAACTTTTCCATTTTTGCCAGAGGAAGTCTGGCTGAGAGGAAATCATCAGTTTTTGCTAGAAATCTGCTGAGAAGAAGTCGCCGAAGAAATATTTTTTTCATATTTCTTTCAGTTAGAGATGTCTGACCTGGGGTTTGAACCGAGGCCTCACGTCTAATAAGCCAACACGCCTACCTACTAAACTACGGCGCACCACGTCCTAGTCTGTTGAAAACATAAAGACTTGTGACTCAGATTTGGACACCACATTCACCGTATTTGGTTTTCTGTGACATTTTCTGATAAGAACGGAAAGGCAATGCAATTATAGGGCAACACCCCAGGAACTATTCACTGGATGTATACCATGATGGTGTTGGGCCAATAAAGATTTATGGGGCAATTGTCCAGGTAACAGAATGAATCCTAGAACAGCGCAATTGAAGTTGTGTCGTGAAGACCAAAGCTTTGGATACAATGGGTAGGTTGATAAAAGGCAAATCTAATATGAAATTATATAGAGATTATGGTACTTAAGGAATCAATTGGCTAATGATCTTTTGAAGTGCTTCGTAACGAGACTTAGGAAGAAAAATTAATGAAGTACTCTGCTCCCTTTTAAAGAGGAACTGTCTTGTGGTACCAGACGTGTTTAGAACGAATCTTGGACTAGAAACAAGAAATTTTTGCTTTCAGAATTAAATATTCCAGCCTGTGGGGGAACTCGCGTGTATCTTTCAAAGAAAACACTATGCCATCGAAAGGTGAGCTCAATTCAACTTGTACAGGAGGTAAAAAAGACAGGACATACCAATACTATTTGATAGTCAGTCCGCCATTCTAGCACTCGGCACTTGGAATGTCAAATCGTAGATAGTATGGTACTGTTTGGGGAAATTGTAACAGCTTGGTAGACAGGATAAAGTTATATTATGCCGAATCGAAGTTTATGTGGGAATTCTCGGCAATGAGCAAGGAGACAAGATTGCGAAGAGAAAAACTTTTACGTCATTGATGGGGCCAAGACGCTTGTGTGGCATGAGGCAGCTGTTTGAAAAGGTATGCCCAATGAATGGGAAGGAAAAGAGAGGCAAAGACTCTTCTCTAACGAACAGGGTTTGAAGTAATCAAAACTTTTACTGGGAAATTGCTATAAGAGGAGTTCTGAGTTGTGCATCAAATTATCCAGGAACACCACGAGTTTGATAACCAGTGTTTTGGCAGGACACTGTAGACTCAGTAGTTGTTTCGAGTTTAACACGTAGATACTTTGACGATGAGAATGAATTTTCAGAACACATTCTTGGATCCTGTGGAGCATTCATGCATACCAGAAGGAAACACATCAGTATATATCAGGTGCTTGCCTGGGAATGGCCATTGTTAACACTAAGCAGCATCCCGAAGTATATTAGCGAAATAGGCTAGGAGGAGATATCATACTGTTACTGTGCAAAGTTGGAGGGGAGTAAAAATATCGTAGGATATAATAACACTGTTATCCTTGCACGCTTATAAAGGGTGTTTTTTATAGAGGTATAGAACTTTAAGTTGGCATTTCTTTTCAAGATGGCGACCGATTTAACCGCTGTCAAGTGATTTATTCTCAGTTTGGTTTGGCAATTCATCATGAATAGACTCACGCCTGAACAACGCTTGCAAATAGTGCAATTTTATTTCGAAAATAATGGTTCTGTGTGGAAAACGTATCGCGCACTACGTCCATTTTATCGTCGACAAAATCGTCCATCAGAGCAGTTAATTCGATTAACCATGGAACGTTTTCGCACCACGTTTACTCTTATTGATAACTCGCATCCCCAGAGACGCTGTACGGTGCGTACAGAAGAAGCTATTCCTGCTGTAGAGCGTAGCATTGAGGAAGACCCGAATGAGTCCATCCGCCATCGAGCACAGGAATTGGATCTGTATCCATCCACTTTATGGAAGATTCTGCGGAAGGATCTTGGTTTGCGTGCTTACAAAATCCAACTCGTGCAAGATTTGAAGCCAAACGATCATCAAGTAAGGCTTAGATTCGTCGAATGGGCCCAAAACGAGATTACCGTTGTTCCCGATTTTCATAAGCGAATTTTGTTTAGCGATGAAGCGCACATCTGGTTGAATGGCTACGTCAACAAACAAAACTGTCGCATTTGGAGTGAAGGTATTCCTCAAGTGTATGTGGAAACACCGTTACATCCAGAAAAACTGACTGTTTGGTGCGCTTTATGGGCTGGTGGAATCAATGGTTCGTACTTTTTCAAAAACGATGGTGGCCAGAACGTTACAGTCAATGGTGATCGGTATATAGCCATGATTACTAACTTTTTCATTCCTGAATTGAGTAACCATGATGTCCAGGCGATGTGGTTTCAACAAGACGGCGCAACATGTCACACAGCTCGTGCCACAATAGATTTATTGAAGGACACGTTTTGGTGACCACCTAATTTCACGTTTTGGACCTGTGAATTGGCCTCCAAGATCTTGCGATTTAACACCGCTAGACTACTTTCTGTGGGGCTATGTAAAGTCATTGGTCTATGCGGTAAAGCCACAAACGCTTGACCATTTGGAAGACAACATTCGCCGTATTATTGCCGATATGCGGCCACAAATGTTGGAAAAAGTCATCGAAAATTGGACGTCCAGATTGGACTACATCCGCGCCAGCCGTGGCGGTCATATGCCAGAAATCATATTTAAAATGTAATGCCACAAGATTATCTTTCGGATAAATAAAATTCATGTCAATCGAATAATCCATCGTTGTTTTATTGCAACTTAAAGTTCTATACCTCTATAAAAAAACACCCTTTATTTGTATGTTTCTGGTTGAAATGCTATTTCATTTGCTTTTTAATTACAAAGTTTTCTTTAGCATCACTGACTGACTAATGTATCTCAAAAGATCGTAGTTAACAATACTTTTTATACCTTTTTTCAATATAGAATTTATTTATAATCTCTCTCGTTTTTAGGAATTTGCGTTACCTTAACAACCCTCTAACTAAAGAAAATTTGAAAGAGAAGCACCGTTTTAGTATGAGTTGTGGTATACCATCGGATTGTAAGACGTTTTGATTCTCAGCTTCCAAAGTATCTTCTAATTGTGTCTGTTAGAGAAAAATTTACTTGGGTTCAACTTTTTGAGCTTGGAATAAAGTTGAGTACTTTTACGCATGCAAGGAGTTTATGCTTGTTAACAATCCTTCACTATAAATTCCATGGAAAACTAATTCCTCTACATGGTACTATTGGCAATGCAATACGAAAATGGCGTGAGAAAACTTCTGAAGAGAAAAATGGCATCGAAATGGATCTGTGTTACGTTTCTCCTAAAATTTCAAAATCCATGTCTTTTTAAAAATTAAAATTTAAGGTAATAACGCACCTTTTCCTGGCATATATTTTATAACTTTCTTTTTTATGTAGGCATATATGTATGTACATGTATGTATACTAGGGTCGTTTTAAAAAGTCAATGTCGGATTTTTTTTTGGGACATCCACCTAAAATGTTTCTTTTTGTTAGATTATAAGATTGTCAAAGTTTGAGCATGATTGAAAGATGTTAACACGTGCCACTGAGGCCTCAGAATTTTGAAAATCTCGATTTTTTGGCAGTTTGGCAACTTTGCCGACCCATATCTCGAGAACGGTTTAATATATTTGCCCATGTCATATATCAAATTGAAGTCGATACTGTTTATAATATTTTATGTGGAATAAAAAAATACGTAGATAGTACTGAATTCGAGATAATAAACCCAATGTCCCTAAAAACGTCACTACGTACCCCTAAGAGCGAAGATGGAACCGATTGTGAAAAAAACCCATTTTCCTTCCTATATTATAAATTTTTGGAATGAAAACAATTATGTATTTAAAAAATCAAGTATAATAAATGTGTTTTTCATTTTATTCTTATTTATATTTATTCAAGGGAGTGACATAATGTAGTTTTGAAAGCTATCTGGATACAGCTGACGGCATCTGCTGGCTACTTGGAGAACGTATTGTTTTTGCTGCTCGTCCTTTGTAAGTAATTGGCTGTAATCTGTGATGAGCTTGACTCCTCGCTTTGCCATGTCGTTCACAATTTTCACGTTGTTTGCCATCCTTTGCCCCTTCTGGTAGTTGATGTTCTGCGGCCAAGTTGCAGGATCTTTTTCCAGAAATTCGGTGTTAATGTTTAATCTTTTGAACAACAGATAAGTCTCACTTGTAATTAGGGCTAGGAGACCTTTTTCTAGGAATTTCGGCCCCAGTGGCACGGGTTAACATCTTCCAATTGTGCTCAAACTTTGGAAATCCTAAAATATGACAGAAAGAAACATTTTAGGGGGATGCCCCCAAATAAATTCTAACATTTTTTTTTACCCTATGAGGTAAAACCACCTTAATGTATACATATGCATATTTAAAAGACCTTCATAAAAATACAAAAACAGTTTCATAAATATTCATCATCATTATGCAAAACACAATGATGCCAATAGAATGCCATGTGATTAATTTCCCTTTAAAATTAAAACATTGGGAGGTAAACTGCTTTCCAATGAATTCATATTAAAATGTCGTACGTTAATGAATTTCAAATTGCCAAACAACAATATACGAAACAGCATATCAATCTGTATCGCAAAACTATCATTTATTTACTAAAGTTGGGTGTATATTTGCTGCTGTTATCTTAAGGGCAACACCCATTTTACTCACCTTCTTTCTGCACAAGAATTTAATTCAATTCAATGAAGAGATTTCTCATTGTCAATACCTCTGCTCATTATCATGAATGGAATGGAAGGAAAGGAAAAAAATACACATCAAAAGACATTTTAATGTTCGGAATACTCCTGGCAAACAAATTTTATTAACGCAGAAGAAAGGGATTTGAAGAGGGAAAAACTTAAAACTATTGTTGTTCTATTCATAGCCAAATAAAAAAAAACAAATACAAAAACAAACACAAACAGTATCAACCTTCTTTTGCTTAACAAACGAAATGAAATGAAACGAAACGCTTTTAACTTTTACGCCACAACAAATTCATTACATTTCCTTTGACTTGGGTGTCTTAAATGTCTCCTTTAGTTTGTTGTTGTTATTGTTGTTGTTGTATTGTTCTTGTTTATCTGTACCACCTCTACAAATAGAGACACACTATTATTTATCTTGATGATACATTAAATACTCTCTCATACTCATACTTATGTATGTAAATACGTACGTACATATTGAATGTAAAGAGAAAAGAAAACAATCGAAAAAAAACAAACGAAAAACATTTATCGATAGTTAAATAATAGTCGATTGTAGATCGTAGAAAAAGATACCGATTGTTTGTAGGCGTCAATGATTTTGTGTATTTAAAGCACCTGTGTCTATAGCCCAACAAAAACAAACATGCTTATTCTTCATCTAGTTGTTGTTGTTATTGTTGTTTTATTCTCCTCTTGCTTTTATTGTATGTTTTCGCAAACCATCAAAGTCCTTAAGAGTATGAAATAAACAAACAAGCAAACAAACAAACAAAAACTAAAATGACAACTCTTAAAACCACTTACACTTGCTCACACACACACACACACACATGCATGCATGCATGCAATAATAAATACGTTTCATTGAGCATGTGCTCAATGACTTTAGAAAAAAAAGAAAGATAAACAGACACACACATAGACAAACAGGGAGAAAAAAGTAGAAGAACTCAACGGGACATTCTTGACAAATGATTACAATTGAAACGAAACGAATTGCATTTTAAGAATCAATGTCGTATGAAAGTCAACAATCACACACGCTCAAACATGCATGCAAGATTAATTTTTTATTAACTTCGTTTATTCTTCATTCGGATGAATTAGTGTGTTGATTAACAAAGTGTTGCCATATTGTTTTGTTTTAAGGTAGAATGATTCTTCTATGCAATAAACTATGCATGGTCCTATCAGAGAAGTCATTTTTATATCGTGTGACTCTAATGCATCATATTTGTTACATCTTGTGAAGGTATGGAGTTCATTCAATTCATCACTGTACCCGGTAGTCAGGTGATGGGCGATATTTTCTTGCTAGTCCACACTTACTTTCTTAATTGAACTTTATATACATACATACATATTTGGTCATTACAACCCTTCAGTCAGGATTGCGACCTAGTTTCTCACACCAGTTATGTTGTGTGTGTTAATTTTATACGTGAGTGGCGGGACCTACTCCGAATGACAGATTTTTGAGAAACTTTTCAAGGCAATTTTATTTACTCTCAGAGCTTTTCCCAGAAATCTGCTGAGAGGAAGTCGCCGAAGAAATACTTTTTGTATTTTGTTTTGATGCCTGGCCTGGGGCACGAACCTTGGCTTTACGTCTAATAAGCCAACACACTACCTACTAGACTACGGCGACTTAATTGGCCTTAACCCATTAGTTAGAATTGCAACCTAGCTTTACATACCACCTGACACATCTTGTCAATATTCTGAAGGTGTGCAGTTTACTCAATTTACCCAGAAATCAGTAATAATCAGTATACTCATAATTTCTGATACTTATACGTATTCGTACTTATTTTAATATCATGGAACCTCAACTCATATTCAAAGTTGAGGTACTGATCATAGCCATACTTAACAACACGTTTGATGTTGTTAATTTTGACTCTCCAACAACTCAACATATACACGAAGTACAAAATAAGTATGATTTGCGTACGAACACTAAAATACTCACTAAAAGGTTGAGTGTTTTCTTTGCTTGCTGCTCTATCTTCTTTGCTTATGAGTCTTCTTTTTTTGTAAATGCCTAACAACTAGGGCTGTAAAGTTTTTTGAATGATTTTTCTAAAGTTATGAATCTAGACGAGAAGGCTTATGAATCAAACATATTTCGAATGGTATGAGTTTGATGTCAACGATGTACGCATACTCATTGTAACCTGTACTTATAAATCAACGTTGTAGTGGGTACGAATGAATCAGAGTACATACATTGTTAAATTTCAATATTGTTGACTCACTTATATTCAAAATTTCCTGAGTGCTTATGAGTAGCGAAAAACGATTCATTGCTGATGGTTCACATGAGACGACCATGCCCTTAAACCGCTTATGCAGAATAAACACAAGCAAGCAGGTATTTTGGGTTCTACCAGAGAAGCCATTCTGGCACTGTCGCAATTTGGTCTTCGGCTACACCCTCTCAGCAGATTTCTGGCCAAAACTCTGAGAGTAAATGAAAAATTGCCATGAAAATCTGTCCCTCGGAGTCAACTTTAAACTGTAGCTGCCGCCACTCATGTACAAAAGTAACACATACAACATCAGTGTTCTGAGAAGCAAGGTTGTAATCCTGACTAAAGGGTTGTAGTGACCAGTTATGTATGTATGTATGAATTTTACTCAATTGATGTCTGTACCAGATCGTCAGGTGCTGGACGATGGTAGAGAAGTCTTCTTTACTTGCTATTTCAAAAGTCCTGATAATTAGAAACGATGGAAAAGTTTCTCTCAACTCCCCTGATAGGTATTACTACTGGACCAGAGTCGATGTTAAGCTGTGCGTGCCGCCAATCTTGGTAGAAATTAACACACACAACATAAGTGCTGTGAGAAGCTAGGTTGTAATCTTGACTGAAGGGTTGTAATGACCAAATCTTTTATGTTTTGCGTAAGCTATCTACCTATCCAATTCGTTTTATTCCCTCTTGGCAATCTTTAAATTCGTTTTCTTTGTTGAAAAAGTAATTCAATTTCTAGACGATAGCCAATGGTTCTATGTATATCAGGCAACCCTTGCCTAATGCACTTGGTTGGATATGATATTTACACACACACTCAAAGCTAATGCCTGCTCAATATCAAGCCATGAACGGTTTTCAATATTTGTTTTGTCGACCGCACGCACGTGGTGTTATGTTTGATCATCTCATCTCTTAATGTTTACATGAGTGTTTGTATCCTTTTTCCTTTTCTTTTCCCATACAGTTGTCTCGTTGTAATGAATTTTATTTACTTTTTATGTTCCATTATTGTTGCTGTTATTGT
This sequence comes from Sarcophaga variegata, assembly GCA_932273835.1. Lineage (NCBI taxonomy): Eukaryota > Metazoa > Arthropoda > Insecta > Diptera > Sarcophagidae > Sarcophaga > Sarcophaga variegata. Next base: position 70,208,118 of record OW026362.1, read on the forward strand.
CTCTTAATAGCGTTTAATCTCTACTCCTTAGAGAGAATTCAATAAAAGTGGCTGGTTTCGTAATTCTTAAGAAATGGACAATAATTGTTAAGTGAAGAAGAAAATCTAAAGACTCAAGGCTATTTTGGTGAGATTTTGTTTCTCTAAAGAAGGTAATGTTATCAGTTCTTTTAATTACAGACGTATTTATTATCTTTTACCGTTACTAAACCAATTGGCTGAATGCCAGTGTATTTCTCTTATCAAATTCGAATTAATTTTTTCAAGTTTTTTATTGTTATTTTATTATTGAAAATTCCTTAGTTGTTGTTCATAGTTTTTCGATTATTTTCAGACTTCGTTCATCTTTTGCTTTTTATTTTTATGGGAATTAAATTTTTCGATTATTCGTACGTACATACTTACGTGCAGATGAGGTCATCTTTGAAAACAGAAATAAATTCAAGTGAATTTGTGAATTATCGCGGAATACATACTACGTTGTTCAGATTAAAATATGTTAGAACATGAATTACTCTGCTTAGTAGTCAAATACTTCAACAATTGACCTGACCTGGGGTTTAAACCGCGGCCTCACGTCTAATAAGCCAACACACTACCTGCTAGACTACGGCAACTTCTTCTTCCTTAAATATCTTTCTTTATTCGAGCTGCAAAAAGTTTGAGATGAGTTTTGAGCAATGATTGATGTAAAGTTCTAATACCGCTAGTAAAAATGTGAAAGAGTGGAGTGGAAAATATTATCCCCACATACTCACAATTAATGTGTTTGACCCAGTTTAGAAAAGTCTTACTAACAAGACAAGATTTCGTTTTTCATTCAGTATTTCAATCATAGTTTCGGTGTTAAAATTTTTTTAATAAAATTCTCACGTTTATTTAACAAAGAATAGGAAACAAACAAACAAACAAAATTATGATAAATTATTAACAGAAAAAGAAAAAAAATTAAGAAATATGCGGTGAAAGCTACAAGCGTTTATTGTTAATTTTTAATGAAAACCTTTAAAAAAAATTAAAATATTTTTGCACAGTCATTTCATTTTCTGGCCCAGGGTCAACTAAGCAGAAAAATAACAATATAATGCAGGCAGGCACTCGAATGAATACAAAAAATAATCAAAAACAGAAACAAATTCAAATTAAAGTATTGACAGGCTCTATATAAACACGCCGCAGATCATTAATCATATGCTTGTTAAGACTTTGAAACAGACTTCCTAAAATGATCTTCACAAATCAACTAACAAATAGAGGAGTGTATGAGTATGTACTGCAAGAAACAGTGATGGAACGGAGATGTATGTAGACTGTGTGGAATAGTAAAATTGAAATCTATTGGTCGCCATAGGCGTGGCAAAAACAGATGAAATAAATTTCGTTATATTATGAGGAATATTTTATTAAAATATCTGATGCTGTTGTTGGTTTTACTCGTCTTTTTCTCTTCATTTCATCATTGAATTTAAAATCTTTCATTCAGCTTTCAACCAACAAACATGAGGTTTTTAATTAAATCATAAAAAGGAGAAAAAAAAACATTCCCATTCCCAACTGTGTTACTATACCACACTTACAGCATACAGTGGCGTCTAATATTATAGCAACAATGAATATGTATGTAAAGTTTAGTATGAATATGATCTTCTAACTTTTAAACCATGGCCATTCGTCTACTGCAGAATTCCTTATTGAATGCACGAACAGGCTTTTGTGAGATTGAACCGAAATTAGTATGGCACTGCCTAAGGAAGCTGAATCAGCTGAGTAGCCAAAATAAAATTACCTTCAGCTGCATCCCAGATCATACGGTAATTCTCGACAATGAGCAGGCAAATGTACTTGAGAGAAAGGGAGCATTGACTCCGTTGATGAGATCAGAAGCCTTCTGTGAAATAAAAGGAATGTGAAAATGAATATAAAAAGAAGCAAGGAATCTTCTCAAACCAAATGGGTTTGAAGCAATAAAATTTTTTGTTTTATTAATTACAATGAGAGGTCGACTAAGTCAAGCTTCAGAGTATTCAGTCCTTAGGTTGGTAACCAATCTTTTGACAGGATACTGTAGACTCAGCACAAAACACTTATTCAGAAAAGGGGTTAATTCAAGCCCAACATGTTGATTCCGTAACTGAGAATGAATTAGCGGAGCACATTATTTTGATCTGAGGGGTTAATGCATCTTAGAAGGACATACTTAGTGGTAGCAAGGGAATTGTCACACTTATTCAGAATTTATAGATTCTGTTACGAAGAGGACATTGTCGACACCGAACATCGTCCTTAAATTTGTTAGGGCAATTGGTATGAAGGAGACATTATAAAGATACCCTATAAAGTTTGAGGGGAGTACAATAGATCGTATGGTTGCAGTATTAAGGAATCTTTTCACGACAGTAATAATATCCTTTCGTCAAACGCTACTTATTGATACATGCTACACTGATTAAATAATACCGTGAGTAAAACTGTGAGTTACGCTTACGTTTGATAATATCAAGACTAGCATTGATTGCATTCAATGACTCATGGAAATCGTTGAAGGGAATGTTCTCTTTGTCAATAGAAATATTAGTTTGGACGTGGCGGTGACTAATACCAAAAAACTTAACTACAAAGTCGACTAATCTGAAGTAGAGACTAGGTCAAAGCAAAAAACGATTATTTTGGTTATTAGTCCTTATTTTGACTGCGTTTTTTCTGTCTTTAGAATAAATTTTTATTTAAGCCCAACATCTGATTTTGGAAAGGCTAATACAATAAGAAGTTCAAACGAATTCGTATAAATACCGACATTTCAAATGGTTTCACACAAACTTTACTTATTTGCAAAGAACTATGGGATAATGAACACACTTTTTGAGAGACCAAAGAGATTTTGCGTTAAGTATGAAGCATACATACATACATAATTGGTCATTACAACCCTTCAGTCAGGATTACGACCTAGTTTCTCACACCACTAATGTTGTGTGTGTTAGTGTTATACATGAGTGGCGTGACTTACAGTTAAAAGTCGACACCGAACGACAGATTTTTGAGAAATTTAGATGGTAATTTTATTTACTCTCAGAGTTTTTGTCAGAAATCTGCTGAGAAGAAGTCGCCGAAGAAATACTTTTTGTATTTTGATTTGATGTCTGGCCTGGGATTTAAACCCTGGCTTTTCGTCTAATAAGCCAACACACTACTTACTAGACTACATAGATGAAGCAGAGATGGTCGTAAACGTGACAGAATCCATCTTAGAAATCTCATAGCCGGAGCACTTTCTCAGGTTACACATATTTTCTTAGTTAGTAATTATAGCCTTCAGTTAGGATTAAGACCAGACATCAGAAATGAATCTTCAAAAAGATGAATAGAATCGAATCATACTCATAATTTCTGATACTCTTATACGCATTCATACTTATTTTAATATCATGGAACCTGTACTCATTTTCAAAGTTTGAAGTACTCATCATATTCATACATAAGAACACATACGATATTGTTGATTTAGGCTCTCCATAACTAAATATTTATATGAATCACAAAATAATTATGATTAGCGTATGAACACTAAATACTCACCAAAAAGTTGTGTGTTTGCTCTGCTTGCTGCTCTGTCTTTTTGGCTTAGGTGTCTATTTTCTTTTGTTGTAAATGCAACAACAACTAAGATTGTAAATTTTGATGAATGATTCGAGTCACTCGAGTCACATTTATAAGTATTGTAAGTATTTTTCTAAAGTTATGAATCTAAATGAGTAGGCTTATGAATCAACAATATTTCGAATGGTATGAGTTTGATGTCAACGTTGTACGCATACTCATTGCAACCTGTACTTATAAATCAATGCTCTAGTGAGTACGAATGAATCAGATGAGTTAAATTTCAATATTGTTGACTCGCTTATATTCAAAATGTCATGAGTGCTTATGAGTAGCGAAAAAACGATTCATTGCTGATCTCTGATTAAGACCTAGCTTCCCACACGATTTATGTTGTGTGTGTTAATTTTTATTCATAAGTGCCAATACCTACAGTTTTAAATCGACTATGAATGACAGATTTTTGAGAAACTTTTATGACAGCGCTTTCTTACTGTCGGAGTTTTTGTCAGAAATCTTCTGAGAGGAAGTCGCCGAAGAAATAGTTTTTTCGTTTTGCTCTCGAACAATCTGGGATTTGAACAGTTGCTGCATATTTTGAAGAATTTTTTAAAATGGAACATTCTTAATGTATTTTGAAAAATAATTAAATTTTCCAGAATAAGCCATTACTATCTCCTCATTTTTGTCCAACACTGTATGGATATATTTAATAAACTTATTTGATTATGTATGTTGCTATGTAGGTATGCATGTATGCATGTATGCGTATGTAGAAATCTCTTTTTAGCATATTAAAACCATTTGTTTATAAAATTTATTAATTTTTTTAATTAACATTTGCTCTCTCACATTAAATGATGATATAGAAGGAATGGGGAGACAGAAAGAAAACAAAAAAAAACTGTTTTACTTGTACCGACTGGCGCTTATTCACACACACACATGTATTGTGAATGCAAATCATTTCCATTACGAATGCGATCATTAGAAGTTTTCTCTTTCGGTTTTTTTTTTGAGATATAAATGGTATACTTACGTATGTATGTATATACAAACATATGTACACATATTAACATATATTCTAAAGGGCTTTTATGAGCATAAAGGGTATTATTAGCTGCACCATGTACTCAAATAGATGTAAGGATGTGCCTTTAAGTGCCAAATACTTGATGTCATTTAACAAAAAAAAAAACAAAATTTTTATAAAACATGGTTGCTTTATAAAAAAAAAACAAAAAAAGGAAACAAAATTAAAAAAAATATATTAAACACCACACTCATTACTTCCTTTTTTTAATATGCACATACATACATATGTATGCATGTACGTATGCACCACGTATGTATGTGCTGTTTTGCTTTACATAAATACATCCATTCATTCATAATAAAAAACAAGCACTTGAGATTTTTTTATGACTCTCAATGGCAGCGTGATAGAAAACAAGTCAAGAGTTTTAATGTTTAAATTTGGCTAATTACTGTTATCCTCCTCCCCTTCCCCCAAAAAAAAATATGTAGATTTTGTTAAACATGTTAATATCCAGTGTTTGTATTCCCCCTTTTTTAATTTCATTTTTTATCCCTTTTAACTGTTTTTATGGTTTAAAATGAAAAGATTGTTGAAATTGTTATCCATGAATATGAACAAAACAGAATTCAAATGCATGATGATAACACAAGGAGAGCCTTATTTTACATCAGCATTGTTAGGCGGAAAAGTCATATCTACAGGAGCAGAGTGATAGATGGACAGTTTTGTTTATAAAAACAGTGATGGAAACTTCAGAAAATATTTGCTCGACAAAAGCATGATTCAATGACTCATGATTAAGTTCAAGTGACAGTCGCGTCAGTGGGCACAGCTCTCGTGGGTCTTATAAGGCCCCGTTATAACACCGATATCGCTTATTCCGTCATGTAGTTAGAGCTCTTGGTTGGCATCTCTCAACTAGTCCGAGAGTCTTTTGAAGACGTAATTTTTTTCAAATCGCCTTTGGCTAGACATGTTTTGTTATTAAGTTCTGGGTATTCAAGAACTCTACCTCCCTGGTTCTTAAACGAACTTTTTTCAACTCACATACATATGTATGGTCTGGCAAGAATTCTTTTTTTCAGGTTACTAAGCGCCGGACAATGACAGAGAAAATGTAGCGAGGTCTCGTCTTCTTCCCCGTCATTGCAACTTCTGCAGAAGTCGTTATGAGGTATTTCCAGTCTTCTGGCGTGAATACTCAGAGACCAGTGTCTTACTATCACTGCTATGAGGCTCCTTGGACGGAACCTTAATAGGTTCAATACAAATTCTGTTCTTTATAATGGGTGATTTTTTAAGAGCTATAGGAGAATTTTTCAAAAAAAAACACATAAAATTCAGAAAAATTCATGAAATCTTTATTTGAATCGATAGTACGGTCCATTTAATTTAATGTTTGAAGATTATTTCATGCAAATGTTGTCAGCGACAGCGCCTCAAATGGTCCATCCGCTTAGCCCAATTTTCATACTCTTTCCAACATTTCGGCCGGTATATCACGAATAAATGCTTCAATGTTGTCTTCCAATGCGTCAATTGAAGCGGGCTTGCCTGTATAGACATGAGCTTTAACACCCCCCACAAAAAATAGTCTAAAGGCGTTAAATCGCACGATCTAGGCGGCCAATTGACCGATCCCGAACGTGAAATAAAATGTTCACCGAACTCGCAATAAGTCCATTGATACGCGTGCTGTGTGGCATGTGGCACGGTCTTGTTAAAACTACCTGTCATGCAAGTCAAGCTCTTGCATTTTGGGCAAAAAAAAAGTTGGATATCATCTCACGGTAGCGCTCACCATTCACAGTTCCGTTACGATTCGCAGCATCTTTGAAGAAGTACGGTCCAATGTGCCACCAGCCCATAAAACACACCAAACTGTGACATTGGTAGCTTTTGCAATGCTTCTGGCTGATCTTCACTCCAAAATCGACAATTCTGCTTATTTACGTATCCATTGAGCCAAAAATGAGCTTTGTCGCTGAACACAATTTTTCGATAAAGAAGTGGATCTTCGGCCAACTTTCCAAGAGCCCATTCACAAAAAAATTCTGCGTTGCGGTAGGCCGTTCGGCTTCAATTCTTGCACCAGCTGCATTTTGAAAGGCTTCACACCTAAATCCTTCGGCAAAATTTTCCACGTTGTTGAGTAACAGAGGCCCAATTGCTGCGAACGGCGACGAATCGATAGTTGATGGTCATCATTAACAGTGGCCGATACAGCTGCGATATTTTCTTCAGTTCGCACTCTACGTAAGCGTTTTGGTGGTTTAATGTCCAACAATGTAAATTTTGTGCGAAATTTAGTCACAATAGCCCGAATAGCCGCTTCAGTGGATGGATTAAACTGACCATAAAATGGAAGAAGCGCGCGATGAACTTTCTGAATAGAGCACGCATTTTGATAATAAAATTCAATGATTTGCAAGCGTTGTTCGTTTGTAAGACGATTCATGGTTAAATTATAGACCAAACTGAAGTGACAGTGACAGTGAAACAAAACACGAAACGTGCGTGAGATGTTTAAACCAGTGTTGTCAAAAAGATAATAGGTAAAAAATCACCCGTTATAACCTTGTCGGGACAGATCTATCTAGTTTGTATAAAAGTGGGATCATTATCCTATCTTACCTTTATCAATGAATGGAGTTTTTGTGAGAGCAACTCACATCATCTATGCGTAGGAGTGCGAATCTCTTGTAGGAATTCATTTGAATTTTTCGTAGTAATTTTTGGTACTAACTCGGGCTCAGAAATCAGGCTGAATTTGAACGATGTTATGGCTTATGTTGGCTTTGACAACTTCTGAGGTTTGAAGCTTATTCCCATACACCAGGGACTTTAGAAAACCCCACAAATAAAAGTCTAATGGGGTCAAATCTGTCGATCTTGGTGATCAGTTCACATCACCACTAAGTAACACGACAATACAATCAAATCGCTTGAGCTGGATATCCAATGTGGCATGAGTTGTGTGGCTCATAATGCCGTCCTCTTAAAAGCACATGTCGATGATGTCAAGATCAAGACGTCAAGATGCCAAAAAAAGTTGGTGATCATCGTCCCATAGTTCTCCCCATTGGTAGTGATGACACGGTCAAAGTTATTCGTAAAGAATGGACTCTGTCAGCCCAAAATGTACACAAAGTAATGACTTTTTCGTCATGCATTGGAGACTCTTGGATGTCATGTGGATTGGTATCGTATGAAAAATTTAACATTTTTGTTTGTTCTCGTACCCATACATTCGTAAATGGCGGTCCTCATTGCTGAAGATGCTGAAACTTGGTTCGGCTGCCAACTGCTGCAGAGTTCGTGCATAACACACTTCACTGTCCATGGTCGTCCATGGTGATTTTGCAAAGCAGACTGAATAAATGACAGTTGAATTAACAGCTGTAGCTTCAACAAGATAAACGTTATAAGTGAACGTTAGTTATCAAGTGTCAAAGTCCAGAGGTCTATGTTCGAACACCAGATATAATTTATGAAAACTAGCTCTCTGTGAGTGAAGATTAATTCCTTGTAATTCTATTCACTATAAAGTCTTCTGAAGTCGCCGTGGTCTAGTAGGTAGTGTGTTGGCTTATTAGACGTGAGACCTCGGTTCAAATACCAGGTTAGACATCAAAACGAAAATATCAAAAAATATTTCTTCGGAGACTTTCTCTCAGCAGATTTCTGGCAAAAACTTTCAAAAAAATCTGTCGTTCGGAGTCGACTTTAAACTATAGGTCCCGCCACTCGTGTATAAAATTAACACACACAATATAAGTGGTGTTAAGAAGCTAGGTCGTAATCCTGACTAAAGGGCTGTAGTGACCAATTATGTATGTTTGTATAAAGTCTTCTAGTAAAGGGGAATACATAGAATTAATTGATTGGATTTTTGCACCAAAAAAAATTTAAATTCTATAATTTAGTGAAAGTTAAATTGCTTCGACCAACAATTTCGTTTTGTGTCAGTGTTTCGATTAAAAATATTTCTCCAATTATTGTTTCATTTGTTTCGTTTCTTGTTTTTGTTTTTTTATTTTTAAAAAAAATAATGCACTTATCATGTAGTTTTGCTGCCACATGCAAACAATTCTTTATTTTTACATTTCATTTTAATTTATTTTTTTTTTAATTTTTTTGTTGAAAAATCAAACGTTAATTACACAAATTAACCCAAATTTTTCTGCGATTTTCTAAATGGACACTCATACACTTACAAACGTTTTTAAACATATGAAATGGTTTTAAAAACATTTATTGTTTTTGTTGTTTTATTTTTTATTCTTTGTTTTTTAATGTTTATTATTCATGCAAAATATTTTCCTTTTTTTTTGTTTTTCAAATTCAATTGTTTTTTTTTGGTACGAATCATGCCAATGTGTAGTGGCAGTTGGTAGTTGAAAAAAAAATTGTGGAGAGGGAATACAACGTAAAACTACTCATAATAATGGGTTTCAGTTTCACGAAACGAAAAGTGACAATTTGTTTTAAATAATGTTTTAATCATGTTTTTGGTTATTGTTTTTATTTTATTAAAAAAAATATATAAATCATGTTCTAAATTTAATCATACATTCCCTGGTGCATTTTTAATGGCAATTATTTTTTATTTTTTTTTTTTGTTTGTTTTATGACTCGCCATTAAATTCTAATTTGCATAAGAAATTTAAATTTGATTTTCAATTGATTAATTGACGATGTAAACTCTGTTAAATGGCGGTGAATAATTTATTATCCCTGCTATGTATGTATGTATATAAAAATAAATATTTATTTAAAAATAAAAATATTTTTGTTTTCTTTTTGCAAACGATACAAATATTTTATTTAAACGGATGTTATGATGTCATTAATACTGAACATACTACAACTCAATTTGATATTGAGTTTTCATTATTTCATTAAACGGTGTCTTAAAGTCTTGTACATTGAGTTAGAAATTGTTCTTCAAATAATTCATTCTAGAAGTCACTTGATTCTCTAGAGAGCATACATACATACCAGAGGTCAGCAATGAGTATTCAAAAAGATGAGAAAAATCGAATCATACTCAAAATTTCTTATACTTATTCGTATACTTTTTTTAATATTATGGAACCTCTCCTCATATTCAAAGTTTGAAGTACTCATCATATTCATACTTAACAACACATATAATGTTGTTAATTTCGACTCTCCATAACTCAACATATACTTACTTAGGTTAGAGGACGTGTACTTGTCAGTTGAGACAAGTACAGTACCCGGAGGTCGAATTGACCCATTGTACAGACTATATATTACTTAACTTAATTGGTCATTACAACCCTGCAGTCAGGATTACGACCTAGTTTCTGACACCACTTATGTTGTGTGTGTTAATTTTATACTTGAGTGGCGGGACCTACAGTTTAAAGTCGACTACGAACGACAAATTTTTTTTGAGAAACTTTTCATGGCATTTTTATTTATTCTCAGAGTTTTTGCCAGAAATCTGCTGCGAGGAAGTCGCCGAAGAAATACTTTTTGTATTTTGTTTTGATGTTTGGCCTGGGGCTCGAACCCTGGCTTTTCGTCTAATAAGCCAACACACTACCTACTAGACTACGGTACTGATACTTATTTTAATATCATGGAACCTCTACTCATATCCACAATTTTAAGTACTCATCATATTCATACTTAACAACACGTATGATATTATGGATTTCGACTATTCATAACTCAACATACATATACACGAAGCAAAAAATAAGTATGATTTGAGTACGACCACAAAACTACTCACTAAAAGGTTGTGTGTTTGCTCTGCTTGCTGCTCTGTCTTTTTTGTTCATGTTTCTTTTTTCTTTTTTTGTAAATGCTACGACAACTAAGCCAGCGAAATGTGATGAATGATTCAAGTCACTCGAATCATTTATAAGTATTTTATAAGTATTTTTCTAAAGTTATCAATCTAAATGAGTAGGCTTATGAATCCAACATATTTCGAATGGTGTGAGTTTGATGTCAACGTTGTAAGCATACTTATTGCAACCTGTACTTATAAATCAACGTTGTAGTGAATATGAATGGATCAGATGACTCACTTATATTCAAAATTTCATGAGTGCTTATGAGCAGCGAAAAAACGATTCATTGCTGATCTCTGATGCATACATAATTGGTCATTACAATCCTTCAATCGGGATTACTATCTCGCATCTCACACCATCCATGTTGTGTGTGCTCATTTTATACATGAGTGCCAAGACCTACAGCTTAAAGTCGGCCGTGAAAAATTTTTCATGGCAATTTTATTTTACTCACAGATGTTTTTCAGAAATCTGCTGAGGGGAATTCGCCGAAAGAAATATTTTTTGAATACTTCGGTTTTGTTCGAGTCATCTGAGCTGGGGTTCGAACCACGGCATACCTCTTATAAGCTACAGTAATCCCTCGATTTACGTTGCAGTTGGTTCAAAAAAAAAAAGGCGACATATATCGAATGACGACGCTAATCGAAGGATTACTGTACCTACTAGACTACAACGACTTCTAATATGAGAATTAAAATTTCGAATTTCTTCATCACACAACTTATTCGATAGATTTAGGTCTCGCCGATTATTTTCTATTTTCATATTTGAAAAAAACTTGCCAATAGGGAAGAGGTAGAGGCAATTCTTAGTAAAAACATGAAAGCAAAATAGAAAAATATATCATTCTTATAGGAGATTACGTCCTGATATTATGGGTTTGCTTGTAGTACCTTAAGGTTATAGGGAGTATAAAAAATATAAGAAATGCTGAAGGCCATGCCCATAGAGATCGAAGAAGTGAGCACACTTTACGTTGAAACAGAAGAAGTAGCTCTTCTATTCAATTCATAATTGGTCATTACAACTCTTCTGTCAGGATTACGACCTAGCTTCTCACAGCACTTACGTTGTGTGTGTTAATTTTATACATGAGTGGCGGGACCTCCGGTTAAAGTCGACTCCGAACGCTAGATTTTTTAGAAACTTTTCATTGCAATTTTATTTACTCTCAGAGTTTTCGCCAGAAATCTGATTTCGTTTTGATGTCTTACCAGGGGTTTGAACCGTGGCCTTACGTCTAATAAGCCAACACACTACCTACTAGACTACAGCGGCTTCTTTTTTTTTTATCCTCGTCAACAAAGCAAAATAATTTATTTATTTATTTATTTATTTGATTTATAATGATCTACATAGCACAACAAGATACTAAATCTTATAAGTGACAGTGCTATGTTTACAATCAATAAGGTATAAAAAATTAACATTAATTAAATATAAAAAATTAGAGAAAGTTAATTTATGTATATAAATATTAAATTAAATTAAGAAGGTAAAGTATAAAAATAATAATAATAATAATAATAATAAGAATAATAATAATAGTTATAATGATAATAATAACAATAATAATGATGACCTAAAAAATTAAATCACAAAATTTACAAATATGAGATAAAAATTTTAATTATGAAAATAATTTAAATAACTCCTTTTTGAACGCGTTTGCATTGCCCAGATTTTGGATGTTATTTGGTAAGGAATTCCAAAGACTAATGGTGTGTATAAAGAACTGTCCCTGAGACAGAAGAGTCCTGAATCGTTGCTGTATAATCCCCACACCCCGGTGGGATCTAGCAAACTTAATTTTACAATATAGATACTTCGGCTGTTTCGTGTAAATTATTTTATGAAGTAGAAGGAGGCATCTAATTTTCAGGAGATTATCAAATTTGATACCAAGAATCAGGTAAGCTAAATGAGAAATGTGATCCCGACGCCCCTTAAGGAAAACATACCTGGCTATGTTATTGTACGCCAGGTTAAGTTTCTGGTTGTCATCATAACTGCAATTTGCGTATATCTCACATCCATATAAAAGTACCGGAATCAAGTAAGTTTTAGCAAGTTGCATGCGAATGACAAAAGGAGTTGAATCAATGACAGCCCACAAATTTCGAAGCATGCCATAAATTCTGCCAACAATGACACTTATATGGGTAGACCACGATAATTTGTCATTAAAGACAATACCCAGATTAGTAGCCGACCTGACAAATTCAATTTTATTTCCCCTGATACTCAATTCAGGTATGACAAATGATCCGTTTGTTCTCGAAAGTGTAATACATTTAGACTTAGAAGGATTGATACATAGTCCATTGGCCGAGGCCCATCCGTCAATCCTTGCTAAGTCACGATTAATGTAGTCCAAACAAGAATAAATATTCTCCCTTGGAGTATATGTGTAAAGCTGCACATCGTCAGCATACATGTGAACATTACAGTTAACCAAAACATCAGGTAGATCATTTATGTACATGCAAAACAGCAAAGGTCCAAGTATAGACCCCTGGGGAACACCTCTACTAATAGTAAGTGGATCCGAAACATTGCCATTAAAATGAACCTTCTGAAATCTGTTCGTCAAATAAGAATAAATTAGATTACAGGCAGTTTCGGAGAAATAAAACAGTTTTCGGAGCTTTTTCAATAGAACCGCATGATCGACTGTATCAAAAGCCTTAGAGTAATCAAGCAGAACCAAGAACGCCACACTATTCCCATCAAGTTCCGACCTAAGTTCCTCAACTACATTTACCAGAGCGGTAGTACAACTCCTACCTTTCATGAAGCCCGACTGATTAACCGTTAAGAAATTGTGGCCCCTCAGATATTCATCGATTTGTCTGGCCATGATATTCTCCAATACCTTGGATAAAAAAGGAAGGATTGCAATTGGCCTGAACTCACAATTAGTTTTGGGAATGGGAAGGATTTTAGCCAGTTTCCAACTTTCAGGAAAAGAAGACTTAGTCAGAACTGTATTGAACAAGTAAGTGTAGTAAGGCAAAAGTTTAGGAGTCAGTGCCTTCAAGAATAAAGGATGCAAATCATCAGAACCAACTGCATTCGATTTTACCTCTGAAATACATTCCAAAACCTCAAACTGATTTACGCAACGAAAGCTAAAGGAATACTGTGGTGGAACACAACAGAGGTCATCATACAAGTCACCATTAGACCTTGGGACCCTAGAATTTACGAACTGGTCATTAAGCTTGTCCACATCCACATCAATATCAGCCTTTGGACATTTTCGGCCTATTCCTATTTCACGAATTACATTCCATTTAGACTTGTTGTCCATAGCATTAGAAAACTTTCCGCCATAATACAATCTTTTTGCAGTTCTTATGCTCCTGGTAACTTCCATCCGTGTAAATCTATGTAAAGCTTTCAAATCATCCGTCCTAAACCTCTTCCATCTCCTGTAAGCACTATCCCTCCTCTCAATGAGTGCCTTTATTTCAGCATTAAACCAGGGCTGTTGTTTAGGTTTGATGTGCTTGGTTTTGACAGGAACGCACCTGTCATAGAGCAAACGCACTCTGTCCTGAATAAACGATAATTGGTCATTCGCATTACCCAGTGTGTATACCTGGTCCCAAGATACGCTATCCAGTTCAATATTCAGAGTTGCATAATCAATGTTTCCAAAATCACGATACGTAATATATTTGTCCACGGGACGAGTTACGGACAAATTATAATTAAGGAAGAGAAGGTCATGGTTGGAGAAGCAGGAAGCAGAAATTTGGTCATATAACAATACCCTGTCAATGTGATTCACAAATATAAGGTCTATCAAGCTACTGGATGTTGAGTGGAAATGTGTAGGTGTTGACACATTTACAGGGCTGAGGTGAAGTGAGAGCATTGGTCCAATAAGGGGATTATCAAGCAGAAGGTTATTGTTAAAGTCACCTACAATAACTATGTCATCATATCGAATGGTAATATCCTCAAGAGTTGAAATAAAAGGATCAAAATTTAAACTAGAATTCGGTCTATATACACAACCAAGAAGAAGTTTCGGACCATCGCCTGTTGATATTTCCAGAAACAAATATTCAATCTCGCTCCCAATGTGATTTAATAATTTTTCCTTACAAAGTATACCATTACGAACATAAATCGCAACTCCACCACCCCTGGCCCTGGTCGCATTACCATTAACCAAGATTCTCCTATCTGATCGGAAAAGTTTAAAGCCCTGTAAATTAAAAACTGTATCCTGAACATCCAAGGGTAACCAAGTCTCAGAGACGCAAATAACGTCAATACCTGCTGCTTCTTCCTTAAATATCTTTCTTTATTCGAGCTGCGAAAAGTTTGAGATGAGTTTTGAGCAATGAATAATGTTCTAATACCGCTAATGAAAATGTGAAACAGTGTAGTGGAAAATATCTCCCCACATACTCAAAATTAATGTGTTTGACCTAGTTTAGAAAAGTCTTGCTAACAAGACAGGGTTTCGTGTTTTATACAGTATTTCAATCATAGAGTATGTATTTCTAAATCAACAGAATAGCTTCTGTTTGTTGGTGATCTCTGACCGGGTGTTTCATCCGAGGCCTTGCTTCTAATAAGCCAACATGTACCTACTAGCTACTATTAGACTACTACCACAGAGTATACCATTAACAATATACTCGTATGTGTGTTATTTTAATTATTTTTAATTATAAAAAAATAATTCTTTTATGGAACTGCTGCTGCTCATAAATTAAAACAATCACAATAAATTTTGCTACACAATAAAAAAGTAAATTGTGGGCAATAAAAATTAATTATTCGCAAATAAATTATTGCATCGAATAAAAAAATATAAAAAAACAAACACACATAAACAAAAAATAGATGCATTTGAACTAAATAAATTAACAAAAAAACGACAACAACAACAAATTTATTTTAAAGTTAAATTGCCACGATATTGTTGTTATTGTTGTAGCTTTTTGTTTTTTTTTTTGGCAATAAATACAAACCACACAAATTGTTAAATTGAGGGTTAAATTTGCAATGACATACCTATACATACATACACAAACACACACATGCATACATATATACATGAATAGTTTGTTTTCCATTTATGCATCCATATACCTTAGCTTATGGATGTATGTATGTATGTGTATCAGTAAGAGTGTATGAAGTAATGTTTCATGACAATTGCTGTTGCAACTACTGAACACCTCACACAAGGAAACTCTCTCTCTCGTTCTCTCTCTCAATCTAAAATAAAATGCAATGAACTGCATTGTGATTCGTTTAAAATTTTTTTGTTTGTTTGTTTTTTCCATTTTTTCGGTTAAAAATACAACGTTTTTGTATTTTTTTGTTGTTTTTTTTTGTTCTTTGGTTTCGCCAATTTACGTTTGCATTTTGGCTTCTACCATTCATGCATATATTCTGCTGCTCTAATATACTGGCTACTCAAAACCATAAGAGAATGAAGCCTAATGACTGGACAGACCCTCGGCCAGAGCATACTTATGTATGTAGGGGGTGTTGGCGAGGCATGGCGAAAAAAACGCATTGCAATGAGGCAACGCGAGTGAGAAGAGAGAAGAGAGAAGAGGCACGAATGAATGGTGAATGGTGGCTTAAAGTTGGGTCTTGTTAAAAACAAATAAAATTGGTTGGAATTTTATTTGGATGCGTAACATGACAACAAAATGGCCAAAACAACAAACCTCTATAATTTACCATAGTTTATGACCGCGTTGTGGCAATAAAATCGCCAACAACAGCTATAATTCATTTGGCCCATGTGCAACAAACACACGGATACACATACACATACACATGCATACACGGCCACACAGTCTCAGTCACAACTTTTAATGAATGGCATTTAGCATAAATATACAACTACAACTACAACTACAAACACACAGGCACACACACACACTCACATATGTATTTGTAAACATATTTACACTGCAATGCGCTACAATGATAAAACGCGCCAACCGAAACTGCTGCAACGAACAACATCCACATTGACAGCAGAAAAACTAGCTTAAACATGCAGAACGAACGTTTCCAATACAAAAAACAAAAACAAAAACACAGAAAAAAATGCAAAGAAAAATGAACCGAAACAAAACAAAAAAAAAGCAAACAATTTAAATCACCAACAACAATAGCAACAAAACAATACTTAACAAAGCCTATGTGTATGCACTAGTTTAGCGGGAGTAATTTGTAATTTGATACACCAGCTACAAGTATCTCATAAAATATGTATGTAAGTATGTACGTACGTGCCTACTACCGATTATTTAACGCATTGACTTATTTGACGGCTATGTACGATACGCACTGCAGACACAAACAAAATCTCTTCGAAAACATTATGTTCCTAAACACTTTTTTATGCCAGAATGAAACCAAGACGACACAAATCTGTACCGAAAGAAGGATAAGCATTGAAGTGTTTTAATAGATATTCGATATCAAATCCTTATCGAATTCTATTAAAGCTGCTTCCAGTCAGTTGTTGTTTCTAAAAAACAAACAAACTCAAAGACAGTTAAGAGATGCCGCCGCTCACAATCTCTCCTAAGTGCCACACAGCTTATTCTCCCCATTTAGATATTCTGCATAAGCGGTTTGAGGACATGGTCGTCTCATGTGAACCAGAGATCAAATTTTGACTGCGTTCTTTGTACCTTTGTTTTAAATTTTTATTAAAGCCCAATATCTGCACTAGTAAAGGCTGGTACAACAAGAAGTTCAAATGAATTCGTACGTAAGACCGACATTTCATATGTTTTCACACAAACTTCACTTATCTGCAAAGGACTATGGGATAATGAACTCACTTTTTGAGAGATCAAAGAGATTTGACGTCAAGTATGAAGCATAATATTGATTGTAAACCTGACTAGAATCCATCTTAGGAGTCTCATAGCCGAAACACTGGGCTCAGGTTGCACATCTTTACTTTGCTGGTAATTATAGCCCTTCAGTTAGGATTAAGACCTGGCTTCTCACACCATTTATGTTGCGTCTGTTAATTTTTATTCATAAAATCATATTCATAAGTGCCAAGACTAGAGTTCAGAAATGAATCGTTTTTTCGCTCATGAAATATTGAATATAAGTGAGTCTACAATATCGAAATTGCCTATGTACTCTGATTCATTCATGCTCACTACAAAGTTGATTTATAAGTACAGGTTGTAATGAGTATGTGTACAACGTTGACATCAAACTCATACTCAATCATTCAGATTCATAACTTTAGAAAAATTCTTATAATACTCATAAGTGTGATTCGAGTGACACGAATCATTCATCAAAATTTACAGTCTTATTATTGTTGCATTTACAGGAAAAGAAAAAAGACACGTAAGCAAAAAAGACATAGCAGCAAGCAGAGCAAACACCCAACCTTTTAGTGAGTATTTTAGTGTTCGTATGCGAATCATACTTATTTTGCATTTCGTGTATATGTTAAGTTATGAAGAGTCGAAGTCAACAACAGCAAGTCTTTTGATAAAGTCAATCATGTACTTTTGAAGAAGAAACTTTATTTAATGGGATTTACTAATCTTAGTTTAAAATGGATTTACTCATATTTAACTAACAGAAAACAAACCGTATTTTTTAAGAACTGCTGCTCCAGAAGTATTGATGTCCTTTCTGGTGTACCTCAGGGTAGCCATATTGGACTGCTTCTGTTTTCATTGTTTATTAACGACTTACCTGATATGATTCACTATTCCAATATCCTAATGTACGCTTATGAAATAAAAATTTTCCTAAGTTATCGCCAAATTTCCGATCAAAAACTTCTTCAAAATGACGGAAATTCGTTTCATTTATGGTGTAATTTAAATCTAATGCAGCTTAATCTAAAAAAATGTAAATACATGAGATTTGTAAGAAAGAATCCAATTCCTGCAAACTATGCTTTTGATGGATACGAGCTTGAGCTTGTTGATAACTTCCTGTATCTAGGAGTTCTACTTGATCCCAAACAAAATTTTATTCCGCACATAACTATGACAGTAAACAAACCTAGAAGCGCACTTGGTTTTATAAAACGGTGGGCAAAAGAATTTAACGATCCTTATGTTACTAAATTGCTCTACACATCTCTTGTAAGGCCTATACTCGAGTATGGATCCATAAGATGGGATCACCTATATAAAAAATATTCCGACGTCATCGAATCTGTACAAAAGCAATTTCTGATGTTTTGTTTCTGGGGACTGAATTTCAATCCCACAAGTTTACCTTCTTATTCTGTCAGGCTAGCATTAATCAAGCTTCCGACACTTAAAAGCCGCAGAACTATGTTAAATATCTCGTTCATATTCAACGTAATTACTGGTGATATAGGCTCCAGTTATTTAATCCATAATATCACGTTTAATGTTCCACAACGTCCGTCACGTCATTTTTCCCCATTATCAATACAATTTTTTTTTATTTAAAAATAAGTATGAATACGTATAAATATCGGAAATTATGAGTATGATTCGTTTGAACTTATGGTTTTGAGTACTCATTGATGATCTCTGAGCATCATACTTAGTTTTCTACCCGGTTATTTTCAAAGCCTTTCAATACAATTTCGATCATCATACGCTTTGCGTTTAATGGGTCTCCGGTGTATAATTGAATTTAATTGAAAAAAGGCTTCATATTTTTTTTAAGGGGACATTACAAACGCACGAACGTCTATGTCGTCGTATGACGTGGATATGTATGTATGTATTGCAGTTTTATATGGACAACATTGCGTAAGTTTATCTAGTGGACTTAATTTGTTTATTACTCTACTGGGGTTCATTCATTCATTCACTCACTCATTTCGTTTACTAACTCTTGCAGGCATTCATTCATTCATGCATTCATTTGTTTATTGATTGTTGTGTACATAGCATGTACGAGTATGTGCATACATGTATGCGTTTGGCTATAATGAACGAATTTAATGTTGGCTCCAAACAATTGCCAGAGTACATTGGAGCAGCAGCAGCAGCAGCAACAGCAACAGTGGAGTAGTTGTGAGGCAACTTCAAAATGTTAAGCATTTAAGCATAAAATACTTACACACAAATGCCTATGCACTCTCACATGATAATAGCAATTGATTTTATGCTGCATAATAATTGTCTTGTTGTTGTTGTTGTGGTGTTTTTTTTTCTTAGCCCTAGGCCTGCTTCTGCTGCTGCTGCTGCTGCAATGCGTGCAAAACTAATTAAATTATTTATTCAAATGTTACCGCAAAATGACACAAAAGTGGTCTTTATATGCATAGTGAGGGTATGGCGTGCGGCGCATATATTCCACTGAGCAAAAAGAGACAACGTGCTGCAAGAGAGTTATAGGCCACAGATATTGCAACAAAAAAAACTACCCAAAAGGGAAAACGAACAACAACAAAATAAAAAAAAAATAAAAAATACAATTAAAAATATGGCTTTTAATGGCCAGCAACAACAACAACAACAGCAGCAAAATGAACAGAAAAGCGAAAAAAACGTACGGGAGAAACAAAAAAATTAAATTAAATCGATTTTGTGGCATTAACTGGGCAAGGTTCAACATCATATTAATGGTCAATGAAGTGCGCCATTTCTTTTTTGCCATTATTATTGGTGTTGTTGTTGTTGTTTAATTTTAATATGTAAAACAGGCCTATGACCACAGAAATACAAAAAATTAACAGCAGATACATTTAAATTGTTGTTATTGTTGATGAAAACAAAGCGAAAAAAATGGGAAATCGCATATGAATAACAGAAAATAAAGGACGCGTGTTTCTATAACCACAAAAACTGTCTAGACGAGAGCAAAAAAAAATTGGAAAAAAAAGACGCATCCATTCATTTATGCATCCATCTATTCAATGCTCTCCGTGAATATAAACGTGAAAATAAACATTTAAATACACTAACACACATGCCAACATAGTATTGGGAGCAAGCATTTGCTTAAAAACAGGACATCATTTAGAAGCATAAATGCATGGCTCCTGTTTGTCGTTATAACTCTTGTTTATAACACGCAAACCTTTACTTATTTTTTTGTTTTTTTTTTTTAATGCAAAAAGATCACTTTTGCTAAGACTTAAACGAATTAAATCTCTCTTGCAAAACAGTTGCAATACCATGCTCATCACTGCTCATCTTACTGACCCCCTCTCCATCTACTTACTTAGCATCACTCTCATCGCCACACTTTAATTTCCATAATCAATTCGTTTTGAAGCTGGAGTCAGTCTTCGGGGTTTTTTTTTCGTCTTTTTTTTCAAACGTTTTCTACAATTTTTGTGTTGGGTTTTAAGCGCGTGTTTTTTGCAATTTAAAACCATTTTCCTTTACTGCTGCTGCTGCTTCTTTTAACTTGGTCAATTAAAGTATATGTTTTTCTCCTCGTTTTTTCCTCTTTTTTTTTGGTTTAAGGCAAGTAAATTTGTTTATGTGCTACATACATACATAAATATATATGTGTGTGTGTGAGTGTGTATTTGTTTATGCCTTGTATGAGCAGAGTTTAACTCCTTCATTGGTCTCCTTATCTTGATATTTTGATCGAGCATCGTTGTTGTCAACTTGTGAATTTTTTTTCATGTTTTTTTTTATTAAAATAAATAAAAAATAAATGAAATAAAATAAAATAAAATAAAAGAAGTAGAAGTAGCCAACAAAAATAAAAAAAAATTTGATGTCCAACCGCACTTGCTTAGTTTTTATTTTTTTTTTTTTTCTTATAATCACTTAAAAAATATTCACATTTAAGATTTATCTGCATCCGGAATAAAAATAAATTCGAAAAAAAAATATTTAAAATAAATATGTATATATGTACACTCAAGCAAAAGTTTGGCTTAAAAACTATTCAAAAGTAAAAAAACAAAAAAGAAGAATTTTTAAAAAAATTTGTTCACAAATAATCGCAAATTTACACAAACTGAAGTTAATTGTGAGACGTACGAGCGGTTCATCAGAGTTGCTATTAGTAGGAGCCGGGACCCCTATATAAACGCCATAAACACGCTATAAACACAATAAACGCAACGCAGCAATCTCTCAAAAATAGAATACAGGGTATATGGACCATAGTTCAGCAATGAATCATATTTTCGCTACTCATAAGTACTCATGAAATCTTGAATATAAGTGAGTCAACAATATTGAAATTTAAATAAAGGGTGTTTTTTATAGAGGTATAGAACTTTAAGTTGCAATAAAACAACGATGGATTATTCGATTGACATGAATTTTATTTATCCGAAAGATAATCGTGTGGCATTACATTGTGGCTTTACCGCATATACCAATGACTTTACATAGCCCCACAGAAAGTAGTCTAGCGGTGTTAAACCACAAGATCTTGGAGGCCAATTCACAGGTCCAAAACGTGAAATTGGGCGGTCACCAAACGTGTCTTTCAATAAATCTATTGTGGCACGAGCTGTGTGACATGTTGCGCCGTCTTGTTGAAACCACATCTCCTGGACATCATGGTTATTCAATTCAGGAATGAAAAAGTTAGTAATCGTGGCTCTATACCGATCACCATTGACTGTAACTTTCTGGCCACCATCGTTTTTGAAAAAGTACGGACCAATGATTCCACCAGCCCATAAAGCGCACCAAACAGTCAGTTTTTCTGGATGTAACGGTGTTTCCACATACACTTGAGGTTTACCTTCACTCCAAATGCGGCAGTTTTGTTTGTTGACGTAGCCATTCAACCAGATGTGCGCTTCATCGCTAAACAAAATTCGCTTATGAAAATCGGGAACAACGGTAATCTCGTTTTGGGCCCATTCGACGAATCTAAGCCTTACTTGATGATCGTTTGGCTTCAAATCTTGCACGAGTTGGATTTTGTAAGCACGCAAACCAAGATCCTTCTGCAAAATCTTCCATAAAGTGGAGGGACACAGATCCAATTCCTGTGCTCGATGGCGGATGGACTCATTCGGGTCTTCCTCAATGCTACGCTCTACAGCAGCAATAGCTTCTGTACGCACCGTACAGCGTCTCTGGGGATGCGAGTTATCAATAAGAGTAATAAGAGTAAACGTGGTGCGAAAACGTTCCATGGTTAATCGAATTAACTGCTCTGATGGACGATTTTGTCGACGATAAAATGGACGTAGTGCGCGATACGTTTTCCGCACAGAACCATTATTTTCGAAATAAAATTGCACTATTTGCAAACGTTGTTCAGGCGTGAGTCTATTCATGATGAATTGCCAAACCAAACTGAGAATAAATCACTTAACAGCTGTTAAATCGGTCGCCATCTTGAAAAGTAATGCCAACTTAAAGTTCTATACCTCTATAAAAACACCCTTTATATACTCTGATTCATTCATACTCATTACAACGTTGATTTATTCGTGCTCACTACAACGTTGATTTATAAGTACAGGTTGCAATTAGTATGCGTACAACAAACCATCATACCATTCGAAATATGTTTGATTCATAAATCTACTCATTTAGATTCATAACTTTAGAAAAATACTTATAAATGTGATTCGAGTGACTCGAATTATTCATCAAAATTTACAGTCTTAGTTGTTGTTAGGTTAGGTTAGAGGACGTGTACTTGTCAATTAAGACAAGTACAGTACCCGGAGGTCGACCCATTGTACAACGTCCGAACGACAGATTTTTGAGAAACTTTTTCATGGCAATTTTATTTACTCCTAAGAATTTTTGCCAGAAATCTGCTAAGAGGAAGTCGCCGAAGAAATACTTTTTTGTTTTCGATTCGATTCTACTCATCTTTTTGAATACTCATTGCTGATCTCTGATATGGAAATGATAATTATAAAGCCAAAGGGACAACAATTAAACTGTTGTTGCAAAAGTCATTGCGTTTGTATCATAACTATCATTAATAAACTTTATTAAACAAAATTCAATTCAATTTGCGAGTCTTCAGGTAGTGGCTGCAGGGCTGCAGATTCGACCCATAAATAAACAAATCAAACGAAATATTATAACATTTAGGAATAAAGTGAACTTAAGATATCCTTCCAAATGAATGTGTGATTTCTTTCCATTTTGGGAGTATGTTAGGTTAGGTAATGTAGCGCACCCCTCTTGTAGGAAGATATTTCATTGAGGCCAGCTGATTATCAGGTCTACGACCTAGTTTCCTACACCATTTATGTTGGGTGTGTTAATCTTTATTCACAAGTGGCCGGACCTACAGTTTAAAGTCTACTTCGAATGGCAGTCTAGAGCCAATATTGATTTCTTTCAGTGTAATAGCTTGCGCCACTTTAAAATAATTTTTTATTTCTTTTCAATACAAAACGCACACAATAACCCGCTTACAATTAAATATAAATGCATCAATGGAATCAGAAAAATTCTATAAAAAATTCATAGCCAACGTTTAAAATGGAAATGCCAAAACCGAAGGATTGTCATTTCGTGGCCCATTCAAAAAAAAAACTGAATTTGTGCGCAAATGAGTTTTTCTGTACTGTTGCAGATTACTTCAGTTAAAGCGTTTCGTCTTAAATTTCATGGGCTTCCTCTTCCACTGGGCATTTCAAATTGTTTTTCGCTTGTTGTAGCTGCTGCACGTTGGGCCATGTGGTTGTGTAATGAATTAAACAAAATGACGCCATTATGGAAATGATGTTTTTTTCAGCGTATTTTTTGTTGTTTTTTATTTTTATTCTCTTGGGTGTTTTTCGTTTGATTTTCGTTTTCTTAACAAGTTAAGCATGAGCATGTTCAGGCAAGGTGAGTCTAAGGTTGTTGGCAATCATGTTGTTGCAATTGAACACCAAAAAAAAAAAACGAAAAAAAACGCGATAAAATTACCAACGAAAACTGCAAGAAACTGTGAAAATTCATAAGAGGAGAAAAAAGAAAAAAAAAGAAAAATTCAAAACCTGATACGCACTAAACATAGAGCAAGCGTAGCAGGGCCATGGTCAGGTTAAAAGGTGAAAATTTCTCAATTTCTATATGGTGGTCTTGGTTGGGTAACCAAATAGCCTGAATAGTAGTTGAAACTTTTTAATTTTTTTTTGTTGTTTTTTCTCTCGGTTTTCATAAGAAGACAAAGAAGAAGAAAAAAACTAGAAAAATTCTTCAAATAAATTTGACTGATTAACCAGGCACCGCAATTTGACATTTTACACTTAAATTGTGTAATGCCTTTAAAAAACGTCACAGCTTAAGGTGTGGCCTCTAATAAAGCCTCCATATCAGCTTAGAGTTGCTGTTTGCGTTAGGTAAGCTATTTGCTGGCTAACAGCCTTTAAATCATACGTGGTGTCTGGTCTTTCTCTCTCTCTCACATTGATTTCAAAATCAATTTATTTCGTCTTGTTTAACCTTTTTATACGAGTTTCATTGGCAGCGTTTTGGATACCAGTTCCGTTGTTTGCTCAAAAAAACTTTTACGGGACTTTATGTTTTTCGATATTCTTAAGACCTGCAGGCTATCAATACTAGTTTCGTTACAATATTTCTACAGTTTTTTGTTCATTTTTTTTTTATTTAAACCCGCATGAAAGAAATAAATTTTTTTAAAATTTGTTCAGGGTTTCTTTTAAGTGAAATGACTTTAAAGCCCAGCAAGAGACTTTACAAGTGTCATTGTCACCATTTGTTTTGCTCTCAGATTCTTTTGTCTTAAAGCGTTTATGTTTTAAGTGTGGCTTCTAATGACATGACGGGATTACAGTGATTAATCAAATGGGTTTTTGGATTAAAAAAATTATAAAAAAAATTTAAGAGTGATTAATACGTGGATAGAAAAAATAGTTTGATTCCGAAACAGATTTTCTAAATTCTGTTAAAGTTTTTCGATATCGAAATTATACCAAAATGTTTATCGAATGACTGGCCGTAGGGTGTTGGGTTATTAGACGCAAGGCCATAGTTCAAAACTATGCTATTCATCGCGCAATATTGATTCTTACAGGCCGTAGGTAAATGCCTTTTGCAGGAGCTTTAGGTTTGAGGAAGACGCCGTAGTCTTGTAGGCAGTGTGCTGAGTTATTATACGGGAGGCCATGGTTCAAACCCTCGCTCAGACATCTCCAACGAAACGAAATATGAAAAATATTTCTTTAGCGACTTCCGCTCAGCAGATTTTTGGCAAAAACTCTGCGAGTAAAAAAATTACCATGAAAAGTTTTTCAAAAAATCTGTCGTTCGGAGTCGGCTTTAAACTGTAGGTGCCGACCGATGTGAGAAGCTAGGTTGTAATCCTGACTGGAGGCATGTAATGGCATATTATGTATGTATGTATGGATGTGTCTTCAAACAGTTTTATTCAACTTTTATTCATAATAATTATGATTTCATTGTACAGGAATTTATTTCTGCAAAAAGTCGCCGTAGTCTGGTAGGTGTGTTGGCTTATTAGACAAAAGGAATCGGTTCAAACCCCAGGTCAGACTTCAAAACAAAATATAAAACATATTTCTTTGTCGACTTTCTCTCAGAAGTCTTCTGGCAAAAATTCCGAGATTAAATAAAATTGCACAAAATAGCATCGTCAGGGAATGTCACCGCTGTCTCGGCCTACTTTCTGGGCGCTTCAGTGGCACACTTATCTGGGTGTCCGGGCATAGTAATATTCCAGGAAACTGCAGAGCCGGCAAATTCGCCAGCGCTGGGACACTATTTCTGGAATCCTTTTCAATCGACTTGGGGATGCCACTTATATCGGTCAAGTTGGCTATCGCGCGGTAATTCTTTCGAGACGCCAACCTATCCCGGGTCAATGAGGAGTCCTGTTCCACCGCTAGGCTCAATTGGCCCACGATGGATAGAAGGGGCACCAACCAGTTACTTGGACTTGGTCGTAAGGTCGATCACGGTGACCATGTTTACAGGTCATGGTGTTATGGGAAGACATGCGGAAAGAATGCAGCTCCCATCTAACGACTTCTGCCGTGGGTGCAGACTTACTTACTTACTTCAAGGAAAACACCATTTCAAAATGGCAACAACGATGGAACGAAGAAGATAGAGAAAGATGGACCGCGAGACTTATCTCAGACATAAGCCCATGGACTGGTCGGAAATTTGGAGAAATAAACTACTACGTTACACAGATGCTATCGGGTCACGGATAGTGTAGAAAATATCTGCACAGAATGGGCAAGACCGCCTCCCCTTACTGTCTTTACGAGGAAGGGGAGGTAATTGATGACGCAGAGCACACTGTTTTCGTGTGTGCACGCTGGCAGAGCTATCGCTACCGCTAATATTGTCGGGGTTATGACTGTGAGTAGTGAAAATTAGACCTCGGTAGTGAATTACGTAGAGCGAATTCTGAGACGGAAGAAGAGAGATCTTGAAGCTGCAGAACGAGTAGGCATGTCGGCATAGGTGATACTGTCACACGTGCCAAGCGTAACCGAGACGATGATCTAGACGAAAGTAATAGTGGAGACGCTTAGATGACTCCTCAACTTTCGATTCGCAATCCGGACGCGGATATGAACATGAAAGGGCCAAAGAGCCAAAAGGACTCCACAAGTAATACCACCGTAGTTCCGGAGCGGGCACGAACAAGTCCACAGGAGACGAGGGGGATTTAGTGGGTGAGGGCCCTACACACGGAGGATGTGACGAGGCCCTCCAATCGTTGTCAGCTTGACAGAACTATCATCTATTGATGTAGCTTCGTTTATCAAACTTTTGGGCTGGTTTTCCAGCGCGGGGTAGTCGTGCTATAAATGTGCAGACCTTGCGCTGACCAACTACTTCTTCTTCTCTGGTTTGGAAGAACTTAGTAAGTACAAAGACTGCTTTCACGTTTATCAAACTTTCGGGCTGGTTTTCCAGCGCGGTGTAGTCGTGCTTTAAATGTGCACACCTTGCGCTGACCAACTACTTCTTCTTCTCTGGTTTGGAAGAACTTGGTAAGTACAGAGACTGCGTTCACGTGTGCCATCACAACGGACCGTTATGCGTACGCAAGTGAGGTTATGGTATCCAATATACCACTCAAACCTACCTACCTTGACAATAAGGTCGTAATATTTGTGATTTCACAAACGCTGTTGGCAAATACCAAAAAGCTTGGATTTGCTAACTTCGTGAACAGAAAATGGACATAGTGAATGAAGGCCGATGCAAATAATGCCATTACTATTGAGCCACCCGTTACTCGGAGAAAATTTTGAATACAATTGACACTTTCAAGTGTTTTAATTTCTCATTGGTTGGGCTTTTGCAACAACTTTATTTAATAATTTTATAGGATTTTTTGTTATTGTTTTAGCACTCTTATAAAATATTGTTTTTCGTAATTCAAAACTTATTAAATTTATGTTAACAACACTTTCGTAAACAAGACACCACACACACACACACACACACAATATAAATTAATAAAATCTTGAAAATCATGTAAATAAGTGTGAATTTGTGTAAAATTACTTGTGTAATGCCTTGTGTTTGTATCTTTTTTATCTTTGGGTTTTAAAAACTAATAATAAAATCTTAAAATTACAACAACAACAACAGCAATAACAGTAGCAAAAAGTATGTCTCTGTGTGTGTATGATTTTTTATTATAATTTATTAAACCATAAAAGTTATAAAACATTGAACAAATTTGTTATTTTTATCTTAAAAACCAAACGATTAAAATAAACTCTGAAGAAAAACTACTTGAACTACACTCGACTTATGTATCGAATAAATCCAATGAAACGAACGAACATTATACGAATGCATGGACAATCAACCAACCAAGCAACCAACATTGTACGATTGTCCAGTTAGAAGAAAATACTTTAAAAAAACGAACGAATTTTTGCTTCTTCAGTTTCATGCAGCTTAAGTTCTGAAGAAGCATTCTAAGAAAGCCATTTTCCATATGCAGAGTTTCAAAAGAATAAAATCTCTTGAAGTAAACTCCACTCCACACTGCGTGTGCAGTCACTCTTCTCGACACTTCTCAGCCAGCAAGAAGTCCAATTCTGAGTTGGTTGGGGAATTCTTCGACGGCATTGACATTGACGCGGGCGCAACCTCTTGTCGGACGAAGAGGACGCTGATGTGACAATGGTTGATTCTCTGGCCAATGCTGAGAGTCACCCAAATTAACCTACAACACCGCAAAAAACCGCCTCCACCGCTCTGCTCCTCCGACTAGCAGCCGAGTTACCCTGGGTCGTAGACGGCAGGGTTTGAGGACTCAATACCAAGGGATATCGCTTAGAGTATATCCAGATCTCAGGTAAGCCTAGGGCTTGTGTCATGGTTAAGACTGGTATTAATGCTCTTCTCCGCCGACTAGCAGCCGAGGTACCCTGGGTCGTAGACGGCAGGGTTTGAAGATGCAATACCAAGCGATATCGCTTAGAGTATATCCAGAACTCAGGTAAGCCTAAGGCTTGTGTCATGGTTAAGACTGGTATTAATGCTCTTCTCCTCCACAGGTTCAGCGACAAGGACACCGTCACCATGGTCGTCCAAATAAACTCTATGACCCTCTCGATCACATCATCGTATCTGGCGCATGGCTATGGGCTCTCTCCCCCTCAGGAGTCCATTGGTCAACTGGGGGCGGATGCGAGACTGCGCTGAGTTCCGGTCATTATCGGAGCAGATGCCAACTCCCACCATACGATGTGGGGCAGTTCCGGTACCAACGAACGTGATCTCTTGATTTTATTATTAGTAATAAACTAGTTATAGCTAATCGGGGAGATGAACCTACCTTCCTTACTTCGAACAGAAAGGAGGTGCTGGACATCACTCTGGTCAGCTCCTAATAACCTTAGGGATTGGTTTGTATCTCATGAATGCTCCTTTTCGGACCATAGATATATTACCTTCATTATCGACACGAAAGAGCCTCCTCCTGGTACCTTTACCCTTCCGGTCAATAGGAGGAACACTAATTGGACCATTGTTACAGAGGAACTGCGTAGCAGCCATCCCTCTACCCCTCGACTATTATGACCCGTTTCGATATGGAAAGGGCTGTGGACACATTGTCAGCTGCGCTTAGGGCGGCAGTAACATCCTCCGTCAAACCCTCTGTCCATAGGGGCAAACGTAAATCGCCGTGGTGGAACCAAGGGATCGATGATCTATACCGATCTTGTGGCAGGCTCTTTAACAGGGCGAAGGCGACAGGCGAATGGTCAATCTACAAGGCCAAAAAAAGGGAACTTAAATACGCTGTAAGGCGAGCGAAGAGGGCCTCGTGGAGGAACTACTGCGCGAGCGTGGAATCCTCTGCCGAAACTGGCCGTCTTCGTAAAATTCTAAGTTCTACGAATGAATCAGAGTACATAGTTAAATTTCAATATTGTTGACTCACTTATATTCAAAATTTCATGAGTGCTTATGAGTAGCGAAAAAACGATTCATTGCTGATCTCTGCTCCACTGTTAGAATCAGTCGTCCTGTGGATATTTACATTCAGTTTAAGTTCTGAAAGCATTCTAAAGAAAGGCATTTTCCATATGCAAAAATATCAGTCATCCAGTGTGTATTTTCACTCTTTCTAATGTCTGACAATGACAATGATAATCTTGTACCAAATAATGGACATGAAATGGACATAATTTTAGAGCAGCAGCAGCAGAAGTAAAAGTAGTTGTCGTACGAACTAACTCGTCGTATCAGCAGTAGTGTATGCAGTATGTATAGTAGTAGAGGCAGTAGTTGTTCAAGTAGTTAACAAACATGTTTAAATGCTAGACATGCTCATACTTATGTAGTGCAGTGTTGTCCACTTTATTTTACAGCACATTTGATTGTTGTTGGGCCAAAGAAAAAGTGTCCTTTTTATTGCAAAATTACACAAAAAAAAGAAAAAGAAAACAGATAAAGACCAAAGAAAATGGTTGAAAAAAATTTTCAACATTTTCTACATCATGTAAGTTGAAACACTTATTCGGTCTCTTTGCATACAAGTTTTCGGACAGATAGATGAGTAAATGAATGCAAAAAAACAGAAAACAAAAACAGAACAGAGGTAGACATATAGACAAAGGCGTGGCGCAATGACAAACAATTTCAAATACTGTACATAATTAAAGAAAAAAGCAAAAAAAAGAAAAATTCTAAACTTGTTTTTTTAATGCTCTCAATAGATAGCATAGACATGCTCTTTACAGTGCAAGGCAAATTTTTTAGGAACCAAATGAGAAATTATGCAATCAGCAGCAATACTACTAACTCTAGAAGATTTCTGAATACATTTGTTAGAAAAATTAAATTTTTTATTCGTTTTAAAGGCCCATTATGTGAGGGGCATACATACATACTACATATTTGGTCATACAAACCCTTTAGTAAGGATTACAACCAAGTTTCGCACATCACCCATGTTGTGTGTGTTAATTTTCTACATGAGTGGCCACAGTTTAAAGTCGACTTCGAAGAACAGATTTTTCAGAAACTTTTAATGGCAATTTTATTTACTTTCAGCTTTTTTTCCATAAATCTGCCTGGAGGAAATCGCCGAAGAAATATTGTCTTCATATATCGTTTTTTTTTTTTTTTGGAGAAGTCTGACCTGTGGTTTGAACCGTGGCCGGTTCAATGAACCGTTGTCTAATAAGACAACACACTACCTACTAGACTGCGGCGACTGTGTGGAATATAACATCGTTTAAATGACCGGCATGCCTTTTCTGGGTGGAGTGCCTTCGAAATGTCAAATTTTACATGAGTTTAACGCAAAAATCTGACTGAATTCGGCCGATGGCATCGATTATGTTGACTTTGAGAAGCGCTACGGTTTGTGGCTTAATCGTAAACACATGCGATTTAAGAAAACTCCACCAGAAAAAGTTTACCGAGTCAAATCACATCATTTCGGTGGTCAGTGCTCATCACCAACACATAAGATGACCATGCCCTCAAATCGTTCGCGCTGAATATCCAATGTGGCATGAGCTGTATGATATCGTGCAACTACATGGCGTTGGAGTCCATATCATTCAATTCCAGCCAAAAGCAGTTGGTAATCATCAACCTATAATGCGCTCCCTTTGCTGTGATGACCAGGCCAGCTTCCCTCAGAAAGGAGTATGGACTGATGAAGCCGTCCATCCAAAATCCACTCCAAACATACATAACATAATTGGTCATTACATCCCTTCAGTCAGGATTACGGCCTAGCTTCTCACACCACTTAGGCTGTGTGTGTGTTAATTTTATACAGGATTGGCGGGACCTGCAGTTTAATTGTCGACTTCGAACGACAAATTTTTGAGAAACTTTCCATGGCAATTTTATTTCACTCACAGAATTTTTGCCAGAAATCTGCTGAGAGGAAGTCGCCGAAGAAATATTTTTTGTTCGAGATGTCTGACCTGGGGTTTGAACCGTGGCCTTATGGTCTAATAAGCGAACACACTACTAAACTACGGCGACACCGCCACACCACACCAAACATTGCCCGATAAAGTCACAGCATTGTGCCTCATCGTGGAAAATGTTTTTTCAATGAAATTTATGGTCAGTCGTCCACTACTCCGGGCCTCATTCGCCGAATACAAGAAGTTTTCTTTGTTTGTTTACCTTCAGTTCCTCTATCAGTTGAATTTTGTTCGGCTGCAGGTCCAATCCACGACACACAATTTGCCAAGATGCGGTCTATTATAGGCTATGCTTTGTGAGTGACGGAAAATTGATTGTCTCTTATTCTCCTACACACTCTTATGGCCAAAGGCGATGTTTTCGGCAGATCTTTCATTGGTCGATCGTCTACTAAACCAGTGGACTAGAATTCATTCAGTATATAAAGAATTGTCTTCTCGGTATGACGATTAGGGCGATCGTAAAATAGTGCAGCTTAGAATATCACCTTCAACACAAGGCATACTGCTGTCTGATGACTTTAAAATCATCAGAAGATGATTTCAAAAACTTTTCCGGACTGTTCAGTCTTTTGTTCACATTCCAATCAATCAAAAAAACTTTTACTTGATTTTCCTTCTCATTCATTCCCTATATTTTGGCCAACGACTGTCATTGTTTCTAATGGGTGAGCCTAGATAACTAAAATATTCACGGAATATAATTTAAAAGAAGACCGGACTGTGCTTTTTTT
The DNA here is from genome assembly GCA_932273835.1 of Sarcophaga variegata. Classification (NCBI taxonomy): domain Eukaryota; kingdom Metazoa; phylum Arthropoda; class Insecta; order Diptera; family Sarcophagidae; genus Sarcophaga; species Sarcophaga variegata. Next base: position 70,240,650 of record OW026362.1, read on the forward strand.
CTACAATAAAACTGTATTCGGGTATAGAAATTAATGGATGGGTGTGTATACATGTGTGTGTATATGTATGTGTGTGAAAGCTTTTTTTGGTGGACAGTGGCCTGTTTTGCAAAAAGGATCGCGTTGCAAAACATGTGTTAAATCATCATTTAACACAAACGGGAAAGAACAACATGCATTAAAAAAATGCATGTTCTTACATGCTTTCAACATTTATACCAACATGGTTAAGAAAATGAAAAAAATAACAACTACAACAGCGATAATAACAACAACTAAAAATAAAAAAACATGGGAAACTCGTTCAAGCCATTACCGCTGATTTTTCTTTCACTCGCAAGGGGCTGCGAAGTGTTTTCCTCTTTTTTTTTTAAATGCTACACGAGGTATAAAGAATTTGTTTAGTTTTTGTGTCTCAAACGTCTAATGGGGGTTAAAAATTGTATCATTTTTAAAATTATTTCAAATTATTAGAAAAAAATCCTGATTAGATTGCGTTTGTTTACTTCATTAAAGGATTTATTAGTACACATATTAACAAAAAGCAATCACCAATCAGGACTCCATGATTTTAACTTTATGCTTTTGAAAACAGTTTCGCAACCAAATTTAGTAACAAAAATTGATGGAGTAGTCTGAAAGCTGCATAATCTCTTAAAAGTGGGACTATTTTATGCTATACAGATGGGTTAAGCAAGGATTTTGAAGAGAGAGAGCAGGAGTTTTTGATCTCAGAGTAAAATATTCCGACCGGAAGTGAGCCATCGTATGATGTGCTCAATTTAACCTGGATAGGAAGTATAAAAGACACGACCTAGCAATTCTATCTGACAGACCACCATTCGAGTATACTCGACACTTTTGAAGTAAATCGAAAATAATATCAGACGATCTGACGGAACGGAATCAGCTACCCACTGCTGAGGCCCAGGTCATGTGCAAATTCTTAACAAGGAGCAAGCAGATGAGCATGTGAGCTAATGTGCTTACACGTCTTCGATGGGACCAGAGTATGAGCATATCTTTGGAGAGTTATGATCAGTGAAAGGAAGAATTAAGAGAGGCAGAGGCTCTTCTCAATCCAAGTGGATTTGAGACAATCAAAATTTTGGTTGGGAAACTACAATAACAGAGAAATCTCAGTCATGCATCAGACTATCCAGGAATAAACTGAAGATGTCGACGGGTCTTTTGACACGGCACTGTGCTTACTTAATTGGTCATTACAATCCATTAGTCAGGATTACAACCTAGCTTCTCACAACGCTCATGTTGTGTGTGTTAATTTTATCCAGGACTGGCAGGGGACCAACAGTTTTTTTGAAGCAGTCGTCATGGCAGAGTTTTTGACAGAAGACTGCTTAGAGGAAGTCGCCGGAAGAATTATTTTTTTTAACATTTCCTTTGTTCGAAACGTCTAAGGCACGGAATGTTCGGAATGTTGAACCACGGACTCTAATGTAGTAAAACAACATATACCTACTAGACTACAGCAGCGACTTCACTTTATACTTAGACTTATTTAGAATGGAGGCTATCTCGAGCTCAACACGCAGTTTCTGTGACGATGCAGACAGGAAAAACCTGTTTCACTCACGATTTAATATTTAACTTCGTAGTGAGACTTGGTTTGATGTCTCAATAAGTTGGAAGTTATGAACTGTAGTCTCCGTAGTCCCAGGTCAGACATCTCCAACTAAACGAAATATAAAAAATATTTCTCAGGCGTCTTCTCAACAGATTTCTGGCAAAAATTCTAAGAAGTAAATAAAATTGCCATGAGAATCTGTCGTGCAGAATCGACTTTAAACTATAGATCTCGGCATTCATGTATAAAATTAACACACAAAACATGGGTGCTGTGTAAACCGAGGCCGTAATCCTCACTAAAGGCTTGTAATGGCCAATTATCACTTATGTTTTAATATTTGACTTTGTAGTGAGACTTGGTTTGAAGTCTGTATAAGAAGGAAGTTAGGAACTTTATTCGGATACTATACATACATACATAATTGGTCATTACAACCCTTCAGTCAGGATTACGACCTAGTTTCTCACACCACTTATGGTGTGTGTGTTAAATTTTATACACGTGTGGCGGGACCTACAGTTTAAAGTCGACTCCGAACGACAGATTTTTGAGAAGATTTTCATGGCAATTTTATTTATTCTCAGAGTTTTTGCCAGAAATCTGCTGAGAGAAAATCTCCGAAGAAATATTTTTTTATTTTGTTTTGATGTTTGGCCTGGCGCTCGAACCCTGGCTTTTCGTCTAGTAAGCCAACACACTACCTACTAGACCACGGATACTACATTTGTTTTAATTTCATCCCTGTCTACATGTAATTAATAAAGTTGTCCAGTATTGCAACATAACAAACAACTCCAGAGTCTCCAGTCTGTTACGTTGAACTCTCAATTTGTACGCAATACCAGCCCTGGAATTACTTGAACTGGTGAACATAATTAGTAGCCACATTTATTACAGTTTATTGGTTATCGTGTAATTAGCTAGACTTCCTTGTTCACTCTCGCTAAATGCTTTGTAAGTCTTTAATGGAAATTATAATTCATAAGGAAGCAATTAATAGCACTCCAATTACTTCCACACATAACAATTACTCTCTAATTCATATTTCTTTTCAGTCTAGCTTTCTCTTCAACTATCGTTAGAGTTCTATTATGATTTTAAATGTTTATTGTTTTGTTGTAGAGAATGGAGTTTGTGTCTGTAAAAAACTCACGTTTTAACAATTAATTCCTCATATAATTTGTCGCAACCCTCGTATTGAATTGTTATTTAAAAATGCAACAATGAAATAAAACTATAAACAGACAATCTCTGGCGTTTGTATTCTTTTAATTGCGATCTTCAAGTGTCATTGCCGGCATTTGATGTGTCAATTATCCTCAAAAATATTTAGGATGACATGAATCCATCAAAGATTTTAAAAGGATCTGCATGTATGCACACATGTGCTGTAAAATAAATAATTCTTAAACATTAACGCACACAAGATTTCAATTAAAATTTTATTGTGTAGCAATTTTCTTTTATGTGTGTATTGTAAGGACACAAAATGTTTCTTTTCAAAGACAATTAAAATATTTCGAACATCTTTTCTTAATGCTTACAAGCAAAGAAACACAAACACAAGAAAAGAAATTGGAAAAGAACACAGACAAAGACAAAGACTTACAGTTTAACAAACATGTTGTCTTGAAAAACTCCAAGCCAGGCAACCAACCAAACCCAACCAACCAAGACTAAGGAGAGCATTTGTTGCAATTTCCCAGTGCTTAAATCAAACTGACAACAAAGACAATTTGTACTTGTGTTCAATAAGTCAACAACATTCATCTTAAAAATGTGTTTCAAACCTTGTAAAATCATTAATGCAAACTTATACAAATGCATCATACACACACGCACACACAAATACATCAACAACAATAATAAAAAAAAGACCATTGAAATATTGTGTGACTTAACTGGCCGTTCATCTTGTTTCTCAGACCACCCCCCTACCTCCTCCATAGATCCTTGCAAAAACGAACGCAAACTAATGAAACACGAACAATATTCGAACAACGTCTTTAAGAAACATCTTTGTATTGTTATTGTTGCATTTCTATTCTCTTTTGTATATATGAACAATAGCCGCCAACATTAACTTGTCTCTTCTCTATGTATTGGAGAAAGCAATGAAGAAACCCTTAGCAATTGTAACCAGCAAATGATTTAAGGTTTCTTGCAAAATGAAGACAACAACCCAAAATAAGTTGCATGGATTGCATATTTCCTTCGTTTCTAAACACACTCTACCACTCTCTCTGTGAGAAACATTAGAACGTAGTACAATAAATTAAATTTAACCACACCTCCACCTCGACCATCCTCCACCAAGCAAACGAATACAAATGAAGGTTTTTATACACAATTCCTTGATAATTTAGTCTCTTAATGATTAACAGTGCTGGTGGTGGGTGGCGAACAACTGATGGTGTTAGTGGTGGCTGGAAAGATAGGAGCTAAGTAAGCTAAGATAGCTGCAAAAGCAATATATTTTCATTATGTACGAATACTTAGTGGCATCAATGTCTTGGGCATTATTCAGTGATTATGGTTTTGATTGCATTTTGCAAACGATGTTTTCCTATGGAAAGTAATTTATAAAATGACCGCAATTCTGTTAGTTAAACAAACAATAGACTGATTAGAGAGAATAATGGGGAGAATAGAATATGCAATGTTATGTTAGATATAGTAACCGTATCTGTAAAATCAATAGACACGTTCCATGCTGAGGTTATCTCCCTATGATCTCCTGTTTATTTCCAAGACTGGACTCGGCATTTCATCTCCATTAAGCTGTATTACATCATGTACGCCATCTATCGGTTTTAATTCCACCCACGGGTAATTTCGAATATGGCAATATCTACGGCATTCTATTCTGTCACAAAATTCAGTATATTATCTCCACTGAACCTAATAAATCGATTTACGCTTAAGCAACGTTGGGATTTACTGGAAATTTATATTCAAAACAGAGACAATTGGTCGAAAATTGCACAAAAATGTCGTAATAAATTTGGGTCGCAGAGAAGGACCAACACTGCCCGGTATACGCAAGTTTATTGCTAAAGTTCGTAAAACTGTTTTAGTTGTTGATGCGTCAAGACGTGAGCATGATCGTACAGTGTGTACACCCGAAAATATCGAAGCTGTGGCTGCGAGTATATCAACTTGTCATCGTTCACAATAATTGAACATTTAACGCACCAGTTTACGTTGAATTTTACGATCTCGGTATGACGCCTACAAAGTTCAATTGGTTTAAGAGTTGAAGCCGCATGACCATCCGCTTCGTTTTCGCTTCGATAGATGGGCCAACGGAAAACTAAACGATGATGTCGATTTTGCTAAAAAAAATCCTCTTTTCGAGTGAAAAAATCATTTTCATCTTGGTGGGTACGTTAACAAGCAAAATTGCTGTAATTGGGGCTCAGAAACCCTACACGTGATCTTACAAAAGCCAATGCGCACATCACGAGAGACTGTTTGGTGCGATTTGTAGGGCGGAGAGATCATTGGCTTATATTTCTTTGAAAATGAGGACAACGCAACGATTGCGGTCATTAAGGTTATGTGGAGACACCTATCGCAACCTGACAATCGATTTTTTTTGTATCCGCTCTTCATGGTATTGATGTGAACGATGTTTGGTTTCAGAAAGTCGCTGTAGTCTAGTAGGTAGTGTGTTGACTTAAAGGTCACCGTTCAAACCCCAGGTTAGACATCATATTATTATAAATATTTCTTCGGTGATGAAGTCGTCGTGGTCTAGTAGGTAGTGTGTTGGCTTTTTAGACGTAAGGCCACCGTTCAACCATCACGTCAGTCATCAAAACGAAAATATGAAAAAATATTTCTTCGGTGACTTCCCCTCAGCAGATTTCTGGCAAAAACTCTGTGAGTGAAATAAATTAACCATGGAAAGTTTCTCAAAAATCTAGCGTTCTGAGTCGACTTTAAACTGTAGGTCCCGCCACTCATGTAAACAATTAACGCACACAATATAAGTGCTTTGGGAAACAAGGTACATAATCCTGACTGAATTGTTGTAATGATCAATTATGTATGTATGTAATATTTGGTTTCAATAGGATGGTGCAACTTGCCACACACCTCATGTCACAATCGATTTATTACGTCAAACGTTTGATGACAGTGTAATTAGCCGATATGGTGATGTCAATTGGTTGCCAAGAAGCTACGATTTGTTCGCTTTGGCGTATTTTCTGTGGGGCGCCATTAAAGAAAGGTGTTATGCCGACCAGCCAGAGACAATTGAGCATTTGAAGGCCAACATTCGTGATGCCATTGCCAAGATACGACGTCATACATTCGAAAAAGTACACGAAAATTGGTGTGATCGTATGAAATACTGTGAGGCCAGCCATATGAATGAAATAACATTTCATTTCTAACCGCAACAGTAGTACTTCACAACAAAAAAATAAATTTGGCAGAATTTCAAACCGTTTTTAGTTTTCTTGCATTTTTAAATTTAAACTTTTAAATCACCCACCCTATATTTACACCAGGTATCATTCACAATCAATCTTCATTCATAGAACCTTCAAGCTGCTTGCTGTCCAGCGAATTTGATGTTTGTGTGTGTGCCTATGTCAAATTCACTTCAAATTCCATTGAAGTCCATCAAGTTAACCAAAAAAATATTTCTGATTTGTTTGATTGAATCATTTGAATGAAAATCGTTGACAAACTCTTCCTTCATTTCTATTTTTCGTTTGAGCTTATAAGCCTGCTTGTCTTATTTAAACACGCGGCATGGCTAATTTTATTTTCAGTTTCAATTCAAATGACGTTTCCCTATAATTGTTGCGTGCTAAAGCGGAGCTTGAAAAGTGTACAAAATCACACATGAATGTGTGAGTGCGCACTTTAAGAATCTCTCGCAATGTTTACCAAACAAAATAGTTTCAAATATAATCGGTCGTGACTGAAGACGAACGCTTAAGCGCACTGTGAGTCAACCCCAGCTCAACTGTGTGTTGTGTTCAAATTATTTTCAAATCACAAACATTTAAATCACGCTGACATGTCAGTGTACGTTATAGAGTGTGAAGATTTATTTGATATTTTAAGAAATGTGACATGGGGGCTTTGTTACTTCTTTCCTTTCTTCTTTTTTTTTTTCTTTGATTGTCTGCCTCTGTATGTGTTTTGGGTTCTTTTTTTCTCTTAAATTTATTCCCGTTTTTGTTTTTTATTTCTTTACGAATTTTATGCTTCTTTCTTTAAATAAAGGGGGGAGGGGGCATTCATAAGATTGATTGAATGCCTTAAAACAAAAGGTGGCACCTAAACTAATTTAAACAGACAGTAGGGTATGATGATTCCAAAACAAAAGCTCTCAAACATATTGATTTCGTATTGCACACTACATTGTAACCCGCAATTTTATTTTCATAGAAAATATTGAAATTCTGAAATTCGCCGTGCGAATTCGGTATCGGAGTATATACGCACATTTACCGTCAGTAAAGCGGCCATTAGATCCCTACAGAATGTGCAGATTATATCTAAGATTGTCCAAGAATGCCGCGGTATCCCTAGAGGAGACAGCCACACGTTCGACGATTACCCTTATTTGGATTCCTGAACGTGGAGACACCCAAGGTAACAATAAGGCCAACGATGATAAAACAGACTCAAAATTCAAATGACTTCCTACATGTCTCTCTCTCTCTCTCTCTCTCTCTCTCTCTGCATAGAGGCTAATAACTGGTCTCACGAAAACGAAACGAAACATTCGTTGGCAAAGGCAGAACGGATTTACGAAACCACTTGTAGATGCACCAGACAGATCTGGCCCGACATGGATATATGCAGAACAGAATTTGTATTGAACGTATCAACATTCCATTTAAGGAACCTCACAGCAGTTATAACAGGACACTGGTCTCTGGGTGTTCATACCAGGAGATTGGGAATAACTCATAACGACTACTGCAGAAGCTTCAACAACGAGAAAGAAAAAGATATCACAAAGCATCTTCTGTGTCATTGTCCGACGTTTAACGCAATAAATCGATTGCGGCATGGGATGTGCGGCAAGTTGCATCATCTTGTTGAAACCAAACATTGTTCACATCAACACCATGAAGAGCGGGTACAAAAAAGGCGGTTATCATGGTGCGATAGGTGTCTCCATTAGCACAATCCCCGTTTTCAAAGAAATATGGGCCAATGATGCGTCCGCTCCATAAGCCGCTCGTAATGGGTTTCTCTAAGATTACGTAAAGCTTTTGTGAGTCCCAAATGCGCCATATTTTTATATCAATGTACCCACCGAGATGAAGTCGCTGTAGTCTAGTAGGTAGTGTGTTGGCTTATTAAACGTAAAGCCAGAGTTCGAGCTTCGGCGACTTCCACTCAGCAGATTTCTGGCAAAAACTTTGAGAGTGAATAAAATTGCCATGAAAAAGTTTCTCAAAAATCTGTCGTTTGGAGTCGGCTTTAAACTGTAGATCCCACCACTCATGTATAAAATTAGCACACAAAACATAAGTGGTGTGAGAAACTAGGACGTTATAAATGGGTCAATTCGACCCCCGGGTACTGTACTTGTCTTAATTGACAAGTATACGTCCTCTAACCTAACCTAACCTAACCTACCCACCGAGATGAAAATGAGCTTCATCTGAAAAGATGATTTTTTTGGGTCAAATCGACATCAGCGTGTAGTTTTCAGTTAGCCCATCTAGCGAAGCAAAAATGAAGCGGATGTTCATGCGGCTTCAACTTTTGAACTCTTCGCAAAAATTCGACATCAACTGGTGCATGAAATGTTCAATGCTTGAGAACGATGACGAGTTGATTTTAATGGATTCTTAAGAACACTTTCAGCCACAGCTTCTATATTTTCGGGTGTACACACTGTACGAGCACGCTTATGTCTTGGCACATAAACAATGAAATCAGTTTCACGAACTTTAGTAATAAACTTGCGTATACCGCGCACTGTTGGTCCTTCTCTGCGACCCAAATTTTTTACGATATTTTTGTGCAATTTTCGACCAATTCTCTCTGTTTTGGAAATAAATTTCTAATAAATCCCAATATTGCTCAAGCCTAAATCGATTTATTAGGTTCAGTGGAGATAATATACGGAATTTTGTGATAGAATAGAATGCCGTAAGTATTGCTAGATTCGAAATTACCCGCGGATCAAATTTAAACCGATAGATGGCCCACCTGATATAATAGCAAGCTTCCTGGTGGGAAACATTGTGAAGACTTTAGCGAATAGGCTTTTTCCGCTAACAGCTTTCTTTGACACGTAGTTGGGATTCAACAATGGCTGGGGAAGTAAGTAGAAACACTCCGCAAAGTGAAGTTATCTCGCCCACGCTACGAAATATCGAAACTCCTGGAGGAACTGCAACGTTGTAGTTTTAATTTCTTTGATAACCGCATAACCAACTGTTATGTTAGATTTTGTAGTAGGTAGTGTGTTGGCTAATAAGACATGAGGCTTTGGTACAAACTCAAATCAATCATCTCGAACTCAACGAAATATTAAAAATTATTTCTGCGGCGACTTCCTCTCAATAGACTTCTTGTAAAAACTCTGAGAGTAAATAAATAATTGCCATGAAAAAGATTCTCAAAAATCTGTTGTTCGGAAACTGTAGGCCTCAACACTGATGTATAAAATTAACACACACAACATAAGTGGTGTGAGAAGCTTGGTTGTAATCCTAATTGAAGGGTTGTTCTTGAGGCATTCATATTCGAAAATTTTGACTTCCATCAACAGAATTTCTTCGGTTTCTTTAAGACAACAACAAGCAAGCAATGTGTCATGCTTATATGCAGCATTTGCAGCGTGTTATGCAGTCGATGAGAATGGCTGTGTGATAAATTTTGTAATCTTAGACAGGCACACACAAATATTCTGTATTATTGATGTCAAATCATAAAAGTCATAAAAACATCGAGTGTAACTTAATTAATCTCCTGTTTTTCTTTATTTTCACAACAACATTTAAGAAGCAACAATAAAAACACGTGATATTTTTCGTTTGCACCACAAAAACATGACTTTTTTTGGGTGGTTTCCTTCGAATTGGATCATAATTTTTCAGGTTCTAATTTCTTCTCTTACCAACTGTGCTTCTGTTTGTTTTTTTCACCTCGAGAAAACAACAACAACGACAACAACAATAATAATAATGTCTTATTTTTTTCCAAATAAATTAAAAAATTTATTTGAAAAAAAATATAAACAATTTTAACGCATTTACAAGTAGATTTTTTATCTTTTCATTCGTGGAACTCTCTAATAATAGCTGCGAGTCAGGCATGCTTGTTGTGTCTCTCTCTCTCTGTATGGATATCTTATGAAATCCGAAAATTTAAGGGAAACATTTTTTTTTCGTCTTTATTTTGATAAATTTATGACTAATTTTGATATTTCAAACGTTTTTATAACATAATTATTTATTTTTTTGGTTAATTGTTGGTTGGTTGGTCTTTTTCGGCTGTGCTACAAATTCTTGTTTGTTTTTTTTTTTCTTCTCATTTTCCATTTGAATTTTTCTGCTGCTGTTCGCCTTTGAATAGAGAACCATTTATCGTTGAATTTATGAGGCTTGTTAAGCTAAATGGAAATGTTTATGTCTTTAATGATAACAGCAAAAACAACAACATAAGTAAATTAAAACAATTCCCCCCGATAAGGGGTTGAAGGCAACTGAATTATGGTTGAGAGAAAGGCAATTTTCAAATTTTAATTGAGCCAATCAAACAAGTGATCAAATTTGAATATTTTTGATAGAAAAAGTGTTGCAAATGGATTTTAATTTTAGATGTTCCTCAGCTAGTGTCAAATCGTTACTAAAAATTTAAAAAACAGAACAGCTCTCATAGGGAATGTTACACTAAATAGAAGGTTTTAGATTATGCATACCAGAGATCAGCAATGAGTATTCAAAAAGATGAGTAGAATAGAATCATACTCATAATTTGTGATACATACAGTAATCCTTCGATTTACGTTTCCTCGATTAACGTTGTTTCGATTTACATCGTCAAATTTTTTGTTCCCTCTGACTGCAATTTGCGTCGTCATTCGAATTACATTGTCTTTTTTAAAAACAACTGCGATGTAAATCGAGGGATTACTGGAACTTTTTTAAGTTCCTTGTTAAAAACATACTATTTTGTCGTATGAGCAATATGGAATTCGATTGACGTCTTTTCGATTTACGTCGCAGTTGGTTCTAAAAAACGGCGACGTAAATCGAGGTATTACTGTATACGCATTCATACTTATTTTAATATCATGGAACTTCTATTCATATTCAAAGTTTGAAGTACTCATTATATTCATACTTAACAACACGTATGATGTTGTTGGTTTCGTCGCTTCATAACATTAAAATACTCACTAAAAGGTTGTGTGTTTGCTCTGCTTGCTGCTCTGTCTTTTTCGCTTATGTGTCTTTTTTGTAAGTGCAACAACAACTAAGACTGTAAAATTTGAATCACATTTATAAGTATTATAAATATTTTTCTAAAGTTATGAATCTAAATGAGTAGGCTTCTGAATCAAACATATTTCGAATGGTATGAGTTTGATGTCAATGTTGTAGGCATACTCATTGCAACATGTACTTATAAATCAATGTTGTACTGAGTATGAATGAATCAGAGTACATAGTTAAATTTCAATATTGTTGACTCACTAATATTCAAAATTTCATGAGTGCTTATGAGTACCGAAAAAACGATTCATTGCTGATCTCTGTTGCATATACAACGGATATTTATACTGTGTTTACCAGGGCTGGGAGGCGACTTAGTCAGTTTTTCCTTCGAGGCTGGGAGATCTGCCGTTTATAATGGATATAGACAATCAGGGTAAGAATGCTTTATGCTGACTCACCTACAAAAAGGTGGATAATAAGGCTTGCAAAAAGAAGATCTCAAGAAGAAGAATTAAGCTCCTGGGGTATAATATTGTAATCCCGACTTTGCGCCGTGAAAACAAGGAGATCCATAAGGTTAATGACTGGACTAGCTACAAACTGTAATTTGAGTGAGTGGATAAACATGACACGATAAGTGAAGGGAGGCACTTAGCTATCTTTTGTAGTGGAAAAAGGGGAGTTCGTTGAGGAATGTAGACTTCGATAATTTCTAAAAAACGAGGGGTATATTAAGTCGGCGACTTCCTCTAAGCAGATTTCTGGCAAAAACTCCGAGAATAAATAATGAAAAGGTTTCTCAAAAAATCTGTCTTTCGGAGTCGACGTAAACTGTAGGTTCCGCCACTCATGTATAAAATTAACACACACAACATAAACAGTGTGAGAAGCTAGGTCGTAATCCTGACTGAAGGGTTGTAATGACCAATTATGTATATTAGGTCGAATAGTGATTACAAGGCAATCTCAAAGGAGGAAAATCAATAAGTAATCCTTGATGCACAGTTTTTGAGTACAGTTTTGGTTCTCTTCAAGTGGAGGCGTCTGCTAGAGCGAGGGCAACCTTTATCAGCTATTTCTGATTGATATCACTAGGCGAATCTATTATACCCATCTCAAATACCTTTATGAGAGACAAGGGCGTAAGTTGTTTTCATCCCTAAAGCTCTGGTTAGCTAACGTCCACGGACGTACGAACCTTTTTAGAATACAAAAATCAATGAGGGCATTTAGCGTACCGTAATGAAATTTCGATAAGTATTTATATTGCTCTTCATATGCTAAAAACAAACGTACGACGTTTATATAACCAGGGCTTTAGACTGGCAAACCAAAGGATCTCAAACCTTTAAGTATTTCAGGTGTTATTTCATCTCAAAACATTCGAAAGTATTCTGGACGACAAAGCACTGTTTAACTACTCTTATTTATAACGTTCAATGGTTCGATAATAAGTTGGGGAATATTATGAAGACTTTGGCGAATAGGCAAATCATCAGTTTCCATGACACCCCGCAAGGTGAAGTTTTCCAGCCCCTGCGACTTCGATTTTACAATTCTTGAGACCTTCAAATGTGTCGCAAAATGGTGCTCGTTGTGTAGTTTAGGAGTCAATTCTTCCAAATTTGAATGAAACTATTCAGCACATTACACTTACTTATCTAATATCGTGCTATCAACAGGGTTCAATTGTCGTTATCCATGAGTGTAAAATATCTGGTGGTTTTTGTGAATCGCAAGCTTCTTAGGAGGGAAAATGTACTGGAGGCGGTAAATATGGCTTCGCTGATGTCCAACCAGGGCAGATACAGAGCTCTAATTTTCCGTTATGTTAGGTTAGGTTAGGTCGGAGTGGTAGCTCAGATATCAAAAAGCTCACTTGAGCACGCATAGCGGCCCATTGTGATGCCACGGGTGAACGCAGTCCCTGTACTGATCAAGTTCCACCAAAATCAAGAGGAAGAAGTTGGTCAGCGCAGGAGCTGCACTTCCGTTATGTTACCTGATTTCAGTTTTTCTAGGCCCTAAATCAAACTGTCAAACAAAACCAGTCGTTATACAAGGTGACACAACTTTGTTAATAGCATTAGGGCATTATAAGCTTACAAATAAACTCCATATTGCGTCACATGACTTATGCATTAGCTGGACTACTGCTCTCATCATGAAAAATACAGGTTCTTGGATGCTCATTTTCTGTCATCTTTAACTAAAGCCTTCAAACTAAAACTACTTCAATAGCGAGATATATTCTAGAGTTGGAATGGTTTCCTAAAGGGCCTATTGATTCCTCGGTTGCTATATCAGCTTGTGATATCTCAACGTCGGCATGACGACCCTCCGAGTTTAACTTGAATATGTTAGGTGACAGTCTGTAGTATTTGGAGGTGGTAAGGCTTGTCGTTGGTCTTAAGAAGACTCTAAAAGAAGGAATTTCATAATAAACTAAAAAATAATTGGAATCTGTTAAAGAATAATAATAATTATGTACGCGTTAGAAATATTTAATTTTTATAATGAAAGGTATACGTCCGAATTTTTTCGTGCACACTCCTTAATTTACTTTCTTTTATTTAATTCGAATAAAAGTTCCTAAAATAAATCTTGGAAAATGAAAAATCGGGGCCTGAAATAAATTCCTTTCAATGTAAAATATTATCTCGTGATAGTGATAAAACATATACATACACATACGTGACAATACTATCAGTCATATTGAGTGTGGAGATCTAAGCATTTCAGACATCTGGCAATAAAAATAATTCTTTCCGATCACTTTTCACTAGCAACTCTACAGATCGCAGAGCGAGAAGACTAAATTTAGATGACAGTTTCCCCTTTTTTTTGTTACACGAACATGCATTGAAATGTCATTTTTTATGAGGCAATTACAAGAAGAAACACTTGAAAGAACATGCAGAGAGTAGAGAGTGTTGCACTAAATGTAAATTGCTTGACATATTGCTGTCAATATTTGATCGATTTTTCAATGACTTTTAACAGTTGTCACCAGAGATCAACAATTATCATGTACGAGTATGTAGCTCTCCGCTAGATGACTGATGTTTCAATTTAAAGTTTATGATGATTTTTAAATGTGAAGTGAAGATGTGTGTTTTCTATAAAATTTTAATATCTTGTCAGAGGAAATTCTGTAAAAGCGTGAGATCTTTTCAATTTTAAGGATTTTTTTTCAGTTTTTTTTTTTTTTTTTGAAACGCCAAAGTGGGCATGTGAAAATTTGATTGACGTTTGAATCGTTTGTGTTGTATAAGATTTATGATCGGACAAATTTGTTAAGATTAGAAAGTTTAACAAACAGAAAATGAAAAAATCTTATGTTTTAAAAAAAAAATTTTTTTTCGATTTTTTTTTTTGGTGGAAAATGTTCATAAAATTTTTTTTAATGCAGTGCCTAGTGTATTTCATATTGAAAATCATAAATCATGTTTGCTGTCTCAAAAAATAATTTTCAATCCACAATAATTCAGGTGGGCGTAAATGCAAACACAAGCCACTACTCCATACACACTGTGGGTATGTATACCCCTGGTCAAGTAAAACCAAAACGGAAAATCATAGACTAGACTAGAGCGTTGTTAAGGCAAATATAGAAAATAATATTCAATAAATAGTACGAGTACGATTACAAATACAACCACAAAAAAATATTGTTTTAACCTTAACTCTCCTCCTCTTGGCTAAAGCTTTTGGCTTTACTTAAGGCGCTTATTTTGGTTTCTTTACTGTTTGGGTTTTGGCCCATAATTAAAATTTTTTAATCAATTGAAGTTGTCGTCTTTGCTAGTAACAGCAACAACAACAACAACATTATCAGCAACAAAAAAAAACAAATAAAAAGGGTCTGAGCCAGAGATCTGTAAAAACAGTCAGCATCAGTAGAGGCCCCCTTCTGTTTTCGTTAAGCAACTGAAATAAATCCATTCATTCATTCAGTTATTTATACAAACATGGTCAATGTTTTAAGGTTTCTCTTTAAGTTAATGCTGTTGTTGTTGGTGTTGTTGTTGTTTTTTTTTAAATTTAACAACCAATAACCAACGTAGTAGAACATACTGGTCTATGTTTTAATCGCGATCTCAGCTTGTGATTTGCATGCACTTGATGAGACAAGTTACTCCAACCACTGAATATTTTTTTAAATTTTTTTTTACACTCATACGTTTACTATGCAGAATACCACAACTTTCTAACAAGCATCTTCTCGTAAATACCTTTGGGATGAGCCTTAAAAGAATGCATTCTAAACACGTTTCTTGCAGTACATAAATAATAATCAAGCAGATGAACGTGTCTAGTAGATAGATGGTAGGCTTATTAGACGTAAATCCAGGGTTCGAGCCCAAGGCCATACATCAAAACAAAATACAAAAAGCGCCGACTTCCTCTCAGCAAATACTCTGAGAGTAAATAGAATTGCCATGAAAAGTTTCTCAAAAATCTGTCGTTCGGAGTCGACTTTAATCTGTAGGTTCCACCACTCATGTATAAAATTAACACACAAAACATAAGTGGTCTGAGAAACTAGGTCGTAATCCTGACTGAAGGGTTGTAATGACCAATTATGTATGTACGTATGTAGATGAACATGCAAATAGTTTTACTATCAGGTTTACAGGTTGTGTTGAACGCAAGTGTATGTGTAGCATCCTGATGTAAAGAATATACGTCGAGGGATTGCAACGTTACATTACCGACATTACAGATAGGCAAGCTATGCAGTTCTACAGTATAAATACAAGTACAGTACATTTTTTTGAATTGACTGCCAGATTCTGTCTATAAGTGGCTGCCTTCCAAATGTATCAATACAAAGTATGTATACAGTTCTCCTACGGTATATAAATTTTGTACACATGAAAAGTAACCATACAATGCATCAACTATAAATCCGATGCCTGATTGCTTTTTAACTGCATTATAAATACACATTGACGACGTTTTGAAGTAGAATACATTGTATATATTTTGTACAGCGGCATTATGAAACACGATACTTTGTTCAAACACAAAGCAAATAACATTTTGGAAGGCAGCCAGTATTTGTAGACAGACAAGCTACGCATTTAGTTTGGGTTTGACAGCAATTGATAGCAGACTGCCGCTCACTCAAACTAAACACATTTCCAATAGTAAAAATCGGTTTTCTGAAGGTCATTGTGGGACATAGAATGACACGCTGGACGCACTGACACCAATATTCAGACCTATCTTGACCTCCTGATGCCTAGTTTGATGGGAATTTGTCGATAGAACATCTAATTTGAATCTGATACCGCGGTATAAATACATGTATAAATAGTAATTTGTGCTGTCTTGCGCAATACACCTACATCCTTCCTGGAGATAATTTTATGCCTCTTTCCGTTTGATCTTGAATGTAAGGTCTCGTGCACTAAGATTAGTAGGCTTCTCTGGGCAACTGGACAGTGGAATGAATCAAATACTGGTCATGTAAGGATCCTGAAAGAAGCTAGAGAGCCGGAATTACATGACACCGCGGTACGACTTCTCAGTGAGATTCAGGATATCCATTCCGGATAAGGAGGTCTGAAAAAATGGTGCAGCGTACCTCGTAAAGAACTTCGTGCATATGTACTCCAAAGGCTCCAAATTGAACTAAACTGTTGGAAATGGAATTTTTCCGGAATCGATTGCAATAGTACAGTCTATCAGGCTGTCGAACCACTATAGACTTTTTCAGGCTATCTTTTAGGCAAAACGCCGAAGAGTATTCTGAACGCAAATATTCCCAAACGTAACATTACCATGCTCTCCGATAGCAAGCCGACTATCAAAGCAATAAATTCCAACCAGATAACCTCTAAGAAGGTGTACAGATGTTACAGACATCTCAATGAGGTAGCAGAACGATGTGATGTCCATATACTAAGGGTACAGCGGCTTAGTAACGTTCCAGGAAACTGCAGAACGTTTTAACTGATTAGGCGTGGCACAATCATTGAACTCTGCGATGAATTCTCGACATTGGTAAACCCTTTAAGAACCTGCAGGTTTATAATTGGCAATGCAGTCGGCGATTTAGTAAACAATTGATGGGAGGCTTCGGACACGGGCAGAACGGCTCAAAAAATTTGTCCAAAGCTTAATAGACAGCGCATGACATGAGTGTTTTTTTTTTTGGCGTGTGAGGTAGGGTCCAAAATGCCTTCGCACTTACAGTGACCGTCGTCAGCCGCGTCGAGTGGGGCTTCCACTTAAACAATATCTCCTCCCCTTCTGGGGATACTCCCTTCCCGAGACGGCTATCTGCATTACTTCGGGAAGGTCCCAGAACGGCGTCCTGTTAAGGACTACTCTCCCACGTCTGAGTACGCCATATTCGAAGCCAGCTTCATGCTATTGGCTCGTCTTCTCATGTATCATTCTGTCGTACTGTATCAAGGTCGACCTTCTTCCTGCGGAGTGCACATTCCACGTACCTTCTCACAGCGTTCCACTTCGTCTCGCTTTCGAGCATTGCTTCAACGATGTTGTCGGGTGGGAATTCGCCAATCTGTTCCATCAACACATTCTTCTCGTCTTGCCATTTGATGCAATGAAAGAATGGATGTTCAGTGTCGTCACTCATTTCCTCGCAATAAATGCAGCCAGGAATATTCACCTTGCCAATGCGGTGTAGATATTTTCGGAAATAACCATGACCCGAAGTAAACTGGGTCAGGAAGTAGTTAATTTCACCAAAATTTCTCTGTGTCCATGCTTTTATAGATGGAATAAGTCTAGCAGTCCATCTTCCACTTGTTTCACTGTGTGTTTAAATCAAAAGAAGCACGCACAGTATGGTTGCCCTGGTCATTACGGAGCACTGCATTATGGGTGTGCATGCAGAGCGCTTTGGCCTTGGACGCCTGCCTTAAGAAGCTGCGGAGTTGAGGAAAAAGAGGAGACTGTTTTTTACGTATTGGGTACATGCTCGACAAATTGGCGACTAAGAAGGCCAAGGGAGCGTTATAATGCACACGCTTAATGGCATATATTACGACCATTTTTTGAGCTGTTATTTTGCTCAAGAATAACTAAGAATCACAGCCCTAAGCGACTATTTTTTGTTTCAAAATCTGAAGAATTGCTGATTGGAAGGCGATGAAAACGATTACAAATCATTAAAGAATTCAACAATTAAGTGACTGAACACAAAAGGCGCATTTGCGATACGACGAGATGATCTCGTAGGTTTTTTTTTTAATTTCGACTTGAGCAACGGGTAAGTCTTTTAAAATCATGTTGTGTAGAGACTCTGTTGTCTTTAACTTTACCTCCTCGTGATCTTTTGGGTCGCATTTCCACCGTCCACCATCACCAACCGTACTATGACTATGACTACCACGCAACTTCAATAAACATCTTCAGTTTCTGTTCACTTAAATTTCATTTTCTTTTTCAATTTTTTTATTTGTTTTTGTTCCTGTTGCTGCTGCTGTTGTTGTTGTTGTTGGTGTTGTTGTTCCAATATCCCGCTATGAATATGACTGAGCATAAGTCAGGTTAATTTTAAGTTGATTTATTTTGATGTTCGATCAGATCACAAAACAAAATCAACGTTATGGTATGGACGACGACCACGACGAACTGCACTGAAGAGCAGCAGCAAAGAAAACAAAAAAAAAACAAAAAGAACGTAAAAGCGAAACAGTGTAAAGCCAAAGGTTGTGTCTTGTTAAAGGCCCTTATCGTTGTATGGGGTAACTTGTTGTATGTTGAGGATACAGGAGTCTTTTTGGCAGGACATCTTTAGTTGTTTATGGTGGCAGCCTTAAAAATCAAAAATCGTTTCCAAAAAGTTGTTGTTGTTGCATACTAACGAACTAACGAATAAGCAAGCGGCTGCTGCGTCTGAGGTGTTGACGTCTGCTTAACACATTATTTTGTCATATTTTTTTCCAATGTTTTGCAAAATAAAAGAAAGAAAAAAACTTATAAATATTTTGCTTCTTAAAATTATAAATTTATGTTTAAATCTGATTGAATTAGATTTATGCCCGGTAAACATGTTATATTCGAACGAAAGATTTACTCAAATGGCGCCATTAACAAAGATCTTGGGATGCGAAAGGATAAGAATGTGGCTTTAAAGAATATGGCTGTAGGATCATATTCTCTGAAGCTTAGGTCAGAGCGATTTGATATGATGAAGTATTTGATGGGATAGACAAAAATATTGCTTCCACTATTATTCAAAGCTTAAAACAGAGAAGCCATTTTATATTTCAAAATTTATTCTGAAGGAACAAATTTAGAACCAGTTTTGTAGAGACAAGGAGTTGTAGTATATCGTATTTGAATCAAATCTAGTTTAAAAAGTAACAAATCCTGAAATAAATTGACATTATCGAACATACACTTATGGGGTGCATGACAAATTGGTTTGTCTTGAACATGACGTGGAAAAATTCCACGTTCAAGACCAACCGCATTAAAAAACATATGTGACTACACGTAGTAACGATGCTGCAAGCCATTCAATGGTAATCTAGTCAGTGATACATACGTACATAATTGGAAATTACAACCCTGCATCCATCCACCTAGCCTCTCACACCACTTATGTTGCGTATGATAATTTTATACATGAGTGGAGGGACAAACAATTTAAAGTCGACTCCGAATGACAGATTTTTTGAGAAACTTTTTCATGGCAATTTATTTACTCTCAGAGTTTTTGCCAGAAATCTGCTGAGAGGAAGTCTCCGAAGTAATACTTTTTGTATTTTGTCTTGATGTCTGGCCTGGGGCTCGAACCCTGGCTTTACCTCTAATAAGCCTACTAGACTACGGCGACTACTGAATTTTATACATGAGTGGAGGAACATACAGCTTAAAGTCGATTACGAACAACAGCTTTTGGAGATACTTTTCATGGCAAAATTTTTTTACTCTAAGATTTTTTGCGAGAAGTCTGCTGAGAGACAGTCGCCCATGAAATATTATTTTATATTTGGTTTTGATGTCTCACCCGGGGTGTTGAACCGTGGCCTCATATGTATTTTTTTTACGCCGAGGAGGGGTAAATGTACTTAACCGCACCAAAGATTAAGTCGTCACATCCTCCGTGGGTGGGGCCCTCACCCACTAAATCCCCCCCTCGTCTCCTGTGGACTTGTCTGTGCTCACTCCGGAGCTACGGTGGTATTACTTCGGAGTGTAGTCCTTTTGGCCACTCCATGTTTATATCCGCGTCCGGATTGCGTATCGAAATTTGAGGAGACATCTGAGCGTCTCCACTATTCCTTTCGTCTAAATCACCATTTCGGTTTCGCTTGGCACGTGTGGCAGTATCAACTATTGACGTCAGTACAGAGCGATACCTCTGCCAGCGTGCACACTCGAAAACAGTGTGCTCTGCGTCATCAATTACCTCCCCTTCCTCGTAAAGACAGTAAGGGGAGGCAGTCTTGCCCATTCTGTGCAGATATTTTCTAAACTATCGGTGACCCGATAGCATCTGTGCAACGTAGTAGGTTACCTCTCCAAATTTCCGACCAATCCATGGCCTTATGTTCGGAATAAGTCTCGCCGTCCATCTTCCTCTATCTTCCTCGTTCCATCGTTGTTGCCATTTTGAAATGGTGTTTTCCCTGAAGTACCGGTTATGTGATTTCCAGCCGATTTTGCCCTATAAATCTCCATCCGCTCTGCTGCCAGCAGATCCACAGGGATTTTACCCGCTATCACCAGCACGGCTGAGGCCTCACGTCTAATAAGACAACACACTACGGGCTAGACTACGGTGACTTTTAATCAGGGATGCCTACTCTAAATTGAAATTAAATTGATAAGTTACCAGGCAATACCGAACAATACAGTTTCGAATGAAAAAATATTCCCTGACCTCCCAGAGATAATTATATCAACAACGAATATCATAAGCATATCTAGCAGCACCCTCTTTTAAGAAGAACTTAACGTTCTTCATCACAAACAAATGAAGCGCTTCATATTTTCATTCATTTAAGAGACCGATTGATGGTGTTATGTGTGGAATACATCATTGTTCAAATGTCCGCCACGCCTTCTCTGGGAGGAAGGCATCTGAAATGATCACTTTCGCATAAATCAGGTTAAATTTGATCGATGGCATGTGTTATGTTGACCTTAAGGACAACTGTGGTTGTAGCTTATTAGCATAAGCCTATGCTCTAATAATACTCCATAAAAAGTCTAACGTCTTACAATCTTGGTGGCAAATTCACATCACCTCGACGTGAGATAAAAATGCCCTCAAATCGCTCGTGCAGGATATCTAGGGCGGCACCAACCCTGTACCGCGTAGTGACGTGCTGTTGAAAACATATGTCATTGGTGTCCTGATCATCTAAAAGAAGTGGTTTTCATCGACTTATACAGCCCATCGTTGACAGAGATGGCCTGACCAAAGTCGTTTTCAAAAACCGATGTGAACCGATGTCGCCGCTATCCCAAAATCCGCATCAAATAAAGGGTCCGCCAAATAACTTTTTTTTGAAAATGCTTTAAAAAAAAATACTGAATATTTTCTCAAATTCCTTTTTTTATTTGAAAGTACAATCCTTCCGGTTAATAATGGAAAATAATTTCATTCAAATGGCTGCCTCGGCTGGCCATGCAGTAGCCTACACCAGAAGATGCCGATTTTGGCAAAAAAAAATCATCTTTTCAGATGTATGTAAACAAGCAAAATTGTCACATTTGGGGCACAGAAAACCCGCACGCATACATTGAAAAGCCGACGCACCCAAAACGAGTCACTGTTTGGTGCGGATTTTGGTCCAGAGGCATAATTGGGCCATTTTTCTTCGAAAATAAGCAAGTAGTGGCCGTTACAGTCAATGGCGATCCTTATCGGGCCATGTCGAACGAATTTTTGTTCACAAAAATTGAAGAGGAGGATATTGGCAACATTTGGTTTCAACAGGACGGCGCTACGTGCCACACAGCCGAAGCTACACTCAATGTTTTGCGCCCTGTTTTTGAAGATCGCGTTATCAGCCGCAGAGCTGATGTCGTTTGGCCACCTCAGGGCTGCGATTTGACACCGTTGGACTATTATTTGTGGGGTGCCGTCAAAGATAAGTGTTACGCCGACAAGCCGGAGACAATTGACGCTTTAAAGGACAATATTCGTGAAGCCATTGGTGAAATACAGCTGCACACAATCGATAATGTGCTTAAAAATTGGCCCGATCGTGTAGGCTACTGCATGGACAGCCGAGGCAGCCATTTGAATGAAATTATTTTCCATTATTAATCGGAAGGAATGTACTTTCAAATAAAAAAAGGAATTTGAGAAATATTCAGTAGTTTTTTTAAAGCATTTTCAAAAAAAAAGTTATTTGGCGGACCCTTTAATTACTTTTTTTAGATTGTATAGGATGTTCTTAAATCTCATATCGAATGGCATCGCCCAAACAATTCGAAAATTTCGCTGTTCATCCAGAAATGGGCCTAATCGCTGAATATAATTTTTCGATGAAAATTACTGTCAGTTGCGAACTATTCCAGAGCCCATATAGTCGGTTTGACCAAACAAAACATCACGGCTAATATTACAGATTTAGCTGCAACAAGATGGCTGCTATCAACTGTCAAAGTTCGGAAGCCTTTGTTGGAAGAAGCTTTTTAAAGCTTTTT
This sequence comes from Sarcophaga variegata, assembly GCA_932273835.1. Taxonomy (NCBI): domain Eukaryota; kingdom Metazoa; phylum Arthropoda; class Insecta; order Diptera; family Sarcophagidae; genus Sarcophaga; species Sarcophaga variegata. The sequence continues at coordinate 70,263,327 of OW026362.1, forward strand.
AATGCAAATTTTTGCATAATTTTTAAAATTTACACTTTGAATTCATTTACACTTTGAAGTCATTCAAATAATGCGTTGCTAGAAAGAAATCTTCCGGTCACGTTATATACTCGTTTGACTTGTTTTAATTTGTTTAACTTTGACCTCCTCTCATCACTTCAGCATTTCTTGTCGTATGAGTGTTAAATGTTATTATAAGTGCCACATGCGGTAATTCGGAGAGTATCATCATTGTATTGTAATTATGACAAGCCATTCATAAATGTTGGTAAATAAAGTCAAACATGGAACAACATAATAATTCCTTGTATTCATTTTCACTTTTTTCCTTCATTTTTAATTTAAAGTGCCAGACTTACGTACATCATCGTCATGGTAGCAAAACAAAAAGATACTTACAACAGTGGTGAAAAGAATAGCACACTTATTTTGGAGGTGGTTGTACAAGATGGTGATAGTTAGGATTACGATGTAGCTTCTCACATCACTCATGTTATGGGTGTGAATTTTATACATGAGTGTCGGAACCCGCAGTTTAAAATCAACTTCGAATGACAGATTTTTCGGCGACTATTCGTGGCAATTTCTTACTTACTGCCAGAAGACTGCTGAGGAAAATTGTTACGTTTTTACCTTTTAAAAACATTTAAAATATGAGCTCGTTGATTGCAAATAAAATAGAAACAAATTTGTGTTTAGTTTTAATTACATACATACACATAATTGGTCATTACAACCCTTCAGTCAGGATTACGACCTAGTTTCTCACATCAGTCAAGTTGTGTGTGTTAATTTTATACATGAGTGGCGGGACCTACAGTTTAAAGTCGACGCCGAACGATAGATTTTTGAGAAACTTTTCATGGTAATTTTATATACTCTCAGAGTTTTTACCAGAAATCTGCTGATATGAAGTCGCCGAAGAAATACTCTTTGTATTTTATTTTGATGTCTGGCCTGGGGCTCGAACCCTAGTTTTAATTATAATTCCTTTCTTATTCTCACAATTCTGTGTGCCACTGTTCACAACTTGATGTAAACATCAACAATTGCTCTTTTTTGTTATTCATCTGTTTACATCCTTTGCATAAATAATAACAATTACTAGACAATTGTTCGACAGATCTTTGTAACGAAGATCTTCAAACCACGATTACTCTCTTCAAACGCACCGCATCTTCACACAAGACTGACTGAACTTTATTGCTCGAGCTAAGCCTGGAGTTGAACGTCTAGGAAATCAACATACTATATACTGGCTTGTGGCTTTCAGCCTCGGTGCTATTTTATTGCTCAATGCTGTTGGCACAAACATTACAATTCACTCCGTCAGACGTCATTTAATTCCGGATTGCAATTCATACTCTAGCAATACAAAATAAGTCATAAACAAACAAGTAAATATGCAACTCACAAACACAAATACAACAATGCACACACACACACATGTACAAATATTATACGCGCTCATTCAAAAAAGAGATACAAATTTATGGAATTAATTTTTGAACCAAAAAAAAAATAGAAAAAAAGAAAAAAAAGCAGAGCAAAACAGCAAAACTAATAATGTCAGCTAACATTGGCCAAAACTAAACAACAACAACAACAACAAGAACAACAAACAAACAAATAATCATCACATGCAATTTACATCACATATTGCCATTGCCACTGCTGTTCTCGTTGTTGTTGCAGCAGTAGAAGTTTTCGTAGGAACATGTAATTGTATTCGTATACGTATGTATGTATGTGTACATATAACATCATCATCATCATCATCATCCCCACCATCGCAAACAAAAATATTCCGTTTTTGAAGAGAATCTACCAAATGAATAAGTGAATGAAAGTATGACTGACTGACTGACTGCCTGTTTGCCTGAATGAGTAAATGTATGACTGAGTAAATGAATGAAAAAAAGATGTGAATTTGAGACTGTTGTTATCTTGTTAGCATACCCTACAGCAATGGGTAGTGGCCTGGGTGAATTGGGTTGGTAAATAAGTATGCACTGCAGTTTCTTAAATACAAAGCCTGAGTTGCAATCCGCATGAGAGTCGCTGAACTAAAAGCCTTTCGATTTGGGCTCCAATCGGTGAATCTTTTCCTATACTCTCCTAACGTGAAACCTCAAAATTAATGCTTTAAACTAGGCAAAATCATACTTTGATTAGCTTAATAGGCTCCTGGTTTGATTCTAAATCTGGATATATTGTTACGAAAATGAAACCATCGTTTAACATTAACATGATTAATAATAACTACACTAACAAATACAACGAACATGTTACAAGTAAAGCAACAACATCGGTATTGGCAAGTTAGCGAGAATGCAACAACAAATAATGTGAACAAAGTACACAAAGAACAATGAAGTCGCTGTAGAGTTCTCTAGAAAGCGAAACACCGAACATTCTGTTTCAAGAATCTTCATCAGACTGATTGCGTACGCATATAAAAATGCAATACAAAGCAGGCAACGAGTAGTAGTAAGAATTCAGTCTGTCTTGTGTGAAGACGTGTTGCGTGCGAAGTAAAAAGTTTGTGGGTTGAAGATCTCCGCTATACAGATCGATCGTACAAGTGGTATTGCTTACGCAAAGGGTGTGAGCAGAGACGAATAACAAACTAAACAAATTATTGTTGTTGTAACGTCAAGTTGTAAATAGTGGCACACAAAATCGTGTTAACAATAAAGAGTTTAATTGAAACTAAACACAAATTTATTTTTATTTTGTTTGCAATCAACGAACTCATATTCTAAACGTTTTTAAAAAGGTAAAAACGTAACAATAACTTTTGAAGACGTCCTTTCAGCAGATTTCAGAGACGACATTGAACTGTAGGTTCCTCCCAACTCATGTAAAAAATTAACACACACAACATGGGTGGTGTCAGAAGCTAGGTTGTAATCCTGACTAAAGTGCGTCAAACTAAGTTTGTTGACTTAGCGACATTAAACTGTAAGTCCCACGCCACTCAAGTAAAAAATGAATACGCGTTCAATATGGGTGTTGTGAAAAACTAGGTTGTAATCCTGACTAAAGTAGAACAAACTAAGTTTATTGACGATGTATTCTTAAAGTATTCTTGACACTATTCTGCACCACTAGTCTGTAAAAATCTTCTCCTTTTTGAGTATCTTTGCAAAATTTCATTGTGATGCAGTGTATCATCCAATGAGACTTGACCGCTTAAAATCTCTTCCCCATTTTTTTGTTCTGTTGCTGCTACTGCTGCTGTTGTTGTTGCTGGCTCATATAGTCGTTTATGAGTTTAACAACTGTACACATGTTTAATTTAATTGCCAAAAATGTTGACAAAATGTTGTATTTTTTTTATAAACTTTTATTAACACATTCATGCACACACTCATATTGCGACGTTGTTTACGATTCCAAAATGGACATGACGAAAGTATGAATGAATTGTTACGGCCTGTAGTTGAGTATGCGAAGGTAGAACACAGTTTCAGTAGAAGATCATACAAAAACATCAAAATTTTTTTAAATTTCATTTAAGATTTCATTCATTAATTTGAATAAACACTTCCGCTTAAGATAAACGATAAGAAATAATTTTTAATCACTTTCAGTTGCTTTGTAAAGACGTGTGCATTAATTAACTTGTTGTTGTTAATTGTTTTCTTTGTTAAATTTTTAGGTTTTTGCTCCTTAATTGCCGCTTATGTAACGTATAAAAATAATTAAATTTTTCGTATCCAACGAATTACTGACACAATTTGTTACTGATTGCACTTAATCACTTCAATTATTGAATGATTAATTCAATATTACTCAGCATATTTACAATATATTATCGACTACCTGCTCCAAGCAGTCTTCTGGTTAAAGCTCTGGAGTACCTTAGTATAGCATGTGACTACGAACGCAAGACTAAATGCTACAAAACCAAGGAAGTATAAAAGCTACTGCCTATACGATGAACTCGCTTTTGACATTACATTTGGTGGTAAAGAACAGAGATCAGCAATGATTATTTAAAAAGATGAGTAGAATCGAATCATACTCATAATTTTCTATATTTATACGCATTCATGCTTATTTTAAAATCATGGAACATCCACTCATATTCAAAGTTTGAAGTACTCATCATATTCATACTTAACAACACGTATGATGTTCGACTCTCCATAACTGAACATATACACGAAGCACAAAATAAGTATGATTCGTGTACGAACACTAAAATACTCATTAGAGGGTTGTGTGTTTGCTCTGCTTACGGTTCTGTCTTTTTTGCTTATGTGTCTTTTTTTGTTGTAAATGCAACAACAACTAAGGCTTCAAATTTTGATGAATGATTCGAGTCACACGAATCATTTATAAGTATTTATAAGTATTTTTCTAAAGTTAAGAATCTAAATGAATAGGCATTATGAATAAAACGTATTTCCAATGGTATGAGTTTGATGTCAACGATGTACTCATACTCATTGCAACCTGAACTTATAAATCAACGTTGTAGTGAGTATGAATGGATCATATGACTCACTTATATGCAAAATTTCATGAGTGTTTATGAGTAGCGAAAAAGCGATTTATTGCTGATCTCTGACAAGGACCAGAGACATTAAGACTAGAGCAGGGTTCGTCAAAAAATTTTTGGTTATGTGTTAGTGAGTAAGAGAGAGAAAATAAGTTGAGAGAATTTATTTAATTACAGCCATAGAAAAGTGTTAGTAATATACGCTATTTTTATTTTCATTTCATCAGCATACATATGTAAAGCTATATAACTTTGGCTTAATAGTTTTAGATAAATAAAAATAAAATAAAAAAATAAATGTTTTATTAAAAGAACATAAAGCTATACATCTTTGGCTTAAAAATTATGCCATGTTTTTTAGATAAATAAAAATAAAAAGAATAAAAAATCCATTTTTTATTAAAAGAAAAAAGCGAGCATTCCAAAGCATTTAAAAAAATTTATGCTACGCGACAAAATAAAAAAAAATGAAATACGCCTAGCTAATAACATAGAACATTTTTATCAAAATATTTTTTGAGTGTTATGCTGAAATAAAATGATAACGCATCCGCCACACATGTGTTCTTGTCGCAGTCTGACCGACAACTAAATGAAAAAACACAAGAATGCGTGTGAGTTCTCTTTGCACAACTGTGCTATGAAATGGTAAACTATGGACTAGAGTTACGATAATGAGAGACAAGCTTAAACTGAGATTCATCACAGTCACAGTGAGTTCCAGGGAGAAATATTTCAAGCGAAAGTTTGCGTCATCAAAAGACGTGTTCCACTTGGACAGGAATGGCAATGCATACATACATACATTAGTGATCGTTGCAAGCCTTCAGTTATGATTACGGCTTAGTTCGTCATACCACTTATGTTGCTTGTGTTAATTTTATGCATGAGTGGCGAGGGACCTACAGATTAAAGTCGATTCCGAACTTTTTCATGGCAATTTTATTTACTATCAGAGTTTTTGCCAAAAATCTGCTGAGAGAAAGTCGCCGAAGAAACATTTCTTCTGATTTCGTTTATTTCGAGATGTCTGGGCTGGTTTTTTGAATCGTGGCCTCACGTCTAATAAGCCAGCACACTACATATTAGAGCTACGGCGACATGGCAATACTAAATATATCAATATAGACTGTCATCCGAGCTCACAGCTCCTAAAAGGTTAACGTGAAACTAGAATTAGAAACAGCAAAATTAATTTGGTCAGGAAATATGGGCGCCGTCTTTTAAATTCCATAGCATCTGGAGTTTGCAGAAATGAAGAGGCTGATCAGTTTGTAGAGAGTAGAGGAGGAAAGGATATACTTGGTGAAAGGAAAGATGAAGATGTCATCTCTGTAAACTTGTCATGTGAGACAATCCACACCTTTGTTGTGTAATTACAGCGGGAGATTTGAGTTACATACATACATAATTGGTCATTACGACCCTTCAGTCAGGATTTCGACCAAGTTACTCAGATTTGAATTACGCATCGGACAATTCAGAAGTCGCTTAGTCGATCATCTAACTATGCATTGTAGACTTAAAGAACATTTGTTTTAGAATAGGAATCCCATGAAGATTCCATAATGAGGTCAAGTCAAAGTAACACATGCTTGGAACCAGTGCAGCATTACAAACGTAAATACCTGGGTGTTCAACAAGTAATAGGCAGGGAGTTATCTTTACTGATGCTGTACAGTGGCCTAAAGATTGTCGTGGCAACAGGATCGGAGTAATTTAAGAGTAAACTCTATATAGGTTAAGGGCAGTAAAATAAACCGTGGTACTCTACGTATAAGTCGCCGTAGTCTAGTAGGTAGTATGTTGGCTTATTAGACGAGAGACCTCGGTTTAAGCCCCAGGCCAGACATCTCCAACGAAATGAAATATAAAAAGAATATTTCTTCGTTGAATTCCTCTCAGCAGATTTCAGATTCTGAGAATAAATCAAATTGTCATGAAAAGTTTCTCAAAAAATCTGTTGTTCGCAGTCGACTTTAGACTGTATGTCCCGCTGCTTATGACAAACTAGCTCGTCATCCTGACTAAAAGGTTGTAATGAACAATTATGTACTCGTATATATATGTATGTGTATCTATGTATTCTACGTAGTAAGGACAGAAAAAATGTAATTGTCAGCTCATAGAGTTATTTTCCCACATAAAAAAATGATTTCCTTCACCTGATACTAACTTTTGACTTTAAAAAGTTCATGGTTTTGTGTTTTTGCAATATTTCATTGGAATTAAGTATTTTTTTGCATAAAACTTAAAGTTGTTTCAGTTTTAACTGCAATTGCACTTTTTGACACGACTTCCTCTCTTTTGACACTCAAAAACAATTTGTAGTTGACGATGTTATGAGCAAAAATTATGTTTTACTGGCAATAAAAACTCATATTCTGTGCGAAATACATTTACGAGTTGTTAATTAAACATAAATGAACATAATTTTGCGTACTTTTAGTTAAAAAGTGTTTTTTTTTTAATTTTTAATGTTTATTAGCCTGGTTTTTGCAATTGCAGAAAAATTGTTGATTGATGGCTGGTTTTCTATTTTTATTTCTTTAGGAATGAATGGATTTAACTCTCTAAGAAAGTATCAAGACGTTGGTTACCAGTGAATTTCAGTTATTTAGTCTCTTTTGAATGACCATGTGGTGACTGAATTTTTCATCAAACAATTTTTCACATTATCTTCCGCTAATAGCTCTTCCACTGTACTTCTTCAAGTCAATTCTCCAACATGTACACAATTTTTGTCATCTCTGTCTACTTTTTTTGTTTGATTTGTTTTCTGTTTTATCGCCACTCTTTTTTCGCAAAAGTCATTAAATTTACATGGATTGTCATGTAGGCAAATTACTTCGACACTTGTATTTTAGCGCATTCACATACATACATACATACACAAACAATCATGTTAACATATACCATACATATACACATGTATCTATGTATTTATGGTCATATACCATATATGTGTATGTTAGGCAGTATTTGTGTGTACAATCCATGACTCTGTCCGTGTTTAGTCGCATATATTCACATGTGAATACAGCGTCCGTCTATGCCTCTAAATATAGACAAAATGTAAAAAAATTAAAATTCAGCGAAAAAAAAACTGTGTTTTAAATAATTAGTATTAATGTTTGTATTAATGTTTGTATTAATGTTTGTATTAATTCTTGTATTAATTGTAGCCGATGTCATGAAATTTGATTTCGTAATGAACGCGTGGCAAATATTTAAGCTTAAGAGGTGTTATTGTGAATTAGATTTGATGGTATATTTGACTGACTTTACTCTTATAAAAACAATGAAACACAAGTATGAGCTATAAAGATACAGATCAGAGATCAGCAATGAGTATTCAAAAAGATAAGGAAAATCGAATTATACTCATAATTTCTGAAACTTATTCGCATTCATACTTATTTTAATATCATGGAACTTCTACTCATATGCAAAGTTTGAAGTACTCTTCATATTCATAGTTAACAACACGTATGATGTTATTGATTTCGGCTCTCCATAACTCAACATTTACAAGAATCATAAAATAAGTATGATTCGTACGAACACTAGAATACTCACTAGCAGGTTGTGAGTTTGCTCTGCTTGTTGCTCTGTCTTTTTCTGTCCTGATGAATGATTCGAGACACTCGAATTATATATGAGTATTATAAGTATTTTTCTAAAGTTCTGAATCTGAATGAGTATGCTTATGAATCAAACATATTTCGAATGGTATGAGTTTTATGTCAACGTTGTACGCATACTCTTTGCAACCTGTATTTATAAATCAACGTTGTAGTGAGTGCGAATGAATCAGAGTACATAGTTAAATTTCAATGTTGTCGACTCACTTACATATACATATTCAAGATTCCATGAGTGCTTATGAGTAGCGAAAAAACGATTCATTACTGATCTCTGGTACAGATCTGTTCTGGTAATAATATTACAAAAATATGGTACAAGGATAATAAACAGAACATATAAATAAAAGTAAATAAAATATGTATAAAGCAAAAGCAACACTCCACTAAAATATATGTAAGTATTTGAACAGTTTCATATTTTGTCCTTAATTCTCCAGCTATTGGAAGCTTCCGCAAAGGATATCCATCTGATGCTCTCTGCTTTTGGTGTTCTTCTCTAACCGTATTTCTTCAAGTATTCTTGGGTCATTTTAGTGATCGATAGTAGAAGAAAATATTGATGTCTTATTCCACGTAATGCATCGGAAAGAAGTATCGATTTTTTACAAAACACATCGATGTTTTCAGTGTATCGATTGATTTCTGCAACAAAATTGATGCGAAAACCTGAATATGGTTATTGTTGCGTAGAGATGGAGAGTGCCACGATCAAACAATTTACTATACTGCCCTCAACCCCACTGAACTGTATCCCACAATCTTGTTGCCTTGTTAAATTTCAAGATGCTGTTCTGCATCAGTAAGAAAAATGATATGTTCTTTACTTGATAAATACCCGGCTGTTTTCTTCAGAAAAGCATTAACGCCTTAAATGTTTCAAGTATGTGTTGTGATGATTCTTAAAATAGTGTTCTTTGAAAGTATTACTCAGGCTACTTCTACTTCTACTCTTCTCATGAAGATCTCTTTCCATTGTAATACTCAAATTAAAGTTACACTATCTAGAATTAATTTAACTCGTTAACAGTGGCTTCATCATTCTTTTTGTTGAGTATACTCTTTCAAATATCTTCTGCTTACAGGAAAATTCTGACTTCATCAGCGGAAAATTCCTACAGGACCTTAAATTCAGCAAAGTATTACCACAGTTCCCTTGCCTATTTAGATAAGCTTTCTATATAAGTCTAAAAGTTAATATCATAGGATACGAATGCTTGAATGGCAGCTTGACTGTAGGAGTTGTAACTCTGGTGCAAGTTGGAGCGCATCCTTCAATGGCGTAAAATTTCGGTTGAAAGAAACTCGCCAGTTTGTCCAAGGGCTCTGAATATATTTCACTCAAGGATCAAGCACACTAGCTTCTGCACCATTATAAATCCTGTAATAGTTCCTGTAATCCTGAATAGTTCCTAACGTAAAAGAAATGTTAGCAAATAAATTGGTCTTTCACTATAAGCAAAATAGACTCATTCTCGTGGCGAATCAAAATCGTACATTTTACTGGTTCTGAAAACCGGCTAGTTAAAGAGGGAACTGCCATCCTCGATTTACTCCATCATCGTTATGAAGCGGTTGACTAAGGCATACGTTGTGCAGAACTTCAGGGGTACTGGTCTGCCATACCTACCCACTTAATTGGTCAGTACAGCCCTCTAGTCAGGATTACGACCTAGTTTCTCATACCACTTATGTTGTATGTGTTAATTTTATTCATGAATAGCGGGGGCTACAATTTAAAGTCGACTCCGACAAATTTTTCAAAAAGTTTTCATGGCAATTTTATTTACTCTTAGAGTTTTTGACAGAAGACTACTCAGAGGATGAAATATTTTTTTATATTTCGTTGTTTTAGAGATGTCTGAGCTGAAGTTTAAATTACGCTACTAATGAGCCTCCATACTACCTACTAAACGGGAGCGACTGACTTGAAAAGGCTTATACAACATATACTTCGATCGAATTCATACGTGAACTTGGTACTTGTTTGCAGGATAATTAAAGGATTTCACACTAATTTTCAAAGCAGAAAAACTTGGAGAGAATATTTAACAACAACTTTCTTTCGGTATACCAAAATGACACGAAAGAAAGGTGAAATTGCTTTTCATATCAATTTTATTTACTCTCAGATTTTTTTTTGAGAATTGCTGAGAGGAAATATTTTTTCATACTTCTTTTACTTTTAAATGTCTGAGCAAGGAGTTGTACCAAGGGCACATGACTAATCAGCCAATACACTACCAACTAGACTACGAGACTTCTATGGTTACATTATCTATTGCAGTATTTCAAACTGTTACTCTGCAATAACACCTTTCTTCCAGGTTGAAGCCTGTTTGCGAAAACTATTTTTAATTCTGATTGATTTATTGTGAGTTCCTTTGTAAATTCATTAGGAAAATAAACTGAGTTAATATAAAAAATTATGTACGGATTTAGCTAACACGTGAAACATATATAAAGTTAAATATAAATCTCAGCACGATAAAGTATTTTTAAATCATGAAAGGAATCTATCATCTTAAGGTCTTCAGCTATCAATTTAAAGATTTCTAAAGCTGTGACAAATTTTTTTGAATTTCCTTAACTCTGCATATCTCGACTTCAGAGTACATATTGTTTGAATCATAAAACTCAGTTTGAAACTGGGTTTCAAACTCTCACAGCTAGGTTTCTGTGTTATGTAATGCTTTGTATGGAAATTCAAAATAGTTGACTGCTGCTAACCTCTTATCTGTGACACTTGTACGATAACAAACAAGACAAATCCCCTTCTATTGTTCAACACAATATAAACAATTTTTTTAAATTAGTCTTCTACTTTTCTTCTCTTGTTTAAAAACTATCTAAATACAGTTATTAATGATCACGTACAAAAACAAAAAAAAAACAAAAACATTTCATTGAATCGTGTAAACCATAATAAGTCTAAGGCTCTATTTTTTGAAACAATTCCCTTGAAATTGGTGTGGTTATCTTTCGCCCAGAATCACAGCAGTAGCTGGCCCATAATGATCGCCATTATATTGTAATTAATTAACCATGACATCTCTTTGATTTGAGAGTTCAATTCTTTTGAAAAACAACAAATAAAGAGAAAAAATTATTAAAATTTACATCTTCGCAGCAGGTTTTTTTTCTTCTTTCCACTTCTCATTAACAATTTTATGAAATGAATGGAAGAAAAAAAAATATGAAGAGGGACAAACTGTTTGAGTAGCTGTTATCTCAGTAAATGGAAAAAAAGAAATGGGAATTTCTATAGAATTCATAACATTATTAGACCAGGTTAATAGATATCACAACTATTTTTAACCATAAAATATGTTGTACCAACTGAGTCACTTAGTTATTGTATAAGACGGTGTGGTTGGCTGGCTCAGTCAGTGTGTGAGGGCTGGACACAAAAAAATTAATTGTTGGTCTTTAATTTTTGTTTCGTGGCTGAAAGTGGATGTGATAATATAACAATTAACCCCTTCTTTAGAACTGATAAGAGCTGTATTGAGAAGAAGGTAAGAAAATAAAGAAAAAGATGAAAAATTATAAGAGCATACAGGGCCACAGAAAGATGAAATCAAAAAACTATTAATTTTGACTTAATTTCTGCTTTTGTGTCAGTATTTCTTATTTTTTTTTTATTGTTGTGGTTAATAATACATACAATGAATACAAACCGAAAATATGAGTTGAAAAAGGTTTCAAGAAAATAAAAGAATTTTTTTTTGATAAACAAAATCACTTGGCAACGGCCTATTTAGCAACGCCAGCACCACTCATAATAAAAAAAGGGCACTGCAACGCCGACGTTCTGTTTTCTTCATATTTTTTTCTGTGATTTACACACACAAAATTGGAGGGAGGAGTAGTATTTGCTGCGGCTTCTGTTAGTTTTGTTTTTTAACGAATTTTGTAATTCATAAGAAAAACGAAACGTAGGAAAACCAGTAGCCAACATATATGACAGTTAAAAAATGACATGTTATAATTTTCAGATCTTTAAAAGGAAGCCGTTGCGGGGATTTGAAATTGAAACTACTCGAGGTAGTAGAGAATAAAAACCAAATAAATACTCCAGACTCAAGCTAAATGCTACAATGTTGTAAGAAGGAGATATAGTGTATGTATGGTTATTCTAGGTGGCTCGATTGGTAAGTCAATGAAATCGAAATTTTCAAAAAAAATGTCTGAGAAAACCTTGCTTTTGAACAATTATTATTTTACGATATGAGGTGGCTTAATACTGCGGCCATAAGATCCAATTTACTACACTCAAACTTTATAGGGTATCCCTATAATGTCGACTATAACAATGACAATACCTTGCCTAGAAATCGATATACATCTTGATATCATCTTGAGAACGCATTCATGGCGCACACGTTAACAGAATAATTCCCATCGTCACAGAATTTACAAGTCGGGCTCATGACAACCTCCATTCTGAATAAACGAGACCTATGACTGCTGTTACAAGTTCAAATATCTGTTATTTCTTGATAGTTTAATCCATGACACAGAGAAGTAGAAAATGAGTTTTTACATTCATACATACATACATAATTAGTCACTATAACCCTTCCGTCAGGATTACGACTTAGCTTCTCACACCACTAATGTTATGTGTTTTGATTTCCTACATGACTTGCCGGACCTACAGTTTAAAGTCTACTCCAAGCGACAGGTTCTTGAGAAACCTTTCATAGAAATTTTATTTACTCTCAGACTTTTTGCCAGAAATCTGGCATATTCATATTTCGTTTTTGTTGGAGTTGAGTGACCTGGGGTTCGAATCGTGGCCTCACAACTAATAAGTCAAAACACTACCTCCTAGACGACGGCAACTTAAAAACCTTACTCTTGGACAATTGGTATTTGAAGTTATGAGGTGGTTTAACACTCCGTCCTTACGATTCATTGTACTCCCCTCAAACTTTACAGGGTACCTCTATATTGTCTCCTCCAACAACGACAATTTCCTTTCAAGCACTCGATATGCAACCAGGTATTTCCTCTTGGGATGTATTCATATCCCACACGTTCTAAGAATCTGTTCCAATAATTCTCATCATCGCAGAATCTACATGTTGAGCTCGAGACAACCCGCATTTTGAATAAATGTACCCTACGTCTACAGCTTACCAGTCAAAATATCGGTTATTTCTTGATAGTCTGATCCGTGGCTCAGGGAAGAGGAAGATAAGTCTTTACATACGCCCATACATTCAAAATTGATTATGAAAATCCTTAAGTCAGTCAATGTATTAATTTTCTACATGAGTGGCGGGTCCTACTGTTTAAAGTCGACTACGAATAGCAGGTTTTCGAGAAACTTTTTCATGGCAATTTTATTTACTCTCAGAATTTTTGCCAGAAATTTGCAGAAAGGAAGTCGCCGAAGAAATATTACTTCATATTTCCTCTGTTGGAGATGTTTGACCTGGGGTTTAAATCGTGGCCTCACGTCTAATAAGCCAACACAATACCTACTAGACTACGGCGACTAAACAGACGAGTCTTTGCCTTGTTTTTATCTTGCCTTTCGTTGAGCATACGAAGGTTCAAGACAGCTTCGCAAGTATTGGACAATGACTGAGAAGATGTTCTACGTTCGCATATCCTTTCGAGCCACTTTGGGCTACTGAAACAATGTTGGTATAAAATATTCTTTCGAACCTTTGGTTAAGAGAAACTTAACTGATACAGTGTTCAGTTACGACTGTTCGAAGATCCTAAAAATAAATTCTAAGGCGGGCCTCTATTAAAATTTAATAATTTTACCATTTCTGCTTTAAAAATGAGCGTGAAATAATTTTCTTGCCCTGCATAAGAGTGCCAATCTCACGTTTGAATTCGTTCGAATTATCTGTTGCATAAGAATTTGCAAGATTTATGAGTTATAAAACGAGGGCCCGTGGTTCAAACTCCAGCTCAGACATCTCTAACACAACGAAATATGAATATGAGCAGACTTCTGGCAAAAACTCGGGAAGTGAAAGTGCCATGAAAAGTTTTCAAAAATCTATCATTCGGAGTGAACTTTAAATTGTAAGTTCTGCCTCACATGGATAAAATTAACACACATAATATAGGTGGTGTGATCAGCTTGGTTGTAATCCTAACTAAAGGGTTGTTATGACCAATTAAGTAAGTAAGAATGTTGGTTCTATTGGATAAAGTAAGAACTGATCCATTGATATTTATAATGGAAAGTATAACGTTGAATTTAAGCACAAATAAGTGCCTTAATTTGCAAATCAACTCTTAAGTATCGGTCTTCAAACGAAGAAGGTTCGTTGATTCTATTCAGTTTCGAATTGAAACTTTACAAATTAATTTTAATTACTTATCAATTACGCTACGTTTTCCTAGTTTTTTGATGTCTTAAAAATATTGTGGCGTATTGTAGAGCACATCTGTGTAAGCACGTATGTACCATACATACATACATAAATACGAGAAAAAAATCATGGCTTAAGAGCAAAAAACCAAGGTAAACACTTATCGCATTGTCGGAATCTCTAAAAACAAACCATACGAGTGATTTTGATTCTTATACTTTAAGAGGACAACAAATAAAATCAAATCTTAAATGCTTAAGATCACATAACATGTCCTTAACTGATGCTGATTTCTGTAAGCCAAACAAACAAACATTTCTTTCCATATGACGATCTATCTTACATAATTATTCCTAAGGGCCAGTAAAAAACAGAAAGAACATTTTAAAGAAGAGCAACAGATTCAAAAGCAATTTTTAAATGTAATTTTTTATGCGTTGCTTTTATTCCTTTTTTTGTTTTTTTGGTTTACATTTCAAGTCCACCTGATGATCATTGAAAAAATGAGTGTCATTAATAACTCCGCCGAAACAGAGCAGTTCATTGAGCAGCCAGTGTGAGCTAAGAGTTGGGCCAGACATTTTACGGCGGTTTTAACCACCTCACCACTACTCATGTGGTTTATTTTTTCGCCTTTTTTCCGTTTTCACTTTGGTTTCTTTTACTTCCAATCCTTAAATGTGTATACGTACACAATGTCTTCAGCATCCCTTTCCCTATTTTTTGTTCGTTTCGTTTTTTTTTTTCTGTTATCAAAATCACGTTCATATTAATGATTTTCAATTAATTTCAGGCCCTGTATCAAGGAGAAAAGAAAAGAAAAACGTATAAAATAAAAGAGAAAGAGAAAAAAACTGTCACAGCAAAAAATATCTTAAAACTGTCCATAGCACATGATTCATTGAAAATGTCAACCAAAGTACCTGAATGGATGTGTTGTGACATAAAGAGCCCAGCCAAATAAACCCTATTCTCAGCCATGCACACCCCTCCCGTAACAAATAAAAGGATTATCATTAATAACCCGAGCACTGGAGAATTTGTCAAATTACTACTTGAAATTCTTAGAAACTATTAAAAGTGAATTTATCTTCAAATGATATATTGGCCATGCCAATGGAGGAAACAATAAAAGCAAACGAATAGAAACTAATGATGACGATGGGAAAATGATTTCAATTGATTAAATCATTTAAATCCTATATTGTAAGCCTTCTTCTCATTTTCTTTCTGCGATAAAGATAAAGGAAAAGGAATTTTATTAGGAAAACTTGATAAGAAGTACTCGTTAAAGTATTACACACTCAGGTCATAGCTGTTCTACCTGTTACAGAGCAAAATAGAGTAACATTCCGTTATTGAAAATGAACTTGAGAAACTAATTTACAACAATAGAAGTTACAGGAACTAAAACAAACCATGTTAAAGTAAAAACCCCAAACAGAAAATATTAATCAGCTTTGTTATCCTTGAACCATAATTGACCAAAATGGCAGATCGAGTGTAAACCAGAGATCGGCAATGAGTATTCAAAAAGATGAGTAGAATCGAATCAGTCTCATTATTTCTGATACTTATACGCATTCATACTTATTTTAATATCATGGAATATCTACTCATATTCAAAGTTTGAAGTACTCATCATATTCATACTTAACAACACGTATGATGTTGTTGATTTCGGCTCTCCATAACTCAACATATACAAGGATCAGAAAATAAGTATGATTCGCATACGAACACTAAAATGCTTAATAAATGGTTGTGTGTTTGTTTTGCTTGCTTCTCTGTCTTTTTTGCTTATGTGTCTTTTTTCTTTTTCGAGTCCCTGAAATCATTTATAAGTACATATTATAAGTATTTTTCTAAAGTTATGAATCTGAATGAGTAGGCTTCTGAATCACACATATTTCGCATGGTATGAGTTTGATGTTAACATTGTACGCATACTCATTGCAACCTGTACTTATAAATCAACGTTGCAGTGAGTACGAATGAATTACACCTGAACAAACCAGCAGCTAAGGCTTCGCAACTAGATTTAGTAACAAAAATGAATGAAATATTCTGGAAGCTTGTACTCCTTTAAAAGAGGAACTATTTTGTGAAATACAGATGAGCCAAGGACGGATCTTAAAACAGGGGCAGATATTTTCTTTACCAAAGTAAAATATCCTGAGCGCATTGGAAAACCTGCGGGTATCTTCCAAGCGGAAATCCATGCCATCAAGCCAGTCAGGTCGCCATCCGAGTACTTGGTTGTTATGATATTAAATCGAAGATAGTAACGGACTATCTTTTAGTCGCCGTAGTCTAGTAGGTAGTGTGTTGGCTTATTAGACGTAAAGGCAGGGTTCGAGCCCCAGGCCAGACATCAAAACAAAATACAAAAAGTATTTCTTCGGCGACTTCCTCTCAGCAGATTTCTGGCATAAACTCTGAGAGTAAATAAAATTGGCATGAAAAAGTTTCTCAAAAATTTGTCGTTCGGAGTCGACTTTAAAACTGTAGGTATCGCCACTAATGTATAAAATTAACGCACAGAACATAAGTGGTGCGAGAAACTAGGACGGTGTACAATGGGTCAATTCGACCTCCGGGTACTGTACTTGTCTTAATTGACAAGTACACGTCCTCTAACATAACCTAACCTAACATAATTGCTGTACAGAAGAGAGAACACTCGGCTCTTATGAAGTTAAATCAAGGATAGTATGAAAGGAATCTGATAGGGCTTGAAAATTTAGGAAATGGGAGAGGATGTTTGAAAAAGTACGCGTATGGAAGTGAACGAAAATATTGAAACCAAGTGCGTTTGAGGCAATCAAAACTCTTGTTGGGAAATTACAATAAAAGGAGATCTGAGTTTTACATCAGATTATCACAAAATAACCTGAGGTAGCTAATCGGTCTTTTGACAGGGCATTATAGATTCATGCAGGCATACATAATTGGGCATTACAACCAAGGATTCTTACAGCACTTATGTTGTGTGTGTTAATTTTATACATGAGTGGCGGGAACTACAGTTTAAAGTTGACTCCGAAATGATGGATTTTTGAAAAACTTTTCATGGCAATTTTTATTTTACTCACAGAATTTCTGTTGTTTGAGATGTCTGACCTGAGGTTTGAACCGTGGCCTCACGTCTAAAAAGCCAACACACTACTTACTGCACTAAGGCATTATAGGCTCAGAGTGCACTTATTTAGAATTGGGGGATGATGAGAATGAGGCTGACTTTCAAAATGTATCAGTTTGTATGCAGTTCTACTACGGTATATAAATTATGTGGATATGCAAAGTTATCAAACAATGCATCAACTATAAATCCGATGCCTGATTGTTTTTTGACTGCGTTAAAAATACGCATTGACGACGTTTTGAAATAGTATACATTATAAACATTTTGTATAGCGGCTTTATGAAACACTATACTTTGTTCAAACACAAAGCAACTAACATTTTGGAAGTTAGCCTGAATCATCGGAAAATATACTTGGACTCAGTAGAGTATTAATTTATCCATAGAAAACACGTATGGCTGCACATCAAGGGAACTGTTTTTGTTGCCACGGAGCAACAATGTCCTGAAATTAGTCAGGACAGTAGCGGTGGAGGGGACTTCGCTAAAAAGCTTGAATGGAGTGCAATAACTCGTACTAAGCTACTTGTTCACGACGATAATAATAATGTTGAATTACTGCAGCAAAAAACGTAGCAAAAATGTGAAGCAAAAAAGGGCTATTGAAGACAGAAGATATCACTTGATTGAAACTGGAAGTCTTTTGTTGCCAATAAAGGGAACAGTGCTGATAAAGTTGCAGTATAGGGTTGTAATATTTTGAAGCTCATAGTGCGTCTTTTTGGTACCAATAGCCTTTTCATAAATAAAACACACACTCACTATATTTTATTTAATATATTTTTCTTTTTTTTTATAATAATTTTATTTACAATTTTTTGTTGATTTAAATTTGTTTTTGTTTTCAGTGAGATATTGTTTAATAATAATAATAATTCTTTACATATTGCATATATAAGTATTTTTCGTACATACATTAAATAAATGTGACTTAAATTAAGTGTTTAATTATTATAATTTTTTTTATAATTTTCTTTTCGTTTTTTTTAATTAAATGATTATGTAATGATAAACTAACAATTACAATTACAGTGTCTTATATACAAAGATGATGCAATTTTTAAATTTAAAAGTAAGATTTATTTTATAATTTATTTTATTATCACAGTTTTTTTTATTTTATTTTAAATTTAATTTATTCTTTTTTCATTTATTTAATGGGTACATTCAACTTAAAATTTAAAGCTTAAATGTTAAGGAAATTAAACAGGGAAAATTGCATAAAGTTTGTGCTTTTTTTAAATGATTTTTTTGTTAAGGATTGCCCAACTTTTTTTTTGTTTTTGTTTTTAATTTAAATTTTTCATACCCGAGTTTTCCAAGTGCATATATTTATAACATTAGAAAGAATGAAGGGAAATTACTGGTACTCTTCAGAGATCAGCAATGTGTATTCAAAAAGATGAGTAGGTTTCAATCATACTCATAACTTCTGATTCATACTTATTTTATTTAAAGTTTGAAGTACTCATCTTATTCATACTTAACAACACGTATGATGTTGTTGATATCGACTCTCCATGACTCAACATATACACGAAGCACAAAATAAGTAGGAATCGCGTACGAACACTAAAATACTCACTAGAAGGTTGTGTGTTTGCTCTGCTTGCTGCTCTGTCTTTTTTGCTGATGTGTCTTTTTTTTGTAAATGCAACAAGAACTAAGAGTGTAAATTTTAATGAATGATTCGAGTCATTCGAATCATTTATAAGTATTATAAGTATGATTTCTAAAGTTATGAATCTGAATGACTAGGTTTACGAATCAAACATATTTTGAATGGTATGAGTTTGATGTCAAGGCCGCACGTATACTCATTACAGCCTATACTAATAAATCAACGTTGTAGTGGGTACGAATGAATCAGAATACAGAGTTAAATTTCAATATTGTTGACTCACTTATATTCAAAACTTAATGAGTGCTTATGAGTAGCGTAAAAATGCTGTATAATAGGGGTTGAATTGCTATGTTCTGAATGAAAAATTAGTCCTACTTTTGTTGCTGTGTTTATTTTTTTTTATTCAAACCAAAAAGTTTTATTAGAAAATAATTACAAAAGACTACAAAAATTAAAGAAATTTTCTTCAACATTATATGAGAGCGTAGCTTAATTTTCTCCATGACTTGTCAGATCATTTATCCACATAATTGACCATTACCGTCAATCGCTTTTTATCCAGGTTCACAACCTAGCTTATCACATCACTTATGTTGTGCGGGTGCATTTTATACACGAATAGCAGGACCTACTGTTTAACGTCGATTTCGAACGACAGATTTTTGAGAAACTTTTTCATGGCAATTTTATTTACTCTCAGAGTTTTTGCCAGAAATCTGCTGACAGGAAGTCGCCGCAGAAATATTTTTTTATATTTCGTTTTGTTGGAGATGTTTGAGCAGGCGTTTGAAGCATGGCCTCACGTCTAAAAAGTCAACACACTGCCTACTAGACAATGGCGGCTACAGGTTATTTATATTGACATTAATTCTGTATGGAATTATTTAATCGAGCAGGTTCCTGTTTTTAGGCAATAAGAATCACACCCAGATGCTACGGCAGAATAATATTGAGGGACACACAATTTTCCTGATTATATTCCAACTCTTTTTACTGCCTAGCTTATGATTGTATTTCCCAAACTGTGCATCTGCTCCCCATCTAAATGAATGAGTGTATAAGTGAGAGAGTAAGTAAGTGTGAGAGCGTGCGTAAGTAAGTGTTAAATGAATATGAAGTCATAAAAACGTTTTAACTGCCTTTTAAATAATCAGCTGCGGCGTATTTCTTTCTTTAAGTAGACATTATTAATGCGAGTAAAACAATTAATTAAAATTAAATTGCTTGCGAACAAAAAACAAAAACAAAAAACAAAAACGTATAAATTTTACAAAATATTTCATTTGCCCCAAGTTGACCGCATTTATTTCACTGATCTGGTCTACAACTTCTTCCCAAAGAATATTAAAAAATTAATCGTTAAAAACAAAGCTCATAAAAATATCGTTTATTTGCCATGAATAATGGTTTCTACACCATATCATGTATGTATGTATCGTATTGTATCAAGCATTTTTATGGACTTATGTATATACACTAATCCCTCTTAACCATGTTATTAACAAAACAATAAAAGCATGATTATAATGTTTGTTTTTGTTTTTTTTTAATAAATTTTTTGCCACAAGTTTAAGCTTCTTAAAGTAAACGCATTCACGCCATGTCATAAAATTTAATTCCCGTATTACTTAAGAAAAAATAAAAAAATTAAAATAAAAATAAAAAAATAGAAAAAATTTTAATAAAAACTATATTAAGTAAGACAATTTAAAGGTCTTCGTGACACGGTTTATAAGCCTTGCTGAATTACTATTTCATTCGTGCTCAAACTAAAAGAAATAAAAATTCAAATAACTTTGGAGGCGATTTAAATACTGTGCGCCAATTAGCGATTACATGTGAATATGACGAGTACTCGAGTTAACAAAAGCAAACTTAAGACCTAAAGTAATAACTCGGATCACACCGTAAAAAAAATTGCTAAGACAAATGTAACTGGACTAACAACGAAACTACCGTATAACTTCGAGCGAACAAAATTAGCTCTACGGAAAGAATTTTACTTGAAATGCTTCTTCATTGATCAATGCGCAATCAATGTAAAACACACAGTGTTTACACAAATATTGGAACTTCTTAGCCTGTTAAACCTGATGTTGTTAGTGCAATGGTCGACAATAGATCGCCACTACATCTCCATTTTGTCAACTTTGAAAAAGCATTCGATACATTGGCATCCAGGTTCAAGGCTTATATCATTAGGCTACCTGCCAAATTTTGCATGCAAATAATAAGTTGGAATATGCCAAGAATATATTCTACCGCCACTTCTCTTCAGTATAGCCCTAGACGTCATAGGTGAGATCTGCTTGTAAATCTGAACGATTTCTTGATAACTGAAACTGCTGCAGTTATGAAAACCGAATGTGAGTTAGATACAAACATTGCGTATTAAAAAGACAATGTAAACCTTAAGGAAACTCGCGGATATCTTCCAAGCGGAAGTATATGCCATCGAAAGATGTACTCAATTCAACTTTGAAAGGACCTACAAAAGACATGGCACTAGGTTCTTATAAAGATAGTATGGGACTGTCTGAAGATGCTGAATCAGCCAGGTAGACAGAATAAGGTTACCATCTGTAGAGTCACAGGTCCTGTGGTAATCCTAGGCAATGAGCAAGCAGACGGGATTCCGAGAAGAAGGGGACTAGAATTCATCTGTGGAGTGCAAGCAGATATTTGGAAAGCAGTATACAATGAATGAGACGAAAAAGAGAGTCAAGTGAGTTTGCGGCAGTCAAAATTTTTCTTGGGAAAATACAATTAGAGGAGATCTAAATCATGCACCAGACTATCTGTCTGTAGACTCAGGGCACATTTATTCGAACGTAGTATCTGTGGCGATGAGAATGAATCACCGGAACTCCTTTATGGAACCTGTGGGTGGGATTATTACATCATCGGAAGAAACACCACCAAGCACATCAACTGCAATGCAGTGAATTGTCATATTTATCATGGCAATAGGCTTAGATGAGACATTATAGTCTACCACCAGGATTTGGTAAATGTACACTTCTTCTGTGATTTAGATAGCATTGTAGCAAAGACTAGTAGCTCCAAAGCTGTTTTTGATAGTCGAATCATAAAATCAATCCTTAATTATGAATGTGAAACATGGAATAATGCACTCCGAGATATCTGAAAACGGCAGGTATTTGCGAATTATTGTCTTCAGATTAAATTTTTTTTAAATAGCAGCTTGTTGGCTGAAAGAAAAAGCTGGAAACAGACGACATTAGAAGACATAACTGTTGGGACCTGGGGATGTTAAGGCCTGATGCATTTTATAAGAACTAAGGGAAAACACATACATATGTAGGCATATTACATTTCTCCAATAAATGGAAGAGTCAACGAAGTCTAGTAGTTAGTATATTGGCTTATAAGACGGGAGGCCGTAATTCAAACCCCAGCTCAGTGGTGTTGTCGAGCCGGAACGCTCCGAAACGTCGTTCCGGTACTCCTTTTTGGACAGGAACACATTCCGGAACTAACGATGATTTCTGATAACGAGAATTGGCTGACGTTTAAAATATAATTAAAAAGAATTGCTGATTTTTTTTCCTAATTTTAGACGTATTTTTATACGTATTTTTATAAACAAGGGTTTGAACCGAACCGGAACAAAAACCGGAATGAAGCGGCTTGTTTTTCTGAACCGTGAACCGGAGTCCGGAACGCGTTCCGGTAAAAAAAAATTAGCACAACACCACTGCCCCAGCTCGAACAAAATGAAATATAGGAAAAGAATTCTTCCCCGACATCTTAATCTTCAAAAACTGCTGTAATTCTGTCAACGACATCGCCATATATTAATCCGTGTGGTACGAAATTAAAATTCAGTCCTCAAGAAAGAAATTATTTTATTCTCAAAGTAGGCCCATAGCATTTAAAATGTTTTCATGTTCTGAATATCATATTACAAAAACAAATATTTTAATTTCGTCGAAATTAAGGAGATGGAAAAATTGTTCGATATTGAAAGCAAAAAAAATGTATAAATGATTATAGGTGTTGTTATGAACTCTATTTAATTTTTAATTGGAAAGAAGCCATTATTTTTAATTTAAATATCTAACAAGTCATGAAGAACGTCAATAGCTTTGAATTATTTTCAATTTTCTTTTCACTCACTTTATAGCTAATGTAACTAATGGAAGAAGATCGTAAGCAATTTGATGAATGCATTGATTCAATGCACTGCCTAAACAAAAATAAACTAAATTGGTTTATAAAATCCTTTGTTTTGTTTTTGTAAATAAAAATTTGCTCTAAAAACTACGATTAATTCTTAAATACAATAATAGTTGCACTTAACCCATTAGGAATTCGGTGTTTTGTTTAAAGGTATGTGTGTGTGTGTATGTGCAGGATATAGCAAGAGAGGGAAAGAGAGTAAGAACTAGAGAACATTATTCGATTATTGCATTTCTAAACCTGAACGGGATGTATTTTGTGAGGAGGCATCACTGCCATAGGAAGTATTTAAGCCATTGGCATTCGCTGTACCGTAGGCTAGAGAGGAGGAACTACTACTGGACGTTGAGTTATTATTGTGATTATTGCCCATTAAGGTGTTCAACGTGTTGGTGTGCTTCATATTGGGCGGTGTTTGTGGTGGTGTATCGGGTTGGATTTCAGGAAACCCCAAGCGACCTTGTTGCTGTTGCTGCTGCTGCTGCATTTGATGTTGGTGTTGTTGTTGTTGTTGCTGTTGCTGATTGTGTAAACTTTGTACGGCATATTGCTGGCTCATATGCATCATATTTACAGAGGTATTTGAACTGTTAGCCATTTGGCCAGTGGCAGAACCAGCATAATTTCCTGCGGCGGCATAACCCGATGTCAGGCGTGAGTAGGGTGTTGAGGTATTCACATAACTGCTCATCATCGACAGTGGCGAATTGTTGGCCAAGTGATTATTTATTTGCAAATTATTGGCATAGTATGATTGGGCTGCCAATTGCTGTTGCTGGCTATTACTCATATACGCAGCCGTTTGACTGGATTGTGGCGGTGGCAGTGGTGGTGGTGGTGTTTTATTGGCCACGGTATCGGCCACACTCCAAATTTTTGGTTTTGTGGCTGGTATAGGTATGCCGCACTCATCTCTAATGTTAGTTGTATTATAGCCAAGGCTTTGTTGCTGTTGCTGTTGTTGTTGTTGCTGCTGTTGATAGTAAATGCTTTGGGTATGCTGTTGCTGGTGCTGTTGCGAGTGTTGATGTTGTTGATGCTGCAGCTGCAGCTGTTGGCTTTGATAGGGATGATAGGGATTAACATGATTAGTGGTGCCATATAATGAGGCTGTGTTGTAATTTTCCAGTTGTCTTGTTGCTGTTAAGTTTTCAGGTTTACGATCCTCATCATCCTCCTTGACATCATGTTTGAGGGCAGTGTGGTGGTTATTTTTCAAGAGGTCATGTTCTGTAATAGAAAAAAAGAAACGGAAAACAAAATTAAATTAAACAGTAAATCCTTACAGGATTTTATTTAAATTGAAACTTAAATCCTTAAATAAGAAAACAAAACCAGTCGCTTATGAACTACAACAACCATCAAGATAGCTGTCTTCATAAACCTTCTTTCTTTAACTCTAAGAACACAAGTTAAATGCTGTAGAGTTCCGGTTTGTATTGTTTTGTAAAGTTATGTGTAATTCATAAGGGTGGTATCAATTGTTTACGGAAAAAGGGAAGTATAAATGCCTTAAAGCCGTACTCCAAAGAAATTTTCATAAACTGATGCGTACTTTGTATACCTTTTTGCATTTGTTGCTGCTGCTGCTGTTGCTGTTGTTGACCATACATATTGCCATTCGTTGTAGTGCTGCTATTCGCTTTGTGCACCTCATTTTTATCCAAATCCTTTTCATCATCGGACAACATGGCATCATCTTCATCATCTTCCGTACGATTCTTTGGTTCCCAAGTCATTTTATTTTCCTTTTTCAAACGCCTTCGTGCATTGGCAAACCACGTCGACACCTGTGTCAAAGTCATTTTGGTAATGATGGCCAGCATGATTTTTTCTCCTTTGGTGGGATACGGATTCTTTTTGTGTTCATTAAGCCAGGCTTTCAAAGTGGCCGTTGATTCTCGTGTCGCATTTTTACGTCTCGACGCCAAATCGTAAGAGGCTCCATAACTAAAATTGAAGAAAAGAAACGAGGTTTTTTTTCTTTTTAATTTAAGGAATTGTCTTTGTATCGCACAATAAAAATAGAAAGAAAAGGAAAATTTAAAAGAAAAATGCTTTTAATGTTAAGTGGATTAAATGTTTTTGTTATTTTTTTCTCGTAACTTTTCTCAAGAAATATGCTGCATTATGGTAAACTTTTTCTGGTAAAACTTTTCTTTTTCTACTTCGTTTTTATCTCCAGTGATTTCCTAAGCACTTGTTGAATGTTAAGCGAAAGGAAAACAGAAGTGTTAAAACCACAATACATTTTGACAGTAAGTGGCCACTTTAATGCAAACGTGCAAAGCCAGCTAGCTTGCCCACTGGATGAAAAATATTTTACATGCAAATATTTCGTAGTTTGATGAGATGTACTCTTGTATAGCCAGGGTTCGAGGCTATACAAACAGGAAACTATTACAGTGGGCGAGACCCTATAATTCTAGAAAAGAACAGAAGAATTCTCATAAGCTGAATACGAAACGCTGTGAACTTGGTTTGGTAAACAAGACCTCAATCGTTAATAGCCTAAACTATAAGAGAAGATTTGTTTTTGTCTTCAAGAATTTCAAATGTTATAGGAGAGTTTGAATGCAAATAACCCAGTGAGTTGGGCATTCATAAACAACTCTAAAAGCATATCCAGAAAGTTCAATCGATTTATTCTTAAAATAAACTTCTTAAAATAAAAGAATCGAATGAATGGCTACTAATGTTATGGGTATAAGAGCTATGCCCAGTGATTAAAACAGAAAATACTGAGCATTTTCTATTCAAGTAAACATAATTCCAAGATTATTAAATGCGTCATGGGCTAAATTCTAAAAATCCAAACTGTAGTGGAACTTATGTAGAAAAGTTACTGAGACGCGATTAACTAATAATTGACAGCATTTTACAAAGAAAAGTGTGCATCGACATCCTTAACAAATATGAAAGCTACCGGAATGTGAAATCCAATCCTTCTTGAAATCTCTGGAATATGAATAGAAATTGAATGGCAAAACAGGTTGCGGGGTGTACATTCAGAACTTGGACATCAGATATTAGATAGAGCCCCCGCATTACTGTAGAGTCTTTCAGACGCTCAATAGCAAAATATAAGTGAGAACATACTAATTTACAGGTACAATCAGGCGGCGATAAAGTCCTTGCGAATAGAATATCGATGACCAAGCTTGTCCATGAATGTCGCCAATTCAGACCATACTAGGGAACCTCTTTGTTAGCCGCCCCATGAGAGCTAAAACTCGCAGAAGAGGGGATCTGCTCCTACTCTAGGTTGACGTGAGTCAATCTTAATACTATGAGCACAAAATACCTCATTTTTATCTATCACATGAACATTCTTTAAGTGACCTTTATGCTTAGAACACTGGGCGTCATGCCCGTCGCCTAGTTATCTCCTCTCATAATTTCTAAAGGATTTACAAGTTAGAAGAAGAGATAGAAAATGGCATTCATGTAATGAGCTACTGTTCTACTCTCGCTATATAGTCATTGAAAATACTGAAAATTTTCCATGACCTTAACATAACTGATGGAACGCAATTGGAGGACATTGTTTGGTAGTCGAAAAGGCTTAGCGAAAATAAATGAAACGTGGTACAAAATAGATGTACTGAACTGATCTATGGAACTATGTGAGGTGACTGAATCTCATATTATTTACGTGCGCTGGCGCAACCCTCTATAAACTAAACGACAAAGCACTGCCATTTGAAAAACAATTTCCCGGGAAAATAAAGATTTTACAGCTTATATAAGAGCAAAGAAGCTAACTATCTTCCAAAATAAAAACGTATGACAATTCCAACCTTCCGAGGATGTTACTTGTATCTGTAACGTGTATCTGCTTGAACATCACTGGTGACTTTCTTTCTCTTTTAGTTTCTAGGCCACAAAGTGTTGGTAGCATCCATATTTCCAAGGCAATTTAAATCAAAAACATGGCTAGATAGTAAAACAATTTCGCATTTATATTCGAATATGGATGGCTGTAGTCTAGTAGGTGGTGTATTGGCTTATTAGATGCGAACCCATAGTTCAAACCCTAGCTAAGACACTTCGAATGTAATGAAATATGGAAAACCATAGTCTAGTAGGTAGTGTGTTGGCTTATTAGACGTAAAGCCATGGTTCGAGCCCCAGGCCAGACATCAAAACAAAATACAAAAAGTATTTCTTCGGCGACTTTCTGTCAGCAGATTTCTGGCAAAAATTCTGGGAGTAAATAAAATTATCATGAAAAGTTTCTCAAAAAAATCTGTCGTTCGGAGTTGACTTTAAACTGTAGGTCCCACCACTCTTGTATAAAATTAACACACACAACATAAGTGGTGTGAGAAACTAGGTCGTAATCCTGACTGAAGGGTTGTAATGAGCAATTATGTATGTAACGATAGAGTTTTCGAGAAGGCGTAGTCATGAACGTTGGCCTTCAAGAACACTTATCAGGCTGTTTACCCTGCCATATAAAAGGCAAGGCAAAGCAGGGAATGAGTCAGTGAAGTTCAGTCAGTCTTTTGTGAAAACGTGGTGTATTCGAAGAGAGTAATGACCAAGTATGTATGTATGTAAGGTCGCAAAATTCATAGTCCAGTGGGTAGTATGTTAGCTTATTAAACGCAAGCTCATGGTTCAAAACCCGTATTAGACCTCTCGTACAAAACGATGATATGACAAAAATATTTCTTTGATGACTTCCTGTCAGCAGTCTTCTGTCAAAAACTGTGAGGGTAAATAAAATTGCGATGAAAAGTTGCTCAAATAGCCTGGCGTTCGGTAGGATCCGCCACTAATGAATAAAATTAACACACAATTATGGGTGATGTGAAAAGCTATGTTTTAATCCTAATGAATTGTCTTTAAAACAATCACACTCTAAGCTACAGCATATATTATTCTAAAGCCCTGTATCGGTCCCCAAGTAATATTTATTCATTCTCATTCAGAGTCAAAATATTTAATATGGAAGCGTTACTTCGACCAATTTAAAAGAGAATAAATTTTACACTCTTTATTTAGAAAATGTATTTGTATTATTGTCCTTGTAATGTTTCCATTTTCTTGGCAACCTTCTGTTATCAAAGACCACCAACACCATTATTATAACGATATTATCCCGTGCCACTGAAAAGTAGCCTTAGAGCACGAACACTGCTACACATAGAAAACTACGGACTAGAACTTGCCTTTCTTTTGCCATAATAATGACAGCGATTGGTTTTCGTTTATAAGCAGACGACAATGCCCCAGAGGGAGCAATTCTATACAAATATTATTCCAATAAACATTAAAAAATCTGAATGAAAAATATTTTTCCTTAGTTGGCTAAAATGAAGCATAAGAAGACATAAGGCATTATTTCAAATGTATTTTTCTTTCTTTTTTCTCTGGCTTCTACGAGTATTTCTTTTTCCTTTATAAATAATGCCTGGGTTCGGGTTCTGTAATATTATATGTATGTGACACTGGGTGTGTGTGAATGTATATTTAAACTGATAATACGGCATGAATTTCATTGATATTCAATTTTATTTTTTCATTTTTTAATGTATTTTTTTTTATAAATATTTTATAATTTATTAAGTGTTGAAAGATTTGTTGAATTTTATATTTAAACGATAAGATTTTATTCAAATATTTTTATTTTCTGTATTTATTTCTGTATTTCTGTACAATACTTATGCTTTTTTCCTTTCTGTTTTATTATTTTTTATTTCTGTTTTCTGTAGTAAATTAAGATAATTTAAATGTAGTTTTTTTTTACTGAAGTGTAATAAATCACTTAAGTTGGTTTGTTTGTATGTCTAATTACTTTATGACTGGAATTTATAATAAAGAAATAAAATTTTTTTTAAAGGAAAAGGCAATAAAAATTAAAAAAAAAATACGACACAGACTTACTTACCCGTAAGCAAATGTTGGATCATATGAATAATAACCAGTTGTTGGCTGTAGACCAGCAGTTGACCAGGCGGACATGTCAGAACCAGTTGTTGATTCTTTTAAACTGTAAGGATTACTCTGTAAAGATAAAAAAATTTATGAAAAATAAAAATAATTAAGAAGGCAAAGTCACAAAATCGTTTCTTGTGGTCACACAATATTGAATGAAAGTCTATGAATTAAAAAGAAAAACTGAAATAAAATTTTAAACCTTTTGGAAACTCCTAATTCAATTAAATGAACTCTAAATAGGCGCTTAAATCACATAATGTGTGTGTGAGATATCATCGACCTTTTTTATTCGTTTGAAAGACCTATGTATGTCATTATGTATGCAATTTAACATCAAATGTCCCCCCACGCCTCGTTTGAATGGAGTGCATTCGAATCAGAGATCAGCAATGAGTATTTAAGAAGATGATTAGAATCGAATCATACTCATAATTTCTGATACTTATACGCATTCACACTTATTTTAATATCATGGAACGTCTACTCACATTCAAAGTTTGAAGTACTCAACATATTCATACTTAACAACACGTATGATGTTGTTGATTTCGGCTCTCCATGACTTAACATTTACAAGAATCACAAAATAAGTATGATTCGCGAACGGACACTAAAATACTCACTAAAAGGTTGTGTGTTTGCTCTGCTTGCTGCTCTGTCTTTTTTGCTTATGTGTCTGTTTTCTTTTTTTTTTTTGTAAATGCAACAACAACTAAGACTGAGTGAATCTAAATGAGTAGACTTATGAATCAAACATATTTCGAATGGTATGAGTTTGATATCAACGTTGTACGCATACTCATTGCAACCATTATAACCCAATGTTGTAGTAAGTACGAATGAATCAGAGCACATAGTTAAATTTCAAAATTTTTGAGTCAATTATATTCAAAATTTCATGGGTGCTTATGAGTAGCTCCTAAAAAATGATTCATTGCTGACCTCTGATTCGAATGTCCAATTTTGCACTCCCTCTGGCTTATAAATCAAGCTGAATTTGACCGTTGACATTAGCTATTTTGGGTTTGAGGACTGCTGTGGTTTATGACTTAATTGCATACGCCTATGAGATTAAGAAAATCCCACAAGAAAAAGTCTATTGGGGGCAAATCGCTCGATCTCAGTGGCTAGTCGACATTATCTGCACGTGAGCTGACCATGTATTCAAATCGCTTGTGTAGCATAGCGTAGCGAAGAGCCATCCCGTTAGTTCAGGACAAAAGAAGTTGGTAATCATTAATTTGTAGTGCCCGTCATTAACAGTTAAAGTCATCGTAGTCTAATAGGTAGTATATGGGCTTATTAAGCGCAAGCCCGTTGTTGAAAGCCTAGCTCAGACAAGCAAACTCTCAATTCGATCTATGAACATACATATGTGGTCGGAATTGAGAAAATTTAGTTAGAAATGTCGTACACTAACTACTGCAGATGCAATGGTGACAACAAACGGACATGCCTACCTACTAGCATCACAAGTCGGTTACGTGACTGTCTACATAATCGCTGCTGGTCAAACTTTAAGAGCATACTTATAGATAAGCGTAGTATGTATTAGTATTGAATAGCGTGAAGTCTCCATAGTCTAGTAGACAGTGTGCTGGTTTATATAGAGGTGAGACCGTGATTCAATCCCCAGTCTAGACATTTAAAACAACACGAAATATTTAAAAATACGCCTTTGGCGACTTTTTCTCAGCTGGTATGTATGCTGGTAAATAAAATGACATGAAAAGTTTCTCAAAACTTTGTCGTTCAAAGTCGACTTTAAATTGTAAGTCACGCCACTCATACAAAAAATTAACACACAACATGGGTGGTGTGATAAACTGGGTTGTAATTCTAAGTAATGGGTTGTAATAAGTAAGTAGTAAGTAAGTAGTAAGTAAGTAGTAAGTAAGTAGTAAGTAAGTAGTAAGTAAGTAGTAAGTAAGTAGTAAGTAAGTAGTAAGTAAGTAGTAAGTAAGTAGTAAGTAAGTAGTAAGTAAGTAGTAAGTAAGTAGTAAGTAAGTAGTAAGTAAGTAGTAAGTAAGTAGTAAGTAAGTAGCAAGTAAGTAGTAAGTAAGTAGTAAGTAAGTAGTAAGTAAGTAGTAAGTAAGTAGTAAGTAAGTAGTACGTAAGTAGTAAGTAAGTAGTAAGTAAGTAGTAAGTAAGTAGTAAGTAAGTAATAAGTAAGTAGTAAGTAAGCCCTTGGCTGTGATGTCCTGGCCAAGATTTTTTTCAAAAAAACTTTAAGCCGATAATGCTACCAGCCTAGAATCTACACCAAAAAGTGACTATTTCGATATGCATTAGATGTTCTTGAATTTCATGCGGCTTGGTATCGTCCTAAAGACTAAAATTTTATTTGTTCACATAACCATTCATTCGGAAATGGGCCTCATCGAGGAATATGATTTTTCGATCAAAAAAAATTGGAGTCAATTGGCACCTGCTCCATAGTTACCTATGGCCATCTCTGGTGAC
The DNA here is from genome assembly GCA_932273835.1 of Sarcophaga variegata. Classification (NCBI taxonomy): domain Eukaryota; kingdom Metazoa; phylum Arthropoda; class Insecta; order Diptera; family Sarcophagidae; genus Sarcophaga; species Sarcophaga variegata. The sequence goes on from OW026362.1 coordinate 70,295,206, forward strand.
AGACTGAATACCCAATTTGACAGTTGCTGCTTCAACAAGATGTCGGTTATGAACTGTCAAAGTTAGAAAGTCTCTATTAGAAGAATAAAGTCCTCAAAGTATTCAAAATTTAAGGAAATGGAAATACAAATTCTTTAAATTAAAAGCATTTCTATTCCATTCACTTCGATTAAAAGAAAAAAAACACAAGTTTTTTAATTTTAAATTTTTTTTCCTTTTATTTGTATCAAAATGGCGCCAATCCCTACACTACAATTTCTATAGAAATCGAAATAATAAATATTTTTATTGAATTCTTATCAGTTTTTAGGCAACATGTTGTACTGATGACTTCATTTAAACAATCAAAACTTACAATTAATAACAAAGAAACGTGGTTCATATAACAGAAAACACAAAAAAATAAAACAAAAATTTTTTAAATTAAAAAATCAATCACTGTGTTCTGATACACTTTTATAGTGAAAAAAAAGAAAAAAAAACTGATTTTTATTAATAATTGAAAAATATTTTTGTTCTATACATGATGTTACGTGAATTTAAGACAAAAATCAAACAACAACAACAACAAAAAAAGAAATATTTTTAATAAAAAAAAGAATTTCATTTATGAGTTCACAATAGATGCTCATGTTTTGCAAACAATAATCACCCACCCGCTACGTTAGTTTATTCTCAGTAATTAAATTCATTTGAATGGGCCTGCAGAAAGGCCTTTTTTCATCAATCGAATAGATTATCATTGTAATTCTAGCTTTATTTCCTAAAAGTTGGCTTCTCGAATAGTAGTTTCAATAGTATTAAGACGGATTTATTTATTACAAGAAAAATTAATTTTCTTCCAGTGACTCTGATGCACTTTACTGTGTTACAATTAAAAATTTACTTCGATATATATGTATATTCTCTTGGATCATATGAGTCGCTCTCAACTACTCTACAGTAATTCACACTAAGTTTTACAATCTTTGAGAGAACTGCAGATCTGCTAAAGGTAACTTCTTTGTTCAGTAATGAAGATATGTATAAGAGTCTTAACTAAAACCTATATCCTACCATGTTACTTAAACGCTGTAGGGAATATCGGAATATCGGCACCTAAGAAATCGATTGACTGACAGCTCTCTCCTTAAAAACCCCCTTGACAGAACCAGTAGACTCCATGAACTTTTAAGGCTCTTCCAAGGGTGCTTAGCAACAAAAGTAATTGAAATAATCTAGGAGCTATGTATTCTCTTGAAAGAGAAACTATTTTATATGGTATACAGATGAGCGAAGAACGGATTTTGGAACAGGAACTTTAGCAAGAGTTTTTGGTCTTATAATTTTATATTCCGAAACAATGGGGGAACTAGCGAGCATCTTTCAAACAGAAGTAATGTCTTCGATAGTTGTGTTCAATTCAGTTTGTATAGGAGTTACAAAAACAGGACATAGCAGTACCCACTCACAATAAGAACGCCTTTCGAGCGCTTTGCTGTTATGAGGTTAAATCGAAGATGGTGTAGTATTATCTGAAGAACCTGGTTCAGATAGATAGAGAGAATACCCCCTGCCGCGTCCCAGATCATATCGGAATCCTCGGCAATGAGCAAACGAACAAGCTTGCGAGGAGACTAGCTGCCACACTGTTGATGGTGCTAAAACCCTTCTGGAAGCGGATATTTGAACATGGATATTCAACGAAAGAGAGGATAAAGAGAGATAAAGAGTTTTCTTAAACCAAGTGGCTGTGTAGCAATCAAAACTTTTGTTAAGAAATTACAATAAAAGGAGTCCTGCAGATTTCAGACTATCAGGAAATAGCCTGAGGTTAATTACTATTCTTTTAACAGAGCGCTGTTGACCAATACACATTTATTTGGAATGCGAGTTGGCTCAAGCCAAACATGTAGATTGTGAGACGATGAGAATCAATCATCGGAACATTATAGGGATATCCTAATAAGTTGGATGTGAGCACAATAGATTCTATGATCGCAGTACTAAGGCACCCCATTACGACAGATAATAATAATAAATACACGACTACTTAGATATCGAGTTCTCGATCTACTCCGATAGCCAGGCTGCGATAAAGTCTCTATTGAACGTTGCGGATAATTCCAGAACCGTCAGGGAATGTCGCCGCTGCCTCAATCTCCTTTCTGGGCGCTTCGGCGTCACACTTGTCTGGGTTCCCGGACATTGCGACATTCCGGGAAACTGCAGGGCCGATGAGCTGGTCAGAGCTGGCGCACTACTTCCGGAACCTTCTTCAATCAACTTGGGAATGCCACTTACCTCGTTCAAACTGGCCATTGCGCGAAAATTCTCCCGGGATGTCAACCGGTCCTGGATCAATGAAGAGTCCTGCTCCATCGCTACGCTCACTTGGCGTACCAACCAGCTACTTGGACTTGCCCGTAATATCATCTCGATTACAGTGGCCATGCTTACAGGGCACTGTGTTATGGGTAGACACGCGGAAAGAATGCGACTCCCATTTAACGACTTCTGCCGTGGATGCAGATCCGCCGAGGAGGGAGAAACTGTCATCCACTTTCTCTGCCAATGGCCATCCCTTGTGGGGTGCGTATATAGGTTATTTAGCTCTCCAACCCTTGTCAGCTTGACGGAGCTATCGTCCATTGATATCAAGGACATACCCTCGTTTATCAAACTTTCTGGCTGGTTTTCCAGCGTGGGGTAGTCGTGCTTTTTGAAAATGTGCAGCGCTTGCGCTGACCAACTTCCAGCTCCTTGGGTCGGAGGAACTTGGTCAGTACAGAGGCAGCGTCCACCTGTGGCATCACAACGGTCCTCTTTGCGTGCTCAAGTTAGTTTTTTGGCAAATTAAAGTTACCACGCTAACCTAACCTAACCTAACCTAGATATCGCGTATGCTTATGTGAATGAGTCTCAACTTTATTCCAGCTCTCGCGCACCGACTTGTTTTCAATATCACGATAGAAATGCTATCAACCTGCTACGATTTATCACCATTGGAAACATTATATTCGATGGCCACATGTGGGTTATGAAGAATGAATCCGAATGCGATAAATAGAAATTCCTCTGGTTGTCGTCGGTTACTTTTTCGTCTCTTTATAAGACCTTTGCGATGTTTTGTGGGGCTGAGTTCTGAGTTTTCTTTGGGAGCTGCTAACATCGTATAGCCATCCATAACATTTTGCACTGGAAAGCATCGCGCTTACTTGCACATCCAAGCAGGACAACTAAGAATTGTTTGTTTTAAGTTATCGAAAAATTTCTGAAAGCGAGAACTATCCAGCAATTATCCTTAAACACGTGGCAAAACGTAGAATGAAATATTTAAGTGGATATTTATGTCAGAATTTACAAATTGTTTGTAAAAAATCAATCACTGTGTTCTGATACACTTTTATAGTGAAAAAAAAGAAAAAAAAACTGATTTTTATTAATAATTGAAAAATATTTTTGTTCTATACATGATGTTACGTGAATTTAAGACAAAAATCAAACAACAACAACAACAAAAAAAGAAATATTTTTAATAAAAAAAAGAATTTCATTTATGAGTTCACAATAGATGCTCATGTTTTGCAAACAATAATCACCCACCAGCTACGTTAGTTTATTCTCAGTAATTAAATTCATTTGAATGGGCCTGCAGAAAGGGCTTTTTTCATCAATCGAATAGATTATCATTGTAATTCTAGCTTTATTTCCTAAAAGTTGGCTTCTCGAATAGTAGTTTCAATAGTATTAAGACGGATTTATTTATTACAAGAAAAATTAATTTTCTTCCAGTGACTCTGATGCACTTTACTGTGTTACAATTAAAAATTTACTTCGATATATATGTATATTCTCTTGGATCATATGAGTCGCTCTCAACTACTCTACAGTAATTCACACTAAGTTTTACAATCTTTGAGAGAACTGCAGATCTGCTAAAGGTAACTTCTTTGTTCAGTAATGAAGATATGTATAAGAGTCTTAACTAAAACCTATATCCTACCATGTTACTTAAACGCTGTAGGGAATATCGGAATATCGGCACCTAAGAAATCGATTGACTGACAGCTCTCTCCTTAAAAACCCCCTTGACAGAACCAGTAGACTCCATGAACTTTTAAGGCTCTTCCAAGGGTGCTTAGCAACAAAAGTAATTGAAATAATCTAGGAGCTATGTATTCTCTTGAAAGAGAAACTATTTTATATGGTATACAGATGAGCGAAGAACGGATTTTGGAACAGGAACTTTAGCAAGAGTTTTTGGTCTTATAATTTTATATTCCGAAACAATGGGGGAACTAGCGAGCATCTTTCAAACAGAAGTAATGTCTTCGATAGTTGTGTTCAATTCAGTTTGTATAGGAGTTACAAAAACAGGACATAGCAGTACCCACTCACAATAAGAACGCCTTTCGAGCGCTTTGCTGTTATGAGGTTAAATCGAAGATGGTGTAGTATTATCTGAAGAACCTGGTTCAGATAGATAGAGAGAATACCCCCTGCCGCGTCCCAGATCATATGGGAATCCTCGGCAATGAGCAAACGAACAAGCTTGCGAGGAGACTAGCTGCCACACTGTTGATGGTGCTAAAACCCTTCTGGAAGCGGATATTTGAACACGGATATTCAACGAAAGAGAGGATAAAGAGAGATAAAGAGTTTTCTTAAACCAAGTGGCTGTGTAGCAATCAAAACTTTTGTTAAGAAATTACAATAAAAGGAGTCCTGCAGATTTCAGACTATCAGGAAATAGCCTGAGGTTAATTACTATTCTTTTAACAGAGCGCTGTTGACCAATACACATTTATTTGGAATGCGAGTTGGCTCAAGCCAAACATGTAGATTGTGAGACGATGAGAATCAATCATCGGAACATTATAGGGATATCCTAATAAGTTGGATGTGAGCACAATAGATTCTATGATCGCAGTACTAAGGCACCCCATTACGACAGATAATAATAATAAATACACGACTACTTAGATATCGAGTTCTCGATCTACTCCGATAGCCAGGCTGCGATAAAGTCTCTATTGAACGTTGCGGATAATTCCAGAACCGTCAGAGAATGTCGCCGCTGCCTCAATCTCCTTTCTGGGCGCTTCGGCGTCACACTTGTCTGGGTTCCCGGACATTGCGACATTCCGGGAAACTGCAGGGCCGATGAGCTGGTCAGAGCTGGCGCACTACTTCCGGAACCTTCTTCAATCAATTTGGGAATGCCACTTACCTCGTTCAAACTGGCCATTGCGCGAAAATTCTCCCGGGATGTCAACCGGTCCTGGATCAATGAAGAGTCCTGCTCCATCGCTACGCTCACTGGCGTACCAACCAGCTACTTGGACTTGCCCGTAATATCATCTCGATTACAGTGGCCATGCTTACAGGGCACTGTGTTATGGGTAGACACGCGGAAAGAATGCGACTCCCATTTAACGACTTCTGCCGTGGATGCAGATCCGCCGAGGAGGGGGAAACTGTCATCCACTTTCTCTGCCAATGGCCATCCCTTGTGGGGTGCGTATATAGGTTATTTAGCTCTCCAACCCTTGTCAGCTTGACGGAGCTATCGTCCATTGATATCAAGGACATACCCTCGTTTATCAAACTTTCTGGCTGGTTTTCCAGCGTGGGGTAGTCGTGCTTTTTGAAAATGTGCAGCGCTTGCGCTGACCAACTTCCAGCTCCTTGGGTCGGAGGAACTTGGTCAGTACAGAGGCAGCGTCCACCTGTGGCATCACAACGGTCCTCTTTGCGTGCTCAAGTTAGTTTTTTGGCAAATTAAAGTTACCACGCTAACCTAACCTAACCTAACCTAGATATCGCGTATGCTTATGTGAATGAGTCTCAACTTTATTCCAGCTCTCGCGCACCGACTTGTTTTCAATATCACGATAGAAATGCTATCAACCTGCTACGATTTATCACCATTGGAAACATTATATTCGATGGCCACATGTGGGTTATGAAGAATGAATCCGAATGCGATAAATAGAAATTCCTCTGGTTGTCGTCGGTTACTTTTTCGTCTCTTTATAAGACCTTTGCGATGTTTTGTGGGGCTGAGTTCTGAGTTTTCTTTGGGAGCTGCTAACATCGTATAGCCATCCATAACATTTTGCACTGGAAAGCATCGCGCTTACTTGCACATCCAGGCAGGACAACTAAGAATTGTTTGTTTTAAGTTATCGAAAAATTTCTGAAAGCGAGAACTATCCAGCAATTATCCTTAAACACGTGGCAAAACGTAGAATGAAATATTTAAGTGGATATTTATGTCAGAATTTACAAATTGTTTGTACATCATTTCCAAAAGTTTTTTTCTCAGTAGTTCTGATCCATATCATGAGGAAGGTGGTTCATGAATGAAACATAAATGTGGCAGAAAGTTTCTTTCTTATCTTAAAGTTCTTCTTCCAATTGAAAGTGCCTGCTTTTCACGTTTGTTTATTATTATGTTATTAAAGGCCTTATAATATTAAAGCCTAGCTTCAAACGGCACAGAGTATACTTGCATATCGAATACTTGCAACAAAAATGTACTTGTAGTCTGGGAATTTAGAGGCTGGGCTTTTTTGACAACTAAAAGTTTCCATTGAATTTAAAATAAATAAATGCAAAAAACAAAGTAAAAATATAAACTATTAATGCTATTGTTATTGCTATTCTAACAAGTACATACACACATATATGTACATTGTATTGAAGTGACAACAGCACTTACTCACTCACTAGTCCATAGAGTCCATAGAAGCGTTTAGCGACATTGATGGGCAGAGTTAAACATTTAACGTCAACCCAAACAATGAAATGAATACATTTTAACACACATATTTTATTTTATTTTATTATTTAAATTTTTCTTCTTCTTTTTATTGTTTTTTTTCAAGATTAAATTCAAATAAAATAAAAAAAATTGCAAAAATTCTAAAAATATTGTGTTGTAAAGGGTTATTGTGGGTGATGGCTGGCTGACTGACTATGTTATGCGCCCCGTAAACAAATATTGTTTGATTTTGGATACTCCGTGATGTGATGTCACTTTTATTTCAATGACAGTGATGCTGCTGGCATTGCATACATTATGGTTGTTGTTATTTTTATGTAATCATCAATGAAAATATTTCCTTTTCTTATATCTTTTTCTCTTTATTTACGTTTATTTTAATTCTTTTGTCGTCATACTGAAAAATGTTGGTAGCTTTATTATTTCCTTTGACGTCCACCTAATATTCATATTGAAAGTGCTTTAAGCTAAGGGTTAGGGGTTACACTGCAGCATAATCCTAATTCTTTTGTTTCTTTATTACGGATTACTAGAGCAGATCAAAAATGAGTACTCTTTTATATCCCCAATATTTATTTTATCATGCGATCTCTTATTTCTTAAAAAATACTTGAGTACGCAGAACGCAAGTGAAAATTTATAACTTCTAACAATTTTTGGCCAATTACTAAAGAGAAAGGTGCCGTAAGGACTGCCACATTGTATTTTGAAGCTCAGTATATGGATTTGCAAACCTTAGAAACAAGTATGGCTTCTGAAGCCTAGCTTGTTACCCATATGTACAGGAGAAATGTTCTGTGTACACTTGAAAAAACTATTTCATGAAAAGCCGGTTCCACTAAATGCCCAGTAAAACATTCTAAAAGCCTAAGTATCTCTTTGGTGGAGGTTCTTTTTTTTACCAATTGACAGTATTGTTTGAATCGAATGGTGATTCTGCATAAGTAGAGCCTTTCGATATGAAATCAAGATTACTAATACATTAGCGCGATAACAATACTACGTCATCTGTAGCTAAATATTAGAAAGTGAGAATCTATGGATGTACTGTGCATAAAAATTCAATATGACTTTCGCAGAATCCAACATATTTTGCAAGTGTTAAGTATGGCTCGGGAAATCGAAGTCTATATTGAATCAAACTCTTCAGATTCACTGTCTCTACTGGTTGAAGCGTTGATACGTTATTTCAACGGAATATTGCTGAGGGAAAAAACAAACATATTCCCAAGAAATTTAAGTCGCTATAGTCCAGTAGGTAGTATGTTGGATAACTAGACGTCAGACTGTGTTTAAAAAAAAATTGGTACGTCTCGCTGTCAAAAGTCCAAACATTTATTTAAGAGAGTATAAGGTGGATAGCTTGGCAGACTGTTAGTCTGAGTATCGTGGGTTCATAGTAGACTTTATACAAGAGTCCGGGCTTTAACCCCCTTCTCAGACATCTCGAAAAAAGAAAATAAAATTTGCCATGAAAAGCTACTCTAAAATTTATCATTCGAAATTAACTTCAAACTGTGAGTTCCGCTACATGAATTAAATTAATACACACTACATGGGTGGTTTGGGCAGCTAGGTCGTAATTGTGACTAGAGGATTGTGATAATTAATTAAGTAAGTTCTCGAGAATCGCACATTTGTGATCGATTAAGCAGTCGACTGCAGAATGCATTACAGAGAAAATTTGGTTTTTAGTCCCACTATCAGACAGGCTTATTAGACGTAAAGCCAGGGTTCGAGCCCCAGGCCAGATATCAAAACAAAAATACAAAAAATATTTCTTCGGCGACTTCCTCTCAGCATATTTCTGGCAAAAACTCTGATAGTAAATAAAAATTGCCATGAAAAAGTTTCTCAAAAATCTGTCGTTCGGAGTCGACTTTAAAATGTAGGTCCCTCCACTCATGTATAAAATTGGCACACACTACATAAGTGGTGGAAAAACTAAGTCGTAATCCTGACTGAAGGGTTGTAATGACCAATTTTGTATGTATCAATCAGTACAAAAGTGTTTCCCATCACTTACAATAAATACACTTACACGAAGTCGCTGTAGTCTAGTAGGTAGCGTGTTGGCTTATTAGACATAAAGGTCACGGTTCAAACCCCAGGTCAGACATCAGAACGAAAATATGAAAAAATATTTCTTCGGCGGCTTCTTCTCAGCAGATTTCTGGCAAAAACTCTGAGAGCAAATTAAAATTGCCATGTAAAGCTTCTCTAAAAATCAGTTCAGAGTCGGCTTTAAACTGTAGGTGCCGCCACTCATTTATATAAGTGGTGTGAGAAGCTAGGTCGTAATCCTGACTGAAGGGTTGTAATGACCAATTATGTATGTGTGTACATACTAGACTACTTCGACTACATTAATTAGCGCGATAGAAATACTACGTCATCTGTAACTGTACGTGTTGTGTTGTTGTGTCAGTGCAACGTTCGCGCAATCCAACATATATTATTAAGTGTCAAGTATAAGCCGAGATCTTATAGTGTATATAGGAGCGCCTCGACCGTGCAACGGTGGTCATTATGCATATGGAAGCATATGGCTTCCACAAAGCATTTCTATCTTGTTTCCGTTTCTAAGCAGGTGATGGGATTGCTTTAGCAAGTCGTAGGCTAATGGAGCTGCCATCTATCGTAGCTTAAAAACAAGGCCCTCCGAGTATTTGGTATAATGGTGGCGAATCTTAATTCCTACCTCTTCTCCCACTAGCTGGCGGGCACTGTCTGACCTTTCTTTTTTTCCATTCCACGTGTAATGGTGAGGGGGCTTCTTAGATGGATTTTTTATTGGTCGGGATGAAGGCACTTAATTTTATTCTTTTCAACTCCATTGCGATTATAGTCGATTATCAAACTGTAATGATTTATGCATTGAATCGCTACTTTAACAGAATTTCGCCGTAGGAAATGAAGGAACTTGTTGGCGAGAGAAATAATGGAACATGGAACTAGTCTGTCGCACAGTATATTATTACATAGAGAATTTGGAACTCTTTTCGTACAAAAGTTTTTCCAATCACATACATGTGTACACTATGTTTAAATCTAATATCGATGAACAGAATGTCTACTGCCTGGTATATACCATCCCTGAAGTGGAGTGTATTTCAAACCAAGAATGTCCTCCGTTGATATGTCTCTGCCAGTCATTATTCCTTCGACATTTTCGCCATAAAGTATAAGATATCGTCCGTACAAAAGTTCTATGCATTATGCAGTGAGATTCCTTCTGAGAGTTCAAAATCAACAATAAAACTGTTGAGACTTTTGCAATCTTAAGTCATCATATTTCCAAACGGAGACCTCACGTGAGGACTTCCAAATCAATTATAGTTACGATTCATCATTTGATAGTAAATAACCGATATTCAGGCCGAAAGTAGCTTCCAGTAGTAGAGGTAGTTCACTGACAATGAAATTGAAAGCGAATAAAATCGATCATGTATCGATCAATCTTGTAAACACTGAAGATTATGTTCCATAAAGTCTTCATTAAATAAAAATGACTTTAAAATTCTTATTGCTACTCCAGTATTTACTTAAATTTTTCCTAATTTTCCTCTTTAAATTCTTCATCCTTTTTTTTTCAAAATAAAACATTTTTTTTTATTGGCTGGTTCTTAAACGTTAATTAATAATGAAAATAATTTTCTACTCTATTGGAAATAATTAAATTCTCTCTAAAACATGATTCTCTATTTAAGCACAACGTCAATGTGGATTTATTGAAAGGATTTTCAAAAATTATATTTTGCCACACCATAATCTCTCAATGCCTACACAATGGGCAGCCATGATTAACGTAAAATACGAGCATTTGTTGGCTGCATAAAAGGCAAGAGACAGGCGGGCAGGCAGGCAGGCATTGTAATGTGTATTCACGTGCATGAATGTATGTAAGTATGGATGCTGGGGTCTTAAGCAAAACTAATCCAATTAATAATTTGACAGTTACACGATAATTACCATACCATGGATGCATATGGACACTTACCATACATACATGCATACATACATACATACATACATACTTACATACATTGCTTATTTAAAATATTTTTATTTTATTTAGTAAATGAGTTAATCAGTGTATGTGTGTATGTGTTTACTTACCAAAGGTGTATAAAACGCTGAACTATCCACACTAATGCTGGGATAGGGATTTTGTTCGGTCGATGGATATGCTGTACCGTACACACCTACACTGCCCGAGGGCATGCGGGAGTAATTGCTCAAGGCCAAACGGGCTGAATCGTATTGGCAAGAGCATACGGTCTGGCCAGACACCGGATCTGTCATAATGGGTCGCCCGTTCTCACAGCAACTACCTCCTGAGCCGGCTGCCGTATGATTTGCCGATGAACCAGCTGCTGCAGCGGCTGCTGCTGCTGCTGCCAACATTGATGCAGAGGCTATTGGATCTTCTGGGCAATTGGCCAATGCATTTGATGTTATTGACGTTGTTATGGCTGCTGCACTACCACCAGCATTGTGTGCAGACGTTTGTGACATTGCACCTGGACTTAAGGGACCATTTGTTGTGCCGCCACCGCTTGATGAGACCGATGATGATGACGATGACGATGAGCGACCAGATGGACTAAGAGAATTTTCATTTGTGCCCGATAACGGTGATGGGGCATTGTGTTGTGACGTTAACAGTGTAGACGATGTTTGACTTACATTACCGCCAAGTAACTAAAAACAAAAAGAAAAGAAAAGAAACAAAAAGAAAATCAAACACACATACAAACAATATTAATGTGGATCACTTTGTAGGCCAAGTACACAAAATTAAACCAGATACTGTGGTACAATACTATACAACAATACAACAACAACAACAACAAAAAACAATTTTAAACACAAGTCGGAATTTTTCAAACAGGTAAAGTTTTTTTCCACATTTTTTTTTTTTTTGCTAAATTTGGTTGTTGTTGTTGTTATTATTGTCCCTTGACCAAGTACGTATACAAGTTAATGTGTACATGTATGAGTTCAAGCTTAATATACGATACTTTCATATGTGGATCATTCAAAATGTAACAACAATTACACCATTTCCCATGTAATAAATTTTAGAACAGTTTTTGTCCAATTTACTATAGGCTGTCTTAAATGCTAACATTAATAGGTAATATGAGGTCCTGAAAGACTATTTTTTTAACAATGCCGATAAACTATTAAAATCTGCTTTTGCAGTTTTGAAAGACTTTTAAGTCAAAGTAAAGCAATGATGCCAATATAATGAAGAAAAATTCTAAGTAGAGAGCTGTCATACAGAGACAGAGAGAAAGGAGAGTAGAATCAAGCAACACTAAAAAATTGGAGCGTACGAAAAGGACGAAGAACTGATCAAATGTTGCTGATTTATTCTTGAAATTAACAAATATGTCCCAGGAGCTGTTCCTTGCTATCTTCATAGCTGTGACCTGATCAGCTAGGCAGTATTTTCCTTCCTTAAAAGATTTTCTTTGTTCTATTTACCTTCATTTCGTATGAGAATCAACTTTTTGATAGTGCAACAGGCCAACATGACACAACCATATGAAGTCCTTACCTTACTGACTCTATTAATTGATCATTACAAACGTTTAGTCAGGATTACAACCTAGCTTCACACACCAACAATGTACATAACATACATAATTAGCCATTACAACCCTTCAGTCAGGATTACAACCTAGTTTCTCACACCACTTATGTTGTGCGTGTTAATTTTATGCATGATTGGTGGCACCTACATTTAAAGTCGACTCCGACCGACATATTTTTTGAGAAACTTTTCATGGCAATTTATTTACTCTCAGAGTTTTTGCCAAAAATCTGCTAAGAGGATGTCGCCGAAGAAATACTTTTTGTATTTTGTTTTGATGTCTGGCCTGGGGCTCGAACCCTGGCTTTACGTCTAATAAGCCAACAAACTACCTACTAGACTTCGGCGATGCACCAACCATGTGGTGGGTGTTAATTTTATCCATGAGCGATGGGACCTACAGTTTCTCGTCGACTACGAACTACAGATTTGAAAAACTTTTCATGGCAACTTTATTTATTCGCAGAGTTTTACAAGAATACTGTAAGAAATACTTTTTTATACTTCGTTTTGTTCGAGATGTCTGAGCCAGGGAGTAAACCACGGCCTCACGTCTAAGTAGCCAACACCTTTAGTCAGGATTAGAACTTAGCTTCTCCCCCTACGCATGTAGTGTGTGTTCATTTTTCACATGTGGCGGGATCTATAGACTGTATACAGTTTAAAGTGAAACCCAACGACAGATTTTTAAGAAACTTTTCATGGCAATTTCGTGTGAGTCTCATAGTTTTTGCCAGAAGACTGCTGAGAATAAGTCGCCGAAAGAAATATTTTGCGTACTTCGTTTTGTTCGATATGTATGAGCCAGGTGTTGAACCACGACCTCTCGTCTAATTATATAACATGCACTATAGTCAGGATTACAACCTAGCTTCTCACACCACTTATGTTGTGCGTGTTCATTTTTTATGTGTGGCTGGACCTACAGTTTAAAGTCGATTCCAACTACAGATTTTTGAGAAACTTTTCATGGCAATTTTATTAATTCTCGGAGTTTTTGCCAGATGACTGCTGAGAGTAAGTCACCGAAAGAAATATTTTTTCATACTTCGTTTTGTTCGAGATGTCTGCGCCAGGGGATAAACCACGGCCTCATGTGTAATAAGCCCTCCTTTAGTCAGGATAACATCCTTTAATCAGGATTACATTCTTTAGCCACGATTACAACCTAGCTTCTCACGCTACCCATATAGTGTATGTTCATTTTATCCATGATTGGCGGAAGCTGCAGTTTAAAATTGTCTCCGAACGTCAGATCTTTGGGAAACTTTTCATACTAAATTCCTTTTACTCTCAGAGTTTTTGCCAAAGCCAACACACTTTAACTTTAACAACCTTTAATAAGGATTACAACTTAGCTTCCATCTTCACACCAACTCATGTGAGGTGTGTTATTTTATCCATGTGTGGCGGGACCTACAGTTTAAACTCAACCCCGGACGACAGATTTTTTAAAAAACTTTTCATGAAAATTTCATCTTACTGTCCGAGTTTTTACCAGAAGTCTGCTGAGAGGTAGACGCCGATAAAATATTCGTATTTCGTTTCCTTCGAGATATCTGAGACAAGGGTTGAAGTACGGCCTCATGTCTAATAAGCCAACATACTAGCTACTAGACTATGGTGACTTGATTGAGTAACTTCTCTTCTGCCTCTGCTCTATTCGCCCTTATTGAGTATAAGAATCAAATTTTTGATAGTGCAACAGAATTAGAAGCCTATGTGACACCGTCCTTGTGTGATCCTTAACAGATTAGGCAAATTATCGCATTTTTCCATGCTAAAGGATAATGTTTTAGGTGGAAAACGGTGTCAGATATAAAACAATTAATCTTATCCGCTGACAGCATTAGCTCTTTACTAATTTCTTTTACTTAGGAGGACTTTTGAAAGTCCACATGTGCACCAGCGGTCGGTATCGAATGCAAAAATATAAATTCTGATGAGAAATGGTTTAATAAAAGCCTTACATTTAAACGATTTTAAAATTTTTTGATCTTTCGTTTACCTAAAGCAATTCAACCAACTAAACAACCAACCAGCCAACACTGGCTTCACTAAAAAGTATGCCACAGCAAAGTAGTGTGTGCCTGAGTGTGTGCGTGTTTGTAAGTATTTTTAAAAAGTCATCGAAGCAGATTAAGACGATAACTCCAAATGTCAAAATATTTTATTGGCTTGGCGCAATTTGCGATCCGTTCCATCTATTTTCACTTCATTAATTTTCAATTTATCACTCGTACAGATTTCTGATTGTGTGGAGTTTTTTTCTTTCTTTCTTGGACCGTATCTTTTATAATGTTGATATTGTGTTGTTATTGTTATTGTTTTTAAAATACACAGATACACGGAGAGGTAGACAGACAGACGGAACAGACAGAAAATAATACCAAGGAACAGTTTCTTTATTTATTTACGTTGCTTTTGTTCTTCAAAACCGGTAAAGAAGGTTTTCTATCTTCTTTGTATGTTTGAGTTTGAGTTTGAGTTTTAAAAAATCAGATATTTTTACTTGGAAAAAGGGTATAGTTTTTAAGAAACGTTTTTAAAAAAACTGAAAAAAAATTTAAAAAAACGAGCAAATTCAACTCAAATACTGCAAAGACCACAACAACCAGCCCAAAAAAAAAATGAAAAAAAGATTGAAATATATGAGGTACGCATGCGCTTACAAACCGACAACCGCAACGAATCTTTCAAGTTGAAATATGTATTTCGTTTCTAATTTGGCCAGTGCTGGAAAAAGAAACAAAAATAAAAACCCAAAAATTTTTGTTACCAAATAAACACTATTTTTACAAACGGAAATAATATGGCTACATACATACATACATACGTAGATTAAGTAGGTCAAAACTAAATTATATTAACTAAGCGTTTATTGGAACACATCGGCACTCTACTGTAATTTGAAATCATGACGCTTAAAAGCTAAAACTTTGATTTGATTGAAAAATTTGTTGCATTTTAATTAATTTCTTACATTCGCTGGGATTTATACTTCAGGGCTCATTTTCCATAATGGCAATCCAACGAATGAACTTGAAACGACCTCAGTCCTCATGACCTTTCTTTTGTGTAAAGATTTGCGATTTAATTTGTAACTAAACTATGAAAAATGGTTAATAAATCCTACAGAACTGTCCTAATGTTGTAGTGTTGGTTTGTGAAATGGTGAATATTCAATTCTTCAATAGCTAGGTAGGCAGGTAGATTGAAGGAAGGAAATTCTTATCGAAAAATTGTTCCCGTCATACCTAAAACCTGAGCCACTGCTCCATAATCGATTGGAATTATATAGGTGGTATGCAATAGCTATGGCCAATTTTGTTGAAATTCTAATTTGTAAAAAATATATACGAAATCCATAAATTGAAATCCATAAGAATTCTTTATCGTGTACGTATGTCCTTGAAGTCGTCGTAGTATAATAGGTAGTGTATTGGATTATTAGATGTAAAGCACGGGTTCGTATCCCAAGTCAGACATCAAAACGAAATATGAAAAAAAATATTTCTTCGGCGACTTCCTCTCAGCAGATTTCTGGCAAAAACTCTGAGAGCAAATAAACCTGACAAGAAAAAGTTTCACAAAAATCTGTCGTTCGGAGTCGACGTTAAACTGTAAGTCCCGCCACTCACGTATAAAATTAACGCACACAACATGAGTGGCGTGAGAAGCTAGGCCGTAATCCTGACTGAAAGGTTGTAATGGCCAATTATGTTATGTATGTATGAATGTATGTATGTATGCATGTATGTATGTATGTATGTCTTTATTGTTTACCAATCCGTCCCTTTCACACGAGTAATGTTTAACAAAATGTCGTTCATAAAATATTGGAATCTCATACATTCAAAAGCATTGAAAGTGTTTCAATGATCCGATATCAGCTCCTTTTATTTTGCATTCACTCTTAAGTGCTGCGCCACAGCTCAAGTGCATCCGATTTGCGGGGTGTCCCAGCGATAACTTCTTCTGCATGTTGAGTATCTTGTGCGAAAGTATCCAAACACTCAAGTTGGCGTAATTCCTTCTCTCTTTAAATGATGATGATTTCGTTGATGATAACATCCAGCACAATGGTGAATAGCTGCAGTGATAGCAGCATCCTGGTTTTAATCCAGCGTTTATGTGAAACGATTAACTCATGTTTCCATTGTAAACGATTAAGAGTTTTGCATACTTCTGTATGGCACTGGCGATTGGATTTACTTTCAGGGCTATTCTTCTTCTCAGTGCTCTCCATATGACAGTTCTTAGGATGATTTCTCAGCTTCATTATTTTAGAGTTTTTGTTGGTAGAACTGTTTTCGTTTTGCGAACCCAATTGTTTTCTTTTAACATTTAAGTTTTGATCTTAATTTCGCCGGCGCAGCGCTCGTGATTATTACAGTGGTTAACATCTCTTCTATTTCTGACATACACTTTCTCCATCTTCTGCTCACGCATTTGTATATAATCGATCTCTCCTTATACGCGGTGATTGATTCACCTAAGACGACTTGAAACATCTGGCTGAGCTCAAGCAACTGCTCGACTGCGTTTAATTCATAAACAATAACGTAATTAGCACATCTTCTTCCGACATCTGTCAAAAAACTTCTACATCTTCTGCTACCACATGTATGGTAGACCTCGATGCGTAATTCGCCACTAGATGATGTCCACTTTTACACACAGTCCAGTCACTATACTACCAGGACCCCTCTATCCCCTTAAGGAAAATTTGGGACACTTTCAGTTCTTTTTTTAGGTAAAATAAGTCATGCACATAGGGCCCTATGTATCGTTGACTATGTCTAGGAACTAAAACTATCGCCAACGTTTTACCATGCTGTTAGAAATCATTGTAAAAAGTTTTCATGATTCATTCGTAACGACTTGTCCTTCCGAGTAGAAAGAATACTCATCACTACTTCTCAGAACAACTGTCACATCGCAATATTGTTTTAAGGAGTGAACTGAAGGTGACCAGCAAATTACGAAATGTTAATGCTGAGGAAGACATATACATACTTTGTAGTAATAAACGGAATTGAGAAACTTTAGCTGGTAATGTCGTATATTACTACTGGCGGCATCAAACAAACGTTTCTACCTACTGCTTACGTGACTGTGTACATAATTTCTACTGAACAAACTTTAAAAGCATTTTGATAAACGTAGTGCGCACCAGTATTGAGCAGTGTGATAGGAAAGCTGCTGATATTCATCGACTTCTAACAAGTCATTTGCCCTTAATTACAATATTTACAATAGTTTTGCAATATTTTTTTCTACAATCCGAAGTCACTGTAGCCTAATGTGCTGGATTATAAGACACGAGCCCAAGTTTTCAACACCTCGACCAAAACGAAATATGAAAAAATATTTCTTTGGGGAATTCTTTTCAGCAGTATTCTGGCAGAAACTCTCAGAGTAAAATAAAATTACAATGAAAAGCTTCTCTCGTTCGGAATTGATTTTAAACTGTAGGTTCCTTCTTTCATGGATAAAAAACACACACAACATGGTCATAATATAGACTGTATGGTTGTAATGAGCAAATAAGTTAGTAATAAAGTCAAATATATAACCAGGTCTTTAGTTATTAGTAACAATGATTTTCTTAAGCCTCTAAATAGAACACAATCCGTTAAATTTTATGATAACTCAGGAAAATATATTTTGATGCCTCATTCCATCATTAACTTTTCATTATAAAACCCCGTTTTGCGTATAAAATTTTAATTTATTTTAATTTTAAAATCAAATCGTTTTCGTTCAAAACAAAACGAAACCTGCTCCATTTTCCAAAAATTAAATTCCCATTAAAATGTATACCAAGTCCCCTTCAAATATTAATAATTCGCAATGAGTCAAAAAATTCTTCATCATTTTAACCAACAGCCAACATTAAAACACCACTTCATTGATCATTGGCCAGAAGTGGTTAAAAATAAATAAAAATGTCCCTCCTGAGTATTCAGTTGTACACAAAGATTTGACAAAGTCGTGCCATTTAAAGAAGATCTTAAAGCCATGATTAAAACCATATGTATGGAAACAAAAAAAACAACAAAAAATAAATAAAGAAACGCAAAGAATACGCAGAGAATATGCAAATTATATTGTGATGACATTTAAAAGCCATAAGATTTTATTTTTTTTTATATACTCGTACTCGTACAACAGGCCAGGCAAACAAGGCATTCAATGGTAACAGAAAGAAAAAAACCAAAAGAAGAGGAAAGAAAAGACAACAAGAACAACAATACTACTGCTGCTGCTGCTGCTGCTGCTCATAATAATAATACACATATCAAATTACACACTCTTAAATGATGGCTTTAACAGATTTAAATGCAAAAAAACCAAGTAAATACTGTAAGCCAAGAGGACAAGAAAAAAAAAACAAAACTAAAGTTTATGACCAGCCATGGCCAATATATTTCTCCTCTTTTTCTTCGTTTTCTTTCTTTGCTCAAGACAAGAAGTCAATGTTGGTTTTTGTTTTTTTTTCCACGTACTTAAAATGTTATTGTTGGTTTCAATTTAAAGTCTCTTCAATTTTAAAGAAGATTTATAAAGCGAATCTAATCTTTAATTACTTTACTAAGCTCTCAAATACTCAACCACATCATCATACGCTCGCTGGCATTCGGAGGCCAAAAATTGTTTTCAAATCAAGACGCGGCTAAGCATTTCTATTGACCCATCTTATTGCCGTTTGCGGCTAATAACAATAATTTTCCGTATCAGAATTGAGTGCACAAACAGGGCATAAAAAGATTTCTGCCTCTACCATGTCAATAATCTTGGCTAAAAGTGTTTATTGGCTGCTTGGTTCGGTTTTAATTTCGTTTCTTTTTTTTTACACTCCAACATTTGATAACAACAACTCTGCAACAACTGCCATAATTTTTTTTAAGTTTGAAAATCGTTTATTAAAATTCAAATCTTTCGTTTAAGGCAGGCACGAGTCACCACTACTTATTCCTGCATCAGGATAGCAAAGCAATTTCAATATAAAAAAATGCCACGAAACATTGGCCGCCTATCAAAGTGTTGAATATAAAAACGGGAAATATTCGTTATGTGACCAACAAGTACCATTAAGAACGCTCCAGCAAAAGGAAATATTCGCATACGCTTTAGTTTTTTAAAAGTTGCGTGCCGATAATAACCAGCAGTTTGGCCGATAGTATGGTAAGAAGGCAAAAACTCGCCTTTTTTTTGTTGAACAAGTTTATACAGCTGTTGTCAACGCTATTAAAACTTATCAGTAACGTACTCGTACATAAAATATGAGAGGTGTTTAGTTCTTACACCATGTCCCCATGAATAGTAAGAAGGTTATTGACTATAGCAAATCAAATTTAAACTTCAAATTACGGAAAAACAGAATACAGTAATCCCTCGATTTACGTCGCAGTTGGTTCCAAAAAAAAAAGGCGACGTAAATCGAATGACGACGCAAATTGAAGTTAGAGGGAACAAAAAATTAGACGACGTAAATCGAAATAACGTTAATAGAGGCGACGTAAATCGAAGGATTACTGTATTCTCTGAATTCCAAATTTAATGACAGTGTCTCCAATCGAACAACATCGCATTTTGTTACTTGCAATCAAGATCAGCACATGCAGTAACTATGTACTCTTGAGGTTGGAGGTTACTTTCCTTGATATAGAGCGTAACAGGTGTACTAAATAAAACGTAAACATATACACTGACCATCCTATCGAACCAACAGAGATGGAAATAAGAAGACGCGAGCCATTAGAAAGCCATAGATTGGAACCCCCAGGGAAGCAGACGCATTGGACGACCATCACATACCTGGAAACGCCAAATCACAATCGAATTATCCAAACTACATCTACAGTGGAACGAAGTCAAACACTGCGCTGACGATCGAGTTCATTGGAACCAACTTGTTGCGGCGCTATGCTCCCCAGAGGAGTAAGAAGAAGATATATATATATTTATCGTCTCCAGAAGCACTAAAATAGCAACGTGCTGACTGTACGATTTTGTTATCAAAATAGTTCCATCCTCTAGGGACGAGATTCAGTGACTTATTTTGGAAAAGCTAAAAATCACCATAACAGGCTTAAATACGTATGAGAACCACAGCAACAACAGCTGCTTTCATGGCTATGCACTAGATGGATGTCTTTGGAAAAACTAGTGAAACGTATATCCATTAGCCTTGTGTAAGTTTCTTTACGCACTTTTGAAAGCTGGTTACCTACTGATTCCGAATAATTCAAATGATTTCACACAGACTTCCATTTCTAAAAAATAAGATCGAATCTGACCGAGTGGTGGATAAATTCCACTCCATTGGTTCAGTAAACAATCGACCAACAGCCGTAATGCAAGATCTTGTCCAAAATATTGCTGCTGTTCATTACAACCCTTCAGTCAGGACTACAACCTAGCTTCTCACACCACTTACATATGTTGTGTGCATAAATGTTATACATGAGTGGCGGGACCTACAGTTTGAAGACGACTTCGAACGACAAATTTTTGACAACCTTTTCATTTACTCTCACAGAGTTTTTGCCAGAAATCTGTTGAGAGGAAGTCGCCCAAGAAAAAAATTTATTTTTTTCAAATTTCGTTTTATTCGAGATGTCTGACCTGGGGTTTGAATCGGGGCTTTACTATTAGCCTTACACTACGGACTAGACTATGGGGACTTGGAAGACAATAACTTCACGAAGTTTGGGACGTAACTTGGGCCTCCACCCGTTTAAAATTTAACTAGCACAAGAACTACAACAAGTGTTCGCTGAAAGGACTTTGGAGTTGTTGGCAACTGATCCCTACTTTCATTGAAAAATTATATTCAACGATGCCACCCATTTCTGGATACCCACATCCTCATGCAATCCAACAGAGACATATTCATTCCGAAAAAATCACTTTTTTTTGGTGCTGATTTGGTGTGGTGGCGCCATAGTTCCGTACACCTTTGATGACGACATTGCCCAGGGCATCTTTGTCAACGGCAAGTACTTTAGGTCAAGGACTACCAACTTCTTTTGACTTGAATGGGATGATCTAAACAGCAATGATAAGTGGTTGTACATCGGACGTTTTGCACGATCGATATGGGGGCATGGTCGTCTTAAGTAGATGTAAACTTACCACCATGAACCTGTGATTTGACCGCATTAGACGTTTTCTTGTAAGGGTTCCTTAGGGCGCGAAGTCGCCGTAGTCTAGTAGTATAAGGTATAAGGGTATAGTGTATAAGGCCACGGTTCAAACCCCAGGTCAGACATCAAAACGATGTATAAAAACATATTTCTTCGACGACTTCCTCTCAGCAGATTTCTGGCAAAATCTGTGTGAGTTTAAATAAAATTGCAGTGAAAAGTTTCATAAAAATCTGTCGTTCAGAGTCGACTTTAAACTGTAGGTCACGCCAATCATGTTTAAAAAAAATTAGCACACAGAACACGAGTGGTATGAGAAGCTAGGTCGTAACACTGACTTCAAGGGTTGTAATGGTCAATTATGTATGTATGTTCCTTAGGACACAGGTATATTGTGAGCTAGCCACTAATCACAGCACTATTCAAAGCCAACATTATTCATTTCATCGTGTAAATGCAATGGCTTTTTGGAAATGGTGTACTACGAAAGGATTTTTCTTCACCTTTCTGCAACTCTCTTTCTCCCATATCCTATCATTTTTTTTTTTGTAGAAAAATTTAAATATATTGGCCAGTGAGTGGTGAATGTTGATACTGATTGCACAAAATTTCGTCGATACACACACAAACACACTCTTTGTAAACATAACACCGTCAATATGGTTCTTATAGCTGCTGCTGCTGTTGCTGTTGTTGGTCTTGCCATTTGCCATTCTATCTAAATTGCTCTGTTCTCTGTTGTTGTAACAATAAAAATAAAATATTTATAAAAAACTGCAGCAACAACAACAAAGAATACATAAATGCCACTTGTTGATTGCAACACATTCATCCATTCATTCATTCATCCATTGATTCCATTTACCAATATTTGTTCATCGTATCAATTCATTCATTCAATCGTTTATTGTCTCCCCCTTTTTTTATTTGTTTGTAATTCTTTTTTCTGTTTGTTTTTTCTTTTGTTTTTGTTGTTTATTTTATCATTCCTTTATGGGATTTAACTCAAGAGAGATACAAATCATAAATATTTGTTGGTGGTTGGTGTCTTGCTGTTGGTGTTGCTGATGTTGTTGTTGCTGTTCAGTTTTGTTCCCTTATTTTTGTTTGCCTTTGTTTTTGTTTTTTTGTATTCAGTTTTACCAGATTATTTTATAATTCCTGTTATTTAGAGGTGTTGATATTGCCACTCCTTTATCTGAAGCAACAACCAGGGCAACCAACAATAACTACCAATTTATTAAAGCCCCATTTAATTTTAATTATATGGCTTTATAGAATAGAGTTCTCTGTATAATACAGCGTTTGTTTGTTTGAATGTTTGTTTGTTTTATAGAATATTGGCATTATTTTTTTACGTTATTTCTGGTCTTTTTTTTTCTTCCTTCATTTTTATGGCTGTTGTTTGCTGAGAGTATGCATGAAATTTGAAATAATTGTATTCAGATTTGCCTTTTTATGCTTGTCAAGTCTATAATTTTCTATCACAAGCATTAACAAGCATTTCATTTTAATACCGTGCGTGTCTTGTTAGAAATGAACGAATGAACTCCCAAATAATAATAGACACTGAACTGTACAGAAAAATTGAATTGAGGAATAAAATTATATACGCTTCGCTTTTTATTTCTGTTCTGTTAAAGGTGTGTAGTAATAATTGGGAACGATTTTAAAATGCTACACGTTGCACGTTTGAAACTGTTAATCCTCAAAGTTAGTATCTGTTATAAATTATGATAATTTAGAGAGTTTCTATTCTAATAAGTTGAATTGATTTTAAACTTATAAATTAATCACTTCCGTTGTAATACTTATTTATGAATTATTTTTCTTCTACATACATACGTCACCTCGATTAACGTTGTTTCTATTTACGTCGTCAAATTTTTTGTTCCCTCTAACTTCAATTTGCGTCGTCATTCGAATTTTTTTGGAAACAACTGCGACGTAAATCGAGGGATTACTGGAACTTTTTTAAGTTCCTTGTTAAAAACATACTATTTTGTCGTATGAGCAATATGAAATTCGATTTACGTCGTTTCGATTTACGTCGCCTTTTTTTAGAACCAACTGCGACGTAAATCGAGGGATTACTGTACATGAGCAGTGGTGAGACCTACAGTTTAAAGTCGATTCAGAGCATCAGATTGTTGAGCAACTTTTTCATGGAAAATTTATTTCACTCATAGAGTTCTTGCCAGAAATCTGCTGAGAGGAAGTTGCCTAAAAATTTTTTTTCCAAATTTCTGATAATAACTTTGAGTGTAAATAAAATTGCCATGAAAAGTTTCTCAAAAGTCTGTTGTTCGGAATCGACTTTAAGCTGTAGGTCCCTCCACTCATGTATAAAATTAAAACACACAACATAAGTGGTGTGATAAACTAGGTCGTAATCCAAACAAAAGGATTGTAATGACCACTTATGTATGTTAACGTATCACCATTTTTTATCGTTCTGTAAAAGCCCTTCCTTAACGTATTGAAGCTTGGCTTTCCCCTTCCAAAAACTATTTTCTCTGTTACAACATTATGAACTGAATAAATAAAAGATCTCTACAAAGCGTTCTAATGAAGTAAAGTATCAGGGCAATTCACCAATTACTTCACTTGGAGAACGTAAACGTATGCAACATCAAACTTTTCATTCTAAGATTGCCGAAACTTTTTATTCGTTTGAAAGACCCATTGGGTGGGTCTTCTCTTGTGCAGATTATCCATGTGGCTTAAGCTGTATAGCACGTAGTGTCGTCTTGTTGACACCATATATCGTTGCTGTCTAGATCACCCAATTCAGACCAAAGCACGTTGGTAAACACCAACCTGTGGTGGTCGCTGTTGGCAGTGATAGGCTCGTTAATGTCCTTCTCCAAGAAATATGGACCGATGTCGCAGCTAGACCAGAATACACAGCAATTAGTGACTTGTTTGGTATGTATTGGATGCTCATGTGCCAAACTCGACAATTTTTTTTGTTTATGTGCCGTATTCATATAGAAATGACTCCCATCGCTGAAGATGATTTTTCTATGATTTTAATAAAAAATTTTAATATTTGCACACTTTGTTGTACGCAATATCCATCGATTATGATTTGGTCTAAATTAACTACAACTAATTTGACAGGTGTAACTGTCAAAATTCTAAAATAAACTGGAAATTCTGCCTGTCCTCCTAGTCCGCCATAAACTGTATACTCTTGGTCTGATACAATTGGCCGTTGAATATGTCTGTATATAAATTAGTAGGCGATAATTATTTCTATGATCTGTCAGGATCGTGTAACTTCTGAGTATCATGGCTTATATTTTGCTTCGCAGCACCTTTAACGTATTATCATAG
Organism: Sarcophaga variegata; assembly: GCA_932273835.1. NCBI lineage: Eukaryota > Metazoa > Arthropoda > Insecta > Diptera > Sarcophagidae > Sarcophaga > Sarcophaga variegata. Next base: position 70,320,071 of record OW026362.1, read on the forward strand.
AAACTTTAGTGTGACTGAAGCAAAGTTTCGTAGATGTGTGTATAAACTGCTCGCCCTATTAATCTAACTTTACATGTCTCAACAGTCGCCGTAGTCTAGTAGGTAGCGTGTTGGCTTTTAGACGAGAGGCCACGGTTCAAACCCCATCTTGAACAAAACGAAATATGCAGAAAATATTTCTTCGGTGACTTCCTCTTAACAGATTTCTGGTAAAAACTCTGTGAGTAAATAAAAAGTTTCACGAAAAGTTTCTCAAAAAATCTGTCGTTCGGAATCGACTTTAAACCGTAAATCCTGCCACTCATGTATAAAAATAACAGGCACAGCAGAAGTGATGTGAGAAACTAGGTTGTAATCTTGACTGAAGGGTTGTAACGACCAAATAGGTATGTATGTCTGTATGTATTTGACCGCTTTTTAAAAGGGTAATTGTAATTGCGATATGATAGAGAATACTTTTAAGATTTTGAATCAAAATCATGAATATATGAATCAGTGTTTGAAACGCAAAGTCTTTGCTTTACAACATATGCTCATATTTAAGGCTTTCAAACTTAATGTTACAGCCTATGCTCCAAGATTTAAACTGGCAGAAGGAATTATTATTTCAAAAAACAATTTCCTTCTACAAAAAAAAAAGAAAAAAGTATGATGCCAGCCTTTTCCGTCAAAAATATTGATTCATAATGAGTGGAGAATTATTAATTTTGAAATATTTTGTGCAAATTCAATAAACACCCAAACAACTGTAATGCATAACAATTTTTTCTTGAATGACATTAATGCACCAAACAACCACAACAACAACAATAAGAAAAATACATGAAGAAAAAAAACAACTCCAAAGAGGGAATAACTCAACATCCCAAGCGTATATTTCACGCATTGCATTGTAAGGGAAATATTTAAAATTCTCGCATACAACACAAATTGCAAGAGATTCTCAACAACGTCAACACCAACTCATACTCATGCACGTTTTAAACAGCAACTGCAGCAACCAACTGTAGCAACAAACAGTCCAAACAAATGTCATGACAAAATGTAAAAAGAAGAAGATGCTGGGACCATACCAAACCATTTAAACAAGGCCAGACGCCACAACAACCACTACCAATAAATGATTTCGTTTTTTCTTGTTCGTGTTTTTGTTTTCATTTTCCTTATTAAAAAACAAAAACAAAAAAACATCCTTTTTGCAGTGGGAAATGACGCCAACTCCAACTCATTTGGAAAAACAAAAAACAATTTTAATGGAGACAAGCCTAAGTATTACAATAGTATTGCAAGGCGCAGACAAACAAGCAGCATTGGTGAATATCTGGTGTGTGTGTGTGAGGAAGCCAAGCCAAATACCAAACAAAACTAATAATATTTTCATGCACACACATTCCATAATTGATTTATGAATTTTTAATGTAAAACTCTCTTGGTTTTCTGTTTTTTTGTTCTACTGGCTGACTGGCTGGCTGGCTGGTTAGTTGGTTGTTTGAGCCGCGTCGCGAAAATATCTGTACAAGAACGCATCTTAAAAAGTATACGAATATATGTACGTGCAACACATTTAAACCATAATGTACCCACAGAATCAACTAAATGAACAACAACAATAAAAACAAAACAAAAGAAAAAACTCACATAACAATGCCCAATACAACAATTATTATAACAATGACATGTTTGTGCAACAACAACAAAAACCCACTTGCAACTTTTGCTGTCGTTAGTTGCTGTTGCTGCTGTGCAGCATGATAAGAAGAAAGAAGCTTCACTTTATCAACTCTGCCATGCCATGTGAGAATATGTGTGTTCTTCTTAATAATACTGGCACTTGTATACTACCGTTTCACTTTTGGCCATTGATTTTGGCCAAATTTACGCATGCAAAGACAAAAAACCAAAAAAAATTATGCCAGCCAGCCGACCTATTCAACAAAAACTGCTGCTGCTGAATTCTTCCTTTATTTGTTTTTAGCCTCGGACTCCCCTTGCAGTCGTTTAATATTTTGTGTCATTAAATTGTTTTATTCAAACCAAGGAACCAAAGGAAGACAACAACAAACAGCAGCAGCCTCAATTGAAGTAGCTTTTGGAGAAAAAAAAAAGACTCGGGAAAAATTTTTTTTTATAAAACAGCGCCAACACAGAATTTTTTACGCTGGTGTTTTACCAATAACTGCTGCAACTACACATTACAGGCTTCTGCTATTGTTTGCGCAATTTAAGGTGACCAGATGTAATCTACGTAAATCAAAAGACATCATTAAACCAAAGTATATGTAAGGTTTGCTTTGGTAGCGGTCATCTTATTGAAGCTATGTCTCTCAAAATTTTTTTTCCAGTACCCCTCTTGGAAGCTCATGGCTCCCACAAAGCATTTCTGCATTGTTTCCATTTCTTTAATCCATTTTTTGTTGTTCCAGCAAAGCAGTCCTTGTATAACGAGGCTGCCACATAAAGACAAGCCAAGAAGCAACGGCCTTCGTGTATTTGTTGAAGAGGTGGGAACCTTGCTGATTGTTAATTCCTACTTCTTTTCCCACATCTGTTAAATAAGTTGTAATTTAATTCGTCTGTCTTTGGCCGATGTCTAAGCGCTAAATGATCTCAGGTGCCGTCAACTGACCGTAACTTTTGTGGAAAAATCACTTTCAGTAATGAAGCCTATTTGGGATGAATGAGTAAGTGAACAAAATTGATGACTTTTGGACGATGCCAACCCTGATGAGATTCAAGAACGTTCAATGCAGCTCAAAAAATTAGTTTTCGACGTGGGTTGTAGACTGTTAGCGTCTTCGGTTCATATTCCTTTAAGAAAGACTTTTGAGAAAGGCGGGTTCTACAGTCGATGATTACCAACTTCTTTTCGCCTAACCTGGATGATCTGGACACAAACGGCATCTCATGAGCATATTCTGGGTATTCTGCACAATTGCTTTGATGACATGATCATACCTAGAGCCAATGTTAACTGGCCATATTGGTGGTCAGTACGATTTGACCCCGATTAACTATTTCTTGTGGGGTATTTTTAAGTCGTAGGTATATGCGACTGTATCATAAGCCTCAGCAGTCTTCAAACTCAAGATAATTCATGCCATCGGTTTGATTTATGCGCCGAAGTCATATAAAAATCGAATTTAACGGATGCGGTCCACTCGAAAAAGTCTTGGTGAACATTTGAGCGACGTTGTACGCAGCACCTAATTCATGCCGAACTCCATGTCCTGCACTAGCGATTTGAGAACGTGGTCATGTCAGATGGTGAAGTGAAATCGTGCTACTAGAGTCCATTTAGACCTTTTCTTAGATCCCAGATGTAGGTGAATAAGCCACAAACCACAAACTATGTTGTCCTCAAAGCCAACATAACCCATACTATCGGCCAATTTCAGCTCGATTTATACGCAAGAGTCATGGAAAATTGGACATTTCAAATGTGTTCCACTCAGAGAATTAATGGCAGGCATTTAAACGATGTGGCAGGTTTTGAGAACGGATGTGGGTGAATTAGATACAAACCACATCGGTCCTCAAAGCCATTATAACCCATGGCATAGGTTAAATTCAGCTTAATTTATACCCAAGTGAATGGAAATGACTCATTTCGAATATGCTCCATCCAGAGAAGCCGTAACGGGCGATGTTATATTCCACGCTTATAAAAAAAATACTATAAAAGCCGATGATGTCTCACACACACTTGGTTTTATTTATATTTAGTGGTAGGAAGCCCTTAAAAAAGAATCCTATGTGTTGGAAGAATTCTAATGACAAATTTACAAATAATTCGTACAAAAGAGACTACTACGCTAGTCCATAAAATAGATTTGTTGTCGGGTATACTATATTTGAAAATTACATTCAAAATTCAGACATATTGATGGCAGTTTGGTGCCTATTACTGCATACTCGCTAATAAATATTTGAGGGGAATTTCTATAATTCATATGATCTGTTACTACTCTGAGACGGGGTTCTACAGTAATGTGACTTCTCACATTGGGTTGTTTCCTTGTTAAAAAGCAAAACATTTCATGACAGCTTAAGGCTTCATGCTTCTTAAGAAGCGACTAAGAAAAGCCTCATTAACTGTCATTTTCAGCATAATTCTAGGATTCATTAACGTATTGAAGAGTTCAGGTTGTGGTTCAGGTGGAGTTCTGTTATAGTATTCTATTGAGGTCAGTTAGGTATGTAAATCGTTCTTCAAGTGCTTTCTGAACGACATTAATGAACACCAAATATAACTGAAATCGTTACTTCACCTATTGCTTCATTATGATACGTAGATGATAATCTGTACAGCAGCAGCATGGCCTTAGATCGCCTTATTCTGCATATGTGCACACATTTCGTATGATAAATCGGAACGCTACATTACTTTACGAATTGTTGCAACCACAACCATATTAATTTATTAAAGATGGCCACCTTTCTTCTGTACATTTGAGATCTTGTTGTTATTGCTTAAAACAATAATAAAAAAGAAAAAGAAAAAAACATCTACAACAGCAATAATAAAAATCAAGCCAACACAACAATACTTTTTAATAAAAATTTTAGCGAAGCTCGTGATTTCGTGCTCTGCAACATAAATCATAAAATTAATAACCGTAAAGTGACAGCTTCAGGAGTTTTTTTACTTACCATACAAACAACGTATTGTTGCAGTGGATGTTGTTGCAAATGCTGCTGCAGCAGCAGCAGCAGCAAACACACAACATGCACTTGTACAAAAGTATTGATGTATGAACACATTTGGATTTTTTTCTTGTTTTTTTTTTGTTTTTTGGTTTGCAATTGCAATTCTATAGAGAGACCAAGCGTATGAAAGCGCAGAAATCATAATGTTGTGATAATCTGATAAACAAAAAGAAACAATTGTATTGAAGAGTAGAGAGAAGGTGGAGAAGCAAAACAAAAAAAAAACAGAAAAAATTTGAAAATCTTTCGATGATCACTGACGATAATGATTTTTGTGCGCCCAGTGCATTACGATGATAAACATCTTAAGAAATTGTTGAACAATAATTGGTTTTCATAATTTCAAATGAACAGAACAACTGGCAAGGGTTTGCGGCTTCTTTTTTGCAAGAAAAAAAAATAAAAAAAATTGTTAACAATAGTTTTAGTTTTTATTTAGATTTTGTTGATTGTTTTAATTGTTGTTGCTGTTGTAGTTTAGTTTTATTGGTTTTAATGTAATTGTAGGGTACTTAAATCGTTTTTGCCATTTTAGTTTTGCTTCATAAATATTTACTTACGAGTGAGTGGGGCAATTTCCGTTAGTAATGTTATAATTTACCCAGCGTTCAGTCAGTGTTTTTACGCTAATTGGCCTTTTGATCTTTTAGCGTTGCAAACATTTCATTTCTACAATCAACATGCGTTACTTAAAAGCAAGAAAAAACAACAACAAGAAACAGCAAACAGAAACATTAACACTGACATCACAGCGATTAATAGACGAATTCCTAGAATAACTAAACAAAGCGAATTTCATTTTTATCTCTTATTTAACACCATACCACACCACACCACTTTAACACCGGCTGTAATGCTGTAGTGCATATGTAAAGGAGGAAGGGGAAATACTATTTGGCGGTAAATGCTTTATTTGTACACGAAAAATAAAAATATAAAGAAAATATTTCAATTCGCTTCCATAAATTTCCCTCAAAAAAGAAAGAAAAATTCAAATTCAAAACTCTTTAAAGCCTGTATAAATATTCAAAAATTTTTGTTTAAACGTTTATCAGAAGCCACATTTTATGTCATTAAATACTAGAGTATGTATGCTAATGAAGGAAATGTTGTTTAATTTGCCTTATTATAGGAGGTAAAAACAAGAAGAAAGCAACAAAAACATTAACTGCTACTACAACTACTACCTCATGGCCTATTCTGAAATTATTTCAAACGTCTTTAATGGCTTTTATAGTTACACACTCATACTCATGCAAAAATTTATGACTATAAATGTATCGTATAGTAACGGTTTGAGTGCATCAGTATGTATGTTTGTAGTTGATTTTATTCAAACGATATCCTTTGGTGACCATGTTTTCTAAAATGTCTGCGTTTAAAACTGATTTTATGTATAATTACACATGGGTATACACCATCCAGCAGACAACATAGAAATTTAAAAGAATGAAATCATTTGTTTTATAAAAAGAAAACTAAACATTTAAAACAATTTTCTTAATTAATAGGACAATATAGTTGCCTATAGGCAGCACTATATACCATAGGAGATGTACGCAAAGTATTAAACAACGGCTACCAATGGATAACCCCATTCATTTAGTGCCAGTTGAAACATTGACTTAGTCGCCGTAGTCTAGTGGTTAGTGTGTTGGCTTATTAGACGTAAGACCAAGGTTCAAACCCCAGGCCAGACATCAAAACGAAATATTAAAAATATATCTTCGGCGACTTCTTCTCAGCAGATTTCTTGTAAAAACTCTGAGAGTGAATAAAAGTTTTCTACAAAAACTGTTATTAGGAGCCGACAGTCATGCCACTCGTATAAAATTAACACACGCAGTATAAGTGGTGTGAGAAGCTACCTCGCAATCCTGACTGAAGGGTTGTCATGACTAATTATGTATGTATGTATGAAACATAGACTCAGATACAGTATGCGAACATCTATGCAGTATTTAAACTTTCCCCATAAAGTTTAAACGTTTTAAAATTAAATGATGTAATTATCGCATTTTTTCGCAGGTCTTTCTATATTTAAACATGGCTTTAAAGCTGTTCATAATGGTCATTATCACAATGAAACATTTATTTTAATCTCTAAGTATTGTGTTCTTTGATTTATTAAAATCTTCCGATCATCTGAAATATCAGACAATTTGGGCCCTGTTCACAAGAAAAGGGTTCCGTACAAATTCATTCTTCTCAACATTTAGCTCCATCATGCGGCATTCAAGTGCAGAGTGTTGTATGAAGGGATGTTCTCTGACTCCCTTGATTTCGTATCCGAAGAGGGGTTCTATTATAAAATCGATGGAGTATATTGAACGAGTATGCCAACAGGGGATTCTCTGTAAATGTGATTTATGCTGATGATATTGCGTTGGTATGAGCAAAGCTAAATGCAGGTCCTACAGCTAACATATATGTGTTGACATACATAACTAGTCATTAAGCCCTTCAGCCAGGATTACGAGTTAGCTTTTCACAGCACTTATGTTATGTATTATTTTTATCCATGAGCGGTGGCGGGATCTACAGTTTAAAGTGGACTCAGAAAGACAGATTTTTGACAAAAAAACCTTCTCGCACCACTTATGCTGTGTGTGTTAACTTTTTACACGAATGGTGGCGGGACCTTTAAAGTCTACTCCGAACGGCAGTTTTTTATGAAACTTTTCATGGCAATTTTTTCTATACTCTCAGAGTTTTTGTCAGAAATCTGCTGAGAGGAAGTCGTTAACGAAATATTTTTTCGTATTTCGTTTTGATGGAGATGTCTGACGGGGAGTTTGAACTCACGCCTAATAAACCAGCACCTACTAGACAATTGTGCATCAATAAGACAGAAGCACTTCTCGTTGCCTACCATCGTTTACCTTCAGTTCTTGTGCCAGTTGAATTTGAAACGGGCAGAACCCAAATTAAGACCCAAAATACGACAAGCTGTGGTCTGCGAAGTCGCCATAGCCTAGTAGGTTGAGTATTGGCTTGTTTGACGTGAGGCCAGGGTCAAACCTCAGGTCAGACTTCTCCAACAAAATAAAATACGAAAAAATATTTCTTCGGCGATTCAGCAGATTTGTGGCAAAAACTCTATGAATGAAATAAAAATTGCCATGAAAAGTTTCTCAAAAACCTGTCGTTCGCAGTTGACTTTAAACTGTAGGTCTCACCACTCACGTATAAAATTAATACACACAACATAAGTGGTGTAAGAAACTAGGTTATGATCCTGACTAAAGGGTTTTAATGACCAATTATGTATGTACATACATATGTATGTGTGTAAGACAGGGGCGAGTGTATAAATTTTCATATCCTTCTCGTTCATAGGCCCGTTGAAGAAGTATAAGGTTTTACTTACCTCTGCAAACGAACCACATTGCACGGTGATGTGAACTCGAATATCATTCTCAATTTGTGAAGGCACAAGAGGTTAGCATGCCTACAATTGTATCCTATCAGTCGAGACAGTTAACTTTTAAGCCGTCATAAACTATTGCCTGTGAAGTATTTTGTGCATATGGTAGCACCTATTGCCCTGAAGCTGTGACTTCAAAATGGCATAGTATTAGACATACATTATGGAAGAAGACTGTATTTAATCAGAATGGGATTCGCAGCCGCAATCAGCCGTTGGCGATATGGCAAATATGTATGTTAGAAAATATGAATCCTTTCGATGGAGAGCTGAGATGGACACAGATCAAATCTATCTAAAGACCGTATTTAAATTCGGAACTTTATATGCGGCCTTATACACCATCTAAATAATAAACGATTGTTACCGCCACAGAACCAGCCACCAGCCACCTCTTAAAAAGATTCAATGCCACACAATGTAACCCAACAGAATATCTTAATGCATTTTAACGTAAAACTTTGTCTATAGGTGAATACACATGGCAACCCTAGCATTCTAGGAACTGCTGCATTAGACTACAATATTCAGTTAAAAGTTTTGAAATATTATTGTTGAGAATCGAATTATAGAAATAGCTGTAGTCTAGTAGGTGCTGTGTTGGCTTAATAGAGCAGAGACCGTAGTCCAAACCGCAGCTTAGACACCTCGAACAAAACAAAAATCAAAAATGTCTTTCGGCAATATTCTGGCAGAAACACATTTAACATAAACACATAAACATTAAACTGTAGGTCCCACCTCCTGTGTATAAAATTAACACACTCGGCATGGCTGGTATGAGAAGCTATGTTGTAATCCTGACAGAAGCGTTGTAATGGCAAATTTGTTTAAAGCATTTAAAATCTAAACAAGTTTATTACAATTCAAGTATTTAAATACGGATACCATTTCACCATTAACGTTTACATTCGTTTATATTATGGTTGCCTGGAATGTGTAAAACTATTATTTACAAAACAAAAGACGTTTAAACAATACATTTTATACAATATTATATAAATTGTACATATGTATGTACATACACATGTATGCATTAATATACAAATGTGTCTGTCTGTATATTATATATCTTTTTCTTACATACAATATTAATACTATATACCATACATAAATAGATAGATATATGTACACATGTATGTATGCCTGTTTCTAAAGGCATTTATCAAAGTTTCCCTTAGTATATGTATGTAGTCCCCACCTATTGTTAAATTATAATTTAGTTGTTTAGGCTCCTTTTCTGTAGCGCGTCGCAAGAATTTAATGTCGAATGTATTATAATTTCCTTTTCAAAATGTATGCCCGCATGCATTAAGATTACACTTCACAAAAGGGGAGCAACAGAAGGTGTTTGTCGGAATGCAAGTCCATTCTAAGGAAATTATTATTTCACTTGCACTCTACAAGGGGATAATAAAAAACGTACATTAGAGCAAATTTACAATATATTCATGTTTTCTATCCCGCAAAACGGGGGGTGAGTCTTTTTAAATTCGGAAATGGTCGATGAGAGACTTTAAGTAGTTTAAAGGCGATTTTTAAAATTTAAGGATTTCTTATACAAGTATGTGTGTACACATGTTGTATGTTTGCTTAATAAGACGAATAAAACTTGGATTTCAAATTTGTACTTTAAATTTACGAGATTATTTAAAGTTCAAATTTCGCTGCCAAATGAATAAAAAAAGTAAAAATATCTTCAGGTAATGAAAGAATTTCTTCTTTTATCGCATATACACTCAGCCACAAAAGTATACATACGGTTAACAAATTTCAGAAATTTTTTAACATATCCGTTTTCGTTGAAAATCTTTATAGTTGTCTGACATCTTTCTTCGATTTAAAGACGGTCTTTTGCATTGGTTTGGAAATTTGTGAAATTTTTTAACCAATACAAAAGACCGTCTTAAAATCGAGGAAACTATAAAGATTTGCAACGAAAACGGATTGGTTAAAAAATTTCTGAAATTTGTTAACCGTATGTATACTTTAGTAACTGTGTGTAAATTGATTGCCAAGCCAAAAAAAATTTCGTCATATTTTTTTGTTTGCACTTCACTCAGTCACTTTTGAACTTTAAATTTCATTTGTGCCACTGTTTTACTGAAAATGTCAGTGTTATGACAATTTTTTTTTTTATTTTAATTGCTTTGTTGGGTGCTGCAAATCTAGTCTTTCTTCTTATTCCAACTTTTCTCGTAAGTTCTGAATATTTTCTTATAGTCAGTGATCGATTTTTATCGAAAAAACGATATACACATGTTCGCTGCTTATTTTAATTTGTATACATATTGAGACAAATAATTAGCAAAAGCAATGTACATAACGGTAATTATTTAATACACATACATATATACATACATAATTCGTCATTACAACCCTTCAATCAGGATTACGGTCTAGCTTCTCACACCACTTATGTTGTGTGTGTTAATTTTATACGTGAATGGCGAGGGACCTACAGTTTAAAGTCGACTCCGAACTGCAGATTTTTTCATGGCAATTTAATTTTACTCTTAAAAATTTTGCCAAAAATCTACTGAGAGGAAGTCGCCGAAGGATTATTTTCTGCATACTTCGTTTTGTTGGAGATGTTTGACCTGAGGCCTCATGTCTAATAAGCAAACACACTACCTACTAGGGCGACTAGAACATCTTAGTATCAACATACATACATACGTTTCGTGATACATATCTTTTTTTATACCAAAGTTTTTTTCCTGCACTTTTCTGGAATACAAATGCTTTATGTTTGAAAAAATTGAGTACCAAATCTGACAGCTTTTACTGTAAAAGACTGCCAATAAAGTTAAAATAAAATTTTTTTCTCTGATAACATTGCCAGATAAACTTATTGTAAAATGAACGTCTGACTAGTTTCTAACAATCGTGATGCCCATACCTAGTAATATCAATTTTTTAAATGTAAATCAATTTTATTTCTGACAATATTGTCAAATCTGGCAATAGTCTGCACAAGAGCTTAGTTTTTATTCATATTCGTGTTATACAGTGTACAGCAAAAGTCTTAGTATGGCAATATATTTTAGCAATTTCATGAATTTTAACCAATAGTTTGTATTTAAATTTATAGTTTACATATATATTTTATTAATTTATTTCTGTTTTATTATAAAGCAAACAAATTTTTAATGTTTTTCATAAAACACGAGGAAAATAAGGAAAAGTTTCAGATGACTCCATAGGTACCCCCAAGGAGAACCCTGAGTAAATTTATTATTCAAATGCCTACTATATGAAAATGTTATTCCTTGTATTTAGTAGAATATCCCTTAAGGTCAAGCACTTCATTTAACCCATTTGCAATTGAATGTACAAGTTTTGTTTAGTATTTTCTGGTGGCACCATGAGCAAGTTTTTCGGTTGAATTTTGTTTGAGGTTTAGCGATTAAGTAACAGTTCTTTCAAATGATCTCCCAAATACTATCTTGAAGTCATATCGGCACTTTGTGCAAGAGTATTAAGCCTGTGGGGACTTTTGTTTGCCAAGACTTTTGCTGCCCACTGTATTTGTTTATCGATTTCGATTTCTTTCGATTTTTTATTTATTCCCTTCTATAGGATCTGTTTGAGCGCTTGCTATCTTTAAATTCAAATATAACAAAACGTGTGTGAAATATCATCAACAATTTCTATTCGTTTTAAAGATCTATTGTGTGAAATATAACATCCTTCAAATGTCCACCACGGCTTTTTTGGGAAAAGAACTTACGAAATGTCAAATTTTACATGACTCTGGCCAATAAATCCGACTGAATTTGATCGACGGCATGAGTTAAGTTTGCTTTGAGAACCACTGTGCTTTGTGACCACAAGAAAAATTTTGACGGGGTCAAATCGCATGATTTAGGTGGCCTGTTCACAACACCCCCAAGTAAGATGACTATGTGCTCAGATCAATTGTGCAGGGGCGTGGCATGAGCTGTGTGTTGAAAACACACATCTTTGGTGTCCGAATTATCATATGCAGGCCAAAATAGTTGTTAGCTGGGGTTTAAACCGTTGCCTCATGTCTAATAAGCCAACACACAACCTACTAGACTGCGACAACTTCTACGTTGTGGGGCTATTATTGATTGATATTAAATTTAATTGAGCAACTTACATACATAGATAGTTGGTCATTACAACCCTTCAGTCAGGATTACGGCCTAGTTTCTCACACCACTCATGTTGTGTGCTTTAATTATATACGCGAGTGGCGGGACCTCCAGTTTAAAGTCGACTACGAACGACAGATTTTTGAGAAACTCTTTCATGGCAAGTTTATTTACTCTCAGACAGATATCTGCTGAGGGGAAGTCGCCGAAGAATTATTTTTTTCATATTTCGTTTTTGATGTCTGACCTGGGACTAGAACCCGGGCTTTGCGTCTAATAAGCCAACACACTACCTACTAGACTACGGCGACTTCCTAATTGTGCATCCTATCCTATCCTAAATCGAACTAACCAGTGTTAGCCTGGCCATTGGGCCATTTGGCTTTTTCTAAATATTTTCATGCAATTACTTGGGTATCTCCTTCAGTATATAACTTGTTATGGAAAAATGTTTTGTTCTTCATATTCAAACCACATATTTGAACGACAACCTTAAGTATGTTTTCTTTACCTTGGGCCAAATTCAGATTGTGCAATAAATTTCCTTTTCAAATGCTTGAATTTTCTTTATACGAGTGATGAGTTTTGGTTGTAAATTCAATACATACATACATAATTGGCCATTACAACTCTTCAGTCAGCACTACGACCTAGCTATTCACGCCACTTATGATAAATGTTTTAATTTTATTTACTCTCAAAATTGTTGCCAGAAATCTGCTGAGAGGAAGTCACCGAAGAAATATTTTGTTTCATATTTTCGTTTTGATGTCTGACCTGGAGTTTGAACCGAGGCCTTATGTCTAATAAGCCAACACACTCTCTACTAGATTATGGCGATCTGTAATATCAATATGTGTCACTTGTATTATGCTACAGTTGGTTTTCTTTATTCAATTCGAAAAACGAAATACTTCCTTGCACTGGGAAAGTATTAAGGAGAATATTTTTGAATGTTGCAGGTTCTACGTACGTAATGGGAAAAGCTAGAATTGTGCAAGTGGCGAGTATGTTCCAGAATGAAGCTTATATAGTGTCCATAAATAAATTTTTTTAATGAAAATATGCTTTTAACCCATATGTCCTTATCGCCCTATTTTTAAAACGGTAAGATATTGATCAGCTGTGTGGTATGTATACCATATAGATTCCAATAAGTACAAAAAATCCATGTTTTTGCGAGAAAAAAGTTGGGCACCTACTGGTTAAATTGTAAAACATATGATTAATGGGGGGCATTGGAAAAAAGTCACTGAAGTCGTCGTAGTCTAATGGGTAGTGTGTTGGTTTATTAGACGAGAGGTCAGGGTTCAAGCTTAGACATCTTGAACAAAACAAAATATAAAAAAATTTATGGAAGACGTGAGGCCTCGGTTCAAACACCAGGTCAGACATCTCCAACAAAATGAAGTATGAAAAGATTATTTCTTTGGTGACTTATTCTCAGCAGTCTTCTGTTAAAAACTTTGAGAGTAAATAAAGTTAACATGAAAAGCTTCTCAAATCTGCCGTTTGGAGTCCATCCCTGCTCTCATGAATAAAATTAACACACGTATTGTAGGTGGTGCAAGAAACTAGGTTGTAGTCCTGAATAAAGGTTTGTAATGACCAATTAAAAAGGATAAAAAACGTATTTTAAAACAAATTATATATCTGAACATAAAATATATAAAAATATACTTTCACACGCAGAATATACAAAATTTACGAAATCAACGCGAATTAATTTTAATTAAGCGATGAAATTGTGATTTTTCCCCGTACGTTTGTATAGGAAAAGAAAATGCCAATTCTGTGTACATTGTTTAATTGTTTGATTATCCTGATTATGATTTATTTGTGCATTTATTTTATACTAACAGGCGAACCCATTTTAATAAGTTCATACATATTTAATTTGTTTGTAAATAAAAATCAATACAATGGAAAGAAAGCTGATGGTAAAACCCTTGTTATCGATAACACTAACCTGATTAGCCGACGGATAAGTACCATATCCAAACTGTGTATAGGCTGCCATATTTTTATTTTTTTGTTTTTAAATTTCCAACAACAACAACAATAAATAACAATTTTGAATAATTAAAATTCAATTTTTCCACCAAAAAAAATGTTCACTTCAACTACACAATGCTTGCACACACACACACACAGCATGTGTATGCATTAACTCATATTGAATATTGTTTTACTCTTTACATATAGCGTTGTTGTTGGTGGTGTTGTTGTTGTTTTTGTTTATGTGATAATTGTCAACAAAAGCTTCTAGGTTTTAGGTTTTATGTTTTGTTTTTCTGTTTTTTCTTTTTTGTTGCTTATTTTTTAATGCGCTTCTTTCCTCGTTTACCAACACACTCGTAACACTTTATATAGAAACAGAAAGGAATATGAATCCTTTAGTTCTTGTTGCTGTTGCTGTTGTGTTAAGCTTTATGAGTTTGTGATTGTTATTGTTTTGTTCGGTTTTTTTCGAGCTCTTCTCTTTGTCAATTGCTCTGCTGTTAACGGAAATTTAACACAGCAGCACAAACATTATCATGGCGACACACACATCATCAGCATGGTGAAAAAAGATACAAAGGAAGGACAAATAAAAAATAAATGTTTATGTAGCAAAGGAATAAAAGAACTTTTTTTTGTTAGAGTTGACTTAGAGATAAAAAAAAACGGTTTGCTGTTAACGTTTCCGCATTTTGTAGGGATTTGTTGCTGAGTAATAGAGTGTTTGTGTTCTGTTTGTAGGTATGTTGCTAGCAATGATGCTGATAATAATGATGACACTGTTACACACTCGATGTTATTGTTGGTTTAAGGAAATAAAAAACATGTCACACAAATTAAAGCAATTATTAGGGAAGTTTTATAAGAAAAAGCTGAAGTTTATTTTAATTTTTATTAGGGATTTTAAATGTTTGACTTGAATCTTATTTTTTTAAGGAAATATTTTTGTTTTTAATTTACTCTTATTTGGTTTTAATTTTTGAGTTGATATTGTATTATTGTTTGACTGTGTTTTTTTTTATAATAAATTTTTGTTTTTATAACACCGGTTTTCATAAAAATTTCCGTTTTTATATTGTATTCTACATTCAAGAAAAATCCGCAATTTGTTGTTTTCTTTTTTCAATTCAAAATTTTATTTGTTTTGTTTTCTCCACATAAAAACGTACAATCAATACACCGATGCGTTCTTATTCACGTTCGAACACAAACTAGTTGTATGCCGCTTGAATTGAATGTAAAATTTTGTTGTTCGAATGAAATGAAATTCTTTTTTTTCTGCTTTTTGTTTTTGCCATTAAAACAAAAACATAAAACACACAGAAAAAACACCAACAAAACCTTAATAAAGCAACAATATGTAACAGTATTATAAATAATACAGAGAGAATGTGCACAATAAACCCAAACGACCATAAGTAAAAGAGAAACAACACGACTTGAGTTTAAAAAATTAAACAAAAACAATGAAAAAATAATGGCTAAAGGAGGAGCTGTTGTCTATAAAACAAAAAGAGATAGCATGAGTATATGTTAACATTATTTTGCTTTCATTTGGTATGAAGAACTTGTTTTGTTTGTTGGGCAAATAACCCCTTTAGCAATTTGGGTTTATTTTACTGCTGCTGCTCTACTCGTTGCTGCTCATTGAAAATGGTTCAAGTGTTGTTCTCTTAATGCAGTTCTATTTCTCCTTTAACATAATAACGAGTAACATAAAGTGTTTTTGGTGCATGTGGTGTACATATGTGAGTGACATGAAATATTCCATTGGAAATCTCTTAATGGCTTTTCTTTTGTTTTGTTTTGGTTTTTGTTGCCACAGCTATTGCTGTTGTATGGTGGTGGTGGTGGGTAATGCTGCTTTATATGTGCTTTAAGGTGTGTTAAATTCGTTCGCCTTATGATCTTGCCTAGCTTTCTTATTTGATTTTGTTTCGTTTTTTTATTTAACTTTGCCTCACAGTTTTATTTTGTTTTTGTTTTTCTTTAATTCTCTTCGTTTTGTTCGTGTGTGTTTACGTTGCCTGTACAAAGAAGGAAAACGCATAAGTTTTCTTTTCTTATTTTATTTTTCTTTAACACACAGGTGTGGTTTCATTTTGTTTTGAATTTTCTTTTTTTTTTGTTTTGTTTTTCCTTTCATTGTTGTTGCTGTTGGATTTATTTTCCATATAAACACGCCTTCCTATTGGATTGCTGTGGTGTGTTCGTTTCTTTACTTTTGTTTGATACTGTAGTACGTACTTCTATGTACTCTTGTAAGTGAATTCATTTTCGTTTTTATCGTGATATTTTTTATTTTATTTTCTTCTTTTTTGAAGTTTTTTCTGTTGTTCCTTTAAATAATTATAAGAAAAAGCAGTCAAAATAATTTGATGATCTTGCATTTTTTAATTTGATTTGATTTCTTTTTTTTGTTGTTATTTTGATTTCTTATTTTTAATTGGATTTATTTTGTGTTTGGATTTTAATTGTATTTTACTATCAAATTCAGTAAATAAGGAGAGGTTTGCAGCTGTAGTTGCTTTCGAATTCAAGATTTCTTAAACAGAATTTAAGTAAAATAAAGCCCAAACGGAATTGAGGCGTTATCATGCCGATCCTTAATGTGATTCAAATTTCCTTATCCAAAAAAGGTATCATCCTCGATTACAAGCTTTAATGGAAGCATAATTTTATTGCGAAGACTAAGAAAGCAACCGTAGAAAGTCGCTGTAATCTAATAGGCAGTGTGTTGGCTTAGACCCCAGTTAAAACCCCAGAGCAGGCAACTCCAGAAAAACGAAATTTGAAAATTTCATATTTTTCAGCAGAAAGCCAAAAAAGTTCCTTAAAAATCTGACGTTCTGAGTCGACTTTAAACTGTAGATTCCGCTATTCATGTAGAAAATCAACACACACAACATAGGTAAGTAGTGTGAGAAACTAGGTTGTAGTCCTGACTGAGGGGATGTAATGACCAATTATGTATGTATGTATGCAAGCAACAATAGGTCGTTACGTATTTAAAAGGATCGTAAGCAAGATCTGGGGTCTTAGACCAATCGTGACATACTGGCTCTATTGGGCCGAGGTGGAGCCAATCTTGCTCTACGGTATACATGTTTGATGGACAGTGTACAAACACAAATGCCACTGTCAACTGATATACAAAGTACTGTACTAATCACCAGTACGCTTTGTTCCACTCCAACCAATGCATTATTTGGTACACTCAATTGGCTCCAATCTGACCTCCTATTAAAGCAGAGCGGTGAGTTGGTGGCAATAAAACTCAATATAATCAAGTCCTGGTCCAGACTGGAATATGGACATTCTGCTATTCTAGTAAGACGGTTATTCTGGGGGTCGGTTATGTGAGTCCCCATAACATTTTGAATAAAACATTCGATTTTAGAATTTCAACATAGGATTTCTGTTCTAAGTATTAGCAGGTTGCCTATGGGACATTTGAGGTTTTTGCTGATGCGTCACTGTGGTGTGTTTATTACAGGTTCTTTCTCATAAATTACCTGATCACTGCAATGTTTTCCATGCGAAAGTCATGTCCATTTTGAAAGCGGCGCAATACTCTATAGGTGGCTGAATTTTCACTCAAAATTTTTTGATTTACACGGCCAACTAGGCTTCGATTAAGTCCCTAAAGAATGTATTTTCAACGTCAGCTTTTGTCTATGAATGCCGAGGATTTCTTAGGGAAACTGTTCGGATCATTCAAAAATAACTCTTGTATGGATTCCATGTCATTGGGATATTGTTAGAAATTCTGTTGCTCATGAACTGAGCAGGAGCGATACGGAGCTCACAATTTCCAATATGTTACAACATGCCACAGGTATGCCGATTGTCTCAGTTAATTTTAATATTATCCACTCGTTTTACAAGGAGGTTCAATCTCGCAGGCAGCAGCAGGGTATGTGCAATATTGTTAGACTCTGCTGGACACAAATGGACAAGAAGAGGACCGGCTTACTTCTTAAATCGTATGGGCATTCATCGTACAATAGTGATTATCACGAGTGGCTTCTTGGTAGAGAAGCCGGAAGACTTAAAATCCCGGCAAATAATTTCTGAAGGAACTGTGGTTCGGAGGAGAAGGAAGAGGCTGTCTTCCATCTCATGTGACGGACACCTAGAGGTCATGTGCTATTTGACATAAATCCAAAATGGGTTTGTATGTCGCATCGAGTGTTAATCTTCCTATAAGCAGAAGAAAAAAAAACCATCTTCAACCCTAATTGTAATGATGATGAGATTGATCTGCCTCCTGTGGTTGCTAGACTCCATGTTCCGCTAAGGTTCGAGTTTTGGGGGAGTTGAAGAACTGTTACTTAACTCAAGTTAAAGAAAGCTCATAGAATTGATGATCTCAGTAACAAGACGCTTACGGAGATGCCCTGCAAAGCCATTGGGATTCTTCTTTTTGCCTTTAACACAGTTTTTCAATGTGAGTACATACATGACATACATAAACGATCATTGCAACACTTCAGTCAGGGTTACGACCTAGCTTCTCACACCACTAATGTTGTGTGTGTTAATTTTATACATGAGTGGCGCAACTACTCACAGTTTAGAGTCTACTAAGAAACGACAGATTTTTAAGAAACTTTTCATGGCAATTTTATTTACTCTCAGAGCTATTGCTAGATATCTGCTGAGAGGAAGTCCTCGAACAAATTCTTTTTTTTTTTCTTATATTTCGTTTTGTTGTTTGACCTGGGGTTTGAAACGTGGCGTTACGTCTAATAAGCCAACACACTACCTACTAGACTACGGCATCTACAATATCCAGTCAGTTTGCTGTAAATGAGTGCCCACGAAAACATCAATTCAGCATCGTTCAGAATAAATCCAAATTTCACAAGGCACTACGTGGCGAATTTTGCGGACAAAATACAATTTACATAGGAGTTCCAACCAGCTGACCATGAAAAGTATTCAATGGAAGTATTACCCTTAAAAGTGCAAAGCCACTCTAGTTAAAATGCTATCAAAGCCTGATTAGGATCAATCAAAATTGTTTTCCTATAGGAAATGATTACCCTGATGCATTGAAATTTTGAAAAAATTTAAGATCTGATTTTATAAATTCGTTGAGCAAATTGAAATTAATGACTCGAATATCTTGTTGATTTAAAACAGATGGGAAAAATATTTTTTCTTTTTGGAATATCCAGGCACAGCAGTTTCCAACAGGCCTTAGTAGGGAACAAAAAGGAAAACGAAAACAAGCACAGTGCTCCACTAGTCAACCAGTGCTAATTGCAAATGATGAGTTAGATATTTAAAATATGTGCGCATGTCAAACTAAATCAAGATCACTCCACTCCACTCCAATTCCATTTATGGGTATGGCCTACTTTTTTTTTGTTCTTTGTTTGTCCCTGTGATTTATTGGTAATTCGAAACGAGTTGTTTTTATTTTGAATTTCCATTTGAAAAAAAAATTCTCAAGAATTTTGGAAAAGTGAGATTTTTTTAAATAAATTTCATACACTTTCGTTAAATGTATGGTAAGTGGGTGTTAACCTGAATACATTTTGATTTTTTTTGTTTTTAATGCAAGAGAAAGGATCTTAAGGAGTAAAAGGATTATATGAGAGGAACACTTGTTGGCGCCATGAAATGTTTAATTTTTTTCTGTTTGTTTCCAACAAACAAGTTATTTGGGTTGTGGCAATTGGAAATTGAAATTTATCATCAGTGCTTACAGCAATTGTTGCTTTAAGAAGTGGACAAATGTTTCAAATTTTAATTTAAATTTCAAATTTAAATGCATACGTACATTACCATACGAATGCGAAAACCATGTAACGCATGGATGCATAATGATGTACGTTTGCTGTGATAAATCTGCGTTTGGGAATCGTTACACATGTTGTCAAGTACATACGTACATACATACATACAGTGAGTGTTTAAGGGAATGAGTATCTTAATCATGCTGTTTCTATTTACAACATTTATCATCATTTCATTTCTTCTATTTTCATAAAAATAGAAGAGCGAGAGAAGAGAGACAAGAGAACACACACTTGCACTCACTTAATATTCAATCACACTTATCGAAGAAAACGAAGAAATATTCCAAAAAGGTGTTTTTAAGTGACAATCATCATCATCATCGTCGTCATCATAAGTAAGGCAATCATCATCATCATCAGTGATAGTGATAATGATGATGACATTTAATGTCATTTCTTTGTAGAGAGTATTTGAATGTTCGTGTTGTTTGAAAACCTTTAAGGGCTTTACAGAAAATGCACTTCACTTGGAAGGTGTTGCTATCAGGGGTTTACTGGGTTAAAGTGTTTAACGATTGTTGGGAAAATTTTCATTTTGGATTTGAAGCAATCAATGGTCATTCATATGAATATGGAAAGGATTTATTGTGAATACTTACATTTCATATTTAAATTGCTTTGGATTCTTTTCTGCTTTTTTTCTTCCTTTAAATATCAAGTTTTAATATTTGCTTTCATTTACACAATGTATGTATGCAATATGCAATAAATATGTACAGTTTTGTTTACTTTACATACATATATGTATGTATGTACATGTGTATTCATCTACTCAAAATATTTATTTATAAATAAATACACAATGTCCTACAATTTTAATTTAAAATCTAATTTTTTGCACACACGCTTATTTATTGGGGGAGTTACATATTGTTACGAAAATGAAGAATCTAAATACTGGTGTTTTACTTTTACATTGCTTAACATTAAAATTGGAAACAAAAATACAACAACAAACACCAGCGTAAAAAAATGGTAAACAAGTAAACAAAAATACAACAACAAACATCAGCATAAAAAAATTGTAAACAAGGAAACAAAAATATACCAACAACACTACAATAATTTTTCTTTCGAACGTCCCCGGCCTTACACTAACCCACCCTCACCCGACCGCGGAGGGGTCGTCCCTATTACGTAGGGACACATACACACTACAGTCCGGCTGTAGCGGGTAAGGGAAAAGTAATTGCAACGAGATCATAAATCAGCTACAGAATTTAATCAGAAGCTGAATAAAATAACAATAAACAGGAACTACCTATAACAAGAACGATAATACATTTTTATATAATAATTTAGAAATTAATGCTAGCATATAAGCTACGTTTTATATTACAAACACTACAATTAAAATCAATAAAACCATAATATAAGTTAAAATCGTTACATAATCTACGAAAAGGAAAATTACATCCATAGTTCGTTCTATAAAAATCTAAAGAAAGAGGACGATAGTGCCGTGAAAATCTTGCTGGAATACTGAAAGTCAGTTTACAAAGCAAAAACTCGAATCGATATCACTTTTAACAAAATGTAAAAAAAAACTTTAAAAAGTGTAAATGTAAAGAACGATAGAGTTTTCGAGAAGGCATAGTCATGAACGTTCGCCTTCAGGAACACTCATCAGACTGTTTACCCTGCCATATATAAAAGGCAAGGCAAAGCAGACGAGTGAGTCAGTGAAGTTCAGTTAGTCATGTGTGAAAACGCGGTATGTTCGAAAAGAGTAATAGTGGTTTGAAGATCTCCGTTACAAAGATCAGTCGCACAATTGTCTAGTAATTTTTATTGTTTAAGCAACTGTTGTTGTTTACATCAAGTTGTGAACAGTGGCAGACAGAATTGTGCGAATAATAAAGAATTTAAATTAAAACGAAACATAAATTTATTTTTATTTTATTTGCAATCTATGAGCTCATATTTTAAACGTTTTTAAAAGGTACAAACGTATCAATAGAAAAGTACAATCGGTCAATTCGGCCTCCGGGTACTGTACTTGTCTTAATTGAAAAGTACACGTCCTCTAACCATCAACAGAAAACCGGCACAAAAATCCGATGTCTTCTGTACATATTATTGCATATGCAGTTGCAAAACGGCGTAAGTATATCATTCAGCAGCTTCTTAATTTCTGAACCAGCGTTTGTTCTACAGTAAGTCACCATGGTTATCTCTCATGAAAAATTATCGGAAAAACAACCTTAAGGGGCTGTAGTACATTTTAGGCGAAGAGTTCACTTAGAGATCGTCAACTTATTATAATACTTCTGTATCCTTCATAGCACTAGCTCATAAATATATTCGCAGAAAAAAGTCTACATACAAAGGTGTATGTTTTTATTATTGGTTGCCAATAATTTCTAGCTTATATTCTCTTTTTATTCGATTTTGTCTTCAAACAATCTTTATTGTAACTGCCTTAAATAATCCTATAACACCCTTTTTCAATTTTGTAAAAATAACCAAGAAAAAAGTCTACATACAGCAGTGTATGTAACATTTTTTCTTTGACTGTACATATATATAGTTTACATGCTTTTGTGTTTAATTTACATACACATAGATATCTCACAAGTCTAGTATTATTTATGGCTTATCAGAAGTGAGGCTACGGTCCAAACCACAGGTCAGACAATGGCTGCCTTCCAAAATGTTAGTTGCTTTGTGTTTGAACAAAGTATTGTGTTTCATAATGCTGCTGTACAATGTATTATATTTCAAAACGTCGTCAATGTGTATTTTTAACGCAGTCAAAAAGCAATCAGGCATCGGATTTATAGTTGATGCATTGTTTCATTACTTTGTATATCTACATAGTTTATATACAGCAGTAGAACTGCATACAGACTTTGTATTGATACATTTTGGAAGGCAGCCAATTTCACCAAAACGAAATAAGGAAAATATTTCTTCGGCAACTGCCGATTTCCGGTAAAAACTCTGTGAGTGTAAAAAATAGCAATGAAAAGTTCCTTAAAAATCTGTCGTTCGGAGTCGTTTTTAAACTGCAGGTCTCGCTACTCATGTATAAAATTAACACACACAACATAAGTGGTGTGAGAAGCTATGTCGTAATCCTGATTGTGGGGTTGTAACGGCTAATTACGTGTGTGTACTTATCTCACAGAAGAAAGTATGTGCAAAACTCTCGCCGGAGCAGTTGAGAAAAATTTCGGTGTTATGCATGTAATCTCTATAAAAGTACTTTCATAGGAGTTCTTTTTCTATTCCTGTGTTCTATGCCGAAAGACCTTTTGCCTTAACAATATTAATATTGTTATTAAAAAATCCTAAGAAAATTCGGAAGTTGCTGGATGTTTATGAAATTACCCACATGATGCACTTGCAAATACTGCACCATGGGTTTATTAATTTTCACATTCTACGGATAAATTTATGCATGGAAACTGCTGTTTCATTCATTGTTTTATTTATCAAATTCATATCCTCCTATTTTATAATTTTAAAATTTGCCATGATTGAGGCGCATTAAATATGGCTGAATGACATGGGAATATTGGCTTTAAGCATCGCAACAGACAAGACAAGACAGTTCCTTCCCTCCACCGTGGTTTTTGGCCTGTTCTCATACGCCTGCGACTTAAGAAAAGTCCAGGAGAAAAGTTTTAACGGGGTCAAATCAATTATTCAAGTCAGACAAAAAAAAGTCCACCTATTATGCTTGGCCTGATCGGCGTCGTTCTCAAAGAAACGCAGAGCGATATAGACTGTCGTCAGCCCAAAATCCACGTCAAACACGGGGTCTAATATGTATCGATAATCTCCCAAATTCAATTAATTTTGTTTGTTCATCTAGAAATATGTCTCATCGTAGGTTATGATTTTTCGATAAAAATTAAGATCAGAAACGTAACGACGAAAAAATCGCAAAGTTGTAGTCTGCGAAAGGTCGAGTTCTTGTGAGTGACATGAAATTGTTTCTAACTTTCCTGCACACTTTCACGTACAGCGGTGATTATTTTTTTGCAGATCTTTCGATTCATCGGTGTGTGGATATTGATCGATCGCTTACTGATATTGCGAATATTAATCATATTGTGAATAATCCTCTCGGTAAGGTAGTTATGGTGATCGCAAGCCTAAACCTGACGTACATTCCCCCTACAAGGCACCCATTTTGATAAAACAATTTTATTATTTGCATGTGTTGTTGATTTAGCGAAACAGACTGAACAAATGAGAACTAATTTGACCGATGTATGGTGGCATAAACAAGCAGTTTGAAAAAATTATTGGTTCCTAGGACTACAGCTCATTAATTTTTGTATTCAAAGTCATGAATTTAGTTTTGATTAAAGTGATATCCTACATACCCAAGTAATACCGGCTTAAACCAAGAAGAAGGAGTAATTTATACAATTAAAAGTTTATAATACGTACATACATACGTAATTGGTCATTACAAACTTTACGTCAGCATTACAATTTAAAATTTGTGATAATTTTATCCATGAGTGCTAAGTCGCCGTAGTCTAGTAAGTAGTGTGTTGGCTTATTAGACGCAAAGCCAGGGTTCGAGCCCCAGGCTAGACATCAAAACAAAATACAAAAAGTATTTCTTCGGCGATTTCCTCTCAGCAGATTTCTAGCAAAAATTCAGAGTAAATAAAAAATTGCCATGAAAAGTTTCTCAGTAAATAAAAATCTGTCGTTCGGAGTCGACTTTAAACTGTAGATCCCACCACTCATGTATAAAAATTAACACACATAACATGAGTGGTGTGAAAAACTAGGACGTTGTACAATGGGTCAATTCGTACTTGTCTTAATTGACACGTCCTCTAACCTAACCTAACCTTATCCATGAGTGACGGGACCTACAGTGTAAAGCCGTCTCTGAATGAAAGATCTTTGTAAAACTTTTCATGACAATTTTATTTTTATTCAGAGAGTTTTTGTCATAAATCTGCTGCGAGGAACTCGACAAAAGAAACATTTTTTCATATTTCGTTTTGTTGGAGATGTCTGCCCAGGGGTTTGAACCGCGGCCTTACGTCTAATAAGCCAACATACTACGTACTAGACTAAGGCGACTTCAAAAGGCTACAATCCTCTCCCAATAAAACATCTAGAAAATCACTGGCCACTATTTCCACCACAGAATATATTGTCAAAAACGAACATCATAGGAAAGACAGATGTAGTGGGACTTAATTAGCAGAGTGTTGTTCATTAAGAGTCCAGTAACGCCAGACCTACGATGTTTAAGCAACAGTTTGGTTCTTTAAAGTTCGATTAAGTTAGAAAGGTTTTTTATTTCTTGATAGCACTAGTAGCTTAGCATTGAAGTCGTCGTGATCTAGAAGGTAGTGCATTGGCTTATGAAACCGAAGGCCACGGTTCAAACTCCAGGTCAGACATCTCCAACAAAAACGAAATTTGAAAAAATATTACTTCGGTGACTTCCTCTCAGCAGATTTCAGGCAGAAACCTGTGGGAATAAATAAAAATGCCATGAAAAGTTTCTCAAAAATCTGTTGTTCGGAATCGACTTCAAACTGTAGGTCCCGCCGCTACTCATATATAAAAATTAATTCACACAACATAAGTGGTGTGCAGCCCTTGCGCTGACCAACTTCTTCCTCTTCCTTGATTTTGGTGGAACTTGGTCAGTACAGGGACTGCGTTCACCCGTGAGGTTTGTGAAATCAGAGCTACCACTCAGACCTAACATAAGTGGTGTGAGAAACTAGGTTGTAATGTAATCCTGACTAAAGGATTGTTATCACCAATTATTTATGTATGTACGTATGTTGTAGAATAGCGACTAGTATTTTAGTCTGTAAGTGTCTCCCTTTCAATGCCGAATAGAATTTATATTTCAATTGCAACAAATAAAATCCAAAAGAAATGAATGAATGACGAGGCCCACAGTGAAACATTGTCTTTAATATGCAGCTACCATGTGTAGTTACTTAATTTAAAGGCTTTTACTTATGGAATGTTTTGCTCTTATGGCTGGTTGTCAGGCAACAACCATCAACCAACAATGAATGAATGAATGAATGAATGCTCCATGAGCAGCTTAAGTGTTGTTTCATGTCACCTGGAAAGTATTTTTGGACACAGCATTATCTACCATTTTTTTTATTTTCACTGCAACATTTCTGCTTTTTTCTTTTTTTTCTCTCTCTTTCTTTCTCTTTATAAAACGTTAACATATCCATCTCTGGCAAAAATCTCAAAATCAGATTGAAATGTTTCTCTAAAAATATTTGAAACACAGTAAAAGTAACTGCACATTTTGTAAGATATGGTATGTTTGTATGTATGTATGGCACGCACACATACATATGTATGTGTGTGTGTACGTATGTAACGTAAGTTTAATGATTTTTCCTGTCTATAACATTCTAACAAGTTTCTATTAAAAATACCGTATCATACTTACATACATTTGTACACATAAGTGTGTTTGTAGGTATGCCCATATGTATTTAAAAAGTGTGCATTTGTGAGTATGTGTATTACCTTTTTATATGAATTTTCTTAAATTGAAAAGTTTTCACTTCTTTTTCTTGGTTTTTTTTGTGTTTGTTTTTGTTATAAATTTTAAGCATCAATTCACTGAATTGTAATAAAAATCCTTTGAAGCATAACGTTGTTTTTGTCTTAAAACTTTAAATAGCAATAAACAAGGATAAAGGATTTCATATGCAAATGATTGTTATCACGAAATTTGTAGTTATTAAGACGTTATTGTTGTCTAGAGAATATGAAAGTTTTCTTCTATTTTTTTCGATTTTTTTGTTTTTTTTTGTTTACTTATTTTCTTAATAATTTTCTTAATAATTGTTTATTACTGTTTTAAATATTCCTTCTTTGTAAATAATGGTTTAAGAATTGAATAGAACAATAACAATTTAAATAAAATTTAAAGAGAATTCAATTGAAAAAAAATTTAAAATTTTGTTAACAAAATAATGCCTCAGCGGTAGTTCGTGTCCTCCGTAATTCCAAACCAAACTCAGGCATCTCAAACAAAATATAAAAAAAACATTTCATTCGACAAATTCATCTCAGTATTCTTTTGACAAAAACTTGTCAAAAGTTTCTCAAATTTGGCATTCGGAGTCGACTTTAAACTGTCGGGCCCGCCACTCATGTATAAAAATTAACATACACAACAAAAGTGGTGTAAGCAGCTACGCGACAATCTTAACTAGAAATCTGTTTTCACAAAAATTTGAAGAGTTATGCTTTACGCTCACAAAACTCAAAGAATTTTCAATGCATACGAGTACATTGCATCTAATTTATCAACCATGAAGGATTATGGTAAAAAAAAATTTGGTCGGTTATGGATAGTAAGACTCCTGTGAGTCAATGTCCAATCATACATACATACATACATACATACATAATTGGTAATTACAACCTTTCAGTCAGGATTAATAACAAGCTTATCACACCACTTATGTTGTGTGTGTTAATTTTATACATGAGTGGCGAGGAACCTACAGTTTAAAGTCGATTCCTAATGACAGATTTTTGAGAAACTTTTTCATGGCAATTTTATTTCAATCAGAGAGATTTTGCCAGAAATCTGCTGAGAGATAGTCGCCAAAGAAATCTCTTTCTGTCAGACCCGTAGTTTGAAGAGCGGCCTTACGTCTCTTAAGACAACACACTACCTACTAGACTACGGCTACTACAATGTCCAGTTGATTTGCTGTTAACGAGTGTCAACGAAAACATTAATTCAGCATCGTTCCCAATAAATTTAAATTTCAGAAGGCACAACACCACGAATTTTGTGGACAAAATACAATTTACATAGGAGTTTCAACCAGCTGATCATGGCAAGTACGAACAATTCGTTTAATGGGCAGTGGATCAAAGTGAAAACATTGGCAATTTTTCAAAGAAAGGCACCTTATCTGAGTAAGAATATTTCCATCTAAGTGGCTTAGGAATGCATCTATAAAGACCAACTGCGTAATTCAGATTTTGGTCAGACAGCATGATGAGGCGTTAATTTCTTGAAAATAAAGTTGAAATAGCAGTAACTGTGAACAGCAGTGATTTACGAAGGTGCTGTAGTCTAGTAGGTAGTGTAGATGCTTATTAGACGCGATCCCGTGCTTCAAAAAACAGCTCAGATGTTTTGAACAAAGCAAAATATTAAAAAAAATCAACACGCACAACATGGGTGTTGTGAGAAGGTAGGTTGTAATGACAAATTAAGTAAGCAGGTAGGGGAACGGCATTCGTTTCAGGAACACGATAAAGGAGTTCTTTTGGCTTCAACTGCACGGCATGACTTTGGACTGCAACTATATCCAGAACAAGTAGTCGTAGTCTAGTAGGTAGTGTGTAGGGTTATTAGACGTGAGGCCACAGTCCAAACCTGAGGTCAGACATCTCAAACAAAACGAAATATGAAAAATTATTTCTTTGGCAATTTCCCCTCGGCAGATTTCTGTCAAAAACTCTGTGAGTGTAATAAAATTTCCTTGAAAAATTTCTCTGAAAAATTTGCCGTGCGGAGTCGACTTTAAACTGTAGCTCCCGTCAAACAACAAACTAACACACACAACATAAGTGGTGTGAGAAACTATGTTGTAATCCTGGCTAAAGGGATGTAATGATAAAATATGTATGTACAGTGAGCATCAAAAGAAACTGCATACTATGGATAAAATTCTAATAATCACCAAATTCAACTTTTAGCACTTAAGGAGAGTGCCCGAAAAAATTTGAAAATATTTCGAATTTTTTTTTATTTTTACATATTTTTTTTTTGTTTCAATTGTAATTTTAAAATAATAAAAATAACGGTAATTTATTAATGTACATTTTTTTAAATGTACAGTTTCTATTGACACTCACCGTATATACAGAACAAATCATCTTCAGAAATTTCGATATCAACTCGTCACAGGATCATACGAATTTATTCATTTGTGGATTGACTTGTGAAATCTCACAATCATCCAAATAAACCAAAAACAACTTCTGAGTTCTAATCCAATATCAAATATGTAATTAGTGAGTAAAACCGCAATTTGCCTGTTGATAAACTCGTTGATATTGTTACGCAAGTCGAAACTAATGTCGTTTAACAACAAAAACGATAAACAAAAGCCACACGATACAAATACACACTAACACTAACGATACAATGAACGTGTTGATTATCTAAAGCTGCACACACACATATGTACGACGAACCCGGTTGCGCCTAGTACCAACGGCAACATAAGCAAAGTACACAAACAACAATGTATTAGCAATAGAGCTCTCGAGAAGGCGAGATCACGAACCTTCCACTTCAAGAATGTTCGTTAGACTGGTTGTGTCGGACTATAAAAGGGCTGGACAAAGCAGGCAGCAGTCAAGAGTTAATTCAGTCAGCCTTGTGTGAAGTTGTGTGTGAACAAAATAAGTCGTGGTTTTAAAGTGAATAATTGTGTGAACTAGTAAAAAGAATAAACAGATTATTATTGTTGTATCGTTAAGTTGTATACGGTGGCACACAAAAGTAGTGTAAAGAATAAAGAAAAAAAACGTAACAATATATTATCGAGTATAAGGCAGAATTGTTCGATTTTGCGTCAAAGAACTGTGAAAGTTTTGAATACTATTTGCACAACAAGCTATCCTGACAGCTCTGAGAAGTAGAATCTATCTCAGAAACTTTTAAATTAAAGCTTTGAATTATAATTCATGTGTATATCTCTATTTACAGATACACTGAGCTCTTCAATTTATATTGGCTCCAATGAAATCTGTTCTAATTGGGTTGAAACTTTCCACGATTATGGGAAATTTTTAAATTTACAATGATTATGGTTTCAAAAGATTTGCTATATGCCAAGCACTTACTTTGTTACAGAAATTTCTTTAAAACGTTTGCCAATTAAATGCGACGCACAAGTGAAATATGATCTCGAATTATTGCTACCACAGAGAAGCAACATGAAAATCATGTTTCTTTTAACATTTTACAGAATTATTTAATTAAAAGAAAATGAAAATGAAGAAATAATTAAAATTAATATTTATTAATTGTAGCTAAATAAAGACGTACGTACGAGATTTAACCATTCTTTGTTGTTTCTTTCTGCCTATTCATGAGATTTGAATTTAACTGTTGCGATTACACATGTTTTAAAGCATTTGAAAATTGTAATTTTGTAAACATGCTGCTGAATGCAATACATTATTCGTAATAAAAATTATTTATTTTTCATTAATTATGCTTGCATTTCTTTTAGGTTTACATACATATGTACATACATTCAACTTTAAAAGAAAAAAAACTTCTCGTATTAAAAGTGCATTAAATGTACGAATCACGTTTAATGAATGGCATGCGTTGTGGTCAGTTATCAGAGTTTTCAATTGAAATATTCAACATGTTTTCATTAAATGTTATGAATTTAAATTAGAAAAATAAAAAACTGAAGAAAAAAAAAATACAGCAGAAGAAATATTACCAGGCAAATTAAAGTTGTTAGAGGTTCAAATATTAACTGCTAATGAGGACTCCCCACAACTTCAGTAGACAACAGAAACGAACTGTGAATAAAAACCAAAGAAAAAGAATTAAAAAATAAATAATTTTAAAGTAAAATAGTGGGTATATTAGTTGATCAAACACTCATAAAACAGTGGGTAAACTGCTAGTATATTAGGGCGATGCTTGTACCACTTGTGAGGGATTCCATCAGGGAACTCATTGCTTGGGTACCTTCTGATGAGTTCAGTAATTTCTTGGCTTAGCATTGCTATTTTTATGATTGTAAACTTCAAGAAATTTACATCATTTGATACTCTCGGAATTTAATTTTAAAGGATTTGTTATTGGAATTGAAACGTTTTCATATTTAAAGATGAAACACGAAATATTTCCCTCATGTGACTTTTTAACTATTTTCGTATTCTTTATCGCATAAAAATTTTGGTTAAAATTATGCAGTCTTATGCACCATTTCATTGCATTTCAAAGCGTTGCATCAAACAATCACTTCTGAAATGCATAGAAAACATAAAGACTAGTGGTGGGCGATATACATTGATGTTATGATGATGATCGATAAAACATCGATGCATAAACAACATCGAAGGTATATAAAATGGTTTGTTAATATGTTCTTGAAAACGGCATAAACTGAGTTGAATATGGTTTAGAAACAGGCTTTAGGTGGTATATCTGTGGCAATATGGACCTTTCCTAGAACTCTGTCCGATTTAAGATCATTGGGCTCTGGTAGTGAGGCCTAGAGCAATGAAGACTATGATTGGGTGAAGTTTAACGCAAAATTCATCAGAGGGCAACTTGACCTGCTAAACCGAATAACTGAAAATTCCCGCCTTTATTGCCCTCTAGGCAGTACCAGCAAACTCTATTATTTTGGGAAATGCTTTGCAACGACACACTAAGTGGCATTTACCCTGAAAAGCTGGCCAAAAAGGCAAAAATAAATTTAACGAAATTTAAGAAACTGAGTAAGCAGTTCGATAGACATTATATAGTGAATTTTCACGACTTTAAGCTGAGATTTGTAGATTTGAGACGATGTCAAAGTCAGGAAAGTGAAGAAAATACGAACTCTCTACATTCAGGAACAAAAAAAAAGTTTGCTCAAATTTGCGCAAATATTTTTGGCGATTTTTTGAAAATATTACTCGTTTTGAAAAATTAAAAAAAATTAGACGCTGTGTAATAAAGCCATAGGCAATAAACCCATATGGCCTTATTTCTCAATAGAATGAGAAATAAAACTATATGGATTCAGTAGAAGCGCTAGAAGCGATGTCCTGAAGCGATGTCCTGAATAGGTTACTTTTAAGCAGTGACCCTTTTATAAGCTGCAGTACACAAAAATCGCGAAGGAATAGAAAAGCATTTTCATCAGATTAAATTAAATTACTCCTTCCTGACATTGATGATGAAAATGATAACGATTTTAACGATTGTAGTTAGTTTCACTTTTTAAGTATTTTTAAGTTAAGTATTAAATAATGTAAAATAAATATTATGAATAAATATTAATTATCATAGAAGTTTAAAAACTTAATTACATATGTATATCGGCGATTATAACAATATGAGATGTATGTTATGTTTGATTTTCTTAATGGACTGTATGTGGTACCTAGGGGCACTTATGATCCGATCATAATAAAATGTGATCATAAATGATTCACATTCATATTAAACATGTTCATGTCGAATTTCATCGAGGTAATAAAATTTTTAAGCCAATTATAATTGCTAAACATATTTTCTTAAGGGGCCCTATTTTGGACCTAGGGGCAATTATGGACCGACCATAACAAAATTTGGTAATATGATTTAGATTTACAAAATACACATTCATACCGAACGAATTTCATCACGATACCGAAGTTTTTAAGCCATTTATAAGCGCAAACGTGAATTTCTAAAGGAGACTTTATATAGGGACTAGGGTCAAATGTGATTCGATTTTCACCAAACTTTACACCATGATTTTTTAGTACACAGAACTGATCCATGCTAAATTTTATCATGATTGTTGCATAATTACGATAATTATGTGTAAATAAGTGCAATTTCGAGGGGAATTTGTATGGGTGCTAGGCGAAATTACGGACCGATTCAGTTGGAATCAGTTGGGTTCATCCTTGGGCCTAATTATCATTAACACTATCAACAAATTCCAGCCATTAACTCATAAAACACTTCTATTAATTTTGGCCAGGTTTTCAGGCAAAATGCCCCTCTGTGCGATATTGAGTAACTCAATAGAGGGTCTACATAATCCTTTAAAGAGAGCACCACTCTGTGTATGAATCAAGATCAGATAACAGGTTGAGTATTCGATCCAAAAGCGAAATTTTCAGAAGTCATGGTATATTTTCTGCTATCGTCCATCCGAAAATTCATAAAAGAAGTGATTCAATTTGATCCAGAAGTACAGAGACAGAATATAGCAATACTATCTGATAGTCATGTAGCCATCTGAGCAGTCAGCTGCTATGAGGTTGTCTTGAGATTGTAATGGAAAGCTGAATCAGATAGTCAAGGTTGGTTCACAGGTTGTCTAGGAATTTTCCACAGTGGAAAAAAGGGTCTTATGAGTACGGAAGGTGCTGAGTGTTGTAGATGTCCAGTTAAAATCTTCATACCTCTAAAACATTCATGATACGTTGTTGCCCGATCGTTGCTCTAAAATGCAAGAGATTGTGGAAGCCATAGGCAATGTATTTGGCTCAGAGGATTTTGTTCTCGATTGTTACTTGTGTGCGAGAAAATTTGCGCAATTGTAAGACAACTGCAAACGCAACATGACTGAGTTTTGCATCATTTCGTATACTTCGATGTAAGGTTAATAGCTCAATGTGAGTATTTTACGAAGTAACTGCTCGTAACTTAATCCCTACTGAGTATTTTTTAGGGCTTATGACGTCATTGATTTGATTTTATTTTTATTTATTTGATTTATAATGATCTACATAGCACAACAAGATACTAAATCTTATAAGTGACAGTGCTATGTTGACAATCAATAAATAATAAAAAATTAACATTAATTAAATATAAAAAATTAGAGAAAGTTAATTTATGTATATAAATGTTAAATTAAATTAATAAGGTAAAGTATAAAAATAATAATAATAATAATAATAACAATAATAAGAATAATAATAATAATAATAATAATTATAATAATAATAATAACAATAATAATGATGACCTAAAAAATAAAATCACAAAATTTACAAATATGAGATTAAACTTTTAATTATGAAAATAATTTAAATAACTCCTTTTTGAACGCGTTTGCATTGCCCAGATTTTGGATGTTATTTGGTAAGGAATTCCAAAGACTAATGGTGTGTATAAAGAACTGTCGCTGAGACAGAAGAGTCCTGAATCGTTGCTGTATAATCCCCACACCCCGGTGGGATCTGGCAAACTTAATTTTACAATATAAATACTTCGGCTGTTTCGTGTAAATTATTTTATGAAGTAGAAGGAGGCATCTAATTTTCAGGAGATTATCAAATTTGATACCAAGAATCAAGTAAGCTAAATGAGAAATGTGATCCCGACGCCCCTTAAGGAAAACATATCTGGCTATGTTATTGTACGCCAGGTTAAGTTTCTGGTTGTCATCATAACTGCAATTTGCGTATATCTCACATCCATATAAAAGTACCGGAATCAAGTACGTTTTAGCAAGTTGCATGCGAATGACAAAAGGAGTTGAATCTATGACAGCCCACAAATTTCGAAGCATGCCATAAATTCTGCCAACAATGACACTTATATGGGTAGACCACGATAATTTGTCATTAAAGACAATACCCAGATTAGTAGCCGACCTGACAAATTCAATTTTATTTCCCCTGATACTCAATTCAGGTACGACAAATGATCCGTTTGTTCTCGAAAGTGTAATACATTTAGACTTAGAAGGATTGATACATAGTCCATTGGCCGAGGCCCATCCGTCAATCCTTGCTAAGTCACGATTAATATAGTCCAAACAAGAATAAATATTCTCCCTTGGAGTATATGTGTAAAGCTGCACATCGTCAGCATACATGTGAACATTACAGTTAACCAAAACATAAATATTTTCAAAGGAGTAAACACATACATACATATATACATACATATATACATATATATATATATATATATACATATATACATACATATATACATACATATATACATACATATATACATACTTACATACATAGAACTTCAATATTCATTGCAATATACAACTCTTTAGCTAGGATTACGACCTAGCGTATCACACCATTAATGTTTTGTGTGTTAAATTTATACATGAGTGACGGGACTTACAGTTTAAAGACGACTGTGAACAACAGATTTTAAGAAACCTTTCATGGCAATTTTATTTTTATTCTCAGAGTTTTTGACATAAATATGCTGAGAAGACTTGGGGTTTGAACCATAACTTCATGTCTAATAAGCCAACACACGGTGACTATAGGGTCTCTTTTGCATCAGAACAATGCAAGAGTGCACACATGTACAGTTACGATAATAATTCATAAGTTAGGTTACGAAAAACTATCCTCATCCATCCTATTCTGGGGATTTAGCCTCCAACAAATATTTATTGCTTTCACACAGGAGATGTCTCGGCTGAAAGAGATTTGAGTCAAACCATGGAATCATGGAACAAATAAATTTCTTTTGATGATCTTGACAAATTTAATTTTTTGGAAGTGATACGGTACAGTAGTGAAGTCGCAGTAGTCTGGTAAGTAGTATGTTGCCTAATTAGTCGAGAGTCCATGGTTCAACTCCTGGCTAAGATATCTCGAACATGACGGAATATAAAGAAAATATTTCATTCGGCGTTTTCGTGCCAGCAATCTACTGGCAAAAATTCTGTGGGTAAATAAAACTGCCATGAAAAGTTTATCAAAAATCTGTAATTCGAAGTCGACTTCAAACTGAAGGTCCTAGCACTCCTTAATAAAATTAACATACCCATATGGGTGGTGTAAGAAGCTAGGTTGTAATCCTAGCTAAATTGTTGTATAATGCAATGAATATTAAAGTTCTGTGCATACATTTTATTTATTCCTTTGCAAATGTTAATCCTCTTAATGCAACACCCCTTTCAAAAATGATTGCAAATAAACTTTTAATCGTTAAGTTAAGTTAATAAAAATTTATTCAATAAATTATAATTATTATAGAGCGCGTACAACAATAATAACAGCAAAAAAACTGCTAACGACTAAATGAAAAAAGCGTTACAATTGTTGTTGCAACATTTTTCTTTCTCTAACAAATGCTTTGTAATGAAAGAATTAATTTTCAATACACGATCACTTGCTGTGCCGACAACAAAAATATTTAAAATGTACAACAACCGCCACAACAACAGCAATAACTACAAATAATATGAAGTGAAAATAGAGAAGAAAAAAAAAAGGAAAAATAATGAAATGAAATGAATCCGTGCCGCACGCACTTAAACGGCTGAGTGCCACGCTTTAACCTGAGCAGCAAACAAAATATATTCGATCGGCATATAAAACTACAAAGAAAAAAACGATTTCAAAGCGGTATTTAATAGAATGTACGAGTATGTATGTATGTATCGCGGTATGGTATTTGTTTGTTGATAATTCATATTTACAAAAATCATTTCTTTGTTGTTATTTGTATTTGTTGTTGTTGTTAATATTATATTAGTAGAGTCTCCTTACACCAAAATCCATTTATTGTACAAGAGCAAGTACAAATAATTGTGGACACTAGAGCTAGGCTCTGTTATGACTGAGCCTTTAATGCATTGAATGGAACAATTTGTAGAAAAGAGTCCTATTTGTATAATAGCTGTGGTAAATTGTGGAACTATAATAACTAAATAAACAAAAACCGCACCTTCGGATGAGGCATTAGTGCAGTGCAGGGGTCATAGACAGTCTTTCAACAAACAGTTCATAAATCCATAAGTGAGAATCCTTAAAGCACTAAGCTTTAGTCGATCAATGTTGGTGGTGTATGGCACTCCTATGATCCGTATCCAGCTTTCATACTTCTGACAAAATTTGTCGTTTCTTTTATTCTCTTCTTATTTTAGTTTCTTCTCTGCAGTTTCTGAATGAAAATTCTTATCCAAGTCGAGACAATGGCACACAACAACTGATATGAAGACCAATCTTTCCACATTAGACATCAGTACCGTAGACATTTTGTACAGAGATTCTCCATAATCATTTTCATTTTAATTTATTAAAGTTTGCCAGAGGAATCTAAAACGTACCTTTCCTGGATATATCTTTCGTGTCACTGCCAATATATCACGTGTTTTAGACCACCTAATTCTGTTTTTGACACATCAAACATTTCTAAACTCTATGTCTTTTAGAATGATATACAGTCAACCATCCTATAACGCGGTGAGTACGTACCGCTTTATATGGGAACCACGTTCTGAGAGTACCGCGTTATAGGAGGGTTGACTGTACTTGGGTTCCAGATTTTGTTTTACAATATAAGACGCCTTAGTACCCAGACAATAGACAATATAATTGAAAATATTGTGTAGAAAACTCTCTGCCAATTAGAATTGTGTTTCTGTTTCACATTATTCGAGACGTTAATGATTTCCGAAATCATGTTCTTTTGTTTAATTGTTTGTTTGATTCGTTATAATTATTGAATGAGGATTGACAATCGTTAGGCAAGCTCTTGATAATGTTTTCTATCATATAAAATTATCTAGTTTTTCCAATATTGAAATAATAGTCGATAATATTTCTTGATTCCTTATTTTTCCAATTTGGAGCACTATATTCTGATGTATATGTTTGAAGGTTTAGTTTGAATACTCATCAATTTAATACTCATCAAAGAAAGTAATAAACGAAGTTGCTTATGATCATTCCAGCTTCGCAGGAACATCGAGCTCAGACGTTGTAGACTTATTAAAATCTGCTTTACAGTCGCCAGAAAGATGACGTGTGTCAACTTTGTTTTCATGGGTCTTCTCCAGAGTTGAACGCAATAATTTACCAGGTCTGAAGCCATACTGAAAAAGTTCAGTCAGTTCTTCGAAATGCGGCTTCATTCGTTTACATAATACGCTTATAAGAACCTTATACGTTATTGGAAGAAGGCTTATACCCATGAAGCTGGGAAACAAAGTGAACCAAACATATATAATCAATTGCGAAACTTTGTTAATGATTTCTTCATATCGACGCAGCCTGTGGATGTTTCTATACCTGGACATAGATTTGGTAAATAACAGGTCCTTTATTAAGCGCTTTCTATGTTTAGATACAAATAAATCGAAGGGAATTGAAATATCATCGAAATTTTTCATTCGTTTTAAGGGCTTATTGATGCCATTATGTGTGGCATTTTTCGGCATGCATTGGACGCTCTTGGATCTCATGTGGATTGGTGTCATCCCAAAATTGACAATTTTTTCTGCAGATAATTTTTCGAGACGAAGTAGACTTTACGTTGCCCGAATAGAACAATTTTATTATTTTCATTTGCTATTGAATGTTGTAGCCGTCTATCGTAATTTGGCAAAACAAACTGAAAAAGTGACAGCGAATTTGGCAATTGTTGTTTCAAAAAGTTGGTTGGTATCACATTGTTATTGGAAACTCTGTAGGCTGCAGTTAAGGAAGTTTCTGATTGGGGTGCACAAATGAGTATATGTTTGTACTCTGAGCAATTTTAATTGCATAAAAATAAAAGCAATTCAAAAATTTTTTTTCGTTTTTAATTTATTATTTAGTACTTAACAAAATAATATAAATTTCAAAACAAAAATTATCAAATTCTAATTCAATACTCAATTTTGCACCATTCCAAAATTTTAGGGAATACGAGTATTTTTAATATATAGTCCAAAGACCCTTGTTATGTAAAGCCTCATTTACGCGACTTGGCATGCTCTCCACCAAATTCTCTATAATTTCTTTCGGAATATTTGTCCATTCGTGATGAATCCGTTGCCAAAGCTCATCTAAATTGGTTGGGGCTGGTCAGTACTGTCTCAACCGTCTCTTCGCGATTGACCACACATTCTCAATCGGATTGAGGTCGGGACTTTGTGCTGGACACTGCATTAATTAAAAATTGTGCTCAAATTGTGCCACTCTTTAACGATTGTGGAGGTGTGTTTGGGGTTACCATCCAGCTGGAAAAGTACTCCTTGCGCAGAATAGGCGCTCTTGTCTACAAAATAGGGAAGATGGGTTTGCAAAATTCTCAAATAATTTCCTTTTTTCATAATGTTATTGATTCTTTGCAGTGGTCCGAGGTGCCATCATGTAAAGCAACTCCATACCATGACATTTCCTCCACCGTTTCACCGTTTTCTTAACATGGTGTCTTTCAATTCTTCCCCATGGCGGCGCCAGGAATACTGTTTACCATTGGACTGAAAGCGGTTGATCAGATCACATGTTTCCAGTCATCCACTCTCCAATGTTCTCTGGCAAACTTTAACCGTCCATTTACATTTTTAGCCGAAAGTGCAGGTTTTTTCTTTTTGACTGCTGAGGTATAGCCAATATCTTTAAGAGCTCTACATCGACTAAGGGTTTTCCCGATTGCCAAAAAAGCTTCTTTGAGTGTTAAAAATTTGTCTCTTTTCAGTTTTGTTAGCATTAGACGAGCATGTGCATTAGTTAGCAGTTTTTTACGACCTCTGTCTTGAAGCTAGGGAACAATAGACCGTTTTTGGACTCTGATGACAATTGATTCAAATTTTCCTGGTAAAACAGTCACTTCCAATCAAAGCTACAATACTATCTTCAGTATCAATTAGAAATTGATTTTTGTTCGATAAGTTGCAAAAAATATTCGCTCAACGAGATTAAAAAGTTAGTTTTTGATTTCGTTTTTGCCAACATATGTATCATAAAATGGAGACGTGCAAAATTGAGTACATGCGAGATGATTTTGCTTTGTTTGTTTTTTGCCCAGAGCCTTTTTTTTTTTTTTAACGTCCCCGGCCTCACACTCCTCGCTCACACGACCGCGGACGGCTTGTCCCCATTACGTAGGGACTCGTACACTCTACAGTCCGGACTATAGCGGGTGAGGGAAAAGTAATGGCAACGAGAACATAAAACAGCTACAGAACTTAATCACAAGCTGAATAAAGCAACAATAAACAGGAACTGCCTATGACAAGAACGAAAATACATTTTTATATAATAATTTACAAATTAATGCCAGCATATAAGCTACGTTTTATATTACAAACACTACAATTAAAATCAATAAAATCATAATATAAGTTAAAATCATTACATAATCTACGAAAAGGAAAATTACATCTATAGTTCGTTCTATAAAAATCTAAAGAAAGAGGACGATAGTGCCGTGAAAATCTTGCTGGAATACTGACATTCAGGTTATAAAGCAAAAACTCAGAATCGATATCACCTTTAATCAGATTAAAAACAAAACAAACCCCTAAAACAGTCCTTCTACGTTCCAAAGTTGGAAGTTTTATCAAACCTAATCTAGCCTCATATGACGGAAACCCATTCGCATAATCCCATCCTAAGCCACGTAAACAGAATAATGAAAACTACTTCTGCACAGACTCTATTGAATCACTATGACAACGATAGTATGTATTCCAAATAATAGACGCATACTCCAAAATAGGTCTAACAAGTGAAATGTATAGCAGTCTCGTTATATAAGGATCAATGAATTCCCTAGCCCGTCTTTTCACAAAACCAAGAACAGCCCGAGCCTTGCCAATCATCATACTAATATGATCAATAAAAGACAATTTCATATCCAATAATACTCCCAAATCAAGAAATGTAGTCACAGTTTCCAAGGGGCAAGAATTAATTACATAAGTGGACGAAATTACGCCCCCGCGAGAGAAAACCATGCATTTACATTTATTCAAGTTAAGATCCATTAAATTAATTCTGCACCAAGTTACAAACAAATCAATATTTCGCTGAAGAACAGCCTAACCATGATCATCATCAAAAGTATAAAATAATTTAACGTCGTCAGTATACATCAGAATATTACAATCAGAAATAGCACAAGGAAGATCATTAAGAAACAAGAAAAACAGTAAAGTACCCAAATGGCTACCCTGCGGAACACCAGAAGTAACATATACTATCTTAGACAATACATTCCTAAACAATACCCTCTGAGTCCTAAGGGAGAGGTAGGAGTCTAGCCAACGATGAATAATATCAGGAATACCAATTCATGAAAGTTTAAAAAGCAAAATTCTATTATCAACCCTATCAAAAGCTTTACTGAAATCAGTATAAATTACAACAAGTATAAATTACAACAAGCTTGATGAATTCTGTTCTAAATTTTATATGATTTTGTTAATCACTAAATGCTAAATAAATGACAAAAAACTTTTGAAGTTTTCTTTATTAGTTTTAGTTTTATTCAATAAAAAGCGTCCAAAATAAAAATATGTACTCATTTATGCACCTCACTGTATATAAAACCTTTGTAAGGAAAAACTCTTGTAATAAATAGAATTATTATATTTTTAAACGAGTATTAGTATTAAAGTATTAACATTATAGTCGACTAATATTTATAAAATATTATAAGGCATAAATATTTGATAGAACATTTATTAACTTTTCAATTCATTCTGCAATTGTATTGACAAACAAACAAATTTCATTATTTGTTTATTTAGATCTTGTGCTGTTCAATTAATTATTTACGTTTTTTTTTTATAATAATTATCAGCAGCTATTTCTATTGATATGTTGTCAGTCGAAGAATAAAGGTACCGCAATTGCGGCCTCAACAAAGGAACCTCTTTTAATGTTCCCTTTTTTGTTTTGATTTAAATCAATATGAATCTTTGATTGTCTTCTACTTAAATACAATGAATTCTTATCTTGTCATTCGTATGCAATTAAAAAATGTTTGATAAAACAAAAAATAAATAATGCCCTCGTAATTGATGATGAGTATGTTTTCTTTAAAATTCTATGACTTTAACTAGACAAGGAGAAAAGAAAGAAAAAATATTTGCATCCCGGTAAGAAAATATGAAATTCTATTGGACAATAAATAGAAAATTGTCCATGATATTAAAGCCCGGGAATGTTGTTAAAAATATTTGGCATGAACTGTTTGTTGTTGTTGCCAACTTGTTATTTGTATTAATTGGCTCCCAGTGTATCTTGTTAATATTTTTTCTGTTTTTTTTACCTAGTATTGTTGCCTCGTTTTCCATTATTTTTATTTTGTTTTTATGATGTTTTGCAACATGTCAGACTTTATCTAATAAACCCTTGTGTTGAGCAAGTTTTAACAAATGTTTTCTATACCCTTCAACTCAACTCAATGGAATAACAAATTTAACGAAATGAGAGAAGAGAACAAAAAAAACCCCAGGAAAGAAAAAATAGAGAAACAAATCTAAAGGATATAAAATATTGAAGTGGAATAAAACTTTTTTATTCTCGATGGTATTATTATATTGTATTATTCACTCTCCCACTCTCTCTCTCTCTCTCTATCTGTAACTGAACTCAACAATTTTCTACCTGTTGTATGAACGTACGACCGAACGTCCTAACGCATGAATGAATGAATTTATGTAC
Source organism: Sarcophaga variegata (assembly GCA_932273835.1). Taxonomy (NCBI): domain Eukaryota; kingdom Metazoa; phylum Arthropoda; class Insecta; order Diptera; family Sarcophagidae; genus Sarcophaga; species Sarcophaga variegata. Next base: position 70,362,250 of record OW026362.1, read on the forward strand.
GTTTACGTTTGTTGCTATTCATGTAAAAAAAATATTACAGAACAAAACAAACAAAAAAAAAATAAAAGAAGTTTTTTATTGAGTTTTATTAACCTTTTGCTTCGGGCAATTTTTGTTGAGAATGTTTCTGTTTTTTTTTTCGTCTTCATTTTTATTCCTGTTGTTCTCTAATAAGTTGCAAAACTACGTACAAAACAAACAAAAAAAAAAAGTAAAGAAAAGTTTAATGCTCGTTAAAGCACAAAACAAACGAAGCCTTAGAGACATTCGTATTCTCTTTTATGAGATCCTTTTTTCCTCGATTTGTAACAACAACAAGAGGATAATTTTTCAAAATTTTGGAATTTAAAATTTAAAAATATTTCACATTAAATGAAAGCATATATGCTTTAATAGATAGTTGCGTCATTACAACACTTTAGTCAGGAATACAACCTAGTTTATCACACCACCTATATGGTGGGTGTTAATTTTATTCATGAGTGTTGGAAACTACAGTTTAAAGTTGATTCGAAATGAAAAATTTTTAAAAAATTTTTCATTGTAATTTTTATTTATTCTCAGAGTTTTTGCCAGAAGACTTGTAAGCGGTAATGGCCGAAGAAGTATTTTTTCATAATTGTTACGTTTTTACCTTTTAAAAACGTTTAAAATATGTGCTCGTAGATTGCAAATGGAATAAAAATAAATTTGTGTTTCGTTTTAATTAAAATTCTTTATCATTCGCACAATTCTGTGTGCCACTATTCACAACTTGATGTAAACAGCAACAATTGCTTTTCTTTCTTATTCCGCTGCTTATATCCTTTGCATAAACAATAACAATTACTAGACAATTATTCGACAGATCTTCAAACCACGATTACATACATACATAATTGGTCATTACAACCCTTCAGTCAGGATTACGACCTAGTTTCTCACACCACTTATGTTGTATGTGTTAATTTTATACTTGAGTAGCGGGACCTACAGTTTAAAGTCGACTCCAAATGACAGATTTTTGAGAAACTTTTCATGGCACTTTTTTTTACTCACAGAGTTTTTGCCACAAATCTTCTGAGAGGAACTTGCCGAAGAAATACTTTTTGTATTTTGTTTGATGTCTGGCCTGGGGCTCGAACCCTGGCTTTACGTCTAACGACCCAACACACTACCTACTAGACTACGGCGACTTCTTAACCACGATTACTCTCTTCAAACTGACTGAATTTCACTAACTCACTCGCCTGCTTTGCCTTGCCTTTTATGTGGCAAGGTAAACAATTTGATGAATGTTCTTGAAAGTGAATGTTCGTGACGTCTACTTCGCGAGATCTCTATAAATGTAAACATCGTTGTTTACATTCATAATTGTTGTTTGTGTATTTTGTTTACATTTATTCTTGTAATGTTGTTTGTGAATTTTGGTTTACTGGTTTACAATTTTTTTCTATGCTGGTGTTTGTTGTTATATTAAGCAGTACGATAATTTGTACACAGGTTTGTTTACTGCATTGTTTTGTTTTTAAAGCTTTTGTTTATAATTTTAATCTTAAGCGATGTATAAGCTAAACACCTGTATCTAGATTTTTTCATTTTCGCAACAATATTTTCGTTTTGATGTCTTACCTGGTGTTTGAACCGCTTAATAACTTCTTTTTTTTTAAATGCTTAAAAAAATACTGAATATTTTTTGCATGCAGTAGCCTACACCAGAAGATGCCAATTTTTTCAAAAAAAAATTATCTCTTCAGATGAAGCTCATTTTGATCTTGGCGGGTATGAAAACAAGCAAAATTGTCGCATTTGGGGCACCGAAAACCCGCACGCATACATTGAAAAGCCGCCGCACCCAACATGAGTCACTGTTTGGTGCGGATTTTGGTCCAGAGGCATAATTGGGCCATTTTTCTTCGAAAGTGAGCAAGGAGTGGCCGTTACAGTGGCGATCGTTATCGGGCCATATTAAACGAATTTTTGTTCACAAAAATTGAAGAGGAGGATATTGGCAACATTTGGTTTCAACAGGACGGCGCTACGTGCCACACAGCCGAAGCTACACTCGATGTTTTACGTCCTGTTTTTGAAGATCGTATTATTAGCCGCGGTGCTGATGTCGTTTGGCCACCTCGGAGCTGCGATTTGACACCGTTGGACTATTATTTGTGTCTGCCGTCAAAGATAAGTGTTACGCCGACAAGCCAGAGCCAATTGACGCTTTAAAGGACAATATTCGTGAAGCCATTGGTGAACTACAGCTGCACACAATCGATAATGTGCTTAAAAATTGGACCGATCGTGTAGGCTACTGCATGGCCAGCCGAGGCAGCCATTTGAATGAAATTATTTTCCATTGTTAACCGGAAGGATTGTAGTTTCAAATAAAAAAGAAATTTGAGAAAATATTCAGTGGTTTTTTTAAAGCATTATCAAAAAAAAAGGTTATTTGGCGGACCCTTTAGTAGACCACGGCGACTTCAGGTTTTCAGGGCAATATTTTATTTACTCCCAGGGTTTTTGCCAGAAGGCTGCTGAGAGGTAGTGGCCGAAGAAATATTTCTTTTATACTTCGTTTTATTCGAGATATCTGCGATAGAAGTAGAACCTTGGTCTGGCGTCTAATAAGCCAACAAACTAACGATGAACAATAAGCTCTTTTTGGAGACATTAAAAACGTAACAGTCTTTGAAAGCCATCTATCGACACATCTATTGAAACCAAACAAACATCCAAAATCTCGAAAAATAATACACTCAGCCTCTTTAAATCAATTCTCCTAGAAAAAAAGAACAGAATTATCATCTTAATTAACACACATAAATTTAAATAATATTCTTTGGCAATTGAAATAGTATCTCATAAATTTTATGATCATCATATGGTTTCCTGCAACTGTATGTGGTCTTGTGGAAATTATCTCCTCTCATTAAAAGGTGATAAATTACACTGGTTCTACATACGCCGCATTGCAATAAGGATGGTGGTGGTGGTTTATTTGCCATAAAATTAAAGTGTCCTTGTAATTAAGCCTTCAAACATTTTTATGAGTTTCCCTTTTAAATCTATTTAGGGCTACGATTAACGCAATGCTACACTTATGATTTGCCATAGTCAGGCATAATTGACTTTTTAAATAGCAAAACGTCAAAACAAAAAACTGCGGGCCAATTTTCAGTTTATCAATCACAAACGAAATCCTAATAAAAATTAAAAAAAAAATACGAGACGTAGAGTAATAACGTAATAAACATCTGCTTAAATTATGTCTATAAACGTACGAAATAATGGGAGAGCAACATAGGAGGGATGTTAAGAAAAAAAATAGCCAACAAATCAAAACAAATGTTGTACGAGTAGATATTTTAGAATTTTATTGTAAGAAATAGTGTAGAGTATACGTAAGTGGATTAGGTAGTAGGGTATCTGATGATGACTGTAACACATGCGTTAATTAATCTAAAGAACTCGTTTAATTATTACAACGAAATCTCTTTTGTGTACATTCATTTGGTCCTCTTGCTTGAACAAATTTTAAATGTATTGAAAATGCCCCGATCTGGTCTGTAAACTTCTTTCATATTTAAAACTTTCTTTTCACACCGCTTAAGCCTTCGTTAAGGTCTATTGTAGCTCATCTTGAAATTCAACTGATTTAAGCGTCCATATTTATGCATTCAAATATTCTTTTAGTCTGCCATAAAAAATCCATCATTGCTGTCCCTGAGAATGTATAGAAGAGTCTGAGACAGTCGATTTCGTGCCTCGTACAAGAACTCAGGAACTTAAGGTAAGCGACCATAGACAACGACGTATGTTTACTAAATGGGCTCTGAAGTATTGAAGCCACATTCGTCAAATTAGTTCCAATTTATTTAGTCTGTCCTTACAAATCATCGTGGACCAGCATAAACAAAGAAAATTTTGCTATGGAGTAGTTGGCAAATGACCAGAATTTAATTTCTGGATTAATGGGTTCGTGAACACATAAGATCCAAGAGCATCTGATGCATCCCCAAAAATTCTCTGTTTATTGGGGATTTTGGGCTGGCATCGTCATCGGTTCACATTTTTTTGCGCATAATGTGGGCCACTGCCAATGGTGGGCACTATAAGTAGATGATTACCAACTTCTTTTGGTCGGAATTGAATGTTCTGGAAACCAACGACATAAGGTTTCAAATGGAGTGCCCTAAACTCCACATGCCACATTGGTAATCCTATACGAGCGAATTGAGGGCATGGTTATTTCATGTGGATTTGATGTGATATCATATTTCTTTGAGGACAACGCTGGCCAAGTTATCACTGTCAACCGCGAGCAATATAAATCGATTATTATCAACTTCTTTTGGCCCGAATTAAATGATCTGTATATCAACAATACGGGATTTCAACAGAACGGCACTATGCTCCACACAATTCATGCCTCATTGGATTTGAGGGCCACGAGTGATTTGTGGAGGTGATGTGATCAGGCCACCAAGATCATGCGTTTTTTCCCTGTTAAACTTTAGCTTGTGGCGTATTTTTTTTTTAATCGCAGCTGTAAATGAAAAATACAGAAATCACAGCATTGCTCAAAGCCCACATAACCCATGCCATCGTTTGAATTCAGACTGATTTATGCGCCAGAGTCATGGAAAATTTAACATTTCATTTGTGCTGCACCCAGAGAAGCCATGGCGGAAACGATGTTATATTCCACACATAATGGCATCAATGGGCCTTTCAAAGGAATGAGAAATTTTGATGATTATCTTATACACCCATACATACACATCCATACGTACATAATTGGGCACCCTTCAATCAGAATTACAACCAGGCTTCTAACACCACTTTTGTTGTGTGTGTTAATTTTATACAAGAGTGGCGGGACCTACAGTTTAAAGACGATTCCGAACGACAGATTTTTTAGAGAAACTTTCCATGGCAATTTTATTTAAACTCTCAGAGTTTTTGCCAGAAATCTGCTGAAACGAATTGGCCGAAGAAATATTTTTTGCAAATTTCGTTTTGTTGGCGGTGTCTGACCTGGGCTTTGAACCGTGGCCTCATGTCTAGAAGATGCTGATTTCAGTCAGGTAATGATATCTGGACTACAACGCACACACTTTGTTTTATTTTAATTTAAACATAGAAAGCGCTTAAAGAAAGAGCCGATATATAATACAGCCATATAGACCATGACCTGTTCTCTTGATTAATTAAGTGCATATCTGCAGTATGACAGAGGCTTAAAACAGCTTCACAGTTCAGTGCAATTAAATTGATTCCAATCAAAATGTAATGTAAAGAGTGTTCCATTGTTTTGTGATAGTTTTTAATTACATTGAGGATCTTATCGTAATTTTTTTAATTTAAATAATTATGCTGTTCCAAGCTATCATATTTGTATGCCACTAAAAGAAGTTGCATGTGCTCGTAAATCGTTCTTTTGAGCTGCAAAAGGGGGGAAGAGAATCCTATGAGAATTACTGTATCATTTTGAGGTGATAATTCAATCTTGACATTTTCGTGTTCCGAAAAAATATGTCACAAAAAAGAAAGGAGGAATAATAAAAATAAACCAAAAAAACAACAACCACAACTAATAATGACATAAAAAATATATGAGCATATGAGGAGAGTAGTTCATCACCAAAATTAAATTAAAAAAAAAGTGGTGGCACTAACATACATATGTATGTGTGGTATGTACATATATACATACATGTATACATATAATGAATATCCGTTTAAGCGTACATTTTCATTTTCATTTTCAAGCATGAAAGTGTCATTTTTATGGCATATCCCCGTATCATTTGCAACTGTGGGTGGTCGTCCATGGTTTCTCAGTGATTTAACTTTTTATGATCATTTCAGTTTTTGCTCTACTATTTCTTTTTATTTCTTTTTATGATTATGTTTGAAACTTTTCGACTCGCTAACAAGTGTTGTAAATTATATCAAGATTATAAAAAACAAACAAAAAAAAAAAAACAACAACAAACAAAAAAATATGAAAAATTTATTACTACTTATGCGCTGCAGTATTTTCTTTTTCCCATTTTTTTAATGGAGCACTTTCCGTTTTATGGCCCAATACTACTTTTACACACACTTGCCACACACTACTTACACACACTGTGCGTTGCGTTCCGTATAATGTTTGCCGCATATTGAGTTCTGGTGAACTGCAATCATAATGAAAAGGTAGAAATTTTTTTATGATTTTCGGAAGGTGCAAAACAGGAAGGGATTCCAGTTCTCCATAAGTAAACAAAGGAGAGTTGCCGATATTAATTCAGCATAATTTTGGTGGAAAACAATAATTTTATGAACGAGAAAATTGTGTTTTAAAAATTGTTTTTATGCCCGGAAATGTTTACTTGTCTAATACCACGATAACGTAATACTCATAATAAATTGGGAACATATAAAGCCACTTGAGGTTCATTTTCATCTCAAATGGACTGCAGACAGACCACAAGAATCTTCAATTCGTTTAAAAGTATATACCATGAGGATATACAATGAGCACAGTTATACTAGCTACTTACTCGAGTTACCCGAAATTAAAACCGTAACATGGAAGGCGAAGTTAAGATCATGAGGGTCTTTTTGTGAGGAAATGTAAGAATCCAATGAAGCTAGTGGACTTCGTATATTTCTGACAAAGAATCTAAAGGATCTATTAGGTCAAGTAATAATCTCTGAACTATATCGAATGAGAATACCTTTAGAGTACTCCTTGGAACTTATTTTCCGGATAATCTTCTCAACAGTTCTCTGACAAAAACTTTGAGATTAAATAGAATTGCCATGAAAAGTTTCTCAAAAAATCTGTCGTTCGGAGTTGATTATAAACTGTAAGTTCCACTACTCATGTATAAAACACAACATGGATGGTGTGAGAAACTAGGTTGTAATCCTGACTAAAGGCTTGTAATGACCAACTAAGTACGTAAGTAAGATACTGTCTATTAGGTCGAATCGAATAAAGAGACCTTTAGAGTACTTCTTGACACTCATTTTCCGGATAATTGTGAAAGCAGTTGCATCTCCCCCCGAATGGAAACATTTGCTTAGCAAGTAACCTATAATCTGAGAGCAAACAACCTTTAAATGGCCATTATCTTCTTCAAACGTTATAAATGACAACATTATACCTGTTGTGTTCCAGAAATCACCTTAGATGCTTATTCCCTAGCTGCAGAAAATTTCTTATTCGCGTCTCAAGTGCTCGCATGTACTTGCTAAAAGGAGAAAGGTGAAGGCCGACATCCATTGCAAATAATCTCAGACCTAATAGCCTAACCTCATTCGTCCTTAAAATAGTGGAAAGGATTCTGGACAACGAGAAAAGGTTCAACTACTGTCGCGCATTTAAGTCAGCAGAGCTCAACACGCTTACCCTAGAGACAGGTTTATTTATTCCCTTGTGGGGAACATAGTGAAATCCTTTAACCAAAATAATCATTACTGCCTCAATTGGTGGCGCTCATATAGTGTTCTCTAACTTTTGGTGTGGAATATCGTTCTAGAGGACATGTATTTTAAAGGTTTATGGTTATGTAGATGATCTGGCCATTACACATATATATGTACATACATAGTTGGTCATTACAACCCTTCAGTAAGGGGAATAACGTAGTTTCTCACGCCATTTATGTTGTGTGTGTTAATTTTTATACATGAGTGGCGGGGCCTAAAGTCGACTCCGAACGACCTATTTTTGAGAAACTTTTCATACTATCCTCACGTCTAATAAGCCAACACACGACTACGACTACTACTGGCCATTATGGCATCAAGTTTTGATTCGCACACTCTCTCTTTGAAATGCAATCAGAACATAAGGCTTGAAACTGAATTGTGCTCATTATTTGTTATAAGGGCGAATCCCCGTAAAACGGAAATGATGCTTTTTACAATGCGATAAAAGTTACCTTTTTTAACCGATCCTTAATATGATTCAACTTTCCATATCCGTAGAGGATATAATATCTATCTGGATAACAAGCTCCCAAGGAAGAACAACACTATTGAGAGGGCTAAGGAGAAAACAGCAACAATAGCGCTTTACACTTGCAGCAGAACCGTATGCAATATTTGTGATCCTAGACCAATTACCACATACTGTTCTATCGCTTAATGTCGAATCAACCTTGTTTTATGATGTACGATTGTACATATTGCATGGACGGTGTGCAACCATCAAATGCCACTGCCAACTGCTTGACAGACAGGGCAGGCAGTTAACTGTCCTGATCTATCAGTAAAGTGCTCAGGGTCTTCTCTAAAATTGATGGCAGTAAGACTCAATCCAGTTAAATACTGGCCAGAAATTTTACCAGAAGTTGCCGAAAGAATTATTTTTTCATTTCCATTTTGTTCAAGACTTGTGGTTTGAACCGTGAGCTCACTGCCTACTAGATTACGTTGAATTCTAAGTTGGTATTCTAACTGCAACATTGGCTAACAACGTTGTACCTTCGAGAAGGGATAAGGGACACAGGGTTACAGTATAGTTACATATATAAGTACAGTACGGGCTCGATTTGCGCAACCGATAGGAAATCGGGGTTGTTGCAATTTTCGAAATGTTGCAATAACCGACCACTAAATACAGTGCAATTTTTTAAATTAATTTTTTAACAAAATCAAGCAATTTAATTAACATAAAATAATTAATTCATTTATTAAATAAAAAAAGTTATAATAAAAGGTTTAAATTAATATATTACTAATAAAAATAAAAAAAATAATGATATTTAATATAATAAATTTGGTATTCAAAAATTTGGAGATTTTTGTCTGAACTTTGGATTTTTTAAATTTTTTAGACTAGTTTATATCCTGAAGTGCAACAATTTTTTCAATTGAAATATCATTTGTTGTTGCCCAATCTATGCAAACGTTAAGTGCTTTAATGACATCATCAGTTTTTATTTTTCGTATATCTTGTACCTCAACATGAACTGAATTTTCGTCATCAGAAAGGCATATTTCTTCGTACACATCTTCCACACTATCATTGATCCACATATTCACTTCTTCATTTCTTAAATAAAATCAAAGAAACAGAGACAAAACAAAAAAAATTACTGTAAATAAACAGTCAAAATTTTTTTGTGGGGCCAGTGTCGTCGTGAAAAGATTTTTTAGGTTCCTATGATTTGTCACACAATTTTAAATTCCGCTTCTGATTGAAAAACTATGAGAATAAAAAGAAAATGAAGCAGAATAACTGCCAAATAATATAACATTTGGAAAATAAAAAATAAAGTTGCACTTATCGCGACTGTTTTTTGAAAAAAGTTGCTGTTATAAAGACTATAATGTTAAAAATTAGGCTGTTGCGCAAATCGGTCAGTTGCAATAATAGGTAGTTGCGCAAATCGAGCCCGCACTGTACATAGAAATAGGAAATATCATTCGCTTTCAAATTTATTAGTGGTTCGAGTAATTATTTAAACAACACTTTACAAAAATTTATCTTTTTAAGTCTAAAACACGATATTTATTCAGTTTTTTCTTTTTCTAAAATTTCAAATTAAAAAAAAATACTTCTTTTTAAAAAGGAAACTCCGTTGTTGTGCAGTGATTACATACACAAACAGAAACAATATTTTTAACTCCTCATAAAACATGAATTGAGAAAATTAGTAGAGATTTGCATAAAATTTTTGTGTTGAAAACAAGACAAAATATCTTCAATGATTATGATGTACATACGCAGGAAGGATGCACACAACACAAATTTCTAAGAAATTTTTACTACGGGGGCAACTGAGAAGAAGAAAAGAGAAGAAGCGAAGAAAAACGTGAAAAAAACATGACGAAACCAAATTAATTAAATAATTGTGGTGCAAAATACACATGTCGACTGATACACCAGGGTGTGTAACCAGCGAAAAGTTGTGTTGTACACTAATTACCTGGCATCCTTGTTAAATAAAATTTAAAAATGCAAAAAAAACTAACAACAACAAAAACAACAACATAAGCAAGAGTATACATATAAAAATAAGAAAAACTTAAACAAATACATGACGAGTTAAACAAGGTAAAACATTATTTTCTTTCGGGTTTTTCTTTTTTATTTTTTATGTTGAATGCTGATTTTGGTCTTCTTTTTTTTTGATTATGAATTCAAAAATTAAATACGGAGTGCCATAAAAAATGTGCAAACTAATCTGTAATTTACAATGAATTTCTTCTGTGTTATTTTCTTTAAATATGTTTTAAGTTTTTTTGCTTTTTTTATTTTTTATAATGATTTGATGCATCTGTATAATTAACAGGTATCACATTGGGTAGACACTGGCTCAAGTGGCTGTAGTGCTCACATACACTCGATACGATAATTAAACATTATTTGGCATTTGCATTTTCTAAATAAATAAAGGAAGGAAGGAGAGAGAAAAAATTAAAATAACACACAAAATTATGTTCTTCATAATGAAATTCATGTAATTTTGGTGAATTGCATTAAACCGAATTGGTGTTTTAATATTCATTAACAGAATTACAAAAAAAATGCAACAGTGACTCCATCCAGCACGACTTAGGCAGTTAAGTGCGACTTAAGTAATGAATGAATGCCATAAATAATAGGTTTCGTAGCTGTGCAAACTCCTGTATATACATGTATGACGTTACAATAGTACATTAGATGTTCAATTACAATTTGCTGTAGTAGTCTAATAGGTAGTAGTGCATTGGTGTATTAGACGTTAGGCCTTGGTTCAAACCCCAGGTCAGACATCAAAACGAAATATGAAAAAATATTAGGTTAGGTTAGGTTAGACGACATGTACTTGTCAATTAAGGCAAGTACCCGGAGGTCGAATTGACCCATTGTACAACGTCCTAGTTTCTCACACCACTTATGTTTTGTGTGTTAATTTTATACATGAGTGGTGGGGCCTACAGTTTAAAGTCGACTCCGAACGACAGATTTTTGAGAAACTTTTTCATGGCAATTTTATTTACTCTCAGAGTTTTTGCCAGAAATCTGCTGAGAGGAAGTCGCCGAAGAAATACTTTTTTGTAATTTGTCTTGATGTCTGGCCTGGGGCTCGAACCCTGACTTTACGTCTAATAAGCCAACACACTACCTTCTAGACTACGACGACTTCAAAAAAAAAATATATTTCTTCGGCAACTTGTTCTCAGCAGATTTCTGGCAAAAACCGTGAGAGTAAATAAAAATTTCCATGAAAAACTTTGTAATAATTAGTCGTTCGGAGTCGAATTTAAACGTCCCACCACTCTTGTATAAAATTTAACACACACAACACAAGTGGTGTGAGAAGCTAGATCGTAATCTTGAATCTGAAGGGTTGTAATGACCAATTATGAATGTACATATGTATGTATGTATAATATCTTTCGTAATATTAATTGTAGACAACAGTATAGTTTGTCTGAAAGGTCACAGTTTAAGCTAAGCCTGTAAAAAGTCTGTAAGTAGTTTAAAAACGAGTAACACTTAAGAAAATTAGGGTCATGTTTTGCTATTCTTTTAAAGAAAAGTCAAGAATTCATCGCAAGTCCCTCTAAAAATTTATAAAATTAACAGAGTCGATGCTGTAATTAGCAAAACAACAGCGAAATGGTTCGTTCGTTTTGATTGTAAAAATGCACTTAGCTCTGGACGACCAGTCACTATAAAAGCTAATGAAATATGGAAGCAAATTTGAAAAGTCGGAAAGCTTGACACACACGGAGATATAATGTCTAGGAGCTTCTTGAATAAACAGTGGAAAATTTAATGAAACGAATATGAAGTTGTGATGCACTGGCAAAACGTAACGCAATCGAATCACTCCTGAATCGGATGATTACGGACGCTGAAAGGTGAATTAAATACAAAAATAATGTGCGAAAACGATTAAAGTGGTAGCAGGACGAAACTTAAAAAAACAGCAACAAAATTAGGTTTATATTACTTCATTTCACGTGATATTTTTTTAATTTAAGTTTTTTCTAAATTTAATAAAGCATGTTTCAGACGACATTGAAAATTTTCTTTCCTTTAAAAGACTTAATGCAGCCACTATGTCTGGAATATAATATCGTTCAAATCTCTGCGACGGTTTCTCTGGGTAGAGTGTATCCGAAATGTTTACTTTTCCATGACTCTGGTGCGTAAAACAGGCCCAACATGGCAGATTGCATGAGTTATGTTGGTTTTGAGAACCAGTGTGGTTTGAAGTCACCGTAGTCTAGTAGGTAGTGTGTTGGCTTATTAGACGTAAAGCCAGACCCAGGCCAGACATCAAAACAAAATACAAAAAGTATTTCATCGGCGACTTCCTCTCAGCAGATTTCTGGCAAAAACTCTGAGAGCAAATAAAGTTACCAAGAAAAGTTTCTCAAAAATCTGTCGTTCGGAGGCGACTTTAAACTGTAGGTCCCGCCAGTCATGTATAAAATTAACACACACAACATAAGTGGTGTGAGAAACTAGGTCGTAATCTTGACTGAAGGGTTGTAATGACCAATTATGTATGTATGAATGTGGTTTGTAATTTATACGTATATCTCTGCGTATAGGTCACAATTTTAACTGCGTCAAATCGCACGACTTCGATGGCCAGTTGACATAGCCTCCACATGATTATACCCTCAAATCGCTTGTGCAGAATATACAATGTGGCATGAGCGTGCTGTGAAGAGACGACCTGTTGAAACCACATGTCTGTCATTGGTGTCCAGGTCATCAAATTTAGTCCAAAAGAGGTGGGTAATCATCGGCCAATAGTACTCGCCGTTTCATCGAGATGTCCTTTTCAAAGAATATAAACTTATGATGCCACCAGATCAAAATCCACTTTAGTAGCTTTTTCGAGGTGCATTGGACGCTCTTGACCTCATATGGATTGGTATCGAACCGTGTTCAATTTGATTTGGTCACGCCATCAAATTTATCCAAAAATGGGCCTCATCGCTGAAGATGATTTTTCGATGAAAATTACTCTCATTTGCCAATTGCTCTAGAGCCCATTCAGTGAACGATTTGACTAATATAGACATACATACACAATTGGTCATTACAACCCTTCAGTCAGGATTACGACCTGGCTTCTTACACAACTTATGTTGTGTGTGTTAATTTTTGGACTATTATTTGCGGGGTGCCGTCAAAGATAAGTGTTACGCCGACAAGCCAGAGACAATTGACGCTCTAAAGGACAATATTCGTGAAGCCATTGGTGAAATACAGCTGCACACAATCGATAATGTGCTTAAAAATTGGACCGATCGTGTAGGCTACTGCATGGCCAGCCGAGGCAGCCATTTGAATGAAATTATTTTCCATTATTAACCGGAAGGATTGTTCTTTCAAACAAAAACAGAAATTTGAGAAAATATTCAGTAGTTTTTTTTTAAAGCATTTTCAAAAAAAAAAGTTATTTGGCGGACCCTTTAGTTTATTAAATACATATCACTTGTATTTCTATTTTTGTTGTAGCACATCGAAGTGTTTAGTTGGCCAATCCAATTGGTTGTTATTGTATCAATGTAGGATGACATTTCCATTTTAATTTTTTCTGGTTTAAGTCATGCCATTATACAATCAAGCGATTCACTTGTCTGTCTTTATGTCATTAACACATCTTTTTTTATTTTAATTTTTTTCTTTTTGGAAATATGTGTGATACTTGCATGTATTTTGTAACATGAAGAAAGCCCTTGCCAAAGTCAAAGATGCCATTCAAAAACGTTTAGAACGTAGAGCACAAGAGAGTGCTGTGCTGTGGATGGATGGTGGATGGATGGTGTGTGTGCAATAAAGCATTGCCAACTCATCAAAATGATTTATATTTGATAAATCGTTTTGCTATGCTGCATTTGCTGTGTAAATGTTTGTGAAATAGACATGAGACACACAATTTTCATTTAATGAAAAAAAAGAAAGAAAATGAAAACAGAATTTTAAATTTAAATCGAAACCACAAAAATTAAAATAGAATCACAGAAAAAAACTGGCAAATAAAATTAAAAATGAAAAAAATCTTGTACACTTTGGGTGGTAAAACATGAGAATTGCACTTACAACACCATAAACAACACAATAATCACAACAACACCAGCAACAACAACAAAAATATGTTGTAAATATACACTTTATATAAATTCAACATCATAAATATACTCTACCCTCCCAACATACTTTCAAACACTCATACTCCTTGGCACAGAGAGAGCCACAGAGAGTCACATAGTCACATACAGTCAGTCAGTCCACATATCATTTTGATTGCCATGCCATAATCTGCATTTTATTTTACTGCACCGCACTTCTTCTTATTTCCTTGAACCCCGAAAAAAAACCAGAAACTTTATACATCTCGAGGAATTTAATTCCATTCGAGAATTCTCTGTTTGCAACAACAACATCAGCAACAATGCAACATAAATGAGAGACTGTATGTCACTGTATGACACTTTGAAATGTTGCATTTTGCATGCGAGTATTTTGTAAAAAATAAATTGTTTTTATGTTTGTATCTTACTGTGCTCTGCTGCACTGCTGCACTGCACTGCTCAGCTCTGCTCCATTCTAACCATTTACATTTACATCCCGATGCTGTCCTGTCCTGCCCCGCCCTGCCCTGCCACATACCCTGTCTTACTCTTAAGAGTATGACTGGATGGAACTGTGTGCTCTGCTTCTGCCACATCCAACACTTGTAGTCTGTCGCTCAGACCACGCCACGCCACGCCAGGCCAGGCCAGTCATCTTGTGTTGTGTTTAAGGAAATTATTAATTATGGTGGCACATCTTATCCGGAGCATTAAGCATGTGTTAAACTTGTAAATGGAAATGTTTAAATGCGCTGAAGAACTTGTCACATTAATTTTATGAACGTGAATTATTGTCGTTTCGCTTTCGGTTTCTGTTCCGTGACTGTGATGTGTGGCTTTTTTTTTGTTCTTCTTAATTTAAGCGACAATATTTAGTGCGATTCCAGCGCATATATGTATATACGTTATGTACGCTTATCCCGTTGTGTATGACAACATATTTAACGTTTTAACTCTGGCCCCCTCATCAATTACATGCGTTTGCGTTTGCAAATCTGAATTGTTGTTTTAGAAAACGAAAATTTATTTATTGTGGTCGTGGTTATTGAGATTGATTTTAGTTTTGAGTGAATTTCTATTCTTCCTTTTTTAAATTAATTTTCCATCTCAAATTATCACAAATTGACCAAGCAATTCGCAATATGGGTCATAATAATTTTATTACAATTGTGTCACCAGGCTCTATTAATTAATTGTTGTTCCTCTCGTTCCCTTCGTTTTTTTAAATATCTTATGATGATTTTACATACATACATACATAATTGGTCATTACAACCCTTCAGTCAGTTTTAAAGTCGACTCCGAGCGACAGTTTTTTGAGAAACTTTTCTTGGCAATTTTTATTTACTCTCAGAGTTTTTGCCAGAAATCTGCTGAGAGGAAGTCGCCGAATAAATACTTTTTGTATTTTGTTTTGATGTCTGGCCTGGGGCTCGAACCCTGGCTTTACGTCTACTAAGCCAACACATTACCTACTAGACTACGGCGACTTCTTAAGATGCTTTTAAATCTTTTAAATGATTGATTAACTGAATCTTATTAATTGATTGAATTAATGGGATCAAGTGATGCGGTCAAATAAATTAATCTCACATAAGATTTCAGTTAAGTGATAATGTTGTATATGAACCATAAAGGTGCCCATGGAAAATAAGAAGACACCCGGTGGTAATGGGACCCATTCTATTCGTCATAGAAAAGAAGATTAAATTTGCTCTTTTTGGCTTGTATGTTCACCACTTAATATCCGAGTTTACTTTATCAAAATAATACGACTATTTGGTAAAATTTGGGCGGGCTGTTGACCCCGCAGCAATGCCCAAGACCTAGATATAAAAGTACCAAAAAACCTTTAACACAAATTCATTTTGCCAACGTATTTTAATTCTTACTCCTATACGTCCCTAATCAGATATGATTGTAAACTTTTCTTATATTAAATAGACTTTCAAACTGAAGATTTAAGTGTTCGAACTCAAGTGTACTTTTATATGTTCTCGACCAACCAATTTCTTTTTACACTCCCTGAAGTACTTTGGTTTCATCCGAGTACCATGTTTGAAAGTCACTGCCTGGCTATTTTGGGTTCATGCATCAAAGTGGCTTAGACTTCTTTTTTCGGAAAACTCGAATTCTAGCAACATAGTGAGATGCCTGTTAAAAGTGAACGAAACGCACTCGGGATACATTAACAAACAGATTTATGGAAGTCAGCATAAAAAGTCCGCGGAGGTAGTACCCTGATAATGAATCAAAGTGCTGTGCGTCTATCAATAACTGTTTTTAACCAAAGTAAAAGGATTGGATCTGTTTGACGAATGGTTTGAACAGATGCCACCATGAAACCATTAGGAGCAGTCCATTAGCATCTGCAAAGTAGTGTTGGCTTATTAGCCTAAAGCTCCTGGTTCCAAACCTGGGTCACGAGCAAACGAAATATGAGTAAATATTTCCTTCGGTGACTTCCTCTCAGCAATTTTCTGGCAAAAACTCTGAGTGTAAAATAAAATTGCCATGAAGAGTTGCTCAAAAATATTGAAAAACAGTAGGTCCCACCACTCGTGGTAAGTAAGGTAAGTATGTCCATTACCCTCTAAGATCATGTCCCCGCTACTCCATTTTTGTGGATATTCGTTAAGTCGCAGTATAAGATAACTCTGGAAGAAACCATTACAACTGCCAATGGTGGGATTCCCTTCGAAATGTAACACCCATGGCATAATTACAGTCAACATTTAAAATATTTAAAATATTAAATACAGTCAAATATTAAAAAGTAAATGACAAAGGATTGGTTTTGACTAGGTAGGTAGGTAGAAGTGGCTATCCCCTCGATGGAGTCATGAGCGGACACACTTAGGCTGCACACGGGGCCCATTGTGATACCACAGTTCCTCATTTCCCCCACTCCAGGAACCATTCGGAGCTTCCGATGAAGCGACTCAGGCTGCCAATATCCATACATGACTTTTCATCCATATCCTCCATGTAGTACGTACCCAGGTACCTCTTTCTCCTCCGACTAAGTGCTGGATATGTGCACAATAGGTGAAGAATAGTCTCATCTTCCTCTTCATCTCCACAGCTTCCGCAGAAATCATTTGCAAGGTGTCTGAGACCAATACGCCTTGCATGCGCTCCTATAATGCAATGCCCCGTAATAACCCCAATAACAGTGCTGAGCCTACTTCTTTGGCGTTTAAGCAGAGTCGCCGTGCGCCTCCTATCCAGCCTCGGCCAGATCTTTTCCGCCGCTCTGCCCTTATCCGAAGTTGCCCACATTCTGTTGACGAGATCTACGGTTGCATTGTCAATTATAAGTCTGCAGGTCCCCAAAGGGATCCCCAACGTAGAGAATTCATCAGAGAGTTCGATGGTCAGTTCATTCTGGCCAGTTCATCCGCTCTGCAGTTGCCAGGAATATCATTATGTCCCAGTACCCATGGGATACAAACATCATATCGGTTCGCCACCTCATTGAGATATCTGCGACAGTTGTACACCGTCTTGGAGTTTATTACACTGGAATCCAATGCTTTGATAGCCACTTCGTTATCGGCAAGTAAGATTGTTTTCCGTCCGTGAACATTTTTGTCCACAATAATTTTCACCGCAGCCTGAATTGCTGACACCTCCACCTGAAAGACGCTGCAATGATCTGATGGCATTATAGACTTGGATATTCCGATTGATTCCGAATAGATACCAATTCCAACGGCTCCTTCCAGCTTGGAGCTATCGGTGTAAATTTGTGCGGAGTTCTTTGGGAGGTTCACTGAACCACTCCTCCAGTCCTCCCTTTTCGGAATGGATGTCCCGAAGTTCATTGAGAAGTCATATCGCGGTGTCATGTAATCATAGCTTCCGACAAGTATCTTTGTATGGCCAATGCCCGATGCATGCTATTGTCCAGTAGCCCAGAGACGCCTGCTAATCTTTGCCACCACGCCTCTGCAGTAGAGGTCAAGTTGCCTAAAAACCTTGAAATTTATACCGATGGCTCAAAGATACGTCACTGAGTAGGCTGTGGAATATTTTTGAGAGCTCTGGTATTAAACCTTCTGGCTACTGCAGTATTTTCAGGCGGAGATAAGGTCAATTTAAAAGCGGTGATTGGCTTCCGGGTGGCGGGATTTTCCCTGAAAATCTTTTGGTTAACTCGAACAGGTAGATTGCAATTAAGTCCCTAACGAGCGTATTTCCAACGTCTGTCCTTGTTCATGAATGCCAAGGATTTCTTGGAAAAATTTCTTATGTGGTTTACGGACAATAGGGAAATTGCATTGATGAGTTGGCCACAGCCGGTATGGAGCTTACATGTTACAGGACATAGGTATTCCGATCGCCTCAGTTATATTGGATATTGATCACTCGTTGTGCAGTGAGGCTCAGGCTCATTGGCAGCAGAATGGTACATGAAATATTGCCGGACTCTGTTGGACACGTATGGATAAGAAGGGAACTGAGTCACTTCTGTCCTAATATCGCATTGCTATACAGAAGTCGC
Organism: Sarcophaga variegata; assembly: GCA_932273835.1. Lineage (NCBI taxonomy): Eukaryota > Metazoa > Arthropoda > Insecta > Diptera > Sarcophagidae > Sarcophaga > Sarcophaga variegata. The sequence goes on from OW026362.1 coordinate 70,380,824, forward strand.
CGTAGTCTAGTAGCTAGTGTGTTGGCTTATTAGACGTAAAGCCAGGGTTCAAACCCCAGGCCAGACATAAAACAATATACAAAAAGTATTTCTGCGGCGACTTCCTCTCAGCAGATTTCTGGCAAAAACTCTGAGAGTAATTTAAAATTGCCATGAAAAGTTTCTCAAAAACCTGTCGTTCGACGTCGACATTAAACTGTAGGTCCCGCCACGGTTGTATAAAATTCACACACACAACATGAGCGGTGTGAGAAGCTTATCCGAAATCCTTACTGAAGGGTTGTAATGGCCAATTATGTACGTATGTATACATCGCCTAAAAACGATTCTGACGGGTCATTCTCCTGTTGGTAGACATGCCGAAAAAATAGGCATTTTGGCAAATGACTTCTGCAGAGGTATGGGTCTGAGAAGGAAGAGGAGACTGAATTTCACCTCATGTGAAAAAGACTTAGATTTCTGACCTCTCACTTTATAACATCCTAATCCATCTATTGTTTCAATAGCAAGATTTATTGTGAACTCCAGTTGGGTTCCTCTAGAGAATATTTAATCACCGGGTTTAATATTGGTATCACAATGGGCCTAAATGAAGGCCTAAGTGGCACCTATTACTCTAGGGGCGGTCCCACCACCTTACCTAACCTAACCTAGCCCAGTATTATGTACGTATGATTTATTAAATTAAATTCTTTTTTACCCTCATTATGTCTAGAGATATTTGATGAAGGATATGCATCGTAATAAAATAAATCTTTAATTAACTTTTCATGCAAGTCTTACTTTATCTATGTATGTATGTGTGATAAAATGTAATAGATTGCCTATCGTTCTAATGCATAAAAAGCCAATTTCTCTACAAGTGAAACAGTTTTTGTAACAAATTCTTCTTTTTATTGACCAGTTTAATGTTTATTTATGTTTGTATATCTGTTGGACAACAAACATGCAACATTTTTAATGCACTTTGCAACCGAAAGTTTAAAAGTCTATAACCACTTGACCTTTTTTTCTTACTCCGAATATTTTTTGGTCATAAATTTCCTCTTTTTTTATTCAAATTGAGTAGGTTTTTCCAGTGCAATTTCATTTTGGAAATTGAAAAAATTCAAACAAAACTGCTTCCTTCACACAAGTGGCTAAAATTGTGTGGAGTGTATGGTGGGAGTGGCAGGAAGATGGAAAAGAAGTAAAAGTGCCAATGCAGTTCATGATCCAATATTTGCAATGCAATTTTGCAGAAAACAAACAAAAAACAAACTGTCACTGCAATTGAATTTAATTATACTCGTACCAATACCAACACTACCAAAGCCAAACACCACACATTGCGTATGATGTTACAACTAGGCATGCATGCAACTGCATGCAGCAACAAAACGTTTTTATATGGTATTGTGTAGTGAAGTGTTTTAGTTGCGTATGTGTGTGTACTGTACTGTACGTTGTTGTACTGCAGCAAATAATGAACGAATTGAAAAATTGCTGATGCCCTTCGTATACGTATTTAAGTAAACATTGCCGAACAATACAAATGACCAGAGAGTCAGATAAACTAAAAATCTGTTGTAAAACAGGGGGCGAACAAATAAATGCATCCACACGCAATTTATCCTTCGATCACATACACACACACACATACACGCCTACAATTATACAAATACTCTGTGTTACAGACAATTATTTCACATGCATTTTCAAATGGCACTGCAATTGCAAGGAAAAAGTTCTTTTTTGGCATTTTCGGTTGTATTCGCTGCTGATGTTAGTCTTGTTTTTCCCTTCTAACCAAGGTAAAAATGCAATGCAATATGAATGTAATCCATATCTATTAGCTTTGTTGGCTGATGGTGAATTGTGTTGCATAAGCGTTATGGATGGCAAAGACAATCGGAGCTCAAACTTAATATAAAAATACGACAGAATAAACAGCCAAACAAAATCCTGAACTTGTCGTATTCGAGAAAAAAAAATTTTTATAAATATTTCTGCTGTAACTAGAGCAACTAGAAAAAGTTCTGATCAATAATGCCAAGCGTTCGATATCTGTTTGAGATTTTTTTGGGGAACATATACAAATTCAAGCTAGTTTTTAAGCCTGTACATACATAATTGGTCATTGCTACCCTTCATTCAGGATTACGACCTAGCTTCTCACACCACTTATGTCTGTGTGTGTTAATTTTATACATGAGTGGCGGGGGACCTACAATTTTACGTCGACTACGAACGCCAGATTTTTGAGAAACTTTTCATGACAATTTTATTTTCTCTCAGAGTTCTTGCCAGAAAACTGCTAAGAGGAAGTCGCCGAGGAAATATTTTTTTATATTTCGTTTTGTGGTTTGAAACTCGGCTTCACGTCTAATAAGCCAACACACACTGGCCATTATGGCTTCAGATTTTGATTCGCACAATATTTCTTTGAGATGCAACCAGGTCCTAAGGTTTACAACTGAATGGTCCTCATCATGAGGTGTTTGTGCCAATTCCCGACAGGCGGAATTGTTGCTTTGTACCTTGTTTAACTTACCGATCCTTAATTTGATTTAATTTTTCGTTATCCTTGGAGAGTAAAATATCTTTTTGAATAGTAAGCTCTTAAGGAAGGACAAAATTATAGAGAGCTAAGAAATCTACTACTACAATAGCCCCATTCACAGATTAAAAGATTTTTTTTTATTTCTAAGAAAGTGAAACACTGTTTTGTTTCAAAATCAGTCTGAATTTCATTAGGGGATTTGGTGGGGCCTAAGATTTAGATGTCATTCGAGAACAAGCTGGACTATACATCTAAATAGTCTTTAAAATCAGGCCTAAAAACATAAAAAACTAAGATTCTGAATATGAGTACTTCCGGTACAAAATCGCCATAGTTAAGTATGTAGTGCGTTGGCTTATAAGACGAGAGTTTGTGGTTCAATCTCCGGCTCAGACATCTTCCTAAAAAAAAAAAAAAAAAAAAAAAAACTTAAACAAATCATATTTGTTATGTACCCATAGTGCAACGCATAATTGACAGAAAGAATTCGAGTTTTTGTCCATTCGGTTTGGCCCCCCAAATAAATGCAAATAATTATTTATTGAATTTATGGTCACTTTATTGTTGCATTGTTATCATTGTCATGTGCTGGAAAGTCTATATGCCCAGCAAACAATATTTCTTTATTCCTGACCGTGTGGAACAGAGTTCTTCAATTGGAATATTTTGTCAATCATAGATAAACAGTTTTATCATTATAATATATCAGGGAAGGGAAATGTAGCCAGCATTATATGGTATATATATTATATACACTGTATTTATATACTGTATATACTGCTATAAACACAATAAATGCAACGCTGCACGCGCAGCAATCTGTTAAAATTAGAGTGCATGGGTATATATGGAAGTGATTATTTCACGGCAACACAGCAAAGATTCTGCCGCGTTGCATTTAGGCTAATTTATATTGGTAGCAGCAATGAGAGAATTAATGCTCACAAAGAGAAAATTTGTACGCTATGTATGAAATAAATATAAAGCGGAAATACATTTTATTGGCATCATTGGTAAAGAATTCATGCACAGTTTTTTTTTATCTGGTTTGCTTATGCTTTGCTTCTGTTGGCTTTATTATAATTAATATGCATGCAGCATACCCTAGGCTGCAATTGCAAAATTGCTACGTTTGCAGTGTTGCGTTTATTGTGTTTATAACATTAGACCATGAAAATGTATTCGATTCGATTAATAGAGGCTGTATATTGATTCGAAATTGGATGATCTCTGTAGTCTAGTGAGTAGCATGTTATCTTACTAGAAGTGAGCTCCGAGTTCAAACTTTGAAATTATGAAAAAATGAAACCAAAATATATATCATTGGAGGGCAACTAATTGCCAAAAATAATCTGTTGCCCAGAATTGCTATGAATTTTATTTGTTACAGAAGAAACGCGAAATGTTCTAAACCTTTTCGTTAATCCCAGTTTCTGAAGAATTGTTGTAATATTTTGGACCAGCTTTGGATGAGAACAGACATTGGAAAGTTCATAAAAGAAAATTTTGTTGAACCCGTCATACACTCTATAAACCTCCTAAGGAAATACTATGTAATCAAGCTTGTTTATAACCCGCAAGATATAAAGCAGATCAGGACGGCCAAAAGATATCAGGAGGCGATTCATACTAAAAGAAAGGAATTGTATAGCTTAGTGTGTTGGCTTATAAGACGTGTACCCACAGTTCAAATCCTAGGTCAGATATCCAGACAAAATTGCCATGAAAAGTTTCTCAAAAATCTGTCGCTCGGAGTCGACTTTGTAGGTCCGGCCACTCATGGATAAAATTAACGCGCACAACATAAGCGATTCGAGAAGCTAGGTCGTAATCTTGACTGGAAGGTTGTAATGACCAATTATGTTATGTATGTATGAGTGTATATCGACAAAGTTAGGGAAACCTTATAGAGAAGATCATAATCTTAGCGTCAAGAACAAAACTTTTAGAAAAAGTTTTTTTTAGAAAATTTCTCATCGTAAATGTAAGCTGGTATATGTTTCACACATAATGCTGCTGCATGTAATTGTGCGTATGCATGCATACGAGAGAGTGCGAATTTAATTGCTGGTGTTTGGCAGAAATGCAATCAACTTTTAAATGTTGTTCAACACCAGATATTCGTAAAGTCCAATCCTTTTTATCCTTATTTTTTTTGTCCCTTTACTATTCCAGAGAGAGAAAGAGAGAGAGAGAGAGAGTGAAATCCATTTACAAAAATTTATGTTTTCAGTCAATTAATATATACATATCGACCATATATGTATGTGTATATGTGTGTGTTTGTATACATGTATGGAGATGACTTTTTTTTGTTTTGTTGCTAGTTATTCAAATACAATAAATACAATACAAAGTGAAAAATATCCATACGTACCTACACATACATCCGTTCACAGAGATGGTGGGCATGCGTTTAATTGTCATTTAGCTGACATTTGAAATGGCAAATTGGTGTGAAGTTGTTGTATTAACATTAAATTACGGCTTAAAAACGAATTGTATTGTTATCGGTAACAGCACCATTTCTACGTCCACTACTACACTGCACTACCCCATCCACTTACACACGTCATCAGAAGAACTTTATTTTCAACTTATTCGGAGAATTATTTCTCTTTATCAGCCTGTCTGTTTATTTACGTTCGAATGTTTTTCTGTGTTCTTTTTTTGCAATTGTTATTTGTGTTGTTGCTTTAATTGTTTTGTCTGTTCACAGAGAAATTGTCCACATAAATTACGAAATAATAAATTTATTATTCGTTTAATTAAATTAAAATCAGAATATTATTAATAAAACACTGTGTGGCATAAACTGCACAGTGTACGTTCAATGTAAAAGAATATTGTGATTACAGTGGATAAATATGTTAAATTAAGTTTTAATTCGTTGAAAAGAATGTCAGATTATTAAAAATTTTAACCATTTTTGTGCCATTTTCTTCCAACGTTTTAAGAAATTTGACACCATACATGATATTTTTCTTTAGAGAAGAGAAGTATTTATTTATTTATTTTACAGCATATCACATACAACAAGAAATTAATTTTTTAAATTACAGTATGTGATTATATAATGTATTATTACAAAGAATGAAATACATATATATAAGACAAATAATTACAAGTAGTAAAAGCAAATAGTATCTAAATAATAATATGTAAAAACAAGAACGAAAATATATGCATGTAAATATGTAATAATTTTACATTAGAATTTAGAAAATAAAATTTTTTTAAACTGCAAAGCGTTGCCATTGATTTTTAACGAGTTTGGTAACGAATTCCACAGCCGTATTGTATTTGTAAAGAACTGCCACTCGGATATCAAAGTTCGATATTAACTGAATGATTTGTTTTCATCTATTTGATCTTGCAAATTGAATACGATTAAATAGATAAGACGGTTCCTGCGTGTAGATAACCTTGTGTAGTAAGATTAATGCCTTGATTTTTAGTAAGTCCATTAACTCAACACCATATAACAATTTCGAATACCGAGAAGTACTATCATATCTTCGTATGCCGTAGACATATCTAATAATCGCGTTATACACTACTGTTAATCTAGCTTTACTAGCCGAATCGCAATAAGCAAAAATTTCGCAGCCATACAACAACTTGGGCACTAAGTAGGTTTTCGCAAGAAGCACACGAATATTAAGAGGTGTAATATGTTGTATAGGATATAACGTTCTAAGCATAGAAAAATTGTCCCAGAGACAGAATTTATATGGATATTCCATTGAAGGGTTAAAAATTATACCGAGGTTTTTCGCTGAATCTACTATTGAAATGTTCCGAGTTCCCAATGTGATCGGTATATCAACGACAATATCCTGATTTTGCCGTGCTATGGTCAGGCCTTTCGACGACGCCCAGTAGTGTATTCTGTCAAGGTCCTCATTAAGTCTTGCACAACAGTCATCGATTGAGTCTCTTCTACAATTCATATATATTTGTACATCATCTGCATAAATGTGGATATCACTATGCAGCAATCAATTAGGTAAATCATTTTTGTATAAAGTAAACAATAATGGTCCAAGAATAGAGCCCTGCGGTACTTCCTTAGGCACAGGCAAGGGAGTAGATACAGTTCCACCAGCAGAGACAGACTGGTATCTATCAGCAAGATAGGTTTCATTAGCGATGATGCACTCGAAGAAAAATAAAAATTGTTGTACATGTTCCTACAAAGTATATCATGGTTCACAGAGTCAAAAGTTTTCGAATGGTCAAGAAGTACCAAAAGTGTAATACCATCATTATCGGCATATATATTTAGGACCTACAATTCGACGAGAGCCCTGGCTTAGATATCGCTATCATAAAGTTGTATAAAAATTAAATATTTCCTTCGGCAACTTCCTCTCACCAAAAATCCGTCGTTTGGAGTGCACAATATAGGTGGTGTGAGAAGCTAGGTTGTAATCTTGACTAAAGAATTGTAATAAGCGACTAATTAGGTAGTTGGATTGCAGAAGAAGAGACCATGCAAGGCTCTCACGCCTATCGGCTTACAGCTAAGCTACCAAATAAGCTAGTTGTGCTCTTACTATTACAGGATACCGAATCTAAATTTTATAGGCTATCTGATGTTGTACGAAATATTTCAGCTTCTTGCAGTTCAATTCTATAAGACAAGCTACATCTGGTATAGAAACTTCCCTACAATATTACAAACTCGAGGTCTCGGAAGCAGGGTAATGACATAAGAACTATTCCATGTCCATCATTTATTATTATATATACATACAGTTTAGGTATACACGTAATGCGGACTATTCCGTAAGGACACTCCTATATCGTATCTCACAGTTGAGCTTTTTTAACACGTGAAATATTAAATCAATAGTCATGTGTTTTGTGTGCTTTTGTGTTGGTAGTATAATTTACACACCCATCGTTTTTATTGGAAATAAATGCTTCGTTAAGATAGTGTTTTGAGAGAACACATGTCATTCAAATTGTTGTCCATCGGAAACTATGACTTTTTCCCATCTTTATGGTAATTTATACATTTCCTCCCAAAAGACACACTCGCCTGTTGCGGCCAATAATAAATCGAACCAAAATGTTATAACCTGCTCTTAAGTGAAGCGTATTGTGGGAGTGTTCAGTGCGAATGTTCTGCATCGACCGAAGCAAATGACTGTTAGAAGGGTCAAGTTCTGGGCTATACGACGGGTGAGCTAAAACTTCTTATCCATTGTTTTCGAAATAGTTTGGTACTGGCGTCGCGATATATGGCCGAACGTTGTCTTGATGGACAATTATGTACTCATGTATGGTTGAGTTTGGGGTGTTTTTCGGCTAATGCCGGCTGCGATTGACAGTTGTTGCCTGTACAGGTCTCTCGCGATAGCCTGGCCCGGTTTTAGAAGCTCATAGTGGGTTACATTTTTCTTACCACATCAAAAACAAATTATTACCTTCTGATCGTTGCCCACGCTCGGCATACATACATAGTTGGTTATCACAATTCTTTAGTCAGGATTGCGATCTACCTTCTCAGACCACTTCTGCTGTGTGTATTAATTTTATACATGAGTTGTGGCGGGACCTACAGTACTTACTTACTTAATTGGCCATAACAACCCGTTTATCGGATTTCGGCCTGCCGCAACACATCCTTCCAGGCGTCTCTGCTTCGTGCGCGCCTACGCTAGTTGGTCACACCAATCGATGACAGGGCTTCCTCGATTTGGTCCTTCCAACGGATACAAGGTCGTCCTCTTCGCCGACTTCCGCAGATTCCCGCATCAAATACCCGTCTCGCCGGAGCATCCTCCTCCATTCGAACGACATGACCGAGCCAGCGCTGCCGCTGGATATTAATACGCTGTACAACGTCTATGTCGTTGAAGAGCTCATACAGCTCACTGTTGTATCGGATACGGAAATCATCGTCAATTCGCACTGGACCGAAGATCTTGCGCAGTACTTTTCTCTCGAACAATCTCATGGCCGCTGCATCTGTACTTAATAGGGTCCATGCCTCTGCGGCGGGACCTACAGTTTAAAGTCAATTTCGGACGACAGATTTTTGAAAAACTTTTCAATTTTATTTCCTCTCAGAGTTTCGCTGGAGATGTCTGACCTGGTTTTTGAATCGTGGCCTCATGTCGAATAAGCCAACACACTACCATCTAGTCTACGACGACTTCTTCCAATATGGTTGTTTGCTTTTCGATGCAAAAATGTTTTTTTTAAGTGATCAAACAGCATTTCAGGCATGCATTTTGCATCTTCCCTTGACTCCAGTTCTTGCGGCTCTCAATTTCCTTGCTTTTCAATGAATCCTGAGGCTTCTATATGCTTTGAAATATCTGCTTGAGTTACGCCGAAAAATTGTGCGAGCTCTGCTTGCATCTGACATGAGTCTCGTTTTTAATTTATGGTCTTAAAACTTTCCGGACGCTCTTTGGCTTTGATGTTAAAACCACCACATTCGAAACTAGCAAGCCACTGGATGCATTGGGTTTTTGATAAATCGTGCTCAACATAGCCACACTCCACAAGCAGACTATGACTAGCATCAGAGGTCAGCAATGATTCGTTTTTTCGCTACTCATAAGCACTCATGATATTTTGAATGTGAGTCAACAATATTGAAATTTAACTATGTACTGTGAGTCATTCGTACTCACTACAACGTTGAATGTATAAGTACAGGTTGCAATGAGTATTCGTACGACGTTGACATCAAACTCATACCATTTGAAATATCTTTGATTCATAAGCCTACTCATTTAGATTCATAACTTTAGAAAAATACTTATAATACTTATAAATAATTCGAGTGACTCAGCCTTAGTTGTAGTTGTTGCATTTATAAAAAAAGAAAAAAGACACCTAAGCCAAAAGACAGAACAGCAAGCAGAGCAAACAAACAACCTTTTAGTGAGTATTTTAGTGTTCGTACGCGAATCATACTTATTTTGTGCTTCGTGTATATGTTGAGTAATGAAGTGTCGAAATCCATAACATCACACGTTTTGTTAAGTATGAATATGATGAGTACTTCAAACTTTGAATATGAGTAGAGGTTCCACGATATTAAAATAAGTATGAATGCGTATAAGTATCAGAATTTATGAGTATGATTCGATTCTACTCATCTTTTTGAATAATCATTGCTGGTCTCTGGTGCCCGCCATAGCCACATTCCACAATCAGACGATGACTTGCATCAGCAATTTCCTTCGCAAAAAAAGTCTCTCAACAAACATACATATGTACACACATAATTGGTCATTACAACCCTTCAGTCAGGATTACGACCTAGTTTCTCACACCACTCATGTGTGTTAATTTTATACATGAGTGGCGGGACCTACAGTTTAAAGTCGACTCCAAATGACAGATTTTTGAGAATCAAAAAAAAAATTCTCAGGGTTTTTGCAGAACTCTGCTGAGAGGAAGTCGCCGAAGAAATACTTTTTGTATTTTGTCTTGATGTCTGGCCTGGGACTCGAACCCTGGCTTTACGTTTAATAAGCCAACACACTACCTACTAGACCACGGCGACTTCAACTCAACAAAACTTCCCGCAAATTTTGTTTTTCGGAAATTTGCAGGATTTTCCATTGTGATGTAAACAACAAAACTAAACAATGTTGACAGATTTTGATGACACAAGGATTGCTTTTTTAAACGACATAAAACAACGTACATATAAGCAAGTGGTGCCATCTAACGTAAATGAAGGGGGGTTTTTTAAGTTATACTTACAAATCTAATGAAAATTTAATTAATTTAAAGCAATCTGTTAATGATTGTCATGCCACTTGGAAGTTCTTCAAATATGTTGATTTATTGTTGTTGTTGTATTATTGATATGTGAGTTACGCTATGATTTTTTTGCTGTTGTTGCTGCTGTTCTTTTTGACACTCACATGAATAATTTGTAAATATTTTAAAACTTGTTTAACATTTTCAAATACAATTTTTCTTTTGTGTTTCTTTTTTATTTTGAAACTTTCCGAACAGAAAATATTATCGAAACAATTACTCACACTATGACGACTGCATGCATGGCAATACATACGATGAACAAACGAAATGAAATGAATATTCAAACACATTCGAACACATTCGAACACATTCGAACACTCATATGGAATTCAATTTATTTAGTCGTCGTCGTCGTCATCGTCATCGTAAAACATTTAAACATTTAAGCATTTGTTTTAAATGTTTTATTAATGATTGCTTTTAAATTGCGTTGACAAGCGACACTTATTTTAGTTTTTATTTCTCATTTTTTTCTCTTTTTTTTTACCCATTTTTTGTAGTTTTATGCTCGTGTATGTGAGTGTTGGTTGTGTTGTTTTTTTGTTGTTGTCTTTCTCTGAGTGTATTATGAACTAATTTTTCAGACATGTTTACAGTTGTTCGCAATTTGTTTCACATGCTTTACATTGCTAAACAAATACACTCATATGCGCACACAGCCGCATAATCATACGTATCATAATTATACTCACAGTTTACTCTTCGCCATAGTGACACAAAATTAGATGGCCAGACGTATCATACTTATAGTCGTAGTTGTACTTAAACAGATACATATTAATTTATAGAAAAATTATACACAAAAACAAATACAAATACCGACACAAATACATCTACAATGTATACAGTAACAATAGTTGAACAAATTGTTTTCGGTGTGTGCTTGTGTGCAAGCATAATCAGTAAATGTGTTTGTACAACAACATTTTTAACAACAACATTAACATTAAAAAAAACAGAAAAAATCTCAAGTATTAATGTTTAAAATGTATGTTTTAATTTGTTGCCTATTTGTTTAAAACAACAACAACAACGAAATCGAAAAAAATTTTGTTGCCTGCTTTTATGTCTCCGCATGTCATTTGGAATTTATTTTTGAAAATTGATTTTTTGATTTGCTGATATCAATCAAAAATTATGTTCACTTACATATGTATATACATACATACATACAATACAAGTATAATACATTTTATTTACTTTCTTTTTGGTTTTTAATTTGTTCAATATTTTTTGAAATTTGTGGGGAAATTTGTTAAAATTGTGCCTACAGTTGGAAATAAGGGACGAGTTCAGTGTGCAAGCAAACATGTGACTGCGATTTTCTGGCCCCTTGTCTAAAAGGGACTTACTATTATCGGATTACCATTCTAAAGGGTCCTTCAAATAACTTATTTTTTTGAAAATGCTTTAAAAAAACTACTGAATATTTTCTCAAATTTCTTTTTTCATTTGAAAGTACAATCCTTCCGGTTAATAATGGAAAATAATTTCATTCAAATGGCTGACTCGGCTGGCCATGCAGTAGCCTACACCAGAAAATGCCGATTTTGGCAAAAAAATCATCTTTTCAGATGAAGTTCATTTTGATCTTGGCGTTTTCACATAGGTTCGGAGTAGTTCATTCTCGGATTAAAAACTACCGCTTCAGTTCCAAGATCCGTTTATGACCTCGTCTGTGTACCATAAAATTGCTTAAGTCTCGTTGCAAAGCATTTTCCAAAATCATAAAATGTACTGGCTCGATGGAGGGTACTGTTAGGGAGGGAGCTGTCAGCCTACTGATTCCTTAGGAAATGAAATCCCATAGAACACTATTGTTCTAACCCTCATGCCATATATTTAATGGATAATTCCTGGTTTGCATTCCCAGGATTTCCTGCCAGCCTTCTTTATATCATTATGGCATGTTTGGTCTTGCCTGAAATGCTGTTTATAGGAGCTCTTTATGATTATTTACTCTACAGTAATATTCCCAGATTTTTTATCACCATTTTCTGTGATATTGTATCATCATTCTTGTAAGTGGTACTATTGTGGTCTTACCCGAACTTATCCTCAGGCCGTATGCATTTAAAACTTACAATCTCAAGACCTCTTTGAATGATGTTACAGAGAGAAAAATATGCCTTCAGTTATAAAAACTATAACATCTGCATATCCTTAGCAGTCGATGCAGTCCCTGTACTAACTAAGTTCCACCAAAATCAGGGAAAGGGAAGAAGTTGGTCAGCGCAAGGGCTGCACAACAAAATCACGACAACCCCGCACTGGAGAACCAGCCAGAAAGTTTGACGAACGAAGCTATATTCTTGATGTCAATAGATGATAGCTGCGTTAAGCTAACAAGGAATGGGGAGCCAAATAACCTATATCTACACCTAGCAAGAGACGGGCACTGGCAAAGAAAGTGAACAACAGTCTCCTCTTCCTCAGTGGACCTGCATTCACTGCAAAAGTCGTTGAAAGGGAGCCTCATTCTTTCTGCGTGTCTACCCATGACGCAATGACCTGTAAGCACGACCACTGTAGTCGAGATGACATCACGACCAAGACCAAGTAATCGGTTGGTACGCCTTCTATCGATCTTGGGCCAGGTGAGTCTAGCGATGGAGCAGGACTCCTCATTGACCCAGGATAGGTTGTCGTCCCGAAAGAACCTCCGCGCAATGGTCAACTTGACTGAGGGAAGTGGCATACCCAATACAACAGAAGAGGATTCCGGAAGGAGCACACCAGCTCTGACGAGCTCGTCGGCCCTACATTTTCCCGGAATTTCACTGTGCCCGGGGACTCACACCAGAAAGACACTGATGAAGCGCCCCGAGAGAAGGTCGAGACAGCGGCGGCATTCCCTTACGATCCTAGATTTAATCACGAAACCCGATAGAGATCTTATCGCGGCCTGACTATCAGAAAAGTTCGAGACGCGAGTGAAAGGAGCAGCGTTGACGAGGATCCATTGAGCGGCCCGGTAAATTGCCTACACCTCCTACTGCAGTAGTCCGGCAGACGAAGAGAAATATTTAGGTCCAGTTTTCCAGAGTAGACACCGCTTCCAACCCCATTAGCGAGCTTAGAGCCGTCGGTATATATATAATCCTGTGTACGTTTCCGCAAATCATGTGTATAGAACCTCTACCATCCATCTGGATATTAAATATTATTACCAATCTACTACCTCATGAGAAGTGCGATCATATTCGTCCTCTTAGTCAGGAATGCATATCGGGGTATCTTCTTCATATACAAGGACTTCTGAAAGATTCCCAATAAATGTACAAAAGCTATCTCCGTGTATCTGCCTGACCTGTAGGCATGTTGACTAGGCTAGTACTCTTTCTCATATCCCACTTCTTGTATAGTTGTTCACAACCTTCTGCAGTGTTTTTTACATGTGATACTAATTGGCCTGAAGGATTTTGGGTATATACAGTCCTTTTATCCGACTTTTGAAATGAACAATGTATTGCGAAAGGACATTATTCCTCTATGTCCGCATGTAACATGGCAGGGAACACAGACACAATTAATTTACACATTATTACATAATGGACATTGCTTTCTGTGCACTTAATTCGCAGAAAAGACTATTTCTTAATAAATGTGTTGATCTTCTACTCAGTCCTAATCCCTCTGGTTATGTTACTCAAAACAAAAAAAAAATGTTACAATTCCATATGTGTTTTTTTAGTCCAAGTTTCTTTTCGTACTTTTCTTGTAACCAACTTTGTGGAAAACCCCATTTTCTTTGGACATCCATTAAATTATTTCATGTTCTTCATGATTGATTTCATGTTTAACTACAAATTTAAATGTTTTCTTTAACACACAACAACATTGTTGTTCTAACCAAATGCAATGATTGTTTGTAATGCATTACAACAATTAAATTTGATCATTAAACATACATTTCATTATCATGCCAATACATGTTGGAGCATGATCAAACATGTGCTTACATTTTTTTAAAAACCATCATTGTGCAACAACTAAAAAAAAATTAAAAAATAAAAAAAAAAATTAAAAAATTAAAAAAAAAAAACTAAAAACAAATAAAAACCTTTAATATAACAAACAATATAAACAACAATAACAACAAATAACAAAATAACCGGCATAAGAACGTACAAAAATGTATAAGAAGAGAGGTCTAAACCTTTACGTTCTTTTTTTTTTAAGAAAAAAAAATTAATTTTTATACCAAAAATAAAGGAGAAGAAAAAAAAAACCGAATAAAACATGAAAATTCCATTAAGCATGAGAAATAGTCTTGAACCTGGGTAGACATGGTGTCTCCACATTAAATGGCCACTATAAACTTTAAAATATCTTACAGACTCACACCGTTTTTTCTCTCGTACGTACGTACGCTTAAAAAACAAATAAAATTAAAAGAAAATGAATAAGAATAAGAAAATATTCAAATAAAAATAAAACAACAACAACAGCCATCATATGCTAAGGTATTCAATAATAAAAAAAACCAACATCAACACCAGCATCAAAACCAATAAAATTCAGACAAAAAAAAAAAAAAAGAAACAAAAAAAGAAGTAAGAAATAAACGACAATGCCGTAAAGATAACTTCAATCAACTGACAAAATGCATAATCTCTATAGAATGTATTAAAAAAAATCGGTTACAAGATAAAGGAAAATAACGAATTAAGAGAAACGATGATACAATACGAACCAACATCAGAACCAGCACCAGCACCAGAACCATTCAACCAAATGAACGAACACATCCAACTCTACCATCCATCCCATTCTATGCTCGACTACTTTGCATAAAAAAAAAAATAAATTCTGTTCGAATGTTCGCCTAGCATAGCGGGGCAGTGAAATGAGTTGATTGCTGCGACATGCGTTAGGTGAGACCCTATGATTAATGGCCAAGTTTACCTAGTGATAAGAATAAGATCATCTTATACAGGTAAGGGATTTTCCGGTGTCAAAAACCTATAAATTATCAGACGAATAATGGTGACAGTTTTAGGAAATTTACGTTTAAGCAGGGCGAAAGATCCTTGGTTGTTCTCATTTAACTCTCAGTTGAACTGAACTCACGCAGAACTAAAATCAAAAATTGTTTTCTAATATGCAAGATTGGGTTACATTCCAGCATATTTCAAGACAAATTTAATTTGAAATATTGGAGTAAGGCATTACAAAAAACTACATTAAAGTCGCCGTAGTCTAGTAGGTAGTGTGTTGGCTTATTAGACGTAAAGCCAAGGTTCGAGCCACAGGTCAGACATCAAACCAAAATACAAAAAGTATTTCTTCGTTGACTTCCTCTCAGCAGATTTCTGGCAAAAGCTCTGGGAGTAAAATAAAATTTCCATGAAAAGTTTCTCAAAAATCTGTCGTTCGGAATCGACTTTAAACTGTAGGTCCCGCCACTCATGTATAAAATTAACACACATAACATAAGTGGTGTGAGAAACTAGGTTGTAATCCTGACTGAAGGGTTGTAATGACAAATTATGTATGTATGTATGTTATGAAAACATTTTTGAAAACATTTCTCTTCTGTCTGAAACGTACGTATGTAAATTTAAGGCTTGCAAAACTATCATTACGTATGTATAATATCGGGTCTTCCAGCAGGACCTCCTGAAGTCTGAAAGTTGATATGGGCCATCTTATTGAAAATTTCTTGTCAGTGTATCATACAGTGAGTTTTATCAAACGAGCATGAACGGATATTTAATGAAATTGTTTTATTTGTTCTGTTTGGGCAACATACTCCGTTGTTGGCCTAATTTACGATCGCCATAAACGTCTTACAGGGATATTGTGATAGACGGAAGGCACGTATCCAGTGTACTAGATGTGCGCACATTCAGAGGTCCAAACATCGACTCGGACCACTACCTTGGCACAGCCAAGTTTCGATTCCGCATTAGCGCCTCGAGGTCTGCGCATTCTAGTGCATTGCGAAGCTGGACGTTAAGAAGCTGCGATCACAAAGGACAACTGAGGCGTTCTCCGCTCAACTCTCGGATAATCTCCATCGTTCCCCATCTAATCTCAATGAAATTGGCGGACTGTGGGCCAACATCTCCCACTCCTTGTGCACTACTGTGGAAACAGTTCTTGGTTTCGAACGCCCAAGTCGCGAGGCAACTGCAGAGAAAAGCGCCGCATACAAGACAACGTTGCAGTCAGTCGCTACGCGAGCTATTGGCGAGAACTATAGAGAGAATAGAAGGGATGAGAGGCGCCTTTTCAGACGCAAGAAGAGGGATCAGGAAAGGCGTGAGCGTGAGGAAGTCGATATGTATAGATGTAGGAAAAGGTTAAGCGTCTAACCGAGGGTTATAAACCCGGAGCGCCTTCCTGCAAAGACGAAAATGGAAACTTGGTAACAGATCCGCAGGGAGTTCTGAGGTTGTGGAGGAAACACTTCTCTACTCTGCTACAAGGCGATGACGACACCAATACCGCCTTTAGAGATGATGTTCCGAACCCGATCGATGTGGTAGATAAACTGGAGTCCACTGGTTCAGTGAACGATAGACCCACACATGCACGTAGACGAAAAACAAGATCAGCCGAAAAAATCACTGCTGTGCGTGAGAGTGTGAAGGAGAATACAAAACAGTCGATATCTAGACGCTCAGTCTTTCGCAGACCACAACTTCGTCTGCACCCACACAATATTGAACTGACCTAAGGATTGAAGTTAAACGACCATAGAGAACAACAAGTGTTCGCTGAAAGTGCTCTTGAGAATTTGGCAAATGAGCAAAATTTTCATAGAAAAATCATGTTCAGTGATGTGGCACATTGCTGAATGAATGGGTGCGTTAAAAAAAAATGGGTGCAGAATGCTTCTGGGGGCGGCAGCAAATGCTTGTAAAGGTGTAAAGGCTCAACGAAAGGGAATATAACGAGAGTCAAAGAATCTCCTCTAACCAAGTGGGGATGAGGCAATCAAAGCTTTTGTTGGAAAATTACAGGAAGGGGAGGTCTAAGTGATGTATCAGGCTATCAAGAAATAACTTAAGATTGCCTACCGATAACAATGAATCATCGGAATTCATTCATGGAACCTGTGGGACATTAATGTATCCCAGAAAGAATCATGTGGCTGAGGAGCATCCTGAATTTTGCCACGGAAATAGACTTTGTGGTTCATTCATTCATTTTCTTTCTGCTCTAAGGCTTGATGGCGGATTCTTTCAAAGTAAAATTATTAGTTCTAAAACAGATTTCTAGGTTTAATTAGAAATTTCCAGATACGATCTTATTTAAATTGATGTTCAAGCGACTATTACATGCCTAATTATTGGCCTATTAATTAAGGCTGCAAGTAACGAGGGTAACACACAATGCAGCGGAAAAATGCGTCTTTTGTTTCATTAAAAATTTAAATGACATTTGAAATCTTTTCACTAAATAAACCAAAGCAAACCAACAAAAAAACACTTTCTTAATTAATAAAATCAAAATAAAAATAAGAACCTTTTTTCAAAAAAAAAAGAAAAAAAGAAAACTTTTTTCCCGAAAAAAGTAGAAAAAAAACTGAATCTTGGTCTCCAAACAGTCTACCTTTAAAATGGACAAATGACAGTGTGCTATACAACAACAAAAACAACAAATTATACGAAAAATCAATAAAAATAAAATCAAAACAACAACAACAGCAACAGCAACAATGAACATATAAAATAAGAATAACAGTCGGAACGAAACGATCATCTAATTAACTTGAAATTTTATGGGTTTAAGCCTTCAAAAAATACAAAAAAAAGAAGAAGAAGAACGAGAATCAGAAGAGGAACCCTTTTTGAAAATGCATACACACACACACTCGAACATACATACGCTCTTAGGCAGAAGGCCATACTTTATGATGGCCGAGTAAAAAGTAAATGTCGGATATCGCCGATAAAACTGTTTAGAAGTCTGATCAAATTTCCTTATAAAGGAAAGGAGTGAGTATATGGACAATAAAATAAAGAATAAAAAAAGGAAATAAAAAAATAAAACAAATAAAATAAAGAAATGTCAACAAATGCAATAAAAAAAGACGAAAGAAAAAAAAGAAACGTAGGAAAAACAATAAAAAAAGAGAGAAAAAGAAAACAAATGAAATGAAACAAAAGCGGTATAATTAACATGACAAAGAAATGTCAAATTGAAAATTTATTAAATATACTCGACGACAACAACAACAACAACACAGCACCACAAACTGCATTCATACCCTGAATGAGTAACAAACATTTTGGAAATTAACTGAGCCCAACTGCAGACTGAAGCCTGAGCAGAGAGAAAATGAGAAAACCAAGCCAATCAGCTAACTAGCCATTCCGACGGCCAACGAAAAAATTTACGACATTTATTTTTGTACCAGTTTACACGGTTGAACTTGTTGATCAATGGACAGACATCCGGAGTGTATCCATGAACATATCGCCGATATCAATAGATGCACAATTTTATTAAGGAAATTTAAGATAATTTTATACGCTCTAAGAAAGAGATATGTATGTACGTATGCTATGAAAAGCATCATGCCTAAATGATAGACTGAACAAACGATCTCATCTTATGATGAGCTTGATCGGCGATCTCATCTCATCTCAGCTGATGATGATGATCATCATCACCACATTAACGGCAACTAATTTTATTTGTTTTAGTGACATTTATACGTATCGAATCGATGAATAAAATATTAAATATTCAAGAATATTCAAACACAGACACTCGAGAACATATTCTGTCCCTGGGCTATCTATCAACCATAAAGATTTGTTTTACTTTGGTCCAGATTTGTTTTTTCTTTTTCGTTTATCTAGTTTAGTTTTCATTTTTTATTAGTTAATCATACATTAACCCGCATATCAATACAATATAATGTATACATAAATGCATACATATGTTCACATGTGTACATGTAATCATTCTGTTGTATAGGCCGAGTAAATTTTTTAATACCTCTTTTCGACCATAACAATTTCGCTTATCTTGTTTTGAGTATTTTTTTCAAAAATTCCGTGTTATTATTCCTGTTTTCATCATAAATTTTAAAAGATGGTCTTAATGTTTTAAACAAAATAGATCGATTTGGATTTGACCAAAATGATCACACGTTATCTGTGTAAGACTGTTTCATGGCTTAGTCTTGATAAACTGAATTTCATATTCACTTGCAACAGAAACAATAAAACTTTTTATTGGCAAAGTGTTATGATCAATTTAATTATATGTTTGATTGGATACAATGAAATTTGATAAATGAACCGTTATTTATAAGATTGAAGGAAATGAAAGCGCCTAAGCTGTAGGTGGATCAGGTGCGTAACAGAAATCAGCAAGAATCGATTCATACTCATAATCTCTGATACTTATACGCATTCATACTTATTTTAATAACATGGAACTTCTACTCATACTCAAAGTTTGAAGTACTCATCATGTTCATACTTAACCCATTCGCTGCCAAGCCTAAATTATATGAAGTCATTCCCATTGCCATTTATATTTTGAGTGTTATTATTTACTAAAACTCTGTTATTTCTTGGTAAGAGCGTCAATCGTACGTCAATCATATCCCAAGAACAAAGTTCCCTTCGTTATCTTGATGCTATTCCTCCCACACAACAAAAGAAAAACCTAACTTGTAAATGTAGAGTTTGTGCAAAGGAAAGCATTCGATAGTAGACTCAATATTACTGTCCGAGCTGTCCTGATAAACCTCCTTTGTTACAAATCCTATCAGGAAGATAAGGTATCATAAATCACTTAGTTGCTATTAAATTGTGTTATAAATACACGATTAAGTTGATTTTTGCGTGAAAGATCATTCTCTATAAGAAATAAAAAATATTTTTTGTAAAAAATTTTATTCGTAGCATTTTTCAATTCAAAAGTCTGCATATATTTAAAGTAGGACGAGTATACTCGTCTTGGCAGTGCGGGATACCCTGTCAAAGACGAGTATACTCGCCCTTGGCAGCAAATGAGTTAACAACACGTATGATGGTATTGATTTTGACTCTCCATAACTCAACATTTACAAGAATCACAAAATAAGTATGATTCGCGTACGAACACTAAAATACTCACTAGAAGGTTGTGTGTTTGCTCTGCTTGCAGCTCGGTCTTCTTTGCTTATGTGCCTTTTTCTTTTTGTTTTAATGCAACAATAACGAAAACTGTAAATTGTGATGAATGATTCCAGTCACTCGAATCATTTATAAGTATTTTATAAGTATTTATCTAAAATTATGACTTTGAATGAGTAGTCTTATGCATCAAACATATTTCGAATGGTATGAGTTTGAGGTCAACGTTGTACATATACTCATTGCAACCTGTACTTATAAATCAATGTTGTAGTGAGTATGAATGAATCAGAGTACATAGTTAAATTTCAATATTGATGATTCACCACTTATATTCAAAATTTCATGAGTGCTTATGAGTAGCAAAATCCGATTCATTTTTGATTTCTGATTTCGACCATACGATCTATTGTTCATCCCTCTAACTTTATAGGGTATTCCATAGAAGGTTACAGAACGAGTAGAATTTCAAAATTTTCAAACCAAAAGAAATATTTCTTTCGGTAACTTCACCTCAGCATATTTCTGGCAGTAAATAAATCGGAGAGTAAATAAAACTTGACATGAAAAATTTCTCCAAAAATCTATCGTTTGGAGTGGACTTTAAATCTTGAGTTTCATTATTCATGCATAAAATTAACGTACACAACATGAGGGGCGATAGTAAGCGTGAAAGATCAGCAGTAAGGAAGCCAACATCCTCAATATTAGAACCAGAGTAAGCAAGCTAAGGTCGTCACAGAGACGTCACACAGAAAGAAGAATACTCTGAGTGATCCCGATGAGGGAAAAACCACAAGTATTTTAACACTGAGCACTACTTACCGGAGTAGTATACTTACATGTACAGCTTTGCCTTACATGTACAGCTGCACCATATTGGCATTGTTAAAAATAATAAATGAACAGAATGTGATGCAAACATTAGAACGATAGAATACTTTTTATGGGTTTGTCCAGCGCATTAAAGTCGTCGTAGTTTAGTACCGAGTATGTTGGCTTATTAGACGTGAGACCATTCCTCGACGCATATTTCTAGCAACACTCAGCATATTTCTAGCAATAACTCTGAGGCTGAATAGAATTGCAATCAAAAACTTCACAAAAATCTATCGTTCGGAGTCTACTTTAAACTGTAGGTCATTATTCTTAGGATGTCATATTTTGGGGACAGAGGAGTGAACTTTTTATACAAAATATGATTGCAATATCGGAATGATGAATGCACAAAAAGTCTACTTGATGAATCAGGTGTATAGCCCTTGTTGGTATCCCCTCCTCTAAACTAGGTTAGGTTAGGTTAGATTACGTGTACTTGTCAATTAAGACAAGTACAGTACCCGGAGGTCGAATTCACCCATTGTACAACGTCATAGTTTCTCACACCACTTACGTTTGTGTGTTACTTTAATACGTAAGTAGTGGGACCTACAGTTTTAAAGTCGACTCCGAACGACTAATTTTTGAGAAACTTTTTCATGACAATTTCATTTACTCTCAGAGTTTTTGCCAGAAATCTGCTGAGAGGAAGTCGCCGAAGAAATACTTTTTGTATTTTGTCTTGATGTCTGGCCTGGGGCTCGAACCCTGGCTTGACGTCTAATAGACCAACACACTACCTACTAGACTACGGCGACTTCCTCTAAACTACCTATCCACCGAATTGTAGGTTCTAAATGTAAGTCTTCATCTCATTTAAGGAATCCTACATTCTTTAAGAATCTTACACCCTGGCGTTAAAGATCTTGAAATTTTGGAAGAAAATAGTCAGCAATTGCTGACGCTTAACTCAAATCGGTTCTCATTGCAATAACTCAACAAAAGTTTATATTGTCTCAACTCCGTTTTATAGGAAAGTGTATTCTTTGTCGCCGAGTATGATCTTCCAATGACTTCTTCTTACTCCGCTGAAAGGTTCTCGCCTCATTAGCTAAGTAGACGATGATTGTTCGGATAGATAGTCAGATAGTGTTACTATTTCTTACTCTCTGCCCATGTGGTATTGTACACATCTTTCGATGGCGTCAACTTTAGCTTAGTTGTGTTATGTTAGTTTCCCTATGGGCTCTGAATATTTCACTTAGTACTACGCTTTTGTCTCATTATCTGTCAGTCCCACCTATCGTTGTAAAGCATTTCCAAAAAATAGTAGAGTTTGCCCCAGGCCAGACATCAAAATAAAATACTAAAAATATTTCTTCGGCGACTTCCTCTCAGCAGATTTCTGGCAAGAATTTTAAGAATTAATATAAAATTGTCATGAAAAGTTTCTCAAAAAATCTGTCGTTCGGAGTCGACTTTAAACTATTGGTCCCACCAATCATGTATAAAATTAACACACACAACATAAGTGGTTTGAGAAACTAGGTCGTAATCCTGACTTAAGGGTTGTAATGACCAATTATGTATGTATGTATTGTTGACTTACTTATATTCAAAATTTCATGAGTGCTTATGAGTAGCCAAAAAACGATTCATTGCTGATATCTGATCCCCAACTATCGTTGTGAAGTATTTCCAAAAAATAGTAGAGTTGTTTGGGGCTGTCTAAAGGCCTAGGATAGAAATGAACTGCAAGCCAGTGTAATGGGTCATCGGCTACAATCCCCCTGATGAATACCGCATTAGACTTGTCCTTTATTAATTTAGCCATATTTCCCCGAGCTTTGGTTTTTCACAACTGTAAGCAACTTAAATTTAACAAAGCCTGTAGAGCCGTTATAGGACAGATTCTCATAGCCATAGTTATACCAAGGCAAACCCTTGTATTTTATCGAACTCCATTTGAATTGTCTTCAAGAATGTGTCGACAAAACGTTTTTTTGCATTCATGAGTCGGATATTAACGTTAAATTTTAAACTTGGACGCCTGAAATAAAAGCCTTCAATATTTTAGGAAGGTACGATGTATCGATAAGTTCTTTTAAAGCATTGATGTACGTGGTCCACTATTGCAAACCCAACGCAATACGTTGCAGTACTGCATGTATAGTTGCTTCGTTTTATTTGCCCTTAACGTCGAATTTATTCCAAAATGTAATCAATGTAATGAAGTAGATTTTTAAAGCCATAGTTTTTATTGTGTGACAATGAAGTTTAATTTTTTTTTCTAAATGGATACTCAAGTCATCTGACTGACACAAATGATTAACAATCATTGGCATCAATCATTTTGCTATAAAATCATAGCCAAACGAGCATTGACTTGATACTTCATCATCCAAAAATGCGTGGAGACTACAAATAATAAATGAATTTTTATTTGATAAAATTAGGAGTAGAGAAAGAGAGGGGAAGAGACGACATAAAAAATAACCATTTAACAAATAATGGTGACAAACGCCTACCGATTTCACAGGGCCACCATCGGTGGAATTCACAGAAAACCACAGTTTAGTGAAATGAAAAAAAAAATTCAAATAAAAATTACCACATACTGGCTTATATGCCTCATTTGTATGGTATGAAGATAAAAAAAAATATTTTATTTTTATTGTAATTATTCAATCAATAAACATTTTACCATTAGAGATATTAAAAGAAAAAAATTTAACTGAAGGTAAATGTCGTTTGACATGTAACGTTTGATAACATGTTGAATAAAAATAATTGCGGCCATTAGTATTAGAAAATCTAAACAGGAAAAGGGTATTCAAATGCTCATGCCATATACATAACGTACATACATACATACATACATACATACGTGTACACATAAATACATTTTCAGTTTCACCATCCACCATCACTTTTCACTGAGTGACCATATTAAATGGAGTGTTTGTGAGTTATAAACGGCACAACAGGCTTTTGAAAAAGGGTCAGTAGCAATATGCCAAGGCAGGAGGGATACCGAAATGAATAGAACACAGCCAAAACACTCTCTACACAAAATGCTCAAGTCATTTTTCATAATGACCACCAACATCATCCAAAAACTATATTTTATAGTAAAAATACAAGCAGCATTGGCAACGACAGTAACAGTAAGAAATTCTTTGAAAGTAAATGAAGTAGACATTGTAGAAGATGAACATGAAATTGTGGTCATATTAGACGATATAAAACGATAATTTGTGGTTAATGGAAAATGACAAATCAAACGCCAAAGGTGGTATTTTCTTTTTAATGATGGTGCGTTGGTCCTAAGAAAATCTTTTGGAAAAATGAAAAATTGAAAAGACATTCTCTAAATGAAGAATGCCTAAGAGATTTTGAAATATTAGGGAATAATCAAACGTTTTTTGAAAAATTAATTAAATTCAGTTTCACAAGGTGTGTTTTAATAAAGAACCAGCATGCGTCACCATACGTCGCCATACGTCTGCATACGTCGTCATACGTCACCATACGTCATCATACGTCAGGGCAATGTATTTAGGCTCTGCTAAAGTTTAAACGTTTTACATTCAATTTATAAAGTTCTTTTTAATACATATACACTGTAAGCCTTACAATTATGAATTTAAATACTTCAGTCATAATTTTTTTCTTAGGTCCCATTTGGTTTTCGATACTTCTTTGGTTCATTTCAGTTTCATTAATCAGGTTTTTTCAACCACCTTACTGGCCACAGCAAAATTGGGTTCCGTAAGTTCCTGTTATAGCACCGGTTTTAGGTATTCCACCATATTCCTAGAGTCTTATGAAGCTGTGAATTTTTCTTAAATCGCCATTGGCTGCACATGCCTTGCCTTTAAATTCTGGGTGTCCAAGAATTTCACTCTTCAGGTTCACAAGCACCAGAGAATGAGGCCTCCAATTTCTTCCTTGTCCTTGTAGCTTCTACAGAAGTCGTTATGAGATATTCACAATCTCTTGGTAAGAACAGTTAGAGGCTGGTGTCCCGTTTGAGTGCTATGAAGTTCTTAATAGTTCAAAGCAAATTCAGTTCTACATAAATCCATGTCGGGCCCGAACTGTCTGGTGCCTATACAAATAGGTTCATTATCCCATCGTATCTTTGCCAATGAAACGAATTTTGATTTCCTCTCTGTTTTGGAGCGCTTATCTTATGTAGGAACTCATTTGAGTTGTCAATGGTGTTAACTTAAGCAAGTGCGTTGGCCATGTTGTTATGTTCAATGCCCCCGATACCCGGATAATCTTAGATGTGGTGTACAGACTCTGTAATGGTCCTTTTACTGTCGGTAAATTCTACGTATATCGACATACGATATACTCTGATACCGAATTCGTGAGGTAGCAATCTTTATAGCCCGAAAGTACTACAATAATCAGATGGGTACTACAGCAATGCAAATGGTGATCTAATCTTCACTGGTTCTGAAAACATTTCCCATCCAACTTTGTGGCGCGATTGGGATCCTGAAAACCTGAATACCGATTCTTGGGAGGTGTAAACCATTATAATAAAAGCATCTTTTTGGTATCTGTAGCGAAAACCCAAGATCAAAAAAAGGCGATTCTCATAATTCGCTCAAACTGCGCTTTTTTGTTTTTTTTCTAAGGCCAACCACCAAACTTCGGTAAGATTTGTTTTATTTACGAAGTCACCTTAGTCTAGTAGGTAGTGTGTTGGCTTATTAGACGTGAGGCCAAGGTTCAAACCCCAGGTCAGACATCCGCAACAAAACGAAATATGAAGAAAATATTTCTTCAGCGGCAACTTCCTCCCAACAGATTTCTTTCAAATACTCTGAGACTAAGTACTATTGCCATGAAAAGTTAGTCAAAAAACCCGTCTTTTTTGATTTTATACTGAAGGTCCCCTGACACTCACACACCAACATAATTGGTATGATTCTACGTTGTAATTCCGACTGAAGGATTGTAATAACCGATTATGTATGTATGTACGTATGTATGTATGTATGTATGGATTTCGTTAAGAAGTTTGGTGGTGGCCAGTTAAGTATGGTAAATAATACCGTGGATGATGTAGTTCTAAGGGCCCTTATATAATGATCGCCACCATTCTCATAAGCCGCTCATAAGTCGCCTTTGATGATTCATTTTTTCAGCCTCATAAATAGAGTTGGCTTGATTACAAAGTTATATAGCCAGTAAACATTTTTGGGGTTAATATCCCAGTACAGGCGTATCGCTCCTTGCAACAGTGAAGAGCAGTAGCCTCCTACGTAGTGGTTCTGGATTGTGTAT
Source organism: Sarcophaga variegata (assembly GCA_932273835.1). Taxonomy (NCBI): domain Eukaryota; kingdom Metazoa; phylum Arthropoda; class Insecta; order Diptera; family Sarcophagidae; genus Sarcophaga; species Sarcophaga variegata. The sequence continues at coordinate 70,407,377 of OW026362.1, forward strand.
TCAAGTTTCAGTTCCTTCTAATTCAGTTTACTGTGACGGTGACAGATTGACTGGTGGGTATGTTCTTGGCATGCTTTCCGCTTTTGGAAACCTCTGAATAGTTTTTGCTCGTAATTATTTCCGTGTCCCTCAATGCGGACTTTGTTGAACCATCAGGATATTTTCTCCCCTTGATAACTATGGTTTGGGTAGGTTGGAGTGGTAGCATTGATTACCACGAACTTGAGCGCGTACAGAGACACAGGAAAGCTGTCCTTTAAGTCAACGTTATATTGTTGCCTCTTCTTTTGACTGCCTGATGTGCTGTGGGTGTAACATTATTTTTGTCTTTATTCTGTACCCTGTGACCTACTTTTTGGCTTTGTTGGGGGTACCATTGGCAGTCTGCCCCTGGTGTATTCAAGTTCGAGGTAAGTTTGCTGTCAAGTGTGGTATAAAGATATTTGGCGCTATTGGATAGCGTAAGAGCTGCCTTGTTGATACTAGGGGTACAAAATTTGGAGACTTTGTGACTCCTTATGAACAGCATTCTATTAAAGGTCTGCATTTATTTTAAATTCAATATTTCTAAGGTTTCATTTGGTTGTTTATTTCATAAGGAATATGCAATAACAAATTCAATTTACAAACATTTTCAGATAATTTAATTATTATTTCTATTATTCCCCCAAAAGAATATTTAACAACTTTTCTAATTTTATGTATGTAGGTATGTGTGTTTGTATATACAGTGAGCATCAAAAGAAACTGTGCACTAAGGATAAAATTCTAACAATCGCCAAACTCACCTTTTACCACTTAAGGAGAGTGCACGAAAAAATTTGACAATATTTTGAAATTTTTTGGTTTAAAATTTAAAAACTGGCAACTGAAAATGAAACAATTTTAAAATAAAAATAACGGCAATTTATTAACGTTTATTTTTTGTTTTTTAGGTGTGCAGTTTCTTTTGACGCTCACTGTATATATATTTATTTGAATATATTCTAATAGCATATATTTTTGTTCATGGATGTGTTCTACATATGGTATATAGTGTATATGTAAACATACTTATTGTCCTTTATTCACATATACTATGCTTATGTATGTATGTACGTATCATGTGTGAATTTTAATTGAATATGATATTAAAAAACTAAAACTAAAGAGAAGAAGAAGAATAAGAAAAAGGAAAATAAAATAAATATTCACACTCAATTATTAAAATTCCAAAGGAATAAATATCAAATTTGTCGAAAATAATTAAAAAGGAAACGAAATTCCTTAAGATGCCAGAAAGCTTAAAACATAAGCTTCTCTCATTTAATAGTTTTAACTTTTACAAATAACAACAACAACAACAACACTAACAATAGCAAAGAAATTTTCTTCAATAACAGTAAAAGGAAAACGACCGACCGAAAGACAGACAAGCAAACAAACCAACATATTGCATTGAGACTGTAAAGGATAAAGAAAATTTCAAAATTTCATTCTTAAAGACAGGATGTCGTGAATACATATGTTTGTGTGTGTGTGTGGCATTTAGATTTACATTTTTTGGTAGAAAAATATCTACAATGACAGTAAATTTGTCGATTGATTTAAAATATTATTCTCAACTAATTGGTTTACTTTTATTTTTTTTTTCTTTTCAAAAAATCTAAAAGGACATTAGCTCCTAGGATTTAAAGTTCTTTCATTTAGAAATACAATAGAAAAGGATTTATACGATGGAATGAACAATTTTAGTTGAGAATTCCTCCTCATCTGGGTACTCAGTTCATGGGAAAGAGAAATCCTCATTCTCCTCTTATCCACTGATGGACTTTTTAGCTTGTTGCCCTGTATTTATTGGAACTGCAACTGCGAACGTTATTATATTCTGCACATACATATAGTCTTTTACATACATACATAATTGGCCATTACAACCCTTCAGTCAGGATTACGGCCCAGCTTCTCACATCACTCATGTTGTGTGTGTTAATTTTATATATGAGTGATGGGACCTACAGTTTAAAGCCGATTCCGAACGACAGATTTTTTTAAAAAACTTTTAATGGCAATTTTATTTACTCTTAGAGTTTTTGCCAGAAATCTGCTGAGAGGAAGTCGCCTAGGAAATATTTTTTGTATTTTTTTTTGATGTCTGGCCTGGGGCTCGAACCCTGGCTTTACGTCTAATAAGCCAACACACTACCTACTAGACTACGACGACTTCTTATATATTCTTTTGGTCTATCCAAAGGCTGGATCTTCACTCTTCTATTTGGCAATGTCATAGAAAGGAATCTCATGAAATGCTTTGCTGATTACAGACGACATTAAACGATCTTTCGATTCCGACTCTTATCGGTATGCCGTTTTCTTCATTTCTGCTCTTCAGAATGCGCTGAAGACCTGTATGTAGTGCGTCACTTTGGGCTTTCAATAGAGCCATAATCTGCTTCGTTGTCTGCAAATGATTCTTGTGATTCATGCTCTGATCATTTCGTGAGCTCTTCTCCCTTCCATTTAGACAATTTCTTCCAGGCCATCTTTAGCCAACCGTTTGTATCTGTGTACCCTTGCGGTCAACATTAATGTGAACCGGACGGAAGTACACATATGCCCTCATGAGCATGGGTTTGTCCTTTCACCCCTTCACACATAATTACGTCTTCTACTTCAGTTTGCTGTGACGTTGTTAGATTGACTTCTGGGGGTACTCTCGGCATTCTTAATGTTGGAAACTTCTGCGTAGCTTTTGCATGCGGTTATTTCCACGTTCAGTTCTCAAAAAATTTGTCGTTCGGAGGCGACTGTAAACAGTTGGTCTCACTACTAAAATACAAAAATAACACACACACAACATAGGTGGTGTGAGAAGCTAGGCAATAATCCTGGCTGAAGGGTTGTAATGACCAATTGTTAATTGAGGTCTTTGTTGGACCATTAGTATAAATTCTCCTCCCGATATCTGTCCGCGACATAATATTTTTGTCTCTTCTTTTGACCACCTGCTGTTTGTGTGTAATACTGTTCCTCCCGTTTCCCTTTGACTTTCTTTCTGGCTTCGTTACTGAGCCGCTTGTGTAGTGAATTGTCGATTGCTCCATGTGGCATTTGTAGCATGTCAAGGGTAGTGTCCTGCCCTAAACTTGCACTTACTTGTTGTTGCACATATGGCCTTCATGACCAGCCGTTGGCGTAGTGCTTGCTGCGAAACTGGATGTCAATGGTCTGCCATCCACCTTTGTATTCTTCTTCTCATACGCTGTTTTGGTTGTTCGTTTCTTTACCGAAGGCGATGCTCCAATTAGCTTTTTGTGAGTCCTGCCCCCTCTTGTCCCCTTTCCGTTTGCTGCTGTTTTGCTTCTATGCTTAGAAGCTGTGGATCTTGAGCTTTCGTTACAGAGTTTATATTCCATTCGGTTTGTGAGTTCAGTAGCGTACTAGGCCTGCAGGTTCATTTTTTTTTATTGTGTTCTTAATTTGCTTGAGATCCTTACAAATGACTTTTAAATCGAGTCTGGGTGATTGATCATGTCATAGCAAAGCCTATCTAATATTGGTTTCAGCCTAGCCAATTCAAGGCATAGGTTACTTGACTTTTTCATCCGGCATCTGGCCAGAAACTGACTTTCTGACATGGGAGATCATGCCAGAGAGTGAATTACTCTAAGTCCTTGCAGTAGAAGCCTTCACATATGAGATGTTAAATGTACTTTCATTCGTCATGAAAATGATAACGAATGGTATGCTTATGAGGCGTATCTAAAATTGTGAAACATCGAATTAAATTTCTCTGATTTTCTCCACATCAATCTGCCACAGCTTAATACCACAATTTCTATCCTGTGGTAGAGTGGCATACTACAATAAACAGAGGCCAGGATGTATTCACAGTTTCAAGTTTCTAATCAAAATTTTGAGGAGCTTGTAATGTCAAATTACAAAGTATAATTCAAATAAATTCAATTTATTGAATGGATATTAAATTTAAGAGTCTCTAATACATTTACAAGTACCCATACTCATACTCTAATCTCTCTCTATCTCTCTCTCTCTCTTTCTCTATTCCAAGATTACTAAATACATGAAACACATACTGAATGAATGCATTCATCCTTCCTTCTTTAAAGAATGACGCTTTTATCCATCATCATGTCTCCATGTACTTATGTGTGCGTATGAGTGTATATGTTTGTAAGTGTAAGTGTATGTGTGTTTGTATTAGTGTGTTTTAAAACAAAAGGCGTTTTACAATAAATTATTTTGCCTGTGCCTGTCATGTTCTGTAGCATGTCTATGAAAATCCTGGTGTCATTGTTACCAGTCTAAAGACACATACTAAAGCCTAAAACATAAGAAGAAGCAGCTGAAGAAGTAGAAGAAGAAGCAGAAGAAGAAGATTGTAACAATAAAGTTTCAAATTGAAAATTTGACATTTTCTGGAAATGGCAGAGAACTGTTACATTTTCAACAAGATTTTCCAAAATGCCTTATTAACAGCAGCATCAACATTCGTTCAGCATCTAAGACGCATGCACTTCTACTACCACTGTTGGTGTAATAAGTTGCCCAATACCATTGCAAAAATAATATTTTTGAATCTACTACTACTGCTGATGTGGTATGAAAACTACGGGAGAATAAAGTTTAAGAAACAAATGAGTTAAAGAAGATGTAGACAATGTAGAAATCATTTATTTAAGGAGGAAGCGGTAAAATATTAAAAGAAATTACACACACACACAAGAGGCCCTAACACTTACCATATGTGTACAGTTGATTGCAATTAATTAGAAACAATGTGGCTTATATGGCTTTGTTAAGATATTAATTTAGGTGCCTTATTTTTATTTTCCAAATTGGGCACTACGATTTGAATTAAGCATAAGGAATGCAGGTAATTCCAATCCCTAGTGGTACCAGAAGTCAATAAATTCCTGTCAAGTCCAATAATAGTCCTAGAAGATTCAAATTGTAAAACAAATTTTACAGTTTTTGCTGCTGTTTCACTAAGACAGTCCCTTCAACATTGATTCCTGTTGCGGTTCGTAGTCATTTAATACTTCAATCAATTGTTACGTTTTTACATACATACATACATAATTGGTCATTACAACCCTTCAGTCAGGGTACGACCTAGTTTCTCACACCACTCATGTTGTGTGTCGACTCCGAACCACAGATTTTTGAGAAACTTTTCATGGCAATTTTTATTTACTCTCAGAGTTTTTGCCAGAAATCTGCTGAAAGGACGTCGCTGAAGAAATACTTTTTGTATTTTGTTTTGATGTCTGCCCTGGGGCTCAAATCCTGGCTTTACGTCTAATAAGCCAACACACTACCCATTAGAATACGGCGACTTCTCAATCATTTGTTACGTTTTTATCTTTTCAAAACGTTTAAAATATAGGCTCGTAGATTGCTTAATAAAATAAAAATAAATTTGTGTTTAGTTTCAATTAAATTTCTTTATTATTCGAACAATTATGTGTGCCACTTTTCACAACTTGATGTAAGCAACAACAATTGCCTTTCTTTGTTATTCCTCTGTTTATACCCTTCGCATAAACGATAACAATTGCTAGACAATTATTCGACAGATGTTTGAAACGAAGATCTTCAAACCACGATTATTCTCTTCAAACTCACCGCGTCATCACACTAGACTGACTGACTGACTTCATTCACTTACTCGCCTGCTTTGCCTTGCCTTTTATATGGCAGGGTAAACAGTCTGATAAATGTTCTTGAAGGCGAATGTTACTGACTTTGTATATTTGTTTACTTGTTTAGCATTTTTTTCTTCTGGTGTTTGTTGTTATATTAAGTAGTACGATAATTTGTAAACAAGTTTGTTTACTTGCATTGTTTCCTTTTTGTAGCTTTTGTTTATAATTTTAATGTTAAGCGATGTAAATGCAAAACGCCAGTATCTGGATTTTTCATATTCGTAACGCACATACATAATTGGTCATTACAACACTTTAGGCCTAGCTTATGAACTAACTTCTCACACCACTTACGCTATGTGTGTTAATTTTGTAAATGAGTTGAGTCACTTACAGTTTAACGTCGGCTCCGAACGACAGATTTGTTTGAGAAACTTTTCGTGGCAGTTTTATTTCTTATTTATTTATTTATTTATTTAATTCTGGCTTTTGCCAGAAATTTTCTGATAGACAGTCGCAGAAGAAATATTTTTCTAATTTCTTTTTGTTTGAGATGTCTGAGCAAGAGTTTGAACCACGGGTTCAAGTCTAGACTACGAAATCTGCATCTTCAAGTTCCTTGCTGCAAAACTTGGGAGCCTTCCAAAATGTATCAATACAAAGTTTGTATGCAGTTCTACTACTGTAGATAAACTATGTAGATATGCAAAGTTACCAAACAATGCATCAACTATAAATCCGATGCCTGATTGCTTTTTGACTGCGTTGAAAATACACATTGACGACGTTTTGAAATAGAATACATTGTATGTATTTTGTTCAGCGGCATTATGAAACATAATACTTTGTTCAAACACAAAGCAGCTAACATTTTGGAAGGTAGCCCTTATGTATGTTTGAATACATTTCTTTATTGTATGAAATATTGTAGCGGAACCTATTTCTAATTAGTCAATCACAGCTGTAAGTGTATTTACATGTTTGAAGATTTCAAATGTCTTAAAAACAATTCATGCATACAAAAACACAAACTCAAACACACACACATGTACACAAACACTCACATGTTAGCTTGCAACTATTTCTATAAATTGTATTAAATTAACAACAACAACAACAACAACAATAACAAAAATTTTACGTAACTTTATCAATTAATACGTATTTCCTCTTAGACGTATGTATGTATGTACATACACATCTGAGTGCTTGTAGTTGATGTCCTCATACATTACATTGAAAATCTTTGTGATAATTTTTAAAAGTGTACATGTGTGTGTGTATGTGTATGTGTTTATGTATGTGTATAACGGTATTTAATTTATTAAATACATTAAATACTATAGCTTCTGCCTTAGTTTCCTTAAGGGGCAGAGTTTTCCAAAAAGATTATTTCGTCTTATTTTGAAGTTTATTCTCCGAAAACTTTTAATGAAAATTTTACTTCAGTTTCCGGTAATTTGCAGTTCGTAATTTACAAACATTTTATTTTAGATTTCGAAATGGGGATTATGTTGTTACTTTAAGTGACAAATAGCAGAGAGAGTTTCTTTCTTAAAAAAGCGCACAATAAGAAATTTTGAAAATATTAGAACAGTAAAGTATTAACAATTAAGAAATTAGCAGCCGTGTTCGTTTCTTTATAAAAAAAAAATACAAATAAAATTTTGATTTTAAGTTTTGAATATTGAATTGAAGTTTAAAAATTATTTAGTAATAGTGGTGAGAATATGTATGTATGTATATTGTAAATGAAAAACTTTTGAACGATGCTATGTTCTAGGAAATTAATCTCGAGTTAAACAATTAACGTTGATGCTAACTCACTGATAATTGATTGGACTTTTAGTAGCGATACGTGGTAGTGCACGAATTGTTATCGAGTTATTTAACGCACATGCATTACATACATACATACATGTATACATACATGTTATTCATAACAAAGCTTCAGTCAGAAAGTCGACTCCGAACGACAGATTTTTAGAGGAACTTTCCATGGCAATTTTATTTGCTGTCAGAGTTTTTGCCAAAAATATGCTGAGAGAAAGTCACCGAATAAAAATTTTTTGATATTTAGTTTTGTTCAAGACTTCTGTGCTGGGGTTTGAACCATGGAGCCTCAACTAATAAGCCAACGCACTATCTGCTAGATTACGACGACTTCTTTATTTATATAACACCATTTAATTCTGATATAAATTATTATAACCTCTCATCTAATCTGAGAGAACGAGTCTTGTATATTTGTCTTCGTCGAATGAAGGAATTTGATCAAAGAGAATTCAATTGCACTGCAAATAACTCATTAAGCCTCATATCATGTCAGTCTGGTAGAAAGAAATGATGCCGTTAACTTGCAAAAAAGGCTCCGTTGAAAAGTTACCGAAAAGTACTGAAGAGTACTACTAATCTGGTAAATGCTATAAGCCAGGCGTGGCCAGACTTTTCTTGGTGAAGATCAACTTTGTCTAAAACCCCGAAGGAAAGATCGGCTAAAAATAAATGTAATTTTTTAGAACTTTTATTTAATCATTAATATTACAGCCACTTAAAATAAATTTGCAATTTTTATTTAGATGTATATGCTTGACATTGCATGTTGTCAGCAAGCTGGTAGAACGATGGCACGTTATTGTTAACTGCTAAGTGCGGACACATTTTAAAATGTTCAGCTGTTAGAGTGCTGCGGTATTTTGATTTTATTATTTTCATATGAGAAAATGCTGATTCGCATAAGTAGGTAGATCCAACGTACGCGGTCAACCGCAAAGCAATGTCTCTTAAACATGGATATTTTTCTTCTTGTAGCAACGTCCAGTAACTCTTTTCAGACGCTCTTGATTTTATAAATATATCTGAATTGAAAGCTATAATTTCATCTTCTATTTTTGAAGAGTCAATGGCAAAAAATCAGACATTTCTTCAAAATTCTGATTTCCGGAAGGGAAATATCTTGAAAACGGTTTTCAAACTCACTCTCAATTTTTCTAATCTCTGCAATATAGTCATCAATTGTTGTATTAAATTTGAACTTTTCTGATACTGAGTTTAAACTTTTAATTTTTTTAAATCTTTTGCTGACAACTGCGATTTCAAAAGCTTTAATTTTAATTTGAAGCTATTAATGGAGCTTACTAATTCAGTAATAGTTTTCTTTTTTCCTTGAATTTCAAGATTAAGTATATTCAGGTGATTTGTAAAATCTGTTAAAAAAGCCAAATCATGAAGCCATTTTTCGTTCGACAATTGGTCATACCTTTCTCCTCTTGAATCCAAAAATTGTATAGCTTCTGGTAATAGTTCTTGAAATCTTTCCAAAAATCCCCCACGACTCAGCCATCTGACATCAGTGTGCAACAACAGATCACAATATTCTGACTCATTTTCTTCTAACTGAATTTCGCCGCTGTAAACTTCTTTAACGTATTGAAATAAATATTTTAAAAGTAATATCCATAACCCCGTTTAAGTTCAACATTTTTGCACACAACGCATGCTGATGTATGTATGTATAATGAAACGATACAAAATCTGGAATATTATCATTTTTTCGACAAAGAGTAACAAAACCGTTTAACCACCATGGCGGGAGCACCGTCTGTTGCTGCACATACAAGTTTGTGCAACGGTAGTGGAAACTTTTTCACAAATTTTATAAACTCGTAATAAATATCTTTACCACGGGTATTGCCTTTTAGTGGAAGAACTGTTAAAAGATCTTCCTTTGAAGTCATGTCAGTGAAACTCATTCTTATATACATAAATGCATAATTGGGCAATATCAACTACGTCGGTTGATTCGTCAAACTGAAGTGAAAAGTTGTTGCATTCGGCGATGTCTTGTTTCAGTTTTTGATTCAAATCAATTGACATAGCTTCAACTCTTCAAGTTGCACATCTTTAATAGTTCACATAATTTGCGACTTGTTTTTAAAATTTGCAAATAAAACTTCTCCACCTTCTATAAAAGCTTTTTTCGCTAACTCTCGTCACTAAAAGGCTTTTTATGTTGAGCTAAAAGAAAACGTATTCGAAAAGAAGCTTCCGTTGCTGCTGTGGGCCCTATATGTGGCTTTTCTTTAGATTTCTTTAATGAAAGATTTTCTAAAACCATCGAAAGATCGACCGAAAACCATCGAAAGATCGACAGTCGATCGCGATCGACCGTTTGGGCACGGCTGCTATAAGCACAAGCCACATTCCGAGCCCAACAATCTGTTAAAAATACAGAGCGAACTTTGTGTACAATAAAAATCTTCGATGGTTATAGATTTATCATAAAATATATCGACGTTTTCTGTACTTTGCTTAATTTGTGTAACTGTAGAGGTAGTAGCTTACAGCCAACGGAAGACTTATTGTTTTGTCCTCAAAATACAAAGTGTAAGGATGCTGGATGCCTATTGCTTGATTAACAGTTAGATGTTTAGTTCTGATATTATTAACGCCGCACATATCCAAGTATGTTACCTTTTTTTCTAAAACAAACATCTTTTGAGCCTGAAATAGCAGTTGCCATTCTCGGACTAATTCTGGATTCAAATCAGTCTTACCCAACAAAAATATAGGTTGCCTCAAACCCATTTAGAAGAGCGTACGTGTCTCTTCATCTTTCTTACCGAGTATACCTTATAAAGTCTCTGCATAGAAAATCTATAAAAGCTACCCTCTTTGCAAGCTGGCCTGACTGTTCATTGTCGGGAATTCCCACATGACCTGTGATCCATCTCGCGGATCTTAGGAGTGCTCGGATGGCTGCCTGACTGTCAGATACATACATACATAATTAGTGATTACAACCCTACAGTCAGGATTACGACCTAGCTTCTCACATCACTTATGTTGTGTGTGTTAATTTTATACATGAGTGGCGGGACCTACAGTCGGCTCCAAACGACAGTTTTTTGGGAAACTTTTCATGGGAAATTTTATTTACTCCGAGAGTTTTTGCCAGAAATCTGCTGAGAGGAAGTCGCCGAAGAAATATTTTTTCATATTTTCGTTTTGATGTCTGACCTGGGGTTTGAAAAGTGGCTTCACGTCTAATAAGCCAATCTAGTAGATTACGGCGGCTTCGGCGAAATTCGTCATTACAAGCCTTTAGGATTGCAACCTAGCTTCTCACACCTTTCATGTTAAATGCGTTAATCTTATCCGTGAGTAGCGGGACCTACCCGTTTGTATAATATCAACTCTGAACGTAAGATTTGAGAAACTTTTCTTGGTAATTTTATTTTACTCTCAGAGTTTTTGCTCGAAAACTGTCGAAAGAAATATTTTTTCATATTTTGCTTTGCTTGAGACATCTAAGCCAGGGATTGAAGCACGGGCTTTCGTCTAATAAGCCAAAATCAACTCATTTGATTAAGGATCAGTGATGGATGATATTATATTGGAACAAAGTAATATTCCCTCAACACATATGCTTAGAAGGCGTATAAAAATTGCGGAAGTTTTGTTGCAAACTTGTGGGTATTATTTGAGAACACTCTGCAGCATATCTTCTACAACCTCAACGATTCCAATGCAATTCAATTGCTACTTAGAAAGTCAGATTATTTTAGGGAAATTGACACAGGCACTTGGTAGGTATTGTGCTACTTACGTTAGTCTTTTAACAGCCCTCTTATTGCGTCGACATTTCGCAATATTATAAGTATCCTATGTATATTCACATGTATGTATCTGATGTACGTTTATGAATATCACTTTGCCGGCTAAAGAAAACACATTTATTTCAATGTGAGAAAATATGAATTAATTTTTTTATTTCAAATAAATTTGCGAATATAGCCATCCACTTAAAACGTAGGCATTCTTAATTTAATTTCCTTTCATAGTGCACAATATCTGTTGAAATATATGCTGCTTACATACATATGTACGTACATATTTGATATCTGCGGTCAAATCGTGAGTCTTAAATTTCAACAATTTGTTAGCGCAACACTTGCATTTTATTTCTATTTTTTTTTTAATATGCAATAAAGAAATAATAATTAAAATATGAACAAATGAAATAAATTTTATCCAGAAGTGAACGCAAGAAAGCATAATAAAAAAAATTAAAAAACGCGTGCATTTTATAGACTTGAAGGCAGTTTTTTCTAGTGTAAGGAGTTAAGAGTCATATTTCAAATATGCTAAATGAGGTCTGTTTTCATTATACAATTTCATTATTTCAAGTTTATATCATACAGACGTACATACATACAATATTATGTTCGTATGTATGTTCGTTACTGCATTCATATGTTCTCTATTTAAGTATTTAAAATTTGTATGTGTGTGTGTGGTCTGTCGTCTTTCTTTTAATTTTAATGGGAAGAAATGCAATTGTGACAATTGCAACCAAGTGGAAATGCATGTTTTACACGTTTAAAAACACATATAAACTCTCATATACATATGTATGTATATGCTTATACTTGTATGTGTGTATGCATGTGTATTAATGAGTGGATGTGTCCAACAGCCATGGTCATTTAATAATAACACACGCAAAGTAGGACAACATTTAACCCGCAGAAAATATATTAACAGCATAATGCAGCATACAACTACACAACAGCAACAACAACAACAATAAAAAACAAACCAAAAATTGCTGCAGACAACATTGCAATAGCAACAGCAACAACAACTCCAACTACAAACAAATAAAAAGTAGAAAACATGTGCAACACAATATAAGGGTTGCACACATAAAGAATGTTTTCAACTGCGTCGTCTGTCCATCAGTCTGTTCCGTCCGTCTGCATGTTGTTTATTAATTGCAAACTAACGCTGAACATTTTTATAAGTTTTGTGCAACATATTCGTACATATTTTCCCATCTCTCTCTCTCAGTCTCTTTTCCTTTAGAATTTTGGGCAACAAACAGAAAAAACCTACACATTAAGGCTGTTTTTGTTTTGTTTTTTGAATTTTTCTTTCGCTTGGCTGAAACCAGTTGGCCAAAGGATGCTTTTTTTTAATTTTACGTTCATAGAATGTAAAAGTGCATCATTTTAATGATTTTTTTTCTGTTTGGTTTCTTCCGCTGGGGTTTTAATTTTCGTAGACATAAAAATTGTAACGAAAAAAATGTGTGTGGAAGCCACATCATTGACGTTGAACGACAAAATTTCCTTCTTAATATGGCACTTGCAGGAAGGAGATTAGAAACTATTCTTGGTATAAGATCTGGGTCCCTGCTCTCATACAGATTTTAGATTAAACACTTAACGAACCAAAGATTTCTACGTATAAGTATACATTCATGGTCAAAGTCATATCGAAGTAACTTTTCAAAGATTTCCAAAGTGGCAATTTGGATATCCATGGTCAGAGCACTCCCACTCAATTAACTCTTATGTACACGATATCGGCGTTAGTGTAGAGCCTAGTTATGTATGAACTCTTGACAAGACTATTTGAGGCGAGTGTTGACTGCCAAGCATAAACAGATGATATACTCTTGATGGATAAAGTCGCCGTAGTCTAGTAGGTAGTGTGTTGGCTTATTAGATGTAAGACCAAGGTTCAATCTCCAGGTCAGACATCAAAACGAAAATATGAAAATATATTTCATCGGCGACTTCCTCTCAGCAGATTTCTGTAAATAAAATTACCATGAATAGTTTCTCAAAAATCTGTCGTTCGGAGTCGACTTTAAACTGTAGGTCCCGTCACTCATGTATAAAATTAACACATACGACATAAGTGGTGTGAGAAAGTAGGTCATAATCCTGACTGAAGGGTTGTAATGACCAATTGTGTATGTAAAATATAATTTAAGGTTACTTTCTGCGATATCATTCCAAGTGGTGTTGAGATTGTAAGTCATTGGTGCATGGCAGTGGGCCTGAAGATAAATCCGAAATTGAACACAATGGTACCATGTACAAAAAAGAGAAAACTTCCTAAATAGTAAAATATTCGTCTTCTGGGTGAGAAAATATCATAGAAAACGCTGGTGAAATATGTAAGAATAACACCGAATACTAATTGACACAAAAGGGCTCATAGAAAGCATTTTAAGGCGAGACATGCCATTGGAATGCAATCCAGTACACCCGAGGTTAGTCAGGACGATAGATTTGGTAGAGACATTATAGGTATACCCAATAAAGTTGGAGGTGAGTACTTACTTACTTATTTAATTGGCCATAACAACCCGATTAACGGATTTCGGCCTGCACATCCTTCCAGTTGGACACACCAATCGATGACAGGACTTCCCCGATTTGGTCCTTCCCAGGCAAACAAGATCGGTCTCTTTGCCGACTTCCGCAGATCACCGCATCGGATAGTTTTCTAGCCGGAGCATCCTCCTCCATTCGAACGGCATGGCCGAGCCAGCGCTGCCGCTCGATGTTAATACGCTGTACAACGTCTATGTCGTTGAGGAGCTCATACAGCTCACTGTTGGATCGGATACGGAAGTCATCGCCAACCAGAACTGGACCGAAGATCGTGCGTAGTACTTTTCTCTCGAACACTCTCAAGGCCGCTGCATCTGTACTTAATAGGGTCCATGCCTCTGCGCCATAAAGAAGCACGGGTAGGATGAGCGTCTTGTAGAGTGTTAGTTTTGTCGCACGAGAGAGGTCTCTGTTACTCAATTGCCTATTGAGACCATGGTAGCACTTGTTGGCAAGAGTGATCATGTGCTTGATTTCCAGACTGACATCATTTCTGGTGGTAACGGCGCAGCCAAGATAGATGAATTCCTTGACCGTATCAAAAGTATAGTTATCGGCCGTAATCTGAGAATCAATACACCGCGCGTCTCTACTTGTCGATAACATATACTTTGTTTTGCCCTCATTTACTGCCAGACCCATCTTACTAGACTCCCGTTCAATAGCACTAAAGGCAGCAGTAACATCTCGCTTGGTACGCCCTATGATGTCAATGTCGTCAGCGTACGCAAGCAACTGGACACTTTTTTGAAAAATAGTGCCATTGCGATGCACTCCCGCCTTTCGCAGAACACTCTCCATGACGAAGTTGAAGAGGTCGCATGATAAGGGGTCGCCTTGTCTGAAACCCCGCACGGTACCAAAAGTTTCGGAGAGGTCCTTTCCTACCTTGACGGAGCTGCAGAAGCTGCTCAACGTCATTCTGCATAGCCTTATCAGCTTCACAGGTATACCGAGCTCAGACATTGCGGCAAAAACACGATCCCTTATGGAAGGCTGCCTTATAGTCGACAAAAAGATGGTGTGTGTTGACTCGTTTTTCGTGGATCTTTTCCAGAATTTGGCGCAGGGTGAAGATCTGGTCGATGGTGGACTTACCAGGTCTGAAGCCGTACTGATAAGGTCCAATCAGTGTTTTGACGAGTGGCTTCATTCTTTCACACAATACGCCTGTAAGATCCTTATATGCGATAGGCAGAAGACTATACGATAGACTTGGTAAAGACATTATAGGGATACCAAAATAAAGTTGGAGGTGAATACAGTAAATCATATGGCCGTAGTACTAAGGAACCTTTTCGCGGCGATAATAATAAGCCTAGGCTAAGAAGTTAACAATAAGATTCAGAAGGTCATGTGGATTGTTTGATTCTCGACGGATTTAGATGTTGACAAGGGTTAGGAAGGATTTCTAAAAACGATTTTTGATGGTTACAAAATGGCCTTTAAAATAGAAAAGCTTTTCGTTCTAGAAGTTAAAGACATTCACAGAATTAATAGAGAAAATTGAAATGTATTAATCGGGCTTTGATACTTTTCTTTACGGCTTTGGAGGAGATCAAGTTCTATAATGTCTCTATAATAAGTAGTGAATTTACTACATTCAGCTGCATAAAATTATTATTTTAGTTTCAAGTCTGTCCAATGGGTCAATTCGACCTCCGAGTACTGTACTTGTCTTAATTGACAAGTACACGTCGTCTAACCTAAGTCTGTAACAGTGTGAGATAAATTTTAATTCTGGATTATTTTCGCATATTTGAATAGGAATTTGTTGTTTTCAGAGCTGGTCGAACACTGTTATGATATGAAAACCGGAATGTATGAAAATGAGATGCAGACTGCTTAGAATATTTTATGCCGTAATCAAGGAAGTTGTAGGTCAGCTTATTAAACGTATAATAATTATAATTTCTATTAATTTTTATTGCTGTGCTTTTCTTCTTAAAGCTCTGCAAAATTAATATTTAATTAAAAAAACGTTTTAAAGAATATACGTATAAAACTTCACGATGCAATAAGAATAGAGGAAGGGTAGGGCATTGTAAACCAAACACCAAACAGAAAATGTACAAATAAAAAAATAAAAAAGAAAGAAAGATGGAAAGTAAGAAAAGAAAGAAAAACAAAATAATAATTAAAACATGCTAAACAGCGTGTTGAGCTGTATTACTTGATAGTCAGTCCTTTTGGTTGCAACCAACAATGCTGGTTAATTTTTTCTTTCCATTTTTTTGTTTCATTTTTTCGGTTTTTGCTTACCAAACCAACCCAACCATTGCCAATATGTTGGGGCACTTGTAGTTTTTACTCTGGATAATATACTATACAAGCGTAGACTGGTGGTCAGTAGGTTCCTGACAACATTTTTATACTAGAGGCTGGTTTTCTCCTTCCATTTCCATTTTCGCATTCGCATTTAATCCTGTAGTACTCTCGTTATGTTATGCTTGCTATTCCTTCCTTGCTGGATAGCTGCTAATAAGAGTATGTTGCCCTAAAGTGCCACCAAATGGATTTTCCTGGAAACCACACTTGGTTTGATGGTTTTTATTTTTCATGTTGTTGTTCATGATCCTTTTTTTTAACGTATATTTATCAGATTCTTTAATGCTAAAACTAAAAACAAGGCCAACATTTTTATGGCAAAAAAATTAAATTTTAAAGTGGTATTAACAAATTGCAAATAACTTTTCCTTATTATAAGATATTCTCAATTGTTGTTGGCCCTTCTCTTAATTTATTAATTACCTGTATATGTATGTTGTTTCATAACTTGTCTCAAACTGTGCTGATAAAATGTTTGTTATTCCTGCTATTTATTCTGTGTCTTTTTTTTGCTGCTTCCATCGTTTTCTGGCTAAGAAGAGAGCAGAATGAAAAAAAAGTCTGTCATTAATTTGTTGATTTTAGTGCATCGTTGTTGAAATTAATAATGGGGTTAAAGACACAAATTGCTACAGGTGGCATATAAAAATTCATACATGTTTTTTTTTATTGTATCCCTAGGAAGCATTTAAATGAAGGGGCAATCAATACATTATGTTTTCTTTATTTTTTCAAAACAACAAAAAGAAATATTTGTGACCAATAAAACCATTTATTATTTGCTTTGAAATAATTAATTTAAATTGTTTAAAATTAATTTGTACTTTTCTCATTTTTATAGAATCTTCCAAAGAGATAACGTTCAGATAGATGACCAATGTATAATTTGTGTCTGTAAGCTTTTAATGTATGGAGTTATAAAGCGTTTAAGACTCATTTTATCCAAATGACGAACTGTATGTTATTATTTCTGTATACATATACATAAAATAATAGTATTTACAAATTTACTGTTTTATTGCCAGTAAATTCGTCTACTCGATTCATGATTAGAGCAGAAGCAGCCCTTGTTATTTGATTCTGAGTAATACTACGTTAATAATAGGTTGCCTTCATAAACTATTGCGCACAGATGCCATATTATACTTTTACAGTGAATACTTGAATGACAGGAATGTTAATCTTAACCTCTTCAGGGACGATTTTTTTTTTGGTGACAAAAAAATTATTAAATTTAGTTTTCTTTTTAAATTATTTAATTTTATTTAAATAGGAATTCAGAAAACAAAAAACAATGAAAATTCACAAAAAGGAATAACGTCCACATTTGTGGCCACTGGGCGTTAATGGTAATATACTATGTGTGAAATGATTTCAAACATTCCGGGCATATCAGGCATATATATTCTTTACATTTCGCACAAATGTAGCGAGTTCGTCTTACATAATATTTGTCTTGACATATGGGGGGGATTCTTCAGTTTCTTGTATTTAGGATAATGACCTATACCGTCCAGAATTAACTTTAGTCCAGCTTTTAAATTTTTTAGGTGGTGATGGTAAAACTTATTATATTAAATATATCTGATATTATTTTTTACAAATATGAACGGTTTCAAGATATAATCGAATAAAAGAGACTGCCGAAGAATTATTTTAGGTTTTTTTATCTGCCTATGCGTCGGAAATAATATCATCAGTGCAGACAAACGGTAAAATGTATACTTCTGTTGTTGGAGGATTTGGTTGTCAATAGCTTATTATAAAATTTTTGTTTATTTTATTGTTATTATAATTATAATTATAAAAAATTAAACGTCCACATATGAGGCCAAGGGCGTAAAGAGGTTAATGTAAACCAAATCATGTACAGACTATATTTCTGTTCAGTGGAACGCGAGTGCACGTATCGTGTAATAAATGAGGAGATCAGAGATCATCAACGAGTATTCAAAAAGATGAGTAGAAACGAATCATACTCATAATTTCTGATACTTATATGCATTCATACTTATTTTAATATTCAAAGTTTGAAGTACTCATCATATTCATACTTAACAACACGTATGATCTTGTTGATTTAGACTCTCCATTACTCAACATATACTACAAGAATCACAAAATAAGTATGATTCACGTACGAATACTAAAATACTCACTAAATGGTTTTTTTTACCATACTTACCTTTAAGAACCAGAAAAGAATGTTTTTTTACATTAGAATTATTTTATTATAATTTAATTATTAATTGGGTGCCCTGAAAGTCTTGTTGGTAATGTGATAGACTGATAGACGTGAGGATTACTGGTCCCATTCCCACCAGAAACTTTGGGGTGTTACACTACATCAAGCATAAGGTCTAAGTTACTCAGCTCATAATAATTATAATTTTATTTGTTATATTATTCTAATTAATTTCATTAGTGTTCAAGGATTTATTTTTCATAGGCCTACTCGGAAAATATTTTTACTCGGGAAATGGTGCACATTACTATACATTTTTCGATTTCTCCAACTACTTCATCACAAAACAATTAAAAATTAAACATCACAACACTTTTCACACGTATTTAACGTCGGCCAAATAATAGCATGTGCAAAAGACCCTCTAAAATAAGAAACGCAGATAAAAATATTGCTAACAGAAGAAGAAAAAACTCGAGCACAGAAAAACCCAAAAGTATACAAGCTGGCCACATCTTCTCACCTTAGAAAACGAAAATGCCCTTTGTATTTGCTCTGCTGGCGACTCTGTCTATTTCGCTTATGTGTCTTTTTTCTATTTCGAGTCCCTGAAATCATTTATAAGTATTTTTCTAAAGTTATGAATCTAAATGCGTAGGCTTATGAATCAAAAAATTTCGAAAGGTATGAGTTTGATGTCAATGTTGTGCGCATACTCATTGCAACCTGTACTCGTAATGAGTATGAATGAATCGGAGTACATAGTCAAATTTCAATTCAATTGTTGATTCACTTATATTCAAAATTGCATGAGTGCTTATGAGTAGCGAAAAAACGATTCATTGCTGATCTCTGATTTTTATCTTCCTCAGAGAGTTTATCTTGTGTTAGAAAACTAAAGACGGCCGATTGTCAAATATAATGGCTGCCTTCCAAAATGTTAGTTGCTTTGTGTTTGAACAAAGTATAGTGTTTCATAATGCCGCTGTACAAAATATATACAATGTATTATATTTTAAAACGTCGTCAATGTGTATTTTTATATAGTTTATGCATTGTTTGGTTACTTTGCATATCTAAAGGGTGTTTTTTATAGAGGTATAGAACTTTAAGTTGGCATTTCTTTTCAAGATGGCGACCGATTTAACCGCTGTCAAGTGATTTATTCTCAGTTTGGTTTGGCAATTCATCATGAATAGACTCACACCTGAACAAAGCTTGCAAAGAGTGCAATTTTATTTCGAAAATAATGGTTCTGTGCGGAAAACGTATCGCGCACTACGTCCATCGTCGTGTTATCGTCGACAAAATCGTCCATCAGAGCAGTTAATTCGATTAACCATGGAACGTTTTCGCACCACGTTTACTCTTATTGATAACTCGCATCCCCAGAGACGCTGTACGGTGCGTACAGAAGAAGCTATTCCTGCTGTAGAGCGTAGCATTGAGGAAGACCCGAATGAGTCCATCCGCCATCGAGCACAGGAATTGGATCTGTATCCATCCACTTTATGGAAGATTTTGCGGAAGGATCTTGGTTTGCGTGCTTACAAAATCCAACTCGTGCAAGATTTGAAGCCAAACGATCATCAAGTAAGGCGTAGATTCGTCGAATGGGCCCAAAACGAGATTACCGTTGTTCCCTATTTCATAAGCGAATTTTGTTTAGCGATGAAGCGCACTTCTGGTTGAATGGCTACGTCAACAAACAAAACTGCCGCATTTGGAGTGAAGGCAATCCTCAAGTGTATGTGGAAACACGGTTACATCCAGAAAAACTGACTGTTTCGTGCGCTTTATGGGCTGGTGGAATCATTGGTCCGTACTTTTTCAAAAACGATGGTGGTCAGAACGTTATAGTCAATGGTGATCGGTATAGACCCATGATTACTAACTTTTTCATTCCTGAATTGAATAACCATGATGTCCAAGAGATGTGGTTTCAACAAGACGGCGCAACATGTCACTCAGTTCGTGCCACAATAGATTTATTGAAAGACACGTTTGGTGATCGCCTAGTTTCACATTTTGGACCTGTGAATTGGCCTCCAAGATCTTGTGATTTAACACCGCTAGACTACTTTCTGTGGGGCTATGTAAAGTCATTGGTCTATGCGGTAAAGCCACGAATGCTTGACCATTTGGTAGACAACATTCGCCGTATTATTGCCGATATACGGCCACAAATGTTGGAAAAAGTCATCGAAAATTGGACGTCCAGATTGGACTACATCCGCGCCAGCCGTGGCGGTCATATGCCAGAAATCATATTTAAAATGTAATGCCACAAGATTATCTTTAGGATAAATAAAATTCATGTCAATCGAATAATCCATCGTTGTTATATTGCAACTTAAAGTTCTATACCTCTATAAAAACACCCTACAAGTTTATATACAGAAGTAGAACTGCATGCAAACTTTGTATTGATACATTTTAGAAGGCAGCTAATCTGCTCAACTGAACTTTAATCATAGAATATATTTTGAATCGAAGTAGTGGCCTAATTCAAGAAATTTTTTTAGTTAAAGCAATAGATAACAGCAATAAAAACTAATGGACCTCACATTAGCTTTTCTACAATTAATTTTGATGGAATTTTAAATTGCATGCTGAGATTTTATGTTAATTTTTCTAAACTAAATAAGTTTTATTGAATCATTATAAATGATTTAAAATGAAAAAAAAGAAATAAAATCGAGAGAAAATTTCTCAAAACTATGAGAAAAACTGAAAATTCCCTACTGGTATTATAAAAATGTGACAAGTGTAGTGTTTTTATAGGCATTTTCAAATGATATTGATGGTCTAAGTATTTATATACGATTGTAATAAAATAAAATAGAAAAAAAAAAAAAAACATCATCAAAATGATTAATTTGTTGGTGTGTCTTTTTATGGTTGAACATTTTGTTTCCCATCGCATATTGAAAAAATATTGTATGCCACCGCCACCACTAGTGTGTATTAAAGAAAGAAATCCAAACGGAAAAATAAACAATTGAATTGATTTATGGCAACGAGACGCTAAGTAGACATGAGATTATGTAGTTAATGTTTAAGAGGATATTTTTTTTTTTTTTTTTGGTGACCGAATCAAACGGCACACAAATGCACTCAACACATGCATTCACTTTTATTATGACCATAAGCTAAGAGCTAAGAATGTTTACCTTTTTTGAGATATGGGGCCAGGCCAAAGTCACACAAACTAAGAAATACATACGAACGAATGGATACAATGATTGTATAAGAGTGTTAGTGTCTGTTTTATTTGCTTAAGCAGGCATTAATGATGTTGAAGTTTTTATGATTTCGTACAAAAGGTGGTCTTTGTGATCTGCAATTTAACATTTTTTTCTTGAATTTTTTTATGACTTTTTAACATAAATTCAAGTGCATAAGAGAAGCTTACTTATGCCGTGTTAACAGTAGAAAAATCTACAAAAAAAACACAAGCTGATATTAGCAGAGCAAAGTTGACTATAAAATGCCTGTAATAAAGGAGTTAAACAGTTAAAGAGGAAAATTCCAGGAGGTAAGGCATTAATTTGAATGAAAAAAAATGTTCATTCATCCCTTATGATGAGAAACAAATTATTCCCATAGAACAGTCAATCATAAATGCTGAAATGCAATTAAATTCATGAGCTTAGATGTCATCATCATCATCATCATAATCGCTGTCATTTAACAATTAATCACTGAAAGTAGTTATAATTTAACCTCTCCAAATCAACAGCATGTCAAATAATAATTGTTCGATAATTTATTTGCCTAAAAACTTTCAATTCTGCCAATTTGTTTGTCGTCTCCATCTGCCATGCCCCGCGTTTGCTATATGCCACATGAAGTAAATTCGCGCCATAACAGCCAGCCAGCCAGCCAGCTAGCAAGTCATCCAACCAACGCAAGTGCCCATTTGGCTGGCTTACTGGCGCTCTAGTCTAAGAACGTTATCGACAATTGTCTGCATAATTCTAATTTATCAACGTTTTATTCGCTCAGTTACAATTGCAACCAACAAATGAATTGTATGTAACCATATGCATTTGTATGTAAGTATGTGTGTGTTGTTTGTCTGTATTTGTATTGAATGAACGAACAATTTGTTAAAATTGAACATTTGGACATGACAACGATTTGTTGTTTCTAACACTTTTGCCATTTTGCCAATTTAATGGAATATTGGATAAAAATATCATTCATTTGAAATAACAGCCAAAGACAAAGTAAAAAGCATTTGGAAACAAAAAAAAACGCCACTAGTTTAAGCATGGTTCAGTGTGTTTGTATGTGTGTCTGTCTTATGGGATGTTGTGGCATTTGAACTGAATGAAAAAAATGTGGCCAGATCGTCGTTATTATTAATTGCAGTTACAATCATTCCAAACAGATCAAATGTGCACCATATTGTTGCCCTTTGTAAGTCAGTGTAGCCGGCTTGTGATTTTAGAAAAGACAATTTGGTTTCTATTGGCAATAAAATTTTAGAACCGGTTTGTAGAAGCTATTATGAATGGTGAAATAGATGTGACGAGTTGGTGAAATAGACGTGAAGAAGTAGTTGTCAGGTTCGGGGAGATTGAAGCATATATCTTAAGCGGGCAATGCCAGAGGAAAGAAAGGTTTGGCAGCCGTATAACAATATTGAAATCAGAGATCGGCAAGTGAATCGTTTTTCGCTACCCATAAGCACTCATGAAGTTTTGAATACAAGTGAGTCAACAGTATTGAAATTTAACTACATATGTACTCTGATTCATTCATACTCACTGCAACGTTGATTTATAAGTACAGGTTGCAATGAGTATGCGTACAACATTGACATCAAACTCATACCATTCGAAATATGTTTGATTCATAAGCGTACTAATTCAGATTCATAACTTTTGAAAAATACTTATAATACTTATAAATGATTCCAGGGACTCGATAAAGAAAAAAGACACATAAGCAAAAAAGACAGAGCAAACACACAACCTCCTAGTGAGTATTTTAGTGTTTGTACGCGAATCATACTTATTTTGTGATTCGTGTATATGTTGAGTTATAAAGAGTCAAACATCATACGTGTTGTTAAGTATGAATATGTTGAGTACTTCAAACTTTGAATATGAATAGAGGTTCCATGATATTAAAATAAGTATGAATACATATTGTGTTTACCACAGATTTTTTAAATGCGTTCCAAGTCCAATACTTACTTACTTACTTAATTGGGTTTAATGACAACCCCTCAGGATTAGGAAATTATTTCTCACAACACTCTTATTGTACGTGTTTATTTTAACCATAAACGACGAGACCTGCAGTTTATAGTAGATTTCGAACGACAGATTTCTGAGTAACTTTTCATGGCAAATTTATTTGCACTCAGAATTTTTGTCAAAATACTACGTAGAATAAGTCGACGAAAGAAATATTTTTTCATATTTCGTTTTGTTGATGTCTGAGCTGGCGTTTGAACCACATCCTTTCATCTAATAAGCCCACACATTACCAATGGCGATTTCAGTCCAACAATAGCTAATAATTCCTGCAAACAAAACTCATACAGTCTTTTGATTCGTGTATAAAATTTAAAGCATTTCCTAGCTTACGAAATTAAAAACATTCCTTTGCAGTGTGATGTTCGTTCCTCTCTGCGGTTATTGCCCTTATAATTTGTCACGGTAAGGTGCCTTAGTACTGTGACCATACAATCTATTGTACTCTCTTCAAATGTTTGCTTCGACAAATTTTAAAATATAACTTGGAGCCAACAATAACAATTTCGTGCCTAGCACTTAATATGCAATCACGTGCTTCATGCATTAATGCCCCACAGATGCCAAGGAAGTGTTCCCATGACTCGTTTTCCTCGCCAAAGAATCTACATGTTAGGTTCGAGATAATCCCCATTCTGAGCAAATGTATTCTGACTCTGCAGTGCCCTGTCAAAATACCGGTTATAAATCTCATGTTATTCCTGGATAATCTGATACATGACTCAGATCTCCTCTTATTGTAGTTTCTCACCAAAAGTTTTGATAGCCACAAATTCACTTGATTTGAGAAGAGTTTTTATCTCTCTTTATGCTCCTTTACGTTGAGCATCTCTTTCCAAATATCCGCTCCCACTCCATAGAAGCGGTCCAGCCACATCTACGGCATGGAAGCTCCGCTCTTCGCAATCTCGTTTGCTTGCTCATTGCCGAAAACTCCTACACATCCTGGGAATCAGTAGAGCGTAACTTAACTCTGTTTATCTAGCCAATTCAACTTCTTCAGAAAGTCCCACATTATCATCGATTTAACCTCATAAGAGCCGAATGCTCGTGTGGAGCCTGATTGTCTCATAACATTGCTATGTCCTGCCTTTTGTAGCTCCTATCTGAGTTAAATTGAACACATCTTTCGATGGCTTAGACTTCCGCTTGGAATAAACCCGATAATTTCCCAATAGACTCGAATATTTCAGTGTGGGACCAAAAGCACCTGCTCCCGGTCTAAGATCCTTTCTTCATTCATGTGTATACCAGAAAATAGTCTCACGTTTAATAGAGAATGCAGATTCCAGACTACTCCATGCATTTCTATTACTAAGTCTCGTTGCTAAAATCATAAATTCTTTTGGTTCCAGCCAAGGACAGTTAAGGGGATGTCTGTTAGCTTCTCGATTATTTAAGATACGAAATCCTCTAAGGAATTTCATGACTTTCATCCCATCAACCTTTGGTTTTTTTGTGAGATTAGAAGATGAGATTCCTTTTAATTAATTTTTCTTAAGCCGAACCAATCCATCATGAAAGACGTGTGCTGACAACGATTAATTCGTTTGAACGGCATGAATATGCAACCCAACATGAATCCATAATTTGCCATCATGAGAACGCTTAACCGCAATATGGGTCAAAAACTACTTGGTAAGTAGTGCATGAGATCTTTCACCTCACCCGCCGCAAAGCCCAAACCTTGCTCCTTTTTATTACCATTTGTTTCGATCGATGCAATACGCTCTCAGTGGAATACGCTTCACTTCATTGCAGAACATCAAAAACTGGCTCGATTCATTCTTGGCATCAAAAGACCGTATGTAGACCGTAGAAACTAGATGTGTTTCCTTAATTTTTGAACGAATTCGGTGTTTAAAATGTTGTAGAATTCTTCAGGAATCTAAAAATTTCATCCGGCATCACTGAACGTTAAGTAATAAAATAGAACAAATGCATGTGCCCCAGCCAAGGAAAAAATGAAACAAAACAAATGTTGCCGATAAAATTCAACTTAAACTGTTCATTCGTTTAGCCATTCTTTCTTCAGTATGCCGTGTACCGTGTGTCCCATGTACCATAGAAGTACCCACGCAATGTAATAAATTGTTTGAGGTGCCAAGTAGTTAGATAAGTAGCTACTCATTCCCCCAAATAGTGTGCGTACATGCTCTTTCATTCATTCATTTCGTTCATTGTCATGAAATCGCCATGAGAAAAACAACAATAAAATACGCAAAATATCTGCAAACGCTTTGAATTGAAATTAACAAGATAAACCAATTATATTGGGTAAGAGTTACAACCATCCTGCCTGCTAGCCTTCTTCGTTTTGCACCTTTTTTCTCTTTTTTAGTTTGCTACCCACAATACGTCAAGCATACTGTTATCAAGACGTTTAACCAACAATTTAATTAATTGTTAAATTTATTGGCAACTGAGGAAACAACGTTTTTGTAATCAACGGTAAAATAAGACATTTTATTGCCATCACATAAAAATTTAATAAAAAAATATTTTTTTAAGAGCTATTTAAAATGGGGTTGCAATGGTACAGCTGATCGAAGATATAACTCTTCCATCCACTCCACTACTTTAATTCATTGGTGTTGTTTTATGCACACTGGGAATATTATGGTGATTATTTCCAGGCTTACAATAGTAATAAGACGCAGAATGATCATAGCTTAGCAATCGAAAAACTTTAGGGCCTAATGGACTTTCAAATCAAGTAATGAAGCTTGGATATCTAGTAAACCTATATAAGGGTTATTTCAAATCAAACAATCAATCACATAATCAAGCAAACAATCAATCAATCAAACAATTAATCAAACAATCAAAGAACGACTCATATTCTATACGACCAAAAACAATTTTTGAATGGATGCTGTAAGAAAGCCTAGGACCTAGTATTCGAATTTTCTGGCTACCACTTTGTAGGTGACCATAAGTGGATTCCTTGAAATTAAATGAGCATGAAGTCAATAATAACAGGGGTGGAAAGGAGTCACGGCGACTTTTCAATGTGGCGAGAAAGTCTGGTAATGCGGATCAGTGGAGGGACTATAAAGTGTCTCTTGGAAATTACAAGAGAGTTCTAAGACGGGCTAAGAGGGACTCGTGGAGAAATTCTGTGGCAACATGGAAACTATCAACGAAACTTCTAGGCTAAGGAGAATTCTCTCGACAACATCCATGCTGCAAAGGGAGGATGGCTCATGGACCAATTCTGAGAAGGAAACTTTGGATCTTCTTGTGGACACCCACTTTCCACCAGGACAGGGTTCGGATACGCGAACAACTGTTTCGGGGAGTGAATCACAGTGGGACTACTGTTCGATCATGTCTGCGGACGCGATAAAATGGGCGATAGACGGATTTAAACCGTTTAAATCTCCGGGACCGGACGGAATATATCCGGCCCTCTTGCAACGTCTGAAAATGGAACACATCGGAATGCTTGAGGCGATGTTTGTGGACAGTATTCGGATGGGCCATGTACCGTCGGAATGGTATAAAGTGGGGGTAGTCTTCATGCCGAAGGCTGGAAGAAACTCTCATACTACACCCAAGGACTTCAGACCTATAAGGCTATCCTCCTTCTTATTGAAGACCATGGAGAGACTCGTGAATGTGAATCTGCGTCAGACTTTGGATGGAAATCTCCTTTCTAGGGGACAACACGTATACAATAAGGGAAGGTCTGTTGAGACTGCCCTGCAGAGCCTGGTGTGCAGAATAGAGAAATCGCTGGCACAGAAGGAATACACTCTGGCTGCTTTCCTGGACATCGAAGGAGCCTTCAATAATGTGGAACTTTGCGCTATATCCAGGGCGCTGGCACGGCTAGGTGTACAGACCACTATGCTGAACTGGATATCTAAGCTACTTTGTGGGAGAACAACCTACCCCTCACTTGGGGGCTCAAAAACGACCAGGGCTATAGGGAGGGGAACTCCACAAGGTGGAGTAGTCTCTCCTCTTTTGTGGAATCTGGTGATGAATGAGCTACTAGTGATACTGGAACAAAATGGATGTGATGCAATTGCCTATGCGGATGACATTGTTCTTGTGATCTCCGGTAGATTTGTCGACACTATCAGAGATAGGATGCAACTGGCTCTGGGGAGTGTCTGCGGGTGGGCATCTGATCGTGGATTGGGTGTTAACCCGGTGAAAACGGAAGTAGTACTCTTCACGAGAAGGTACAAGCCACCGACTTTTCGTCCACTGAAACTGAACGGGACGGAACTGAAACTCAAACAGGAGGCATCCATTGCCCTGTATGCTTGTAACAGAGTGTTGGGGAGAAAATGGGGCCTAGGACCTAGGATGACTCACTGGATCTACACAGCGGTGGTCAGACCTATCTTGACCTATGGATGCCTAGTTTGGTGGGAATCCCTTGAAAAGAGGACTAATTCGAAACTAATACAGCGACTGCAGAGATCTGCCTGTATTATCATCAGTGGTGCCTTGCGCACTACACCTACGTCGGCACTGGAGATAATTTTGGGCCTCTTTCCGCTTGACTTTTTCTGTAGGGGAGTGGCTGCTAAAATAAATAAACGTCTCTGGGCGACTGGACAGTGGCATGACTCGGACATAGGCCACGCAAGGATCCTGACGGAAGTTGGAGCTGTCGGGAGCAGTGACTACATGACACCGCGGTACGACTTCACGAGGAGATTCAGGACATCGGTTCCGGACAACGGGGCCTGGAGGGGTGGTGTGACCCACTTATTAAGAGAGTCCGTACAAATCTACACCGACGGTTCTAAGCTGAACGGAGCTGTTTGCAGTGGAATTTTTTCGGAATCGTCTGGTATTGCTCAGTCTATAAGACTGCCAGACCACTGCAGTGTCTTTCAGGCGGAGGTGGTGGCCATACGGGCTGCGACGAGTATTATTGGGGACGGAAGGGTCTCCAAGCGGAACGTCACCATACTTTCTGATAGCCAGGCGGCTATCAAGGCTCTGAGTTCTAAGCTCCAAGACGGTGTACGGCTGCCGCAGATATCTCGACGAGATAGCGGAACGTTATGATGTCCATACCGTATGGGTACCAAGGCACAGTGGTATTCCGGGTATCTGCAGAGCTGATGAACTTGCCAGGCTGGACACGACCATCGAACTCTCCGATGAATTCTCGAATCTGGGAATACCTATGAGGACCTGCAAGCTCATAATTGATAATGCGATCGTCGATTCCGTCAACGACAGGTGGGCGGCCTCGGACACGGGTAGAACGGCTCGTAAAATCTGGCCAAAGCTGGATGAGGGGCGCACAATGAGTCTACTTAAACTCCAAAGAGGCGCGCTCAGGGTAGTCGTCGGTGTCATTACGGGGCATTGCATTATGGGTACGCATGCGAGGCGCATTGGTCTTGGACACCTTGCTAACGACTTCTGCAGAAGCTGCAGAGATGAGGAGGAAGAGGAAACTGTCCCTCATCTGCTGGGCTCTTTGCCAAAGGAGAAGGAAGTACTTGGGTACTTACTACATGGACGATCTGGAGGAACTGTCAAGGATTGACATTGGTAGCCTGAATCGCTTCATCAGGAGCTCCGAGTGGTTTCGAGACTAGGGGATAACGAATAACTGTGGCAGCACAATGGGCCCAATTCGGCCTAAGTGAGTCCATCCAAAAAATTTTTCTTGGATGGGCAGCCACCTATACCTACCTACCTACCAATAATAACCTGTTATATAGAAAAAGTTAGAGTCTATAATATCTAGATGGATGGTAGAGGTACTATAAACGCGATCTGAAGCAATATACGTAGGGAACGAAATATTAATAATTGTGCTGACCAGTCAGAGGATGCCTACAGGGTGACATCTTTCAGCACTAATGTAGACTTTAGACTTGGATGAATTCCTGACAAACTATATAAAGCCATCGACTTCCAAAGACATGCAGATGATATGTAGTTTTGATTGCTAAAGAAGAATTTAAAGGGGCTCTCTGCGACATCATTCAAAGAGGTCTAGAGATTGTAAGTCGTTTGTATACGACAGTGGGATTGAAGATAAACCCGGGCAAGAGCATAATGTTATCATCGGATGAGAAAAATGACAGAAAATGTAGATGATATATTCGGAATAGCACTGGATAGTCAATTACACGAAAAGCCAGACATGTCATAATGATATTCAGGAGCCTTGTAAGCAAATTCTGGAAATGTACCAATGCATGGATTTGGTCGTAATAAATAGTGATCTATGGACTTATTGTAAAGACTGAAAGAACAAATCTGAAAGCAACTTAAATGGAGGTGGACATGATACAGAGACTAGCATGTGTGGTTATAACAGGGCAATGAGAATCTGTTCTGCAGCAGCACAGGAAGCTCTGTTTAAGATTTAAATCCACTGCACGTGCAGGTAAAGACCAAAAATTTATAAACTATGACTAAATTGGACAATATTCGTTCGGGGATCCTAAAGAGTCATCTGGTTGACAGCTCCCACTTTAACGGTCTCCTGGAAAGAAAGAGTGAACTCTATGACTTTGAGAAGTCCTTTGGATAAACGATATAAAAGACGGGACATAGCAATACTATCGGGCAGTCTAGCCACCAGTACACTAGTTCTCCTATGAGGTTAAATCAAAGATAGTATGGCACTGTCTGGAGAAGCTGAGTAAGATATTGTATTTGTGGTTACTGAGCAGCATTCTGGGGTTTGTCTAGGTAATAGGTTTGGAAAAGATATTATAGGGATATCCTATAAAGTTTGGGGAGAGTACAACAGATCGTATCGTTGCAGTAATCTTCACGTTGGCCACGACATGTGAGCTTAAATTAGGCATACTTTGTACAGTATTTAAGCTAATATCTAATCAGTGACTGCTGTATTGTTATCTTCCTCTATAAGAGTACACACATACATAATTGATCATTACAGGTCTTTAGTCAGCTCAGCCATCTGAGCACTCAGTTTCTATGACGCTGTCTGGAGATTGTAAAGGAAATTTGAATCAGCCGGGCAAGGTTGGATCACAGGTCGTCTAAGGGTGGGAAAAAAGTTCGTTGCGGCCATATAAGTACGGAAAGTGCTGAATATTGTAGATGTCCAGTTGAAATCTTCATACCTCTAAAACATTCATGATACGGTGTTAGCCGATCGTTGTTCTAAAATGCAAAAGATTCTGGATGCCATAGGCAATGCATTTGGCTCAGAGGTTTCCGTACTCAATTGTTACTTGTGTGTGAGAAAATTTGCGCAATTGTAAGACAACTGCAAAGGCAACAAGAATAAATTTTGCATTATTTCGTAAGCTTCGGTGTAACGTTAACAGCTCAATGTGAGTATTTTACGAAGAAACTGCTCGTGGCTTAATCCATGCTGAGTATCTTCAAAAGAGTAAACACATATGTACACACATATATAAATACATACATATATATATGTATCACAATATGGTCGGAGGCACTCTCAGTGGGGACGACGAGGAGGATACTGTCCTCGGTGTATCGTCTAAGCGCGATTAGACGGATAAGTGGCTTCAGGACAGTGTCTGATGAAGCAGTTTTGGTATTGCCAAAGACAATACCAATAGATATACTGGGGTGATGAAATGAGAAGGATATACCTTCGCCGTCTCGAGTACCCGGGACAAATAGCGGCTATAAAAGCGGAGGAACGAAGGGCTTCCATGCACAAATGGCAGTCACGATGGGAGAGTAGTCTAAAGGGAAGATGGACATTTCGTCTTGTCCCTGATGTAACCCCTTGGATGAAGAACGAACATTGCGAGTTGAACTACTACGTGACCCAGTTCCTAACTGGTCATGGGTGCTTCAGGAAGTACCTGCACAGATTTGGTCATGACACTTCTCCTATATGCCCAAACTGTGTAGATGAGGAGGAAGATGCGGAGCATATTCTTACATGCTGTCTCAGATTTAGATGGCCGGGGGAAACGAATTTGGAACCAAACCGGCTAATGGAAGAGCTGTTGAACTGTAGGATTTTATGGAGTCAATATAGCCAGAGAATGGCTGAAGTTTTGATAGTACTCCGAAGACTGGAGGAACGGAGGCGAAATTTGAATTAACGTGATAAAGCTTTCGACTAACCAGCCCTCCGCGAAGTAATACCTTACGGCAGTCCCGCGGGGGGAGAGTGGTTGAAGTGTGTAGGGGGTGGGTTTAGTACGTAGGCACCAGCGATGGTGAATCGTGCAATCTTTTGTTGGAACAAAAGTGTCTTTCGAAGATTCCCACCTCCGGCTCAAGACAAAAAAAAAATAAAAAAACATATATATATAAGTACATGCAGACACACATAATTGGTCATTGCAACCCTTCAGTTAGGATTACAAGCTAGCTTCTTACATCACTTATGCTGTGTTTATTAATTTTATACATGAGTGGTGGAACCTTCAGTTTAAAGTCAAGTCCGAACGACAGATTTTTGAGAAACTTTTCATGGCAATTTTTATTTACCATCAAAGTCTTTGACTGATATTTGCCAGTATTTCGGCTGATATCTCATCAGTGACTGTTGTATAATTAATATCAAGTAAATTTAACTCTCCTAAGAAAACTGTTAGTAATCATCACAAGGAACATGGTTACATTGACTGTAACGTTATGATGGCCCCTGAGGAAGTACGATCAACATCAACACATATTGCTAAACAGAATACATTGTTAGCTCTAGAACTACCTCTGCCACGGGTATGTATAACAAGTACTAAATGAACAGGAAATCTTAAATATGTAGAGCTATTGAGGAATAACTTCCTCTACGAATGTCTTATGAAGTTTCATTTCCGTTGTAGTTTTTTTCTTATCATTGCAAGCGTTAATTTGTTTTACTTGGTGTATAATTAATTAAGTTTTGCTACTGATCTAATATGTTGAAATATTTTATTTATTTGTTGTAAAAGTTTCATTTTGCTTTTTCTTCATTCATTTGTTTGCATCAATTCGTTTGTTTGCTGTGGGGCTGTCTCTTTTTTCATGTTTAACAATTTTCAAACCAACAAATTTTTCCATTTATTTGCCTTCATTTTTTCCTCTTTTTTTTGTTTTTTGGTGCATTAAGCCAACAACATCTGCTAAACAAATATTGTAAAAAAAACAAAAACCAACAACCGTCAGTATGTAGTACTATGTCGACGTCGTTTTCTAAAAGTTTTGCTTGCTAATTACCAACAAACAAACAAAATCAGAAGCTTTTTTCTCTCATTTGACACCGAAAATGTCGTTTTCATTTTCGTTGTTTTTTCTTTTTTTTTTGGGCCAAAAAGAAGTCTTTTCCTTTTGACTATTTCGACTTCTGTTTAAATGTCTCTTCTTCTAATTTGTTTTAGTTTTTTTTGTTTTTATTTCTTATATTTTATTTCTTCTGTAATTTATTTATTGCTTGTCGGTATTAAAAAAGACAAGACACTGTTACAAGGAAAAGTATTTGCAAAAAAATTTTCCTTAAAATTAAAAAAAAAAAATAAAATTAAATACGATCTCTGATAATAAATAAAATTGAAAATCTTATTTTAGAGGCAGAGGACATGACATTTGTACCAACGAATCTGTTTTAATTTATTCACGATTGCCTTTTGCAAACTTATAAACACAGTCGTCAGTCTTAATAAATTATTTTGAACGACTGACTTACTATGCCACAATATATACAAAGCCTGAGATTCAATAGATGTTCGTTTGGTAAGTATGTACGTATGTATCTTATATTCTAGATTATTTATTAAGGTATTGTTGTTACAGAAAAAAAGGAAATGATGTGTTTCTCTTAATTGTAATTGCAACAAAGCATAGAATAACGATAATCATAAAGGTCTTCCTACAAGCCAAGAAAATAGTTGGCATTTTCGTTCATTCGTTGTGAAACATTTGCAATATTTACGAGGCAGGAGCAAGGGAAATATACCAGAATCAGTTTTAATTTGATTTTTTTGAAAATTTGACTTTGTTTTTGACAAAATATTTGCCAGATTTATAGACTCTTTACAAACAAAATTCATTTGTCCCTTAAAATATATGCGAACCTCAATCATTTTGGCCAGCAATAGTTGGTAAATTTAGAAGCGCTTATGCCACTTCTAGTATATATTAGATACCATACATACAAAATGGGTCATTATAACCCTTTAGTCAGGACTACGACCTAGCTTCTCACACTACTTATGTTGTGTGCTTTAATTTTATACATGAGCGGCAGGACCTACAGTTTAAAGTCAACTCCGAACGCCAGATTTTCGAGAAACTTTTCATGGCAATTTTATTTACTCTCAGAGTTTTTGCCAGAAGTCTGCTGAGAGGAAGTCGCCGAAGAAATATTTTTGCATATTTCATTTTGATGTCTGACCTGGGCTTTCAACCGTGGCCTTACGCCTAATAAGCCGACACACTATCTACTAGATTACGGCGACTAGTAGATATTGTGTTGGCTTATTTGTCGTGAGGCCACGGTTCAAACCCCAAGTCAGATATCTCCAACAAAACGATGACAAAATATTTCTGTGGAGATTTCCTCTCAGCAGATTTCTGCCAAAAACTCTGAGAATAAATAAAATTGCCATGAAAAGTTTCTCAAAACATCAGTTTTTCGAAGTCGACTTTAAACTGTAGGACCCGACATTCTTGTATAAAATTAACACGCACAACATCAGTGGTGTGAAAAGCTAGGTCGTAATCCTGACTAAAGGGTTGTAATGACCAATTATGTACGTACATATGTATGTAATATATGTGACCCTCAAATTTGTTGCCCAACGGCGACGAGTTTATGCCGCTTCTATTTACTCAAACGATTGCACTTATGTTGAGTAATCTGATTGGGCAAATTTTGAATTAGAAAGTGCCATCGAGTCCTGATTACCGTGTTCACAGGCCGTGTGTGTGGTTCGCACAGTCTAAAAGTAATTACAGAACAGTCAACTTGGCGTTTGACACTCTGAACCACTCAAATATATGAAATGTTTTGAAATCCGAAGGCCTATCAAATGCTTACAAACGATAACAATTGGACGAGTCTCCTTTGTTTTTGAATTCCATTCTAAACACTGTAAATTTTAAAGCCACTTCTTATAGAATTGATGTTATTACGGGGCTCCAAAGCAAGTTTTAAAACCTTAACTACACTGAGCGCCAAGAGTGAACAAACAAAAAAAAAAACAAAAAAAAATGTTAAAACAAAAACAACAATTCATGATAAAGGAACTTTTTTTATAGTTAAGAACAAAACGGTTTTATACTTAAGAACAAAAGTGTTGACTCACTTATGGCGTTCACTGTCCGTGGACAGCATTTGCCTACTCCCCCATACAGTCACAGACAAAAAGAACCATGAAAATTCAGGTACAGTATTTTGCATGGAGGATTACGAGAAATAATAATGTACGTCGCCACAGTCTAGTAGGTAGTGTATTGGCTTATTAGACGTAAGGCCGCGGTTCAAAAAGGTCAGACATCTCCAACAAAACGGAATATCAAAAAATATCTCTGAGAGTAAAATTGTCAAAGTTTCGCAAAAAAAAGGAGTCGACTTTAAGCTATAAGTCCCGCCACTCATGTATAAAATTAACACGCACAACATAAGTGAAAAGCTATGTCGTAATCCTGTGTAAAGGGTTATAATAACCAATTAAGTAAGTAAGACCAAAACAAAGAAGTCGCTATAGTCTAATAGGTAGTGTATTCACTTATTAACCGTGAGCCCGTGCTTGAAACCCCAGCTCAGACATCTCGAACAAAACGAAAATATAAAAAAGAATTTCTTTCAGCGACTTCCTCTCAGCAGTCTTCCGGCAAAAACTCTGAGAAGCAAATATCGTTGCCATGAGATTTTCTCAATAATCTTTGGTTCGAAGTCGATATTAAACTATAAGTCTTGTCACTCATGGGTAAAATTAGCACAACAACATCAGCGATGTTAAAAGCTAGGTTGTAATCCTGACTAAAAGATTGTAATGGTGAATTGAGTTAAGTAAATAAGCCAGTTACAATGGGTATAAAAACAAATAAAGCACAAGTAGTTTGTGTATGTATAAGAACAGACAATTAATGAAGTTGGCTGCAGTTGCTGCCGGGGGAATACATTGAATAAGAATGGGCATTTAAGGCAGATAGTTTTAGACGTTTGAATGACACCCGTATAGAATTCAGTAGACTAAATGCTGTGTGGAAATCGCAATTCATATCATTGCGAATGAAAATCGAAATATACAACACGAATGAAACACAAAATATTGCATTTATGCAGGATGTGAAATATAAAAATTTTCGTAAACGTTTAAGGTAGAAATACTGAATCGAGCCATTGGTTCTCCTTGGTATAGTATTTCAATGTGGCGGCCTTAGTCTAATTTATTAATTACTGGATGTGAACTCATTTTCTGCAAATAGTTCGCTACTCCTGGATAAAATGAACACACATACAACATGCTTGGTGTGCAAAGCTTGGTTGTAATCCTGACTATAGAGTTGGAATGGCTAACAAAGTAATTAAGTATGCGAGTATGCTAATTGTCAGTAATTGTGTGACTTAAAACAACAACAATATGGATAATTAACTGCCACATCCTTACAAGCTTCTTTTCACCGATTTTGTTAATTCAGGCCGCTTCCTTACAATTGAATGGAATTGAGCATTACTTTCCGAAATCTTTCCAAAGTCGAAACTTAAATTAAATTAATTAAAAAATTAATTAAAAAATTAATTAAATTAAAACCACAAAGTCCTCTCTTTCTGCCTATGGACCCACAGATTTTGATGATTTCAGTTGGCCCCACAAGCAGAATACAAACTTCCTGCATTCTATGTTTCATTTCTGCTTGAGTTTCATTAAAACCTGCTCACCACCACCAGATAAATATGCACTCGTATGCACTCCATTCCAATCATTTCCATTTTATTATCAATCATTGTAGAGAAATTATCAACAAAAATTAATAAAAATTTGTGTTCAATTTTAATTAAAGCCTTGCGCAGACAACAAACAGGATTTTTTACTTTGCAATTAACGTGGCATTTTAATTAATTTCTGCAAATTATTTTATTTTATTTGTAAAATCACAATAAAAACAACAACAAAAAACAAAAAAAAGAAATATGAAAAACATTTTCATTAAAAATGAGAGCAATGATGATGATGGCAAGATGATGAAAATTTAAACACGATTTTAATTACAACATCTGTGTGTGTCCACTTTCAAATTGTCGGCTGTTGTTGATGGCATTTTTAATGGTCAGAGCGCTCTATTGTGCCATGAAGGATGAATACGATTTAAAATGATGCGATGTGTTAAACACATCCATTTATACCAGTTAATAAATAAAAATTTTTTTTAATAATTCATTTATTTATTTGGCCACTAATTGCTGTTTATTAACGATCGGGTCATACATTCAGCGCTTTCTATCTGTAAATTTGTATAAAACAAAGTGGGTGGGAGATATCATTGACATTTTTAACTTGTTTAAAAGACCTATTGATGCTATTGTATGCGGAATAAGACTTGGTTCAAATGTCCGCCACGGCTTGCCTGGGTGGAGAGCATCTGAAATGTTCAGTTTTTCATGACTTTCAGGCATAAATCGGAAAGAATTTGATTTTGAATATTTTTGGTGTTTATGTGCACACACCTGCGACCTAAGAAAACCCCACAAGAAAAACGCTTACGGGGTGAAATCGCTCGATCTCGATGCTCTCAATTTCCTTGTGTAAAATATTCGATGTGGTAACAATTGTGTGTGGCGTCACCACATGGCCTAATTCAATTTCAACTAAAAGAAGTTGGAAATCATCGACCTATAGTGCTCGTCGTTGACAGAGATGTCCTAGCCTGAAGTCGTGACGTTGCCAGCCTAAAATCCACACCAAACAGTGATTTTTTTTTTGAAATGGATTGGACGCTCTTGCATATCATGCAGGTTAATATTGTTACGAAAATGAAAAAATCTAGATACTGGTGTTTTGCTTTTACATCGCTTAACATTAAAATTATAAACAAAAGCTACAAAAACAAAACAATGCAATTAAACAAACTTGTTTACAAATTATCTGTTTGTTTACAAGTATCGAACAAACACCAGCAGAAAAAAATGCTAAACAAGTAAACAAAAATATACCAACAACACTAGAATAATAAACGTAAACAACGATGTTCACATTTAAAGAGATTTCGAGAAATCGAAGCCACGAACATTCGTCTTCAAAGACATTCATCAGACTGTTAACTCTGCCATATAAAAGGCAAGCCAAAGCAGGCGAATGAGTTAGCGAAGTTCAGTCAGTGAACATAAAGTTATGAATCTTTATTAAAACTAAACACAAATTTATTTTTAATTTATTTCCAATCTACGAGCTCATATTTTAAACGTAACAATTGATGTACAAAAAACGATTAATTTTATGGACGACATGGGCAGCAAGTTTTGAACTTGCTTTTTTTTTTGTGGCGTATACACCTGCGACCTAAGGAAACCCCACAAGAAACACGCTAACTGGGCCAAAATACACTACGTCGATGGCCAGTCCACATGAGATGACCATGCCCTCAATTTGCTCGTGCATAATATCCACTACGGCCATAATATCCAATATGGCCGTTTGACGCCAACACATGTCGTTGGTCCACAGATCATTTAATTCAGGCTAAAAGCAGTTGTTAATCATCGTTCTATAGCGTTTGTCGTTGACAGTGATGTCCTGGCCAAAGTCGTCCTTAAAGACGACTGGACGTTGCCAGCACGAAATCGACACCAAACAGTAACTTTTTCCATATGTATTGAGCGATCTTGGATCTCTTGTGTATTAATATCGACCCAAATTCGAAAAGTTTGATTCTTCACGTACCTATTCATCCAGAAAAAGCTCCAGCGCTGAAGATGACTTTTCGATGAAAATTAGGGTTGTTCACCCACTGCTTCAGATGCAATTTATTGAACACACATCATTGTCAATGGACGATCATAGTGATTAGACGAAGCAGATTGAATAAAGGATCAGTAATTTGAGAGATGAAGCTTCAATTAGAAACCCGTTATCACCTGTTTAATTTCTAAAGACCCTGCTGGAAGACCCTATACAGAAAAAGTGATAAAAAATAAATGAAAAATAAATTTTTGATTTAATTTCTCTGCTTATTCGCTCATTATACACTTCTTTAGTTTGTTTTATGTACGCTTGTATACGTATTGTAAAATCATGATAATGAATGCAAGTATTTACAACGGCTCATGCCCATATACATACATACATACACAAGAACTAACTGTTTACCTATAATGCTTATACTGTAATGTTGTCGTACGTATATTAAATAAGTGAACTATAACTGTTCATTTGCTAATTATCCATCAGAGAATTAAAATGAATAAAGGAACAACAAAAAACGAAATGAATGAATGGAATAAAATGGTTGAGAAATGGAATGAAAATGAAAATGAAATGAAAAAAAAACTGTGAAAATGGGTAAAACGTGTAAACATCAAAATATAATTACCCGACATGTTTGTCCTCTGAAAATTGCTTCGAATGTGTTCAATTGTCGTGTAAATTATACGTTTATGTATGTGAACATTGTACACATTGAATGAATACACATGCACACAGTTACATAGGTATACTCAGGTATTTATAGTCGTGTTTAAGCAATTATACTGTGGCATAGACAGAGGCAAATGCGTGTTTGTTTGTAATTTCAACCCAAAAACCTAAAAGTTATTCGTTGACCATCGAACCCAACCAACCAACCAACCAACCATACAACTGAACCAATAAACAAGTAAACAAAAACTTGGCTATAATATCGCCACTAGTCAGTCAATATGACCATTCCATCCATCCAGCCAACCATCCATCCATCCAACCAACCAACCATCCATTAGCCCGGTGATGGTAATGGGGGAGGTATACCATATAATGATGAACTATAAAATTGCTTGCTTTCATTTCATTTTAATAATATTAAAAATATTTTATCTCACACACACTGTTCTAAGTAGTGCAATTGAAAATTTCACAAAAAAAACTCAGACTTAACGCGAACTTATGACAAAATTGTGCAATCTGATGACAAGTTGGCATATTTTTGAAGATTATTAGACGTCGTTACATTTAAATCAAATGATTCTGTAGCCAGTAGTCGCCGTAGTCTAGTAGGTAGTGTATTGGCTTATTAGACGTAAAGCCAGGGTTCGGGCCCCAGGTCAAACGTAAAGACAAAATACAAAAACAATTTCCTCGGCGACTTCGTCTCAGCAGATTTCTTGCAAAAACTCTGAGAGTAAATAAAATTCCCAAGAAAAAGTTTCTCAAAAATCTGTTGTTCGGAGTCGACTTTAAACTGTAGGCCCCCCACTCATGTATAAAATTAACACACACAACATAAGTGGTGGGAGAAACTAGGTCGTAATACTGACTGAAGGGTTGTTATGATCAAATTATGTATGTATATGTATATGATTCTGTTTAGTAGGCAGTGTGTTGGCTTATTAGACATGAAGCTTCGGTTCAAACCCCAGGTCAGACATCCACACCAACATGAAGGACGAAAACATATTTTTCGGCGACTTACTCTCAGTAGACTCCCCCCCCCCTCGCGTTACTGCCGTAATTACTTCGCGGAGAGCTAGTTAGCTTTGAAGCTTTGTCACATTAAATTAAATTTCGCCTTTTTACCTCCAACCTTCTGAGTTCCCGCATAACATCACCCGTTCTCTGCCTGTATTGACTCCATAGAACTTCAGAATTCAACATCTCCCCCACAAGGCAGTTTGGCCTAAAACTCGTTTTCCCAAGCCATCTAAATCTGGGGTAGAATTATAAAATGTGCTCTGCATCTTCCTCCCCATATACCCAGTTTGGGCATATAAGGGAGGTATCATGTCCAAATCTGTGCAGATACTTCCTGAAGCATCCATGACACGTAGAAGTTGAGCTCGCAATGTTCGGTCTCCATCCAAGGCGTTATATTAGTGGCAATGCGAAATGTCCATCTTCGTTTTAAACTGTTCTCCCACCAAGGCTGCCATTTGTGCATGGAGGTCCTTCGTTCCTCCGCTGTTATAGCTGCTGTTTGTCCTTGGTAATAGAGACGGCTAATGTATATCCGGCTCATCTTGTCCGCTAGTATGCATATCGGTATTGTTTTCGCCAATACCAGTACCTTTTCAACAGACACTGTTACATTTTCTTTGTGCTCAAAATGGCGCTTTGGCGACAGTATGCTTTGTTATAAAATTGAAAAATACTTGTTTTGCTGCTTTGATATGGCAATTGTATAAACAAATGTACTAAACTCTTAAGTAAATTATAAATAGACACACCTACACTTATGTATGTATTACGTATTGCATGTGTATGTAAGTATGTGTATATTTTGACACACAAACACTGTTAAATATTTCTGTTCCTTCTACCAGTGGCTACCTCTTTTACTCACTTACATATTCCTGATCGCTCATTTGGTCATTTTGAATTTTTATCATTAATTTACATCAATGCAGTTGCAGTTAAAACAGCAATAACAACAACAACATTCACAACAACAACAATAACATCATACAACAACCATTATGAACGTTAATTAATGTCATTTTAAGTTTTTCATTCTCATTTTCACTTTATTTTATCATTTTCATTATCATTATAATTTTCTTCTTTTTTTGTTGTTGTAAACTTTTAACTACAAATATATATAAAAAAAAATATTTTAATAATGCAACACAATATAAAAAATTTGATACTAAATATTATAATTACAACAAAACCAACAACTAATATGCAGAGCATTAACATATTTTTTATGTTTGATTTTTATTTTTGTTTTTCATTCTAATTTGAATTTTTTTTATTCTTATTTTTTATTCATTCAAGTAATTTGATTTTAATGATTGTCCTTTTTGTTGCTGTTGTTGTTATTATTTTTAGTGGGTTGGTTTTGTTTTAGCCGTTGTTAATAACTTTTAGCTAATTTTATGATTACATCGGAATAAAATATTTTAGTTCATGAAAGTAGTTTTCTGTTCAGCATTTATTGACTTGATATTATTTCAAGAACAATACTCTGCTATTTAATTATTTAAACAAATTTAAGAGAACTCAAGGATTATATAGGAAATAATATTCATCATATTTATTGTAGAACTCTTCTCTTGAAGCCCAATTACCAAACATCTTTTTATTCTTCATCTCTTACAATATAAAGGGTCCGACAAATAACTTTTTTTAAATGCTTTAAAAAAAACTTCTGAATATTTTCTCAAATTTCTGTTTTTATTTGAAAGTACAATCCTTCCGGTTAATAATGGAAAATAATTTCATTCAAGTGGCTGCCTCGGCTGGCCATGCAGTAGCCTACACGATCGCTCCAATTTTTAAGCACATTATCGATTGTGTGCAGCTGTATTTCACCAATGGCTTCACGAATATTGTCCTTTAAAGCGTCAATTGTCTCTGGCTTGTCGGCGTAACAGTTATCTTTGACGGCACCCCACAAATAATAGTCCAACGGTGTCAAATCGCAGCTCCGAGGTGGCCAAACGACATCAGCTCTGCGGCTGATAATGAGATCTTCAAAAACAAGGCGCAAAACATCGAGTGTGGCATGTAGCGCCGTCCTGTTGAAACCAAATGTTGCCAATATCCTCCTCTTAAATTTTTGTGAACAAAAATTCATTCAACATGGCCCGATAACGATCGCCATTGACTGTAACGGCCACTCCTCGCTTAATTTCGAAAAAAATGGCCCAATTATGCCTCTGAACTAAAATCCGCACCAAACAGTGACTCGTTTTGGGTGCGTCGGCTTTTCAATGTATACGTGCGGGTTTTCAGTGCCCCAAATGCGACAATTTTGCTTGTTTACATACCCGCCAAGATCAAAATGAGCTTCATCGGAAAAAATTATTTTTTTTTGCCAAAATCGGCATCTTCTGGTGTAGGCTACTGCATGGCCAGCCGAGGCAGCCATTTGAATGAAATTATTTTCCATTATTAACCGGAAGGATTGTACTTTCAAGTAAAAAAAGAAATATGAGGAAATATTCAGAAGTTTTTTTTAATTTTTTTCATTTAAAAAAAAAAGTTATTTGACGGACCCTTTATTTTGTAACTGAAAACTGCTCATTATCTCTGATATCTTATTGTCTCAGTCCTCAAGGTAAAACATTGCTATCTCATCGTTTGACAGTTGGCTGAGGAAAATTGTTAAAAATGTAACAGAAGTTAACAAAGATATTCGCAAACATAGAGAGTCATAGAATTCATTCTTTTAATATGAACATCTGACTTTTCTGTCCGAAAATTGAACTGAATTGAGTTCAGCAAATCCTTTACAAGAGTTCTGCAGACGTCGGAACTGATGATAATCTGTAGCTGCTAAATCTGTGTTATATGGTGTAGTCTTGAAAGCTTGCCAGCTAAGTCTACTCAGTTTCTGCAATGTTACCACTATACTCGTGATCAATTCTAGACATTCTAATTTAATGGAGATCTTTATTCTGGTTTATTGCTGACCGTATGAATCAGAATTAATTGTTTGAATAAGTTATAGGCGTTCATTACGTAGAATTACATTAATACCCCAGCAGACACATAGCATTACTTTTCTGAGTGTTAATTCAGGCTTTGTCCCCAACTGCTTAACTACAAATTGCTTCATTATGTACGTGATCCTTTTTCCATTACCTCAGAAATGCTTTGATTTCGTTCCGTTTTAGGTCTGAGGCGTAAAGAACATTGAGTTTTTTCGTGTATCTAACATTGATGACTTTTTGACCCTTTCCTCTCCTCTCATACTTTATAGGGTATGCCTATAATTTCTCCTACAAGTCAATTGCTCTGACAAATCTTAGGATGCTGCTCGGTGTCAACAACGCCAATTTCCTGGCTAACATCTGGTACACACAATCATTATTACAGTACAGAATTATCATAGAATCTACATGTTGGGCTCAAAACATCCCAATTCTAAATAAGTTTAAACTGAATCTACAATACCCAGTTAAAAGACCGGTTATCAACCTCAGGTTGTTTTTTGATAGATCAGATCTCCCCTTTTTGTAATTGCCCAAGACAAGTTTTGATTGTTTCAAATCCACTTGGTTTGAAGACAAGTCGTTGTCTCTTTTTATATTCCCTTTCATTGAGCATAGCTATCTAACAATCTGCGTCCATTTTACAAAAGGATTCCTGCCATATAAATGTCGAGGATGCTCCCCTCCTCGCAAGTTTGTTTAATTCGTCGTTGTCGAGAATTCGAACATGACTTGAAACCCTATAGAGAGCTGACTCTGCTTTCCAAGACATGAACATACTATTTTCGATTTAATCTCATAACAGCCGAGTGCTTGAATGGCGGTCTCACTGTCAAATAGTAGAGTTGTGTCCTGCTTTTCGTATATATTTGTCAGTGCTTAGTTCTCTAGCTATGTCTGTGCTGATAATGTACGTGTTTTTCTCAATTTTGTCCATGATTTCTTCGCCTTTTTCAGGGATTGATCACCTAGAACGTGGTGCATCTTTTAACACTAAAATTAAAATTATCAGATCGTAAAGGAGAAAATCGTTTGGTTTCTGTTTCTCTACTCAGAACATCGTCTTACAAATTTTATCAGAAATCTTCATACAACATACATAATTCATCATTACAACCCTTTAGTCAGGATTACGACCTA
Organism: Sarcophaga variegata; assembly: GCA_932273835.1. Taxonomy (NCBI): domain Eukaryota; kingdom Metazoa; phylum Arthropoda; class Insecta; order Diptera; family Sarcophagidae; genus Sarcophaga; species Sarcophaga variegata. The sequence continues at coordinate 70,451,641 of OW026362.1, forward strand.
GCTTTAAATATATACATGAATGGCAAGTTGTACAGTTTAATGTCTACTCCAAATGACAGATTTTTGTGAAACTTTTCACTGCAATTTTATTTACTCTCAGATTTTTTTGCCAGAAAAGTTGCTGAGAGGAAGTCGCCTCAGAAATATTTTTTCAGATTTCGTTTTTTTTGGGGATGTCTGACCTGGGTTATGAACCGTGACCTTTCGTCTAATTTCGTCTCACGGCGACTTCACGTCTGATAGTATATCTTGCTTTTTGCGTACATATGTATTTACAGTAATCCCTCGATTTACGTCGAAGCTGGTTCCAAAAAAAGGCGACGTAAATCGAAACGACGTACATATATCGAATTTCATATTGCTCATACTACAAAGTAGTATGTTTTTAACAAGGAACTTAAAAAAGTTACAGTAATCCCTCGATATACGTCGCAGTTGGTTCCAAAAAAAGGAGATATAAATCGAATGACGATGCAAATTGAAGTTAAAGGGAACAAAAAATTTGACGACGTAAATCGAAACAACGTTAATCGAGGCGATGTAAATCGAAGGATTACTGCAGCAATGTATATGCTGCTAATGCCGCTGTCTTCCTAAAATTTTTTGTAGGATTTTTTAGTGATTGATCAACGCGTAATGCCCCTTTCACCATTGAAATCAAAATTATCAGATCAACAATGGGCCAATTGCAGCTATTTTTCTAGTTACAACATCGTCTTACAAATTTTATCAGGAGTCAACAATATATTCTTAGCTCCTTCTACAGTAGAAAAGAAAAATATGATGACAATTAAGTTCCAAATTTTCATTCATTTTCAATCGTAGATAACTTTTCACTTAACTTGTATACTATGTTCTAACAAAATGAAACTGAACATGTAAACTTTCAAACAAGCTATATTACTGTCTCATGATATCATTTTGGCAACACTGGCTTAAACACCTCACGCACGTTTCGTGTTTTGTTTCACTGTCAAACATCTTCAGTTTGGTCTATAATTTAACCATGAATCGTCTTATAAACGAACAACGCTTGCAAATCATTGAATTTTATTATCAAAATGCGTGCTCTGTTAAGAAAGTTCATCGCGCGCTTCTTCCATTTTATGGTCAGTTTAATCGATCCACTGAAGCGGCTATTCGGGCTATTGTGACAAAATTTCGCACCAAATTTACATTGTTGGACATTAAACCACCAATACGCTTACGTAGAGTGCGAACTGAAGAAAATATCGCAGCTGTACCGGCCAGTGTTAATGATGACCATCAATTATCGATACGTCGCCGTTCGTAGCAATTGGGCCTCTGTTACTCAATAACGTGGAAAATTTTGCGGAAGGATTTAGGTGTGAAGCCTTTCCAAATACAGCTCGTGCAAGAATTGAAGCCGAACGACCTACCGCAACGCAGAATTTTTGGTGCATGGGCTCTTGGAAAGTTGGCCGAAGATCCAATTCTTTATCGAAAAATTGTGTTCAGCGACGGAGCTCATTTTTGGCTCAATGGATACGTAAATAAGCAGAATTGTCGATTGTGGAGTGAAGATCAGCCAGAAGCATTGCAAAGGCTACCAATGCATCCTGAAAAAGTCACAGTTTGGTGCGGTTTATTGGCTGGTGGCATCATTGGACCGTTCTTCTTCAAAGATGCTGCGAATCGTAACGTAACTGTAAATGGTGAGCGCTACCGTGAGATGATATCCAACTTTTATTTACCCAAAATGCAAGAGCATGACATGTGGTTTCAACAAGACGGTGCCACATGCCACACAGCACGCGTAACTATGGAATTATTGAGAGGCGAGTTCTATGAACATTTTATTTCACGTTCGGGACCGGTCAATTGGCCGCCTAGATCGTGCGATTTAACGCCTTTAGACTATTTTTTGCTGAGCTATGTTAAAGCTCATGTCTATACAGACAAGCCCGCTTCAATTGACGCATTGGAAGACGACATTTGAAGCATTTATTCGTGAGATACCGGCCGAAATGTTGGAAAGAGTATGCCAAAATTGGACTAAGCGGATGGACCATTTGAGGCGCAGTCGCGGTCAACATTTGCATTAAATAATCTTCAAACATTAAATTATATTGACCGTACTATCGATTCAAATAAAGATTTCATGCATTTTTCTGAATTTTATGTGTGCTTTTTTTTGAAAAATTTTCCTATAGCTATTAAAAAATCACCCATTATTACGTTTTACGCAGATCTACTTGACATTTTATTTTCCAAAAATATAATTTAAGCGTTGGTGTGCTTTTCTTTCATACTTACAAATTTACTTTACTTTTGCAAGTTTTGTCACATATGTACGCCCATTGCAATTGAAACAAGATTTGATTTTGTTAAATACGTTTTCAAATGATTTTTATTGATTTATTAATTAAATTCAATTAAATTAAATTACGTTATTAAATGTTACTTATTAAGATATTAAATTTATTTTCTCTCTTAATTTTCTAACATATATTTTTTTTTGTTATTGTTTTAATAATTAAATTTGAATTAAATAATCCAAATGATACGAATATGATACCACATGCTTGTAACATACGATACACATACACGGGTGATTTTATTTATTTATTTATACATTCCAATATTATTGTTATTAAATTAATTCATTTATAAACTATTTTGCACATGTGTCTTACAATTACATATTTTACTTACTTACTTACTGACTTACTTACATACATATTTTAAAGTGATTAAATTACACAAAAAAAGAGACGTACAGTGAGCATCAAAAGAAACACAACATTAATAAGAATATACATTAATAAATTACCGTTATGTTTATTTTAAAATTGTTTCATTGCCAGTTTTTGAAATTGAAAGAAAAAAAGTTGAAAAAAAATTTCGAATTTTTAAAAATTAAAAATTTTTTCGGGCACTCTCCTTAAGTGGTAAAAGTAGAATTTTCTGATTTTTAGAATTTTATCCTTAGTGTACCGTTTCTTTTAACGCTCACTGTAAATTTCATATGAAATTCATTATTTTTTATTGCTTGACTCTGTACAAATCGTAGTTACAATTGAAAAACTCGTTAAAACTTGTATTGAAAAGAAGGAAAAAAAAAAGAAAATAATTAAAGAAAATATTTAACAAATTAGGAATTTATCACAGTAATAAATTTTACTTAATTCTAATTTTATATGCTCTTGTTTATTATTTTAATTATTATTTGACAAAATCATTTAATTTATAATCAAGCGAAATTAACATTTTCAATTACAGACGAAATTTCCAATCAGAATTACCAACTAAATAGGACTTAAAGACAACTTAATAACGACTTACAGTTGAAAGACATGAATATTTGCACTTAAACCCTCTTTACAAAATTAATTACAAAAATTAGAAGAAATTTAAAGGATTTCTGGAAATAAAAAAATTTAAAAAAAACATTTGAAATGTTAAACCTTGTGCAATTTACAGTGAGCGTCAGAAGAAACTGTACTTTAAAAAAACATTGTTATGAAAATGAAGAATGTAGTTTCTGGTGTTTTGCTTTTACATCACCTAACATTACAATGGTAAACAAGTAAACAAAAATGCAACAACATACACCAGCATAAACAAAATGGTAAACAAAAATACAACAACAAACACTACAAGAATAAATGTAAACAAAATACACAAGCAACAGTAATGAAACAACGATGTTTACATTTGTAAAGATTTCGAGAAGATGAAGCCATGAATATTCCCCTTCAAGAACATGCATCAGACTGTTTACTTTGTCATATAAAAGGCAAGGCAAAGCAGGCAACTGAGTCAGTAAAAGTTCAGTAAGTCTTGTGTGAACACGCGTTGCGTTTGAAGAGAGTATTCGTGGTTTGAAGATCTCCGTTACAAAGATCGGTCGTATAATTGCTTAGTGATTGTTATTGTTCATGCAAAGGGTGTAAACAGAGGAATAACAAAGAAGAGCAATTGTTGTTGTTTAAATCAAGTTATGAACAGTGTCAAACAGAACAGAATTGTCTGAATATTAAAGAAGTTTAATTAAAACTAAACACAAATTTATTTTTATTTTATTTGCAATCTCCGAGCTCATATTTTAAACGTTTTTAAAAGGTAAAAACGTAACAAAATACATTAAAAGATTACAGTTATGTTTATTTTAAACTTGTTAAAACTTTTAAAAATGAAACAATAAAAAATATTAAAAAAATTCTCCAAATATTGTCAAATTTTTTTGGGCACTCTCCTTAAGTAGTAAAGGTCGAGTTTGTTGACTGTAGGAAATTTATCCTTAATGTACAATTTCTTTTGATGCTCACTATATGTATGTATGTATGCTTACGAGTAGAATACCATAGTATTCTTAAGAAATACTAACCTTTTTCAAAAAGTTCTCCTCGTATTTTATTTTAAATATTTTGGTTGGCCTTAGGAAATCTTTAGTTTTTTAAACTGGTGGCACAAAACCCGCAGCAGACAATTGCTGGCTGCAAAGAAATGAAAGCAGAAGAAAATTTACGGTAATGAGAGGAGCCTTTCTTATAACAACTGAAATACGTCTTTAGACTTCAAAAAGAAACATTTCGATAACAAACTTACCTTTTAAATATCGATTTATACGATTGCTCTTGATCGTTTGAGGAACCAGAACTGCAGCTGCTGCCACTGGAATTTTCATCACGCGGTGAATAATCATAGGAGCGTGGGTAGGCCAAATTGTAGGGATTATTTGAGTGGCTAGTGCTGCTGCTGCTGATGATGTGGTTGTTGTTGTTGTGGTTGATGTTGTGGCAGGTAGCGGTCATATGGGCTTGCGTAGCGGTAAGCAAGAGATTCGTGGCCAATTGAACGTTCGGTAGTTTCATATTCGGTGGAGTTTGGGGTGGAGTATCGGGTTGGGCTTCGGGAAACCCCATCCCCCGTTGTAGCGTCGATGGGTGTGGATGTTGGTGCAACGATTGCGGATGATGCTGCAACTGCTGCTGCGGCTGCGGCTGCTGCTGCTGCTGCGGATGGGTTGTATGATGCGAGTTTGGGGCTATGATTGTTGAGGCCGCTATAGTAGGCGGTGTGTTGGGCGTATGTTGCTGGGAACTGTTGCTGTTGTGATGATTGTTGTGACTGTTGTTGTTGTTGCTGTTGTTGGTGGAATTGATGCTGCTGTTGTTGTAGGCTGTGATACTGTTGGTAGCCATAGCTCCTAGAAAATTCTCGTAGGCTGTAGAGGGCCCCCGTGTATAGGGATTTATGTTGTAGTTTCCACTCATCATATTGCTGCTGTTGTTGCTGCTGCTGTTGCTGTTGGTGCTGTTGGTGCTGTTGTTGTTGTTGTTGTTGGTGGTGGAGGAGAGATTTTGTGTGCTGGCCGGCAGTAAACTGCTCATTTGCTGTAGCTGTTGCATGGGATGCTGCTGCAATTGCTGCCTCTGCTGTTGCTGGGCCATGAAAGCTGCCGAGTGTGGTGGTGGTGTTTTGCTGGCGACTGTGTCGGCTAAACTCCAGATTTTCGGCTTGCTGGCTGGAATTGGTACGCCACAGTCCCGGCTCATGGGGTTTTTTGACTCGTTAATATCATGTTTACTGCCCACTAAACTTTCAGCGGCCGCATGGGCATAACCCGATGAAAACATTGACTGCTGATGCTGATAATAAGCCGGATGCTGATGATGATACGGATGATAGCCATGCGGATGACTAGAACCATGATATCCAGAGCCAGGAAAATTTAAACTCATTCTTAGATCGCCAGGATGATTGGGATTCTTGAGATGATTGTCATCTTCATCGGATTTGTCGAGATCTATAAGCCACAAAGCAAAACAAAATTGATTTTATTACATACGCTGTCATATTTTATTTCACAGGAAATAATTTTAAAGTTTGTTTTACCCACCTTTTCGCCCTGGTAAATTCATTTGGGGATTTCCGGCATGCAACTGTGCTGCCTTGCCATCGTCCAGATCTTTGTCATCCTTATCGTCATCGGAATTCATGCCATCATCATCATCATCGGTGCGATTCTTTGGTTCCCAAGTCATTTTGTTTTCCTTTTTCAAACGCCTTCGTGCATTGGCGAACCACGTCGACACTTGTGTCAACGTCATTTTGGTTATAATGGCCAACATAATCTTTTCGCCTTTGGTGGGATAGGGATTCTTCTTGTGCTCATTCAGCCAGGCTTTCAAAGTGGCTGTGGACTCTCGTGTAGCATTCTTGCGGCGGGCAGCCAAATCGTAAGATGCACCATAACTTTAAAGAAAAAAAAGAAGAAAACATCGTTGAAAGGAAATTAAAGATTAAGAAAAGAAAAGTTTAAATAAAAAATGGAAAACAGATTTTAAAGCGAAAACATCATCTCTTTAAATTCCAACTGTTGTTGTGTTTGCTTTATATGCTCCATGCTGCTATGGAGCATTTCTGAGCATCAAGCTTAAAACAGAGAAGGAGGAACTAAAAAAACAAAAAAAATTCTGTTGGTTTTGTAGAAATTTTTTGTTGCTGCTGCTGCTGTTTTTGTGGTATTTTTCATTTAATCTTTATCAAGAGATTTTTATAGCCACTGTTATACGCTATATACGCTGTGTCCAGCGTATCTGGAGTACCACCAGTATGTGCACTGAATTTAACATTATTTTTAAAAAAGATGTTATTTGCTGTTGTTGTTGCTGTTCATTTATTTCGCTTGTTTTTATTACGTTCTTTTCGCCACGTATTTTTTTATGGCTTATAATGTGGTAACGGTATCAGTAAAGCGTTAGCAAGGACGTTGGCCATCGTAGAGTGTTGTTTTATTATGCATTTTGGGTTTCGTTTTTTTTTCATAACATTTTTCAAGCTACTAGTGATTTAGTTTTCTTTTTTCTTTTTTTCAGATTTTCTTTTTTTTTTTTTGTAAATAAAACTGCATTTAAAATTGTTGTGTTGTTCTCAAGTCTTTATCTTTATCACGAAAAAAACATACTTTGTGGCAAGAATTTTAATTTTTAATACTCGCACTTTAAATGTGCAACACTTTAAAAGAGCTGCAGTTGAGAAAATAAATTCTTTAATGAAAAATATTCTTTAAATCATAACGTATGGGAAATATTTGAAGATTATTTTAAACAAAATCATACGCTTAAGTGGACATATTCAATAAAAATTCATAAAATTCGAAGCAATTGATTTCTATTGTATAATTTGGTAAGAACTGAGTTATTTTAAGCTAACAAATATGCTTTAAATGTCCAGTAGAAGATTTATCGATACATATGAATAAAACAAATAATGAGTATGAGTTTGAGTTTATTCAGAAGGCATCAAAAGAACTGTGATATTTTTAATTCTGCACAATTAGTGACTGTTGCTCGAGAGTTATAAACTGGATTTTAAGTTAAGCAATACATTTTTAAGAAGGTAACAGTGTTACATACATACATAATTGGTCATTACAACCCTTCAGTCAGGATTACGACCTAGTTTCTCACTCCACTTATGTTGTGTGTGTTAATTTTATATATGAGTGGTGAGACCTAGAGTTTAAAGTGCACTCCGAACGACAGATTTTGAGAAACTTTTAATAGCATTACTCTCAGAGTTTTTGCCAGAAATCTGCTGAAAGAAAGTCGCCGAAGAAATACTTTTTGTATTTTGTTTTAATGTCTGGCCTGGGGCTCGAACCCTAGCTTTACGTCTAATAAGCCAACACACTGCCTACTAGACTACGGCGACTTAACAGTGTTACCAGGTTAATATACATATAAAATAATATTTTAATCTCTAATATTTCAATGTTTCTTTTTTGTAAATGTTTACTCCTAACACGTTGACTGCCAAGCGCGTTTCCAGTAAAATATCATTTAGCCAACAGTTGACGCGGCCCGATGACAAACTTTACTGTCACCCATGGGTGACGTGGCAGTCAACGTGTTAATAAGGAATTTACCTATTCAGGATATAAATATTGGGCAACGTCAAATCGAAATCAAAAGTTGATATCACGTTCAAGTATGAAATTTATTTCAAAGTTGTTCAAGGAAATTATCTACCTTAACTTTATTTAAATATTAAAACCTGTTTGATTTAAGAATTATGATTGTTTACGATTTGTTTCCATTTTTATTGATAACAACCCTGCAAATAAACCATAGCTTTGTAAATATTTTTGGTGCACTGAATTTAAATCCGACCTTAGAATTTTTTTGCAACATCTGAAAGTGTTTTCTCTTCAAAACCTTTTGGGAATTTTTACGATGGCTATTTTTGTCTTGAAATCGCCGTAGTCTAATAGGTAGTGTGCTAGCTTAATAGATGTAAGGCCACGGTTCAAACCCCAGGTCAGACATCAAAATAAAATACAAAAAATATTTCTTCGACGACTTCCTCTCAGTAGATTTCTGGCAAAAACTCTGAGAGTAAATAAAATTGCCATGAAAAGTTTCTCAAAAATCTGTCGTTCGGAGTTGACTGTAAACTGTAGGTTCTGCCACTCATGTATAAAATTAACACACACAACATAAGTGGTATGAGAAACTAGGTCGTAATCTTGACTACATTGTTGTATTGTATTTTTAATCGGCGAATTGTATGGTCAAAAAGTATGAAGTACAAAGTTTTTTTTGGAAGTCACCAAAGAAATATATTTTTGTTTTTTATTTCGTTTGGTTGCGATTTCTGACCCGGTCTTTGAACCGGAATCTCACATCTAATAAGCCAACACGCTGCCTAGACTACGACGACTACCTTTTTGTGACACATTGCATCTAATAATTACACAATGTTTCTCTGAAGGCTAACCAATGCAGCAGATGTTTTTTTTCTTATGTCAGTTAGGTTATGGCACATAAAAGTTTTCCTAACTATAACACCCTATTTCCAATAACATTTCAGTGTCCAATACACAACAAATATCTAGCGCAGCTTTCATCTTAGGTTTTTCTGTATAAACCTTAATGTGAAGGAGTAAAACGTTTCACACTCCTTAGCCATACATTTCGCTGTTTAATAACATAATAATTTTCTATTACATCAGATCAGATCTATAAGATCAAGCAGCACCTTCCTTCCATTATCAAGAAAAGTAAATGATTTTCGCAGTTAAGAGCCATTCATGTAAAAGCATGAATCAGAATGGCATATAAAAAAGAGTGCTCTCCAACAGACGCATAATATATTGCATGGCTGGAATAATTTCCAAAATTGCAAATTTAAAGGCATGAGAAGAATTCAACAACACCTTAAAATGCAGTGTGAAAATTATATGAAAAGCTGACATACTTAAACTTGGTATATTTACTGAAAACCATTATCATTTGACGTGTTTAAACTTCCAGCATTTGGATCTACCTGGGAATGGTAGCCTATTAAAATTTGGACATTTAAAGAGTCTTTTTAGTTTTTATTTTTAGAACTGCACCGGAACTGAAGCGGATTTTAGAATTTTGCGAAAAGTTTAGTATACTTTAGTGGTCGAATAATGCTTCTATATGTACTTGCTTTGCTTATTCATTCCGAATAACAACAAGAAATTGTTCTAGTACCTTAACTATTCCTATTAAGGGACTTGTGATTAATAGGTGATTTTTTAAGAGCTCTAGGAAAATTTTTCAAAAAAAAACACATAAAATTCAGAAAATGCATGAAATCTTTATTTGAATCGATAGTACGGTCCATATAATTTAATGTTTGAAGATTATTTCATGCAAATATTGACCGCGACTGCGCCTCAAATGGTCCATCCACTTAGTCAAATTTTGGCATACTCTTTCCAACATTTCGGCCGGTATCTCACGAATAAATGCTTCAATGTTGTCTTCCAATGCGTCAATTGAAGCGGGCTTGTCTGTATAGACATGAGCTTTAACATAGCTCAGCAAAAAATAGTCTAAAGGCGTTAAATCGCACGATCTAGGCGGCCAATTGACCGGTCCCGAACGTGAAATAAAATGTCCATCGAACTCGCCTCTCAATAAGTCCATTGTTACGCGTGCTGTGTGGCATGTGGCACCGTCTTGTTGAAACCATATGTCATGCAAGTCAAGCTCTTGCATTTTGGGCAAAAAAAAGTTGGATATCATCTCACGGTAGCACTCACCATTCACAGTTACGTTATGATTCGCAGCATCTTTGAAGAAGTACGGTCCAGTGATGCCACCAGCCCATAAACCGCATCAAACTGTGATTTTTTCTGAATGCATTGGCAGCTTTTGCAATGCTTTTGGCTGATCTTCGCTCCAAAATCGACAATTGAGCCAAAAATGAGCTTCGTCGCTGAATACAATTTTTCGATAAACAAGTGGATCTTCGGCCAACTTTCCAAGAGCCCATTCATCAATAATTCTGCGTTGCGGTAGGTCGTTCGGCTTCAATTCTTGCACCAGCTGTATTTGGAAAGGCTTCACACGTAAATCCTTCTGCAAAATTTTCCACGTTGTTGAGTAACAGAGGCGCAATTGCTGCGATATTTTCTTCAGTTCGCACTCTACGTAAGCGTGTTGATGGTTTAATGTCCAAAAATGTAAATATGGTGCGAAATTTAGTCACAATAGCCCGAATAGCCGCTTCAGTGGGTCGATTAAACTGACCATAAAATGGAAGATGCGCGCGATGAACTTTCTTAACAGAGCACGAATTTTGATAATAAAATTCAATGATTTGCAAGCGTTGTTCGTTTGTAAGACGATTCATGGTTAAATTACAGTCCAAACTGAAGATGTTTGACAGTGAAACAAAACACGAAACGTACGTAAGCTGTTTAAACCAGTGTTGCCAAAAATTTTGTTATAAGACGATGAAAAGCTTAATTGTAATGAATGTAAATACGCTTTAAATTAAGATAAAGAAATCATCTCTTCACCTTCTTTATTCGTTTAATTACAATTAAAGAATAATAAAAATTGTACTATGGAGCGTATGATTGATTTGTGTTGATAAACATCACATTTATACATAAATTATACGTCCCCTATTACTTCTTAAATAAATTGATTGTTAAAAATTGTTGCTACCAGTGAACATTGTGCATAAAACTATAAAATAAATAAACTCAACAGTAATTACCAACAAAATAAGCATTTTTGTTTTGTTTTAAACTAAAAGCCGCCCAAAAGCAAAAATGTCGCAAAATATGGCATAAAAATATAAAAAAAAATTTTCTTTAATAAGAGTGTTTTAATAGAAAAACAAAAAGAAAATATTTTTAATAAAAAAAAACTGCAATAAGGTAGCGAGAGGATGAGGCTAATAAAAGACTCTGTTGCATGTGTGACAAACATTTGTAAGAAATGAACAGAAAAAAGGCATTCGTTGTTGAATGAGTGAACGAGTTAATTGCACTGCTATACTACGCTGCTGTTATTTTTATTGCTGCTGTTGCTGCTGCTGCTGTAATTTTTATTGCCTGTTATTATAGCTGCGCTTATTACTCTGATTGTTGCTTCTGTGGTACGTACGTATGTATGTATCTCTATTAAAGTGGTTGTTGTTGTTGTTATTATTTTTATTGCAACTCTATAATTTGTTTATCAAGCAGACTAAAACAATAATGACTGCACAATTCATTTTAACCTAAAGTGGGTGGCAATTGTGTAAAATTATAAAAAAAAAATCAAGAGAACAAAAAAAACTACACTAACAAAAATCCATTTAAAAACACATACACATACACAACACAGAGAGCAAAAAAAATCAAGATATAAAAATATAAACGTATATATAAACGTGTATTTGTATAGGAAAAATTGTATTGAAAACTAAAGTTTTAAACTGTATAATCTTGTTAACAAATCAAATGCTTGTTCACACACAACTCGCTACAATGACGGCTAAAATAAAAACCCAACAACATACAGCAGAATACAGGCGTCTGTCTATAAGCCAACTGCATAAAAATATCAACAAATTACAAAAAAAGAAAAACAAAAACAAAAAACCTAGAAAACCTACTGCCACAACCCAGTACACATAGAGGGGCACAGTCCATGTAATAGCAGGTTTAGTGGTAAACAACAGCAACAGCAACAGCAGAAAAAATCAACAAAAGCCTTAGTAAACTAAAGCGAAATAAATTTTTTACAATCAAAAAAAAAATTTGTATTGAAAATTGTATTGTACCGTATAGTATGTATATGTACGTATCTATAATTATAACAAATTTTACTATAAAAGTGTGCGTGTCTCTATGTTTGTATATGTTTAAATTTGTTTATGCATGTGCATGTGTATGTGTTTATGTATATTAGTGGTTAGTAATTCGCTGTGTACGGTTTGAAATCGCACTAAAGATACGCATTAGTTTTGTTAACATTATAAATAATTTAATTAAACAACAGCCATGACAAAACCAATACAGACAATTACTTGAACTGTAACAGAACAACACCATTAACAAGTGTGGCTATTTTAGCGGTAATGTTGGGGAAAAAAATTAAAGTAAGCGCAGATATTTCAGGGAGTAAATAATAAACGATCGGCCTGATTTCACTTGATTTGTATGTCAAACAATGTGCAACGTGGAGGGCCTTACGCCTGACGTAATCGGCATGCTGGAAACAGCGCTCAGAAGGATGCTCAGGAATTTTGGATGTTGTTTTCCCAGAAAGACAGAACAGAATTCTGGATAAAACCACCGATTATATGGTGTTCGAGACGTTGTTTCGACCTGGTTTGGGGATTCATTCCGAATGCAAAGGGCAGAAGGGCAAACCCAACTTAACAGATGAGTCGAAATTAAAAGGAGGTGGGGCTGAGGTTTTCTGTAAGGATCTCGAACTTTATCTTCACTTTAACATCTAACATAAGTTAAATGTAGTATCTGGCAGAGATTTTCGCTCTGGATGCGATAGCTAGTACGACCAATGTGAATCGCGCAGTTCCTTACGCCTGAGGTTATCGGCACGCTGGAAACAGCGGTCGGCAGGATACTCTGAAATTCTGAATGCTGTTTTCCCAGGATTCTTCTATATAAAATCACCGACTATATATAGAATTTGAGACGATGTTTCTGCCTCCGAGATTCTCATTCCAGAGAGAGCATGAGGCAGAAGGGCATACCCACGTTGACAAATGAGTCGAAATTGAATGGAGATACAGGAGTTGGGGTTTTCTGTAAGAATCTTGAATTTGATTTTCACTTTAGATTAGATGATGACTGTAGCATCTTTCAGGCAGAGATTTCTGCTAGTTTTGAAGGCTCTTGAGGCCATAGCTAATACTGCCATTTCAAATTCAAATTTGTATAGCAACTTCGATGACAATTAGACTGGCCTAGGGGCCATTGTGTCGGTGCTGGTGTAAGTCAAGCGGTTTGTGAGTGACGGAAGTCTACATGAACCTCTAGACCAGATTGGATCTATCGCTACTGTGTAGCTGGCAACAAAAGGCAGAAGCTCTCGTTAGGTTATGTTTACTTTCTGAGGACGATTTAATAGTTGCTTCTTAGTCTCCAGTCTGCAATTTTTACAAATTTGTCGAAAGACAGATTAAGGAAAAGGAACAGAAGCGTGGGGAGGACTTATCGGGTTTTTATGGCCTTAAATAGGCAATAATGAATCAGGTTTGTTTATGAACATTTGTATGTAGAGCGTGAGACTGATTACTGGACTTCCGACAGGACGAACTAAGATCGCTAACAAGGATCTGGAAAAGATCCCAGCGTGACTATTGCAGAGTAAGTTCCAGCGAGGAGGAATTGGAGACTGCCCAATCCCTAGTAGGATAAGGATGATGACTCTGCGTTTGATGGCTTGGATTCTCGGTCGAGAGACGATATTAGAACTCTCCTGAGATTTACTAAATAATGGGATTAAGCTGGTTGAGAAAAGCTAGGACATCATGATGGTAGTCTACCCGGCTTTCTCTTGTGTGTTGTGGTCATGTATTTCTTTACTTTTCTCTAATTTGAATCTGGATACGGTTATACGGCTTTGTTGCTTCATCTGGCTCATATAATTTAACACACAAAGTCCGCTTACGCATATAACAAATTCAAATTCATTTCTACTGAAAATAATTGACGTACAGATTGCCACCAATAACATTGGCATCACTGTAATTAACATAAAAATTAATGTCAAATTACGTGCTTTTGTTTGTGTCTGTAAAATGAGCGTGTATACATGTTTAAATTTTTTATTTTAATTTTGTCGCGAACCTTTCAAATCTCTAACAACCCATTACGTTTCTTATCAGTCGACAGTGGTCAACACGACATGCACAATTAAACAAAACAATTAAACAAAAGTCCTCCATCGTGTATAAAATAAAATGAATTTCAAATAAAAATTTAAACAAATTCCAAATATTGGAAATAGAATTCGAATTGAAAAATAAAATTAAATTTTTATATTCTATTAAAAATGATTTTTATATTCGAAAATAGGTTTTGTTATACCCCCGTGTACGTATGCCATCTTTTATAGCAATTTTGTGCATAACAATGCCTCAGGACTCAATAACTGTATATTCTGCAGAGTAACGATCTATAAAATATTGAATCGTATTGACATCTTTTGATGCTGCGTTCCATGTCTTTCTTTTATACACATACATACATAATTGGTCATTACGGCCCTTCAGTCAGGATTAGAACCTAGTTTCTCATACGACTTATATTGTGTGTGTTAATATCATACATGAGTTGCGGAATCTAAAGCTTAAAGTCAATTCCGACCGACAGATTTCTGAGAAACATTTTCATGGCAATTTAGTTTCTCTCACAGAGTTTTTGCTAGAAACCTGCTGAGAGAAAGTCACCCGGGGTTTGAACCGTGGCCTTACGGTCTAATAAGCCAACACACTACCTATTAGACTGCGACTTCCCTCTCTTTCATACAGCAATTTTAACTTTGAAAAACTAGGAAAACAAAGAACTATTGTGAATTCACAAGGTTATACAAACAAATATAAAATGGGTCTTTAGACGCAAGATTAAAATAAGTTAGCACCACGGGCTGAAGTCCAAAGACATTAGTGTATAGCACTGTGTGCTACCAGTATGACGTACAAAGAAACCAACTAAACCAATACTGTGCTAAAACAGTAAACTTGCAAGGATTTAGCTACTTTGGAATACTATTTTGAAAGAAATAAAATTGCAATTGATAAACAAAGAGACTAAAATATAGTAAAATTCCCAATTAAGCAACTATCGATCATATGAACAATGTCAGAAATTGGCAGTTTAATGCCTGCCTTAGCCAGCCTACCAATGGTTAGGTTTTCTTTCTTGGGGGTATGACCATACTCCCACGTAACGGTGGAATATTTTGCAAATTTGTTAAGTGGTATCTGATGTGAGAACCAGGGCAGATATCGTTTAAACACCATCCTAGCAACCAGTAAAGCATTGAATGTCTCTCCCTCGAACTCGGTAATATGTTAGTGGACTGATACATACACACATAATTGGTAATTACAACCCTTCAGTCAGGATTACGACCTAGTTTCTCACACCACTTATGTTGTGTGTGTTAATTTTATACATGAGTGGAGAGACCTACAGTTTAAAGGCGACTCCGAACGACAGATTTTTGTGAAACTTTTTATGGCAATTTTATTTACTCTCAGAGTTTTTGCCAGAAATCTGCTGAGAGGAAGTCGCCAAAGAAATAATTTTTGTATTTTATTTTGATATCTGGCCTGGGGCCCGAACCCTGGCTTTTCGTCTAATAAGCCAGCACACTACCTACTAGACCACGGCGACTTGGACTGATAGCCACATCTAAAATTGAGTAATTTCGTCCTAAAGAACATTTCCCCAAAACAAAAAATGTCCTTGAAGAAGGTTTCTTATCGAAGCACAGAACGGCGGGCAATATTCTATCCTACTAGGAAATGAACAAACTACAGTCTGGTAAAATAGAGATGTAATAAAACGCTTGAAGTTGCCGTTGCCGAGTAAGTAGTTTGTTGGCTTATTAGACGTGAGGCCCCAAGTGCAAGCCCAAGTTCATATACATATCTCCAACAAAACGAAATACGAAAAATTATTTCTTCGGCGACTTCCACGCAGAAGATTTCTGGCAAAAACTGTGAAAGTAAATTAAAAATTGCAAGGAAAATTTTCTCAAAAAGATCTGCCGTACGAAGTCGTCTTTAAACTGTAAGTATCGTCACTCAGATATAAAATTAACACACACAACATAAGTGACGTGAGAAGCCAGATTCATAACTCTGACAGGAGGGTTGTAATGAACATTTATGCATATTATGTATGTGATATGCTTGGAGGACACATGTCGATACCCTGTAGTGTTTGAGCACATGGCGCGCACAAGCTATTACCGATGAAATTCGTTCTTAATTCTTTCCAGTAGCTATTATCCTATTATTAAGTCAATGCTAGTTCTATACATTATAAAATCGAGAAAAGTGAGAAGCTAGGTCGTAAGACTGGTAAGAGGGTGCTAATATTCAATTATATATATATATATATATGTATATATAATATATATATATATATATATATATATGTAATGCATATAACAAGGGTAACTAATATGAGATTACTGGTCCAAAATGTCCAACCACCAATCGAATGCGTACATACATAGGCATAGGAAGGTTTACTATTTCTAAAAGTCATAATGAGCCCGTAGGGTTTCTACCTGGAATTAGACTTAACAACTCTTCTAAATCCAAGAATTACAATCCATGTGGTGTTATATCCGCATTTAAATTGTTTGGATCTCCTGACAAACAATGAACATTTTGCATTAAATTTTTTTTTTTTAAATTAGAGATTTCCAAGTCATTTTTTTGGAAAACCTACATCTGTATAGATTTTCAATAAAAACTAATTATGAAATACATATGTACACCTTTAATTAAAAAATCAATTTAACTTACCCATAGGCAGACATGGGATCATATGAATAATACCCCGTAGTGGGTTGTAAACCCGCCGAAGTCCATGCAGTCATATCAGTGCCTGTTGTAGAATCCTTTAAGCCATAAGGGTTACTCTAAAATAAAAAAGAAAGAAAAGAAAAAGACAATAACAAATAATAATTAAATACAAATTTATAATATAGTGAACTAAACAAGATCATCATCATCTTTTTTAAATAATTCAGCATTAAACTCAACGTTTAATTCAGCATTTAATTTATTACAAATGTTGAAGGAAAACCATGTCAGCCATCCATACATACATACATATTAAAATGTTTATTTTCCCACAGTATTTAAGTGGACAACAACAACAACAACTATATTGTTTAACTCTTATACATGTTTATTAATATGACAATAAATAAAATACAACAGCAACAATAACAACAACAATAAAAAACCCATTCAATAGTTATTTATTTGTCACAAAAATTTTGTAAAACATGTTGTTTAACTCGTACACATGAATGCTTTACAAAGCATTCCAATTCCAACAAATTCAACAAATTATTTAAACATTCAATACAATTTCCATTTTCATTTCCAACCTAAACATCATCACAGACAGATCATCAGTATGTCAGTCATTGTGCTTGCTGCATAGATAAACTGGAATAAATGGACACAAGTGGGCAGCCTTAACTAAAACAGAAAAAAAAAAAAAAGAAACAATGCCTAGCATACATAGATCAGTAGAAAGGTACTGTACGATGTGTGTGTATTATAGCTTGACTGGAATAATAAAATGGCAGATAAATTATGGCAAATAAAAAAAACGATGATGATGTTCAACTGGAAGAAGAAAAGAAGACAAATGCAACATTATTTTTCTTTTTTCAGTTTTCTCTCTTTAGATTCAATAGAAGAACAAAATGAATAAAATGATGGAATGATGGAATGATGGCTGTTGAATTTGTTTAAAAAAAAATGGTTGAAATATGTAGCTTTTGAACGAAACCACCAACAACAGCATTACATTGCATTGGTATTGCATTTGTAATAAATTTTTTGCTTTTTTTTATTGTACATCGTTTCTAAATAGAGTTTGAAGGGTAAAACCATAAAAACAACAACATGAACAGCAACAAGAACTTTACAACAAATGTATTTATAATTGTTTCATTTAAAAACATTTCATTTCATTCTGGTAGACTCAATAATCATGATACGCTCTAAATCTCTCACAATTCAACAAGAGGTAAAACATTACTACGCTTGTTTTTGTAGTACTCGGTACAGTATGAGATCGTGTCATTAGAACGTTAATAAAGTACAAACGAACGTATATTAATTATGGCACATTATTAATATTTATTTTCATTCTTTTATGTATTTTAAATGCAGAAACATTATTCTGTTAATAAATGTCTCAGCTTTCATCTTTTTCCATTAAAAAAAGAAACACAGTGTATGGATTTAGAAGAACTGCTTAGCTTAAGAACGCACTGCTACTTTACTCACTCCACTCACCATTATTACGACTTGCTGTTAAAGTTGGCTTTAGTTAAGGTTATTTTGTTCTAAAGTGAACTTTAAAGTCACCTGTAACTTCTTTTCGTTATTACAACCTAGTGATTAATGCCATTATTACAACTTGCCGTTAAAGTTGGGTTTAGTTAAAGTTAACTTTATCTAAAGTGAACTTTAAAGTCACCTTTAACTTCTTTTTGTTATTACAACCTAATGATAAAATAAAGTTAACTTTTTCAAAAATATGGCAGTACCGGGAGCTATGTCGATAACATTACTCAATTAAACAAGGTTTTTTTAAAAGCAATAGCAACGACGGTCTTCTTCTTTTTTTGTTGTATTTGCTCATTTTGTTTATATTTGAAGTTGCCATATTGAAAATAATATATAATATGGAAAGTTCAAGCATAAACTTAACTTTAAAAGTCAAAGGTAGGATGATCTTCCCTTTAGCTTAACGCTCACTTCAACCTTATTGTCCACTTATAATCATGAAAAACATGAAAAACAACATTATCTAACCGTTAAAATCTTCCCTTTAGTTAACAGCATGTTGTAATAATGGCCCTTAGTTGATTATAACATCTCAAGTTGTCAAAGTATTTCTTAAGCTGCTGACGGAGCATTTGTCAATTCCTGGAGTTAATCTCAGCGTGTGCCGATATTGTAGGTTATACATCGGACCTTAACTTTGTTGCAACGTCTGATGGATGGTTCAGGCGATGATAATATATGCATTATGAAATCTTTAGCAAACCATCTCATCAGCTTTAGTGGTTTTTAATCTAATCACTGCTTTAAAACCACAAAACGTTTAGCGTTGCCCGACAACCAAATCACATCGTGATTAAGTTTGTCGAACACAACACTACACAGAAATCTGAACAGCAGAAACTGGTTTCACATTCTGTTTGGATGTCTGACGTCTGGCTTTACATACATAATGGGTTATTACAACACTTCAGTTAGAATTACGATCTAGCTTCTCACAGCACTATGTTGTGTGTGTTCGAACAACAGATTTTTTGAGAAACTTTTCATGGCAATTTGATTTCACTCACAGAGTTTTTACCAGAAATCTGGTGAGATAAAGTAGCGAAGAAATATTTTTTCATATATTACTTTGATCGAGATGTCTGGCCTTAGGTTTGAGCTGTGGCCTAATAAGCCAGCACACTACCTACTAGACTATGGCGACATCTCATCAGAATTATTGCTCACTAAAGTCTAATCACAAATCTAAGGCGTCTAAAAGCCTTGTAAGTTTTCTAAAGTTTGTGCATATCATGCACATGGACGCAAGATTAATACGAAGAGGTTTCGTTTTTGCTACATCTTTACATCAGCTGCGTCTGTTGTCAGCCGTAAACTGCATAAGTTCATGCAAGATTTTGGTTGCTCTGATCCAACAAACAAATACCGTCAACGTAATCAAACGAATTTGCAAACAAGTCTATTCAAGACTTTATTAATTACTAGAGGTATTAAGAACACAGCCTTGTGTAACAACAGTTTAAATTTTCACCGCTCTTCTCATATTTAAATCTGCAAATTTCGTCTTAGTTTTCACGATCCAAACCACATCGTGAAGCAAAACAAATTTCAATGCCACTGCCGCTTAATAGACAGAGTACGCAGGCAATCAATGGCCTATATTCTACTCCGACCATGGTATTATTTGCTATGCTCAGTTGGCTTCCCTCTGGTCTCCAGTTAAAACTGAGAGCTGAGTGGATGGAACCCAACCTGAACTATAGAAATGCTGCTAATTTGGGAAGACATAGACACATATTTTCCTTTACATATATGGTTCCTGATTACTTTCTGAATAGAACATTTAATTTTAGAACTCCAAGTTCTGGTCTAAAAAACTAGAGGTTCCCAATGACCACCTTTAGGTTTATACCAACAGCTGATAGGATAGGCTATGTTATTAAGGGTTCTGATTGTAAATTTTCTTATGCTTTGCCTGACTACTGCAGTATTTTCCAAGCGGAGTTCACGGCCATTTTGAAAGCGTTGCAATACTTGTTGCCTTAAAATGTCTTGAGTTACTCGAACAACCAGGCTGCGATAAAGTCTCTAACAATGTATTTTTAATGTCTGTCCTTCTCCATGACCCCGCTGTTACTTAAGGCAATTTGGATATTTTAAAAGTAATTCTTATATGGACTCCGGAAAATAGGGATATCTTTTAATTTTGCATTACTTATGAGTTAACTAGCACCGGTATGGTGCCCGCAGTCTCCGACATGTTACAGAGTAAAGTTGTTCCGATTGCTTCAGTTAAATTGGATTTTATCCACTCGTTTTACAGGGAAGCTCATTGACTTTGGCAACAAGATGGTGCTTGTATTAATGCTATGACTCTGCAGCACACGTATGGATAACAAGACGACCGACTCACTCTTCTCAATAAATAGTGTGACCCTTCATCGCACAATATCGATTCTCATGGACATTCCAGCAAATGACTTTTGTAGGAGCTGTGGGTCTGAGGACCTTCATGTGTTAGTTCCCTGCTCTTGTCATAAAAACACGGATGTTTCCGACCTCTCACTTTCTGACACCCTTAAACGATTTCTCGAATATAAAGAACGTAGCAATAGCAAGATTTATTACGAACTCGCTGTGGTTGCATCTAAGGAATGTTTGTTTTCCGGATTGAATATGAAGTGTGGTATTACAGTGGGTCTAAATGATGGTTTAAGTGGGACCTCATTCTTCAAGGGAGTCGGCCACCTTACCCAATCTAACCTAACCTATGTTGAGTCTAACATTGTGAAATTTAATCTTGAATTGAAACAAGCTTACAAACAAAAATTTTTAAAATTAAAAATAAAATTAAAATTAGAAATTCTCCTTATGGTAATGATTGTTGTGAATCCTTTCCAATTTGCTGAAATATACAATAAAAATCTGAAAATAAATTATTTTTTTAATTAACGAGTTGTGCCAAAAGTTAAACACTAATTAGACTTCGATTCTTAATATAATTCCAAACGTGAAGGTGATAAAAAATTAATATCTCCTTCTGGATTGTGAAGCTTATAATTTACACGTTTTAAATACTTCGGATTGTTACTCGTATAAAATAACTAAAATATGTTTCCCAATAAAAACAAACCGACAAATTCAGATCAAAAGAAAATTGTCGGAACTGGAACTTGAAATTTGAAATCATTTGAATAATTTTTTTAAAAATAATCCACAAAGTTGCATTCTAATTAAATTAAATTAAAAAATTTATATTTGAACAGAAAGTCCTCAACAAAATAAGAAACAAGAATCTGTTATCGTGAGAAAATAACTCTCAAAGTCGTACGTTTATTGCAGATAATTTATGACAGTACCGGTGTCTTTAATAAACATGAAATGAAATTATTTTTCTTGGCTTGTTATCGAATAAGGCAAGACGTGGAGAGAAAAAGACAGGTGATTGAGGGAAGAAAAAAACAGAAATTAATAAAACATTTGTCTCCAAACATAATGTTAAAATAATTAAAAATGTTAATTATGCACAATAAATCAACGTTTGATCATAATAAATAAAATCACGAAAAAAAGAGAATTTTTTTGTATTAAAATTGTACTACAGAACTACCAATAGCCGTAAAAAAGTAACAATAAAACACTGGAAATAAACTTATGGTAGTCAATATAAAGAAAAAAATATGGTGATTCAAGTTATAAAACGAATGCAAACAAAGGGAAAAATAAAATACACGGAAAGGGGACAAGTTTTGACCACCACAATAATGGCTAAAATATTAAAATCAGCATATTCAACCAAAATGGTTATTTTTTTATTCGGTTTTGTTGACACAGCCATAACAATAATAATAAATTCGAAACAAAAGTGATACTAAATGGTTGCTTTTGTTGGAGAACGGCCCACACTCGTACAAATAAAATTCAGAAAATACTGGCCAATCGTAAAATACCAGAAAAGAGAAACAGATTGTTAAACAATAAAAAAAATTTAATTTAAAACAGTTATACTCTTAGCATTTCTGGACAGACTTACTACTACAATACGTTATTTATTGATTTTATTTAACAATCGAATAAATATTCGATTCGTTCAACAAAATTGAAATTTAAAAAAAAATCCAAAAAAACCCCCAAAGGAATAGAAAAGCGTGTCAACAGTTCTCATAAGTTTTATGAGAAATGAATTTCAAATAAATTAAATAACGAATAACGGTATCCAATCCAGTTAAGTAAATAAAATATAAGCAAGGTTAGGCGAAATAACGGTCAGGCAAGGATTTTCAATAGAAAGCGTAATCTATCATATACAGCCGGTTGACTGTTTTACAGAGAATGCTATAGTTATTCATCGATATTTCTAACACTATTCTGTATCAGGCAGCGTTCTATGAAGGCTAAAAAACAATAGCATGAAGGGCTGTACCTAAGACGTTTGATAGAATCATTGACTTCAATAGTAAAGGGTCCGCCAAATAACTTTTTTTTTGAAAATGCTTAACAAAACTACTGAATATTTTCTCAAATTTCTTTTTTTATTTGAAAGTACAATCCTTCCGGTTAATAATGGAAAATAATTTCATTCAAATGGCTGCCTCGGCTGGCCATGCAGTAGCCTACACCAGAAGATGCCGATTTTGGCAAAAAAAAATCATCTTTTCAGATGAAGCTCATTTTGATCTTGGCGGGTATGTAAACAAGGAAAATTGTCGCATTTGGGGCACAGAAAACCCGCACGCATACATTGAAAAGCCGACGCACCCAAAACGAGTCACTGTTTGGTGCGGATTTTAGTCCAAAGGCATAATTGGGCCATTTTTCTTCGAAAATGAGCAAGGAGTGGTCAATGGCGATCGTTATCGGGCCATTTTGAATGAATTTTTGTTCACAAAAATTGAAGAGGAGGATATTGGCAACATTTGTTTTCAACAGGACGGCGCTACGTGCCACACAGCCGAAGCTACACTCGATGTTTTGCGCCCTGTTTTTGAAGATCGCATTATCAGCCGCAGAGCTGATGTCGTTTGGCCACCTCGGAGCTGCTATTTGACACCGTTGGACTATTATTTGTGGGGTGCCGTCAAAGATAAGTGTTACGCCGACAAGCCAGAGACAATTGACGCTTTAAAGGACAATATTCGTGAAGCCATTGGTGAAATACAGCTGCACACAATCGATAATGTGGTTAAAAATTGGACCGATCGTGTAGGCTACTGCATGGCCAGCCGAGACAGCCATTTGAATGAAATTATTTTCCATTATTAACGGGAAGGATTGTACTTTCAAATAAAAAAAGAAATTTGAGAAAATATTCAGTAGTTTTTTTAAGTATTTTCAAAAAAAAAGTTATTTGGCGGACCCTTTAGATCATTCCTTTGTCTGGGGACTCTTTCAGCGGTATAACTCGCCTACATACATACATAATTGGTCATTACAACCCTTCAGTCAGGATTACTACCTAGTTTATCACACCACTTATGTTGTGTGTGTTAAACTTTATGCATGAGTGGTGGGACCTACGATGCCGAAGAAATATTATTTTTTGTATTTTATTTTGATGTCTGGCCTGGGGCTTGAATCCTATCTTTTTGTCTAATAAGCCAACACACTACCTACTAGACCACGGCGACTTTATGATCTCACGTGAAGGTAATCGAACTGGCCACCGAGATCGTGCTATTTTATTCCGTTAGACTTTTTCTTCAGGAATTTTCTTAGACCGCAGAAACATATGAATAACCTACACATCATAACGGCCCTAAAAGATAACATAACCTCATTTAATCGGTATTTCGAATGCACTCTACCCAGCAAACATTTGAACGGTTTTATATTCCACACATAATGGCGTTAATAGGTCTTACAAACGAATAAAAAACTTCGATTATATCTCACAACAAAGCTTGTGTCATTTAATGGAAGACTCAATAGTTCAAAATCAAATTCAAATTAATTAAAATTTCATTATCGATAACGAACGCTGTACAAAACATTCTTATATGAAAAATTCTTCCTGCTTATAAAAATAAATTTCACAAAAAAATTTATGTTGTTCTCTTCATTTCCCGCATTCATTCCATATTTTAATTTTAAATTGTGTACAGGTTTATTAAAATTTAATTTTTTATTTGCAAATAAATTTAATAATTTGTGTGCTCATTAGTTTTAATTAATAAAACGACATTTTAATACACCACCGCGGTGCAGTACTTACTTACAACGTAGCCCTACATCTTAAAATTAATTTCATTGGTTTCAGGACATGTTAGGTGAGTTTGTGCGAGAACGATTTCTGCTAGATATAAACGGGCTAATGATGTTATTAAAACATTCTAATAAAATTAATTAAAAATCAATTTAAAAAAGAATACATTTTTATGACAATAGTTCACATTAATCTTTCACCTGTTATGTAAAGCTTGCGGCATTCGTTGCAAACTCCATGAAAGATTTTTTTGTTTTTATTTTTTTTTTAGTTCCCGGCAATTTATTTTAATTTTATATGCCATCATCACACAAATGAGAAGAAACAAAAAAAATGTCTTCACTCGTTTTTTTTAATTTTTTACTCTCTTGCTGGATATTAAGAAACTTTTCTTAATAAAAACGACGATCCATTCTTTGAAGCCAATTAGTTTTTTATAAGTTTTCAAATTGTTAAAGTTTTCCAAAAGCCAAAAAGAAAGAAAACGAATGAAAAGTAAAGAAATTAAATGAAATGAAACGAAAACTTGTCTTCCACAAGGTAAAGGTAAAGTTTTAAGTTGACTAAGTTAAGCCAGCCAAACTCTTATTTGTCATTAGCACTCATTAAGGTGAATCTTCATTAAGGGATTTACGGAGGATATTTTAAGTTTTAGTTTTAAAGAAACAAAAAAATAAAGTCAGGATAAAAAAGGGAATAACGATGATGCCGACATTTAAATAAAAAAAACAAAAAAAAAACAGACATACACAGAACGAGACCATAAGCCACATGCTAAGTGGTTGGAAAGGCTATTAAAAATATTCCTTCAATTTGAAATTGATTTTCTAAATTTGGTTCCTTTCCTTAAACGTTTAAGAAAATATTTTAAATATTAAAGCAACAAAAGGATGTCTGTCACATGACATTTTTAATGTGGTAAACAATTATTAATTAATAGGCCGGACAGGCAGGCTTGCTGTGAAATACGAGATCAAACGTTTATGATATGCTTGAGTAATTCAATATTCAAACGTAGCGTCATTAACCGAATTAGGGCTATTAAATACAAGGTCATTTAAATTATGGTAATTAGGATATGGGTTATGAGTCCTATAACTATCATTTTTCCACATTAGTTTGATCAGCCATGGCTAACTAATAAAGCAATTAAACTTTTCATGGGGGGATATTGAATGACAGATATTTCTTCCATTGCTGGCATAGTATACTGAAATATATACACAGAGTTAATAAATATGAAAATGAAATAATCACAGTCTAGTAGGCTCCCATCCTTATTAACATGCACCTAAGCCATCATGTAGGCTTGTTATGCACTCACCATTTTATTTTTTTTCGCCGAGGAGGGTTAAATGTACCTAACCGCACCATAGAGGAAGTCGTCACTCCGTGTGTGGGGCCCTCACCCACTAAATCACCCCTTCGTCTCACGTGGACTTGTTTGTGCCCCCTCCTGAACTACGGTGG
This sequence comes from Sarcophaga variegata, assembly GCA_932273835.1. Lineage (NCBI taxonomy): Eukaryota > Metazoa > Arthropoda > Insecta > Diptera > Sarcophagidae > Sarcophaga > Sarcophaga variegata. The sequence continues at coordinate 70,477,619 of OW026362.1, forward strand.
TATTATTTCGGAGAGGAGTCCTTTTGGCCCCTTCAAGTTCATACCCGCGTCCGGATTGCGAATCGAAAGTTGAGGAGTCATCTAAGCGTCTCCACTATTCCTTTCGTCTAAATCATCGTCTCGGTTACGCTTGGCATGTGTGACAGTATCACCTATGCCGACATGCTTACTCGTTCTGAAGCCTCAAGATCTCTCTTCTTCCGTCTCAGAATGCGCTCTACATAATTCACTACCGAGGTCCAATTTTCACCATTCGCAGTCATAACCCCGACAATATTATATTTATTTTCTTTATATAGGAAATCAGTATTTTATACAAACTTCTATCAATCCACTCCTCTAAAACGAGTTATGTCTGGTATTGTATTATCCCTAAAATATTGGGATCTCTAGCTTATAAAAGTAATGAGTAATGACACAAAAAGTGTTTCATCGTTTCGATGTCTTCACCACATGCCCTGCTTTCATTATTATAGTCGATCACCCCACTACGGTTAAGGAGTACATGTAAAGCGGAGTGTCCCGTAAGTACGCTTATTAGAATGCTAAGATCGCCCATATTTGGTTTTTAAATACTCCTGATTCTCTCCTCATTATGATCGACCTGATGTGTCATTACTCCACAATAGTCGATTCGACACATCCGCCCACTTTCCCAGTTTGGTCTTTAATACACTGAGAGGCACTGGGTTATCCAAGCTTGTAGTATGTAATATTATGGCTCCATTAGCCTTCCTCATTTCCAATCACTCCATGATGACTAGGAACCCATATATTGCATACCGTTCCATGCCTGGAGTAATTGTTAATCGGTTTTCTACCCTCCAGGAGTGTGTTTGATCCCATATTTCTGGATATTATTGCTCTAATGTCTCCATAGTCTAGTAATTAGTGCGTTGACTTATTAGACAAGAGGCCTCGGTATAAACCTCAGGTCAGCCATCTCCAACAAAACAAAATATAAAAAAATATTTCTTCAGCGACTCTCTCTCTCTCTCAGCAGATTTCTGACGAAAACTCTGAGAGTAAAAATTGCCATAAAAAAGTTTCTCAAAAATGTGTCGTTTAGAATCGACTTTAAACTTTAGATCCCGCCATTCATTAGTGGATTGGAAGCTAGGTTGTCATCCCGGCTGAAGGGTTGTAATGACCCATTCTGTATGCGTCAAGCTTACGAAATTATTACTAGCAGATCATGCATCGCCTGATCATGTGTATCTTCGCTTGAAAAACCGTATTATGGTCTAGTAGGTATTGGTAGTGTATTGGCTTATTAGACGGTACCTTCCTCTCTGCAGTCGGCAGACAAAAATCTTGAGAGTAAATAAAATTGCCATCAAAAGTTTCTGAAAAAAATTTGTCGTTCGGAGTTAACGTTAAGCTGTAGGTCCCGAATAAAATTAACACACACTTGGGTGGTGTGAGAGGCTAGATTGTAATCCAGTCTAAAAGGTTGTAATATCCACTTAAATAAGTAAGTATGTAAGTAGAGGCAAAGAAAAAATTATTTTATGTAATAATTTGACTACGATTGTAGAATATGCTAACAAGACCTACAGTGAGCGTCAAAAGAAACTGTACATTAAGAAAGTAGACATTAATAAATTACCATTATTTTTATTTTAAAATTGTTTCATTGCCGGCTTTTAAAATTGAAAAAAAATTACAAAATATTTCGAAATATTGTCAAAAATTTTTCTTGCACTTTCCTTAAATAGTAAAAGTTGACTTTGGTGATTGTTAGAAATTTATCCTTAGTGTACAATTTCTTTAGACTTTCACTGTATTTCTACAATGACTTCTTGAAGTTATTGACAATAAAGCGACCATTACACGACCGAATTGAGCCTGCAAACACTATCTGATGAGAGAGTGTTTTACTATTACACTGTCCTGCCAAATATCAACAAATTTTGATATTCATCAGGTCAAGTTGGCAAACTACTACACTACGATATGGATGGTCACCATCAAGTAGCATTTGCAGGCGAAATTTGTTCATGTAATAGGTTCTTAAGGCGCATGGCAAAGAGTACAGAAGGAAGTATACTTTAAACTTCATTTCATTCAATCTTTTTATATCACAAAATGGAAATAACAACTCGCGTACAACACGCTGTTTAACATCAATAACCATTCCAAATAGTATAAAAATATTCGCTTATAAATCATAAAGAATTCCGATTCAAAAAAACAAAATATGATGAATGAAAAGCAATGGGCACTTTAAACCTGATCAACCATTATTCTTTTGCGAAATTATTTCGTTCTGTCTGTTTGGACTTGGCTTTTAAGAAAACCAAGAAAAAAACAGAAAATAACGTAACGAAGCGACAAAAATATCAAATTTCAGTTCATTTGATGATGGAAACAAGACAAACATCAACAACAACAACAACGACAGACATATAGAAAGACAACGGACAGACGCCAGTTAGCAAACAAACATGCATTTCTACAAGTATATGTAGATATATATACATACATACTCAAAGCAAAAAGTATGGAAACCATTATGGAATCGAATGGAGGACAGACATGCATAGGGATGGACGGACATACATATATTTATATGAGTAAGTTTTGAGTGAGTCGCAACCAGGCATAATAATGATTCGATTTGCTTAAATAATGTTGACATGCAAAATAATGGCCGGGCCTTAATAAAATGGTAGTTGAACCCAAATAAAAATGGAAATGCAATGACAAAAAATCCAAATAATAAAGAACAAAACAAAACAAAACAAGAAAAAACACAAAAAATCAACAGGAATAACAACTCGTATTACAAAGGCTTGATAAAGCATAGAAAAAGATATAAATAAAGATGGCTGGATTGTCTGGATGGCTATAAAGAAGTTACCAAACTTTAATTAAATTTAAAGTAAAAACAAAAAAAAAATGTATTGCAATTGCCAATAGAAAAAACTATATTACTTCCTGTCTATTTTCATTCTTTTTTCGTATTTGTTGCAATTCCTTTACATTTCTTATCACGTCCAACTTGAAAGACTGGTCAGCCAACCAAAAAACACCAGTAAAAACAATAAACTGAACACATCAACTGCAATTAGCCAACCAACAATAACAACAACAACAACGACAATATCAGACTTTGAAATTATAAAGTCGCATAACCATACAGTGAATGCACACGACCTTACAACATTGAAAAGAAAAATTCTAATCAAATGAGATTTTTAGCAATTTTAGCCTCTTTTTTTATTCAAAAGAATTTCTTTTCATTTATGATCACTTCTCAGGCGATGGCACCCACTCATAGAGTGCATTGTGTTGAAACTAGGAAAATAGGTTATGGTAGGAAGGCAAGAGCCAGTAGTGTTGATGAATAATATCTGTGGATATTATAAGTGATAGAAAAAACTTAATGACCTAATGGAAGTGTGACGAACTAAATTGTGTTTAGTACGTATGCGTTTAGCAAGCCGAGAGTAAGTCTTGCGGCGAATCTTGCACATTATGCAGACCGGGCTACTAATGTCTTTTGAAGATTCCCAGCCTTTAACTCGCATAGCTATAAAAAAAACACATACATACACACACACCTACATAACCGGTCAGTGCAACCCTTCAGTCAGCATTACGACCTAGCTTCTCACACCTCTTCTGCTAAGTGTGTTAATTTTATCCATAAGTACGGGGGACCTACTGTTTAAAGGCGATTCCGAACGACAGATTTTTTGAGAAAATTTACGTGCCAATTTTATTTGCTCTCCGATTTTTTGCCAGAAATCTCGCTCAGAGGAAGTCGTCGAAGAAATATTTTTTCAATATTTTCGTTTTGATGTCTAACCTGGGGTTCGAACCGTGGCTTTACATCTAATAAACCAACACAATACCTACTAAACTAAGACGACTTCAATAAATTATAATCCCCAATAAAAACACCACAGGTTGAATAATTACGAAAAACGATGGCGCAATTGAACACAGCCACCAATGTACTTATTGAAGAGTTGTTGATATGTACAGTCTTATGCAAACGTCTTAAAACATAAGTTTATAACACGAGTGCTAAATTCGTACTCCTATATGAAAACTAAGTTTTACTTAAAACCAACGTAAATCAACCGATGAATGCGTTGTTTCCTGCCAAACATTTAATAACATTGATCGGATTCGTGTTACAAACCATAGTCTAATCGAGTGCAGTACCCGAGAAAGAAGTTTGTATAGATATGACGTATATTGAGATTACAAAGACGGCATTACAGTGCAACCCTCAAAGTTTCTGCCGCCGTAGAAATCTATGAGCACCCTGGCACAATACTCAAATGTATGAACTGGCTGCTATAGAGTTCCCATAAGACGAAGCAATAAGAACAGCTCCTAACAGATTCCAATGGAAATCACTAATTGAGATCTTTTTCTTACGAGCTGGAGAATAGCTCGGTACATTATTAAAAATTCCAAACTAGTATGGAAAGATGAAATAGAATACAATGTCGACCACGACAAGCTTTTGAGAAGCTTTTGATAGCAATTTTATTTGCTCTCCGAGTTTTTCCCGGAAGACTGCTGAGAGGAAGTCGCCTAGGAAATATTTTTTTTTTTTTAAATTTCGTTTTGGTCGAAATATCGGAGCTAAAGTTTGAACCTAAGTCTCGCCTCACACTAAATACTAGGCTACACCGAATTGTTGATTTTGTTTACAGCAAAATTAAGTGGATTTCATACAAAATTATCACAAATCCATAAATGAGGACTTCAGTGTCCTTATTTAGGCCATAGTGCCAAAGAGAGAACAATTCGGAACGGCAGGATGCCCATTGGTTAGGAGGCAGGATATCGAAATAAAAAAAATAATCGGTTATGATATTTTACGTGGAAATTACTACATTTATGAGCCTATATTTGAAGCAATTCTTTACAAACCTTTGGATTATTTTAATCAAATCAAATTCCTTTCAATTAAATTTCCTTTCAGTTTCAGTTAATGATTGTTAATCAAATTTAAAATTATTATTTTTTCTATTTCAGGATAAAATCCATATTCGTGCACTATAGAAGAACTTTTGTTTTTGAAAACTTACCAAAGGTGAATAGAATGCCGAACTGTCAACACCAATGCTTTGGTAGGGATTTTGATCTGTTGAGGGATATGGAGTACCATAGACGCCAACACTGGCTGCTGGCAGTCGCGAGTAACTCGACAAAGCCAAACGGGCTGAATCATATTGACACGAGCATACCGTTTGACCTGATACCGGATCTGTCATAATGGGTCGACCATTCTCACAACATGTACCAGAGCCACCAGCTGAACCACCGCTATTCGAACCCAGTGGGGTATTTTCCATGTTTGCATTGCCGGAGGGATTATTTGAAGCCGCAACATTATTTGAATGCTGAGACAAAGCATCAGGACTCAGAGCACCGGTAGAAACCTCAGCACCACTACCAGTTGGATTGCCACTACTGGCATTGCCAGCTCCAGGCACATTGGCCGTATTGCCGCGACACTCTTGCCCGGGACTATGGCCGGCTGCATTGGGGCTGGTCAGCGATGACTGGCCGGTAGGCGTGTCACCCGTTTGCGGTGATTGTGTTGGATTTGTTGACAGTAACTAAGAGACACGACAAAATAGAAAAATAATACAATAAATCTCATAATTATCGATAACAATAAAAATGTCGTATTTAAATATTACATGGGAAATTTATTTGTTTTTAATTTTTATTATATTGTTATTGTTATTGTCAATATGGGTGTGTGTGTGCTTGTGTGTGTATAATAAATAAATTTCAAAAGAGACAATAAAAAGCGATAATTCTTGAAATCGGCTTTTTATCGATTTCTTAAAATACTTCTGTTGACATTTAACAACACGTTACAAAATTCGTAAATTAACTATTCAAAGTCGTGATTATAAATGAATTTTATCACTCCAACATGGTACAGACAAACAGACAGACAGTTAACTACTTATTGTTAATGGTGAAACCCTATCAAATTATAGATGAACAACAACAACAAGCCAACAAGAGGTAAGAAACAACGTTGACACTTAACAAAAGAAACTTAAATGATGTTTATCGCCATAAAATATTTCACACAAAATAAAGCTACCGAATCGAGTTCAATCTTACAGCACTCCCAATACAGCTTGGGTAGATAATGAATACAAAATGCTATAAGAAATCTTAGACTGATAATAATGATTTTTTAAATATTTATTTACATACATATTTATTTATATACAGTTTACGCAATAATAAATTTGAAAATAATTAATTTGAAGATCAAAATCGAAACTTGTAAAGGAAACAATATACCTGTTTGAGGTGAATAGCTTGAGAAAAATAAAGAAAACAAACGAAAAAAAAATATTACAATTTGATTTATTGTTGCTATCTAAATACCTTTAGATCATTTTATTAATAGGTATAGTAAGCGTGTAACCCAGTAAACATTTTTTTGCAGGAATCAAACTTAACTTCTGTAATTTTACCATGACAACTTTTAGTATGATAACTATGTAACAAAGCTCTCTCGTTTTGAAGTTCATTAATCAAATTTTGTTCCGATAAGCAGTAGATTGGTCTTTAACAAATTCTAGAATGATAGGGTTACCAATGAGTTATATAACGTGTGATTTTTTAGCTATTATCTTTTTGCCAACACTGGTTTAAACAGCTCACGCACGTTTCGTGTTTTGTTTCACTGTCAAACAACTTCAGTTTGGTCTATAATTTAACCATGAATCGTCTTACCAACGAATAACGCTTGCAAACCATTGAATTTTATTATCAAAATGTGTGCTCTGTTAAGAAAGTTCATCGCGCGCTTCTTCCATTTTATGGTCAGTTTAATCGATCCACTGAAGCGGCTATTCGGGCTATTGTGACTAAATTTCGCACCAAATTTACATTGTTGGACATTAAACCATCAACACGCTTACGCAGAGTGCGAACTGAAGAAAATATCGCAACTGTATCGGCCAGTGTTAATGATGACCATTAATTATCGATTCGTCGCCGTTCGCAGCAATTGGGCCTCTGTTACTCAACAACGTTGAAAATTTTGCGGAAGGATTTAGGTGTGAAGCCTTTCAAAATACAGCTGGTGCAAGAATTGAAGCCGAACGACTTACCGAAACGCAGAATATTTGGTAAATGGGCTCTTGGAAAGTTGGCCGAAGATCCACTTCTTTATCGAAAAATTGTGTTCAGCGATGAAACTCATTTTTGGCTCAATGGATACGTAAATAAGCAGAATTGTCGATTGTGGAGTGAAGATCAGCCAGAAGCATCGCAAAAGCTAACAATGCATCCAGAAAAAGTCGCAGTTTGGTGCGGTTTATGGGCTGGTAGCGTCATTGGACCGTACTTCTTCAAAGATGCTGCGAATCGTAACGTAACTGTGAATTGTGAGCGCTACCGTGAAATGATATCCAACTTGTTTTTGCCCAAAATGCAAGAGCTTGACTTGCATGACATGTGGTTTCAACAAGACGGTGTCACATGCCGCACAGCACGCGTAACAATTGACTTATTGAGAGGCGAGTTCGGTGGACATTATATTTCACGTTCGGGACCGGTCAATTGGCCGCCTAGATCGTGCGATTTAACGCCTTTAGACTATTTTTTGTGGGGCTATGTTAAAGCTCATGTCTATACAGACAAGCCTGCTTCAATTGACGCATTGGAAGACAACATTGAAGCATTTATTCGTGAGACGCCGGCTGAAATGTTGGAGAGAGTATGCCAAAATTGGACTAAGCGGATGGACCATTTGAGGTGCAGTCGCGGTCAACATTTGCATGAAATAATCTTCAAACACTAAATTATATGGACCGTGCTATCGATTCAAATAAAGATTTCATGCATTTTTCTGAATTTTATGTTTTTTTTTTTGAAAACTTTTCCTATAGCTCTTAAAAAATCACCCATTATTAGAAAGAGGAATTTTACTTATTAAATCCTACTCTTTCCTAAACGGTGGAGTGTTCATTTGTTAACTTTTCAAAATATCACAATAAGCATGAAGAATATTTTTTGTCTTTTGCAGTATTCGAAACTAAACTCAACTATACTAAAAGATGATTACTACACCAATTCCCTCTTTAGAGATAATAATGTACCAAGCCCAATTGATGATGACAGCGAGAAGATTCCACCGCCCAGCCTTGAAGATGTTAAAGTAGCAATTAAGCGACTTGGAAACAAATAAAAGTGCAGGCCATAACCGACCTACGCGCTGTATTGTTTAAGATCGGAGATAATGAGCTGATAGGATGCATGCATCGGTTTATTTAGAAACTATTACTAGTGGAAAGTATGCTTAACGATTGGAACTTCAATGTCCTCATTGTCTTGTCCTGCAAAACAGAGACATCATGATATGCGCCAACTGCAGAAGTGAAAGCCTTTTCCAATATTGTGTGAACGATTATCATCGAACAGATTTTCACTTTTCTTCATATCCTTGAAAACCAAATCAACACATACTATCTTATTGTCGACTATAAGGTCTTCGATAGACTTATGTATATGAAGATGTTACTATTACTGCGTTATTAAACGTCTATTAAGATGGCATAATGAAGTTTATGTTGTCGACATTTGGCGTAACGGATACCAGATTACAGCCAGTAAATATACCTCCAGTGTTGTCAGCGAATTTGTTTGTTTTGGCTTTGCCGTTACCAGCAAAAATTATTTCATTCATTAGATCAAGTGTAAAATCACTCAATAGGTGCTACTATACCCGCAATTGATGAGTAGCAGACGGCTCTCTCGTGTAACAAACTAATACTCTAGGATTAGTGACTTATCCGCTCCATTACACTTTCGATATTTTGAGTGAATTTGTTTCTTTTGGCCCCGCCGTTAACAATAAAAATGACTTCTGCTTGGAGGTCTAGCGTAGAATCAGGCTTGCCAACAGGTATTACTATGGTCTCAATAGGTAATTAAGTAGTTGAGACGCATCGATGCAACAACCTTGCCAGTAATCGAAAGAAAATTCCTACGTAAAAGGAAAGGTCTAGTGTGAGTTGGCAATGATTTTCGCATCCGATTCAAAATTAAGCCATGTGAGCATGGACGTTGCTCTCCGCAGTAACATATAGCAACTGCATTAGCTCAGCAATGCCGTTCGAATGAAAGAAAATGTTCAGACAAGGCGGGTATATGATGCTAATGTGTTATGCTTGATTCTGTAGTAATACAGTACACCATTGCTACGAGATATTTTCCATATACTACGAAGTTTTCACCAACTGTTGGCAAAACGGTCATAACCGACTATGACCGACAATCTGGTTTTGCGTGTTCAACTCTAATGGTACGCAGGTGACTTAAAGAAAATATCATTCCATATATAGAGTTTAGAGGAGCTTTTTCCGTTGTGTATCGTTACATCTACTTTTGCATTGAAATCTTATCACGTTGTTCCCGTTATAATATTAAGTGTATCAAAGAGAACATCATTTATCTTATATTTTGTGTCATTAAAGGAGAGTAGCAAAACGTCCTTAATCTGAGAGTCATTATGTTTTATAATAATTTTACTAAAGCATTATTATCTATCACTTTTAAATGCAAAATGCTGTCAATTACTGGAAGATACCAAGAGCGACGCATCCTGCTGTGTATGTCGCTCTATTCTGCGTGCTATTCTGTGTGCTATTCTGTGTGATATTCTGTGTGCTATTCTGTGTGCTATTCTGTGTGCCAAACTACATAGCTCATGAACCTAAGTGGAAATCTGCGCAAATACAGAATCAATACGTAAATGGCTTATAGATTAACACCATAGCTAAAGAAAGGTTACCATTTAAAACTGATCTAGTTGGATTACAAGCCGGAAATCAGCTATGATTTCTTTAATTCGTTTAGTGCAAATCTGCTGGATTTTAACCACAATAAAGGCTCCAAAAAGGGCTCCTATTGCATGTCGTTTATTTAAAACAAGAGAAAGAAATCACGGAAATAGTATAGAATTTTTTCAAATTTCTTAAATTTCTTAAAATCAAGAATATTATTCAGTTTTTTTTCCTTTTTTTTCGTTTTACATTGAAAGATCATCATACGTTCATATTTCGTAGAAATAAGTTTCAACATTTATTTTTTTATGAATATTAATTGGCTGCAGAGCTTAGCATTTAAAACCCACAAGATAATATCATCAGCAGTCGATCTGATAAATAGAATTAATGGGCTCACACTTGTTTCTTGTCTTCTGCCAATTAAATTCACCTGATAAATGCCTTTGAAATGAAATGAAATGGATTTTCTTTCTTTCTGCCACCATACTTCTAGGCAACTAAATACAATATAACGAGTATTTCTTTCTGTATTTCTGTATACTAAAATGCGATTAAATTATAATAATTTAGAAATATTTCTTGTGTGCTACAGATAATTATCATAATTTTATAATACATATTTGCGATTTAATAGCAACAACAACAACAACAACAATACTCACAAACATACCAGACGGATAGAGACGGATACGAAAGATTTTTTTTCGATTTTTTTTTTTTTGCTTTTAATATTCGCCAGTCAGACTAATTAAGCCTTAAGCATAGAAAATACATACGAAAAAATTATTTCAAAGAGCCGAGGTAAAGATATCGAAAAAGATTTTTGTTTTTTTTTTTTTGTTTTGCTGTCTTAGTGAAGGTAATACTTGTATAAACCAATAATTATAAACTATTTTCGTAGAGATACAGCACTATGTTAGAGGGGGAAAGAGTAAAACTGTAAGTCTTTAGAACATTTTGCTTTATAAGGCACGACATGAAAGCCATCATCAGCACTTGAAAATGTTTAAAGGCTGTCAGCGTATTATTTTTTTTTTCTCTAAAGGAAACGTATACGCCTTTGCTTTTTTCACAAAAAATTCTTTGACTGAAATCGACAGCTTTCGATCAATGAAGTGTCTTCTTTTGTTTTTTTCAGCCCTCATACACAAACTATGCATAAATGAAGGGAAATTATCTTAATTATGGGTTTTTGATATAAAACAGCCAAGAAGTTGATTTTTTTTCATTCGTTATCTGGAATGTCTTCTGTGTGCTGTACTGTGCTGTGTTGTTTTTTTGGGAAATTATTTCATTCTGCCATAAATATTTTGTAGCATTTATTGCAATTTTATGCAAGAATATTTTGCAAAGAGTACTGGCCACAGACTGGCCAAAAAGCCAAGCAAGTGCTTCTTTATTTTTGTATTCTTGTGGATGATGCGATCAGGCCTTGCAGCCATTTCAACCAGAAGCTTTTCAGCAACCGAAAACATTACAAAGCAAAAAAAAAACGGAGGCAGCAGCAGCATTGGTTTATTGGCCTAAATTTTAAAGTTGGCACAATCTTGGCAACATTATCTTTTCATTTTTCGACCAGATATGATAATTTCTGTTAAGGCGTTAACGTCTGGTTCGCTTTCTGCCTTCTTTTTTTTTTTTTGTTTTTGCATATTAATCATCATCATCTCATCCACCAGCCAGCCAGTCAGTCTGCTCCACGCTTATTTTGCATATTCGCGTAAAAATGGCCCATATCTTTAGGTATTTATGCCATATAATATGCTGTAGTATGTATGTATATTGTAATAATTCTAATAAATCATTTAAACTCTTCGCTGATTGGCCAAATAATCTTAAAAAGAAAACAGAAATCGTTTCCTTGAAAATTTCATATATTTTTCATAAAAAATTTTCAAATTCAATGGCGTCTAATTGCAGGCCTGATACTCAGTTTTTTTTTTTTTTTGTATAATTTAATAATTACTGTAGTTGCCACAACTTGTTTTTTCTTTTTCATTCATTCATAATAATAAATAAAAACAACGCACTTTGCAACCTACAAAAAGAAACATCTGAAGAATGAAAAAAAAAATTTATACAACAAAAACCTTCAGGCATTTGAAGCTTCTGCATTGACTTGCCTTAAACTTGTAACTCATAAAGCTACTGGTTGATTACAAAATGAGAAAAATCAAAAGTTGAGTTTATTATTATTGAGTTTATTTTATATATAAAACACTCCGGTTAACTTGAATAAAAGCATCACAAAGTCTAAGTTTTTAAAAGCAGTATAAAGCAATACATCATCCGCTGCAATGTAAAAACGGCAAAAAGTCAATACAAAACTTGAATAATTTATGAAATTGATAAAACATGTAAAATATATTCACCTAAATAGGAATTTTAAACAAATTCTATAATATTTTGGCTGAGAGATATAGTCAAAGAAAAAAGTTTACATACATCACCGCTGGTTTTTTCCAAATTGAAGAAGATCTTGTAAGATTGTTAAAGGCATTCACAATCAATAATTTTTGATGAAAAACCGAATTTAAAGAAAATATAACGTAGAAATTATTGGAAAAAATTTATGAAAATTAGCGGGTGTATGTAGACTTTTTTCTTTGACTGTGAATTTGGAAAAAATATAACGTAGAAATTATTGGAAAAAATTTATAATATACACCACTGTATGTAGACTTTTTTCTTTGACTGTATATTTAGCTGATTGCTGTTTGCTCTGCACATATTGACAATTGAAAACACTGTGGCGTGTAAGACAGCCAAAGCTTATACAATCTCTCGAACTTTCAATCTTCGATCGGATTTTTTAAATTCTTTCGGATATGGCCATTCAGAACATAGGGCATTCTTTCGAGCTTATACCAGACCCTACAAAATTTAGTAAACCTCAGACATCCTCGAGCATAAGTTCCTTTTTTGTATGTAATTTAGTTAGGGAGAGATGAAGTCGCCGTAGTGTGGTAGGTAGTGCGTTGGCTTATTAGACATGACGCCTCGCTTCAAACCCCAGGTAAGATATCTCCAACAAAACGAAATACAAAAAAATATTTCCCTGGCTACTTCCTCTCAGCAAACTTTTGGCAAAAATTCTGCGAGTAAAATAAAATTGTCATTAAATAAATTTTCAAAAACTGTCGTTCGGAATCTACTTCAAACTGTAGGTATAAAATTAACACACACAACATGAGTGGTTTGAGAAGCTAGGTCTTAATGCTGACTGATGGATTGTTATTGATAGATATATTATGTATGTATTTAGTTAGGGTAAGGTATTAAGTAAACCATCGATCCAGACATATTTTGTCACTAAATTCTAGGTTCCCAAGAGCCCGACAATGAAAGAGAAGATGTCCTTTCGTTCTATCCCATCTTACCTTTTCCAATGAATTCTTGTAAGACCAATTTTTTGCTCTTCTGTACAGGAACACCAATCTCATGTAGGAATTCAATTGATTTTTTCCATTATGTCGCCTCTTACAAATGCGTCGGCTTTGCTATAACCTTCGATGTCCCTGTATCCAGTAATTTATTAACGTAATACAAATAGATTTCCTTGTACGAATTTCAGGGTTAATGTTGCCATCACCTATTTGGAAAGTAATAACATATCTGACGCACTTGCACAAAACTGCTAAAACAGATAGTTTGAAATAATTCTTACGCATCTCACACAAGCTTAGCTCATTTGCAAAGTAAGGATCGAGAAATGAAGTCACTTGTATAGATTCAATTATGGGCCGTAATGGATGTACGAAAAGCAAGATTTGTATTAAATTTACCCAAAATTAATCTGAAGTACCTCATAGCAATCGAAACGGTGATAATGATAAAATGCACATTTTCATGAAGGTATCAGGATTAGTGAAATGTGAACCTGTAGGATCTACGGTAGCTAAGCTTTAAGGTGGCTTGTAATTTATCCTAATCTCTTACCGCCGTATGTGGTAGGCGAGCCCATGGTTCAAACCGGAAATAGTATGAATAAATATTTCTACGGCTACTTGCCCTTAGTAGTGTTCTAGCAAAAGGTCTGAGAGTAAATAAAAATTTCCATGAAAAGTATATCAAAAATCTATAATTAGGAGTCGACTTTTAAACTGTATGTGTTGCCACTCATGGATAAAAGTGACACACACACAGCATGGCCGATGTGAGAAGCTAGGTTGTAACAATAACTACAGGGTTGTAATGGTCAATTAAGTAAGTTAAGTAAGTCAGACATCAAAACGAAAATATGAAAAATATTTCTTCCGCGACTGCTTCTCAGCAGATTTCTGGCAAAAACTCTGTGAGTAAATAAAATTACCATGAAAAGTTTCTCAAAAAATCTGTCGTTCGGAATCGACTTTAAACTGTAGGTCCCACCACTTATGTATAAAATTAACGCACACAACATAAGTGGTGTGAGAAACTAGGTCGTAATCCTGACTGAAGGATTGTAATGACCAATTATGTATGTATCAGAGGTCAGCAATAAGTATTCAAAACGATGAGTAGAATCGAATCATACTTATAATTTCTGATACTTATACGCATTCATACTTATTTTAATGTCATACCCATACTACTCATATTCAAAGTTTGAAATACTCATGGTACTCACACTTAACAATACGCATGATGTTATTGATTTCGACTCTCCATGACTCATCGTATACACGAATCAGAAAATAAGTATGATTCGCGTACGAACACCAACAATGCTCACAAGAAGGTTGCGTGTTTTCTCTGCTTGCTGTCTTTTTCTTTTTTATTTATGTGTCTTTCTTCTTTCTTTGTAAATGCAACAACAACTAAGACTGTAAATTTTGATGAATGGTTCGAGTCACTCAAATCATTTATAAGTATTAAAAGTATTTTTCTAAAGTCAGGAATCTAAAGGAGTACGCGTATGAATCAAACATATATCGAATGTTATGAGTTTGATGTCAACGTTGTACTCATACTCATTGCAACTTGTACTTTTAAATCAATGTTGTACTGAGTACAAATGAATCAGAGGAGTAGGATTTCAATACTCATACTCAAAATTTCATGAGTACTTCTAAGTAGCGAAAAAGCGATTCATTGCTGATCTCTGGTATGTATGTATGTATGTACACATGTATTACAATTTTTTATTTCATTACACTTCACAAATGATGATTGGAGTTCTTGTATTGTCTGTACGTATACGAACGAATATTCATGGAAATTATATGGTTTCTTATTACATACGTAGCGAACATATTTTCTTAATACGAATAAAAATACTATACGAATACCACATGCATAAAACTATGATGCTTTTTAAAGCATCACAGATTCTCTCTGGTGGACTGACGAAATAAATATGATATACTCCATTAAATTATTTATATTTTGTTAATTTCATTGTTATTATTCTCCTTTTTATTTTGTTATTGTTGTAATACAATATATAAAATAATTACTTTTATCACAAATAAATTTTATTTATTTGCTTTGTTTTCCTTTTAATTTTTTTTATTATTTTCTTTTGGTTTTCTTAAACAATTTTCCACAAGGCAATTCAATTAATTTTGTATCTATTTAAAATTTAAATAATTTAATAAATAGATTTGTTTTAAAAATATCTATCTGTCTATCTGCCTGTCTGTCTATCTCTGTGTATACATATGTCCGTCTGTCTGTCTAGTTAGCTTGTTGCTCCAATAAAGATGCTGGCTGTTGTTACCAACATTTTCCAGCCATTGTCTTGTAAAACATTGAAAAATTTTTTGAAGTTTGTTTTTGTTATTGTTGTTGTTGTTTTTCTTATAAATGTTTGTTTATGTTTTTAAAAAGGCAATAAAAGTAAAAATACAAATTAAGTATGAAAATATTTTTTTAAAAGCAGATTAAATTGTTATTTTTACGCCAATTAGTTTAGTTTAATGAATAATACACTCTCGTGTATTCATACAATATTCATACAATTTTAACGCATGTATTGCTAAACTAAGGAGAAGTTAAATGCGAAGGCATTGCAAAATTATTCGAGGGATGTCGGCAGTAGTTCAAAAAATTACTTGGGCATCCTATTAAGTTTCAAGACACCAGTCAAGTCTTTTGAATTTTCAATTTAAAACTTAGAAAATAAATGATTTCAGTAAATTTGCAAACGTGGTACGGAAATGAAAGCTTTCTAACCAAGCAATATTAAATCCGCTCTGGCTTAATCCTTACTTTCATTTGCTACCATACAATATTAGAGGGCAGAAATGAAAAATACTCGTTTAAATATCGCCGCTCTTTTTTCTATGCGCCAAACCTAAAAATTTAATACAAATACTACACATATGCGATACAAATCGACTCATAAATATTTATTTATTAATTACAATACAATTACAAATTATATTTTAATTATACACGAGCGGAGTAACTTGACCATGTGCTCGGTGTAGAGTCACAGACCAGAGTCTCTGGTGGGAATCGAACCCACGACCCTCACGCTAATAGTCTAGCACACTACCCACTAGACTACCAGGGCATCCATAAATATATTAAAACGTTTTGTAAATACTTTCCTGAAAACAGCTCGGATTGGATTGGATAAGAGCGGGGCTTGTGTTGGTACAACCGAGGCAATAAAAACCTAACCTATAATTGCGCTGCAAGCTTTGTTGGATTAAAGTTCGTTTCATACGGTAATGAGGACTAGAGCCATGAAGACATGGAGAGAAATGGAGATAAGTTTAACGCGAGATTGAGAGAACGTATGGCCTGACAATTCTAACGGCTGACATTATTCCTCTTAACTGCTCCCTAGATAGCCCCAGGAAACTCTATGATTTTGTGAAATAATTCGCAACGTAGTCTAGTAGTTGGATGCGTAGTTTTGTGAGGCACAAACCTGTGATTCAGACTCCAGCTCAAACGTCTTCAAAAAATAACGAATAAGGAAAGAATATTTCTTCGGCGGCATTCTCTCACCAGTCTACTGGCAAAAATCTTTGAGTATAAATAAAATTGCCATGAAAAGTTTCTCAAAAAATCTGTCACTCAGAGTCGACTTTAAACTGTAGATTCTGTCAATCATTCATAAAATCAATACACGCAACATGGGTGATGTGAGAAGCCAGATCATAATCCTGAATAAAGGGTTGTAATAACTAAAGCGGATGATAGTGCTGGTTCGCAACGAGGATGGATAACAATATTGAACGGAATAATTTGGCTCATACTCCTTTAGGACATGGATAGAAGTGGAGTTATTCGACCGGGAGTGAAATATTCAAAGCCCATAAGAAAACTCACGACTTGCTTGCAAACGAAAGTTTACGTCATCAAAAAATGTACTAAATAAACTTGAACAACATATATAGCAATACATAGTATCTCACATTAAGACCGCTATCAGATTACTAATATTCAATGAGGTTGACTTGAGATTATAATGGACAGCTGAATCAGCAAGACAGGGCTGGACCTTAGATCATGTGCTTGCCATATTGAGCAAACAGATTAGATTGAGGCAAGCTACTACTACGGTAATGGGACTAGCACTTTTCTGGTGAGTAGTAAGCGGCGTTTGGAAGAGAAAATTTGACGAAAGGAAAGATGAGCGCTAACTATTCTTAAGTCAAACGGGTTAGAAATAAACTAAACTTTTGTTGGGTGATTAAAATGAAAAGAGATTTGAGTTCTGAGTTAGTCTATCGAACTTCGTAAACTCAATGAACAATCGTTTTAGAATTGCAATGTATTCAAGCCCTATATGTACATATATTCTATGATAAGGGGAGGGAATCATCAGAACACATACTTGCAATGCGTGCAGTTAGAAATACTTGGTAGTTCAGTAAGTAATAAGTGAGGAGTTATTTGAACAGCAGAAGCTAGGCCGTAATCCTGACTGAAGGGTTGTAATGGCCAATTATGTATGTATATTACATATTATGTGTACTTAGAACGTTTTTAATGTTCTTGCATTTTTAAATTCTACGTTCTCTAACTTAAATACTGTCAAAAATTTGGTTAAGATGTGCCGATCCGTTCCGAAGTTACAGGGAAAAATCTCCTTAGAATACACATATGGTCGTACATCCCGTGAAAACTTCAAGAGCTCATAACTCAAAACACACTTTTTCGACTTAGAATGTTACAGAACGGAGGCGTCGATATGTATTTGAACATCATTCTGAAGTTTGTCAAGGCAACAGTATTGCGGAGACAACCAATATGTCTTGAGAGGATACTCAATCCAGGTTGAGAGCAGTAGAATAAATAATCTGGTTGCTGTACTACACTTCCTCTGAGCAACAATAAATACATTTTGTATAAATTATAAGTAAATTTGCCGCCTGCTTTTTCAAAATATAGTTTATATGTGCATACGATTTTCTTTTTTGTATACAAATTTATATTATTTAAATAAGTTTGAAGTCGCCGTCGTTTAGTAGGTATTAGATGTAAGGCCACGGTTCAAATCCCAGGTCAGACATCAAGACAAAATATGAAAAAATATTTCTTCGGCGACATCATCTCAGCAGATTTCTTGCATTTGAAGTCGCCGTAGTCTAGTGCGTTGGCCTATTAGATGTGAGGCCACGACAAGCCGAACAAAGAAATCAGCAGATTTTTGGCAAAAACTCTGAGGCTGAAATAAAATTATCATGAAAAGTTTTGCAAAAAACTGTCGTTCGGTGTCGACTTTAAACTCTAGGTCCCGCCACTCATGTATTAAATTAAAACACACAACATCAGTGATGTGAGAAACTAGGATGTAATCCTGGCTAAAAGATTGTAATGACCAATTATGTATGTATGTATGTATGTACAATAATTACAACAACAGTAGGCCACCAATTATCTTCGCATAGGGTATAAAGAACTTTCCCAATATTTATCATAATCGCTGGCTTTAAGTTCATTAAACCAGTAAGAATGCCAAATATAAACGAACAATTTTCGAACACAAATTGTCTTTTAATTGAATCATAAAATTATTTAAATTATTAATCGTATCGTAAATAACAATTTCAAAGACAACAAAAAAAATACAATTATTTAATCGGCATGTATCTACATACATATGTATGTACAAATGTATGGCTTATGACAACATCAATAAAAATCAATAATTTAACATCGAAAAAAAAACAACGACCACAACAGACAGAAAGACAGACAGAAATGAAAACAAAAGAAACAACTTTCACGAAGACAAATCGAAACAAAAATGTACCAACAATGAAATCAATTGTAAACGCCCTCAACAAAATAAAGAAGAAGAAAAAACACGGGCAACAAAGACAGAAAAATAATAAAATCATGAACGAAGAGAATAAAATGAAATGATTTTTAAATGATTTAAAAATTAAAAAAAAAATATTCAATTTCCTACACCATCAAAAAAAATTGAAAAAATGCTTGCAATTCCAGAAATTGTAATAAAAAAATTTGAATCAGATTAACTCTCTTCAAAACACTTTATTTGTCACTCAATGGTAAGAGGGCCACCATCAAAAACTTTGTATAATTTGATAAAAAATTTCCCTTCAAAAAAATTATTTTTTCATGAAAGCAAGAAACCAATAAAAACTCAAAAATTATGTGAAAATAAAAACAAACAAAAAGCTACTAAAATGAGCAAAATTAGCAAAACTGCAGTAAAAGAAAAAATTGAAAATGAAAACAGTTGACAGCGCCGCCGCTAACCGCAATAATTTCAAATTAGCAGATTCAAATGTATATTTAACACACATCCAAAAAATATATATACATACGTACGATATACATTAATATATGACTAATATATTTGTATGTATGTATGTACAATAAAACATACAAAGCAACATCAATTTGCATCGCTAATTGAAATCGTAAAAACGTAATCCAAAGTTTTGAAGGATATTTAAAAAATTTTCAATGCAACGCTAAGAAGAATTGATTCTGTCTCGATATATCACAAAATAAATCGATGTTTCTGTGTTCCGAATGATTGCTTGTCTCTATCAATCATGTTGCCTTGGCAAACTTTAAAATTCTATTCGGATAACTCCTTGCTTATTACTTGATAAACACCCATGGGTTTGCTTCTGAGCTTATACATACATACGTACATATTCATACATACATAATCGGTCATTACAACCCTTCAGTCAGAAAAACGATCTAGCGTCCCAAGTTTAAGACAAGTATAAAATGAGATTCATCACAGGCATGGTGAGTTCCAAGGAGAAATATTCCAAGCGAAAGTTTGCGACATCGAAAGTTGTACTCAACTTTGACAGGAAGTACACATACAT
The DNA here is from genome assembly GCA_932273835.1 of Sarcophaga variegata. NCBI lineage: Eukaryota > Metazoa > Arthropoda > Insecta > Diptera > Sarcophagidae > Sarcophaga > Sarcophaga variegata. The sequence continues at coordinate 70,497,672 of OW026362.1, forward strand.
ATTGCTCATACTACAAGGTAATATGTTTTTAGCAAGGAACTTAAAAAAGTTACAGTAATACCTCGATTTACGTCGCAGTTGGTTCAAAAAAAGGCGAAGTAAATCGAATGACGACGCAAATTGAAGTTAGAGGGAACAAACAATTTGACGACGTAAATCGAAGCAACGTTAATAGAGGCGACGTAAATCGAAGGATTACTGTACATAATTGGTCGTAACAATCCTTCAGTCAAGATTGCGACCTAGCTTCCCACACCACTTATGTTGTGTGTGCTAATTTTATAGATGAATAGTAGTACCTACAGTTTAAAGGCAACTCCGAACGACAAAATTTTGAAAAACTCATATTTATTCTCAGAGCTTTTTTCCTAGTGCTGAATTTAAATCGCCGCCAAAGAAAGATTTTTTTTCACATTTCGTTTTGTTTGAGATGTCTGACCTGGAGTTTGAACCGTGGCTTTACGTCTAATAAGCCAATACACCACCTGCTAGACTTCGTCGGCTTAAATATTAAGACATTTGGTCTTAAATCCACACATATTCTATAACAAGAGTTCATAGAGTCTCCAACGACCTGCAAAATTCAAATTAGTATTCGCAGGCTACTTCTCGATATTCTAGTGTAAGGCCAGCCCTGTCTTGCTGATTCAGCAGTCCATTCGAATCGCGAGTCAACCTCATAGTAGAAGAGTGCTCTGATAGCAGTCATACATACATACGTACATAATTGGCCATTACAACCCTTCAGTCAGGATTACGGCCTAGCTTCTCACGCCACTCATGTTGTATGCGTTAATTTTATACGTGAGTTTTTAAGAAACTTTTTCATGGCAATTTTATTTCCTCTCAGAGATTTTGCCAGGAATCTGCTGAGAGGAAGTCGACGAAGAAATACTTTTTGTATTTTTTATTTTGATGTCTGGCCTTTGGCTCGAACCCTGGCTTTTCGTCTAATAAGCCAACTCACTACCTACTAGACTACGGCGACTTCTAATAGCAGTCTTACTGTATATCTGATAGTAGTCTTACTGTATTAGTACGCCCCATCCTATGTACTTCCTGTTCAAGCTTAATTAGCCAATCTTTCAATGACGTAAACTATCGCTTGGAAGAAAGTAGCGAGTTTCTTCATGGGCTCTGAGTATTCATGATCCAGTTGTGTACCATCGAATGGTCTGCCTGTTAAAACAGGATGTAGCAAACAAGTTATTCTCTTCACTCTTAACATTCATTCTCGTTGCGAAGCACTTCCCAAAATTAAAAAGTTAACTGGTGCTGTCAAAAGCAATACCATATTGTGATAAACAAACAGGTTAAAAGCAAACCGCTGCACAGGAGCCGAAGTTTTTGGTACCAGAATGAAATATTCCGAGTCCATGGGAAAACGGGTATCTTCCAAGCGAAAGATAAAAGGCACAAAAAATGGAAGGTAGTAATACTAATTACCGAAGGTTATATGGTACTAACGGGAAAGCTGAATAAGCTAGACAGAGAAAATACTGTTTCACTCTGCTGGGTCGTAGATCATGTGAGAATTTGCGGCAATTAACAGGCAGATAAGCTTAGGCTGCTAATGTAACCAGAACCTTTCTGTGAAGCAAGTACAGATATTTATTATAGTTATAGTTATAGTTATTACTCAACGAAAGGGAAAATCAATAAAAGCAAAGATTCTTCTCAAACCAAATTTCTTTGAGGCAATCACAGTTTTTGTTGGGAAATTACAATAAGAGGAGACTTGAATCATGCATCACACTATCTAAGAATAATCTGAAGTTAATAGCTGGTCTTTTTACAGGCCACTGTAGACACAAAGGACAGAGTAAGGATCGTCGCGAACCCAACTTGTAGATTTTGTAATATTGGGAATGAAACATGCGAACACTTTCTTGAAACCTTTGAAGCATTAATGCATCCCCGAAGGAAACACTTGGATGCATAACATGTGCTGAACAAGAAAATTTTCTTGTAGACACCGAGCTGCATCCTGAAGTTTGAAGTTGGAAGGGCAGTGTAGGGTTATAAAATATAGAGTGAGGGTAATACAATAGATTGTGTGATGAAGTACTAGGGTACCACTTCGCGGTAGTAATAAAGTTATCAAAAGTAATAGAACGTAATCGTGGTTAACCAATAAACTATGACGGAAATTTCATCGCCATTGCTAAGTGAAATTGATTCTCAAGTGCAACTGATTAGTACTTATTGTACTAGGAAAACAAATTTTACAAATTTAACAGCCTGATTGTATGTGTTCTTCATTCGTTTAGAAACAATCTTTCATATACAAGTGCTGCTTGTTGTACAGCACGGACTGCAGTATCATATTAAGCATGTTTGAGTGCATGAGAACGAACAAAACGAAGAAGAAGTTGCTGCCACAACATTATCATAATAAAATTGTAAAATTTAACAATTCGAATTCGAAAAATAAAAGGAAATTTTAATAAGCATTGCAAAACAAAACAAAAAAAACAAAATATGAATCGCAAAACAAATGCAAAAAAAAACACAAAAAAACCGATCTCTTGCTGATGATCAATTGCGATATGAGGCAAGCAATGCAATATGAGTTGCATATGGGAAAATATCAACTGCGATCAGATCAGACATGATCGTTGAAAAATAAACAAAAAACGAAACGCAGAAGTGGAAGACAACAAGAATAAATATGATGGCGCTTATTTAATTTCATAACTACGTGGCTTATTGGTTGTTTATTATTTTGTGTTGTTTTTGTTTTTGTTTTTTTACAGCGTTTAATTTTTAGAATATTATGGTCAGCGCTGCTACTCACAGATACGGATACGGATAATATGGCCATAATAAAGTTTACCTTGTAAATCTCATCAAAAACAGAAAAAACGATGCTGCAAACAAAACGCATGACTATGCAATGAATGCAAAAGAAATTCTAAACTCAGTGACAACAGTAGCATTGAAAACGATAGTTTCGCTTGGCTTTTGTTTTGTTTCTGCTTTTCTTAAGTAAAATTAAAATGAAAAGCAGATGCACTAAGGAGTTAAGTTAGAGGTGCTGGCTGGCAATCTTAAGATCTTGATGATCATTACAATTATCATGTAAGCTTTTGTCGTCATCTTTCAACCATTTTTTGTTCTTTAAATGGTAACACAGTGAATAGTTTTTTTCTGTTTTTTTTTCTTCTCAATTTTACTTTCCGAGCTAAGTTCTTGCATTACTTAAATGTGTATTCCATGATGCCTTATTTTAAATGTCGTTTCGTTTCGTTCCGTATACATTTCATTTGATTTCAGATTTCATAGCATATACTTCATGCCATTGCAGTAGAAGAAGAAAAAATAAGAAATGAATCGCAAACAAAAAAATGAAACTCAACATACAACAACAAACAAACAACAGTAACTACATACATACATACATATATAAAAAGAAATCTTGTACAAATAAGCTTTCAAAACGCTACGCATCTAATTTGTGATGGCACATCTGATAAGCTTTTAGCAACATCTCGTATTATTCTCGATTTTATTTAAGCATCTCCTTACTGTTCTTTTTTTTTGCTGAAAAAAGTCCATGCCTTTAAAAGTATGAAATCATTTTTTTCATATTTTGCGTTTTTTTTTCTTGTTGTTTACATTGTACTGCTTACTTAATTGGTCGTTGCAGCTCAGGATTACAACCTAGCTTGTCACCACCACTCATTTTGTGTGTGTTAATTTTATCCATGAGTAGCGTGATATACAGCAGAGGTCAGCAATGAATCATGAAATTTTGAATATAAGTGAGTCAACAATATTGAAATTTAACTATGTATTCTGATTCATTCGTAGCCACTACAACGTTGATTTATAAGTACAGGTTGCAATGAGTATATGTACGACGTTGGCATCAAACTCATACCATTCGAAATATGTTTGATTCATAAGCCTACTCATTTAGCTTCATAATTTTGGATAAATACAGTCTTAGTTGATGTTGCATTCGCAAAAAAAAAGAAAACAGCCATGCAAGCAAAAAGGACAGAGCAGCAAGCAGAGAAAACACACAATCTTTTAGTGAGTATTTTAGTGTTCGTATGCGAATCATACTTATTTTGTGATTCTTGTAAATGTTGAGTCATGGAGAGTCGAAATCAAAAGCATCATACGTGTTGAAAATTATGAATATGAATATGATGAGTACTTCAAACTTTGGATATGAGTAGTATGAGTATGATATTAAAATAAGTATGAATGCGTATAAGTATCAAAAATTATGAGTATGATTCGATTATACTCATCTTTTTGAATACTAATTGCTGATCTCTGATCTACAGTTTAAAGACGACTCCGAACGACAAAAATGAGAAACTTCTCATGGCAATTGTATTTTAGTCTCAGAAAACTGCGGAGAGAAAAGCGCCGATAAAACATTTTCTTATATTCCGCTTTGTTTCAGATGTCTGATCTGCCATTTGAACCATGGGTTCGCGTTTGTAAAAAAACACACCACTTACTAGCTACGGCGACTTTTGACTACTTGTATAGGGTCTTCTGTCCCTGATGTATGAGTCGGGAGCTGGACTACGGAACCTCGTTTAATAAGCAAACACACTACGTACTAAACTACGGCGACTTGGGAACAGTATTAGCAATTCAAATTAATTGCTAGAAAGTCAGTTCATTTGTTTTATTTTATATTCTGAGTCCGAATCCATTTAGAACATGAACAGCTCCTTCCCGATTATATTCCAGTGGATCCAGCTTCCTAGATGTTGTAGTTCGAAGGGTAGCGATTGATATTGTACTCTCTATGTATCATAATGTGCAGCCCTTGCGCTGACCAACTTCTTCTTCTTCCCTAGTGTGGTAGAACCTGGTCAGTACAGGGACTGCGTGTGGCACCTGTGGCATCGCAACGGGCCGCTATGCGTGCCCAAGTGAGCTTTTGGTATCAAGGCTATTATCCAATCGAATAAGACCCCGCTATTATATGATACTCTTTTTCTGACGTTATGGATAATAGAATGGAATCATATGTTTGGATCCATGTTATGGATAATAGAATGGAATCATATATTTGGATCCATGTGGGGATTATGTTCTCCTGTTTGCTCTAAGCAGGCCTTAAGTTATTTTAGATTTAAATGACAATCACCTCAAGGGACACAGTTTATTTGGGTTCTATAGTAACACCGATATTATCCATGAATAAATACAGCTTGTGGTTGGCATTCAACACTAAATTCTAGGTACCCAAGAATTTTTCTTCAGCGGTTTCCAAGCACAGAACAGTATCAGAGAAAATACTCAGTGGTCTCCTCTTATTCCACAAGGGATAAGAGATCTCTTATCGTCACGAGATAAATAACCCAACCTTGAACCCAAGAAATTTTAAAATTCTATACTTTGCATTCCTTGAAGTCTCTGTTTATATAGGAATATAGCTACGAATAGTTTTGTTCTTTTTTTAAGAAAAAAAAAGGAGTACGTAAATACCTGATAGCTGGTTACTTACTTCATAAATAAATGTGTTCATGTGTTTTTTATTGTTGTTTTTTGTGTAGGTTTTCTCAATTTCAATATTGTTGTTGCTTTTCTTGTTTTTTTTCTTTCGTAAGTGATCTGGCAGTACCATAAACTTTACATTTTTAGTTTTCCAATAAATGTGTGCGTGTTCTTTATGGTTTGTTGTTGTTGTCCTTGTTATTGTCTATTCCCAGATTCCTCCACCCCTCAGTCATGAATTATTAATTTGCAGCCTTGAAAAGAAAAAAACTTCACTAACCAACCATGTGTTGCCTTAAAAGGATGCAATTTTTTTTTGTTCCTTCTTTGCATTTTACAGAGTTTTTACTACGATTGCATCCCTCCTATCAGATTCACTGTCATATTCCTCATAATTGTTGGCTTTTTTCCATTCTTAGCCCTATTTAAACATACAGAGACATGGTATTCTTATTCAGTTTATACATTCTTTTTTTTTCGCTTTGAAAAAATTCCCATGGCCAAGAGTTCTATGGAATGGAAGTTTTGAAGTCTTTTTTAGGAATCTTTTAACAAAGTCTTTAAAACAATTAATGGGAAATTATTTAATTATGAAAATACGTACCATTCATTGAATGTGCGAGGGTGGATCAATAAGTTGGTGATATGCATTTGTTCTAAGCAGAAATTTGTTCTTGCCAAAGCAATATTTCAGCTTGAAAACAGAATTTTACCACGGAAGGAATTTATTTAAAGTGAGAAACAGATTTGCCTAGCAAATTCAGTAGAGTTCGCTCCAATTGTCACCAATTTTTCTTTTATTTCATAACACAGTTTCATAACAGAATGAGTATGATTCGCGTGCGAACACTAAAATACTCACTAAAAGGTTGTGTGTTTGCTCTGCTTTTTGCTCTGCCTTTTTAGCTTATGTGTCGAGTCACTCGCTTTATTTATCAGTATTATAAGTATTTTTCTAAAGTTATGAATCTAAATGAAGAGGCTTATGAATCAAACACATTTCAAATGGAATGAGTTTGATGTCAATGTTGTACTCATACTCATTGCAATCTGTACTTATAAATCAACGTTTAAGTGAGTACGAATGAATCAGAGTACATAGTTAAATTTCAATATTGTTGACTTACTTATGTTCAAAATTTCATGAGTGCTCATGAGTAGCGAAAAAACGATTCTTTGCTGATCTCTGCTACAGGCAATTACGACTCAACTACAGGTCATTACTCTTGTGATGGAATTTGCCATGATTTTTTATAGAGAGATGTGGCGGCATTTCAGCAATGAGGCATTGTAATGGCGGATGTGAGTTCAGGAATTGTCTTTAGCTTCTTCAAATAAGCCCTAGATTTTACAAAACCCCAAAAGAACAAATTCCACAGCGTTAAATCGCATGATCCTGATAGCCAGTTGACATCAGAATTCCATCAGAGATAATTTGTTTTGGAGATGATGCTGCAATAAATCAGTTGTAGAATGAGCGGTGCTGCAGATGTTGTTATCTAACCACATGTCGTCCACAGTCTTGCCGTAAAGTTGAGTCCACAAGATCTCTGTCATTGCATTATCAGTCATTGCAATTACGGCCATATTATCGAAAAACTAAGAACTAATCACCACGCCTGACCTAAATTCGCACCAAACAGTTGCTCATTGTTGATGCATTTGTTTTTCCTGGATTGCATGAGAATTTTTTAAGCCATAAATTTGCCGCAGTCTAGTAGGCAATGTTTTGGCTTATTAAACGAGAACCCATAGTTCAAACCTTAGTTCAGACACCTCAGACAAAAAGAAAAATTACTTTGAGGACTTCCTTCCACTCAGCAGTTTGCTGGCAAAAACTGTGAGAGTAAATGAAATTGCCATGAAAAGTTTTCAAAAATATGTCGTTCGGAGTCGACTTTAGAATAAAGGTCGCACCACACATGGTTTTAATTAACACACACAACATGGGTGGTGTAAGAAGCTAGGTTGTAGCTCTGACTAAACCGTTCTAATGGCCAATTAAGTGAGTAAGCAAATCCAACAAATTTTTTGCACTCACAAAGCAATTGATATCGCCTGTGGCGTCACAACGGGCCACTATGATTGCTCAAGTGATATTTTGGTATCAAAGCTACCACTCTAACCTAACCTAAGCAATTAAGATTGAAATGTGCTTCATCGGAGAAACTGACTTCCTACGAAGAATTCACATTGACTTCACTTTGATCCGTTAACCAATTAACGAATTGCCAGGGCTTTCGAAAGACTGCTGGTTTGAGCTCCTGAATAAGTTGCATTTTGTATGCATGAAAGTGAAGGTCTTTTATCAGAATTCGTTCCGTAGGGCTTCTTGAAGTTTTTGAGAACGATGCCGAATTGATGTTTTCAGGTTTTCGATGACAGTTTCGTTTACAGTTGCATTGTTTTCAAGCGACCTACAGGAGTCTTACTCTCCGTTACCGACACAGTTTCTTCAAATTGACTTTCACAAATTAATTTCACAATTAAAGTCGTGGTATAGTAGGTAGTGTGTTGACCTATTAGATGCTAGCCCGTGGTTCAAATTCGAGCTTAGATATCTCTAACAAAGAACGAAAGATGAACACGTATTTCCTCCAGCGACTTTCTTTCAACATTCGTCTGGCAAAGACCTTGAGAGTAAAAACGTTGCCATGAAAAGTTTCTCAAAAATCTGTCGATCGAAGTCGACATTCAACTGTAGGTCCCGCCACTCATATATAAAATGAAGACACACAACATGGATAGTGTGAGAAGCTAAGTTGTAATCCTGACTAAAGGGTTGTAATGAGAAATTAAGTTAAGTAAGTAGGTCCAATACAATGGAAATAAAAGCATGTGCTACACAGACGCATTTCTCTATAAACACAGACGCTTAATGAAGTTGGCTGCAGTTGCTATTTGGGATCAGGATAGCGATCAAAGGCAGATAGGCTAAGTAAGTAAATTTTCAAAAGTGCATTCATACTGAAACACCCTTTAAAACATCTTCTGATAAATTTCAATGCAAAACTAAGCATAAATAGAGAATTTAATGCCTGACAGAATAAAACTTCTTAAAAAAAGAAGGTAAAAACCAACTAAAATAATAAAAAAAAACAATCCATTAATCAATAAATTGTGTTGTTTCTAAAGAAAAATATCTCCTCCATCAAAATGCGATGGATAAATGGATGGATGGCCTTTCATTTCGTTTCAAATATTTTTAATCCCTCTGCGTTATACAATATTTTTTCTGAAAACCTTGTTAAAATTGTTTCTGCTCTAAAATGATTCATTAAAACGAAATCAAATATTTTTTTCAATTCTTATGATATGGTATACAACACACCTGAATATTTTTGATTTCTTTCAAAATATTTTTTGTTTTTTATTTCAATTTTTTCTTCTTCTTTTTTTTTAATAATAAATTAAATTTTATTGTATAAAAAAGAAATATTTAAATATTATTTTCTTGGCCTTTTATTATACAATTTTTCTTCTTCTTCATTTTTTAATTTAATTTAAGAAACAAAAAATAAGAAAATAAGAACGAAAAAAAAATGTGTCAAATCATTAATTAAAATCATGATTAATGATTTCACACATATTTCATTTCATATTTCATATTTCATAAAAACAAAAACAAAAATCGTTTTTTATTTTTTGTTTCTTTAATATTGAATATTTATGTGTGTTGTTTTATAACAAATGAGTTTAATAAAGTTAATTATACTAACAAAAATGCGTCATAAACATGTTATTTTTTCTGTTTTGTTTTTAAAAATTATGAAATAGTTTTCAAATATCTTTCTTTACCTCTTATTTTGTTTCTTAAAAATCGAAAAGAAGAAGAAAAAAAGGAAAATTAAAATATTCGAAACCTTAAAATTGTTAACCACGTACCAATATGTGTATCTAAAATGTTTTAAACTTTAATTTGTTTTTGAACTTTATTTATTAATTATTGAGTACTCATCGAAGTCCAGACCAGGGATCAGCAATGAATCGTTTTTTCGCTACTCATAATTACTCATGAAATTTTGAATATAAGTGAGCCAACAATATTGAAATTTAACTATGTACTCTGATTCATTCATACTCACTACAACGTTGATTTATAAGTACAGGTTGCAATGAGTATGCGTACAACGTTGACGTCAAACTCATACCATTCGAAATATGTTTGATTCATAAGCCTATTCATTTAGGTTCACGACTTTAGAAAAATACTTATAAAATACTTATAAATGATTCGAATGAGTTGATTCATTCATCACAATTTACAGTTTTAGTCGTTGTTGCATTTACAAAAAAAAGGCACATAAGCAAACCATTTAGTGAGTATTTTAGTGTTCATACGGGAATCATACTTATTTTGCGATTCTATTAAATGTTGAGTTATGGACAACATACGTGTTGTTAAGTATGAATATGATGAGTTCTTCAAACTTTGAATATGAGTACAGGTTCCATGATATTAAAATAAGTATGAATGCGTATAAGTATCACAAATTATGAGTATGATGCGATTATACTCATATTTTTTAATTCTCATTGCTGATATCTGTAACATCCTCAACATAAGTGGTTATCAACTTGACTAAAGGATTGTAATAGTCAATTAAGACCGTCAGTCAAAAAAATTTTTATTTCACGATCTTAATTTAGGAATTTTAGGAAGCGATCCTATAACTTGTGTGGCAATGAGTGCTTCGGTAGCCCACTTTTTCATATGAATGTGGCCACTGTAGTATAAAGTATTACTCACCAAGAGAATCAGATGGTACAATAGATACATACATAACATAATTGGTCATTACAATCATTCAGTCAGGATTACGGCCTAGTTTCTCACACCACTTATGTTGTGTATGTTAATTTTATACATGAGTGGTGGGACCTACAGTTTAACGTCGACTCCGAACGACAGATTTTTGAGAAACTTTTCATGGCAATTTGTATTTACTCTCAGAGTTTTTGCCAGAAATCTGCTGAGAGGAAGTCGCCGAAGAAATGCTTTTTGTACTTTGTCTTCGTCTAATAAGCCACCACACTACCTACTAGACTACGGCGACTTCAACAATAGATTTTCGAGGTAATTCTAAAAATATTTTTTAACCAAAATGTTGTTGTAATCACCCGTAAAACCTGTAATGGTGTCTTTATTTTTTTTTTTTTTCTTTAAAATTTCAACACCATATTCGTTTGAGTGTGATTTTACATAGTAAAAGTCTCTATCAAGAATTTCTACCAACCACTCTTCATTTCTACATTTAATATTACATTGATGGATGTGTATAAAATTTTACTCCTCCTCTAGGAATGAGGAATATGAATGAATGAAAGCGATTTTGCAGATATGCCAAAGGACACAGAGAATCGCAGTACTAAGAATTGCATCGAGTCAGTGCCGGTTGTCCAGCAATGTCTTCAACTGACCCTTAGTTGGAAGAAGACAATGAGATATTAAGAATGTAGACTATTCTCCGGTATACGAAGATGGATAAAAAGTTAACATGACCACGTAAATGATCAGAAAACACAGCTGTTTTTAGGTCATGTTTAGTTCTGAATGATAGAAAATAAATTTTATCAAAAAGAGGTAGTCATCCATGAGCACAGCATAACTTCTTTCAGCCGATGGCAAATTGAGTGGAAGCAATCGAACTAAGAATTTAACTTCTAACGTCAGACAACATCATAGAGAAGATGATAGCATAAGAAGAAAACTAGAAAAGTGTGGCAAATTTTTGTGAGTAGCTACTGATACGGCAGAAAATTGAAACAAAAGTCATGAAACGTTTTATCCAAAGTGGTTACCACCCCAAAAGAGTCCGAGAATAAAAAAAACGCAGAGAAAATGAAGGTACTTTCAAAATAATAGGGTCTGTCAGATCTGTTTTTAAATCAGATCAGATTTTAAAATTTAAACTTAACACATCTTGTCTGAAGATTTTATAGATTCCAATGGTAACCTTGAGGTTTATAATGCTAGACAAAGTAGACAGGGCGGAGGTAATTGCTATTTTGAAAGCGGCACATTTGTTATAAGTCCCTAACGCACGCCACCTATCAGTGTATGTTGGAAATTTTTAATTATTCAAAAATAATATGAGAGCCTGTGTTTTAACCCCCGTCTCAGATATCTCGAACAACATGAAATATGAAAAAATATTTCTTTTGGCGACTTCCTTCCTTTCAGTCTTGTAGCAAAAACTCTGAGAGTAAATAAAATTGATATGAAAAGTTTCCCAAATCTGCCGCTCGAAGTGACCTTAAATAGTAAGTCCCGCTACTCATAGATAAAATTAAAGCACACAACATTAGTGGTGTGAGAATCTAGATTGTAATCAGAACTAAAGGGTTCTAACGACCAATTAAATAAGTAAGTAATAGGGTCTCCTGGACAGCGATATTGTGGGAAATTGCATTGCTGATGTTGCCAGTTCAGAGTTCACAATAAGGTGATCACAATTTCTCATATTTTACAAAGTATAGATGTTCCTTTTACCTCAAATAAACTGATTCTCAGCTCGTTTTACAAGGAGTTTTTTTTAGGGATAAGAAGAGAACGCATGGCCATACATTGCACAATTGCAATTCCCCTGGGGCACAATTCTTTTGGAAGGGATACCGATAGATTTTTCCTTCGAGTAATTTTTGCTGAAACTCTGGGTCTAAGGGCGAGGAAGAGACTATCGTTAATGTTATGAGTCAGCACCTCGTTCTTGCCAATAAGAGGCGAATTTGAATTCTCATTCTTTGTCATCCTTGTGTGAACTGCAGTGATAACAGCAAGATTTTTTCCAAAGCCAGGTTGGATTCTTTTCGGGAATGATTGAGTCTCAGGTTTGGTAATTTATTATGATATCCAAATGGGATCTTACTGTTCACGGAGGGCGCATCACTTAAACTAATCTAACCTAACACTATTTAAGTTGAAGGAATTCTAGAAATTTTGCCACATTATGTTTACTTAAAGTAGCAAAAGTAAAAAGGAAATCTAAACAAAGGATTTCTCTATTAATTGGCTGTAACATATGGTAGTGTCCCTACTAATTTTTTGTCCCTAAAGTTTATAGTTCGCAGAAATGTTGGTTTTTTTTAAATTTTTTTTGAATTTATTTACAATTATTTTTAAATAAATTTTTTTTTATTGTTTTCGATTTGTAAAGAATAGTTATGTATATCACTTAGGACACTTATATTTTCTTATGACATGACTTTGGAAAAAATTTTTTTGGTAAGACACCCACCTGTGACGCCGACGGATAACCACCATATCCAAATTGTGTATAAGCAGCCATATTAAAATATATTCTAATGTTTACGATATTTTTATATTTTTTTTATAATTTTTTACTTTCTTAATTTAAATATATTGCACTTTTTATTTTATTTGATTTGATTTTTGTTTTATTAATTAAAATAGGTTTTTTGGTTTTTATTTATTTTTTGCTTTTTTCTTATTAAAATATTAAAAAATCTTTTTTATTTTATTCAGAAACGTATTATGCTTTCATTTCTGTTAGACACTGTTCAATATCAATAGCATTCGAATAGTATTCGAATATTGTTACTCGTTGTCTCATTTGTTCTTGTGTGTAATAATATCCTTTACAACACGGCACTCTTTTTTTTTATTGGGACACTTGCTTTTCACGAAAACAACACGAAAAAAAGGTCCAACAAAATTTGGGGGAAAAAACACGGCACAATAGAAATTTACACTTGAGCCGAAGAGAAACACAAAAAATAAACCAACGTCTACATGCTATTGCAGTGTAACAGAAACAACAAAATATTGTCAACGTTGCGTACTAAACAACACTGTATCGTATCACACAAACACATACGCACTCACGGGCTTTTACGAATATTATGTGAGTTTTCCCAAAAACAAAAAAATTGTCGTGTCCAGCAAGAACAAAACAAAACAGCAGGAAGAAGGTGAATGCAATGATGAGTACGATCCGTTTTTAAACAGTGTTCGCACTGTTTAACGCTCAAACACAAACTCTTCTTCAAACGTACATGGTTTTACCGAACCTACACTCACTTAGTGTTTGATTGTTTGTTTGTTGGTATGATTGTTGATTTTTTCTTTCTTTTTTTTATTAATTTTTTTTTGTTTTATTTTTTTTAATACGATTTTTCGTTATTATTGGTTACACTCTTTCGCACTTGCATTTACATGTTGCGTGGTGTTGTCATTAGAAAGAAAATAGAAAACCAAAAAAACGGAACGACGACTTTTTATGAAATTCCCGTAGAGAATATATTTTTTTCTTAACGCAACAAACGTTGAAATTCCTTTAGTCACACGTTTTATTTGTACAGAATGACTAACTAACTGAGTGTGTTTTCTGTTTAAGCATACAACACTAACGTACGCATCTGATTTTCTTGGATTTTTTGACTTCTGCGCACTAACGATGTTAAGCAATAGACCGTGCAACATGAACTGGTTGTCTGACATTAACGAACATTATGATAATTTCAGTTGAAAGCAAAACAACGTGTATGGGTGCGTGTGTATGCCAATTGGATTACATAGAGCTTTCTTTGTCTAACTTGCTTGGGCCAAGAGCAACGATTCTAATAAGAGCAACAGCAGTAATTCGCATACAACATAAACAAGTTTAAGTTTCTCCTGGTGGTGTTTGTAAATGAACCTCCTCCTTTTTTTCAGTATAAAAATACAGCAGGAGAGTAAAGTTTTCTTTTGCTCTGAAATGTAGCGAGTGTTTTCCAACGAGTAAATATAGAGTGGTATGACAAGTAGTTATCTACTTACTCTTGCTTGCTTTTGTTGAAATAAAAAAGTAAGACACCAATGCCTCATTCCAAAGCACTAACACTCTCTCTCTCACTCTTTCTCTTTTTGGTGTTTTAAAAGGGAATTTGTTGTTGTGCTTTTTTTGTGTTGTGTGTGTGTTTGTTTTAATTTATGATTTACAATGTTTTCCCCTTTTTCGATTGTATATTCGTTTTGGGGTGAGTGTAAGATGTTGTTGATTTTTATTTTCTCATCTCTTCTTGTATTTTAACAACGTCGTTATGGTTGTTTTGTTGTTTGTTGTCGCTGCTCCACCAATGAGAAGGCCTCGTTTTAATGTTTTCATAGGCAGGTGTTTAATGGCATTATTCAGTTATGTTTTGTTGTTTTTGCTGCTTTTGTTCTTGTAAAAAACACACAAGCAAGCTAAATGCAATGAAGATTTTGTTTTTGCGGTCTAACAACCATTAATTTCTACTCTTTGTTGGTTTTTTTGTTTCTTTTGCTTGTAACTCAAACCAAAAAGGGTTAACGTTGTGCTGTTTTTTTCCTCTTTTTTGTTTTTTTTTTTTGTAAAAGACACGCCTTTCTTTTGGCATTTTTTTTTTTGATTTTATTTTGTTAAGTTCAGTTCGTGTTGACTGTTTCACGCCATTTATTCAAACTGTTTAGAAGACTATGTTCCCAATGGATAAGTACATGTGTGCGTGTGTGCCTTAGTGTGTTTACCAAGTGCATTTTGTTAAAAAATTTGTTTTTAATTTTCATTTCATTTCCCTTCTTTTATTCTGTGGTTTTTTTGATTTTAATTTTCTTACGTTCTAATAATACCGGGTAACGTTATTTTTATTATTGTTTTTACAATAAAACAGAAACATTTTTTTTTTATTTAAAAACAATTTATTTTGTATTCTTGTTCTTCTTCGTTTCCCCCTTCAATGACTAAACAATTTGGCCACTATTTTGTCTTGTGTTCTCTCGTTTACTGTGTGTGTGTGTGGTAAACCACATTGAAAATTGTTGAGTGAAGAAAAACAAAAAGAAAAAAGAAGAAAGAAAAAAAACGGTTACAGAACAAGAACAGTTTGTTTCAACATGAAAATTGATTAATAGAGACTAGGTACCATTCATGCAACATTGTTGATTTTAAATTAGTTTCTATGTTTTCTTTACTCAAAGTGTGGGTGAATGAATGTTTGTGTGTGTGTATGTGTTTGTTGGTTTTCTAAACTAATTAATAAATAAATAATTCGTCTGTTTGTTTGTTTGTTTTTATTTTCATTTTGTTTCCCCCGGTAATGTTTCGTTTACTTCTTCTTGAGCATTTGACATGAAAAACAAAAGATTTAAGACACAAACTTGCTCCAATTTATACTCTAATGCATGCACACTGGATGAAATTTTTAAATTTTTGTAATAAAACATGAAAAAAGTAATAATTTTAGTCTAAAGTGGTCGTATTATTGCTTATTATACGCAAGGGCCATGATTCCAACACTAGCTTAGATATTTTGAACAAAACGAAATACGAAAAAATTATTTCTTTCCGTCTTCAGGCAAAATTTCTGAGAGTAAATAAAATTATCGCTGAAAGTTTTTCAAAAAGTTTTCGTTTGGAGTTGACATTAAATCGTAGGTTCCAAACAGAGATCAGCAATAATTATTCAAAAAGATGAGTAGAATCGAATCATACACATAATTTCTGTTAATTATATGCATTCATACTTATTTTCATATCGTGGAACCTCTACTCATATTCAAAGTTAGAAGTACTCAACGTATTCATACTTAATAACATGTCTGATGTTGTTGGTTTTGACTCTCCATAACTGAGCATTTACAAGAATCACAAAATAAGTATGATTTGGGTGCGAACACTAAAATACTTACTAAAAGGTTGTGTGTTTGCTCTGCTTGCTGTCTTTTTTCTTTTTTTTTTTTGTAAATGCAACAACAACTAGGACCGTAAAGTTTGATGAAGGATGCGAGTCACTCGGATTCTAGTAGCATTCGGAAATCATTTATAAGTATTTTACTAATTTCTGAAGGAGTAGGCTTATGAATCAAACATATTTCGAATGGTATGAGTTTGATGTCAACGTTCTACTCATACTCATTGCAACCTGTACTTATAAATCAACGTTGTAATTAGTACGAATGAATCAGAGTACATAGTTAAATTTCAATATTGTTGACTCACCAATATATTCAAAATTTCATGAGTGCTTATGAGTAGGAAAAAAACCATTCATTGCTGATCTCTGGTCCCAACACTCATGGATAAAATTAACACACCCAACAAGGGTGGTGTAAGAAGCAGGGTTGTAACCTGATTAAAGGATTATAATGTGGAATTAAGTAAGTATGTATGTAAACATTACACTTCAAGAGAAACTTCTAAAAAAAATTTCTTGTATCTGAAACAACTCGTATGTTACGGTTACGGTTTCTTGTGCCGTCTGCCGCATACAGTTTTGAAATGTAAAGAAAGTTGCTGTTGGACCATTTGAATTTGAATTTTCTTACGGAGTTTAAGTAAGACTGTTGAAAAACAACGTTTTCTCATAAATTCAGTTTAATTGATGAATTGTCCTCGAACTTCTATTTAAGGCGACAGCGGCTACGCCGGCTCGGCCATGTCGTTCCAATGGAAGAGGAAACCCCGGCAAGACGGGTATTTGATGCAGGGATCTGCGGAAGTCGACGAAGAGGACGACCTTGTTTGCGTTGGAAGGACCAAATCGAGGATGCCCTATTATCGATTGGTGTGACCAAGGCGTGCAAGAAGCAGAGGGCCCTGGAAGAATGTGTTAAGTCAGGCCGAAATCCTTTAATCGGTTTGTTAATGGCCAATTAAGTAAGAAGTAATAACTTGGCCGTTCGCTTTACGAACTGAAAGTAAACCATCGTACACAACGGCATATGTGTTGCGTGAATGGCTTGTGGAATCATTTGACCAGACTAATCTTAATTTTTATTGAAAAATCGTATTCAGCTATGAGATCCATGTATCCATATGGATGACTGTGTACGTGAACTAAACAATAATGTTGAAATTTTCATTCTGAACTCTACTGTACTGTTTTTTGGTGGATTTTGGATTGCTAGTGAAAACTGCAAAAACAATTTCAAATAATTCTTTAAAGGCACACACATATTGCTATTTGGTACTGGCAATCGTAAATTAATGAACTGTTTCTGTAAGACGAATGATGTCAAGCGAACGTCTGTTTGTCAATCTCAATTTTGTTTGTGTTTTCCACACAAACAGACATTCGTCTAAACCATTCGTCTTACAGAAACTGGCCCTACACGCGGCAACATACTCACTACTTTATAGTGGCCCTTCATCTGTCTTGTATGGTCTTGACGCCTAAGATTAATTGGCGTCTCTAGATGACCGAACAGTGGCATGAATGAAATGCTGGTCACGCAAATATTCTAAAAGAATTTGAGGATTTTGTGAGTAGTAATTACATGATACCGTTTTATGACTTCTTAAGTAAATTAAGAGCATCCATGGCGGATAAACAGGTCTAGAAAAACGGTACAGTATGTCACGTAAAAGACTCCGTACAAATCTTCAGTAATGTTTTCAAATTGAAGCCGTAGTTGGTGGAATTTCGGCATCAATTGAAATCAAGTCCAGTCCATAAGAATGCCGAATCACTGTTTCAGATGCAGATATCGGCAATACAGGCAGCGGCAAATATCGTTTTAGATGCAAACGTCACCAGACAGAAGGTAGCTTGCCGTTAACGGGGAAGTTCACTCGATGGCCTATATTTCCCATTGTGTTACTCAGTGCGAGATAAGCCGCCTTGTCATGATCCGTCAGTGGTGGAATTCAACCACCCCGAGCTCCGAATGAAACCGTCCAGATCCTTCAGTGTCACATTCGCCACCATGCTCAGATCTTCGAACGTTCGGTCACACAAAAACTAATGTCGTCTGTTGTGTATTGCCTGGCACTCGCATAAAAAGTGTTGTGCGGATTCCGTTTCCTTCACATTTTGGCAATTTCTGCAGTAATTCTGGTGGGGCAGACCGAGCCTATCAGCGCCAACTGCCAATAGAACAGTGTCCCATAAGAATTTCTGTTAGAATGCGAACCGTTTTTTTTTTTGACGAACTTAAATAGTTCCCTGGTTCTCCCGCTGTCCACTGCTGGATACAGCAGTTTTGTAATTGGGCAACCAGGTATATCCTGTAGAGCAGATGAACTGGCCAGTTACGGTGGAACCATTGAACTCTCCAATGTATTTTCTATAGTTTTGGAATCCCTTTGAAGAATTGTGAGCTTATAATTGAAATAGCGTTTACGGATTCCGTAAACGCCAGATGGTAGGCTTCGAACACGGGCAGAACGGCACAGTGTTCTACGAGTGATTGCCAATGGGAAATTACAGATCTACATAGTTTGAAACAGAAATCGAAATAATTTTATGGTCTTGTTATTTTTCTACACGTTTTTTTTACAGCTTTATTTTAAACAATTGCATGTTTTGCCCACTGTGCAGTGTACTTCATAATTAAAATGCATAACAAGTGTTTTAATTTAAATTTTATGATGTTCTAATGAATTTTGGTTACAGCTTTGTGAAAAATTTGTAAAATGTGCTTTTGAATAAACAAATAATTAAAAACAAACAAATCTGGTATACGTATGTATGTATGTATGTATGTAATTAAAAATAGAAAAGTGCATTTTAAATAAGGTTTCTCTCTTTCAAGCTTACTTATATAAGCATGGATTCCATTTAAAAAAAATTCGCTTGTATCTCTGAGTGAGTTTTCAAAACATGGTTTCTCTGTTCTTTGCAAATGAACTGTATTGTCAGAAACTGAATCTTTCTTATGACTTTAGTATGATTGATGGGATTACTCATGCACTCATGTACTGGAAGTTATGAATGAAAATCAATTTCTTTTTATATGCTTTAGGTGGATGCAGTAAATTCCTTGTGGGCTTTTGAAAAGAGACATTTTTTCTAAAACATGAGCTTCAATAATGAATTTCAAATTGTTTTTCAAACCATTTAGATGCTGAAACTATCGTTGTTTTCTTTTGTGTTTTCCCTGAATCTATGCTTAGTTAATATTCATATTTTCAAATGTAGAAATTTGTAGCATCGAACTGTGCTTTCTGCTTAACAAGGTTAGGTTATGTTAGGTTAGATGGCGGACCTTCCTTAAAAGATAAGTTTCAATTTCGACCAAAGTTTAGGGGAATTGTGATACCCAAATTTGTATCCAAAGTGGGGAATATATCTTCCGTATAGGATCCTCAACCGTATCCAAAAAAATTCTGATATTCGCGTTCATCCATCTTTGGAAAAAATGTCCGTTTAAAAGGATCTACACAAGCTTATCTGAAACAGATGGACTCTAATAAAATATTGTATTACATAGCTTGACATTAAAATTATAAACAAAAGTTACAAAAACAAAGCAATGCAAGTAAACAATCCTGTTTGCAAATTAGCGTACTGCTTAATATAAAAACAAATACTAGCATAAAAAAATGGTAAACAAGTAAACAAAAATACAACAGAAAACACCAGCATAAAAAATAGTAAACAAATAAACAAAAATATACCAACAACACTATAATAATAAAAGTAAACACCGATGTTTACATTTATAGAGATTTCAAGAAGGAGAAGTCACGAACATTCGCCTTCATGAACATTCATTAGACTGTTTACCTTACCATATAAAAGGAAAGGCAAAGCAGGCGAATGAGTTAGTGAAGTTCAGCCAGTCTTGGGGGAACACACGATGTGTTTTGAAGAGAGCAATCGTGGTTTGAAGATCTCCGTTACAAAGATCTGTCGAACAATTGTCTTGTAATTGGTATTGTTTAGACAAAGGGTATAAACAGAGGAATAACAAAGAAAAGCAATTGTTGTTGCTTACATCAAGTTGTGAAAAGTGGCACACAGAATTGAATTTTAATTAAAACTAAACACAAATTTATTTTTATTTTATTTGTAATATACGAGCTCATATTTTAAACGGTAAAAACTTAACAATATATACCATCAGCGCTGGTATTTAAGTTACAATTACTTTAATTAAAGTTAAAATTCAGTTTCTTTCACCATTTAATCCATTTAATGGAAGTCTTGATGCATTGTAAGACATGTTGTGGTATATTTATTAAACTTCCGTATAGGCTGCCTGACCATTGCAGTGTTTTCCAAGCAAAGGCCATGTCTATTTTGAAAGCGGCGCAATGATAGCTGGATGGAAGGATTCTCACTGAAATGACTAAACCTACAATTTTAAATCGGCTCCGAACTAAAAATTTTTGAGAAAGTTTTCATGGTAATTTTATTTTATTCTCAGAGTTTTGGCCAAAAGATTACAGAGAGGAAGTCGCTGAAGAAATAGTTTTTCATACTTCGAAATATCTAATCTGGGGTTTGAACCAGACTAACTAAACACTTTACTACTTCTATCCTTAAATCATAAGGCCATTAAAAGCGATCCTCATGGGCCACCTGGTTTGTCGGCAAATGATTTTTGTAGTAACGCTGTGGTTCACAGGAGAATAAACTGTTTGTGTTTCACCTCATGTGTCAGTGCCCTACTGTTGCCATAAAGAGACGAATGTTTTTAACCCTCAACTTTCTGACATCCTTAACTGAATTCTCAAATATAAAGATTGTTGCAATGGCAGGGCAATGGCAGGCCGTAGAAGTCGCCGTTGTCTAGTAGGTAGTGTTTGACTTATTTGATGAGAGGCCTCAGTTCAAGCATCTCCAACAAAACGAAATATGATGGAAGTATTTCTTCAGCGACTTCCTCTCAGCAGATTACAGGCAAAAACTCTGAGTGTAAATAAAAAAAATTACATGAAAAGTTTCTCTGAAAATCTGTCGTTCGGAGTCGATTTTAAACTGTAGGTTCCGCCACTCATGTATAAAAATTAACGCACACAACATGAGTGGTGTGAGAAACTAGGTTGTAATCCTGACTGAAGGGTAGTAATGACCAATTATGTATGTATGCAAAGTCAGGGTGTATTTTGGACTTGGATTCGTTTTCCCTATGGAATGTTTGATCTTTGGCTTGAATTTATTATGATTTCACAATGCGCCTAAATGCTGGCCCTAGTGGGACCTCTTCTTGTGAGGGTTCCGCCACTTTACCGTATCTAACGTAGCGGAAAACTTCCATTTCACATGTTAATGAATACCATTTGGATGAAGGCATTCCCATCATTGAAAGCTATAAAGATCACAGTCTTCTGTGCATTTGTTTAATACTTTATTGGCGTGTAAATAAAAAATAAACTCTTCAAACCAATTGTGAAATACAAATTAATTTATAGTTTTTAACGCTCCATTGTTTTAAAATCCCTTATTTCTGTACGAAAAGAAATATTTTGACAGGGAAACCAACAAACACTCGTATTCCAACAAACAGAATGAATTGATTTCTTTTTCTTTTTGTTTTATTGTGTATTTAGCAGGGCAACTATTTTCCAAAAAGAGAAAATACTTCCCCGTTGCAGTGTGATGCGAAAAAAAGGGCAAAAGTTTTGAAAAATATGCTGCAAAGGCAGGAGTTTGGGCATAGAAAGGGCAACAACAGTAACGAAGGTAATGTTGAATACAAAACCACAGTGACAGATGTTGCAATTAAAAGCGTATAAAAATGTATAAAAATTATTCAATTTCACAATTTCAAATGATATTACAACAACAACAATAACAATTCAATTAAAAATAAAAACAACAAACAGTAGGAAAATAAAGGTTCTCAGACACAGAGAATTGGATGAGGGTTGTTTGGTTTGGATTGTGGAAAATTCTATAAAACTTGTAAATGGATGTGTCAAGAGTTGTTTTTTTTTTGTTTTTAATCATACCCATGCATATATGATAATATTGTAGTTGTTGTTGTTGCTGTTATATGCTGTAGACAACATTTAAAAACTTGTAACAAAAATATGGAAACAATTGTTCCATTCCACTCAGCCTCAACAACTATTGCCATACGTACGTACGTATCATCCAACTCAACCAACCATCAACCATTCATTCGTACTTTCATTCATTTATCGATAACTATTAGAATATGCAAAGAGCCTGTAAATAGAGAGAGAGAGAGGGAGAGAGAGCGAGAGAAGGGTAATAATATTGTCATATTGTAATGGTAATGGTAATAAATATGAATGGGTTTTTGGGTTCTATTAAAGCTGCCGTAAAAAGGATGAGCATTTTTCACAGAAAACCAAAAAAAAACCAACGAAAAAGAGCAGGCCGCGTAACGTGACAGGCATGAAAATGACAGCAGCAAGAGAGTGGCAAAAAATAAAATGTCATTTTTGTGTGACACATGACACATCAATTGTCAAAATACAATTAAATGTGATGTCATTGCATAGTTTTCCGCACTGTTTTTTCAATTTTTTTTCTCTTTGAATTTTTAAACAAAATTTAACTTAAATTTTTGAAATCATTGCCAAACTGACAAGTGCTTTAATTTCGAGTTTTCCCTCCTCCTCTTTCACCTCCCTTTGCAGCTAGGCGATATCGATTTGCTCATGCTTAAGTGATGAATGAATGAAAATTGTTGGAAAAAATGCAATGAAATTAAAAATGCAACAAAAAAATTCTTTCCTTTCTCCACAGGATATCAGGACCTTAAAAAAATTATAAAAATTAGAAACAAAAAATGAAATTCACTTCATCATCGTTAGAGAGCCGTTATTGTTTTTGTCATTGGAGAAATGAAATAAAATCTCATAAAATCTCCTTCTCTCATAAGAAAATCAACACTTGAACTTCACAGCTGGATAATGTTGCCGGAAAAGCGTTTATTTTTGGCTCATTTTTTTTATTGGTTAACCGCTGCATTTTTTGTTTCTCTTGTTTTTATTATTATTAATGTTTTGTGTTGTTCTTGTTGTTGTTTAAGTACAGTGTCAGTGATTGCATAGCAGGGGGAGAGAGTAAAAGATGTCCTTCCGGAAAGACGTCAATGTTTTTTTTTTTTGCTGTTTGTGGTCATTTGTAATGTGTTTTACACTTTTAACGTTTATCACTGCACTGCCACATACAATGTAATGGTAGGGTGTCCCATAAAAGAACAAAAGCATATAACGTTGTACTTTAGGTAGGTAGGCAGAGGTAGCTGTCTATCCAAGCCCTAAGGTTCAAAGCTTCTGACAACTTCAGGCAACTTAGACAACAAATTTCCATCATTGATAGTTCGTTTGAATTGTCCGCCAGAAATCAGCAACGAGTATTCAAAAGTATGATCAAATCATACTCATAATTTCTTATACTTATACTCATTCATACTTATTTTAATATCATGGAATCTCTACTCATATTCAAAGTTTGAAGTACTCATCATACTCATACTACACGTATGATGTTGTTGATTTCGACTCTCCAACAACTCAACATATACACGTAGCACAAAATAAGTATGATTCGCGTACGAACACTAAAATAGTCACTAAATGGTTGTGTGCTTGCTGCTCTGTCTTTTTTGCTTATGTGTCTTTTTTCTTTCGGTTATCATTTATAAGTCTTTTAAGTATTTTTCTAAAGTTATGAATCAGAATGAGTAGGCTTATGAATCAAACATATTTCGAATGGTATGAGTTTGATGTCAACGTTGTATGCATACTAATTGCAACTGGTACTTATAAATTAACGTTGTAGTGAGTACGAATGAATCAGAGTACATAGTTTAATTTCAATATTGCTGACTCACTTATATTCAAAATTGCATGAGTGCTTATGAATAGCGAAAAAGCGATTCATTTGCCGATCTCTGTTATGCACGTAGTAGGTGCATTTGCGGCATATTGAAACTGATGCAGCAGCCTTGAGAGTATTCGAGAGAAAAGGCCTACGTAAGATCTTCGGTTCAGTGCGAGTTGGCGATGATTTCCGCATTCTATCCAACAGTAAGATGTATAAACTGCATATTAAAATCCAGCGGCTGGGTCGGCCATGCCGTTAGAATGGATGAAGATGCCCCGGCGTGACGGGTATTTGATGCGGGGATCTGCTGAATTCAGCAAAGCGGACGACCTTATTTGCGGTGGAAGGACCAAATCGAGGAGGAGTTGGTCCTCGATTGGTGTTACCAACTGGCGTAGACGCTCAAGAATCAGAGGCGCCTGGAGGGATGTGTTAAAGTAGGCCGCAATCCGTTAATCGGGTTTTTAACGGCCAATTAAGTAAGTAAGTAAGTAAGTAGGTGTCTTTTTCTCCTCTGACATAGTGCTGGGCATATGCCTAGTAGATGAAGAACAGTTTCCTTTTCTTCCCTATTTCGTCGGCTCCTGCAGAAGCCATTTGCTGTGAGTCTAAAACCGATGAATATTCGATAACTATCCTGCATAATTACAGGCTCCTTTGGAGTTCAAAAATTGAACTAACAAATACGAGCCCACAGATTTTTAAAGGTATTCGCAATGTAAAGAACAAGTCGGACAATTCAATGGTTACGCCACATTTGGACTGTTCATCCGCGCTGCAATTATTGTTATGCCCCCAGTACCTACATAATATGAACGTCATACCTCAAAACCCAATGCTTTCAAAGCTGCCGGGCAATCAAGAAGTATGGCAATATCTCTATCCGGATATCGCTGAATGTGATTCTCGATTAAAACTAGGGTCAGTTGCCGGTTGCTACAGAGAGCATTCAGCAAACACATGCCGTTGTCTATGGTCGTTTACCTTCAGTTCCTGGATCAGTTAAATTTTGTACGGGTTTAGGCTTAAGACATGACGAGAAATTGTGGTCTGCGAAAGCCAAGTTCTTCTGAGCAACACAACTGCCTCGTATTCGACTACATACTCTCACAGATAACAGCGACATCGCGGATAACAGCGGAGGATCTAATATTTCGTCGACGTACGTGTATTGGTCGTTCGTTTCCTGAACTAGTGGACTGGAGTTTATTCACCACGGTACATACGTACGTACATAATCGAACATTACAACCCTTCAGTCAGGGTTACGACCTAGCTTCTCACACCACTTATGTTGAGTGTGTTACTTTAATACATGAGTGCCAGGGGACATACAGTTTAAAGTTGACTCCGAACGATAGATTTTTGAGAAATTTTTCATGTCAATTTTATTTCATTTACAGAGTTTTTGCCAGAATTCTGCTGAGAGGTAGTCGCCGCAGATATATTTTTTTGTATTTCATTTGAACCGAGGCCTCACGTCTAATAAGCCAACACACTACCTACTAGACTACAGCGATTCGTTGCTGGGAAGGCCTATTTTTAATTTTTATTTACGTTCCCGTTCGTTTTTCACTTTTTATTGGTACTTTTTTGCAATTGTGTGGTTTTGTTTCCCCCAAACACGACGGAAAAAAATTGAAAATTTTTGTTATTTATTCTGTTTAACATGGTTTCGTTTATTTGTATGTTATGACATACGCTCGTATAATAAACACCATAAAGTACCTTTTTTTTTCTTCTGCTCCGCCTCAAACTTTTAAACTTTACTAGTGACATACTATGGTTGGTACAAAGTACTTTTTTTTCTTTCTGTGCTCATACGATTTTATGAAAATTTTTTCATTTTTTGTGGTCTTTTTATATGATTTTTTTTTACTTTTTATGTTCATTATTATTTTCGTTTTTTGCTGTTTTTGCTGTCTAATGGCCCGCCCGCTTGAACCTTGTGGTGTATATGAACATTATTTTTGCTTGTTGTTGTTGCCGTTCATTCTTTTTTTCTTTTATTTTCTGGGGTTTCTGTAGCATACACGTTAATTTTACGCACTTTTTTTTCTCCTCAAACTTTTTATAGGTTAATTCGTTTTTATGCCAAATAAATGGTTGTCATAAAAAAGAAGTACAAAAACAAAAACAAACAACAGCAACAACAAAAACAAAATAAGCTTGAATAGCACTGTGACACTATTGACGATTTTTTTATGATTTTGCATGAAAAAAAAAGAATAAAAAACAAGAGTAAAACAAAATAAAAAGCACATGAGCGTTAATAGTTAAAGTTCATATGGCGGGCACATGGGCTAATGGATAGAGAGGGCATATATTTTTTAACAGCCACCCCAGGCACACATTCATGTACTTTCATAACAAGGGAGCCCATATAACAAGTGGTTGCCAGCATACAGCGAGAGGGGAACATTATTTTTTTTTTTTTTTTTTTTGTTCCAAGATCACCTGTGGTGTTATAAAACTGTTACTGAATTAAACAAATTTTTTAAGCAAAACAATATCGACTGTAAATTTATATGGGAGCCCTTAAAGTTAATGATGAAAATAGAAAGACTTTTTTATCATTAACATTCACCGTCGAGTTACTGCCGTAATATCAGCAAATAAAAGATTGTTAGTGTTTTGGAAACAGAAAATTTGGCCCCATTTTCCAACGTACATTCCATTTCACATAAAAACAATTATTGGTAACGATACTCAGGAGTGACAGTTTTGTTGCCAGGCTCGTTGTAATACCAAATAAAAAGATTCGGTGCATCTGATTATTATTACTGTCGTAAAGATGTGCCTCAGTACTACACATTACAACCCTTTAGTCAGGATTACGTCCTAGCTTCACCACACCATTTATGTTGTGTGTGTTAATTTTTTACATGAGTGGCGGGGCCTACAGTTTAAAGTCGATTCCGAACGACAGATTTTTTGAGAATCCTTTTCTGAGTCGCCTAGGGAATATTTTTTCATATTTCGTTTTGAGGGAGATGTCTGACCTGGGGCGACTTCAGCTGCCCGTAGTGTTAACAAATGAAAAGCTGCACCAGAGCTGATATAACAGTCTTGACCATTAACATCAGGCCTTATTATTATATTGTCGAGGGTCTAATTACTACGACCATGCAATCTATTGTACTCCCCTCCAACTTTACAGAGTATCTCTGTGAATCTCGTCGAAACCTGTTTCCCTGTCAAACAAATAACAATTCCATGCCCAGCAGCTGATAATCACCCAGACGTTTGCTTCTGGTATGCATTAGTGCCCCAATGTGTCCAAAAATGTGTTCCACTAATTCATTCTCATCATCGCAGAACCTTAATATTGCACTTGGAACAACTCCCATTCTGAAAAAGTGTACCCTGAGTCTTCAGGGCCCTTTCAAAAGATCGGTAGCCAACCTTAGCTTATTTCTTTATAATCTGAATCTATTCTCAGGTGTTGCTTTCTAGAATGCTAAATGCCCTACAGGTTCCAAGAAAGCTTTCTAATAATTTATTCTCATCGTCACAGTATCTACATGTTCGGCTGAAGGCAACTGATATTCTGATAAATGTGCACTGAGTCTACAGCGCTTTGCGAAAAGACCGGTTATCACTCTCAGGTTAGTTATTGATAGTCTGGTGCGTGACTCAGATAATCTTTTATTGTAGTTTCCCAACAAAAGTTTTGATTGCCTTTAATCCACTTGGTTTGAGAAGAGACTTTGTGTCTCTATATCTTCTCTTTCAATGAGCATACCTTTTCAAACAACCTTCCACAGAAGGGTTCTGGCTCCATCGTTGATAGCTCGTCTTCTTGCTCGTTGACGCAAATTTCCTCATGACCTCGGATCCAGCAGAAGGTAGCATTATTTTGCTTTATTTGCCTACCTACCTCGTTCAACTTCCCTAGACAGTCTCAAACTATGTTCGATTTAACCTCTTAAGAGTCGAGTGCTGGAATTGCGGCTTGTCTATCGGATACTATTGCTATATCCAGTCTTTTGTATCTCCTACATACATACATAATTGGTCATTACAACCCTTCAGTCAGGATTACGACCTAGTTTCTCACACCACTTATGTTGTGTGTGTTAATTTTATACATGAGGGGTGGGGCCTACAGTTTAAAGTCTACTCCGAACGACAGATTTTTTGTGAAACTTTTCATGGCAATTTTATTTGCTCTCAGAGTTTTTGCCAGAATTCTGCTGAGAGGAAGTCGCCGAAGAAATATTTTTTGTATTTTTTGTATATTATTTTGATGTCTGGCCTGGGGCACTAGACCTATCTCCTATCCAAGCTGAATTTAACACTTCTTTCAATGGCATACACAACCGCCTGAAAGACACTTGCAAGTTTATCCATGGGCTCGAAATATTTCGTTCTGGAACCAGAAACTTTTGCTACTGTTCCCACTTAATTTCTGGACCCATCTGTAGATTTTGCTTTAAAGCATAACTGCCTGAGAATCAAATTGAACGGCATAGTTAATAGTAAACAAAGATTGCTCCATTCATTACAGAGAAAGAGCGGGCTAAATAGGAAAAATTTGAGACGAGCTATTGACGGACATTGGCAATTAAGGTGAACAAGTACTCTCTTGTAGTCGCCGTAGACTGGTAGGTAGTGTGTGGGTTTATTAGACGTGAGGCCACAGTTCAAACCCCAGGTCAGACATCTTTAGCAAAACGAAATATGAAAAAATATTTCTTCGGCGACTTTCTCTCAGCAGATTTCGGGCAAAAAGTGTCTCAAAAATCTGTCGTTCGGAGTCGACTTTAAACTGTTGGCCACGGCACTCATGTATAAAATTAACACACACAACATAAGTGGTGTGAGAAACTAGGTCGTAATCCTAACTAAATGGATGTACTTAAGTTATGTAATACTCTCTTCGTCTGCAATCAAACTACGACCTCTGCAGAAGCCATTAGCAAGAAAGCAAAGTTCCCATCTAGAAATCTCCATTTTGTACGTACATAGTATCGGCAAAAAATCTGGCCAAGGCTGGATAGGAAGCGCACGGTGACTCTTCTTAAACTCCAAAGAAGCAGGCTCAGCGTTGTTATCGGGGTTATTACGGGGCATTGTATTATAGGAACGCATGCGAGGCGTATTGGTCTTGGACACCTCGCGAATGATTTCTGCAGAAGCTGTGGAGATAAGGAGGAGGATGAAACTATTCTTCACCTACTGTGCATATGCCCGGCACTTGGTCAGAGGAGAAAGAGACACCTGGGTGCCTACTACATGGAGGACCTAGATGAACTGTCATGCATGGATATTGGCAATCTGAGTCGCTTTATCGGAAGCTCAGAGTGGTTCCTCGAATAGGGGAGAATGTGAAGCTGTGGTATCACAATTTGCCCTGTGTGCGACCTAAGTGTGTTCGCTCATGACTCCATCGAGAGGATAGCCAATTCTACCTACCTACCTACCTACATAGTAGAAGATGAAGAAAACCGCATTCTTCTTAGCTAACAGAAACAGGTGTTTCCTTAAAAATATTCTTCAAATACACGCTCCCTTTCCACTCATCTTAAATACAAACTTATGTTTGAATTTTAAAATCCTTTACTGAGGACCCGGAAATGCGAAAAACGCCAATGAAATATGTCAATCAAATTGACACGCATAAATGCAAATGTCAAATGAAAGTGACATAATCCCACTTGGGAAGTAAACTAATCTCGGCTAAGCTGTTGAGTTTCAAAACAATTTATAGGAAAAGGAAAAACAAAAACAAAAATGCGTGAAATAAATTCCTTTGAGAATTAAAGACTATGACCACACAATGGAATAGAAAAATCAGAAAAAAAGAAGAGAAGAGAGGAGAGGGAGAAAAAAATACCATAAGGCCGCGAAGAGGGTTAAAATGAAAAATAAAAATCTTTTCCACACAAGGGATGAAGGCCGTTGATTCAATATTAAATAAGATGAGCTAACAATCTCTATTAACTTCAGATGCCACTTATTTTTCTACAATAGAGCAGTCAGAGTCAGACAGTTAGCTAGAGCGGCAAGGGGCAACGGTTCAATTGTATTAAACTGCGCTAGTGTGGCATATTTTGATTATTTATTTATGATGGTTCTTCGCTCCCCCCTTTGCTCTCTTGCTCATACATTCATTGACACCACATTGCCGATACTGAGACAACAGTTTAATGGGTTGATAATGATGTTTAAATGTTCGATACAGCACTGTGTCCGTTAAGGATGTGTATGTGTGTGTGTGTCAACTAAAGGACTTGAGGTGGTTTTTGCGTTCAAAACAATTCAATTTCAAATCCAATTGAACAAAACAGAATCCGTATTATTGTTATGAAACAACATGTGTTCACATATGCATGCATACACAGAGTAAAGTGTGCGAGTGAGGGTGAGGGTGCAAAAGATAAAGATTACGCTAAAGAGCCTTAAATTAAGTGTGGAAAATGTAACACCTGAGTCTAAAGATTATATTACTTCTTCTTCTCCTTTTATATCTTTATGAGGCATAGGCAGAATGGCCTTAACAGCAACAACAAGTGTTTCAAATTGTTATTTGGGGTTACAGATTATGGGGATTAAATAAGGAAAATCTTCTATTGCTGGTGATAAAAACATCATAAACAAATTAACAAATATTTTTAATGCTTACTTGCTTGCTGTCATAAAAGCCTTGTCATTGTTCATCTACTCAAATGCTTTAATTTTTAATGTAAACTTTAGCAAGCAAAATCACATATAAATCCTCTAATAAATGCTGAAGTTTTCTTCTTCATGCCAAAAGACATTTTATTTTATAAATGTACGTGTATAAAAGTTTGAAAATCTATTTTGAAGGGTGTTAAAAAAAGTACTTATATAAGTACTTGTAATAAATATTTAAATGCTATGTTTAGTATCGTCTAGAGATTTAAACACGTGATCTTCATTCATTGTCACCACAAAAAAGCAAAAAAAAAACAAAAGTTGCCAATTATGCAGACGAGAGTGTACATGAATTCAGTGGCAGACTTTTGGCATTCATTCCTAAGAGATCACAAGACTTGATTAGTACAGGGAAAGATCAGTGGGGTGAAACATTTAAAGTTTCCACTGTTCTATTAAATGAAATAGAGTGATATTGAAATGGTAAACGATTTTGAACACCAATTCGGTTGATCGCAGTTAAACTAGAATTTGTGAAGTGCTGTTGAACAGAGGTGCCTTGGTGTACTAATTTAAGTTCTTCACTACAAACCCAAGCAATTGGTATTAGAATAGGGGCGAAAGAAAGTAAGTTTTCATCAAGGTTTTTGAATTTTGAAAATCAAGAGGAACTAACTCCCTTCAAATAACCCATAGAGGAACTCCCTACAGTGAAGGTGCCGCCGTCGGTTGAGTAGTTTTTTTTTCACGCCGAGGAGGGGTAAATGTACCTAACCGCACCATAGAGAAATTCGTCACATCCTCCGTGTGTGGGGCCCTCACCCACTAAATCCCCCCTCGTCTCATGGACTTGTTGTGCCCACTCCGGAACTACGGTGGTATTACTTCGTAGTGGAGTCCCTTTGGCTCTTTGGCCCCTGCATATTCATATCCGCGTCCGGATTGCGTGTTGAAAGTTGAAGAGACATCTAAGTGTCTCCACTATTCCTTTCCTCCAGATCCTTGCTTCGAATTTCGCTTGACACGTGTGCCAATTTCATCTATTTCGGCGTGTCCACATGTTCTGCAGCCTCAAGATCCCTCTTCTTCAGTTTTAGAATCCTCTCCACGTAATTCGCCACTGAGGTCCAATTCTCCCTACTCGCGGTCATAGCCCCGACAATGTTACCGGGCGTGAGCGTCCCAACTATCGACGTCAGTGGAGAGCGATAGCTCTGCCAGCGTGCACACTCGAAAACGGTGTGCTCTGCGTCATCAATTATCTCCCCTTCCTCGTAAAGACAGTAAGGTGAGGCGGTCTTTCCCATTCTGTGCAGATATTTCCTAAGATATCCGTGACCCGATAGCATCTGTGTAACGTAGTAGTTTATCTCTCCAAATTTCCGACCAATCCATGGCCTTATGTCTGGAATTAGTCTCGCCGTCCATCTTCCTCTATCTTCTTCGTTCCATCGTTGTTGCCATTTTGAAATGGTGTTTTCCCTGAAATGAGCGGTTATGTGACTTCCAGCCGATTTGGCCTTATAGATCTCCATCCGCTCCGCTGCCAGCAGATCCACAGGGATAATAATCACCACTACGGCTGGATTGGGTAGTGTGTTGCCTTATTAGGAGCCAGCCCGTGGTTCAATTCCTATCGCAGACATTTTGAACAAAACAAAGTGGTATGAAAAAAGTATTCCTTTCAGCGCCTTCCTCTCATCAGTCTTCTGGCAAAAAAGCTTTGAGAGTGAAATAAAATTGCCATGAAAAGTTTCTCAAAAATTTGTCGTTCAGAAACGAATTTAAACTGTAGGTGGTGATACTCATGTATTAAAGTAACACGCTCAACATAAGCGGTCTGAGAAGCTAGGCCGTAATCCTAACTGAAGGGTTGTAAAGGACCTACAATTTTAAATCGATTCCGAACTACAGATTTTTGAGAAACTTTTCGATTTTAAACTGTGGCTTCCGACACTTATGGATAAAATTAACACCACGGGCTCATGTGAGAAGTTAGGTTGTAATCCTGACTAAAAGGGTTGTAATAACCAATTAAGTACATAAGTAAGGAAGTATTTAGGGACTTCGTAAAGAAGATAACAACAAAAATGAACGCCACAAGAAGCTCAAAGGCCAATAGTTAGACCGAATAGGACTCAATGAGCGCCACTATACTATAGTTAAAGGCGTTCCAGGCTGTGTTGTATTTAAGTCTGTTGCATGCATGTAGAAAGGAAAAGTGTTATTGAGAGCACAGTCAGGATAAGGGGAAGCAAGTCTAACGTGATATCCGTCAGGAAGCATTGTGACCTGGCAAATTAAAAGGGTTGACAGTTCCCTCATTAATTAACTGCTAGATAATCCCAGTAAATGCTATGATTTTGGAAAATGCTTCACAACGCGAAGACATACATGCTACATGCGAATACATGCTACATACTCTTTTTCCTCTGGTATACCAATGGATCAAGGACATATAGTGGAACAGAATCGGGATGTTGTGTCTTAGAGTAAAATGTTGGCGTGTTGCTTCCAAGCTTACGCCATCGAAAGTTGTGCACAATTCAACTTAAACAGAAAGTACAGAGAGCTGGATACTCCATCACTCTGACCACTCAACTCCTTACAGATTTACTAGAGATTAGAAGGAAAGGAAGGAAGGTTTGGAAGATTGTACCCAATGAAACGTAACATAAAGAAAGGCAAGCAGTAGTTTCAAGTTAAATGTGATTGATTGGGTATAACAATGAGAAATGAATTAAGTTACGCTTCAGAATATTGAGAACTATTCCGAGCACAGTAGCCGGCATTTGAATGGGCATCGTAGGCTCAAAGAATTTTTGAATAGGGATCGATTCAAGCCTAAGATGTAGATTTTGTAATGAATGCAACGAGTCACCAGAACAGATAATTGCAAACTGCGCGATGTTATTGCATATTCAGAAGATTACACCAACGTATTTACCAGGTAAAAGGCGAGGAGTTGTCCTGACTGAGGTCGAACAGAAGTCTGAAGTCTGCCAGGGCAACAAGATTGCAACAGACATTATAGGGATACCCTATATAGGCTTAGGGCCGTACTATAAATCATAAGGCCATCAATTCTGCTAAATTCTGTTTTCTTTACTTTAATTTTTTTTAGGAAAAAAAACAGAAAATATCGATGCAGATCTCACCGCTGAGGTATAAAATTCACACACAAGATGATGGAGTGAGAAGTTTAACTGTAAGCCTAATAAATATACGTTGTTGTGAGTGAGAGTACATCTTTTCCAAAGCTTGACTTTCTTTTCCAAGTGCTATTTCAACACACATTTTCAATAAAAATTTATCATGTTTAGAATCTTTATAACTTTCCTTATAATTTTCCAATGAAAATTTCAGCATATTTGTAGCTCTATCGCGCTGAATGTTGTCTGTTAAGGGTCCAGTAATATATGTATATTTCATTGAAGATATTGTTACGTTTTTACCTTTTAAAAACATTTAAAATATGAGCTCGTAGTTTGCAAATAAAATAAAAATAAATTTGTGTTTCGGTTAAATCAAAATTCTTTATTATTCGCACAATTCTGTGTGCCACTGTTCACAACTTTATGTAAACGACAACAATTACTTTTCTTTGTTATTCCTCTGTTTACACGCTTTTATAAACAATAGCAATCACTAAGCAATTATACGACAGATCTTTGTAATGGAGATCTTCAAACCACGATTACTATCTTCAAACAAGTCTGACTGAAGTTTACTGACTCACTCGTCTGCTTTGCATTGCCTTTTATATGGCAGAGTAAACAGTCTAATGAATGTTCTTGAAGGCGAATGTTCGTGGCTTCGCCTTCTCGTAATCTCTATAAATGTAAACATCGTTGTTTCATTATTGTTGGTTGTGTATTTTGTTTACATTTATTCTTGTAGTGTTTGTTGTTGTATTTTTGTTTAGTTGTTTACCATCCAGTAATATATATTTGATAGAAGATATGTTATGTTTTTACCTTTTAAAAACGTTTAAAATATGAGCACGTAGATTGCAAATAAAATAAAAATAAATTAAAATTCTATATTATTCGCACAATTCTGTGTGCCACTGTTCACAACTTGATGTAAACAACAGCAATTGTTTCTCTTTGTTATTCCTCTGCTTACACCCTTTGTATAAACAATAACAATTACTAGACAATTGTTCGACAGATCTTTCTGATGGAGATCTTCAAACCACGGTTACTCTCTTCAAACACACCGGGTCTTCACACAAGTCTGACTGAACTTTACTGACTCAGTCGCCTGCTTTGCCTTGCCTTTTATATGGCAAAGTAAAAAGTCTGATGAATGTTCTTGAAGGCGAATATTCGTGGTTTCGCCTTCTTGAATTTCTATAACTGAAAACATTGTTGTTTCATTATTGTTGGTTGTGTATTTTGTTTACATTTATTCTTGTAGTGTTTGTTGTTGTACTTTTGTTTACTTGTCTCGATTTTTCAATTTTCGTAACAGTCTATTTGTGGCTCTATCGCGCTGAATGTTATCTTTTAATGGTCCAGTAATTTGTGGTTAATTTGAGAGAATCTTAGAGTGGGTACTTCATTTAACTTAACTTTGATTGTGCCAGAGTTCTGTAACATTTCGAATGACGAGCAGAGAAACTGCTTGTAAACAAAGGAGTTCCATGCAGTTAGATATCTGAATTCCTTTGGGTCACATAACTTCAATTTATGCACCAATTTAAGTCTAACAGATAGTTTCAATTACCGTAAACACTGTTCAATTGATTTTCTCCAGTGCTCCAGTATTTTTGATTAAATGACTGGAAAGAATATATCTTAAGGCGAGCCTATCGTAAGGACTCAAGTACCATTTTCTCGACAGAAACTTTTTAGAATTATCTAATATAACTTGTTTTATTCTTTCTTACCACTTTATTTATGCCCCTAGTATTTCACACTCCAGTGTAACATTACAACAACAATAAAAAACAATCCCAATAACATCCTTTTAGATAGAAAAAATTTAAAAAAAGTTAAGACGATAAGAAAAATGTTAAAAAATGTACTCATTTCTGGGTGCTAAAGCTACACGGACAATTGCCATTTCTCACCATTGATCATATTCTTTATTTGTTTTGTTTATTGTAGTTTTTCCGTTCTTATTGGCCAGAAGAACATGAAATGAAATTCAAACGTTAAAGTTTCAATGAAGAAAAATAAATCAAAAATCAAAAGAGCGCCATTTTTTTTTTGAAGACAAGACAAGACGTACGTATAAGCTTGTCTTTAATTTTTTAAGTTTTGCTTGTATTTTGTTTTTGTTTTTGTTTTTCTTTCGTTTTATTCTTTTTCTTGCTTTTAATTTGATTTGTTTCGTTACTATCAGGCGCCAGACTATGTTGTGATCGTTTTTTGTTTTTTTTTTCGATTTCTTATTTTACCAAGACAAGCTTGGCTTTATTTTCCATTTGAGATTGAAGTCTGAAATATTTTCTTTTTGTGGGCTTTTTGAAGTTTTTCTTTACATTTCCAGACTCCAATTGTAGCATGTCATAGAAATAATGAAGTTTTGCTTGTGTATGTGCTACATTTTTGAAATTATTGAGTGCCCGTCCATTTGATATCGAACTCTTTTTTTGGTCTTAAATGAAGCAAGAAAAAATGGTACCGAAAACGTTTTCTTTAAATAGAGTTTTGTCGTTAGTAATACGTTTCCATATTGTAGAAGAATATTTTCGAAAGTTGTTGCAATATTACAATTTAAAGTGGTTTAATGGCCAAAACAAATTTCTGCCAATGATGCAGCAGAAATAGGAAATGATTTTGGAATTCAAAAATTGTTGCCACTTTATATAGGCGATTATGACATTTAATGTCTGCCTTCCTAGGAATCAATTTCGATTAAAAACTTGCATTCAACCTAAAAAGAAATCAAATTTAAAGACACATAATCGCTATTTATTGTGTTATGAGCATAAATATTTTCTTCTTTACAGATTTGGTGTACAGATTTGGTGAATAGATTTGGTTTAATCATTGGCTAAATTAAACGTTTAAAACAAAACAACACATTCACATACACAATTGGCCACTACAGACCATTAGACGAGATTACGACCTAGCTTGTCACACCACCCGTGTGGTGTGTGTTAATTTTAGCCATGCGCAGCAGGACCTACAGTTTAAAGTCGACTCGGAACGATAGTTTTTCTGAGAAACTTTTCATGGCAATTTTATTTACTCTCAGAGTTCTGAGATGAATTCGCCTAAGAAATATTGTTAATATTTGATTTTGTACGAGATGCTTGAGCTGGGGTTTGAACCACAGGCTCATGTCTATTAAGCCAACACTCTACCTACTAGACTACGGCGAATTCTAGAAATTAATTCTTTAATTTGTAGCTTCACAATTCGGAATAAAATGATGAGATTAGATTCGTTTAGTATGTCGTTTCAACAAGACAGTGCCACAATCAATCTATTGACAGGCAAGTTTGTTGAGCAATTTTTGGAGCAGTCCTTTGGGCGCTTAGTTAAAAATCATCCTTTAAAACCAAATAAAGTTTAAGGATTTGCTGCCCATATTTTTTTTTATTACACTACTTATATAAGATCTTTTTTAAGCGATTTCTATCTTTAAATTACAATAAAACAAAGTGAGATATCATGGAAGAAGTCGCCGTAGTCTAGTAGATAGTGTGTTGGTTTATTAGACGTAAAGCCAGGGTTCAAACCCCAGGCCAGACATCAAACAAAAAAAAAAAGTATGTCTTCGGAGACTTCCTCTCAGC
Source organism: Sarcophaga variegata (assembly GCA_932273835.1). Lineage (NCBI taxonomy): Eukaryota > Metazoa > Arthropoda > Insecta > Diptera > Sarcophagidae > Sarcophaga > Sarcophaga variegata. Next base: position 70,535,011 of record OW026362.1, read on the forward strand.
AGACTTCTGGCAAAAATTCTGTGAGTGAAATAAAATTGCCATTAAAAGTTTCTCAAAAATCTGTCGTTCGGAATCAACTTTAAACTGTAGGTCCCGCCACTCACGTATAAAATTAACCCACTCAACATAAGTGGTGTGTGAAACTAGGTCGTAATCCTGACTGAAGGGTTGTAGTGACCAATTATGTTATGTTATGAGATATCATGGAAATTTTGCATTCAATTGAAAGACCTAATGATGCTTTTTGATTGTGTGGAATATCACATCATTCAGATGTTAGTCAAATTTTCTCTGTGTGGAGTGCATCCGAAATGTCCAATTTTCCGTGACTCTGGTGCATATGTCAGACTAAATTTGGTCAATGACATGAGTTATGCTATCTTTGAGAACGCATACAATTGCGTCTTAAAATAACCTTAGAAAAAGTCTAACGGGACCAAATCCCGCGATCTTGGTGGTCAATTCATATCATATCCATGTGCGATGACCATGCCCTCAAATTACTCTTGCAAAATATTCAATAATGCATGAGGCGTGTGACACGTAGTCCTATTGAAAACACATGTCTTTAGTATTCAAGTCATTCAATTCATGCCAAAAGAAGTTAAAAACATCATCGTATGTGTACACCGTTGACAGTGATGTTTTGACAAACTTCGTTTTGTAAACAAATATGGAACGATGACACCGTCAGACCAAAATCCATGCCGATCAGTGGCTATTTAAACTGAATTTAACGTCTTTGATCTCGAGTGGATTGGTATCATTCTAAATTCGAGAATTTTTTGTGTTCACGTACCCATTCATCTAGAAATGGATTCCATAGCTGAAGATGATTTTTCGATTAAAATTATGGTCAGTTTCTCATTGCATCAGAGCCCATTAAGAGCACACACGTCTTTGTTTATGGTCGCCCATTCCAATTTAAGGAAACGGAATAAACGATAACTAATTAATTTGACAGATGCCGAACTCGCCTTGTGTTGTGTTGGCTTATTAGACGTGAGACTACGGTTCAAACCGCAGGTCAGACAATTCCAACAAAACGAAATATGAAACAGATTTTTTTCAGCGACTTCCTCTCAGCAGATTTCTGGCAAAAACTCTGAGAGTAAATAAATCTGCCATGAAAAGTTTCTCAAAAATCTGACGTTTGGAATCGACTTTAAACGGTTCCCGCCACTCATGTATGAAAATTAACCCACACAACATAAGTGGTGTGAGAAACTAGGTCGTAATCCTGACTGAAGGGTTGTAATGACCAATTATGTTATGTTAATTGACAGCTGTACCTTCAACAAGATGACCTTCATCAACAAAGATCGGAAGTCCCTGTTGAAAGTCCCGATACAAGGACTTTTTCCATAATTATATAAATATTTACTACTAAAAACGAAAATTAAAAATCGGCCAACTAGAGAAAGAAGAAAGATAACATAGCTAAATAATGACTAAAACCAATTATTTGATGCAAGTAAGTGAGCGCTAATACTGCAAAGCAAATAATTACTGATCGCTTACGCCCAGAATGGGTATGCAAGGAATAAAGAAGAGACCCCTTTAACACGTTCGGAATTGTGTTTGCATTATTTTGTCTTTAAACTCAAGACTTGAGCGTGCAGGAGGCATCATACCTCCTCGTTAGAGATTACAAATACGATTCCATCATTTAATTTCAATTCAATTAAGAACAAAGTATGAAAAACAAATTTCATGTGATGCCTTTAAACGTTTTGAAAATCAATATGATTTCAGTGTATTAATTAAGAAAAAAAATATTTTCAATTAATTTTCATTTCTTAAGATTTTTTTCTCGGTTTTTTTAATAAATTTTCTCGTTACATGGTTTATGCGTCTCAGTATTAGACAAGGTATTTATTTAAATGACAGCAATTGACAAAAACAAAACAAACCAACAACAAGAAAATTATTGATATTAATACAACAGTCACTACAATAACTGAACAAAAAAATAAAAACTGTTTAACAGAAAATATTTATTTGTTGTATGAGAATTGAAACAATTTTGTTCAGAGATACGATACGAAACGACGTCGGCAATAATTCATTTGCATACTTGGCTACCAAATTCATGTCTTGGCAAACCAAAAAACAAAACAGAAAAAACAACAACAACAGCAACAAACTACAGAATACAGTATACAGGATAAGAAGATTTGACTCTCAGATGAATGGTTTCTACAGTTTTATTTAGAGAAGAAGGCTAGAATATCTGGTTGTTTCGTTGGTTGGCTGGTTGGTTAGTTTGCTTATGTTATGGCTTAGTATTGCCGATGCTATGGCTGCAAGTAAGTGTTTGTATAGTGTTGTGGTATTGTCGTCTCATCTAGAGATGACGACGACAACACATGACATTTTGCAACAACTTGAAATGCAACTGAAAGATACAATCACAATCAATGAATGCAGCAGGCATATAACAAAATGCTTTTATACATACACATACACACATACGTATACATTGAGACTTTTCTTCAGCAGTAAGAGATACTAGATACATTCATATATCAAAAGGCATAACAAAAAAAAAAGATTGAGATACTGCAACTCTATGTGTCTATAAACCAATACAAGCAATACCAGCCATACCCAGCCATGAGTAATTGTATCTTCTTTAGTATCAGTTCTCAGAGACAACCAAAAATTTTATGAAAACGATCGATTTTTAAAGTCCATCTAATGAATTATACAGAATGAATTTATATTAAAAATAAACACATATATATGTATGTATGTACGTGAAGTTGCCGTAGTCTAGTAGGTAGTACGTTGACCAGGGTTCAAACCCCAAGTCACACATCTCCAACAAAACGACAACTTCCTCTCAGCAGATTTCTGGCATAAACTCTGAAAGTAAAACAAAATTGCAATGAAAAGTTTCTCAAAAATCTGTCGTTCGTACTCAACTTTAAACTGTAGGTCCTGACACTCATGTATCAAAGTAACACACTCAACATAAGCGTCGTGAGAAACTAAGTCGTAATCCTGATTGAAGAGTTATAATGACCACGAATGTATGTACATATGTATGCATACTTAAATAAATTTATATATTCGTAGGTTAGTTCGCTAGATATACCTTAGAAGTGATAGAAATACGTTTTGAATTGCTTTTAAAACTAAAACTTAATGTCTAAAGAATGATCAGAAATCCAGCGAAGCCCAGGCCCTGTTCGAACCTTTAACTGACAGTGCATAACCCATTGAAAAGTTCGAATTGTCTCGACGTTGAACCGATAAAGACAGTCGCCTTCCTCAGGCATCTGTGCATACATTGAAAGAGTGAAGTCTTTATTCGTGTCATTGCAGCACTTACAAAACTCGAGATTTTGAAGACTTGGTTTTCCCGTATGAAACAATTTTCCACCAATGGGACAGTGACTGATCACAATTACCACAAACATTCTGCTCATCTTATATCTGTGCATTCATCATAGAGTAGACGGATCTAATAACAGCACAAATAGCTACCCTGACCCAGAAGTCGCTGCAGTCCAGTGGATAGTGTATTGGCATATTAAACGAGGGCCTGTGGTTCAAATCCCAGCTCAAACATATGGAAAAAATGTTTCTTTTGGTGACTTTCTTTTAGAAATCTTCTAGCAAAAACTCTGAGGATAAAATAAAATTACCATTAAAAGTTAGGTTAGGTTATACTGGCAGCCACCTTACTAGGCCCGGTATTATCTATTCCGCCATATAATTATAGCTTCTGGTTGGTATTTCCCAACTATCCCGAGAGTCTCATGAAGGTGTGCATTTTTCTCGAATTGCCTTAGATTAGACATGTTTTGTAACTCAATTCTGTGTACCCAAGAATTTCTCTTCTCAGATTCCCAAGCACCGGACAATAGCAGAGTAGATGTTCTATGGTTTCCTCTTCTTCGTGGTCATTGCAGCTTCTGCAGTGAGCAATATAAGATATTCTTTGTCTACTGGCGTGAAGATCCAGAGGCAAGTGTACAGTTGTCACTACTATGAGATTCCTTATATAGAATCTTGATAGGTTCAATGCAAACTATGTTCTGGATATATTCATGACGGATTAGATCTGTTTGGTGTGTCTAGAATTGGTTTCTTTAATCCATCTTACGTTTGCCAATAAAGTTTTTTTGAAACCAGTTATTTGCCTCTCTGCAGAGGAGCGCTAATTTCATGTAGGAATTCATTTAAAATTTTCCCTGGTGCCTGCTTTAGCAAGTGCGTCGACCCTGTTGTTACCATCGATGTCTGCGTGTCCAAAAACCCAAGTGAAGGTAACCGTCGACAATTTCGCTATCTCCTCCAGACCCAACAGGTATTCTTGGACAATCTTAGATGTGGGGCACTCTCTAGGGATCTAATTAATGGCGCTTTACTGGCGGTAAATATGCGTATATCTCCATACGATATACTCTGGTACCAAATTCGCAAAATTGTCATGAAAATTTTCTCAAAAATCAGACCTTCGGCGCAGACTTTTAACATTGGCAGTGTGAGAAGCTTGGTAGTAAAGGTTGTAATGACCGATTAAGTAAGTAAGTGACATATCCGGGTCCATCTTGCCTGCTCTATTAATCATAGTGTGCGAGATATGTTCTATCGAAACCAAGCATGTCAAATGTAGGGTAATAAAAATGGCCTAAATGCCTAAAAGTGTCAGGATGGTTTTATTGTAAATTGTCCTGCAAGTATTTCCCTTCTTTTGGACATGTAATAACCAGATGAAGTGTAACTGCAACAATTCAATTCAAAGTTACTGCAATTGAGTAGCATTTCTTGTGACTCCTTGAGTGCAAAAGATTCAGGTCTACATATGCAGCTACTTATATATGTATGTATGTACGTACGAGGCTATATAAATATATGTATGTATTTGTAACGATACAAATTTGAATTGTTTCATGAGATTGTATTTGTTCTCCGGTTTCCTTTGGCTTGTGCAAATGATAAATGACGACATCAAAACCAATTTTCACATTCACATGAAAAGGATTCATATCTACATACACAAACACACACATATTAACTTTCACTTCTTCAACAAACATGTGGCAAATTTGAAATAAATGAAATGATACACACACACACACACACATTTTAAGATTTCAATGATTTGAGGAGGAATACAATAAAAACGATAGAAAACATAAGGATTTTTGGAAGGCATGTGTAAAAGACTTAAAATTCTTTCTCGACTGTACGACAGTGGTTTGGTTGGTCATGGAGGCAGAGAACGCTTTATACAAATTGTATCAAAATTTTCAATTATTTTTAGAGCTAAATGGTATTGATATCGTATATAAAACACTGAAGTTATTTTAAAGGAAAAATGTGCATGTAGCGGGATAGTAATGGACAATTTCATACTGTTCTGTAGGGTAGTTTTCGGATTGAATTTGAAAGGATTGAATTTGAGAAAACTTCCAGTCAATAGCGTCATCGTTTCTAAATAATGACAGTGGTCACTGGCCAGGTTTAATATACAGCAGACCAATCACCTGATAATTTGGAAAAGCTTGATTAATGGAATTGTACCCAAACAAAGAAATAATAAGAAGATGGGAGATTATGTGCTTTATGATAGACATGCGTTTCTTTTGTCGGAAAATGTAAACCATCTATTATGTACAATTGACACGAGCCCGTGTTTCAAACCCCAGCAAAAACATCTTGAACAAAATTAAATTTGGAAAAAAAAATATTCCTTTCAGCGACTTTCTCTCAAATTTCTCAATCATATCGTTCGGAGTCGACTCACACAACATGGGTAGTGTGTAAAGCTAGGTCGTTCTCCTAAATAAAAAGTTGTAGTGACCAGAGATCAGCAATGAGTATTCAAAAAGATGAAGTAGAATCGAATCATACTCATAATTTATGATACTCATACGCATTCATACTTCTTTTAATATCAGAGAACCTCTACTCATATTCAAAGTTTGAAGTACACATCATATTATAACTAAACAACACGTATGATGTTGCTGATTTCGACTCTCCATAACTCAACATATACACGAAGCACAAAATAAGTATGATTCGCTTACGAACACTAAAATGCTCATTAAATGGTTGTGTGTTTGCTCTGCTTGCTGCACTGTCTTTTTTGCTTATACGTTTTTTTTTCCTTTTTATTTTAAATGCAACAACAACTAAATTTTTTAGAATGATTCTAGTTACTCGACTGATTCTAGAACTCTAAAATGAGTAGGCTTATGAATCAAACATATTTCGAATGGTATAAGTTTGATGTCAATGTTATACGCATACTTATTGCAACCTGTACTTATAATTCAACGTTGTAGTGAGTATGAATGAATCAGAGTACATAGTTAAATTTCAATATTGTTGACTCACTTATATTCAAAATTTCATGAGTGCATATAAGTAGCAAAAAACGATTCATTGGTGAACTCTGGTAGTGACCAATGAATTAAATTAAATAAGTACACTGTCCAGATAGCACTTCTCATTAAATCGAGTTGCAAAATTTCTGCACATCTTCTTCTAAAATTTCTTTTCACCTTTGCACAATAGCTATTGTATTTTCGTATGTAATTTGGAAGTATTAAAGTCTCCAATGAAAAGTGACGATCATTAGTAGGTAGCTACCTATCGTCACTTTACCGAATAGCTGGTGAAATCCTAGCTATCATGTGTAAATGCATTTAATCATTAAATTTTAATGTTACGCGCATGTGAGTGATTCTATTTCTGAAAATAATTTCGTTGTATTTCATGTTGTATTGACTGGCTTTATAAACAAACAAAAACAGCATCATTAAATATAAAATGAGAATAAAATATCACAATAAAAGAAAGAAATTGAATGAAACAAAATAGTAATTGAAAATTTTCATTGTGATTAAAATGTTTCCGATTTGTAACTGTTTGTCAAATGGAAAACCAAAAGAAATGTTCCAGAAGATTTAAAAAATAATAAGAAAGTCCTTAAATAGCTAAACGAATTCGTATCTAATATGAGAAATCAAAAAAATATGCTCACGGGCTCAGTTCAGAATTGTTTTTTATTCTGACTAAATTATTCTAAACACATGCCATGAGTGAGAAAAGTTTTTCTAAAATACATACAAATATCAGGGGATAGCTTCTATTAATAGGATGTATTGTATAGGAATTAGACTGTGACAGAGAGGAGAGTAGATAATGATGGACATTTAAAAAATATCGCGATGAAATCCAATGGAAAGAAAAATGGATGTTATGTCGACTTAATACAAAATAAATAAATCAGACGAATTATTGTATTGCCCTCAACCCACATAGGCTATACCAGGGATGTATACCAGCAGACATGTTGCCGTGGCAAACTTCAGGATGCTGTTCGTCATCGCTAAACATAACTCCCCGGCTATTACTTGTCATACATCCACATGATTCCCAATGCGGTGTATTACCGCCTCATAGGCTCCAAGTATGTGTTTTGGTAGTTCATTCTCCTCATCGCGGAGTCTACCTATTGGTATCGATCCCTATTCTAAAACAATAGATCTTTGAGTCTACAATGTTCGGTAACTGTGCTTAGACTTTTTTGGATATTAGTGCAGCTCTCGAATCCCTTTTCACTGTAATTACTCAATAAATGTTTAGATTGCTTCGATCATAAGAAGAGTATTGTTGGTCTTCACAGAAAACTTCAAGCTTCTCATTAACAAGGAGGCTATCCTCCTTTTAAGCTGGTATGCCTACTCATTGCCGCATATTTCCGCCTATATCAAGTGATCGAATACTGCCTAGCTCGTTCAACTTTCCAATATAATTTCGAGTTAACCTCAAACGAGCTTAGTTCTCGGATAGCTGCAAGACTACCATATAGTATTGCTGTATATGGTCCTCTCAGCTTCCTGCCCAAGTAAAATAGATTACATCTTTCCCGACAAAAAGTTTTCCTTGAAATATACCCACGAGCTTCTAATAACTTCCGAATATTTTATTTTTGAACGGAATACTCAAACGCTATTTTCTGGTCTTGACCCATACATTAGTAAGTAGACTTCTAAATTGTCCCATTCACTCTTATTTTAGTGGCGAAGCATTAATCTCATAATGTCTAGGGGATAGTTAAAGCGGAACTTGTCGATTTATTAAGCCACGTTGACCTCTGGTGAATATCGTGTAGGACTTGTATGCCATTAACCTAAATATAGTTTCTCTGGTCCTCTCTACTATATGCAGCGGGCTTAAATTCAATAGAGTCTGCAGCATCGTTATAAAACAGGTTCCCATTGTTCTTCTTAACCACCTCAACAATTAAAAGATTCCCTTACTCCCTTTTATTATTTTTTGTTTGCCCTGCAAACTCTTATTAATTAATCATAATTAGAGAGAACGGCAGAGAACATGTAAATCTTCTTGTAAATTATTTAATTTTTCAATGTAAATATCTACATTATATTTTGTCACAGACACAAACTTAAATCTCATTGTCGGAGACATTATGGGTCCAATTTTAAAAATAAAATCCACTCGGCACCATCATCTATGCCACACGCATTTTAAGCATCACTGCTTGGCATTAAGATCGCACAAGTTTCTTAAATCTGATGCAAATCATCGTGCAGTTTATTTTTACGTTTAAAATTATTGTTTCGATATTAATTTTCAGTTTCTGAAAACAAAATTCATACAAATTTATCACATTTTGTGACAAATTAATAAACGAGTACGTTTCGGGGAAATGCAGAAAATGAAAAATCAGCCAAATGGGGGGAAATTGTTAGCTAAAGTTGTGTATGCTCGCACGTGTTCTTTAAATCCCAACTGAATTTGTGCTAAATGAGTAATATGGTAGGAATTTAAGAAATATTTTCAGATTTAATAGAAAAGAAGTAAAAAATAAATTAAAGCCATTTCATTTGAATTAAATGACACCCTACAACATAGTGCAAATAGCGATGCAGGTAGCGAACCATAGATTCATAAGTAGATTGCGCTAGTTGAGAAGGCTATAGTCGCGCTCTATCCACGATTTCATATCTCGTCTAATTTTCCCACTTCCTTTTCACCTTCTTGTATCCTCTCTCTTTCTCTCTCTCTCTCTTCTAAGACGTATTTACAATGCGTCATTTTGACCTCTGAGTATTGTATTTGTCCCACATCCTCAAACCTAACATAACCTACTTACTAAATAGGCCATTAGTTAGGATTACAGCCTAGGTTCTTCTTTTATCGTTGAATGGCGGGACCTATAGTTTAAAATCGACTCTGAACAACAGATTTTAGAGAAAGAGTTTTTTCAGAGTTTTTTTTTCAGAAGATTCTTAAAAGATGAAGCCGTCGAAAGAAATATTTTTTTGTATTTAGTTCTAATCGAGATGTCTGAACTGAAGTTTGAACCACGGAGTCTTATCTAATAAGCCAACACACTACCTACTAGACTACGGCGACTTCATATTCGATTGGAACACTTTGAAACGTGCACGTGATTTGTCTAGAAAAAATGTCGCTCTGTAGGTAGATAGGCAAGTTATAAAGACTAGTAAAAATTTCACCCGGAGGTCTTTTGTTTCATTAGGAATGTCCTAAACGTACAAAAGCGAAAGATGGAAGGGTCAGTAAAGACAGATGGAAAGAGGAGAAAGAAATACGAGGTCGTGGATGAATTCTGCTACCATTACAGCAAATACAAATACTTTATAGAAAAAACATAAAGAAAATTGGTACTATGACATCAGACGAGTGAGGGTCTCTAGTTAAGGTCATTACTTTCAAGAAACCAAGGAGCGCGTTTGTACATTCGATAATATATTTTTAGTACGATGCTCTGTCTGGTACTAAATAGGCGTGCCATTTGTCTGAGCGGTTCCAAGTTCCTATTTTTACGAAATGTTTCAAAATCTTTCGAAAGGAAATATAGTCAATTTAAAAACAATCCTATTCGTTGGTA